>CM060924.1:495577552-497050052 GCA_030737875.1 Allium sativum | reverse complement strand
ATTTTAAATATATAGAACGTGAAATTTTTATATAGGAAAGATTACAATGATTCAACTAGGGGGTTTTCGCATAACAATAACCTTACAGATACAACCGACCGTTACAGATACAACCGACCGTTACAGATACAACACCGAATAATAGTACATGCCTACTACATCATCGCAAACATTAAAAGTACACATTCAATTTCAAGGGAGTCGCATTGCGTTCAGTCGCAACTCTTGAACAAGATTTTCGAGACGCATAATCTCTCGTTCGAGTTGGTTTGCATATACTATTCCCCGTGGGCACAACGGCTCGTCAATCCATTCCGTGTAGCTGCATCCATTTGGATAGAATCGACATTGCTGCATGCGCCGACCTATATTGTCGCCTTCTGCACGAACCATAACTTCGACCACATGACCGCAGTAGCAAAGTACAGGATATGATTCACCTTCATGTTCATGTGGTGGTACTCGGTAGAACTCTACTTGTTGTTGTGGTTGAGCGAGAGTCTGTTCGTTTGCTAGTTGAACATGTGGCACTTGAACTTGTTGTAGATGTTGGAGGTTCCCCTGTTCATGTGATGGTTCATCATGGGGTGTAATTTGGATTAGAAACTCAAATTCGTCTTCGAGCGCTTGAAGTCTCATCTGTTCGTACACTTGTTCATCAGAGTCAGTTTCGGATGGCCAAGAAGGCATTTTCGAGTGAGTAAGTAGTAGAATGAGAACGAAGTTGTTTGAGTGAGGTATTATGTGAGTAAATTGCATTGAGATATATAGGCAAGGAGTGTACAAATCAATAACAAAAATCATGATGGTACCGGTCACTGTTTCGCCTGACGTAATACTGTAGGGAATCTCTTTTTCTTACTGTCTTGATGTGAACAGACACTGTTGTTGGGCAGAGTCTCGATGTTACAGCTCGAGTAATGATGACAGTGCTTTATCAATATTCACCTACACTTATTTAAACATTTCATTCCCCGTCTCTCAACCATGACCATTATTTGTGCTTTCTAAATCAACCAAGGCAGTAAGGTGAGAAACCACTTATTATTTTTTCTACTGGTTCAAGTACTTTTTTAAATCGGACTAACTTTTTTTTTATTCCGTGTAGCTTTAATGGCCGATGGGGAGATTAGTGATGAACTTATAGAAAAAATGTTTGATGAGTTTGAACGAAACAACCAGGAGGAGAAAGTGCGTGGATTCGTTCCAAATACACAAGTAGATGAAGTTAGTAAATCCGAAACACAACCAAGAAAACACACAGCTAGGCAAAGGGTTAACCAACCTCGACGCAATCCAAGTAAAGCAAGCTCCAGTGCTGCTACAACCGAATTCTCTTCTACGGACTTACTTATACTCGTGAAATCCTATATCGAATGTGATAAAAGAGATTTGCAACTGAAGAAAAATGGAGGAGGACTTACCCATGAAGAATTTTGGTCCATGATAACAAGATTACATAACAACCACCGTTCATGCACTACTACACGAACGTCTGCCGAAATTCTTATGGCTCATCGGCGGTTCGTTAAAAATTGTGAACGATACCAGATGATTATACAGGTAGTTGAAGATGAAAACGTATTTAAAACGAATAGGGCAACTTATGATTCTCGTTACCTTGTAGATTACGGCACTAATTTTGTTGGTCATGAGGCGTTTGAACTACGTTGTAGTTGGCTAACCCGATGATCTTTCGGTTACTTTGTGTTGTATCTTTCGTTTATTAGATAATCCTTTGTAAAAAGGATGAATTTCTTATAATTGTTTACGCAATAACAAAATATATAAAGCAAACATTTCATTATAAAAAAAGCGGTTGCTACAGAAGGAAATACAACGTTAATACAACAACATAATATGAGCAACTACTAATACGAGCATCTACTAATACGAGCATCTACTAATACGAGCAACTACTAATACGTTACTACATCAACTATGGAAACCTTGACGTTATAATACGACGTTTCATCCCCATCCAAAATTCCTTTTCCAAATCAGACATTCCATCCAGATCTTTGTCCATGATAGCGTTCTCTTCTTGTTCTTTCTTATACGCATCTTGCTGTTTCTTATACGCATCGTGCTCTTTCTTATACGCTAAGTCCTCCGAAAGAATTTGAAGTTTCTTCTCTTCCAGATCAGCAATCCTTTTCAAAACTTCTGTTCTATCCCTAGCTTCTACAAGCCTTTTTTCCGCTCTACGACTGTGTTCTTCGTGTCGGGCGTTCACTTTTGATTCAAGCTCAACCGTTGTTTTGCCCCTTCTTTTCGCCGCTTTGCATCCCTCAGGTCTAAAATCTTCGTCATTCGTAGCATTGAACTCATCAAGTAGGTTTTCCCCTACACATTGAGAAATATTGCCACCTGAGCCGCTAGGACTAGAAGAATAACCCGATTTTGAACTTTTTTCTTGGCCTTGCTAGCACTTTGAACATCGCGGAGACTCTTGGCAAGTTCTGAGTTCCACTTTGGTTGACTAGTAAGAAGATCATAACAATGCATAAACTGGTAATAGTGTGCCCTTTTCGTTCCATTTTCTCTAGGAAAAAACTTCTTGAACTCCTCATTCGCTAGTCGTTTCTACTTACCAAAATAAAATGTATCAATTAAAATGCTAACACCCATAAATAAAGTACGTACAAATACATACATACCAGATTATGTTCTCCTCCCATGCCGCTTGGATTCGCTATCTTTAGTTTGTACACTTGTGACTCATAATATTGGGTTTGGCGGCTTATTTTCCCAAAACGTCCCTGGATCGCCGATAACGTCCTTTGGCATCCCGGATGCCTCTCAACGAAGGATTTTTCCACTTTTTTCCAAAACGAAGCGCCTGTTTGGTCGTTCCCCGTTGCAGAATCTTGTGTGAAATGACAATATATGTTGCATAGAGAAATGTCTTCTTCGTCAGTCCACAGAGTGGTTCCTTGCCTGCTCGATGGAGTTTCAAACATATTGCTCGTGTTGCCTTGTGAGAACTGAGTTCCATCTATCGTCGGATGCGAAAATTCTCCGAATGGGGAAGACATTATATAGCAAGACTTGGTGTGGAGTAGAGAGATGTAGAAAGAAGATATGAATATGTTGTGATGAAGAAAGAATGCGATGGAATGCTTTTATAACTGAAAATATGGCCGTTAGAAAAGTTTTCACCGTTTTATGGCCGTTGGTAATCAAAATCGAGGCGGAAATGGCCGTTGGAAGCCATTGGATTGAGATAGCCGGTGGGGAATTGGGGAGGGAGATGGCGAGCCGATTTTATCAGCTCGCCATGTTGCGAGCTGATTTTATCAGCGCGAGCTGATAAAATCGGCTCGCCACATGGCGAGCTGATAAAATCAGCTCGCCGGACTCATTCCGGATCCTGAATCGAAGCTGTAATATTCCGCTGAATATTACACGAGAGGATAACTGTTGGGTGCAAAAACAACCCGTATTACGCCCCGTAACATGAATATTGCCCTTTGTTGGAGATGCTCTTAGGGCATGTGAATTTCAACTGGTAGGTCGGCTTAAATCTTTCTAGGGTAGGCGATATACAATATTGTAATTAAATATTTATCTGTATCGTAAATCAAGGTTGAACGCTTAAATATCCGTACTGTAAACACAGTCTCCAAATACAAAAAATTATACGTACCCCTTCTTTTCAACGTTCTGAATTCAATAAAATTAATTTAATTGTAATCCGACTCCGATTGTGCACAACGATATTTTATGTTTAAATTATTTATCGGTTCACTGATTTTATCTCGTTTTTCCACACAGAACAACTCTGTTCATTTCCAAATTTGAAACATTAAATTTCATTTATTTTTTTCATACACAAATATACATATATCTAGGCCAATTTCCCATATATCTCAACAAATAAAATTTCCAATTCGTTTTACGTCAACTACATCTATTTTTAAATCCGACCATTTATATTTTCAATCGAAATCCAAATTAAATATCCAATCAAATCCAATTTAAGTATTCAACAATAGATATTTGATTCCTAACCCATCATTTTGAATTAAATATTTAGTTCAATTCATACTCAAAACCATATATTCGATTTTAACTCGAGTATCAATATAAAATTGATTATCAATAGTTAATTCTTTAATTAACCCTATATTCCAATCGTCGAAATTTTTGGGACATTACAAGGCCTTTTTTCTTAATAAGATTTTATAGCCTACAATTGTTATTAGACATGTTGTGGTTGCTGTAAACACCTCAGATCTGGAAATCAGTCCCAAAACCAATATTAGATTTGTAGTTTTATTCTAGATTCATAGGATTGGGTATTGATTTGTAGTTTATGCAGTTCTGGTTAAAATTATAATAATCCTATTGTGTTTGATATTATTTGTGGTTTTACTTGTTATTGTAATTTTGCCATTTATGTTCATTTTGCATTAAAAGGAATTATTTGAAATCTATAAGGAACATGAATAACTCAAATAGGAAGAGATGTGCAAATTCACGTATTTTGTACGTGTTTTACAACATCTGTTCTAAATAAAATATTAACTTATTTCCTTGGGATTTGAAATAATGCCAATTTTCCTATTTTAAATTGTTTAGGGAAAAAATTACAATAATTACTGTAAATAACCTTTTATAAAATTTTGAATCTTAAAACAAGATTAAACACAAAAAGGGTTGTTCTGGCCACTAGTTTAGACTAGAACATAATTAATAAATAATTATAAAATATAAATTAGTAACTACGTTAACTTCGCGTTTCAAACTATAAATATAAATATATATTAATCTTATCCGTCTAAATATATGTAAATGACGCTATTATATTAAATAAATGTTTGTTGTCGTTTTTTGATTGAATTTGAAGTGTCTCCATTTTATGGCAATAATGCATGGTAATAATTCCCATGATAAATGGAAAACAAATATTTGTGACTGTTGTAGCAGTAAACTTGGAATTTACTGCTATAATAAAAGGTCAGAAATAATAACCTTATATACATATATTCAAATAAGAATTAAATGTAATTAAATTAATAGTAATATTTGGGAGTTACAATAATTAGATTAGAATTTAAATGGTACTGGTATAAATGGCATTAAATAGGGTAATTGATGCTTAGGGAACATGTTTGTTAGGGTCATTTATGGAAGGTAACCTGATTAATAGTAATAAATAGAATTAAAGGGGATTAACGAGAATTCATTATTGTAGTGAATGCTAACTCCTATAAGGAATTTAATGATTAAACATCCTAGGATAGGAAGTAATAGTTTTTTCCTTATTTCATTCTATTTAATCGGGAATTGATATAATTAGAAATAAAGATTGGACTTTGTAGGTTAGTGATGCGAGGTCATTTCCCTTATTTGACAGAAGTCTGCACTTTCCAATAGTCAGATATATATATACAACTGTCGTGATATATCGTTAACCATAGGAACTCGTGACGATAGTTAATTACGTAGCGAGAATTATTTCCTGTAATAGGTTCTCCAAAAGAAGAAACCATCAAGAGAATAATTTGTAAGCATATCTGGCTTCAAGATTAGATGTATTAAGTAGTTATATCCACCCTTAAAAGGGTATTATGTGATTGCGTAGCTCGCCTCCCAATAAATAAGAAGTATTAAATGGCTATTGGGTACGAGTTTAGTAATCCGCACATGGGTCTGCTTCCTCTAGGAATTAAGGGATTGGGGTGAGAGTCAGCCTTGGGATTAGGTATTAAATGACTGATAAGGAGGTTCCATGGGCCTGCCTATCCAGTGGGTAGTATTGAGTGGCTAGGGGATTTTCTAATAAAGTCAACTAGATAGTAATATAGGTGTCTGCTAGAAGGGTTTCAAATTGTGTCGCGCTCCTACCTAAACCTGGTATTAAGTTGCTAATTACCATCTCTCGCCTTATGCGGGGTTTTAGGTGTATGTGTGAATGATGGAATCCTTGAACAAGTAGGAATTAGTAGCTAATGTACTCTAATTTATACTAGTGTAGAGTAAACAACAGAGTAAGTTATTAAGTGATCGATAGGTCTGCCTTGGGTCTTAAGTGATCGAAGGGATCCAGCCTTATCTTATATTGATTATGAGGTCTTAAGTGGCTATATAGAAATAATTAACCGCCTTATGGAATAGTGAGTAGTTGGGAGCCCGCTTCTTAGTCTTTAGTAAGTAGTTGAATGGTGGTTTAAAGGTTTCATGCTTATGCATAAACGTTCTATCTCAGTATTGCGATATCGTTATCTTTAGCGATGCTACCTTGGGTATGATAGTTAGTCCTCATGCGTAAATCTTTACAAGGTTAGGTTAGAATTACTAGCCTTATTTTACATATGTTTTGTTTGTGACCAAACATGATACATTCGTGTATTGTAGACAGTGTTATACATTTTATACTCACTACGACTGGTTTTCTGACCCCCCCTCGTTATAATAATTACCAGGTTTATCTCGGGGAAGACAGGTCATAGCAGGTGTTCAGTTTGGCTTTCGGTTCTCGTATTCACATGCTAGATATTGATGTGGTGATGTGATTTAAGGTAGTCACCTTAGTTAGTATTAGTTATCTCATTTTGTTTTCAATGTTAGATAGCTTAATTTTACTTGGATTATGCTTATGCTTATATTTTAGGGGTACCAAATCTATACTTTCCATTCTTTGATGGATTTGAATTTCAATTTTTGTCCAAACTCAGGCCTAGAAAAGTGTGGGTGTTACAGAGGGTCCCATGAGGGGGAATTGAAACTCACCAATAAAAATGTAATTAATAATATTATCTGGATCTGTTGCTTCATGTAGTACAGAGGAGTTAGAGAAGGGCCTTCAGTTTTGTGTTAGTCGGGAGGAAACTTGTGAAGCACTGAAGGGAGGCGAATGGGATGTTGGTTCCGTGTAGGTGGAATATGATACCACGAAGCACTTCTTTGAGAAAGCATTGAAAGAAAGTAACATTGGGAGAGGGGTTCCATTGTGTGTTGCATGATAAATATTGTGACTATTATTGTTATATGTTGTATGTGAAGTTGTGACGATTGAACTAACCGTTTGAAGTGTAGAGGTGCATGGTTAATATGGTTCTAATATGATACTAACTAGAGGGAAGCCCGTTCCGCTATGCGACGTGACCTCGTTAGATATTGATGGTGTTGGGTACATAATCAATTACTCATACTAGTTTTTTTATTCACATGTAGTTTATGTTTTTCTCCTTAAACTCTCAGGTACTCAGTTAAGTCGAATGAGGGCTAGGTCTTTCAGGTACCGTCTATGAATAAGCTTCCAAAGGCGAGTAAAAGACGATAACTATTTAGATGTTTTGATGTGTTATGTTTTGCTCAGTATATTGTATGATTGATGGATGTATCAGCATGTTTTATGAGTGCCATTATATATACCAGTATGCATGCACGTCCGATGGATGAATATATAGAGAATTGTGTTTAAAGATGAAATTGAGTATTAGATTTGAAGTGTTGTCATGTTATCTGTATTTTAGTTCTTTAACGATGAAGTATTTCTCCAGAGATATATGTTATTTTTGTCAGGTGGATTACTCCCACACACAAGGTCGAATGTATGTATATAGAAATAGTTTAATAAAATAGTTCAACAGTGAAGCAATAATTCATGTAACTTTACATTTTCTATACATATTAGTGTGAACATTTTACATTAAAAACAAAATAGGAAAAAAACGAAGATTTGAATTATAATACAAATGACTTGCTCTATATCATTTGATTTAGTGCTTTGTAGGTGTGATAAAATTTGATTCTTCAAGAAAATCTACTTGGATGCAGAACCATTTATATTTGCACATGCGTTAAAGGGATTAGTATTAAAATACTATTTTTAAGGTGTCTTAGATCTTACAAAATGAATTTGACCTTATGACATGTTTTCTTGTAAGCAACATTATTTTTAATAATAATTCCTTTTGCGCACATTTACCGCACGTGCTGAAAGTGTTAATTACCAAAATGATATGGTACCTCTAATCTTCACTAAATCAATTAACTTGCCATTATTATTTTATACCTACCTCCATTTTCCATGTTATTATATCAAACTCTTAATTTTTAAGATGTAAAAACACTTATCGGCGTTATTTATAGCCATGATTTGTTCAAGTTTGTATTTGATGTTAAGCACCGCCAATAACGTTTATAATCATGCACTTTAAATGAACTTTTATGGTGTTCAGAAAAGTATAATGAGTTGAAAATTAACCATGTAACAATTACATAGGGGAAATGGAATCACAACGATATTAGTTCGTAATAATACCACACTAAATAATGGATATTTAATTATCCACCCAGAGTATTATACGAAATATGACTGACAATCGTTTTTCATTTTCAAAAGCATATTAAAACAGATTCTAGAGTGCGGACAATCCTATTTTACAAACTAAGCATAGTGTAACTGCCTCAGTCATATGTTAATCTACATGATCATTTTATAGTTAAAAATGCTTCCATCTTGGCAGCCAAATAAAGTCTACTTGTCTTCCTTTTTTTTACTTTATATGAGATCATCACATCACCTATTTCACTTCCTGACCTGATCATGTTTCCAACAGTAATATTATTTTTCCTATTCTTCATCTCAATTAACGCTTATGATACACAAACGCTTCTAGGCACATTGGTGCTCCTCCACTCAAATGCTAGCATAGCCTCAGTTCACACAACCATGACCGACCAAGGCTCAGTCACACTACTGGCTAATACCAACATCGCCCTTCTAACCTCACCCGCTCACCAACTTGCTCCCACTGACATGTACACCCAATATTGGATAGCATAACCATTTCTACAACATTTGAGTTCATAAATGTCTACGACTATAAAAAAAGTATTAATTGTCAAAATTCAAGCCAAAAATCATTGAAATATCAGTGAAAAGGACATAATACAAATCTTAGATGCGAGAATACAGTATTATATAGGGTATTAAAAGAACAAGAATATTTTTTCATGCAACTAAAGCAAAATCTTTACATATAGTTGCGCCAACTAGATTGTTACATGCATTAGGTTTGCAAGACCATATAGAAGTGCCAAAGCCATCATTTACTCCTTCATATATGGATACACGATCTACATATTCAAAAATATCAACTTGCGCTTTTGTCCTGAAACTATAAGGATTCAAAATACATTATATATAATCATACTTAGATACATGATATAGTACTTACACATATCTTGAGATATGCATAATATCAAAATTTATTAATATACTTCTAAATAGATCACACATTACATTATGTAGCCTCGCAACAACATATTCTTGTATAAAGATAATCATATGTCATTGCTTTTTATATAAGCTCCTTTTAAATGATCAATTTTCCCCCTTCCTTTTGATATCATTTTAACACTTGAAAGTAATTACTTTGGACTATTTATAACCCACAACATGTAAACATACCATGTCTGGAACAATACAATAATATTGAAGAATGTGCTGAAACTTCAACCCGATGCAATTGTAAGATAGAGGTACATGCATATGCAATAATATTTAGGATCGAAAAGCGAACTGGAGATTAATATGTCATATACAAACTTATTGCAACTATATTATTCATTAATGTAACAACATCATAATTTGTATATTTGTATGAAATAAGTTTTCAATTCATTTTATAATCATTATGTGGAGAAAAATTAGATTCAGGCATGAAAATATGAAAGCAAGATAATATAAATTAAAATTTTCACCTTTTATTAAATTGGATATCTTTGATCTTTTGTACTCATTCCCTATCATCGTTTTTTCAACATAAAACCAATTTCCAGTCCAAAAATTTATTACTTTAGTAACATAACTGTTAGATCCAAAATTGGCTCCAACACCCAAGTTGTTCAATTATGCAGAGATTAATATCAGAAAAAATGCAAGAATAAACAGGAAAGACAGGAGATTTATAGTGGTTCGGTGTTAACGAGCCTACGTCCACTTTGTATCTATGACTATACTTAAAATTCAAGCACAATCGATGATTTATCCCTCGACCTCACTTTTACAATGTTGATTCGCTCAATAATTTCGAGACAACTCTGAATAATAATGATAGAGGTATAATAATGGTGGATTCAGAACTCAGAATTGCCCAAAAAGATCTTGAAAAATGCCAAGTTCTGGGCTATTTATAGCTGATTTCTGCAGGCGGATCGCGGTCATACGTGGCACAAATCCTGAGGATCTCGGACTGGTTCGTAGCTTGATGGAGAAATAGTCAATATGGCCGTTATGGACAGGTGTCGCTGGATCCTGCTTTTGCGGATCGTGAAAGACTTGGTCATGGCTTTCATCTAGTTTCCTAGTTCCGATCGGGTCGCGCTTTGATGGATGGATCGGATCAAGCTAGGAGAAGCAGGTCGGATCAGTCTACCAGGGGGCGATCGTGATTGGGTTAAGGTCTTTCCCCAAGTAAATCTTCATTTTGAACTCTCGTTTAAATCTTGGTGGCTTGGTCCAAAAGCTAGCCAACATTTTGCCCCCTCGAAGTATGTTTCATTAAGGATGGAACGTGCTTCGAAATTTCTGAATTACCTTTTCATGAAGTGATGTGAATCAAAAGGCTGTGTCCGTCTGGATCGTCGTACAGTTTCAGAAAGTCGTGTCTCTTGATTAGTATAAATACCCAGTTAAGCCTTCAATCATTTCTTTGTTCATTGGATAATTCTCATCTCTGGAGTTTTTGGAGACTTCATTGTAAAATTGTCAAGTAAACTTTTTAGATTCTTCACAAGTATTTTTGAATCTTTACTTTTGACAATCATTCGTTGAGTCGGATCGCCAAAAGACCCCACGGTCCGTGTGATGAGGCATTCATTTCGGGTTGGTAATTATGTGGGCTTCTTCCTCGAAACGCGATGGGCCCTCTCGCTTCAATTACGAGTCGCTTGAGGGAGCGGCCTCTCTTTTCTTCGTTGGGCTCAGATCCGCGGCCCACCAAGCTCCACGGTCTGACTGTCTCAAGTAAAACAAAAATAGGGATACGAAAGGACGTTTCCTTGTCTATATAAACTGATCCCCTCTTCATTTTCCCCTTCCTTCTTTTTTCTTCCGCCGCCCCTTTCTTGAGCCGAAACCCTAATTTCAATTTCCAAATACCCATTCGTTTCCAAACTTTAGAAAGGTAATCAAACAATTTTGTTTTCTTTCTCTCGAGTTTGTATTGGTTTGGAAAGTGAAGATGACAGAGTTTTATGGGATTCGGGGATGGCAAACTGGAACGTGCCAGGTCCGGTTTCATGGGTTTAAGAGTGGAGATGAGGGACGAGGAAGAAAAAGGAAGGGATGACCAGGTTTGTTCGCGGATAGGGGGCTTCGACTCGGGTCATGATAAGGGTGAAAGCAAAGGGAAAATGGAAGAGTTGTTCTGGGAGATAGGTCGGTTCGTGGAGTGCTGGCTCGTGGAGGTGGGAATAGATCAGGGCGTGTTATCACGAGTCGATGGATCGTTCCACTGCCTAAATCCCGGTTCACGAGTCAACGTTTCATTGCCAACCTAGTCAACTAACGATCCGATCCACATAGGCGGCCGATTCGATCTCGTATACCAGTGCCTTTTATCACGATCCGAGCTCCATCAATCCAGCTAACCGACCTGGTTGACGATCCCACAAACATATAGATTTAAACAATACATCGTAATCGCAGTACTTTGAACAGTTAGGTTAGAGCCTTCGAAACAGTCCTCTTGGGCTTATCGAGAACATGACTTAATAGCATATTCATTAAGCTTATCCAGTTTACTTCGTGACTTTATTTTCCCGTATCATACACACTTGCACACACAAGCACTTGCACATACACGGGGTCCAAGGGTAATTATTTTTCTAATCTTTCTTTGCTCGCCAAAACAGCGATGTCAGATAGACAAGTGACTGAGTCATCAAGTGAAAGCACTGAATCAGATACATTAATGCACCACAACCCTAATGTGCTTCTCTCATGTTCAAGTGTGGAAAAATCCGATCCTGATTACGAGATAGGCACTGATATAGAGTCGGCAACTTCCGAGAGCACGTCCCTTGAAGATGAGGATGATCGAACTCCTGATGAGATTCCGGATGCTAAGGAAATAGAGAAGTTCACTGATTCTTTACCTTCTAAGCTAGACGACATAAAACATAAGAAGATATGTTTAAGACACGGAATTCCCTAGGACGACGTGAAAGTTCCAGAAAACAAAGATAGACCTCATTCTGCTCCAGAGGGGTACATGACCATTAGTCAACTCATGTGCTGGGTAGGTGCCATTCCTCCTTTTCCTCTGCTTGTTGTTGATCTCTTGAGACAGTTTCACATTGCCGCCATGCAACTCCACCAGAATGCTTATACGGCTTTGTATACTCTGTACGTTGCTTATATGGAGATTCTGCAGACCGAACTTACTCTTAAAGATTTGAAATTCTATTACCATTTCAAACATCGTTCCGCAGGGGCTCCCAATTTCACTTTCTTCAAATCGGTCGCTAATAGAAAAGTTGTGACAGACAGTTATAGTAATACAGGGGATGTCAAGTCTGACTGGTTCTATATAAAACACCAGGCCGGATGTGCGAGGAGGTGGCTACAAGCGGATATGTTTCCAACATTTCCGTGTTTAATTCGAATCCATAATTTTAGTGTTAACGAATCATTTTGTTCCATACAGATCATAACTTTGAGAGAACAAAGGATCGATATATGAAGATCAAATGTCGCGCCTCCTCAAGAGTAATTCAGATTTCTTAAGGATTAAGAAATGTATCACTGACGAAAACCTTCATAAACACCGTCTCTTAGACATAAGGTTCGGACTTGGAGCGGGCGGTAAACCTTACAAATATATACCCCCGGCTGAAGGAGAAGGAACTTCTCCAGTTGTAGAGACAACTACTCTTTGCAAGAGTCCTTCGCCGAAGATTAATCAGGATGACGAAGATTTAAACGTGTATAAAGGAGATGAGGGTCGAGCTGATGAACCAAAGGAGGTTCCAACCTCTGAGGGGCAATCTCCCTTAAGAACTTCATCGCCAATTGAGTCTGTCGCCCAAGACGAATTAACGGAGGAACAGATTCTCGTGGAATTAAATAAAATTCCTTTGCCATATGATATCTATACTCAAGAAGATTTCGGAAGGGAACCGATTTTTCCCCTCTCCAAAGAGACGGGTGCCCCAGTTGGAGAAAAAGTATTCATCCAAACGAGCCTAACTTCGGGCCCCGGTCTGTTTCAAAAAAGGGGATTTCACGGGATGCACAAAACACATGAACCATTTATCATAATACTCTTCTGCTACTGTGGTTCATAGTTCTAACACGCACTTGTTTTCTTTGCAGAAAAATGTCTCGCAAACGGTCTTATTCTTACTGTTCCCTTCGCGAGGGCACACAAAGCCTCCTTCCAGATCCTGAGCACACTCGTAGCGATAGTCGGGGAAGGGATAGTCGTTGGCCCCGGGATTCTCATCAATCTTATTTTGCACGGCCTCGATCTCCACCGAAGCAAGGTTATGGAAAGCCACATAGTCGTCCATTACCACCGGATAGGAGAAAGAAACTTCCTAGAGATTTAACCCCTCCAAAAAGCACTCCTTCTCATGCCCAATCTTCCAAAAAACACCCTGAGACAGAGGACAAGAACAAAGACGAGGGCAAGATTATAGAGAAGGGGAAGACAATTCCCACTTCCTCTAGTGAGCATGGCTTGGATACTACTACCGCAAAGGATGTTGCCCCCAATTCTAAGATTATGGCCTAGCTAGAGCGCTTACGAAAGCAGTTTCCCGACATTTACTTCGAGAGGATGATATTCATCCCAGATCTTGAACCAGTCCCTGAGGATTGGGACATAGAGGTGATAGGATATGTATGCCATGTAGCTAAACAATACGGGGTAATGAAGAAGCATGCTGCCACACTCTCTACTATCATCCGTTAGATGGAGACGGACGTGGCCAGGGCCAGAGTAAAGATTGATAATGATGCTTAGGCTAGGTGTAAAATGGAAAAAGAACTAGAGGATGCACAGGCCCAACTAGCTTTAGCTCGGCGAGATGCAAAGAACTACAGGTCCGAGTTGGAGAGTGCTAGTGAGCGTTTTCGCAACGAGCTCGACTTAAATAGCCAGGAGCGAGTGGCCCTGAAGAAGGAAGTAGAGGATTTCAGGCGGTTAACACCGAACTGAAGACAGTACATGATCTCTTTTCTGCTAAGAAAGAGGCTTGGGAGAAAGAGAGGGCAATCTTAAAAGATGACCTTGCCCTCGCCAAGAAGGAGAAGGAGGTTCTAAATGATCAACTTGCTCAAGCTGAGGAGCGTACAGCTCTCGCCGAAAGCAATGCCAATATCGCTCTTGAGTCAGCAGCTGTTGCAGCCGATAAGCTTGCCGAAAGACAGAAAGATATACATAGTTTTGAGGAACTGTTGTTTGATTTCTTTGGTCAAGTCATCAAGCATCGAGACATCTCTTGGATTCCAGACTACCATGTTACCTTGGCCAATGTATGGGATGCAATTGTTGAGGGCAAGAAGCGGTGACTGGGGGTTGACGAGATTGATGAACGCCAGCTGATGCAAACCTTTCTCAGAGGTGAAGAGCCCGAGGCCTTGGAGGAAGGTAGACGCCATATCCACGAGGAAATGGATAGGGAGAAAACCAGGCTCAATGGCAAGGATAAGGTTGGCGAGAGCTCGAGCTCGGTGGTAGAGCCAAAAACCTCTGAAGTTGAGGGATATAACCCCGATGATCCATTGATCCCCTTGGCACCTACTCCTCTGACTGTCGGGACCACCAGTACAAATCTGGGAGATAAGTCGGCCGAAGGTACCTCCACATTTTCTCCACAGTTCATTAAAGCAATCATAACTTGTCGTCGTCTCATGGGACAGACAACTGACATGGCCACATCTCCTCCCGATTCACTAACCTTTGCTTCTAATGGTGTAGGTACCAAAGTGGTTGAAAAGGGTGCAGAGGAGAAGGCAGAGGCTGAGAAGGTTGAGGTACCCCGGGTTTTGGTATCGAAGCTTCTGAGGTCTCAAAGCAAGCCGAGGGCTCAACAAGTGATAGAGTTGTAGTAGTACCTATGGAGTCTGGCACTGGCGCTTCTGCAGACGCCAAGATCATTGCTGCTCTGCATGACAAAGATGGCGGTCATAGAGATGAGGAAGAGGAGGTAGAAATCATTGACGAGGACAAGGGTGATGATAGCGAAACCTTGGCTGACATACAGGCTAGGAAGGAGAAGCAGTTGGCTCTTAAGAGGGAGGAACAGAATCCTGTGTTCGTGACCCCTATTTCTGAAATCGACCCTAAGACTAGGTTGGTTATAAGATTCTCTTCTAAATCGATAACTTCACAGCTTGCCTCCAAACCTTCTAGTCCTCCTTCGGAGCCTCTTGTTGACAAGAGGAAGAGGAAGAAAAGTGACCGCTCCGGTACTGATAAAGAGGAGTTGGAGAAACAGAAGAAGGACAAAAATTCAAAGCCATCTCCCAAGCGCAAATAGAATGCAGCTATTGGCTCATGTTTTAGTTTTAGGATTTCCTTTGGCCAAAAGATGTAGTCGTGAGATTAACCCTCAATTTTTGTTTGGTTTCTCATTTTTTTTGTAAATCTACTTCCAGTAAATAAGGACCTACTTCTTTTGCATCATTGTGTTCCTGCAAATTCATCATGTTAGCAGAGTTTAAATAATCATACCTGAAACTTTCATAGTTAAATATTAAAGTTATAAGTAACGATCATTAATCATAACGAAAACAATCATCGGGAAATACATACGCTAAGTAAACGTGTAGTGATGCACGTATATATTCCTAATTGATCGTCATTATAGTGCCTCGCAAGGGCTTATTGGCGATCGATTAGAATTATATTCGTACTATCCCGATCTTTCAATGGGGTAATGATTCTTGCGGCGCTAAGTCTCTAGCGCTTTTATACTCTGCCGATCATTCAGCGGGTTAGAGTTTGTGTGGCACTAAGTCTCTAGCGCCTTTATACTCTCCTGATCCTTCAGTGGGTTAGAGTTCGAGCTCGATTTTTGGTCAGCTCACCGATCCTTCAGCGGGGCAGAAGTTCTGGGGGGCGCTAAGTCTCTAGCGCCTTTATACTCTCCCGATCCTTCAGCGGGTTAGAGTGTTGTCAAGGCGGCTTTATCATGGTGCACCTTCAATCCTTGGGGACGTTATCTTCGCATCCTTTATACTCTCTCCCTGATCTCGGGAGTTAGACTGCAAGTTGTAGTGCGATTTACCTCGCTGCACCTTTTGGAGCTTTAATTATCGTGAACTTTCCGATCTGCTGGACGACATTTTGAATTAGCTGTTTTGAGATTACTGCATAAATTTAAAACAATTCTCGTAATGGTAACAATATATATATTGGTCAAAATAAAAGAGTAGATAAGAAATGGTGTAGTAAAGGTAAATGACACACAATATTTTTATAATGGTTCGGTTGAATAATGACCTACGTCCACTTTATAATCTTTTGTTCAAATAACCAGACTGTCTTAGGCAAGTCGAGCCTTTTTACATGGTTCTAAAAAAAAGGGTAAAACTGACACTTTTATGTCAGGTAAAGCCGCAAATGCTGGGCATTCCATACTCTGGGGATTTCATCTCCATCTACGGTCGCTAGCTTGAAGGTTCCATTATCAAGCCTTCGTAAAATGGAGTACGGTCCTTCCCATTTCGGCCCTATATGTACCGGGGGCGGAAAGACACGCTTCAGAACCAAGTCTTCGGGTTCGAATGTCCGAGCTCAGAGTCTTCTGTTGTAGTACCGAGCTATTTGTTATTTGTGCCTCAAGGCACGTAAGCCGACTTCGTCCCTTCTTTCCTCAACCATATCCACGGAATCAAGGAGCAACTCATTGTTGGTCATCGGGTTGTAATAAATGGTACAATGGGATGGTACTTCTAACTCGACCGGAATAACTGCTTCAACTCCGAAGGAAAGGGAAAACGGGGTGTGACCCGTCGCCGACTTATACGTTGTTCTATAGGCCCATAGTTCCAGGTGCAATTCATCGACCCATATAGCTTTGGCCCTCTTCGACCTTTTCTTTAGAATGGATTTGATCACCTTGTTTGCCGCTTCAACCTGTCCGTTCGATTGCGGATGTGCCACAGAGGTGTATCTTTTCTCTATGTGATACTTCCGACAGAAATCTTGAAACTCCATGTTGTCGAGTTGGGTCCTATTATCGGTTATGATGACTTTTGGAATCCCAAACCGACAGATAATGTTCTTAACGATAAAGGTGATTACTCGTTTGGTCGTGATTGTGGTCAAAGGCTTTGCTTCCACCCATTTAGTAAAATAATCCACGACCACAATAGCGAACTTTGCTTCGCCCTTTGCGATGGGGAGGCTCCCAATAATGTCAATTCCCCACATAGCAAAAGGCCACGGGCTTGTCATTGTCTTCAACTGGTTAGGTGGCGCCCTAGGGATTTTGGAGAACTTCTGGCAAGCATCATAACGTCGTGCATACTTGGCTGCATCCTTGTTTATAGTGGGCCAGAAATAGCTGTATCGCAATATCTTCTTTGCCAATGTTTTCCCTCCAGTGTGGTCGCCACACTCACCTTCATGGACTTCCTTCAGCACACGCTTGATGTCGTCATGGGCAATGCACTGGAGGAGAGGCATCGAGAAACCTTATTAGGAGTGTTCCATTTATCACATATCGGGAAGCCTTCCGTATAACTGCACGCCTCTCACTTTTCTTAGTTGGGAGTGTTCCATTTATCAAGAAATTATTTAGGGGGGTCATCCATGACTCCTTCTCAGGTTCAATCTCCAGTATCAGATCAACTTCCATCTGATCCACACTGGGGAACTGTAATACTTCAATCGGGACTAGCTCCATATGTTCTGGATTGTTGGAACTAGCCATCTTCGCTAACTTGTCCGCTCTTTGTGTAACACCCCACTCCCGCTATGATCACTCGCTAAGGGAATGCCATAACATCGGTGGAGTATTTTAAGTGAATATAGAACAGAAAAATTACATCAAGACAGATATAAGTAATGCTTGAAAATTTAAAACATCATTTCATTGCAGCGGAAAGTAAAACATGTCTGGTTACATCACAAAACCATAATAAGAGTCAAGTACAAAATATCCATCCTGATAAATAAAAATACATAATCCCAATACGTGAACTGATAGCCATAAAAGAAAAGGGTAAGCTGAGCTCTACATCTAGGGTCCAAGCTCCAAGAGAGTAATAAAAGCAGCCTGATCAAAGCCCACTCGTGCTGGGCCCACTCTGAGAACCTGAGGGTTGGAAAAAAAGATAAAAACAACGGGGTCAGACATAAGTCTGAGCGAGTCCTATAACTTTAACAATACAATCATTAAAGTAATTAGGGTATGATATAACTTGGTACGGTGTGACTGGGGATAAATGACTACACTCCGTAGCCAATCATACTTAGAATGAACTAAGATAACGATAAAGACGCATTTACCCACCCAAGGATAATTACTACACTGCACCACACCAGTCATTCCTACTTAAAGGTTGATCCCTTCCAAGGACTTAGAAAATTTACCCAGTAGTTTCGTGTACCCCTAGCTGACTACATAGGTGCCGTCTGCCCCTATCTCCACTAGGTGTACCCACTACTCCCAAGCGATCGGCTCCCTACCGTAGATACCCGTGATGGCCCCACAATGGGGTGTATCACTCCCCATAGTGGCAACCCGATACAACAAATGGTGCACGGCTTATATCTACACGATGCAACAACGTCTTACCTACCAGCCCGGGTCCACACACGCATATGAAACCCGTTGGACTCGCGTTGCCACCGCTACCCCGTTTTGGCCTCTTATAGTTAAGCCCAATATGCGTGTCCCGTCCTCGACTTGGGTCGAGCCCACAAAGATACGTTTGGGATATTGGTTGAAATGGGCCCCCACAAGCTACCCACCTAAGCTTGTCATTTCTAGTGTATACCACTTAACCCTTTAATCATGTTTTAATTACATGTTCCACTTTGGTTAAGTATTCTAATCGTATTTTCTATTGCCACCCAAGGCAACCACTAGATTTCCACATGCCACCCAAGGCACCCACTTAACCCCTCATGTCCCTCTACATGCTAATATGGTTAAGTGTTTCTTAATTAATTAATTAAGATCATGACCTCATAAAGACCTCTCACAGGGCTGTCGACTTCGTCCTAGCCAAGTCGACTTCGTCCTAGCCAAGTCGACTGCCCAGTCGACAAGGCTGTCGACTTGGGTAGCTAGGCGGGAATTTTCCCCGCCTGCGCCCAATGGCCCCAATTTCGAAATTTGAACCTGAATTTTAAATCTGTTTTGAACTTTGAATTTTCTGCAAACTTCATTGGGCCATAACTGGGCCATACGGACTCCGATTTACAAAATTTCGGACTCTATTTCGCGTATTTTTCCGAGACGAACGCAATGACGCAGCCCGTTTCCCCCAATTCTCACATATGATATTATTTATTCTGCAATTAGTGAATTTTAGCATTAACTGAAATACGAGGTGTTACATTCTCCCCTCCTTAAAGGATTTCGTCCCCGAAATCTCTAAGCTAAGGAGAATGCATATCCTACCATCCAAACAACCATCTACTCAATCCATCAAACACGGGCATCCATTGTCCTTAAAACAATTTCTAATGATGTATGAGCATTTGCAAAAAGTGTGTGTATATGTTCCCTATCTAATGTATGAACATATGCAAACCATGATAGTGCCATGCATCCATTATGTATGCGAGAGAACCCTATCGACACATACAATATCTACATGAGTGCACAATCATTCACCAAAATGCATCATCCATATGATAACACAGTCATTATACATCCATAAACATAGCTACCTACACACAATTATATGCAATATGAAGTGACTGGGCCGATCTAGCGTCTAGAGTGTGTGTATATGCATCCACGAGCAACCATTAGCAAACACTTGCATCCACATGCATCCATCAACCATAACATGTCTCAAACACATGTTTCAACCATAGGTTTACCCTATCTAAAGGTCAAAAGTACTAACGAGAGGACATACTAAAGATAAGATAAGTACTATACAAACGATAAAGGAGAAGTTAAAAGACATACCCTCAAAAAGGAATGGGTACAATGAACGCATCTTCGCTTCCGTCTCCCAAGTAGCGTTGCCCTCATCTTCTCCCCATTGTACTTTGACTAGTTGAACCTCTCGATTCCTCAATTTCCTAGTCTCGGACCCAAGGATGCGAGTAGGAGCTCGTCGAATAGTCGCATCACGCTCTACATCCACTTCTCTAAGCAAGCTCGGCTCTACCACCTCTGCGGTCTCATGTAGGCACTTCCTCAAATGTGACACATGGAATACATCATGTACACCACTAAGTCTGTCGGGCAACTCCACTCTATATGCCATCCGTCCAATCCTTTCCTTAATAGGAAACGGCCCTACGAACCTTGGTGCTAACTTCCCAACAGATCCAAAGCGAACCACATTTCGTAACGGAGACACTTTGACAAAGACCATGTCCCCAACTTCAAACTCAAGATCCGTCCTCCTCTTGTCCGCATAAGATTTTTGCCTATCCTGCGCTGCTTTCATTCTTCTTCGAATCAAGTTAATCTTCTCAGAAGTCTCCCTAACCATATCAGGCCCAAGTAAGATCTTATCCGTAGATTCCCACCAACATGTAGGTGATCGACAAAGCCTTCCATAGAGAGCTTAGAAAGGAGCCATACCAATACTGGACTGAAAGCTGTTATTATATGCGAACTCCACCAATGGAAGATGCTCTTCCCATGTACCTCCAAAATCTAAGATACAAAGCCTCAAAAGGTCTTCTAGGACACGATTCACCCTCTTAGTCTGGCCGTCCGTCTGAGGATGATATGCGGTGCTCAGACATAATTGAGTCCCCACTGCTTCTTGCAAACTTTTCCAGAACTCGCTAGTGAAGATAGGATCTCGATCACTCACTATCTAGAGGGTACCCCATGCAATCGAACTATCTCTCGAAGATATACTGAAGCTAGCCATGGAGCAGTCCTCTTGCTCTTCACAGGTATGAAATGGGCGCTTTTAGTAAGTCTGTCTACCACAACCCAAATTCCCGTATTACCCTTTCTCGATCTGGGTAACCCGTTAATAAAATCCATCGAGACGCTATCCCACTTCCATTGCGGAACTTCCAATGGGTGAAGCAACCCACCTGGTTTCTTTTGCTCCGCTTTCACCTGTTGGCACACCAAGCATCGAGCGACATACTCGGCCACATCTTTCTTCATACCGGCCCAGAAGAAAACCCGCTTCATGTCTTGGTACATCTTGTCCCCACCGGGATGAATGGTCATCCTAGAACGGTGTGCATCATCAAGAATAGCCTTCCTCAAACCCTCGTCTTGCGGTACACAGAGTCTACCATCTCTACGCAAGCACCCCCTATCGTCTAGGGTGTACCTACTCAAATGGCTGGACGACTCCCCCCTTATGAGCTTCTCTACCAACTCAACCAACTGTGGGTCGTCCCTCTATGCTTCTCCAATCTGCCCCAAAAGAGTAGGTCTGACCTCCAAGGATGCTAGCAAACCGGGTATATAGTCAATGGAAGGTCTGAAATCAAACATCGAGATAAATTCCAAGCTTCGTTGTTCCACGAACAATGGACTCAAGGACAACCTTTTTCTGCTCAAGGCGTCCGCCACCACGTTACCCTTGCCAGGGGTATACGCTATCTCGAAATCATAGGATGCTAAGAACTCCATCCACCTTTGCTGTCTCAAATTCAAATCCTTCTGAGAAAACAAGTACTTCAATGATTTGTGGTCAGTGAACAATTCGAATCTCTCACCAAGAAGATAATGGCGCCAAATCTTAAGCGCAAAAACAATAGCGGCCAACTCTAAATCATGGGTAGGGTAATTTTTCTCATGCACTCTCAACTGCCTTCCACCATAGGCTATTACCCTTCCCTCTTGCATTAAGACTGCGCCTAGTCCTGTTCCACAAGCATCGGTGTAAACAACAAATGGCTTACTCCCATCTGGTAGCACTAAAACTGGAGCGGTGGTTAAAGCTCTCTTTAACCGTCGGAACGCATCCTCACAATCTACGTCCCATGTGAAAACAAGATTCTTCTTCGTCAAGCGGGTTAATGGAGCTGATATCTTCGTGAAGTCTTTGATAAACTTCCTATAGTAGCCCGCCAACCCCAAGAAACTTCTTACTTCGGTAGCATTCTTCGGAACCTTCCAATCTTGAATTGATACTACCTTCGCGGGATCCACAGCTATCCCTTCCTTGGAGACCACGTGCCCCAAGAACCGCACTTCCTTCCTCCAGAAGTGACATTTAGAGAATTTAGCCTTAAGGCTATGTGCTCGAAGAGTCTCCAACACTTCCCTAAGATGTAGGGTATGCTCTTCTTCACTCTTAGAAAATACTAAGATATCATCCACAAAGACCACCACGAACTTATTAAGGAACTCCCTGAACACCCTACTCATCAAATCAACAAAGTATGCAGGGGCGTTCGTCAACCCAAATGGCATCACCAGCCACTCATAGAAACCATCCGGAGTCCTAAAGGCAGTCTTGTCTATGCTATCCTCAGCCACCCTCAACTGATGAAACCCCGTGGCTAAGTCCAACTGAGAAAATACTGAAGCGCCAACCAACTGATCGAAAAGATCATCAATCCTCGGCAATGGGTGCCTATTCTTCTTTGTGAGCTTGTTGAGTTCTCTATAGTCTACACAAAGTCTGAGGGACCCATCCGCCTTCGTAGCAAAAACTACTGGAGCACCCCACTCCGATATACTTCGTCTTATGAACCCCTTCTCAAGCAACTCCCCTACTTGCTTATGGAGTTCCCTCCTCTCACGAGGAGCCATGTGGCGCACGGGTAAAGATACAGGTTTAGCATTATCCACCAGATATATTCGGAAGTCAATCTCCCGCTTTGGAGGTATGCCCTTCACCTCCTCAAACACATCCGAGTATTCCCGGACCACTTTAACAGATTGCAAACTCTCGACCGAAGCGTCAAGCGATTCAAGATAACTTAGCATAACCGAATCCATGGGATTACAGGAGATCTCGAGAGTGTTACCCAAGCGGGTCATGAGCCTAACAACTCTCCTTTCGCAATCAAGAACGGCACCATTACTGGATAACCAGTCCATGCCCAAAATCAACCCATAGCCCGGGAAGCCCAAAACAAAAGCATCACATCTAAACTCAATGCTAAGTATGGAAATCTTCAAACCCAAACATATCATGGACAAATAAGTGGAGCCCCCAATTGGGTTTGAAACAACCAAGGGATCATCTACCAGACTGGTGTCTAAGTGCAGTGACTCAACTAATGATGATGAGATAAACGAATGCGATGCGCCAGAATCAAACAATGTACGGACAGGATGATCAAATAGAAAAACCAGACTTTCAACGAAAATAGTTCTACCTCTTTCCTGAATCGGTGGAACCGCGAGAGCCTGTACTTGCCCCCTAGCCTGACCCGGTGCCATAAGAGCTTGCACCTATCCTCCTGAGGTAGATCCCGTCCTTTGCCCCTTCTTAGGGCAATCCTTCACTAGATGCCCTGCTTCGCCACAGTTATAGCAGCCAGTCTTCTTCTTCTTTCGACAATCTTTGCTTATGTGGCCTGGTATCCCGCAATTGAAGCACTTCTTCTTCCCCTTGCCACCGTTGCCTTTCCCACCTTTGTTTTGCTGTTGTTGCTGAGGTCTCTTTTGATCTCCCTTCTTCTCGGGTGCCTTATTAGCATTGGGACCCTTCTCTTCTTCATGCATGAGTGCCATGTCAACTAGCTTCTCAAAGGTGGCCCCCATAGGGATATGAGTCATAGCCAATCCATGCATCGGTTCATTCAAGCCTTTCACGAACCTCAAAGCCTTCTTCTCCGGTGTATTCACCATGTCTAGGCCAAACCTTGCCAATTGATTAAACTTGTTGACATATTCCTTCACTGAGAGATTCCTTGCTTTAGAGTCAAGAATCTTTCCATATACAAGTTTTCCTCCGCCCTTGAGAGAAATTTTGCCATAAATCTTTGCCTAAAATCCGCCCAAGAGTCAACGGGGCGTTCTCCATTAGTGACCTCCCACCAGAATGAGGCCTCTCCCTTCATTAACCAAGCAGCTAACTTGACTTTCTTTCCTTCTTCCATCTCAAAGATATCTATCAACTCTTCCACCTCCTTAAGCCAATCTCTAGCCTCCACAAAAGTTTCAGATCCTTGAAAAGGTTTCCCTCCCATAGCTTTAAATTCCTTACAAGTCTTAGCAAAAGTATCCGTGCGAGGAGGAGGGGGAGGAGGAAGATCGGGTGCTACGGTTGGTGGAGGAACATTTGCTGGACCCGCAGTGGTGGCCCTAGCCTCCATCAATCTCCTATACCATACTGGTATCGTCACACCCTCCGGAAAGTTAAGATCCTCAGCCATGCTGAAACGAAAAAGGAAAGATTCAAAATGGAGAATTCGAAAGATAAAGATATGGCTATTGGGGATTATGCTTTTCTTTCAAAAACTTTTCTCTTTAAAGACATGTTTTTGAAAATATCTCTTCCAAAAATGTTTTTAGAAAAATAGTTTTCTAAAAATTTTATCTGTTCCGGTAACCTTTGCTCTGATACCACGTGTAACACCCCACTCCCGCTATGATCACTCGCTAAGGGAATGCCATAACATCGGTGGAGTATTTTAAGTGAATATAGAACAGAAAAATTACATCAAGACAGATATAAGTAATGCTTGAAAATTTAAAACATCATTTCATTGCAGCGGAAAGTAAAACATGTCTGGTTACATCACAAAACCATAATAAGAGTCAAGTACAAAATATCCATCCTGATAAATAAAAATACATAATCCCAATACGTGAACTGATAGCCATAAAAGAAAAGGGTAAGCTGAGCTCTACATCTAGGGTCCAAGCTCCAAGAGAGTAATAAAAGCAGCCTGATCAAAGCCCACTCGTGCTGGGCCCACTCTGAGAACCTGAGGGTTGGAAAAAAAGATAAAAACAACGGGGTCAGACATAAGTCTGAGCGAGTCCTATAACTTTAACAATACAATCATTAAAGTAATTAGGGTATGATATAACTTGGTACGGTGTGACTGGGGATAAATGACTACACTCCGTAGCCAATCAGACTTAGAATGAACTAAGATAACGATAAAGACGCATTTACCCACCCAAGGATAATTACTACACTGCACCACACCAGTCATTCCTACTTAAAGGTTGATCCCTTCCAAGGACTTAGAAAATTTACCCAGTAGTTTCGTGTACCCCTAGCTGACTACATAGGTGCTGTCTGCCCCTATCTCCACTAGGTGTACCCACTACTCCCAAGCGATCGGCTCCCTACCGTAGATACCCGTGCTGGCCCCACAATGGGGTGTATCACTCCCCATAGTGGCAACCCGATACAACAAATGGTGCACGACTTATATCTACACGATGCAACAACGTCTTACCTACCAGCCCGGGTCCACATACGCATATGAAACCCGTTGGCCTCGCGTTGCCACCGCTACCCCGTTTTGGCCTCTTATAGTTAAGCCCAATATGCGTGTCCCGTCCTCGACTTGGGTCGAGCCCACAAAGATACGTTTGGGATATTGGTTGAAATGGGCCCCCACAAGCTACCCACCTAAGCTTGTCATTTCTAGTGTATACCACTTAACCCTTTAATCATGTTTTAATTACATGTTCCACTTTGGTTAAGTATTCTAATCGTATTTTCTATTGCCACCCAAGGCAACCACTAGATTTCCACATGCCACCCAAGGCACCCACTTAACCCCTCATGTCCCTCTACATGCTAATATGGTTAAGTGTTTCTTAATTAATTAATTAAGATCATGACCTCATAAAGACCTCTCACATTAGACCATCTTTTATGACTGCTGGATATGCCAGTTGGGTCCGGGCAGACTTCCGTCATAAAAAGGGTCTAACCTCGTGTCTTTACTTTAATCACGTATTTAATTTATGACTAAGACCTCTCACATTGGGCCAATCATTTGTAGCTGCTGGATCGCCGGTCGGTTCCGGGCAGACTTCCGCTACAAAAGGGTCCAACCTCGTGTCTTAGTTGATTAATTACACCTAATTAATCACCCCCATAATTTGTATTAATTATCCCTAATTAATTACACATTTTTAAGAATATGGGTAGACCTAACTCAATAGGTAAATTCCCAATTCCATAGTATGGGTAGACCTAACTTAATAGGTAAATTCCCAACTCCATAATATGGGTAGACCTAACTTAATAGGTAAATTCCCAATTATGTCCATTCATTTTATGTTATGCTTAAGAATACCAACTTTACACATTTCTATTAACATGCATATTAACCCCATCGTTTCCCACGTAATTCGTTCTCATGACATGTCATATAAATGGGAAGATTCATTATAAATGTAATGGGTTCAATCTTAGCACAACGTTGGCATTTACATGGGTTTAAAAGGTGTCAACTTGCATCATAACATTAAACCCAACTAGCATAAATCATTAACCCAAACTTGCATATGAACTTGCATATAAACTTGCATATGAACTTGCATATAAACTTGCATATGAACTTGCATACAAACTTGCATATGAACTTGCATATAAACTTGCATATGAACTTGCATAACATGTCATACATAGAGGCAACCTTGCATATGTTATGCATATCATAAAAAGAGACAAACTTGCATACGAATTTGCATATAAACTTGCATATAAACTTGCATATGAACTTGCATAACATGTCATACATAGAGGCAACCTTGCATATGTTATGCATATCATAAAAAGAGGCAAACTTGCATATGAACTTGCATATAAACTTGCATATAAACTTGCATAACATGTCATATCATAAAAAGAGACAAACTTTGCATATGAACTTATAACATATGACAACCACAACATGCATAGATCCTCATTTACATCCATAGCCTCCTAATATCCTATCCTAATTAGTTTAGCAATTGCTTGCTAAAGGCATAGGAACTCACAAATAACTAATTAGCACTCCAATGAGGAAGATTAAGTTGCTAGAGTGGATTAGAACTTGCTTAGAGTTGATTTGAGATGCTAACTTCCTCTCAACTTTGGTGGAGGCTCCTTCTAGTTTTAATTTGACGGCATGAGGCCCTTGAATCTATTTTTAGTATGAATTAGGGTAGTGTTAGGGTGTATTTATAGATTAGGCAAGTGTTTTAGGCCATTAGATTAACCCTAAATTAGATTAGGACCATCAGATCTCGGAAGCTTCTAGAGAACAGCCCAAAACACAGCCAAACCCTAAAATGGTGCACCAGGTTAAACTGGCCGAGCACCCCCTGTCGACACCCAAGTCGACAGGGCTGTCGACTTGGTCCTAGCCAAGTCGACTGCCCAGTCGACAGGGCTGTCGACTTGGGTAGCTAGGCGGGAATTTTCCCCGCCTGCGCCCAATGGCCCCAATTTCGAAATTTGAACCTGAATTTTAAATCTGTTTTGAACTTTGAATTTTCTGCAAACTTCATTGGGCCATAACTGGGCCATACGGACTTCGATTTACAAAATTTCGGACTCTATTTTGCGTATTTTTCCGAGACGAACGCAATGACGCAGCCCGTTTCCCCCAATTCTCACATCTGAGATTATTTATTCTGCAATTAGTGAATTTTAGCATTAACTGAAATACGGGGTGTCACACTTTGATTCTCCATTCGAGGAATGTGAGATATACTATGGTGATCAAAACCGTCTAGCAACGTCCTTACTTTTTCCAGATATGATATCAACCTTGGACTCTTAGCCTGAAACTTTTCATTAACTTGGTTCATGACCAAATTGGAGTCTCAAAAGATGTCTAGCTTTGTTATCCCTAGTTCCTTTACAAGCTTCAACCCGGCAATTAGAGCTTCATACTCGGAATCATTATTGGTTACGTGGAACTCCAATCTAAGAGCGTAATATATTAGCCGTTTCTCTGGAGTTTCAAGAACCACTTCGGCACCTAATCGTCTGTCATTTTTAGCTCCATCAGTATATAGTTTCCAGGCATTAGGGTCAAGGAGTAGCTTTGGCGGATCGTCTTCCTCAGTTACCGCATCATCTTCTGGGATGGTAAATTCTCCTGTAAAGTCAGCAAGTGCCTGCCCTCTTATCGATCTCCGGGGTTGGAAGTTCTGGTCGAATTGACTCAGCTCAATGTTCCATTTGAGAAATCTTCTCTATGCTTCTGGCCTTCGTAGGACTTGTTTAAGCGAGTGATCAGTATAAACAGTGATGGGATGAGCCTGTAAGTAGTGACGAAGCTTCCTAGATGCGATCAACAAACTGTACGCGAGCTTTTCTATCTTTGGGTAATTTCGTTCTGCGGCTGCCAATTTCCTGCTCACATAGTACACCGGTTTTTGCACCTTATCTCTTCTCTTACCAAAGCCGAACTGATTGCGTGGGATGACACTGCCAAGTATACGAATAAATCCTTGTGATCCACAGGTTTAGACAGTATCGGGGGTCTCTCCAGATGATTTAACAGATTTTGGAAAGCTTCTATACAATCAGGAGTCCATTTAAAGTTGCGCTTGCCTCGCTTTATTAGTTCGAAAAACGGGATGCATTTATCTGTAGCTTTTGAGATAAGTCTGCTGAGCACTGCCGCTTTTCCAGCAAGGCTTTGCATATCTATAATCTGCTTTGGTTCTTGGATATTTCGGATTCCTGTAATTTGGTCTGGATTAATCACAATTCCGTGCGAGCTTACAGTGAACCCCAGGAATTTTCCAGATGCTACCCCAAATGAGCATTTCAAAGGATTCAATTTCATCCCATATTTTCGGAGAATTTGAAACATTTATGCCAAATCGTTGGTATGATCGGACGACTGTCTGGACTTTACCAACATATCATCGATGTATACCTCCATCGTTTTCCCAATCTGGTTGTAAGGCATCCTATTCACCAACCGCTGATATGTAGCGCCGGCATTTTTCAGACCGAAAGGCATCACCATATAGCAATATAATCCCAAATCTGTAATGAAGCTGGTATGCTCCTAGTCTGGGACATGCATGGGGATCTGATTATACCCCGAATAGGCATCCATAAAAGAAAGGAGTTCATGACCTGCAGTTGAATCTACTAATTAATCGATTCTAGGAAACGGGAAACTATCCTTTGGACAAGCCTTGTTTAGATCAGAGAAATCGATGCACGTTCGCCACTTTCCATTGGCCTTTTTTTTACACCAAAACCGGGTTTGAAATCCAGTCAGGGTACATCGAATCTTTAATAAATCCATTACTCTTCAGTTTTTGGACTTCTTCTTTCAATGCGGCAGACCTTTCTGGACCCAACATTCGCCTTTTCTGCTTGACAGGAGAATGTTTCGGGTTAATGCTTAGCGAATGACTCATAATTGAGGGAGATATCCCATACATGTCCGCATGGGTCTAGGCAAATACATCCAAGTTAGTTTTCAGAAAATTTGTTAATTCCTTGGCTCGAACGGGATCCAACTGGGATCCAATCTTCAGGACCTTCTCTGGGTCACTATCATCGATTGGTACATCCACTATTGCTTCATTGGGAGTCGCCGTTCTGCCCCCACGCTCTTCATCCTCTCTGGGATCTATGTCCTCGGGCAACTCTCTGGGCGACCCTCCCAAAGGCACTTCGTTTAGTTGCTATGATGATTCCTCCCTTGAAGGGGAGGAACCACCTTTCGCCTCTATATCTCTTCCTTTGCGGAGCAATTTTAACTCTGCAATGCAGCATGCTCGTGCAACAACTTGATCTCCTCTAACAATACCCACACCGGAATCCATTGGGAATTTCAACAATAAGCACTAGGGTGCAATACAGGCCCTGAATTTGGCTAGGTCCGGTCGGCCTAAGAAGGCATTGTACGGCGATTCAATATCCAGGACCATGAAGGGGAGGATCCTCACTCTCTGGCGTTCCCCTTCCCCAAGGGTTACTGATAATTCCATGTATCCTATTGGAGCGGTCTAGGCCCCATTAAATCCACGTATCCAACCTTCACATGGCTTCAAATCCTTCGACTCGAGTTTCATTTGGTCGAACGTTTTCTTGAATAAAATATTGACTGACCTCCCGTTATCTAACAAGACTTTATAAACTATAGCTGGGCTGATGGTGACGGTGATCACCAACGGATCTTCAGTTGGGGAGTGTACCCCAATACTCTCTAGCTCGCGAAATATGACGTCATCGGACATCGTCTTTTGTTGCTTAATCGGAGCGCTATCCTCGGGGTTACTACACTCTCCCACTTCGAAATGTTGTTTAGCTGCATTTATGTATTGATCCATATCTCTGAAACTGTGCCCTGCTAGGTGGAGCCCACTAATTATGGTATTGATAACGATATTTTTCCCTTTTTGCTAAGCCGCCGGTTTGGCAGTAGGTTGGCTTTGGTTCGGGGCTTGTACGGCTTGGCCCCTGTCCCTGGGAGTCACCTTATACTCATCAAGCTTCCCTTCTCGGAGCATCCTTTCAACCACGTCTCTCATGTGACGACATTCGTTTTGGAATGACCATGAATCTGATGAAAGAGACAGAATTTCCTAGTTTCACGCTCTTTCTCTGTGGAATCTCTTGGAGGAGCCTTTTGTACTAGAGGACATTATATGTATTCAGGAAGATGTTCTCCAACATGTCATTTAACGGTGTGAAGTTCTCAAACGGTCTGGGTCGGAATCTCCTCTGGGAGTCATTTCCTCGATTCCTTTTCCGATTATTGTTATTATTTTTCCCTGATTGGCGACCGCTGCCTTGGTTCTTGTTCCCAACGTTAACTTCAACTTTTCCTGAGCTATCTCCCGTTTGCTTGATGGCCACGTTACTTTGGATATCTTCCTTATTAGTAGCTTTTCTTTTTCGATTAGCGTATATCTCCTCCCGACGCAGGCGAACATTGGATTTTTCATAAAATATTTCTCTGGTCGGGGGTGGTTTGCCAGCCAGATATCTTCCAAACTTGGTATCTTTATCGACGCCATCGATTAAGTCCATCAACACAATTTTCTCATGCGAATCTTTGACTTCTGTGATAGCCAAGTTAAAACGATCCAAACATAACCTTAGGATTTCGTCTGGTCATTGTTTAATAAGGGATAGCTCGATCACATTCTTAGACCTCTGGGAATGAAGATGGAATTGGTTCACGAATTTCTCACTCAATTCCCTGAAGCTGGATATTGACCGTGCTGGCAGGCGGGTAAACCACAATAACGCCACATCTTCCAAGAATATAGGGAACGCTTTACATTTGACCGCGTCTGTAGCTGCAGCGTCATTCATTGACCAAGAGTACCGCATTAAATGTTGGATGGGGTCAGTCCTGCCCGTATAGCGATTCATGGTTGGCATATTGAAGCGCCTTGGGAATTTAACATCTAGTATGTCGTCAGTAAAAGGCGTGTGACTGCGATCTATGCCCCAATCTTCATTCCTCTGTCCACGGCTATCTACCATGACTTACCTAATCATTGCTTCAACCTTTGCATCGATCAGGGTAGATTTGGGATCAGCACTTCTTGCCCGACGTCCTCCTCTAGCATTTCTTTGACGCGCTGCTACAAAATCTGGGCCTTGAGCAGAACTCCTTGCCCCCTGTTGCCGCGGTCGATCACGCGACGAGCGGGAGGCATGCCGTTCCTCAGTGGTAGAACATGCTTATTTAAATTGCGGTTACTAGTTCCCTGATTAAATGTCTCTTCTTCACAAGACGGAAGTGACCCAAATCGAAGATGCTCCATATTCTCGGGCCTTTCTAACGGTGGCCATCATCGGTTCCTTCGGGGCTCTTCAGACGACGACGTATGTTCCAGAGAGAAAGGGTGAGCTGGAGGTGGTGAAAACTGCCTTTGAATATCGTCAATTCTTCTACCTAAGGTAGTAATATTTTGACGCAGCAACGAGCTCTCCTGTCTTTGAGCAGTCAATTCATCGGTTTTCCTGTCCAATGCTTCAAGTATTCGAGTCAAATGTCCTTCGGTAACTGGGGCAGAAGGGTCGAATTGATCATCAACATTCTCTTTTATACGTAAAGAACTTGGGCCAGGTCGAGCAGATGTACCGGCACGAGAAGAACGAGCCATGACCTCATTTCCGGGTCGGGTTGTGGTCTGATTATCGCTTCGGATCGCGGTGCCCTTATGTCAATAGCTCGTGGTGGCTCCCTGAGATTGTATCGCGGGGGTATTAGATGGGAGGATGGTGTTGTTGTCCTAGGATCGAGTCGTGACACCTTCAGAGACTCGGATCGTGGCACCCCTTTCAGGTCGGGTCGTGGTACCCTCTTCGGTCTGGATCGCCCCTACATCATCACGATCCGAAAGCTCCTCCTCGACCTGCTCGTGCACACCTTCCTCGATTGCTTCGTTCGTAGCTTTGTTCGCTTGCGAAGCTCATAATTCTTTAGACTTCTTTCCAGCCATGATATCTGGGTATCACTGAAATCTTCAAAAGTCGAAACTGCTGAGTTTTGGATTGTTTTCTTCGAACTTGACCGTCTGAATAATGGAACTACAATTCAATATGCTGAGACTTTTTTATCAGTGAAAGCACCAAAATGTTAGATCCAAAATTGGCTCCGACACCCAAGTTGTTCAATTATGCAGAGATTAATATCAGAAAAAAATGCAAGAATAAACAGGAAAGACACGAGATTTATTGTGGTTCGGCGTTAACGAGCCTACGTCCACTTTGTATCTATGACTATACTTAAATTCAAGTACAGTCGATGATTTATCCCTAAACCTCACTTTTACAATATTGATTCGCTCAATAATTTCGAGAAAACTCTGAATAATAATGATAGAGGTGTAATAATGGTGGATTCAGAACTCAGAATTGCCCAAAAAGATCCTGAAAAATGCCAAGTTCTGGGTATTTGTAGCTGATTTCTGCAGGCGGATCGCGGTCATACATGGCACAAATCCCGAGGATCTCGAGCTGGTTCGTAGCTTGACGGAGAAATAGTCAATATGGCCGTTATGGACATGTGTCGTTGGTTCCTCGTTTGTGGATCGTGAAAGACTTGGTCATGGCTTTCATCTGGTTTCCTAGTTCGGATCGGGTCGCGCTTTCATGGATGGATCGGATCGAGCTAGGAGGAGCGGGTCAGATCGGTCTAACAGAGGGCGATCGCGATCGGGTTAAGGTCTTTCACCAAGTAAAGCTTCATTTTGAACTCTCGTTTAAATCTTGGTGGCTTGGTCCAAAAGCTAGCCAACAATAACGTATTAACATAATTGTTTGATGGATTTCATTCGTTAATGATATTTTTTCGTCAACATCGGATTAGGTCCAAGGATGTGGACCTAAGGGAACCAAAGGGATTATTTAGTTCCTACAAGCTTGAGTTAGTTCACCATTTCCTAGATATCAAGGTCTTAAGCCCAAAGATAAGTTACCCTTCATTCAAGAGTTAAGTATCACGCTTACAAGACTGAAGGACCAATAGATACCTTGGGATAAGGGGTCCCAAAGGGCAATGCAAGTTAGAAAGCTAAACAATTTGTGGAAGGGTATTTCGATAATTAAGCTTATGCACGAGCTTAGTCGTAAGGAAGCAATATGGAAATAAGTGGTATAAGCAGTTAGGAAACGCAAGAAATAAGTCATAAGTGTTGGTTCTCTCTTTGTTTAGTACATAGTAGTTTCTGAGTAAAATATCCAAATTGATTTAAAATTAGGGTTTACACTCTAGGAAAATGATTACAAGACTTTAAAATGTAACAACCTGGAAAATCAGAATCAATTTAAAATTTTTATTTTGGATATTTTAATGAATATTGAATATTTAAAATGATTTATTTTAAATAATAATGACTAGAAGTTTATTATGAATAGAATTAGAACGTAAAAATTTATTTAAATCGAAATTAGAATATAAATATTTATTTTAATTATAAAAGGAATTGGAAATGGCACGGTAGTTTGAAAATTCGATTTCAATTTGAAATGAATGTACAGGATTCAAAATAAACCGGATTTTAGTAAAACCAGAGATATTTGAATCTGTTTGAAAATATCTTTCCAACGAATGTGAAAAATCCAGATTTCATAATGGGCATAAAAAAGTTATGTCCAGTTGAAAATTTAGAATAGTCGCTATGGAATTTTATATAATATTAGCCCTTAAAAATAGCGATTTTGCAAACGACCTCCATTTTCGACGAGACCACTTTTGTTGGATTCGAAATGTCAAATTATTGCTAGATTCCAATTTTCATAATTTTTGGAATCAATATGTGAGCGTGGTGAATTTAAACGTGTTTGGTCAATTTGGTTTGAATTTAATCGACTGAAAAATAACCATTTTTCAAACGGTCTCCAAATTCAATGAAATTAGTTTTGTTAAGACCGTATCTTCAAAACATGGCTAGATTTATTTTTTTAGAATTTTTGGAGTCAGTATATGGCCCTGGTAAATTAAAATGTACGTTAAAATCAATATTGATTGTAATACTAATTTATATTTTAATTTTGATGAAAAATATTCGTAACGGTCGAATTGGGTTACGGGACATTTCCCTTGCGTTCGAAATGGGAGTAATTAGCTAGGGACGACAGTTGTTGGATCTCGTTTGGAGTTCGAATAGAAAAATCTAATCTTTCTACAAATAAAAATCAAATCTTTAAATTTCAATTCTTTTTATAAACAATGCTATATCATATATAAAAAAAATAGATTTTTATTAAACAAAATGATAAAAAAAATAAAAACTCACCTTCGCGCTCGGAGGAGGGGTGTTTCGCGACTATAGGGGGGCAGCGGCGGTGGCGGCTGCAGGCGGAGGGGGAGGCGCGGTGGTGGCCAATGGGGTGGTGGCTAAGGTTTCAAATTGATTTGTGGGGGCTGCGGTTGGGGAAGAAGGAGGAGGTCGGAGGAAGGGGATGGCCAGGGGGTGCTCCGGCGAGGCGGCGCAATGGGTGGGGGGTCGCGACAAGGTGCGGCGGCGGCGAAATCGAGCGATTTCTTCTTTTTTCTCTTTTTTTAAAAGTGACTGGGAGAGAGAACTAAAAAGGGGGGCCAATATATAAAATATATATTTAATTTAATTTAATATAACGACCTGGACTTCTCCATTCTCTAAAGAGAAGAGAAAGAACAGATTGAGTTGAGTACACGACAAATAAGAACACAAACAGAAGAACATTTCATTGCTTATAACAACAATTACATCATTACAGAGTATGAATATATATGATACATTTGATAAGTATTAGAGATTCAAATACATTACATAACAGCGGAAAATAATACATAACACAACTGAAAGAGATAAATGGATACATAGTGTTCCGAATGTAGCTCCAGCTGTAAATCCAAGATCCTGGAAAAGAAATAATCTGCAAAACCAAAACTACTAACTGCCCGTGTGGAAAATAGGGGCACCCAGAGTTTAGGTTAAAACAATAAAATCTAGGTCAGTCATGTGATTGGTGTGAGAACTAAAATAGCTGTTTGACACTTTACTTTAAAATAAAGTAAATCAAGGGACCACGCCGTATAACACGAAACAGGTTTCCTCCTAAGAATACCAATGCAATAAACAAACAGTGCAATGCTTTTTGGAAAAATGAAGCTATTATAAGACCCAGGTCGCATCACACAATGCAAGCCGAAGGATAGGGTTTCCCCTTATAATAGCCAAATATGCTGGGTACGTTTAAAACAAATTATTTGATACTATTATAAGTGCATAGTGTATAAAACAACTTCAAATATAAATGTATCAATCATAGACGGCATGGGTACCATATATCATGTCGACATACTAGGCTCTACAATCAAAACCGAAATGTCACGTATTGGAAATTGGATTTCCTCATGAGTATAGGCAAGGGATGTACTCCTTTCCGCTTCGAGACACTATAGAAAATGTCTTAGGACTACGCACTCTGGGCAACCCTTGTGTAACGACCCGTATTTTTCTGTATATTTATTTGGATTTTTAATTATTTAAAATATTGGTTTGAATATAAATAATCGAATTTAATGATTTAATTTGGTATATATATAATAAATGAATAAATAAAATAATATTTTAAATTCCAGAATAATTGAAAATATAGAATTTGCCATATACTGTGACCGGGCAATTTAGAATGGTTAGATATTGGTTATATTGGATTTACAGCGACGATTTCGATTGGAAACGACAACGAAATATATATGGTTTTAATTTAATCGAATAACGAGCTGCAGCGGCGCGGCAGTTCGCGTTTTGGAGTTTTGAACTTCAACGGGTCGTACCGGGTTCAAAATAAGCCGGATTTCCATGAAACAAGAAACGGCGGGACCGGTTTGACGATATCTTTCCAGTGGCAGAGAAAAATCCAGTTTTCGTCGTGTAGATTTTGTTTTATGTCCAAATCAAATTCTCAGAAAAACAGCGCCAGGAATTCCTTTATATATATAGCGCTGCAGTTATATAAAATAAGGGTTTTTAAATATTTTAAATATCGATTTGGCTTGGAATTCGACCCAAGTTATTTTTCCTTGGTAATACATCAAATTCTGGTCGTGTATGGCCAACTGCAATATTTTAATAATATTATATTGAAGTATTTTAAAATTTGTTTATTTTAATTCAAATTTGACCAGTTCAAGAGGGATATTTTTCAAACGACCTCTGTTTCCGACGAAACAAATTTTGTTGGGACCGTAACGGTAAATTATTGCTAGATTTTCAGACGGCACGTCAATCGGGGTTATTTTATGAGCGTGGCAAAATAAAATGCAAAATAAATCGATCTATTTGGACGTATACAAACGCTGTTTGAGCAAACGGACACGGAATTCGACGAAACAAGATTTGTTAGGACCGTATCGTCAAAGTATACTATGCCGTCCAGTTGCGTCTCGAACGGGGTTCGTATGTAAGCGCAGCAGCGAATAAACAGCGTTAAAGATAGCGATAGACACGAATAAATATCGCTAGTCATCATCACACATCACGTCAACGTAAAATATTATTATTTTCAACTTTAAATAGACCCTAAGGCTCAGCCCATTTCAGCCATGTTCCTCAACTCTTCGTAAATTTGCAAATAAACCCTTAAATGCAAAAACAATTATATTTCACAATCCGTCAACAATTTGCCAAGGCGACCCAAAGCAAAGTCGTAGATCGGGATGTGCTCTACCCGCTGTAAAAAGTTGGGGACCTATTGACGCTTGGGGTGGCCGAAATCGGCTGAACAGTGAAGAAAACTGATTTCATTTTCAGCCCAAATTCGAGAGACGTGGTTGATTTGGAGGGACGAGGCCTTAGGGCTTTCGAAGAGGGGAGGAATACCTTTGTTTTGGCGGTGGGGGCGTGATCTCTGGTGACCGGTGGACGGAGAAATTGGATGATGAACGGGGATGTACTATTTTGGGTTCGGTTTTGGGAGTTGGGGTCAAGTTTGCTTCGATTCCGGTGGCTGGAGGACGTTTGGGTGTCGCGGCTTGGGGGGGTTCAGAGCTAGGTGGCGAGCGCTTTCGATTGGTGGTGGTTAGGGCGCCTGAAGTGGACGGTGGCGGCTGTACGTTGCAGATGAACTGGATTTGGTCTTCATCGTTTTCTGGTGGCGTCGGTTGTCTGGGCGACTCGGGATCACTGGCGAAGGAAGAACGATGTACGATGGTTCGGATGGGGGGTCTGGTGGGTGCTCCGGTGGTGTACGGTGGCGGCCGTGGGTGGTTAAAGGTGGTCAGGGTTTGTTCAAAGGAGTTGATCAAAGATAGAAGACAGGTTTCAGGCAAACGGTATGAGGAAGACGCATTTTTTTCCTTAATTAAGGATGACGTGGCATGGGAGTTTAAAGGTAAAACAGTTTTAATTATTTAATTTAATAATTAACTTAGTTTTAATAATCGTATTACATTTCAAACTTTAAATAGCCGTATCTTACTCATACGTTAACAGATTTCAGCGAAACTGGATCCGTTGGGATCGCAGGGACGATACCTATCCGATGGCACTGACTAGGAGTCAATCTGACACCGTTGAAAATTCAGCTAATTTTGGATGGTCGTCTCGGTTTAAATGCAACAAACGCGTCAACCGTCGACCAGAACAAACTCTGGTGAGTTAATTCTCACACCTTCTGGAATGCTATGATGTGGTACATTCACATTTAAATATATTTTGCAGTTTACATTTTAAATTGGCTGATTGGATGCGATGGATGCAAATTGGTTGTTATCTTCTGATTGATCGCAGTTGATTATTTGTTTAACTCGTATATTGTTATCAACTGACATCTATGATGCAGAGAAGGACAGGTTGGAGGGATCCGACCGGATTCCTCAAATAAACTGTATTTTTGTTTGTTGTACATATATATGGATTGTTCACATCGACTGACACCAAAACAGTTTCAAATGTTGACAGTTGAATATACAACCATCGTTGTTGTGGTTAAGATCAACTGTTTGTGTTGACTGAGTAAATGGGCAGTAATGGTCTAGTCGTAGGGTTTTGACGTTGTTCTACCGTCAGGGAAATTGATGGGGTTTCCAAGTTATAATTTATTTATAACTGAATTTTAAGTTATTCAATTATTTTATACGAGTATTTAAATCGGGAATTTAAATTAAATATATTAAATCGAGTTAGTAAGAGAATTTAGTTAAAGGTTTAGATCAGTTGGAAAGCAAAAATCAAGGATTTTCCACGGTTGGGTAAAAAGGGGAAATAATTATTTTCAAACAATTAAAAGGTGACTTTAATTAATTAAGTTAATTAATTAATTTAAGAAAAAGGGAAATGACAATTGGAAATCCAGTTAATAGTTAACTGATAAGTATGATTGGAAAATCCACCGTTTCGAGTAAATTGGACAAAGGAAATAAATATTTGGTTTAAATATTCGTTAAAGTTTAACGAATAGGGTTGGATATATGTTAATCTTCGATTAACTATAATCTAAAAGGATAATTGAATTGGTTATTGTTAATAACTTTGTCTATTCTTGAGTAAGCGTGTAAAATGATAATAATGCTATTTTTGGGATAAAGTGAAAGTTAACTATATTTTAATATAGTAGATGTTAAAGCAAATTATTCTTTAATTTCAAATGATTTAAAGTAGTGAATTCAATTTAATGCCAAGTAAGGATTTTAATAAAGGGATTTGTAAATCCAAGTTTCAAACAAGATTTGATAGATGGAATCCAAACTATTTGACGAGAGATTAAATTTATAAACCAAAAAGGTATGAGTAAAAGAATACTTGCAGTTAAGGTGGTGTTTTAAATGGATGTTACTTAATTAAAGAAATGGAGTAAGAGGATTTTTGAAAGGGTTTCAAATATAAGCAAACGATGTTGTAAACTAGGTTTGAAATCAAAGTGGTGAACAAGTTTTGAATATCAGTGTTTAAGCAATTAAACTAATATTGTTCTGAGGTAAGAACGTAACGTTCGATCAAGGTCTGAGAGGTAACTAAAAAACCCAACTTGGTTGGCTTCACTATTATCGAGGAATGATATTAGTTTGGAAGTGAGTGAATATGTTAAGATTGGATTTATCCTATACAAGGAATATCAAACTCTAATGTAAGATTTTGTCAAATAAATAATATGGTTAGTCTAAAAGGAAATAAGGATGTTGATGTCAAAACTATGTTAACATTTGTTATTAAAAATTTAGTCGATTGAATATTGTATTTAAGTTAGGGTTAGTCAAATATAGTTAATCAAGGAAAGAAGTTCCATTGCGTACGACTGCTAGCGTAATTCGCAGGGCTGCAGATAGCCTACGGCGGTCGGATGTTTCCTGAGGGAATCAGGTGTAACCATTGTGATCGTTGCGATCTAGAGTCAAGCGAATGGAGGTAAGTCCAATATTAGGTAAGCGTTAAGAGTAATCAAATCAAGTTAGTCTTGTGGAGTAAATAAGTTAGTCAAGTTAAGGTTAGTCAATTAAAGTAAACTAATTAGAGTTAGTTAAAAGGGAAATTGGTTAAATATAATTTAAAGTTGTCGAGTTATGTCTAGTGCGGAGTCAACAAATTGATTGTATCCACACATTTGATATTTGATAGTTAAAACACCGACTATCAAAACCAGACCGATACTCTTGTTGGTATGGAAATTCCGGGATCGAATTATATTCGAATACCATTCCGACCAACAATACGTGAAGACGTCGCTGAAGACGAAGCAAGTGAAGACCGGGGATCTTCCTAAGCGGAGGGATTGCATGACGAATATTCTCTGTGTTGCAACCAGAGTTATTCTGAAGTGATTCAGTCGTGGTTGGGATCTACGGGTTGCAAGGACTTCTCGCTACTGATCCTTTGGATGCAGTAGGAGAGTACCTTCGGTTCATCCTGTTCCTGGATGACTTGTATGGACGGATGTCTGACAGCGTATTTCCAAAAGGAATTATACGTGTTGATTTCTCCAAACGTACCATGGTTGATGGTGGAGAAATGGTTATTCTCTAACCAGATAGCAAGAGTGTGTTTGTGGACGTCAATCAAGTGTGATCTGGCGGATCTGATGATGTGGCATCCAAAGTATATGATGACCAGATGATTAGAAGGTAAATTCTAGTCTCAAGCCTCATCAACCGGGAAATGACAAAAATCGGGCAGGCAGCATGGCTATGTGGGTCGCTCCCATTAGGATGTATGATCACCTATCTAGAGAAATTCCTATTGCTTCTTAATCTGTATTCGATGCTGTCCCTATTCGGGCAGACGGTTGCTGATCCCAACCGTCGGTGATATACATTCGATACACTCAAGCGAAATGAGTGGTCGGTCATGTGAGGGCCGGGTTGCAAGACGTTCTTGTTGAACCCAGTGTATTCGCCTCTAGAGATACACGTGCGGAAGGTGGTCCCATACCTTGTCAAGGTTGGAATCCAATATCCAATAAGCGCCCGCGGTTTTCGATTGTATACTATATATGGGGAGCGTGAGATGCAAGCGTTCCTCTAGATTACTATTTACTTGTATTTAGACATTATGATAATATCAGAGAAAGGTATTGATTTTAAAAATTATTTGGGTTATAGTAAGGTAAAAACCGTCCGTGTTTATGTGTGGACTGGTCTTACTATTATCCTTTTGTTTCTAAAAAGGATTTCCAAAGTTAAACAAGTGTGTGTTATGTGAATTTATCACTGATAGTATTCCAGACTGACCCGGTGTATTTTGTTTTAAATCAAATGTGCTCGGGTCAGACCGAGTATGTTCCAGGTTAGGTTTCGCTTGGAGTTTGGGAAGCTAGAAGCAGGCGGCTTCACCGTTAGCTATATACAGATATTCTTCCGCTGTGACAGTTATATGTTGTACTCTGATGGTTGGTATGTATATAAAGCTCTTTTGTATAAAGAGATTTGATATTATACTTTATTCGTTCTGCTGTGAGATTCTGATGTGTTTTCTTCTTTCTTCTATTCTAACATTCTTTCTTTCTATTCTCACCCTCTAATTTCATTCTCATGACAATCCAGTGTTTTCCAGTGCTTGGAGGATCGACATGAGATACGGTAAAGGTGTTATGTCGATTTTCGGGGCCGAAAATCCCTGGGTCGCTACAGTGGGATCAGAGCTATTGGTTTAAAGATAACCTTGGCTCTGTGGTGTAACTCAATAAAGATGGGGTTAGTAATACCCTAGATTGAGTTGAGTTTATATATATGAGAGAGCGTATTTGTAAGTTGATATAAAATTTGTTTTATATTGTGTTGGCTTGTCTGTTAAGTAGTTTATCAATTCTGGTCGAATCGTGGGACGCCACGACGTCGATAGGGGTTTCTAAACACTTGAACAGAAGGATTGACATAATATTGTTTTGAAAGGGGGTAAATGAAATAATTTTACCCAAATTCTATTTTCCTATAAAAAGGAAATTATTTTATCGAATTTTGTGTACATTTGATGGTTGAATTGATTTGGATAGAATTAAACTGAATATAGGAGTACGACTCAACTTAGTTAAGTCGAGCTGAATCAGGAATGGATACAGCCTTGGAATTAAAAAAATATCTATGAATTGGGTAATCAAATTAACAATTGGATTAAAAATCGATCTGATATGTATCGATATGTGAAACCAAAATGAAAACAAACAAGGAATGTTAATGTTAAGTAAAATGTTTTGGTTGGATGGTTATACCTTGGTTGTTGATGTGTTGGATGGATAGTATAAAAATTCACCAACAGTTAGATGTAAAGTTGGATGATATGTCTGGATTGTGTGTTCGATTGCATTAATATGAACTTGAATATGAATATAAATTTAGAATTGGTTAAAACCAATGTGAAATAAATAATTAGAATAAATCAATCTAAATTAAATAAATTCGAGTGGATAATTAAAGGAAATAAATGAAGCGATTATAATCCCGTGTGGATTGTGTGTTCATATATATATATATATATATATATATATATATATATATATATATATATGGTATGGATGTTTTAAACATAATTAACCTTTGTTGTGGATACTGATGAAATTGGTTTGAGTTGAGAACAGGTGCAGACGATCCAGGTCAGTTTTAAATCAGTTCAAGCGGGAAAGTCTGGAGTTATTTAAATCCAGTTTGAGAAGAGCTGCAAAATAATTAAGCAGGCTCGAATAAATATATTGCTTATCGCTTAATAACGCTCGCCAAAAGGTACGCTTACGCCAATATGAAATTTTTGATTTTTCTTTGGGGTTTTGAGTTGGATTTTTGATTTTTCCGACCTTGAGAGTCGATGTATACGTATTTCTTGATCCTGCGATATTGCAGATGGTCCTCCGTGCAGGGGAGACTCTACCGAAATTTTTCCAGAATTTAAGGAGTTAGAAATTTTTTGGAAACTTTTGGGGAAATTATTTTATTTGAATTAAATTGATTTTAAAACCAATTGGGTCAGTTGGAAAATAAATTCGAGTTTTAAATTTAATTATTTCTGAAAAGTAATAGTTGACGACATTTCTTCTACTTAGCAATTTCGAGGACGAAATTATTTTAAGGGGGAAGGAATGTAACGACCCGTATTTTTCTGTATATTTATTTGGATTTTTAATTATTTAAAATATTGGTTTGAATATAAATAATCGAATTTAACGATTTAATTTGGTATATATATAATAAATGAATAAATAAAATAATATTTTAAATTCCAGAATAATTGAAAATATAGAATTTGCCATATACTGTGACCGGGCAATTTAGAATGGTCAGATATTGGTTATATTGGATTTACAGCGACGATTTCGATTCGAAACGACAACGAAATTTATATGGTTTTAATTTAATCGAATAACGAGCTGCAGCGGCGCGGCAGTTCGCGTTTTGGCGTTTTGAACTTCAACGGGTCATACCGGGTTCAAAATAAGCCGGATTTCCACGAAACAAGAAACGGCGGGACCGGTTTGACGATATCTTTCCAGTGGCAGAAAAAAATCCAGTTTTCGTCGTGTAGATATTGTTTTATGTCCAAATCAAATTCTCAGCAAAACAGCGCCAGGAATTCCTTTATATATATAGCGCTGCAGTTATATAAAATAAGGGTTTTTAAATATCGATTTGGCTTGGAATTCGACCCAGGTTATTTTTCCTTGGTAATACATCAAATTCTGGTCGTGTATGGCCAACTGCAATATTTTAATAATATTATATTGAAGTATTTTAAAATTTGTTTATTTTAATTCAAATTTGACCAGTTCAAGAGGGATATTTTTCAAACGACCTCTGTTTCCGACGAAACAAATTTTGTTGGGACCGTAACGGTAAATTATTGCTAGATTTTCAGATGGCACGTCAATCGGGGTTATTTTGTGAGCGTGGCAAAATAAAATGCAAAATAAATCGATCTATTTGGACGTATACAAACGCTGTTTGAGCAAACGGACACGGAATTCGATGAAACAAGATTTGTTAGGACCGTATCGTCAAAGTATACTATGTCGTCCAGTTGCGTCTCGAACGGGGTTCGTATGTAAGCGCAACAGCGAATAAACAGCGTTAAAGATAGCGATAGACACGAATAAATATCGCTAGTCATCATCACACATCACGTCAACGTAAAATATTATTATTTTCAACTTTAAATAGACCCTAAGGCTCAGCCCATTTCAGCCATGTTCCTCAACTCTTCGTAAATTTGCAAATAAACCCTTAAACGCAAAAACAATTATATTTCACAATCCGTCAACAATTTGCCAAGGCGACCCAAAAAAAGTCGTAGATCGGGATGTACTCTACCCGCTGTAAAAAGTTGGGGACCTATTGACGCTTGTGGTGGCCGAAATCGGCTGAACAGTGAAGAAAACTGATTTCATTTTCAGCCCAAATTCGAGATACGTGGTTGATTTGGAGGGACAATGCCTTAGGGCTTTCGAAGAGGGGAGGAATACCTTCGTTTTGGCGGTGGTGGCGTGATCTCTGGTGACCGGTGGACGGAGAAATTGGATGATGAACGGGGATGTACTATTTTGGGTTCGGTTTTGGGAGTTGGGGTCAAGTTTGCTTCGATTCCGGTGGCTGGAGGACGTTTGGGGGTCGCGGCCTGGGGGGGTTCGGAGCTAGGTGGCGAGCGCTTTCGATTGGTGGTGGTTAGGGCGCCTGAAGTGGACGGTGGCGGCCGTACGTCGCAGATGAACGGGATTTGGTCTTCATCGTTTTCTGGTGGCGTCGGTTGTCTGGGCGACTCGGGATCACTGGCGAAGGAAGAAGGAGATACGACGGTTCGGATGGGGGTCTGGTGGGTGCTCCGGTGGTGTACGGTGGCGGTCATGGGTGGTTAAAGGTGGTCAGGGTTTGTTCAAAGGAGTTGATCAAAGATAGAAGACGGGTTTCAGGCAAACGGTATGAGGAAGACGCGTTTTTTTTCCTTAATTAAGGATGACGTGGCATGGGAGTTTAAAGGTAAAACAGTTTTAATTATTTAATTTAATAATTAACTTAGTTTTAATAATCGTATTACATTTCAAACTTTAAATAGCCGTATCTTACTCGTACGTTAACAGATTTCAGCGAAATTGGATCCGTTGGGATCGCAGGGACGATACCTATCCGATGGCACTGACTAGGAGTCAGTCTGACACCGTTGAAAATTCAGCTAATTTTGGATGGTCGTCTCAGTTTAAATGCAACAAACGCGTCAACCATCGACCAGAACAAACTCTGGTGAGTTAATTCTCACACCTTCTGGAATGCTATGATGTGGTACATTCACATTTAAATATATTTTGCAGTTTACAGTTTAAATTGGCTGATTGGATGCGATGGATGCAAATTGGTTGTTATCTTCTGATTGATCGCAGTTGATTATTTGTTTAACTCGTATATTGTTATCAACTGACATCTATGATGCAGAGAAGGACAGGTTGGAGGGATCCGACCGAATTCCTCAAATAAACTGTATTTTTGTTTGTTGTACATATATATGGATTGTTCACATCGACTGACACCAAAACAGTTTCAAATGTTGACAGTTGAATATACAACCATCGTTGTTGTGGTTAAGATCAACTGTTTGTTTTGACTGAGTAAATGGGCAGTAATGGTCTAGTCGTAGGGTTTTGACGTTGTTCTACCGTCAGGGAAATTGAAGGGGTTTCCAAGTTATAATTTATTTATAACTGAATTTTAAGTTATTCAATTATTTTATACGAGTATTTAAATCGGGAATTTAAATTAAATATATTAAATTGAGTTAGTAAGAGTATTTAGTTAAAGGTTTAGATCAGTTGGAAAGCAAAAATCAAGGATTTTCCATGGTTGGGTAAAAAGGGGAAATAATTATTTTCAAACAATTAAAAGGTGACTTTAATTAATTAAGTTAATTAATTAATTTAAGAAAAAGGGAAATGACAATTGGAAATCCAGTTAATAGTTAACTGATAAGTATGATTGGAAAATCCACCGTTTCGAGTAAATTGGACAAAGGAAATAAATATTTGGTTTAAATATTCGTTAAAGTTTAACGAATAGGGTTGGATATTGGTTAATCTTCGATTAACTATAATCTAAAAGGATAATTGAATTGGTTATTGTTAATAACTTTGTCTATTCTTGAGTAAGCGTGTAAAATGATAATAATGCTATTTTTGGGATAAAGTGAAAGTTAACTATATTTTAATATAGTAGATGTTAAAGCAAATTATTCTTTAATTTCAAATGATTTAAAGTAGTGAATTCAATTTAATGCCAAGTAAGGATTTTAATAAAGGGATTTGTAAATCCAAGTTTCAAACAAGATTTGATAGATGGAATCCAAACTATTTGACGAGAGATTAAATTTATAAACCAAAAAGGTATGAGTAAAAGAATACTTGTAGTTAAGGTGGTGTTTTAAATGGATGTTACTTAATTAAAGGAATGGAGTAAGAGGATTTTTGAAAGGGTTTCAAATATAAGCAAACGATGTTGTAAACTAGGTTTGAAATCAAAGTGGTGAACAAATTTTGAATATCAGTGTTTAAGCAATTAAACTAATATTGTTCTGAGGTAAGAACGTCGTCGATCAAGGTCTGAGAGGTAACTAAAATACCCCAACTTGGTTGGCTTCACTATTATCGAGGAATGATATTAGTTTGGAAGTGAGTGAATATGTTAAGATTGGATTTATCCTATACAAGGAATATCAAACTCTAATGTAAGATTTTGTCAAATAAATAATATGGTTAGTCTAAAAGGAAATAAGGGTGTTGATGTCAAAACTATGTTAACATTTGTTATTAAAAATTGAGTCGATTGAATATTGTATTTATGTTAGGGTTAGTCAAATATAGTTAATCAAGGAAAGAAGTTCCATTGCGTACGACTGCTAGCGTAATTCGCAGGGCTGCAGATAGCCTACGGCGGTCGGATGTTTCCTGAGGGAATCAGGTGTAACCATTGTGATCGTTGCGATCTAGAGTCAAGCGAATGGAGGTAAGTCCAATATTAGGTAAGCGTTAAGAGTAATCAAATCAAGTTAGTCTTGGGGAGTAAATAAATTAGTCAAGTTAAGGTTAGTCAATTAAAGTAAACTAATTAGAGTTAGTTAAAAGGGAAATTGGTTAAATATAATTTAAAGTTGTCGAGTTATGTCTAGTGCGGAGTCAACAAATTGATTGTATCCACACATTTGATATTTGATAGTTAAACCACCGACTATCAAAACCAGACCGATACGCTTGTTGGTATGGAAAGTCCGGGACCGAATTATATTCGAATACCATTCCGACCAACAATACGTGAAGAAGTCGCTGAAGACGAAGCAAGTGAAGACCGGGGATCTTCCTAAGCGGAGGGATTGCTTGACGAATATTATCTGTGTTGCAACCAGAGTTATTCTGAAGTGATTCAGTCGTGGTTGGGATCTACAGGTTGCAAGGACTTCTCGCTACTGATCCTTTGGATGCAGTAGGAGAGTACCTTCGGTTCATCCTGTTCCTGGATGACTTGTTTGGACGGATGTCTGACAGCATATTTCTAAAAGGAATTATACGTGTTGATTTCTCCAAACGTACCATGGTTGATGGCGGAGAAATGGTTATTCTCTAGCCAAATAGCAAGAGTATGTTTGTGGACGTCAATCAAGTGTGATCTGGCGGATCTGATGATGTGGCATCCAAAGTATATGATGACCAGATGATTAGAATATAAATTCTAGTCTCAAGCCTCATCAACCGGGAAATGACAAAAATCGGGCAGGCAGCATGGCTATGTGGGTCGCTCCCATTAGGATGTATGATCACCTATCTACAGAAATTCCTATTGCTTATTAATCTGTATTCGATGCTGTCCCTATTCGGGCAGACGGTTGCTGATCCCAACCGTCGGTGATATACATTCGATACACTCAAGCGAAATGAGTGGTCGGTCATGTGAGGGCCGGGTTGCAAGACATTCTTGTTGAACCCAGTATGTTCGCCTCTAGAGATACACGTGCGGAAGGTGGTCCCATACCTTGTCAAGGTTGGAATCCAATATCCAATAAGCGCACGCGGTTTTCGATTGTATACTATATATGGGGAGCGTGAGATGCAAGCGTTCCTCTAGATTATTATTTACTTGTATTTAGACATTATGATAATATCAGAGAAAGGTATTGATTTCAAAAATGATTTGGGTTATAATAAGGTAAAAACCGTCCGTGTTTATGTGTGGACTGGTCTTACTATTATCCTTTTGTTTCTAAAAAGGATTTCCAAAGTTAAACAAGTGTGTGTTATGTGAATTTATCACTGATAGTATTCCAGACTGACCCGGTGTATTTTTTTTTAAATCAAATGTGCTCGGGTCAGACCGAGTATGTTCCAGGTTAGGTTTCGCTTGGAGTTTGGGAAGCTAGAAGCAGGCGGCTTCACCGTTAGCTATATACAGATATTCTTCCGCTGTGACAGTTATATGTTGTACTCTGATGGTTGGTATGTATATAAAGCTCTTTTGTATAAAGAGATTTGATATTATACTTTATTCGTTCCGCTGTGAGATTCTGATGTGTGTTCTTCTTTCTTCTATTCTAACATTCTTTCTTTCTATTCTCACCCTCTAATTTCATTCTCATGACAATCCAGTGTTTTTCAGTGCTTAGAGGATCGACATGAGATACGGTAAAGGTGTTATGTCGATTTTCAAGGCTGAAAATCCGCTGGGTCGTTACACCTTGGATCGGTTGGGTCGGTCCTCTCTTACATTTGAGGATTGGCAATTCCTGAACACACGTTTCCCGGTCCTATCGAACCTATCCATCAGCTCCGTAGTTACCTATATATCTGAGGCGTCTCGCTATCCATCATCCACACAGGTAAAAATATAAATTTATGGGCTCCATACCATGACACCACCCACAGCTAGAAAGAAACGTCATATTCTCCCAATGGTCCCTTATCCCGTTTTTAACTCATACCGAGGTGTGAGGCTCGCGAATTAACGCTATACACAAAGCTATGCCCTTTAAGGCCATGCTTTGATCATCAACCACAAGACTTTGCCTTTCAACGGAAGTCTTGATCATATGCCACACTGTAAATTCACTCCATGCAACTGATGTTTATCGATATATAACCTCTAAGCTCGTACGTCTCAGAGAAGGGCGTTAAGCAAGAAAATAAATTCTCCGCCGCCAAATAGATATATATTTAATAGAGATCAATCAACACAAAATAAAATCCAATGTCAGAATCACATCCATTTACTAGTTCGTTTTAGGTTTGAACGAAACAGGAGGCACCTTATTCCTCGTCTCGTATGTCCAATATAGGGGAGAAGTCCTCGCATATCCGGTAGATCTCCAAGTACATCTGGACGATCACCACTTATTACCTTGTCTTGGGTGTACAACCCAATCAAGACATCAGTAATCATCCAAATGATGTGAAGACCTCTGGTCTTCAACCACCATCTTCATCGTCGACTTATCATCGAATCAGTTATTCAGAATGGGTATAAACCTGGCCGTTCCGAATAACTCGCGTATATAACAAACATGTGCTACAAAAACCCAACATATGCCTCATTCCAATCCTGCATATTCTTTTATTCATATTCTTTGGGAAAAGTTCCCATTAATTTTGTCAAAGATAAATTCTTTAAATTTACCCTTCAATCTTCCTTTGGATATCAATTCAAACCATATTAAGGTTATCTGAACTAGTCGGGATTAACGCACCTTACCGAAGTAATAATTTGTTTAATTTCTCAATCCCAACTTATTCATCCCATGGAGCAAAACTAGTAATACTCCATAACTAACACCACGGTGTTATCGGTAAATTAATTACCATTTACCATTCAAATCTAATTAAAGATTTAACTATCGCTTGGAGCAAAACTAGTGATACTCCACTCTCGAACAATTCCCAAATTTGATAATTTAAATTATCAATTCACATTTCAATCTAATTAAAGATTCATTAAAACTTCACTTAGTTTTAATCCTCCCAAAAATCAATATTAATGGTTATATTTAACTTTGGGAAATCAAACATGCCACATCGATAATCTACACTGTACAAATGATTTTTGCCGATATATAACCTCTAAGCTTGTACATCTTAGAGAAGGGTGTTTAGCAAGAGAATAAATTCTCTGCCACCAAACAGATATATAAATATATATATATATATATATATATATATATAAGATCAACGAATACGGTATAAAGGAATCAATGTCAGACATGTAATCCTGTCTTTTTACTGGGTTAAAGAACCAATGTCATTTGAAACACAGTTCATGATAAACCAAAATCCCATTTCATTAATTAAGGAATCTTCACGGAAAACAAATCAATATATAATCGATATCAATTTCCATATCCGACTAATAATATAAATGGAATAACGACAAAGCCTTTTAAATTCCATATATATTAATAGTCCTCCTCCACAGAAGCTCATTTCAATTATTACCAAATCGAATTCCATTCAATTCCAATTTAATATATTAAATTGAAAAACTTTACTTTGGAAAATTCCTGTTAAATCTTAATAAAAAGATTTATAAATTCTAAATCACATTTCACTGTAAATCAGGTTAAAGAACGAATGTCGTTAAAACACAGTTCAAAATAAGCCCAATTCACATCCTGTTTTATTCCAATTAAATGTTAATTAACTGGAAACTCTAACAATCTTAATTACAAGATTTATTTTTTTCACATGGGGTTTAAGAACAGTGTTATTTAAGACACCATTCACGACAAATCCAAAATCCAATTCTTTTATTCAATTCCAATTATATCCTAATTAATTGGAAAACTTCACTAAATCTTAATTAAAAGATTTATTCAATCCTCAACTGGGTTTAAGAACAGTGTTATTTAAGAGTCCATTCTCGACAAACCCAAAATCCAATTCCTTTATTCAATTCCAATTAAATTTTAATTAATTGGAAAACTTCACAAAATCTTAATTAAATGATTTATTCTTTCCTCAACTTGGTTTAAGAACAATGTTAATGAAGACACCATTCACGAAAAACCCAAAATCCAATCCAATATTAAATACAAGGCTCTGAATAGAAATTATATCGGCTTATATTCAATATCAAATTCTGAAATCATAAAATATCGTATTGCGAATAACGATATATATATATATATATATATATATATATTTATATATCTTCCAAATTCCTCCACAATATCCATATAATCACGAAATCCAATATCAAAATATTCCGAAGATAATTTCGTTTCAAATCTATTCCAATTCATATATTGGATATTCTGGTTATTTTTAAAACCATTTCAAATCCAGTTTATTTATTTAAACATATTAGATTATAATTCTAGTTCATAACTAGTTAATTTTAATAAAAATATATTTTTATCTTTACGAACGTGGAATTTTTCATCCAAATTCTTTCCAAATCATTTATTATGATTTTACACAAATTATTGATAATTTTAATAATTTTATCAAGGCCCGTACAGTCGATTTCCATAAACGGTCATCGAACTGCACTTACAGCGACCTTTTCGAAATTTTATTTGGACATAATTCCAAATCCAACCGTTAGATTTCAAATTCCTTATATTCATTGGAAAACTCTTTTCGATATGAACCTAAGTGTTCTGGTTTTAGGAGAATCCGACAGTCCGATCTCCCGTAATGTCAATTCGAAGTCAATGGTTGAAGTTCGCGAATTGCTGCGTGGTGGTGAGTTCTATTCAAGCCATTAATTATATATAATATACATATTATATATATTTCGTCGATGTCCATTTAAAATGTATTTTATAAATCATTTTAAATTTGTTTTCAAAACGATTTCAACTTCATATTCAATTTTAAATCAAAATTGAATATTCCATATCATTAATATATAAATGATAATATTTTCAAAATATTTTGGTTTTGAAATCACTTCATTTTCGATATTCATTATAAAAGTGAATAAAATTGATATAAATATCATTCACTTCAAAATGGCGTTAATTTAATCATCCATCCCAAATCAGACATCAAAATCATATTTTGATCCATTACTGAATATTATTTTAAAATATTAGTTATTTTAAAATATTCATTACTCGTCATTTTAAATTATTCTTTAATTTAAAATATTCGTTCTTTCCGAATTGGAATCAGACACAGTCAATTAACATACAATTTTATTTATATGGATTTCATACACACATGTACACAACACTAATCAAACACAGTCAATCATCATCCAGAGTGCATTACACAACTGCATAAGCGTTAAATATAAATAATTAACGCTTACAATAGTCTGTCAACCCATCGATTGGCATACAACTAAATATTGGGATTATTGTATGTCCAATATCATCCCAATACCTGTGTGGGGTTTTCAAACAACAAACACTGAATACTGTTTGTGCAGTTGGGCGATGTGTAAAATATATCGTCCCAATCAATATCAGTTAAATGTGTGTACATAAACAAATCGTCCGATTTGTAAATGAATATTTATTTTATTCATATACACATTAAAAATTATAATTTTAACTATAAAATATTTATTTCATCTCATTAGTATTTTATACAGTTCATTTATACAATAAAAATGATATTTTTATCGTTCTAATATTTTTAGAAAATTTCGGCAGCATAACGGCGCGATATTAGAACCGGAATAAGGTCTAGCCTTATCCCTCGCCTAATAATGGCTCGTGCCATATACAAACCAAATTCTAATCAATTCATTTTATTTCCCAAACCAAATTCAACAAAATAATCCAATCAACCAAACAACCAAATAAACATGGTTTCAAAAAAAGGTGTCGGGTGCTACTAAGCACCGTCTGCATCCTAGTATATATATTTAAGTGGCAAATAAATTAGAGTGAGAAGTTCTTAGCTTTGGGATCCACTCCTCCATTCATTATTTCTGAACGGATTAGATTTGGATTTGTTTCCAACCAGTTCCATCGCAATCTATTTCACGCGGTTTATATTAAAAATCACATTTTTAATAATGCTACATTATGTAAAAATCACATCTTTACAATGCCGTGTATACATTAAAATTCGTATTTTTACAATGCTATTATATATATAAAAATTGTATTTTTACATTGTTATTCATGTAATAAAAACCATATTTTTAAACCACTATTATATTATAAAAATCATATTTTTATTTCTCTTCATATATAGTAAAAATCAAAATTTTATTTCTATTCATATATAATAAAAATTGAATTTTTATTTCTGCTACATATGTAAAAATTCTATTTTTATCCTACTCAAAATAATATTTTATACATACGATAAAAATTATATTTTTATCTAACTAAAAGTAATATTTTTGTCTACCAAAAATAATATCTTCATATCGCTATTCATATTTAAAAATCACATTTTTATATCGCTATATATATATATATATATATATATATATATATATATATATATAAAAGATCACATTTTTATATAACTAAAAATCGAATTTTAATCTAACTAAAAATCATTATGATTCATATGATAAAAATCTCATTTTTTTTATTTTTTTTAAAAATCATCTTTATATTTTTAAAAATCATATCTTTATATTTTTAAAAATCTTATCTTTCGATTTAAAAATTCTAATCTTTCTATTTAAAAATTCTAATTTCTATTTAAAAAAGTCTAATCTTTCTATTAAAAAAAAATCTAATCTTTCTATTTAAAAAATCTAATCTTTCTACAAATAAAAATCAAATCTTTAAATTTCAATTCTTTTTATAAATAATGTTATATCATATATAAAAAACAGATTTTAATTAAACAAAATAATAAAAAAAATAAAAACTCACCTTTGCGTTCAGAGGAGGGGTGTTTCGCGACTGGAGGGGGGGACAACGGCGGTGGCGGCTATAGGTGGAGGGGGAGGCGCGGCGGCGGCCAATGGGGTGGTGGCTAGGGTTTCAAATCGATTTGGGGGGACTACAGTTTTAATTGGGGAAGAAGGAGGAGGTCGGAGGAAGGAAGGGATGGCCAGGGGGTGCTCCGGCGAGGCGGCGCCGTGGGTGGGGGATCGCGACGGGGCGCGACGAAGGTCTGGAGCCAGGCGGTGGTGGAATCGAGCGGTTTCTTTTTTTAAAAAAAGTGACGGGGAGAGAGAACTAAGAAAGGGGGCTATATATAAAATATATATTTAATTTAATTTCAAAAAGTTGATTTTTTTGTTCGAACTCCAAAAGAGACCCAACGACTGTCGTCCCTAGTTAATTATCCCCATTCTAAATGCAATGGGATATGTCCCATAAGCCAACTCGACCGTTACGATCAGTTTTCATAAAAATTAAAATGTACACTAATATTATAGTCAATATTGATTTTAACGTACATTTTAATTTACCAGGGCCACATACTGACTCCAAAAATTCCAGAAAAATAAATTTAGCTATGTTTTGATGATACAGTCTTAAGGAAACTAATTTCATCGAATTTGGAGACAGTTTGAAAAATGACCATTTTCCAATCGATTAAATTCAAACTAAATTTACCAAACAAGTTTAAATTCACCACGCTCACATATTGATTCCAAAAATTATGAAAATTGGAATCTAGAAATATTTGACATTCCAGATCCAATAAAAGTGGCCTCCTTGAAAACGGAGGTTGTTTGCAAAATCGCTATTTTTAAGGGCTAATATTATATAAAATTCTATAGCGACTATTCTGAATTTTTCAACTGGACATAACTTTTTATTCCCGTTATGAAATCTGGATTTTTCACATTCATTGGAAAGATATTTTCAAATAGATTCACATATTTCTAGTTTTACTAAAATTCGATTTATTTTGAATCTTGTACATTCAATTGAAATTTGAAATTGAATTTCAAACTACTGCACCATTTCCAATTCCAATTATAATTAAAATAAATATTTATATACCAACTTCGATTTAAATAAATGTATACGCTTTAATTATATTCAAAATAAATTTCTAGTCGTTATTATTTAAAATATTCAAAATTCATTAGCCAAAACAAAAATTTTAGTTGGTTCTGATTTTCCGGGTTGTTACAATATCCCCCACTTAAAATCTTTTCGTCCTCGAAAAGGAACAGAGCTGAAAGTTGTTTAACTAACCAACTCAACTTTCAGTTTGGCTTTCATTCTTCAACTTATCAGTTTCTCAGAATTTTCCAATTCTTCAAAAATTTGGCTAACACCTTAGATTTTTGAAAAATTTCGCCATAACCTCCTTTGTACGGGGAGACATTTAAAACCGCAACTAGCCACGCAGGGCCCTCACCATCTAAAAAGAAAAAGAAAAAGGCAAGCGGCTAGCCAATTGGTTCACAGAATCATCCAAACCCAAGAAAATAATAAACATGTACCTATTTGTCGGGCATACAATTTTATTTCTCTGCTTAGCTTCCCTGCTATGACCTGTTCAATGTATATACCTGTATAGGCATGCAATTGCAATCAATTTTCAAGTCAGTTCAATATTTGATTGTATTTGGCTTAATGGTTCAAAATTTTAATTAATCAAACAACACAATCAGCAATCAATTAGTTGATTATCGTTTCAAACACATAACTTATATATATATATATACAAAAATCGTATTTTTGATGCCAATTCACAAACAATAATTTTAGCTAGTTTTGGTTCTCACACCAGTCAATTGGAAATATATATATCCCACCTTCGAGGTGCGAACATAAATGTTGATGATGACGCGTCAATCATTTGAATTATGCCCAGGCGACTAGAGTGTGATTCTATATTTATCCAGTATATTAAAACTTCGAATATACGTTTGCAAGGTGTATATGCAAAATCTCTATATACTCGATTGTCCAAATTCAATTTAAATATAATATTCAAATGCATTGAATAAGGTTTAAATTTTCAAAACAATATTTGTTTTCATTTTTATTTTAAACATAATACTCTTCACACTCGTTCTAGGATACTACTGATCCCATCTCTAACGAGTCATTCTCATTAGATATTACTAATACAGTCTGTGATGAATTCTTTCAATTCTAATGTGTCTTGTTATCGAGCTTTGTAAACCAAAGCTCTGATACCAAAATATAACGACCCGAACTTCCCCAGTCTCCGAAGAGAATAGAAAGAACGGATTGAGTTGAGAACATGACAAATCAGAACACAAACAGAAGAACATTTCATTGCTTATTACAAAAAACATCAGAGTACAAGAATATTACAGAGTATGAATAAATAATATACATTTGATAAGTATTAGAGATTCAAATACATTGCATAGCAGCGAAAAATAATGCATAACACAACTGAAAGAGATAAACGGATACAAAGCGTTCCGAATATAGCTCCAGCTGTAAATCCAGGATCCTGGAAAAGAAATAATCTGCGAAACCAAAACTACTAGCTGCTCGTGTGGAAAATAGGGGCACCCAGAGTTTATGTTAAAACAATAAACTCCAGGTCAGTCATGTGACTGAGGTAAGAACTAAAATAGTTATTTGAAACTTTACTTTAAAATAAAGTAAATCAAGGGACCACGCCATATAACACGGAACGGGTTTCCTCCCAAGAATACTAGTGCAATAAACAAACAACGCAATGCTTTTTGGAAAATTGAAGCTATTATAAGACCCATGTCCCATCTCACAATGCAATGCAAGTTGAAGGATAGGGTTTTCCCTTATAATAGCCAAACATGCTTGGTACGTTTAAAACAAATCATATGATACTATTATAAGTGCATAGTGTATAAAAAAACTTCAAATATAAATGTATCAATCATAGACGACATGGGTACCATATATCATGTAGTCATACTAGGCTCTACAATCAAAACCGAAATGTCACGTATTGGAAATTGGATTTCCGTTATGAGTCTAGGTAAGAGATGTACTCCTTTCCTCTTCGAGACACTCTAATAGATGTCTCAGGATTACACACTCTGGGCAACCCCTGGATTGGTTGGGCCGGTCCTCTCTTACGTTTGAGGATTGGCAATTCCTAAACACACGTTTCCTGGTCATATCGGACCTATCCATCGGCTCTGTAGTAACCGATATATCCGAACCGCCTCTCTATCCATCATCCACATAGGTAAAAATATAAATGTCTGGGCTCCATACCATGACACCACCCATAGCTAGAAAGAAACGTCATGTTCTCCCAATGGTCCCTTATCCCTTTTTAACTCATATTGAGATGTGAGGCTCGCGAATTAACTCCATACACAAAGCTATGCCCTTTAAGGACGTGCTTTGATCATCAACCATAAGACTCTGCTTTTCAACAGAAGCCTTGATCATCTGCATCTCAGCATGCCCCACTGGTTATTCACGCCATGCAACTGATGTCTATCGATATATAACCTCTGAGCTCGTATGTCTCAGAGAAGGGCGTTAAGCAAGAGAATAAATTCTCCGCTGCCAAACAGATATATATTTAACAGAGATCAATCAACACAGAACAAAATCCAATGTCAGACAAACAACCATTTTCTATTTTGTTCTGGGTCTGAATGAAACCAGAGGCACCTTATTCCTCGTCCCGTATGTCCAATACTGGAGAGAGGTCCTTGCATATCCGGTCGATCTCCAAGTACGTCTGGACGATCACCACTTATTACCTTGTCTCGAGTGTACAACCCAATCAATACATCAGTTATCATCCCAACAATGTGAAGACCTCCGGTCTTCAACCACCGTCTTCATCGTCGACTTATCCTCGAATTAGTTATTCAGAATGGGTATAAACCCGGCTTTTCCGAATAACTCGCGTATATAATAAACAAGTGCTATAAAAACACAACATATGCCTCATTCCAATCCTGAATATTCTTTTATTCATATTCTTTGGGAAAAGTTCCCATTAATTTTATCAAAGATAAATTCTTTAAATTTATCCTTTAATCTTCCTTTGGATATCAATTCAAACCATATTAAGGTTCCAAACTAGTCGGCACTAACGCACCTTACTAAAATAATCATTTGTTTAATTTCCCAATCCCAACCTATTCATCCCATGGAGCAAAACTGGTAATACTCCATAACTAACACCATGGTGTTATCGGTAAAGTTAATTACCATTTCCCGTTCAAATATAATTTAAGATTTAACTATCGCTTAGAGCAAAACTAGTGATACTCCACTCTCGATCATTTCCCAAATTTGATAATTTAAATTATCAATTAACAATTCAATCTAATTAAAGATTCATTTAAACTCCACTTAGTTTTAATCCTCCAAAAAATCAATATTAATGATTATTTAACTTTGGGAAATCAAACATGCCACATCGATTATCTACACTGTACCATTGATTTCTGTCGATATATAACCTCAAAGCTCATACGTCTTAGAGAAGGGTGTTAAGAAAGAGAATAAATTCTCCGCCAACAAACATATATATATATATATATATATATATATATATATATATATATATATATATAGCAAAGATCAACGAATACGGTACAAAGGAATCAATGTCAGACATGTAATCCTATCTTTTAACTATGTTAAAGAACCAATGTCATTTAAAACACAATTCACGATAAACCCAAATCCCATTCCATTAACTATGGAATCTTCACGAAAAATAGATCAATATATAATCGATATCAATTTCCGTATCCGACTGATAATATAAATGGAATAATGACAAAGCCTTTTGAATTCCATATACATTAACAGTCCTCCTCCACAGAAGCTTATTTTGATTATTATCATATCGAATTCCATTCAATTCCAATTTAATATATTAAACTGGAAAACTTTACTTTGGAAAATTCCTGTTAAATCTTAATAAAAAGATTTATAAATTCCAAATCACATTTCACTGTAAATCGGGTTAAAGAATGAATGTCGTTAAATTACAGTTCACAATAAACCCAATTCACATCCCATTTTATTCCAATTAAGTGTTAGTTAACCGGAAACTTTAATAATCTTAATTAAAAGATTTATTTTTTTCACACGTGGTTTAAGAACAGCGTTATTTAAGACACCATTCACGACAAACCCAGAATCCAATTCTTTTATTCAATTCCAATTAAATCTTAATTAATTGGAAAAATTCACTAAATCTTAATTAAAATTTTTATTCTTTCAACAACTGGGTTTAAGAACAGTGTTATTTAAGATACCATTCACGACAAACCCAAAATACAATTCTTTTATTCAATTCCAACAAAGTCTTAATTAATAGGAAAACTTCACTAAATTTTAATTAAAAGATTTATTCTTTCCTCAACCGGGTTTAAGAACAGTGTTCATGAAGACATCATTCACGACAAACCCAAAATCCAATTCAATATTAAATACAAGGCTCTGAATAGAAATTATATCGGCTTATATTCAATATCAAATTCTAAAATCAACAAATATCGTATTGGGAATAACGATATATATCTTCCAAATTCCTCCATAATATCCGTATAATCACGAAATCCAATATCGAAATATTCCGAAGATAATTTCGATTCAAATCCATTCCAATTCATATATTGGAAATTCTGGTTATTTTTAAAACCATTTCAAATCCAATTTATTTATTTAAAAATATTGGATTATAATTCTAGTTCATAACTAGTTCATTTTGATAAAAATATATTTATATCTTTACAAATATGGAATTTTTCGCCCAAATTCTTTCCAAATCATTTATTATGATTTTACACAAATTATTGATATTTTTAATAATTTTATCAAGGCCTGTACAGTCGATTTCCATAAATGGTCATCGAACTGCACTTACAACGACCTTTTCCAAATTTTATTTGGACATAGTTCCAAATCCAACCGTTAGATTTCAAATTCCTTATATTCATTGAAAAGCTCTTTTTGATATGAACCCAACGGTTCTGGTTTTATAGAATCCGACGGTCGGATCTCCCGTAATGTCAATTCGAAGTCAATGGTCGAAGTTCGTGAACTGCCGCGGTGCAGCGCGTTCTATTCAGGCCATTAACTATATATAATATATACATTATATATGTTTCATCGATTTCCATTTAAAACATATTTTATAAATCGTTTTAAATTAGTTTTCAAAACGATTTCAACTTCGTATTCAATTTTAAATAAAAATTGAATATTCCATATCATTAATATATAAATGTTAATATATTCAAAACATTAGATTTTGAAATCACTTCCTTTTCGATGTTCATTATAAAAATGAATAAAATCGATATAAATATCATTCACGTCAAAATGACGTTAATTTAATCAGTACAACTTTATATATTTAAATATTTTCGTGTCCAACCCAAATCGGACATTAAAATCATATTTCGATGCATTACCGAATATTATTTTAAAATATTAGTTATTTTAAAATATTCATTACTCGTCATTTTTAAATATTCTTAATTTAAATATTCGTTCTTTCTGAATTGGAATCAGACACAATCAATTATCATATAATTTTATTTATATGGATTTCATACACACATGTACACAAAAATAATCAAACACAGTCAACCATCATCCAGAGTGCATTACATAACTGCATAAGCGTTAAATATAAATAATTAACGCTTACAACAATCTATCAACCCATCGATTGACATACAACTAAATATTGGGATTAGTGTTTGTCCAATATCATCCCAATACCCATGTGGGGTTTTCAAACAACAAACACTGATTATTATTTATGCAATTGGGCGATGTGTAAAATATATCGTCTCAGTCAATATCAGTTAAATGTGTGTACATAAATAAATCGTCCGATTTGTAAATGAATATTTATTTTATTCATATACACGTTAAAAATTATTTTTTTGACTATAAAATATTTATTTCATCTCATGAATATTTTATACGGTTCATTTATACAATAAAAATGATTTTTTGTTATTCTAATATTTTTAGAAAATTTCAGCAGCATAACGGCACGATACTAGAACCAGAATAAGGTCTAGCCTTATCCCTTGCCTAATAATGGCTCGCGCCATATACAAACCAAATTCTAATCAATTCATTTTATTTCCCAAACCAAATTCAACCAAATAATCCAATCAACCAAACAGCCAAACAAACATAGTTTCAAACAAAGGTGTTGGGTGCTACTAAGCACTGTTTGCATCCTATTATATATATTTAACTAGAAAATAAATTAGAGTGCGAAGTTCTCACCTTTGGGATCCACTCCTCCATTCTTTATTTCTAAAAGGTTTAGATTTGGATTTGTTTCCAACCATTTCCATCGCAATCTGTTTCACGCGGTTTATATTTAAAATCACATTTTTAATAACGCCATATTATGTAAAAATCACATATTTACAATGCCGTGTACACATTAAAAATCGTATTTTTACAATGTTATTATATATATAAATCGTATTTATATATTGTTATTCATATAATAAAAACCATATTTTTAAACCGCTATTATATTATAAAAATCATATTTTTATTTCGCTTCATATATAATAAAAATCGAATTTTTATTTCTCTTCATATATAATAAAAATCGAAATTTTATTTCTGCTACATATGTAAAAATTCTATTTTTATCCTACTCAAAATAATATTTCATACATATGATAAAAATTATATTTTTGTTTAACTAAAAATAATGTTTTTATCCACTAAAAATAGTATTTTCATATCGCTATTCATATTTCAAAATCGCTTATATATATATATATATATATATATATATATATATATATATATATATAAGATCACATTTTTATATAGCTAAATATCAAATTTTCATCTAACTAAAAATCATTATGATTCATACGATAAAAATCTCATTTTTATATTTTTTTTTTAAAAAAAACCATCTTTATATTTTTCAAAATCATATGTTTATATTTTTAATAATCTTATCTTTTTATTTTTAAAATCTTATCTTTGTATTTAAAAATTATAATCTTTCTATTTAAAATTTCTGATCTTTCTATTAAAAAAAATCTAATCTTTCTATTAAAAAAAATCTAATCTTTCTACTTAAAAAAAATCTAATCTCTACAAATAAAAATCAAATCTTTAAATTTCAATTCTTTTTATTAACAATGTTATATCACATATTAAAAAACATATTTTAATTAAACAAAATAATAAATAAAAACTAACCTTTGCGTTCAGAGGAGGGGTGTTTCACGATTAGAGGGGGTGACAGCAGTGGTGGCGGCTGCAGGCGGAGGGGGAGGCGCGGTGGTGATCAATGGGGTGGCATCTAGGGTTTCAAATCGATTTGGGGGGGGGGCTAAGGTTTTAATTGGGGAAGAAAGAGGAGGTCAGAGGAAGGAGGGGATGGCCAGGGGGTGCTCCGGCGAGGCGGCGCCGTAGGTGGGGTGTCCCGACGGGGGGCAACGGCGGTCTGGAGCCAGGTGGCGGCAGAATCGAGCGGTTTCTTTTTTATCTCTTTTAATTTTTAAAATGTGACGAGGAGAGAGAACTGAAAAGGGGGGCTATATATAAAATATATATTTAACTTAATTTAATTTCAAAAGGTTAATTTTTTTAATCGAACTCCAAACGAGATCTAATGATTGTCGTGCCTAGCTAATTACCCCCATTTCGAACGCAATGGGATATATCCTGTAAGCCAACTTGATAGCTACGATCAATTTTGATCAAAATTAATATATAAATTAATATTATAGTCAATATTGATTTTAACATACATTTTAATTTACCGGGGCCATATACTGACTCCAAAAATTCCATAAAAATAAATCTAGCTATGTTTTGACAATGCGGTCTTAACAAAACTAATTTCGTCGAATTTGGAGACCGTTTGAAAAACGGTCATTTTTCAGTCGACTAAATTCAAACTTAATTGACGAAACACATATAAATTCACCACGCTCACATATTGATTCCAAAAATTATGAAATTGGAATCTCGCAATAATTTGACATTCCAGATCCAATAAAATTGGTCTTGTCGATAACGGAGGTTGTTTGCAAAATCCTATTTTTAAGGGCTAATATTATATAAAATTCCATAGCGCCTGTTCTGAATTTTCAAATGGACATAACTTTTTATTCCCGTCATGAAATGTGGATTTTTCACATTCGTTGGAAATATATTTTCAAACAAATTCAAATATTTCTGGTTTTACTAAAATCCGATTTTTTTTAATCTTGTACATTTATTTGAAATTGAATTTTCAAACCGTGCCATTTCCTGTTCCTTTTAAAATTAAAATAAATATTTATATTCTAACTTCGATTTAAATAAATGTATACATTCTAATTCTATTCAAAATAAATTTCTTGTCGTTATTATTTAAAATAAATCATTTTAAATATTCAAAATTCATTGAAATAGACAAAATATGAAAATTTAAATTGGTTCTGATTTTCCAGATTGTTACATAAAATGAGAAAAAGTCCCCCAAAATACTGGGGGTCTTATATATAGACAAACTGGGCGTCTTTTCGTAATGATCCGCAGAATCCCTGCTTTCGGATTCGGCAATGATGTTTGGTCTTTGTGTCGACCAAACCAGTGGTCTTTGGTGCCTGCTTTTGAGTTTCGGTCTTCTTTTCTGAATGTCGTTATCGTCTCCTCCTTGTTTATGAAGTTGGTGCCGCCTCCTCATAGTGTATCGATACCAAGCAAATTGATATAGATAGCTTCTTTTATTTGCTTTCGATTTCGGTGGTAAACGTTGATTCCGATAGCCAATTCTAAGCTTTGCCATACTTTAGTGATATCTAAGCTTTTTCCTTACTTTTGCATCTTCCTTGGTACCGTTATCGACATTTATCATGTTAATATGTCTAACCTTTCTTTCTCATGTGTTTCAGCTTACTTCAATGACCATTGGTTCCGATGTCAGTTTTACGACAGTATTGCTTATGGATCCTTTCTGATATCTTCTATGCTACTTCATGGTGTTGGTATCGATACCAAGAAAATTGGTACTGATAGCTCCTTGCTTCACCCTAGTTTGGTCTAGTGCTCGCTCTTTCACAACTTTATATTTTGGTGTCGAAGTATATACTTTCGGAATCGAAACCAGTTTGATTGCTTTTGAAACCAGTTTGATTGCTTTCGGTGTCGGTACCACATGTACTCTTGATTGTTTATTGTTATCCTATTGGTTTCGGTATCTTCCTGCCGATATTTCCCTTTTAACGATACTAAGATTTGCCTCCTTCGTTGGTACCAGTAGCATATTAGTCAAATCCTTTTCCTCTGGCTTTTAGTATTAGCTATCTCAGTGATTTGGTGTAGGTTGCGTGCTTCTAAGACATTCTTTTAGTGCTAGCTATGCTCTGATACCTCTTCACCTTTATTTGGTCTTGGTGTTGAAATCTGGTACTGACATTGCCCCTCAGTGAAGGGGTTTCAACTTTCCAAGTCAAACTCTGGATTTCATGCTGTACTTTGACTTCCCACCTTTTGGTATTCCAGGATTGATCTGGCCTATAATTTTTCCCTTGTTTGTGTGGTCAGGATTAAGAAGCCCTTTAATATAAAGTCCTTCTTCTTTCTCATTTTTTCAAGTGCAAGTAATCATTTCCAAGCAAGATTACCGTTCTTTGAAATTTTCAATCTTTCCAGGATTTCAAATTCAATATTTTCTCTGTAAGTATTTTAATCGATTGAAATTAGAGCTAGAAAATGGGTTTTCTAGTTTAATTACAAAATTACTCGAGTTTTACTAGCTTTTGATTTTCAATTAATATGAACTCAAATGATAGGAATAACTTAAAAATTCATTAATGGAAGATAGTATGGCCTATTCACCACCTACCCCGATATATCATGTTGGTCTAAAATATAAAACTAAAACATAGTGGATTTTACTTTTACTATAAAGATGATGTTCCTTTTTCAGTACCGATGGATTCAACATCAAACTGCTGTCAATTAACTTTAGTTTTGGTTTCACTGACACCGACACTTATGTTTGGTTTCGAAACAGCGTAGAAGTGTTATCAAAAGTTGTGTTTTCCTTTTGTTTCGATATCGGAAAAGTTTAAGATTCTGGCTTGGATTTTGACTTCATCGGTACCAAGTTTTAAGCTCTTCTTAGCATCAATTAAGCTTTCGATATCGATACCCAAACATTTGGTTTCGGTTAGACCTACACCAAGAACTTTAACTATCCCAACTTTGAATCCCCAACATCGAAGCCTTCCGTTATTTTGGTTTTGGCGTCGAGGCAGTTAGTCTGATCGACACTAAATAGTTAACATCTCTCAGGAATATGCAAAGTGCACTATTATATGTTAATTTTTCCAAGGTCTTAATCCTAATGATTCATGTTGTGTTCCATCTTTTATAATTTACCAAATAACTAATGTTAACAAGCTTCCATAATGGCTGTAGAACTATGGATAACTCATACTAGTTTATGTTAAATACAATACTAATATGTGTTTATGGAATGATATCACCTGGCAGCATTATGTCTAGGAAGGAAAGTACTGACAAATCAATGTCCAGCGGCTCTATCACTTCTCAGGTGAAGAAGGCATTCGTTTCACAACAATCCCTTATTAATATTCAAAATGATGTAAATTCCAGTCTTAAGAACTTTGGTATAGCTGAAGTTGATGCCATTCTGGCCTCTAGTCAAGACACCATTCAGAGTTCGCGGAAAGGGTTTTTCACATACTCGACCATTCATATTTGGCATGGGGGTTTTATTTCCCTTTCTGACTTTCATTTCCAGACTTTAACGTCTTCTGGGGATCGCCCATATTCCTCTCTCCCCGAACACATACATTCTCTTTATATATCTTGAGATTCTAGCACTTAAGTTGGGCCAAGCTTCCCTTAGCGCCAACCTTCTTCATTACTTGCTATGTTTGACCAAAAGAGAGGATTCTTCAATTCTACGCGCAAATCCTAGAAAAAAAAGTTAATTAGCGATTGTATTAATAAGTCTAAAGATTGGGAAAACCAATTATTCTATATTAGGTGCCCTCCGGTATTTTAAGCACTTTTCCAATCTGGATAAGCTTTCTAATTTTTTATGATTTCTTATGTTATTTCCATGCTTTACTTGACTTTATCTCTTTTCAGATCCTGCTCTCAAGCAGAAAAGCTTGAAGGACGGGGAAGCTCGAATTGTTGAGATTATTCACAAGGCGTCCGAGAGATTAGGACGACGATCATTTTTGTTAACTTTGGATAACCTTCGCATGTATGCCCTTCTTCATTCTGGGGAAAAAAAATTGGGATAGCCACCCATCTGTTTTTTCGATGCTAAATGCTTGTCACCTAGTTTTGATGATTTTTCCCCTTCAACTCCTCTGTTTCTGGGTACTTCGGGTAAAACTATTTCTTTAGAATGACTTTGAGCTATTCTTTTAGTTTTTTTCACTTTCTTGATTCTTGTTTCCCTTACAAAGTTGCTTTAGTCATACGCTCAACCACTGAGGAGGCATCTTCCCTGGATGGTTTGACTTGATCTAACGTTGCTGCTAACAAAAGACTTTCTCCTCTGCTGAAGACCTGACTTCTAATAGGTATAAGGGAGACACCTCCATCTCCTCTACTAAGGAGGTTATCAATATAACCACTGAGCAAAGGACTCCTGGCCCCATAATTTCTCTCTCCGAAGTTAACCCTAGCATTAGTTCTTCCTATACAGTGCTTTCTACAAGTGAGTTTTCGGATAGTCTCCTAGCTTCAAACCCTCTACGAGCTCTAAATTCAAGGAAACATGATCTGAACCCCCTTCCATCTCCTCAGCACGATATCCCCCCGAGGTCACCTTTACTGACCTTGGATTTTGATAAACTCATTAGGATCTCTCTCTCTCTCTCTCTCTCTTCTACTGACACTGCCAATAGTTAGCTGTGTTCCATACAATTGGATTTGGAGGATTTTCGACGAAATCTTGTCAAACGATAACTTTCAGTATAGTCTTTTTATAACCTTTCTTTTATTCATGTTCTTATGCAGATTCTAATTTGGATTTCTTCTCCTTATAGTAACTAAAATCTAGTTCTTACTTCAAGAAAATGCTTCTCCATCTTCCACCGAGATTATTAAGCTTGAAGAAGAGAAGGCAACCTTGGAGACTAAAGTCGGCTCTTTGACGATGGCAACAGAGAAGAGTGACGGAGAATGAGAGAGATTAAATGCTTCCTTTGAGAGGGCCAAGTTAGAGCTTGAAAAGGAAAGACATGCTAAAAATCTTTTATTTGACAAGGTTTCATCTATCGATTTGTTAAAGCAAGATCTCGAGTGTAGACATGCGAAGACGGTGACCGACCATACTAATGAACTGACAAAAAAAGATGGTGTGCTTTCCTACGTGAAGCGGATAATTCATGAGGCCAAAAGTAGAATATATGAATTTCTGAAGAAACATTTTCCAAAAGGTTGCGTTGGAGTACCATAAGATGCTCTCTACCTTGCATATTTCAACAACTTTCGTAAGTACCCTGGAATTGAATTTCCTTGTATTGACCCCTCCATTCGAAACAAGGTTATGGAAAGGATTAAGTTGACCAAACAGGGCATTGGAGCCTCAAGGAGTGACAAGGAAAAGCTCAAGGACTTTTTGTATATTGAGGACTTGTCCAAAGGTTCTGATGAGGAAGAGGATGATATGGTTATTGCTAATGATGATGAAGACGATGATGATGACTTCAGTCTTGCCGATGGAAGCCGTCGCGATGATTCTAATAAAGATGATGACGATCCTCTGTTAGAGTTTATGCCCTAGAGGCAATCCATTTTGTAACAACCCGTAAAATACGAGCCAATTTATAAATTTTAAATTGGGTACTTTAAAGGAATTTAAACAATTGAAATAGAATATTTCAATAAAATAATGAATTAGAAATAGTGTGGCAGTTTGAAAATTTGAATTCAAACTTTGACTAACTGTACCGGGTGCAAAATATAACGGATATTAGTGAAACCAAAAATATTTAAATATTTTTAAGAATATCTTTCTAACGAATCTAAAAAATCGAAGTTTCATAGCGGGAATCAAAAGTTATGGCCAAATGAATTTTCAGAAAGGTCGCTATAGAGAATATATAGCCCTTGAAAATAGACATTGTGCAAACGACCTCGGAATTCGACGAAACAACTTTTGTTGGATCCGGGATGTCAAATTATTGCTAGATTTCAAATTTCATAATTTTTGAAACTAGTATGTGAGCGTGGCAAAAGAAAACATGTTTGGTCAATTTTTGTTAAATTGGATCGACCAGAAAATGGCCATTTTTTCAAACGACCTCAGAATTTGACGAAACTAGTTTTGTTGGGAATGTAGCGTCAAAATATAGCTAGATTTATTTTTCTGGAATTTTTTGAATCAGTTTGTGGCCCTAGCAAATTGAAATGTACGTTCAAATCGAATATTGAATGTTTTATATTTTAATTTGAAGAATAACTGACTGTAACAGTCGAATTGGCCTACGAAACATATCCCATTGTGTCCAGGATGGGGGTATTTAGCTAGGGGCGACAGTCATTGGGTTTGAGTTGGTGTCCGTGTTGAGAAACACTATTTTAAAATTTAATAAAACCATCGACCAATAGAATTTCTCCATTCATAATTAAAATAAAAAAAATATCAGTAAACCCCCCCAATCCGATCTCGATGGCGGAATTCCTATCCCCGCTTCCCAGGCGATTTCCGATCGCCACAGCCAGAATCAGCCCCACCCCCAGTTGAACTTTTTGTAGTTCTCCTCCTCCTCTTCAAATCCATATAAAGAACTCCCCCTATCGTTGCTCCTACCTCGAGATTTTCCCCTCCAAAGTTCCGAACTTTCGTGCGCCTCCACGAACACTGGGCCCCACCCAGTTGAACGCCATCTCCACGCGCCTGAAGCCCCCTCGACCCTCTTCGACATGGTACAAGCTGATTCCAATATCGTGCAACCATTTGTTCGATAAATCAAAACCTAATTTTGAATAAATGTGGAAAGGTATCGGCTTTATTATATTTGAACTGAAAATAACACTTTTAAGTGTTGCAAACTTTGAAAAATCATATCTTATCGTGTGTTAACGAAATTCGAGGAAACAGGAAACATCGTAGCTGCAAGGACCCTCTCTACAATCTAGAAGAGACCGCGGATTTTTTTGAACAACTTACGATTTTTAGCATCTCGAAAACCAATGTGAGATTTCTAAACTGAAATGTGAATGGCAATGTCATGTATAAATTATACACGTGTCGTATACCTCATGTACATGCGTTGTGTAAGTTATATGAGCGAAGTATGAATTATACATGCATAGTATAATAATATGTGTGTTGGAATGGAAATTATATATATATATATATATATATATATATATATATATATATATATATATATACACACACTCCCCTCATCCACAAACCATGGACGATATTTATTGATTGTGAATTGGTGTGAAAATTTTGATGAATAATGCGAATGGTTGATAGAATTGTTTGTGGTTGATATTGTTTGGTTGTGGTTCAAAAATACCCATTTGTGATTGAAATAAATTGTGGAAAAGAAAAATCATACTCGCCTGCGTGCGAATTAGATGTATGAAATCCTCATTGTCAAAAACCGTGAGGTTTTAAGGTAGAGCGAGGAGCCGTACTCGAGACGGTGCCGGTTTTAACTACCCTACCGTTATGCTGCCGAAATTTTGAATAATATTCATGTGTTAGAATTATTTTCATATGATGAAATTATTTTCATGTGTTGAAACAAAAGTCATGTGTTGAAACCATATCCATGTGTGGAAATGCTCATGTGCTGAGAAGTTCATGTGTTGAAAAATAATTCATGTGTTGAATACATAAATAGTTTTAACAATAAAAATCACATTTATATATATATAAAGTATGTAAAATATTCGTATTTTAAATAAATTGTTTCAAAAATAAAAATAACATCTTTCTTACATGTACAAACCATATAAAATATATCCATGTGTGGAAATGCTCATGTGTTGAGAAGCTCATGTGTTAAGAAGTTCATGTGTTGTATAAATATTTTTGATGATAAAAATATCACTTTTATCATGTGTGTGAATTGCTAAAAATATACAATGTTGAAATAAATATTTGCTTGTTATGAATATTATTTTTAACATGTATAGGAACTAAATAAAATAGTCATGTGTTGAAATATATTTTAGTTCAACGAAAATATTATTTTTAAGTGAAACGTGAAGTGTTAAAAATAACCATAAGTGGAGATAAACCTTTGTTCGCTAGAAATATAATTTTTAGCTTAGTTTTGCACATATATATACATGTGTTGAACCGGAAATGGATTAGCTGTTGAGTAAAGAATTTATTTGCGTGCCTGACAAATAGGTAAACCTTAATGAGTTGGATGTGCAAATTTTATTATTATATCAACTCCTGTGAATGTCATTGGATGCGGAGTGCTAGTTGTTCTGTGTGTAATAATAAACATCTCCATAGGATAGTAACAATTAATTTTGAACTACAATACACAGCATACTTCTTGACGATAGGCATACTTCATCATATACCACATAAGCATTTGGAGCTTGTGTGACGAGGTTGAAGATTTACCATACGAGCGAGAGGCTTGTATGGTGATGACTATATATTTGAACTGATGACTGATCTGGACTATATAAAATGTAACGGTAAATTGCAAGATTAATAAAAACCCCCACACGGGTCCGGAGATGACAATAAACACGTCTCTCTGGTCATTAAGGCACAAAAACCATTTATAGGGTGATGAGAATTTATTCTCTGGAGTTATGATCTATACACACTCCCCAATGGACACCGGAATATATCACTTTAAATATGTGCATGCTTATTAGGATTTATTGGGTGCCTAATACGGCCCAATAAATTTCCAAACCCCTTCCCGTACAAAGGAGGTTATGGCGAAATTTTTCGAAATATAAAGGTGTTAGTGAAATATTTGAAGTGAAAACGTTATTGATATCGTCGAATGAATTATATCAATATATATATAAATATAGATTAAATTAAAACGAATCGAGGCCGTGCAGTTCACATTTTGAAATCGTAACTTCAAACGATTATACCAAAGGATCCGACTATCGGATTTTCACGAAACTGGAATCGTTGGGTTCGCTTTGGGAATATCTTCCCAATGATTTAAATTTTGTTGAAATCCAACGGTTAGATTTTCAGATATGTGTAAAATAAATTTTGGGAAAAACAGCGCCAGTGCCTCGGCATGAACTGAAACGTCGTTTAATTAAATAGGGCCGTTTTTAAATAAATAAAAATGGCTATATATCGTTATAAAATATTATAGACGATATAGAGTGGAAATAAAACGATTCTGCTTGGTTTGCTTGATATTTGATGGTTGAATGTGTTTGACATGAAAACTATACTAAAGAACTGAAATGTGAGTGACGAATGATTGAACCATGTGAATAATTTATTTGAAAAACTAAATATACGTGGATTATTTGAAAAGGCCGAGTTAATTCTCATTTCAAATAATCGATCGACGGTTAGAAGTCGAAGAGATGAAGACGGTTCAAGACCGACGATCTTCACATTGGATGGATGGGCACTACTGATGCTCATGATTGGAGTAGCTAACTTGAAGGATCTGAAGTGGTAGCCGTTCGGACGTATTGTTGATTGTGCGGATATGCGAGGAATTTGGTGCCTCCGGCTTCGTTTATACCCAGAACGAACTTGTAAATGGTCTGTGTGTTTGACATTGGATTTTGTTCTGTGCTGATTGATCTCTATTAAATATATATCTGTTTGGCGGTGGAGAATTTATTCTCTTGCTTAACGCCTTTCTCTGAGACGTACGAGCTCAGAGGTTATATATCGATAGAAATCAGTCGCATGGAGTGGATTGCCTGTGTGGCACGCCTAAGTGGCATATGATCAAGGCTTCTGTTGCAAAGCAAACTCTTGTAGTTGATGATCAAAGCATGGTCTGTGTGGCATAGCTTTGTGTATAGCATGGATTCGCGAGCCTCACACCTCGGTATGAGTCAAAAATGGGAGAGGGACCGCTGGGAGAACACGACGTTTCTTTTTAGTTACGGTGGTGTCAGTGACCTACCAGCCCTGACATTTATATATACTTTTCACCTGTGTGGTTGTTGGAATGCGAGGCGCCTCGATTATAGGTCTATAAGGACTGGGAAGCGTGTGTTCAGGAATTGCCAATCCTCAAAACTAAGAGAGGACCGGCCCAACCGATTCCAAGGACCGCTGTGTGCGATCCTGAGGCATTTGCTAGAGTGTCTCGAACGGAGAGGAGCTTGCCCCTTGCCTCGACTCATGATGGAATCCAATTTCCAATACGAAATTGCGGATGTGATTGTATTACTAATATGGCGACATAGTAGATGGTAGCTATGCCGCCTAGGATTGATATTTATGATTGAATTTGCTTTTGAAACATATATGCACTAGTAATAATATCAAACACTTCTGTTTATACGTATGAAGCATCTCTTGGCCATTATAAGGTAAAAACTCTATCCTCCGGCTTGCGTTGCATTATATGATGGGACCTGAGTCTTATAATGGCTTCATTTTTATAAAAAGCATTGCGATGATTTAATCATTTACTTTATTTCATGCACTAGCACTCATTGGAGTAAACCCGTTCCGCGAAAGTGGCGTGGTCCTTTGATTTGCCTTATTATTGTTGTTTAATAAGTTAAGTAGATTTCTCATACCAGTCCCATGACTGACTCGTAGTTTGTTTCACCTTGCAAACTCAGGTGCCCTTATTTTCACATGGGCAGCCTAGTTATAGGTAGCTGACATATTTTGGCTTGGCACCACAGTAGAGGTGCACTTTTGGCTCATGGCGAGGCTTGACTACATGTTGATGACTATGATTTTTCCGCCATTATTGTATATGTATATGAGTCCGCCACAGGTGATGTAGACTAATGTTACGTTTATGTACTCTCTATATATGTGATTCTGCCACAGGCAATGCAGACTGATTATGTATTATTATGCACTAAGTTGTATCCTGCACTGTGCTCTCTGATGTGGTGATATATATATATGATTCCGCTGTCATATTTGTGTAAATTATTCTATTTCTTGTTTATGCTATTATTTGTACTCTGCTAATGATGATTAATGTGTTATATTCCAATGATTATCCTTAACACCATAGCACGGGGTTTTGAGATCGTCACACATTTGATGTGATTAATAACGTTGTTGTTTTATTTGGAATAAACATATTCTGTTATGTTATATTTACTGCGTAATATAAATAATAATATAATAGAAGTCCTTAGAATAATAATACGGAATTATATAGTTCGAGTAAGGCTGAACTTGAGATTATATAATGTGATAAGTATTATAATTCTAAATGTCCCTAGTCGAGTTTTATTGTTAATATAGGATAACAATAAAGCGTTGAGACTAGTATATTGATTGACTGATGATCTCATTTATCATTAATATACGTGATATTAAAGTCAAGATATAAATACTTATTTGAGAATAGCGTATTGGGCTGACCCACCGTGAGATAACTACATGGAATATAATCAACAGTATCATAAGTTGTTCTCATAGTGACAGTGATGTAATGGGCCTCAGATTTGAAATCATTATAATTTTATTCGAGGATATTTGTGTTTTGATATCATCTAAAGTTATTTCGTAACAGAGTAATGATAACAGTGATTATTGGATATATCTCAAATCGAATGAAAATTATGAATGATCTAGATGGAATTTAAACCTACGATATATTCGTAGTGATATCCATGGGCCTCTTGATTGAGTGAGACTATGAAATGCATGGCCGTGCTCAAATATTGATTTGTTTTAAACAGTCAACTCATCAATCATGAAAAATGAATTAAATCATAAAGGTGGTGATACTGATCGTCACTTTCCTATGAATTAGAGAAGCGCGAATTTTAAATTAAATACTGCAAGCGTATAGGTGTGTAGCATACAGGTCGAACACAGGGAAGTAAATTAAAATCAAATTATTTATCTAATCTCTTGGGCGAGTTAGACGAAGACTGGAGATTTTGTTGAAATAAAAACAAATTGAAATTGCGAACTTAGGATTATCGTTGAATCTAATCAACGATTAATCACTAAAGAAAGTAAATTGCAAAACAAGAACAACAATGCAGAAAATAAAAGTGCAGAATAAGAAGAACAAAAAAAAATTAGGATTGTCGTTGAAACTAATCAAACGACTAATCACTAATGAAACAAATGTAAAATACAACTAGTACTCTACCGAATCTAATCGGGTAGATGACACTGGTTGCTAAAAAAATACTAGAAAATAAAAGAAGAAGAATTTTTATTAGAGTAATGGAATACAGAAAATGAGATATAGGATAGAATGGTGGCTACAATGACATTACAAGGGTATTTATAGGATAGATAGCCAAACCCTAACCCTAACCCTAATACAATGATAGATGGGCTTTAGGGAATGTAAAAACCCGTAACTTCCCCGTAAAGGAAAGCGTCGGATAGTTCGAGGATAAGCCACAACAGAACGCATACAGAAGAACATTTCATTGTATATTACAACAATGCATCAGATTACAAGAATATACAGAGTATAAATGAATAAATATTACACAGAAATATCAGAGATTTAAATTACATATTAATACATAGCAGCGGAAAATAATACAATACACAACTAGAAGAGATATACGGATACAAAGCTTTCCGGATATCGTTACAGCTGTAAACCAGGATCCTGTGAATATAAATCTGCAAAACCAAAACTACTAGCTGCCCGTGTCAAAATAAGGGCACCCAGAGTTTAGGTTAAAACAATAAACTCCAGGTCAGTCATGTGACTGGTGTGAGAACTAAAACAGTTATTAATCTTTATTTTAAAGTTAGGTAAATCAAGTGACCACGCCGTATAACACGGAACGGGTTTCCTCCCAAGAATACCAGTGCATAAAACAAACAGCGCAATGCTAAATAAAGAAAAATGAAGCTATTATAAGACCCAGTTCCCATCACACAATGCAACGCAAGCCGGAGGATAGGGTTTTTACCTTATAATAGCCAAGAATGCTTGATGCGTTTAAAACAAATCATTTGATACTGTTATAAGTACATAGTGTATAAAACAACTTCAAATCATAAGTATCGATCATAGGCGACATGAGCGTCCCATGCCACTATGTCGCCATATATAGGTTTACAAATAAAACCGCAAATGGCACGTATTTGGAAATTGGATTTCCGTCTATGAACCGAGGCAAAAGATAGTCCTCAACCGATTCGAGACTGCCTAGTCCGAGCCTCAGGAACAGCCGCAACTGCCCCATGGATCGTCAGGGCCGGTCCACCGATGTGGATTATTATGCCTGAACACTACGTTTCCCCGCCCTTTGGGGCGTAAATGAGCCAACTAAATGACTCCATCGGTTCGAGAACGACCGATCAATCCGAGGCGCCTCGCAACAGCAACAACCACATAAGTCAAACTCGTCAGGGCGTGTAAAACCACTGACGCCACTTCTAACTAGGAAGAAACGCATGCCCTCCCTGAGGTCCGTCTCCCGTTTTTGATTCATACCGGGTGTGAAACTCGCGAAGTAAACGTTACACAAAGCTACGCCACAAAGGCCGTGCTTTGTTCATCACCACAAGACTTTGCTTTTCAACAGAAGCCTCGATCAATTGCCACTTAGGCATGCCACACAGGCAATTCACTCCATGCGTTTGATATCCATCAATATATAACCCCTGAGCTCGTACGTCTCAGAGAAGGGCGTTAAGCAAGAGAATAAATTCTCCGCCGCCAAACAGATATATATTTAATAGAGATCAATCACACAGACTAAAATCCAATGTCAGACACACAGTCCATTTACAAGTCCGTTCTGGGTCTGAACGAAACCGGAGGCACCTAGTACCCCGCATATCCATCGATCTCCAAGTACGTCTGGACGATCACTAACTGTTTCCATCTTCTTGAGTGTACAGCCCAATCAAGATCATCAGTAATCACCCAAACGACGTGAAAACTTCTGGTCTTCGACCACCGTCTTCATCTTCGACTTATCGTCGTACCAGTTATTCAGAATGGGATAAACCCGGTCTTTCCGAATAACTCGCGTATATCTTATAAAAGTGTTACACAAACACAACATACGCCTCATTCCAATTCAGAATATTCTTTTATTCAAATATTCCTATACTTTGGGAAAAGTTCCCATTAATTTTATCCAAGATAAATTCTTTAAATTCATTCTTTAATCTCCTTTGAATATCAATTCAAACTAGTCGGGATTAGCGAACCACACCGAAGAAATCATTTATTTTATTTCCCAATCCCAACATATTCATCCCATGAAGTAAAACTGGTTATACTTCATATCTAACACCACGGTGTTATCGGTAAATTCAATTACCATTTCACGTTCAAATCTAATTAAAGATTTAACTATCGCCTGGAGTAAAACTGGTGATACTCCATTCTCGATCTTTTCAATCTAATTAAAGATTCATTAAAACTCCACTTAGTTTTAATCTTTGACTGGGTTAAAGAATCAGTGTCATTTAAAACACAGTTCACGATAAACCCAAAATCACATTCCATTAATTATCGGGTTAAAGAACAAGTGTTATTTAAAACACTGTTCACGATAAACCCAAAAATCAATACCAATTCAATTCCAATTAAATATCGTTTAATTGGTACACTTCATTAAATCTAAATAAAAAGATTTAATTTTTTCTCAACTGGGTTCAAGAACAGTGTTAGTGAAGACACCATTCACGACAAACCCAAATCACATTTGATATTCAATACAAGGCTCTGAATAGAAAATATATCGGCTTATATTCAATATCAAATTCTACGACTAACAAATGTCATATTGGAAATAACGATATAAATATATATCTTTCAAATTTCCATAACAACCCCTGTATAATCACGAATTCCAACATCGAAATATTCCGAAGACAATTTCGATTCAAATCCACTCCAATGCAATCATTGGATATTCTGGTTATTTTCAAAATCCTTTTCAAATTCAATTTATTTATTTAAAAATAAATAGAATTATAATTCTAGTTCAAAACTAGTTCATTTCGATAAAAATCTATTTTTATCTTTTCAAATATGGAGTTTTTCATCCCAATCCTTTCTGAATCATTTCTTATGATTTTACACAAATTATTACTATTTTTAATAATTTTATCAAGGCCCGTATAGTCGATTTCCATCAATGGCCATCGAACTGCACTTACAGCGACCTTTTTCAAATTTGATTTGGACGTAACTCCAAATCCCACCGTTAGATTTCAAATTTCTAATATTCGTTAGAAAGCTCTTTTCGATACGAACCCAACGGTTCCGGTTTTAGGAGAATCCGACGGTCGGATCTCCCGTAATGTCCGTTTGAAATGAATGGTCGAAATTCATGAACTGCCGCGGCGCGGCGCGTTCTATTCAGGCCATTATATTATATATATAATATATATAATATATATTCCGTCGATTTCTATTTAAAACGAATTATATAAATAGTTTTAATATTCATTTCAAAAGCAATCTCAACTTCCATTTCAATTCAAATCAAAATTGAATTCTTCTTTATAAATTCGTTTTAAAATTCATTTCTATTCAATTCAAATTTCAATTCAATTTGAATTCCTTTCAATTCGCTTTCAATTCAATTTGAATTCGTTTTCAATTCAATTCATTTCGAAATCGTTTTCAATTCAATTCATTTCGAAATCGTTTTCAATTCAATTCATTTCGAAATGAATAAAATCGATATAAATATCGTTCACGTCAAAATGGTGTCACTCTAATCAACACGGCTTCATAAATTTCTATTTTCAAATATTCTATTTCAAATATTTCTATTTCAAATATTTCTATTTCAAATATTTCTATTTTAAAACTGGAATGAGGCCCAATCAATTACCATATAAAGTTAATTATATGGATTTTCATACAACACATGTATAATAGCATTGAAAAATAATCAACCATCAACCAAAGTGCACTACACTGTATAAGCATCAAATATAGATATCTAACGCTTATAACAGCCTGTCAATCAATCGATCGACATATTTAATCAATCAGGATGAGTGAACTTCAAATTTCATCCCAACACCCGTGTGGGGTTTCAAACAATCAAACACAGATTTTATTTGTGCAGTTGGGCGATGTGTGAAATTTATCGTCCCAATCAATGTCTTTCAAATAGGTGTACACAAACAAACCGTCCGGTTTATAAATGAATATTTTATTTTATTCGCATTCACTATATTCATATTCACGTTAAAAATTATATTTTTGACGATAAAACATTTTATTTTAACATATGAATTTCTATTCAGTTCATTCTTTAAATAGAATGATATTTTTATTTTTCTAACTTATTTTAGAAAATTTCGGCGGCATAACGGCACGATACTAGAAACGGGACGAGGCCTAGCCTTATCCCCGGTCTAGTGAAGGCCCACGCCATTCACACATCAATCAAAATCACCAATCAACCAAATTCAAATCAAACCATATAGCTAATCTATGCAACCAAACAAACAAGTCCATGGTCTGTGGACGATTATGTCGGGTGCTACTAAGCACCGTCTGCATTCTAGTATATATATATAACTAGAAAAAGAAATTGAAAGGTGAGAAATTCTCACCGATAGCTATCCAACCATCTCGACTCTTCTTTTTGCAGAAGTCTTCGTCGTTCTCGCCCTTTTGTCACCTTCGTTGACCGTAGTCACTACATATATATAAAAATCGAATTTTTAGTATGCTATTCAATATATAAAAATCGAATTTTTAGTATGCTATTCAATATATAAAAATCGAATTTTTATAACGACACTTCATACATGTAAAAATAGAATTTTTTTTTCGCTACTTCTATTTTGAAAGCAATTCTCTTGCTATTTCTAAAAACCATGGTATTTTAAACGTACTTTTCAAATTACCGGGGCCCCATACGAACTCTAAAGGGAATTCACAAAAGAGTTTACAATGAGAGTTTCAAATGGGCCTTAGTTAAATCTATTAAATTTTTGGCCTTTCTTCTTTTCCTCTTGGTTCTTTGACAAGCTTCCCTTGATTTGAGAAATTCTTGGTCTTTCTACCAATCATTTTCTTGTCCAACAGCAACTAGATCTGAGATCTTCATCTACAATTCTTCGAAATGTAAATATATACCAATTTGATCTCCATTTCTTTACTTTTCTGGTTGCATGCGGGCTTGGTTGGAATATCTGTAAAAGTAACAAAACAATACCCAAGTAATATTTATTTATATACAAAAGATAAGATATAAGAGCATAAAATAAACACATTTCTATGTCAATCAAATACCCCCCACACTTATCTTTTACTCGTCCTCGAGTAAAACAAATATTAAAAACTAACTAGATAGGTCGCACTTTCGTAGGAAACACGATTGCATTGAGCGTATGCAACAAGCCGTTAAACCTCTAGGTGTCCCTAGTAGGACGAGTGGTGTCTCGTGTGGGTTTTCAGCGGATACTACCCACAAAATACAAATGCGGTATGTCATGACTCTAATGTAACTACATGAATGCAAAGGACTTATGCAATTGAAAATAAAATTGAAAACATGACTTGTTTAAGGAAAGTGGTACAACAAATTAAATTAACAATTTCCAGTCAGTTGATTTTATTTTAGATACCCCAACTTGTCACAAATTTTCAATATAAATCAAGTTTTCAAATGTTAAATTCCAGTTTGGCCAGTTAGTTCGGTCGATAACATAGTGCAGCCATGAAATAGATTCTTAGTTTGCTTGGCACAGTTTGCAAAGTGGTATTATTATTTCCTTGTGTATGGCTAGTCAAATCAATAAGGTCAAGAAGTGTTTGGGCATCATCGCTTATTCTTTATTCTATAAAATTTTAAAATTTATGATTAAGTACATACACCTAACTTAGAAGACCAAGGTTTACCACCCATGCACTGCCTCGCGGACTAACGGAGAGTGGGTAAAGAGCTTGGCGGATTGTGCAGGCCGACTTTGACTTTGTCAACAACGTGTCGGTAATCCTTAGGTGTCCAATCTCATAAAATGAGACCAAGATATTCCAATGCTGACTTTGTCAACAACATGTCGGATAGAGCTTGGCGGGTTTGCACACCAACGCTAGATATACAAGCAATGTTGGATACCCTTGGATTACTATTATTATTATTGAATTTATAAGCACAAAAGAGAGTTATGCGAATTCAACTTAACACAACTTAGTTTTAAAGATTCGAAAAGCCAATATAAGTATTTTAAGTCCTCCACTTATTTAAACAAATTCTACAATATAGAATAGATTTCATGGCCATCACCTAAGAATCTCCCTATGTACCGGTTACACTATTATCCCTCAAAATTAAACTTTTCATTATATTTCAAATTCGAATTTAGCTGAGAGATAAAAATACTATCAACTGGCTAAAAATTGTAAACTTATTTTGTTGTATCAATTGAAAATGAGTCGTATTTCAAAAAAAAATGGCATGTTACTACAATCTAAAATGCATAATGGTACTATTTAAATGGCTGAAAATGAAAAGAAAGAAAAAATAAAGAAAAAAAAACAAAAATGAGTGAAATGCAGACTCCCCCCACACTTGGATTAAACAGTGTCCACACTGTAAACGTTTCCTAAATTTGAATGATCGTACCCAAAGGTGAATGAGATGCAAAATTATTTGTAGAATGAAATGCAATCTAACTATATGTAAGAATTGATCATATGTACAATGATATATGTGTTTGCGGTGCACGCGATGCAAAGAATACCACCATCTTTTTCCCCCACACTTGGTTCTAGCTCGATGAGTCCCGTTCCCACTATGCCTAGGCATGTTTTCTAACAAGCAAAAGTTTTTGAAAACCATCTCATTTTTATACCTCGATTTATAGTCCAGTAAATGAATGTTCAGGGTCATCCTAACATGAAGTTTTTCAACAAAGCTAACATTCCAAAAATAGTTCATGTGTTCAACAAATTTATTAGTGTAATTTTTCAAAAATTTGTGATCGTATATAAATTCAGTGAAATTTGAAATAGAAGTGTTGTTCAAGACTATGTGATCACATTTCTCATCATTAATTGACAACGTATTTTCGACACTGACAATTTCAAGTTCGTTTGAAATTTTCTCAAAGTTAAAATTTTCGAACTCGTGACGTGAATCCACTTCTTCCTCATTTTGCAACTCATCCTCATACAATCCAAAAAATTCCTGCTCATTAAAATCCATTTCCAAATTTGAATTGAAAAATTCAACATTTTTATTCTGTTCAATTTCTAGAATTTCAAGTTTTCCGCAACCTGAAAGTGGAAGATCAAAATCCAAGCTTAAATATTTTTTCTGAAAAGAGTTGAAGTCCAAATCATTTGTTGAATTTTGAAAAACTTCATCAAGATGATTATTCTCAATTTCCAAATTCGTTATTTGAAAATTTTCAATGTCAGTAGAAATTGGATTATTTTCTGATTCAACGCTCATTTGATTTTGTTGCTCTTGTTGTTCTTTAAAATATTTCATTAAGCAAAGAAGTTCATCAAACTTTTTATTTAGCCTTTCCGCCCTCTCATCAAAATGACATTCTTCAGAGTCGTTGATTTGAGAGCTCTCGTTTTGGATTTCTAGATTCTCAAAATTATTTGAATTTTCAGAAAATTGACATTGATATTGGAAATCATTTTGATTAGGTTCGTAACCAAAACTGTTGAAATTCGAGGGAAAATTGTAATTTTGGTTAATCTCAAGATGTGGATATGGGTTGTAATTTTCAAAATTTTGGTTTAGAACCCCGTATTGATGTGGATCAAAGCCATATTGGAATTCAACGCTATTTTGATGTGGATCTGGCCCATAATCGAAATTTGAATTGAAATCGCAATTTCGATCATATCCATGGTTTTGAAAATGTTGGTCAATTGGAAAATTTTGAAAATTTGCATTGGGCTCACGAAATTTTGGAAAATCTTGCTTCATGATTTGTATTTCATACTCATACTCTTCAAGAGTACGTCTACTCCGATTATTATCCCACAATTCTCTCAAAGATTTTTTTGAATCAGACATTTAAAAAAAAAATCACGACAAGAAAGATATTATTCTTAGTTCAAAATAGTATAAAAGAATGAGTTATGCTCTATTAATTAACTGACTCAATTGGAAGGGGGAAGAGGGTCTTATGGCCGTTCACGTATAGTATGAATACTAAGGGATACGACCAATGTTTTATGGGTAGTATGCAACCTCTTTTGCTAATAGTTCAATAAATTGAACTACTATATATCCGCGATCCAATTATACGAGACAATCAACTTCATAAAGCACAACTTTTCAATTATATTATTTTGAAAAATCAAAATTTTATTATTGAAAAACGATGAGAGTGATGGCTGTAATCATAAAAATTCGTTCCTCACCAAATGTATTTGGAAATTTCAGTCACAGAACAGTCACAGAATAATAACAGAAAATTAAAATATTGTACAAGCAAGCCGCTACCTCTACATAAGATTTTTACAAGCAATTTCTATATTTTTCAAAGCAGCAGAGCACCTGTAAAGTTCAGAAAATTTTACAGTGGGGTAAGGCAGTCCATCAAGAGAATTTGAATAGTGCTCATGCATCAAAATCCACCGTTTGCAACTTCGCTTGACCTCCGAAATCTTGTTTGATTGCTTTATGTATTTATTTTGGTCTTTGAATTTTCAAAACTCTTCTCTTTTTTTCTATTTTCTTTTTTCAAAACAAAAATTAAAATAAAACAAAAAGTAAAAACAAAGACACACAAAAAAAAAAAAAAAAAAAAAATACTAAGCACTCAAAGAGTTAAGATGATAATAATAACACAAATCAAAACAAATGACTTGATCAAAGCTAAAAATACTGACAAAAACAAATAAAACAACAGACTCGGAAGAGAACCAAACCCAACCCGCTTGATCAAACAAGGTAGAAAGCTAATCAAGTGTTCAAAAATTAAAACTCATGGCCTCACACACCTCACGTTATATATTCCAGGAAACAAGTGAGTCACGCCCCTAAAAACAAATCACGCTACAAATAACGCACCAAATCAATTCAGAGATTTTTTTTCTTTTCGTTGGGATACTTCTCTGATTCTCGGATCTTTCTCTTTTTTTTCTTTTTTTTCGAACCCAATTAGGCTTGGGTTTTCGCTGATTGATGTTTCGATTTTGGGAACAGGATTTCTGAATCGAATTTACAGATTGTTTTCGATGATCGATTGGACAACGATTGTGAGGCCAGGGCTTGCGTTGATGGTGGGTTCGCAGCGATCTGATGTAAGGGACGATGAATGTGATGGATGTTTGTTCGATTGTTGACGGTGGCGAAGTTGAATTTTGGGGCGGCGATGGTTTGAACGTGGGTTCGGAAACTGTTGACTAGGTAAGTTGGTTTTGTGGGTTCGGCTTGGTATGCTGATTTGTTTGTGGATGCGGTTTCACGTGGGTATGTGGGTTTGCGTGACCACAGTGGTGCAGAGGAGAGTCTGAAAGTTTGGAAACAGGCGAGGTTTTATGGATTTGGGGATTTGGCAGTAGCGCTGGGGTGGGGTACTTTTGAGGAGGTTAGAGCTAGTATGGACAGAGTAATTTTTGTGATGCCGAGAAGGAAATGGTGTACGGTCTGTGGAGGATGTTGGTGAGAGGTCGAGGAGGCTATAGTATAAATGTGGGGGATTATTGACCTGGCTGCGGTTGTGATGGAAGGGTGATCCGTATTTGGATTTCGTGGATGGTACGAGGGCTCGAACGCCGCAGTTGATCGGAGAAGAAGATATAGGTTAATGGTTGCGACGTTGGTGTTTGAAATTGGAGATCCGGTTGCTGGGTCTAAACTGGGTTTGATGAGCAGGGTTGCGTGGTGAATGATGACTTGTTTGTGAGGCTGCGATGGACTTGTAAGAGGGGGTTTTGCGGAATCAGTGAGTCTTCGAATTGGACAGGGGCGGTTTTGGGAAGTGGAGTATTGTCGACCTGGGTTTGTGTATGAAACAGGTTAGGTTTGATTGAACTGGTGGGGGGCGTGATGTTATTTGATGAGGAGGGAGTTGGACTTATGAACGGGTTTTAGGGATCAGGTACTTGGAGATGCAGAGGTGTGTGGTTGAAGATGAGGGGAGAAGAGGAAGATGAAGATGACTGGGTTTCGAAGTTGTGGAGTTTGTGACGTGGACGAAGTGGTGATGGATATTATGGATCTGTTTGAGGTTGGGGCTTCTGGGTAGTATATGGTGATATGGTGGGTATTGATGGTGAAGTGGTTGTGGTAAGGAGGTTCGTGTAGATGGGTACAGGAAGTTTGAAACTGTGGACGTGGGATTGTATTGGCAGGGATGGTGAATTGTGTGAAAGTGGATGTATTGAGGTGAAGGCCGATGGGTTTTCTGTTTGTGATTTGCGAAGTGGCTGTGAAGGCGACAGAAGAAATATACAGCAAGGAGAGAAAAATTTGGAAAGAAATATTTGTTTTTTTTGAAAAGAACAAGGAAAGAAATTGTAGACAGAAAAGTTTTTTTTTTTGGAAAAGTGTGAATGTGGAAAGAAATTGAAGAGGAATTGGCAAGTATTAATTTTTCTCTTATCGGGAAGATTATAGTATCATTAAGTAATACCAAATCTTGCCTATCGAGATTTTTATTTTCTATATATACAAGACAACAAACGGAAAATAAAAACAAAACTAACACGAATCAGAAAATAATAAATAATAAAATTTAATCGTTACCTCCCCGGCAACGGCGCCAAAAACTTGATCGTCACTTTCCTATGAATTAGAAAAGCGCGAATTTTAAATTAAATACTGCAAGCGTACAGGTGTGTAGCATACAGGTCGAACACAGGGAGGTAAATTAAAATCAAATTATTTATCTAATCTCTTGGGCGAGTTAGACGAAGACTGGAGATTTTGTTGAAATAAAAACAAATTGAAATTGCGAACTTAGGATTATCGTTGAATCTAATCAACGATTAATCACTAAAGAAAGTAAATTGCAAAACAAGAACAACAATGCAGAAAATAAAAGTGCAGAATAAGAAGAACAACAAAAAAATAAAATTAGGATTGTCGTTGAAACTAATCAAACGACTAATCACTAATGAAACAAATGTAAAATACAACTAGTACTCTACCGAATCTAATCGGGTAGATGACACTAGTTGCTAAAAAAATACTAGAAAATAAAAGAAGAAGAAGAATTTTTATTAGAGTAATGGAATACAGAAAATGAGATATAGGATAGAATGGTGGCTACAATGTCATTACAAGGGTATTTATAGGATAGATAGCCAAACCCTAACCCTAATACAATGATAGATGGGCCTTAGGGAATTCACAAAAGAGTTTACAATGAGAGTTTCAAATGGGCCTTAGTTAAATCTATTAAATTTTTGGCCTTTCTTCTTTTCCTCTTGGTTCTTTGACAAGCTTCCCTTGATTTGAGAAATTCTTAGTCTTTCTACCAATCATTTTCTTGTCCAACAGCAACTAGATCTGAGATCTTCATCTACAATTCTTCAAAATGTAAATATATACCAATTTGATCTCCATTTCTTTACTTTTCTGGTTGCATGCGGGCTTGGTTGGAATATCTGTAAAAGTAACAAAACAATACCCAAGTAATATTTATTTATATACAAAAGATAAGATATAAGAGCATAAAATAAACACATTTCTATGTCAATCAGATACGTTTCGTGCCTCGAGTTTAATTCAGAATATACTGGTTAAAAGGATTATATTACATTGATACACTGGTCACGGAAAGGTTGTATCGAATCAATGATCTTATTATAGCTTGTGTAGCAGTGACATATTGCCAGATGCCAATCACTATTTATGATTTTAAGTATGATTTAAAATCATTTCCAATGTTGTAATAACCTATAGGGTCACACATTAGAACACTTGATAAGGATGAGAACCGTTCAAAACAAAAGAGAGGATCAAATGTTGACTTATATCTCTAATTTGAATTGGTATAAGGGCAATTTGGGTATTAGCTTGTTTAGATATTACGGGTTCTAAACAATAAAAGGAAAGCCGCTACCTTTCTTTTAATTGATTCATTTTAGGCTGTAAAATCAAAAATAAAGAAAAACCCTAAATACCCAAATCGGCTAGCACCATCCTTCCTTGGTCTCAATTTGTTTGACAAAACTAAAGATCAGGTGTTCTTGGATACTTAGAGACTCGGCACTTGTCATGTTATTCGATTCGATGCATCATTCATCATCTCTCTTCCAGATTTGCACGGAGAATCACGGATTCGTAATAAATAGGTATAAAACCTAATTTGTTTAAGTTTAATTTACTACTTTGCAAACGATCCTTGTTTTAAACTATTAAAACATTTATATTGGATGTCGATTAGATCGTTTAATTCTAACAGTGGTATCGGAGCATAGTTCTTTGCAAAATTAGTACTTTGATCCTAGATTTAGGTTTAGTGTACTTGATTTTGTGTATAAATGATACCCAAGAAATTGAAGTTTCCGGAATTGATATCAAATGTTTTTCAAAATGAAATTGTTTCATTGAAAATGATGTAAAGTATTTGATACGAATTGTGAAATTGTTTTGCAGTAAACAAATTTTATATTTGATATGAAACCTGATATGAGCACGTTGTTAATTTTGGAAATTCACTATATTTAATTTTGTTATTATATTCTAGAATAACATGATTGCTCTGTTACATCTATATGGTTCAATCGTGTTTGGATATGTTTACCTGTGAAATCTCTTTCAAGTTATAATCTGATCTTGTTGTCATTTAAAGTATTGACACATAGGTAATATGGTGTATAATAGTCTGAATTTTATCTATATGTTATATACATTTATCTGGGTTTTAATCTATTTAGAAATTTGGGGTTTTTAACTATGCACTAGAATAAGATTTGTATTTGGTTTAATTTCGAAAACCTTTTAAGATTGATATTGGATATCAATACCAACTCAAATGTCTATTCTATTTGAATTGATTATTTTGAGAAAATTTATTTTGTGGGTTTAAATTTGAATTGAACCTCTTGCAATTGAATATAGTTATATAATCATCTCTGTTATGACTGATTTTTGAAATCAATAACATTACTTATTCAGTCAAACTCATGTTGAAATAAAATATACCTATGAATTAAAATTGTTAATTCTACAGATATTTAAAATGTGTTTGAATCTAGCATTATAAGAAATGTCACAATATGAATGAGTTTGTTTTATTGCTAATTAGGAGAGTGGCTTAAAACCATTTCGATTATGTAAAATGTTTCACTCAAATAAGAATTAAAATTTGATCTTGATTCTATTTGATCTGTACTGGTATTAAAACTATTAAATTTTGTATACACTGATTATGATTTATATAGTGTACTGGTCTGTTTATACGTACTAAAATTACAATCAAAGTGTCTGATTAATTAATTTGTATGTCTAGATTTTATTATTTTTCTTTTCTCGATAACATTGATTTCACTGGTTAATGGATCAGTAAGAATGAATTTTCATATAATGAAATCATCCAAATAGAAATTTGTTAGGACAAATTTTAGATTTGATCTTTATACCTGGAAATGAAACCAAAATCAGTTTGGTTTTTGAGCATTATGATCCTAATTCTGTGTTTATATATATATATATATATATATATATATATATATATATATATATATATATTGATCTTAAGAGATCTAAATGATTGATGGAATAAAAGATTCATAGTCAAATATTCTGGTTTTGCATTTTCATGATATTGATCATGGATACTTGATGTACTACAGTAATAAAATTATATATATATATATATATATTGATATATTCATTTTAGTCCTTATTTGATCTATATACATGGATGCCAAAACTGAATGATTAACTAGGAAATAGTTCATTGTCACTGTTAACATGAAATTATTTCATTATTAATCTGTAAAAAAATATTTCACTGTTATAAGGCAGTCTGTATTTGATACATAATACAAAATTGTTTTATAATATGTAATTTTTCATATATGATACAAGATTATGTAAAGATTCAGATTAGAAATATTAATTAGTTAATATTTCTAATTGATGAACCTAGTAACCAAGTAGAATAATCAAAAATCTTGTTTTTGACTCGTCAAGCAAACCAAATCATTTTTGATCAGATTTAATGACACATTTCGAATATGTTAATTTATATAGTTACATTATAAATGGATCTAATGTAGTTTTATGTGAACAGACCAATTTGATTGGATCTGTGTAGCTGTCTGAATCTTAATATTTGTACATACAGGCTTGTAACATCTTTTGATTTTCAAACATGTTATAGTTTTGCCAATTATGTTAGGCATGTATTGTATATATACATATATAGATGCACATGCAATTGAATATGTCACTGGATCTAAATTTGTTTTCGAAACAAATTCAAAACAGATTACATGAATCTGTTGTGTTGTGATACTGTATATATATAGATATATATAAAATGGTGATTGAATAATACAAACCTAATTTGTTAATTCTTCTTCCATGTACATAGTATGACAACTATTGTATACAAATCCTAGTGTTAAAACATATTCATATTTAAGGATGGTGTTTATATATGAATACATGTGGAAATGGACTTGTCTGATCAAATTTAGAACCTCTTAAATATGATTTAAGATTCATATCTGGAACACTGTATAGATCTAAAATATGGTTGTTTAAAACTCAGTAATGACTGTTTGAAATTTAGGATGAGATCCAAAACATGATTTAAAATTAACTGAATAATTACCAAAGTATCTGCTAAGTTAAAACAGTTTAATCTTGCATATTCATTGGTATAAGGATATATACAAATATATATATATAACTCGGCAAATATGATCTGCCTTAACCATACATATGTATATTCATAAATCTGTGCACAGATTTATTCATATTAATATGATTTATATTCAAATGATATTTTGAATGCTATTGTTTGTACATATTTCATTTTAAAATACACCAGTGCAAGTATACATAATGCAAGACATGTACTTTGTTCAAAGTGGCGTGAGAGTCATGCCAGAAAGGACTGTAGGATAACCTTTGTTCTGAAAAACCTTTGTGTGTTCTTCTCATCAAGTTGCTTGTGTAAGTAGAACCACTTACCACATTCTTCTATGATCTCTACAGCTTTTAATTATGGAGATATGATACTGAATTGTTTAAATTAAAGTTTTTGTCTGGACACTTCATGCTACATTGTTGTCTGGGTAGTTTAACATGATTTAATGTAGGCAATTTAAATTTTATATCGAGGTCTCTTAATAGTATATGTAATGACCCGGATATTCTGTCGGTTAGATTTGAATATTTAATACAGTTTTAAATATTGGGTGGATAAATATAAATGGGATTTTTATATTAAGTTATCAATTTAATAATCAATTTCGATTTAATGTCGAATATATTAAATTATCGTAATACGTCAGTTCGAGAAGTTGAAACTGAATTAGAAACAGTCCAGAAAATCAATTCAAACTCCTGTTTGAATTAGAATAATAATATTAATTGATTTTCGAAGAATGAATTGTTTTTAAAGTTTATTTAAATCAATTTAAACTAACATCTTCCATAGATGATCGAATTAGACTTCGTAGCCTGTCCCGGTGTGTTCAGAATATAGGTATTACCCTAGGAATGTTAGTTGTTGGGTTCAGAAAGGAGTTAGGGACCCGTGGGATAATTTAATTAATTTTAATCATATAGGTAAATTAAAAATTTATAATAAATAAATTTTATTTGGTAGAATCCCTCCTGCCAACAACACCATAACCGTGGCCTTGCTACAACCCGAAGAATCAAAAGGAGGAGAAGCAAGTCACGGCTTCCATTTCAACTCCACAAAATAATGGCCTCAGTGTTCATTTCAAAACCGCTCCTTTCAAATCCACCTTGCTTATAAAACCCGTATACCCTGCAAGTGTCTAGATTTTCATTCGTTAGCCCAAACAAAAGAGGCCATGCTAGTTTTAAAAACTCAGAACAAAACTATATGAAATCCCTAAATTTCCAAATACCGAGATCGATTGATTTGTGAGGTCGAGTTCTTCGATTTGGAGTGGAACCGCAAGTTGAAATCACGGATTTTCTGAAGAGCGACGAGGGGCGAGGTCATCACCAGGCGTTCGACTTTGGAAGCGGCTGTCGTTCTGGGGTTAGAAACGTGATGGGGTGCGACGCTGTAGGCCATTGATTTGGAGTCCGATTCAACTCGACGGAACAGAAAAAGGCAGTGCGATTGATTTATGTTGGTCCGTGTTTCATGATTCAGACATCGCGATTTTTGTTTTGGGATTCTAGGCAACGAACTAGGGTTCGAGAGTTAGAAGATAAGGTGGGGTGCGAGATGCTGTAGTTCGGATATAGAACTGACAGTGGAATTTGGGTTTGGTGACATTGATCGATGTTTGGTTGAGTGCGAGGATGGCAGCAGGTGTAGTGATGAGAGATGGGCACTAAGTGTTTGTGTAAATGCTGCTATGTATCTAAAGTTGGTTTTAAAGGGGTAGACGAGTCTCCAATGGCAGGCGCAGTCGACAAGTTGGCCATCAAATTGCAGTCGTGTATAATTGGGAAGAAGAAGGGCCAATAGAGAAAGAAAAATGGTTAAGGAAAGATTTCGTTCAAGTAGATAGAAAGGCGAAACGATGGAGAATATTGAATAAATATTCGGCAAAGGAAAATATCTGTGAGTAAATCTCACCTTTTATTTAGAATTTATTTTTATATAGTTAAAAATAATTGTCTATGCTTGTTTGAATATTGTTTGGTTGATTTAAATATATTAGTTATTTAGGACTATTATATATATATTGGGTTGATGATTGGTTGGATTCCCGCAATTTCATTAGCGGATGCCCGCAGTACCATAGCGGATGATTACCCTATACGCCCCACGCTATGATTAGTGGATGACCTTCATACCGCGATATCCTGCCTCGAAGTAGGATGGGTATTACTATGTTGACTAACATCTGTGGATGCAGGAAAACAGGTTGGAGGAATCCAACTGGATTCATCAAAAATATATTATCTGTTTGTTGTTTGTTTGATTTCATATATACTCCTATATGATGTGTTAAAAATCAAGTGATTGAAAATTGGTTGATTTGATTGTTTAAATATCACTGGGGCTTGGGATATTGATTTATAAAAATATCAAAAAGGGTATTTGAAATTTAAAAAGGGGAATTCTATTTTTATAAATAGAATTTGAATTTTAAATGAAGTATAGAAACATTAACTTGTTTTGAATACATATGAACAAGGAATCGAATTTATAAACTTTATTTATAAAAGGAAAAGATGGAATTTGAATCGAATTTATAAACTTTGTTTATAAAAGGAAAAGATGGAATTTGAATCGAATTTATAAAGTTGTTTATAAAAGGAAAAGATGGAATTTGAATCGAATTTATAAACTTTGTTTATAAAAGGAAAGGATGGAATTTGAATCGAATTTATAAAGTTGTTTATAAATGGAAAGATGGAATTTGAATCGAATTTATAAAGTTGTTTATAAATGGAAAGATGGGATTTGAATTGAAGTTATAAACGTTGTTTATAAATAATGCCGAGAATTCAAATGGACTTTGAATATAAGGAATTGAAATAGAATTTGAATATAGAAATTCAAATGGACTTTAAACAATAGAATTTGAATATAGAAATTCAAATGGACTTTAAACAATAGAATTTGAATATAGAAATTCAAATGGACTTTAAACTATAGAATTTGCAAATAGAATTCAAATGAAGTTTAAATAAAAAGAATTCAAGTAGAATTGATTTGGAATTTGAATAGAGTAGTCGATAAGGAAACGAGGGTATGAGTATAATTAGAATTTGTTAATATGCAGTTAAAATATATTTGAACATGTCATGTTCAAATATGAAGGTGAAATAGACTGAAAAGTTAAAGTAACAGATTTAATTAACAAATTGAGTTAAAACGATTGGTATAGTTAAAATAGATTGGACAGGTATAGACATACAGGAGACAGGTATGGAATAAAGTATAGAAGTGAAATAAATAGAATGCCCGACAAAAAGGTACGTATTTAATTTCCATATGAGATTTTATGCGCCGTATCGGCAAGCCGCTTGGCTTTTTCTTTTTCTTTTTGAGATAAGAAGGACCGGGAAAGCTATTTGAAATTTCCCGATGCTCCCGGTACAAAGGAGGTTATGGCGAATTTTTCCGGGAATTTAAGGAGATAGAATATTTTTAAGATAATTTGATAGTTAGAAATCAACATATCAAAATATATAGAAGTCGATTAGAAAACGAACTTAGAAATAGAATAGTATAATCAAAAAGGAAGTATAAGAATAAAATCTAGAAAGATTAGAAAGAGAAAATGTATATGTGTTTGAAGGTGAATAATCAGTTGTATGGTATTGATTATTCGAGTAAGTAGTCTTGTCTGTTTTGACGTCAAATGTTATTCAGTCAAGGTCTGAGAGGTAATTATACCCCAACTTGGTTGATTTCATGATATACCGATAAGTAGCAAGATTCAGGCTCGAAGATCAATGTGGAATAAGAATTAGTTAAATACTGTATTTGGGTTGTCGTAACGATGTTTTACTCAACATCTGTTTTAACCCAAATATGTGCAAAGCTTGGAAATAGAATAATGAATATTTCTTAAGCTAGAAAATAAAAGAAGGTGATATTCGGAAATGTTTTCCAAATAACGCAAAAGGGCCAACATGGTTATTGAAAATATTTGGTTAACAAATATTGATAAAGAAATAGAGAATAGATTTAATTAATGGAATATTAATTAAAGGTTCAGTGATTGTTGGATGTTTTGTTGAACACTTGTTTTATTCGATAGTTAAATCATCGACTATCGAAACACTTGTTTTTATTCGATAGTTAAATCACAGACTATCGAAGTTTTGACCATCGTTGTCAATATGGAGAGACCGGTTGGATTATTATCCAAAGAACCACTCCATATTGGCAGTAGCGTGCGAATCAGATTATATAAAGATAATCGAAGACGGAGTAGAGTGCAAGGACTTTTTCTATTTATAGAAATAGTACCTTCGGTTCATCCTGTTCCTGGGTGACTTGTATGGATGAATGTCTGACAGAGTATTTCCAGAAAGGTCACGTACATTGATTTCTTCAACTGTACCAAGAGTGGAAGCGGAGGAGGAAACTTCTTTTAGCTGACACGTAATGTACTGTTGTAGACGTCAATTAGTGATTTTCGATGGATCTGGCGATGTGACATTCGAAGTGAATCTGGTGTGATGATAAAGCATAGCTTCTAGCCTCATCAACCGGTAAATGACAGAAATCGGGCAGGCAACATGGCTATGTAGGTCGCACCTATTAGGGTGTATAATCACCTGATCTAGAGTTTCATTTACTTCTAAAAATCTATTGTCGATGCTGACCCATTCGGGAAACGGTTGCTGATCCCAATAGTTGGTGATATACATTCGATACACTCAAGCGAAATGAGTGGTCGGTCATGTGTGGCTGAGTTGCAAGATGTTCTTGTTGAACTCGGTGTATTCTCCTCTAGAGATATACCAGCGGAAGGTGATTCCATACCTTGTCATAGTTGGAAAACCAAATACCCAATACGTGCTTGCGGTTTTGATTGTATATTATATATGTGGAACGTGAGATGCAAGCGTTTCCACTAGATTGTTATCTACTTGATTTAGACATTATTATAATATCAAAAGAGTTTTGATATAAAGATAAATCAAGTGTTTTGATTCTCATAAGGAAAAACCCGTTCCGTGTTATACGGCGTGGTCTTATGAGATATCATTTAGTTTTCTGAAACTGTTTTAAACTGTTTACTCATACCAGTCCCATGACTGACCCGGAGTTTACTTTGTTGTTTTCCCTAAACTCTTGGGTGCCTAAATTTGTACGGGCAGTCAAGTAGTCGGGAATTTACAGATATACTGGAAGAGCTTGGAGCAGGAGGCTTCAGGATCATATAGCTATAGTTAGTTCCGCTATGTTGTAAGTGTTGTACTCTGATAAGTGTATGTTATACAGTTAAGATTTTGTATTTCAAAGATGTGATATATTATATTTTGTTCCGCTGCGATGTGAGATTCTGTGTTGTTATTTCTGTTCTTCTTCTACCCCTTTCTTCTAAAAAAAAAATGTCTCGTATTTTCGTGATATTTGGGTTGGACTTATGATGTATATAGTCAACTCTGATGTTATGGAAATGCGGGTCATTACAGTTGGTATCAGAGCTTAGGTTGAGTGAATACCTAGGCTGTGTGGAAATGTGCTCATTAGAGATAGGATCAGTAGTATCCTAGAATGAGTTGAGCGTATATATATACGAGAGAGCATATTTGTTATTTGATATAAAAACTGTTTTATATTGTGTTGACTAGTCTGTTGAGCGGATTATAAATTTTGGTCGAATCGTGGGACGCCACGAAGTCGATAGGAGTTTATAAACACTTGAACAGAAGATTGGACATGATATTGTTTTTAAATAGTTAAGTTGATTGTTAGGATTATAATCGAATTAGATTATAAAACAGAAATAGTTATATATATATAACCAATGAAATTTGTATATGAAATCAAATATACAAATGTAATAAATTGAAATTGAATTCCAACCAGAATTTAGAATTTTAAAATCCTGGGAGTTTGGAAAATATTTTTCTAAATGGATTTTGAAAGAAATAAAGCACTGAACTCATTCAGTAGCTGGGAAATAATTCTGATGATGGTCGCAACATCACCAGTATTCATTTTCGAGTTTCTAAGTGATGAATTGCTGCCTTAGAAAAGTTTTGATGGAAATTTGTTGAAAAGAAACAAGTTGTTGGAAAATTCAAATGTTTTGAATTTGAGATAGATATAAATATATGTATATATTTATATAACTTCAAAGGAATTTTGAAATGGGAATTGGAATATAGATTTCAAATAGAAGTAAAATAAAGGAATTTGAATATATATATAATTCAAATAGAAGTGAAATAGAATTTGAATTCAAAGGAATTCAAATGAGTTTGAATAAAGAAAATTCAAATAGAAATTGTATAAGAAAATTTGAAATGGAATCTGGATAAATAGAATTTCAAAGAGAATATAAAGTGGAGGTTGAATATTAGAATTCAAAGAAAATATAGAGTTTGAAATAGAATTTGAATTCAAAGAAGTTAAAATAGAATTTAAATTAAAAGGATTTCAAATAGAAATTGAACAAAGGAATTTAAATAGAAATTGAATAAAGGATTTTCAGATAGAATTTGAATAAGGGATTTGAAATGGATTTTGAATAAAGGATTTCAAATAGGAATTGAAAATAAGGAATTCAAATAGAATTTGAATAGAAGAAATTTAAATAGAAATTGAATAGAAGGAAATTCAAATATAGGGTTTGAATAAAGAAATTCTAATGGAATTTGAATATTTTAGATGTAGAGGACTAGAATATTTGAAGAGAAATAGATCGGGAATATTATGTGAAATGGATTTGATATATATTAAAAATATATCAGAATGGAGTTGAATTTATTATAAACAAAGTTAAAACGTTTATATTTATAAATATAATTAAAACGAGCTTGCCGTAGCGCGGCAGTTCGTAAATTGGCGATTCGAACTTCAATTTAGTATACAGAACTCAATTGAAGTCGGAATTCTTTGAAACAAGAATCGTCGGGACCGGTTGAACAATAGTTTTCTAATGAAAGAGAAAAATCTGGATTTCGTCGTATAGATTTTGAGTTATATCAAAATCAAATTTTTAGAAAAGCAGCGCCAGAACCAATATAGAAACCATAACGGTTTAATTAAATAAATAAAAGGATTGGTAGGAAATAAAATCCGAATTGGCATTAGGAAAATCCAGACTGGGGATATAAAATAAATATGAACTCCAGTGAAGTAAGTGAAATGATTTTTAAGACAAAAATCATATTTTAAAGGGTTAAATAGAATTAACTAAATTGGAAAATAATTAGTTAAAGGAAATTTGAATCGAAACTGGGTTTTTGATAAGTGAAAGAGATTGAGAATTTATATTCGAAATCGAATATATAACTCAAGTTGAAATTATAATTGGATTAGTTTATAATTAAGATTGACATATATTTGAACAAGTTATATTCAAATACGAAGGCGAAATAGGCAAAACAGTTAATTAGCAACTAGTTAATGGGAATTTGAATGATTGAAATTAAATTTAACTGAAGTAAGTTAAATGGATCGAAATGAATAAATTGAGTAAAATCAATGTGAATGAAATATGAATTGGGTGTGAATAAAGGAAAAATATTTGTAACACAAATACCAAGGAAGTTATGTGCAAACAAATAGAAGGAGAAATATTTGTAAAAACATTTACAAATAGAATTTTAAAGGGGAATATTTGTAAAAACATTTACAAATAGAATTTTAAAGGGGAATATTTGTAAACATTTACAAATAGAATTTTAAAGGGGAATATTTGTAAACATTTACAAATAGATTCAATGGAGATATTTATTTATAGAAATAAATAGAATGTTATAAATGAGATATTTATTTGTTAAATAAATAGAAATAAACCAAAGGAATATTCAGAAGATGAATAGAAAATGGAAATCTGTTTTAACAGATAAATAGAAAAGATTGATTTATAAATAACAGTTTATAAATTAAATTAAATATTTATCATTCGATAAAATGGAATATATAAGTCTGAACTTATATAGAAAAGAGATATTGGTTTTTAACACCGATAGTTTTAAATAGAAGGGGTACACAACACTTGTATAAGTGAAGTGGCGTTATTAAAGAGAACATTTATAAAGTGAAAAACCGTTACTAAAAGTAAATCTTTAAAAATGAATAAACGTTATCCAATAGGAGATATTCGAATTAAAAAAAAGGGCGATTAGAGTTGGAAATAATCGATTAGAGTTGGAATAAATCGATTAGAGTAAGAATTAACCAGTTAGAGTTAATCAGTTAGGGTTCATCCGTAGAGTTAATTGAATATTAGTTATTCAATTAGAATTTATCGAATATTTGTTATCCAAATTAAGAGTTAACCAGATAGAGTTAATTGAACATGGTAAATCGAATTAGGATTTAATTGAATTTTAGTTATTCAATTAAAGATGATCGAATATAGTTATTGAGATAGAGTTAGTCAACCATAGTTACTCAGGATAAGTTGCCATTTCGAACAACTGCTAGCGTAATTCGCAGGGCTGTAGATAGCCTAGGGCAGTCGGATGTTTCCTGGGGGAATCAGGCGTAACCATTGTGATCGCTGCGATCTAGAGTTAAGCGAAAGGAGTTAATCGAATATAGTTTATTCGAATAGAGTAAAAGGAGTTAATCGAATATAGTTTATTCGAATAGAGTAAAAGGAGTTATAGAATATAGCTTATTCGGAAGGAGTTAAGTGAAAAGAGTTAAATTGAATAGAGTAAATCGAATATAGTTTATTCGAAGAAATATTTTTGAATGTAGTTATTCGAAAGAGAGATTATTGAATATAGTTATTCGAAGGGAGGAGTTATCGAATAAGGATTTATTCGAAAGAGAGTTATGAATGGAATATGAAATGTTGAGTACAACATAAATATGTTTTGAAAGGTTAATGGGTTTGTAGCACTTTTTCTACCTTAGCAATTTCGAGGACGAAATTATTTTAAGTGGGGAAGAATGTAATGACCCGGATATTCTGTCGGTTAGATTTGAATATTTAATACAGTTTTAAATATTGGGTGGATAAATATAAATGGGATTTTTATATTAAGTTATCAATTTAATAATCAATTTCGATTTAATGTCGAATATATTAAATTATCGTAATACGTCAGTTCGAGAAGTTGAAACTGAATTAGAAACAGTCCAGAAAATCAATTCAAACTCCTGTTTGAATTAGAATAATAATATTAATTGATTTTCGAAGAATGAATTGTTTTTAAAGTTTATTTAAATCAATTTAAACTAACATCTTCCATAGATGATCGAATTAGACTTCGTAGCCTGTCCCGGTGTGTTCAGAATATAGGTATTACCCTAGGAATGTTAGTTGTTGGGTTCAGAAAGGAGTTAGGGACCCGTGGGATAATTTAATTAATTTTAATCATATAGGTAAATTAAAAATTTATAATAAATAAATTTTATTTGGTAGAATCCCTCCTGCCAACAACACCATAACCGTGGCCTTGCTACAACCCGAAGAATCAAAAGGAGGAGAAGCAAGTCACGGCTTCCATTTCAACTCCACAAAATAATGGCCTCAGTGTTCATTTCAAAACCGCTCCTTTCAAATCCACCTTGCTTATAAAACCCGTATACCCTGCAAGTGTCTAGATTTTCATTCGTTAGCCCAAACAAAAGAGGCCATGCTAGTTTTAAAAACTCAGAACAAAACTATATGAAATCCCTAAATTTCCAAATACCGAGATCGATTGATTTGTGAGGTCGAGTTCTTCGATTTGGAGTGGAACCGCAAGTTGAAATCACGGATTTTCTGAAGAGCGACGAGGGGCGAGGTCATCACCAGGCGTTCGACTTTGGAAGCGGCTGTCGTTCTGGGGTTAGAAACGTGATGGGGTGCGACGCTGTAGGCCATTGATTTGGAGTCCGATTCAACTCGACGGAACAGAAAAAGGCAGTGCGATTGATTTATGTTGGTCCGTGTTTCATGATTCAGACATCGCGATTTTTGTTTTGGGATTCTAGGCAACGAACTAGGGTTCGAGAGTTAGAAGATAAGGTGGGGTGCGAGATGTTGTAGTTCGGATATAGAACTGACAGTGGAATTTGGGTTTGGTGACATTGATCGATGTTTGGTTGAGTGCGAGGATGGCAGCAGGTGTAGTGATGAGAGATGGGCACTAAGTGTTTGTGTAAATGCTGCTATGTATCTAAAGTTGGTTTTAAAGGGGTAGACGAGTCTCCAATGGCAGGCGCAGTCGACAAGTTGGCCATCAAATTGCAGTCGTGTATAATTGGGAAGAAGAAGGGCCAATAGAGAAAGAAAAATGGTTAAGGAAAGATTTCGTTCAAGTAGATAGAAAGGCGAAACGATGGAGAATATTGAATAAATATTCGGCAAAGGAAAATATCTGTGAGTAAATCTCACCTTTTATTTAGAATTTATTTTTATATAGTTAAAAATAATTGTCTATGCTTGTTTGAATATTGTTTGGTTGATTTAAATATATTAGTTATTTAGGACTATTATATATATATTGGGTTGATGATTGGTTGGATTCCCGCAATTTCATTAGCGGATGCCCGCAGTACCATAGCGGATGATTACCCTATACGCCCCACGCTATGATTAGTGGATGACCTTCATACCGCGATATCCTGCCTCGAAGTAGGATGGGTATTACTATGTTGACTAACATCTGTGGATGCAGGAAAACAGGTTGGAGGAATCCAACTGGATTCATCAAAAATATATTATCTGTTTGTTGTTTGTTTGATTTCATATATACTCCTATATGATGTGTTAAAAATCAAGTGATTGAAAATTGGTTGATTTGATTGTTTAAATATCACTGGGGCTTGGGATATTGATTTATAAAAATATCAAAAAGGGTATTTGAAATTTAAAAAGGGGAATTCTATTTTTATAAATAGAATTTGAATTTTAAATGAAGTATAGAAACATTAACTTGTTTTGAATACATATGAACAAGGAATCGAATTTATAAACTTTGTTTATAAAAGGAAAAGATGGAATTTGAATCGAATTTATAAACTTTGTTTATAAAAGGAAAAGATGGAATTTGAATCGAATTTATAAAGTTGTTTATAAAAGGAAAAGATGGAATTTGAATCGAATTTATAAACTTTGTTTATAAAAGGAAAGGATGGAATTTGAATCGAATTTATAAAGTTGTTTATAAATGGAAAGATGGAATTTGAATCGAATTTATAAAGTTGTTTATAAATGGAAAGATGGGATTTGAATTGAAGTTATAAACGTTGTTTATAAATAATGCCGAGAATTCAAATGGACTTTGAATATAAGGAATTGAAATAGAATTTGAATATAGAAATTCAAATGGACTTTAAACAATAGAATTTGAATATAGAAATTCAAATGGACTTTAAACAATAGAATTTGAATATAGAAATTCAAATGGACTTTAAACTATAGAATTTGCAAATAGAATTCAAATGAAGTTTAAATAAAAAGAATTCAAGTAGAATTGATTTGGAATTTGAATAGAGTAGTCGATAAGGAAACGAGGGTATGAGTATAATTAGAATTTGTTAATATGCAGTTAAAATATATTTGAACATGTCATGTTCAAATATGAAGGTGAAATAGACTGAAAAGTTAAAGTAACAGATTTAATTAACAAATTGAGTTAAAACGATTGGTATAGTTAAAATAGATTGGACAGGTATAGACATACAGGAGACAGGTATGGAATAAAGTATAGAAGTGAAATAAATAGAATGCCCGACAAAAAGGTACGTATTTAATTTCCATATGAGATTTTATGCGCCGTATCGGCAAGCCGCTTGGCTTTTTCTTTTTCTTTTTGAGATAAGAAGGACCGGGAAAGCTATTTGAAATTTCCCGATGCTCCCGGTACAAAGGAGGTTATGGCGAATTTTTCCGGGAATTTAAGGAGATAGAATATTTTTAAGATAATTTGATAGTTAGAAATCAACATATCAAAATATATAGAAGTCGATTAGAAAACGAACTTAGAAATAGAATAGTATAATCAAAAAGGAAGTATAAGAATAAAATCTAGAAAGATTAGAAAGAGAAAATGTATATGTGTTTGAAGGTGAATAATCAGTTGTATGGTATTGATTATTCGAGTAAGTAGTCTTGTCTGTTTTGACGTCAAATGTTATTCAGTCAAGGTCTGAGAGGTAATTATACCCCAACTTGGTTGATTTCATGATATACCGATAAGTAGCAAGATTCAGGCTCGAAGATCAATGTGGAATAAGAATTAGTTAAATACTGTATTTGGGTTGTCGTAACGATGTTTTACTCAACATCTGTTTTAACCCAAATATGTGCAAAGCTTGGAAATAGAATAATGAATATTTCTTAAGCTAGAAAATAAAAGAAGGTGATATTCGGAAATGTTTTCCAAATAACGCAAAAGGGCCAACATGGTTATTGAAAATATTTGGTTAACAAATATTGATAAAGAAATAGAGAATAGATTTAATTAATGGAATATTAATTAAAGGTTCAGTGATTGTTGGATGTTTTGTTGAACACTTGTTTTATTCGATAGTTAAATCATCGACTATCGAAACACTTGTTTTTATTCGATAGTTAAATCACAGACTATCGAAGTTTTGACCATCGTTGTCAATATGGAGAGACCGGTTGGATTATTATCCTAAGAACCACTACATATTGGCAGTAGCGTGCGAATCAGATTATATAAAGATAATCGAAGACGGAGTAGAGTGCAAGGACTTTTTCTATTTATAGAAATAGTACCTTCGGTTCATCCTGTTCCTGGGTGACTTGTATGGATGAATGTCTGACAGAGTATTTCCAGAAAGGTCACGTACATTGATTTCTTCAACTGTACCAAGAGTGGAAGCGGAGGAGGAAACTTCTTTTAGCTGACACGTAATGTACTGTTGTAGACGTCAATTAGTGATTTTCGATGGATCTGGCGATGTGACATTCGAAGTGAATCTGGTGTGATGATAAAGCATAGCTTCTAGCCTCATCAACCGGTAAATGACAGAAATCGGGCAGGCAACATGGCTATGTAGGTCGCACCTATTAGGGTGTATAATCACCTGATCTAGAGTTTCATTTACTTCTAAAAATCTATTGTCGATGCTGACCCATTCGGGAAACGGTTGCTGATCCCAATAGTTGGTGATATACATTCGATACACTCAAGCGAAATGAGTGGTCGGTCATGTGTGGCTGAGTTGCAAGATGTTCTTGTTGAACTCGGTGTATTCTCCTCTAGAGATATACCAGCGGAAGGTGATTCCATACCTTGTCATAGTTGGAAAACCAAATACCCAATACGTGCTTGCGGTTTTGATTGTATATTATATATGTGGAACGTGAGATGCAAGCGTTTCCACTAGATTGTTATCTACTTGATTTAGACATTATTATAATATCAAAAGAGTTTTGATATAAAGATAAATCAAGTGTTTTGATTCTCATAAGGAAAAACCCGTTCCGTGTTATACGGCGTGGTCTTATGAGATATCATTTAGTTTTCTGAAACTGTTTTAAACTGTTTACTCATACCAGTCCCATGACTGACCCGGAGTTTACTTTGTTGTTTTCCCTAAACTCTTGGGTGCCTAAATTTGTACGGGCAGTCAAGTAGTCGGGAATTTACAGATATACTGGAAGAGCTTGGAGCAGGAGGCTTCAGGATCATATAGCTATAGTTAGTTCCGCTATGTTGTAAGTGTTGTACTCTGATAAGTGTATGTTATACAGTTAAGATTTTGTATTTCAAAGATGTGATATATTATATTTTGTTCCGCTGCGATGTGAGATTCTGTGTTGTTATTTCTGTTCTTCTTCTACCCCTTTCTTCTAAAAAAAAATGTCTCGTATTTTCATGATATTTGGGTTGGACTTATGATGTATATAGTCAACTCTGATGTTATGGAAATGCGGGTCATTACAGTATATATATGTTTTATTATTCCACTCATCAGACCTGAATACATATTTATATATGTTCCTTAAAAGATGTGTGTGAATCTAATTAGGATTAGAAGATATATGTTATTAATTGTACCCTTGAAAATAGCCTTAAGCATGTTTATGATCAACACTGATCTGGGATGTATATAATGATATACAGGTTAGTCCAGAGGCTGCAAAGTGGATGTCATTGAACATGCCAAAATTTTGCATGGTATATATAGATATACTAAATGATCTTGAGACATACATGATGGATGTTCTCAAGTGGTGTTGATACATACAAATCAGATGCTAGCAGTTATTCTTTTACATTTGATATTGAATTATTGTTTTATTGATGTATTAGGACTGACTAAGATATATGTACATATGTGTTTAATGCTATATTATAGTGTGTGTATATGATAGTGCACAGAATTGCAAGTTGTATAGTTTCTAATATCATTCCTATACAGTTAGTTGCATATGTATTTGAGCATTTGATGTTCATTTGTTTGATCTTTTGACTATGACAGTTGAAAGTTTAGAATTCATCTATGTTGTATATATATTTAAATGACTATGCACGTGTAAAATGTTACATGTAGCATTGTCAATTTGAATCAGTCAGTTGAATAATAGCACTTATGTGTTGTACTATGATATTGTTTAGTAATTGTAGGCCGTCCTACCTGATGGGCTACATATTATCTGTTTTTATTTTAAGTCCACACCACATATATATATATATATATATATATATATATATATATAAACTGATTATATATAAACAATGGATTAATGTTAAAGTTTTGAAATGTTCAAAAATTAAATAGGTATGCTTCCTATATATAAATATTTGTAATATTGAATTTAAATATATATATGTATACATTACATACATATATTATTTAGATCCATTAATATTACAAATATAAAATACATATATTTGATATATGTAAATAACTCTAATATTGTTTCACACTACTAATTATAAATTCCCTTTAAAGCAAATTATTTTGTTACATTAAATCATGGTGACGTCTTCCAATAATACACTCATCAATGTCCAAAATCACTGGATGTCGGTAATGCCAAAGCATTGTGCATACTTTTATTTTGGTTATATGTGACAAAGTAAAAGTGATACTTGAACTATATTATTGGGTCTGATTTAACTGAGCTGCATAATAAGATTATGGCTTAGAGACAAAAGAATGAATTATTCTAAATTTGACCAAATGAATAATATTAAACAAAATGTTCATCGTGCGATCCGGGAATTATATACACGATATAATTGACATAAGATGTCTACCTAAAAGGTTGTGTTTTGGGGATTAGCCAAAGCTAGGTCAAGGCATGACTAGATATGGATCTTGGAACACCAATATATATATATATATATATATATATATATATATAAATACTTATATAAATAAAGTGATGTTAATTTGAGTGAGATTGTATTTTAGTTTAAATTACACGTTTATTTTAGTATACAATTTTGATTGTCAAAATTTATATTAAATAAATATTAAAGAATCAGTTTTTATTTATTATCTACTATAGATATTAAATAATAAATAACTCTAGTAATTTAAATTTGTTCTTAAGAAGGATAAATTGAATTAAACAAATTTCTTGACTAACATTGAAATTTGAGGATTGTCCTCAAACAAATTAAAATGTAATTATTCTAACAAATATAGAGGATCTAAAATAAAAGTTAAAGTGTGACTTCAACTGAATAAGATATAATTGTTATAATAATCTACTTATACATTTCTAGTATTAGATACTAGATACAAATCACATAAATGTATGTTGATTTACAGAAATTCTAGAATAAGTAGAAATCTGATAAAAGGACAAGTGAACTTACGATTGGAAATGAAGCAAATGTTGCTGAATTATTCATAGGAAGGCAATTCTTCTACTATACTTGCTTAATTAAATAAATAAAATAATTGTTATAACGAAGTTGCACTTAAGATAAATGTTATAATAGATTTTGTTTAGACAAGTTTGAATTTCATTTGTAGTAAAAGAACAATTGTTATTCATTTTATTTATATGGAATGTATATGGAATTTCACAAATAGTTAATGAACTTTATAAATCATTAATTATAATGTACTTGACATGAATAATTAATGGATTAAATTTAGTGATTTAAATCCAACATACCTTTAGCATTAACAGTTAGCCCGTATAAACAAGAGAGTATATCAAAATTCTAATGATGAAATTTTGAGACCATTTGATTTTGAATCATATGCAAGTCTTGTCTATTAGGCAAAATAACTGAATCGTTTTTCACTTGATATAGTGAATGAGCAATATGTATTAGGTCTCGTACATAATGATGTATATGGAGCTATGAATACATAAGCTAAAGGCAGATTATATTACTTCATTATATTTACTGATGATATCAGTAGATACAGATATGTGTATCTTATGAAACACATATCATAATCCTTTGAAAAGTTCAAAGAATTCGAAGTGGAGATAGAAACTAATTTTATTAGAAAATATATACTTTTCGAAGAGATCGAAAAGAATATTTAAACCAATAAATTTAATGACTATCCAAATGAGTTTGATATTGTTTCACGACTCACACCACCTAGAACACCATGTTGAAATGATGCGCCTAAAAGGAGTAATCACACCTTATAAGATATGGTATGACCAAGATAAGTCATATAGAACTTCCAGTAAATTAAATTGAGAACAATTAAATTAATCCTACTAAAACAGGTCTTAAGACGCCATATAAGATATGGACTAGGAAATGTCCTAGTATGTCTAAATGCGCAGATTTGGGATGTATGGCGTTTGTTAAACGTCCTTCCACTGATAAGATCGAACCCAAATCAAATAATCATTTTGTGGAATATCCAAAAGAATTAAATGGAAATTATTTCTATAAATCCTCTGAGAATAAAATGTTTATTGCTCGAATTGGTATCCTTATAAAGGAGATTCAGTCTCTAACATACCGATGAGAATAAAATAGAATCTGAAATGTCTCAAAGACCACAAAATACCATTGAATCTTGTATAGACAAGAAATTGAGTGGGAGTGACACAATAATTACAATGTTATATATATTGATAACACATTAATTATTGTGAATAATGTTAGTTTTAAAACAAGAAATAGATACTGATTCTAAGAAAGAAAATGTTTGGATTAAGAAGTTCATAATTGAACTTAATTCATTGTTGATCCAATGATTTACATTGCGATAACAATGTGGCTACTGCTCAGGCCTAAAACGTTAAACTCATAACCGATCCAAACATATATTCAAGAAATATAATTCTTATGTGAAATTGTTCACAGAGGATATGAACATATCTGCAAAGTTGCAAAATTTGTAATGCTGCAGACCTACAGAATTAAACACTGTCGCAGTAGAAGTTTAATAGTCACACTAGGTTCATGAGTATATGATACATGAATGATTGACTCTAGTGCAGTGGGAGATCGTTAGAGTTTATGCCCTAGAGGCAATCCATTTGATGTGATTAATAATGCTATTGTTTTATTTGTAATTAAAATATTTTATTATGTTATATTTACTGCGTAATATAAATAATAATATAATAGAAGTCCTTAGAATAATAATACGGAATTATATAGTTCGAGTAAGACTGAACTTGAAATTATATAATGTGATAAGTATTATAATTCTTAAATGTCCCTAGTCGAGTTTTATTGTTAATATAGGACAACAATAAAGCGTTGAGGCTAGTATATTGATTAACTGATGATCACATATAATTGATCATTACTATAAGTGATATTAAAGTCAAGATATAAATAAGTATTAAAGAATAACGTATTGGGCTGACCCACCGTGAGATAACTACATGGAATAAAATCAACAGTATCATAAGTTGTTCTCATAGTGACAGTGATGTAATGGTCCTATAACAACCTGCAGATTCTGAACCAATTTAAATATTTTACTTTAGAAATTTTACTAGTAAAAATAATTTATTTAAAATAATAATGATTAAAAATATATTTAAATCGAAGTTAGAACGAATTTTTTAATTTTAATTATAAACTGAGTTTGATATAGCATGGTAGTTTGAAAAGTCAAACTTGAACTTTGACCGAGTGTACCGGATTCAATATTTAATGGATTTTAGTGAAACCAAAATTATTAGAATCTATTTGAAAATATCTTTCTAACGAATCTGAAAAATCGAAATTTCATAGCGGGAATCAAAAGTTATGCCCAGTTTAAAATTCAGAATAGTCGCTGTAGAATATATATATATATATATTTTAATATTAAAAATAGCCATTTTTCAAACGACCTCCGTTTTTTACGAAACCACTTTTTTTGGAACTGGAATGTCAAATTATTGCTAGATTTAAATTTTCAAAATTTTTCGAATTAATATGTGAGCGTGGCAGACGAAATTGTGTTTTTTTCATTTCCGCCAAATTTAACCGACTTGAAAATGGCCATTTTTCAAACGGTCTCAGAATTCGACGAAATTAGTCTTGTTAGAACCGTATCGTCAAAACATAACTAAAAATAATTTTTCTGGAATTTTTGAGGTCGTATGTGGCCCCGTTGAATTTAAATGTAAGATTGAATTAATTAAATAAATAATTTAAATATTAAATTAAATAAAACAAGATGAGGACATTTGATTGGGCTCACGAAACCTAGCCCATTGGATCCGGAACGAGGGCTATTGGGTAGGGTAGACTCCAGATGGACTGAAATTGGTTTCGTTTAAAACGTATGGACTTATTTGAAAAAAAATCAGAATTAAATATTATAAAATAACATCATCTTCACAAAACCCTCATCCCTTTCACAGTAGCCGCTGCCCTCTTCTAATCCATGGCCGAATTTGCTCCACACTCATCCACTAAAACCTCCCTCTCCTCCACGAATTAGACTCCACCCTTTATACTGTATCGAAGCTCCCTTCCTCCTCTACATTTCTATATGGATTGATCATTCTCTAGTGGCCCAAACTCCCAGAACCGTGCACCCAAACATCGGCCAAAACCACCGTCGCCTCGTTACCCAAGCACCACCGAGTGGACCCCCTCCACTAGTGCACGTGCGCCTCCCCTAGCTGGTCGAAGTGCCACCTTCCGATCATCAAACCATTACACCATTCGAGAGCAAAAGTCAGACCTAGAATTGAACAAAGAACGAAAACTCATGGCCTTGTATCTGTAAAGAGGGAGAAAGGTTTAAATCCTTAATTACTTTGCTAATTTAATTTCAAAATAATTATCAATCTTATTCATACCATAACTAATGCATATGACAACGAAACTTAACAATTTCAGATTCAGTGTGATCGTATGACAAAGATCTACAATCCTAGACTGAAAAGGGAAAATTCCGAGCAGTCTGAAATTTTGACAAATTTGCGAATCCGAACCGACTGTGAGATCTCTAATTTGAATTATTTAATTAATTTAATTATTTTTATTGCTGATAAATAATTATATGTGTATTAAGTAATTAGCTATGCGATGTGATGCAATTTTGATGATTGATCTGTATATTCTATGTGTATATATGATAGATCCGTTGTTTAAATTTTAGATCTATATATGTTAGTCAAATAAAACATTTTCCCTTTTGCCAATATTTGTGGATTATGTGGATTAAACAAAGATGAGTATTGAATTTATTGGTCAGTTAGTAAATTGGGATAGAATTGCCGATTCAAGAAAAGTCACCATTTTGCTTATATTGTTGAACTGAATTTGATTGTCAATTCAATATAGAAAAACTATGTCATTCCTTATTTTTGAATTGGTCTAGTTTATCAATTCAATACATCATGCTATGTGATTATTTTTGAATTGATTTAGTTGTCAATTCAATACACCATACTATGTTATTATCTTTGAATTGATTTAGCATATCAATTCAACACACAATACTATGTTATCATTTTCGAGTTGATTTAGTTTATCAATTCAAATGCTCAATATTATGTTATATTGAAATTGACTTTTTATTTGTGTTCTTTAACGCAAATATAACATAGAAATATAAGTTTCACTTTTTATTTGCATTCTCTAACGCAAATATGCATTGAAATAAGGAAAACTAATATTTTTATTTGCAATTTTAGATGCAAGCAAAACATTAGAAGTAAAACTATATTTTTATTTGCAATTTTAGATGCAAACAAACATTAGAGTTAAAATTTAATTTTTGCAATTATAAATGCAAACAAAAACACTAGAATGAATATGACATTTTTATTTTGTATTTTAGATAAAAATAAAAATATGGTTTCAAAAGTTACATTTTTGTTTGTAAATTTAGTTGTAAACAAAGCATAAGGCATAAATTAAAAGATTATATTTTATTTGCATATTTAGATGAAAATAAATATCGTATTTAAAAGATTATATTTTTACTTGCATTCTTTGATGCAAAACAAACACCGTATTTAAAAGTCGAATTTTTCATTTGCATTCTTTGATGCAAATAAAACATGAAATTAAAAGTTGTATCTTTATTTGCATTCTTTGATGCAAATAAATCATAAATTAAAATATTACATTTTTATTTGCAGGTTCGATGCAAATAAAAAGCATAGTTTAAGAAGTTACACTTTTATTACATATTAGATGCTAATAAAAGAATGGGATTAAAAATATCATTTTCACTTTAAAACTAATGTAAATAAAAGATTATGACAAAATGAATTCATCTTTGTTGTAATTTTGTTAAATTAAATAAAATATTTTTATTTTCACCATAGGTTATAATAAAATGGTTAGAGTTGAAAGGATATATTTTTAATGTCATCTCTTAGCTAAAATAAAAAGAGTAATAGATAGATAATGTTTATTTGTCCGTTTGTTGCAAAACAAAAAGATACATTTTTATCATTTAAATTGAATGAGACAAAATTATTTAATTTGTCATTTTAAAAGGTTAAGACAAATGTATTCACTTTTTTCATTTTAGAGGAATGAGGCAAATTATCCATTTTTGTGTTGCTTAAAAGAATGAAGCAGAAACATTCACCATTACCAACTTACAGTAGTTGAAATACATTTTGTCACTTTTGTCAAACTGTAATGGCTAAAACAAAACATCATCATTTTGTCAATAAAACAATCTCATTACTTATATTTGTTTGTTGAATTAGATTTATCAACAAACCAAAGTCGTCATCTTTGTTGTTTTGTTGAAATTGAGTAGTTAAGTCAAAATATACATTTTTGACAAAATAGATTAGTTAAAGCAAACCGTTTTTTTTCCAATATATATACTTTTGTCAAAGTAGACAAGTTGAATCAAAATACCCATTTTGGACAAATAGCTTAGTTGAACCGAAATAATCATTTCTGTTAAAAATATTTACTTTTGTTAAAAATATAATAGTTGAAACAAAAAATTACCTTTTGTTAATTAGATTTGAATTAAGACAAAATTTACATTTTTGTCAACTGAAAGAGTTAAACACAAATAGAATTTTTGTGAAATAGGTTTGTGTTACAATAACAATATCCATTTTGATTAAAATAGAATTGTCAGCAAAATGGAACTTCTTATACATTTTGTTGATATAGAATTTATATGCAAATAAAATAATCATTTTTATTTGCATAACATACAATAGAATTTACATGCAAATATAATATTCATTTTTATTTGCATAACATACAAGAGAATTTATATACAAATATAAAAATCTTTTTTTTGTTTGCAAACTTACATTGGAACTTATATTCAATCATAAGAATCATGTTACTGGTCAAAATATACCTTAGAATGTATAGGCGAGTTAAAGTGACGTTTCTATATGGTAATGCATACATTAGAATTTGTATGCAATTTACAATAAACATTTTATGCGTTTAGTTATACCTTAAAATATATACAAATGAGATTATTTCTTTTACGTTAAGAATAATTACATACAAATTAAGTATAATGTAAATTATCTTTTATTTGTCATCCACAATAATGTTATATAAATATATTACATTCTATTATATATTAGAAATGTAAAAGAAATTATGCGAGTCAAATATATTTTATTTCGATATTAGGAATAAAATATCATGTTTTGTCTATTATTATCAACATGTTGATAGTATATTAAAATTGTTTAAATTAATTAACCAATTATTTATTTATATGTACTGTTGTTAGCTGAAAACCCCACACAGTATTGGGATGATAATTGATATACACTAGTCCCAATATTTATTCATATGTCAATCGATAGATTGACAGGCTGTGATAAGCGTTATTATTTCATTTAATGCTCACACAGTTGAGAACTTCACTTTGGATGTTGAATGGATGGTTTGATGATTAATTATTATTGTTATTATTTACATACAATGTATGAAATCCATATAACCAAAGTTATATGGTAAATGATTGAGTCGCTTTGCGATTCAGAATATCTTTTATATAAAGAATATTTTTTTAAACAAAGGATTTCTTTTAAATAAAGAATAAATCTTTCAACTTAGACTATTGGTATATCAATTTATTTATTGGAAAAATGATTTTGGGTTTATCGTGAACAATGTTTTTAAATGACATTGATTCTTTAACCCAGTTAAAAATAAGATTTATTTCTTAAATTGGAATAATTGTAAAGTAGTGATTTTGATATTAAAATTGAATTGGAATTTTAATAAATCTTTGAAAATAAGATTTAAGAATAAATCTAAAGGATTTTATCTTTGATAAAATTAATGGGAACCTTTCCCTAGTAATATGAATATTTATTTAAAGAATATTCTGAATTGGAAAGAGGCGTTGGATTTATCCTTATAACACTTGAATTTTAATTAAAAAAATACGCGAGTTATTCGGAATGACAGGGTTTGACCCATTTTGAATGACTACTACAACGATTAAAAGTCGAAGATGAAGACGGTGGTTGAAGACCAGCGATCTTCACATCGAATGGATGAGGACTACTGATGCTTTTGATTGGAGTTGCTGCCTTGAAAAGGTTCCAGTGGTAGTTGTCCAGACATATTGTTGATCGTTCGGATATGCGAGTTATAAGGTGCCTCCAATTCCGTTCAGACCCAGAACGAACTTGTAAATGGATGTGTGTCTGACATTGAATTTCGTTCTATGTAAATTGATTTCTATTAATATACAACCATTGGTGGCGGAGAATTTATTCTCTTGCTTAACAACCTCGCATGGTATGGACTTTCAATGTGGCATGCCAAGATGCAATTGATCAAGGCTTTTGTTGAAAAGCAGAGCCTTGTGGATGATGATCAAAGCATAGCCTATTTAGGCATACTTTGTGTATTTCATTACCTCGCGAGCCTCACATCTCGGTATGAGTCAGAAACGGAGCAAGGGAATGCAGGGAGTGTACACGTTTCTTTCTAGCTAGAAGTGGTGTTTGGGTTTAACACGGCCCGACATTTCCCTTATATGGTTGATGGATTTTGAGGCACCTCGGATTTTTATTGGCGGCAATGGCCAATTTATAGATCCAATATGATCGGGAAGCGTGTGTTCAGGAATTGCCAATCCAACCCATTGCACTATTGGGGGACCGGCCTTGCTGTATCCAAGGGTTCGCCAGCGTCCGAATCTTGAGACATTGCTAGAGTGTCTTGAATCGGTCAGGAGATCGTTCCTAGCCTTGACTCTTGATGGAAATCCAACCTCCAATACGACATCCTGCGGTTTTGATTGTAGACCTATATATGGCGACATAATAGGATGGGGTACTATGCCATATATGATTAATACATTATGATTGAAAGGTTTTTAAAACATATATACGCTAATAATAATATCAAATCCGTTTTTATCGTATCAAGCATTTTTGACCATTATAAGGTAAAACTCTTTCCTCCGGCTTGTGTTGCATTATGTGATGGGACCTGAGTCTTATAATGGTTTCATTTTTCTAAAAATCATTGCGTTGTTTTAACGATTTACTTTACTTAAGCATGGGCAATCCAATGGAGTAAACCCGTTCCGCGATTGCTGCGTGGTCCTGTGATTAGCCTCCTTATTATATAAGTTAAGTAAAGATTTCTCGCACTAGTCCCATGACTGACCCGTAGTTTGTTTCACTTTGCAAACTCGGGTGCCCTCTTTTTCACAGGGGCAGTCGAGTAGCTTATTTTGCAGATATATTGAGTAGGATTCTGGATCGAAGCTTAGAGCTGTGTCCAGAGCATTGATGGTCTTCCGTTGTGATTAAATTAATTATTCCGCTGCATTGTATTAGTTTTGTTGTAATTAAATCTTCCGCTGTATTATTTATCAATGTACTCTGATATATTCTGTACTCTGATGTAACATTATTATAATGTTTATAAAAGTCTGTTGTTATTTGTTCTGATGTGTTGTATTCCCAAAGTTAACGTATTCGAGTTTTGAATGGTCTTGGTCGATCTAGCGATCGATCGGATCAGGCGAAATCCGGGTCGTTACAGTTGGTATCAGAGCCCAGGTTAGCTCAAATCTTTGGGGTACAACTCATTAGAACTGAACAAAAGACTCATCAGAGATTGGATTAGTAATATCCAATAAGAATAACTCATTAGAGATAGGATCAGTAGTATCCTAGAACGAGTGTGAAGAGTATTTTTTTTTTAAAATTATAAATGAAAACAAATTTAGTTTTGAAAATTTAAATTCTTATTATACGTATTTGAATATATGTATTATTTTATTTTATTTTGGACAATCGAGTATATAAAGATTTCACATATACACCTAGCTAGCATGTATACAAAGTCTCAAATATACTAGATAGATATAGAATCACACTTTAGTCACCCGAAGATGTTCTGATGGTGGTTCGAAACATCATCAGAATTTATGTTCGAGTTTCGAAAGTGGTATATCTATATATTTTCATTCACTGGTGTGAGAACCAAAACTAGATAGGGTCTATCACTGTGATTTGCACTAAAAATATGACTTTTGACTATATGTAAAAGTTATATATATTTGAAAGGTTAATCACCTAATTGATTGTTGGTTGTGATGTTTGATAATTAGTTTAACTAATTAAAACATTGGAATGATAATTAATTCAACCAATATATAAAAGAGTGATAAATTTAACTAAATCAAATTTAATATTGAACTGAACTGAAAATTGATTAAAATTAAAAGTTGAGTTGATTAATTTAACAACATTTAGCTTCGTTCCTTTTCGAGGACGAAAAGATTTTAAGTAAGGGAGATTGTAACAACCCGCAAATTCTGAACCAATTTAAAATTTTTACTTTAGAAATTTTACTAGTAAAAATAATTTATTTAAAATAATAATGATTAAAAATATATTTAAATCGAAGTTAGAACGAAAATTTTAATTTTAATTATAAACGGAGTTAGATATAGCACGGTAGTTTGAAAAGTCAAACTTGAACTTTGACCGAATGTACTAGATTCAATATTTAACGGATTTTAGTGAAACCAAAAATATTAGAATCTATTTGAAAATATATTTCCAACGAATCCGAAAAATCGAAATTTCATAGCGAGAATCAAAAGTTATGCTCAGTTCAAAATTCAGAATAGTCGCTATAGAATTTTTTTTTTAATATTAAAAGTAGCCATTTTTCAAACGACCTCCGTTTTCGATGAAACCACTTTTGTTGGAATCGGAATATCAAATTATTGCTAGATTTCAATTTTCAGAATTTTTCGAATTAATATGTGAGCGTGGCAGAAGAAATTGTGTTTTATTCATTTTCGTCAAATTTAATCGACTTGAAAATGGCCATTATTTAACCGATCTCATAATTCGATGAAATTAGTCTTGTTAGAACCGTATCATCAAAATATAACTAGAAATATTTTTTCTGGAATTTTTAGAGGTCTTATGTGGCCCCGGTGAATTTAAATATAAGATTGAATTAATTAAATAAATAATTTAAATATTAAATTAAATAAAACAAGCTGAAGACATTTGATTGGGCTCACGAAACCTAACCCATTGGATCCGGAACGGAGGCTATTGGGTAGGGTAGACTCCAGTTGGACTGAAATTGGTTTGGTCTAAAACGTGTGGACTTATTTGGAAAAAAAATCAGAATTAAATATTATAAAGTAACATCATCTTCACAAAACCCTCATCCCTTTCACAGTAGCCGCCGCCCTCTTCTAATCCATGGCCGAATTTGCTCCACACTCATCCACTAAAACCTGCCTCTCCTCCATGAATTAGACTCCACCCTTTATACTATATCGAAGCTCTCTTCCTCCTCTACATTTCTATATAGCTTGATCATTCCCTAGTGGCCCGAACTCCCAGAACCGTGCACCCAAACATCAGCCAAAACCACCATCGCCTCGTCACCCAGGCACCACCGAGTGGGTCCCCTCCACCAGCGCATGTGTGCCTCCCCTAGCCGGTCGAAGTTCCACCTTCCGATCATCAAACCATTACACCATTCGAGAGCAAAAGTCAGACCTAGAATTGAACAAAGAACGAAAACTTACGGCCTTGTATCTGTAAAGAGGGAGAAAGGTTTAAATTCTTAATTACTTTGCTAATTTAATTTCAAAATAATTATCAATCTTATTCAGACCATAACTAATGCATACGACAACAAAACTTAAAATTTTCAGATTTAGTGTGATCATACGACAAAGATCTACAATCCTAGACTGAAAAGGGAAAATTTCGAGCAGTCTGAAATTTTGACAAATTTGCGAATCCAAACCGACTGTGAGTTCTCTAATTTGAATTATTTAATCAATTTAATTATTTTTATTGCTGATAAATAATTATATGTGTGTTAAGTAATTAGCTATGCGATGTGATGCAATTTTGATGATTGATCTGTTTATTCTGTGTGTATGTATGATAAATCCATTGTTTAAATTTTAGATCTATATATGTTAGTCAAATAAAACATTTTCCCATTTGCCAATATTTATGGATTATGTGGATTAAACAAAGATGAGTATTGAAATGAATTTATTGGTCAATTAGTAAATTGGGATAGAATTGCCGATTCAAGAAAAGTCACCATTTTGCTTATATTGTTGAATTGAATTTGATTGTCAATTCAATATAGAAAAACTATGTCATTCCTTATTTTTGAATTGATCTAGTTTATCAATTCAATACATCATGCTATGTGATTATTTTTGAATTGATTTAATTGTCAATTCAATACACCATACTATGTTATTATCTTTGAATTGATTTAGTATATCAATTCAACACACAATACTATGTTACCATTTTCGAGTTGATTTAGTTTATCAATTCAAATGCTCAATATTATGCTATATTGAAATTGACTTTTTATTTGTGTTCTTTAACGCAAATATAACATAGAAATATAAGTTTCACTTATCATTTGCATTCTCTAACGCAAATATGCATTGAAATAAGGAAAACTAATATTTTTGTTTGCAATTTTAGATGCAAGTAAAACATTAGAAGTAAAACTATATTTTTATTTGCAATTTTAGATGCAAACAATCATTAAAGTTAAAATTTAATTTTTGCAATTATAAATGCAAACAAAAACACTAGAATGAATATGACATTTTTATTTTGTATTTTAGATAAAAGTAAAAATATGATTTCAAAAGTTACATTTTTGTTTGTAAATTTAGTTGCAAACAAAGCATAAGGCATAAATTAAAAGATTATATTTTATTTGCATATTTAGATGCAAATAAATATCGTATTTAAAAGATTATATTTTTACTTGCATTCTTTGATGCAAAACAAACACCGTATTTAAAAGTCGAATTTTTCATTTGCATTCTTTGATGCAAATAAAACATGAAATTAAAAGTTGTATCTTTATTTGCATTCTTTGATGCAAATAAATCATAAATTAAAATATTACATTTTTATTTGCAGGTTAGATGCAAATAAAAAGCATAGTTTAAGAAGTTACACTTTTATTACATATTAGATGCTAATAAAAGAATGGGATTAAAAATATCATTTTTACTTTAAAACTAAAGTAAATAAACGATTATGATAAAATGAATTCATCTTTGTTGTAATTTTGTTAAATTAAATAAAATGTTTTTATTTTCACCATAGGTTACAATAAAAAGGTTAGAGTTGAAAGGATACATTTTTAATGTCATCTTGGCTAAAATAAAAAGAGTAATAGATAGATTAGGTTTATTTGTACTTTTGTTGCAAAACAAAAAGATACATTTTTATCATTTAAATTGAATGAGACAAAATTATTTAATTTGCCATTTTAAAAGGTTAAGACAAATGTATTCACTTTTGTCATTTTAGAGGAATGAGGCAAATTATCCATTTTTGTGTTGCTTAAAAGAATGAAGCAGAATCATTCACCATTACCAATTTACAGTAGCTGAAATACATTTTGTCACTTTTGTCAAACTGTAATGGATAAAACAAAACATCATCATTTTGTCAATAAAACAAACTCATCACTTATATTTGTTTGTTAATTTAGATTTATCAACAAACCAAAGTCGTCATCTTTGTTGTTTTGCTGAAATAGAGTAGTTAAGTCAAAATATACATTTTGTCTAAATATTCATTTTTGACAAAATAGATTAATTAAAGCAAACCATATTTTTTTTCTTAATATATATACTTTTGTCAAAGTAGACAAGTTGAATCAAAATACCCATTTTGGACAAATAGCTTAGTTGAACCAAAATAATCATTTCTGTTAAAAATATTTACTTTTGTTAAAAATATAATAGTTGAAACAAAAATTACCTTTTGTTAATTAGATTTGAATTAAGACAAAATTTACATTTTTGTCAACTGAAAGAGTTAAACACAAATAGAATTTTTGTGAAATAGGTTTGTGTTACCATAGCAATATCCATTTTGATTAAAATAGAATTGTCAGCAAAATGGAATTTATTATACGTTTTGTTGAGATAGAATTTATATGCAAATAAAATAATCATTTTTATTTGCATAACATACAATAGAATTTACATGCAAATATAATAATCATTTTTATTTGCATAACATACAAGAGAATTTATATACAAATTTAAATTTTTTTTTTATTTGCAAACTTACATTGGAACTTATATTCAATCATAAGAATCATGTTATTGGTCATAATATACCTTAGAATGTATAGGCGAGTTAAAGTGACGTTTCTATATGGTAATGCATACATTAGAATTTGTATGCAATTTACAATAAACATTTTATGCGTTGAGTTATACCTTAAAATATATACAAATGAGATTATTTCTTTTACATTAAGAATAATTACATACCAATTAAGTATAATGTAAATTATCTTTTATTTGTCATCCACAATAATGTCATATAAATAGATTGCATTCTATTATATATTAGAAATGTAAAAGAAATTATGTGAGTCAAATATATTTTATTTCGACATTAGGAATAAAATATCATGTTTTGTCTATCATCATTAACATGTTGATAGTGTATTAAAATTGGTTAAATTAATTAACCAATTATTTATTTATATGTACAATTGTTTGCGAACAAATTATACAGTTGTAAACAACTGTAAAATCCGTTCGGCTTTCCTAAACAACAAGGATTGTTGTAGAGGGCGTCGAACTCTAGGACCAAAAATATTTAAACTAGTAAATCCAATCAAGTTATTCCCGAATTTTGATTGATTGCAAATTAACAGAAAATAAACAAAAGCGAGTTTTTAACAATAACGAAAGTAATTAGGGGATAATGACATAGATTAGATTCACACTCATCAATAGCCAACAAATAAATATAGATCTAATTCATGTTTCTGTCACAAACACAAATCAACGATAAATAGATTCTTAGAAACAAATAAGTAAATAACGACAAGCATAGCCTATGCAGGAGCTGAGCTCTTAAACAACCATAGACTATCAGGACAGATTCACAAATTAATTTCTAAAAACCTAAAACTAGATCTAAATCTAATAATTGTTAGATCGAACACGAATATACCATGTGAAGGAGCATAGCTCTTAAACGACACAGAATATGAAGGTTCAGATCTAACCCTTGATTCAGCTCTAGATCTACATATATAAAGTCCTCATCTATTGGCTATGTGATTCATGTTGAATCATATCTATTAGCGTCATCACCCCCTAATCAAAGGGGATTAGCTAGACATAGCTAAAGAAGAGGAAAAACAGAAATTAAATAACATGAACATAAATAAAACTAAAACTAAATAGAACAGAGGAAGAAAAGTTTTATTCCAAGAGAAAGATTACAGAATAAAACTAAGTGTGTTTTACAATGAATGAGATAAAGTGTATTTATAGCTGATATGACAAAGACTACTTGGCAAATTCCATAATGCGGGACTAAAGAATTAGCCCAACTAACACATAAGCTAGTGTGAACGCAGCTGTAGAGTGAGAGGCCTTGCAAATGAGCTAATGTGAACGCAACATGAGTGAGATGCCCTGCAAATGAGCCAATGTGAACGCAATATGAGTCTTTAGTGAGCCAAATCTACCCAACTGAACTCTATTTGCAACCGTTCTTCAAGCTTTAAACTCTTCAAGCTTTAGTAATTTCAACTTCACTCTTTTTAAGCAAATTCTTCATGCTTTATCCATCAAATGCTCTAAACCAAGCTTTTTATCAACAATATGAAAACACAGCTATAAATACACAATATCAATTATTTTAAATAGAAAACTAGATAAATAAGCGGATAAAATATACTCATTTACGTGTATATCAAATACCCCCACACTTATCTTTTTATTCGTCCTCGAATAAATTAAACTAAGATATGTCACACTTTCGTAGGAAACACGATTGCATTTAGCGTATGCAACAAGCCGTTAAACCCCTAGGTGTCCCTAGTAGGACGAGTGTTGTCTCGTGAGGGTTTTCAGCGGATACTACCCACAAAATCCAAAGCGTCTTGTGTACGCGGATTTAATCAAACAATATATTTAAGGTCTTTCATATTCCAAGGATTTCACCTAACTTCAATAATAACGGTTTAGCCCCAAATTGTCCATCCCATAATTAGTGCAAAAAAGAACAAAATTTTTCAAGCTGAATCGTAATTCCTTGATAACACTGTAATTGTCTTGAAGGTTAAGAGCGTGGTGTCAACCAAAGTTCTACACATCGACAATGTGCACCCAATCATTTCTTTATTCCTTTTTTTTTGAATGATTTTGCACCAATGTAACTGTAATGTATTGGATATGAGTTATGCATAGATGAAGGAAAATTTTGTAAGTTCTAAAAATATTCTAGATAAGAGGGCAAGTGTATTAGTTGAACTTCAAATTACAAAAGATAAAGTAATACTACGGCACATATGAACATTTTTATTTCCTTTCATCTCCTCTACTACAATCCTCACTTCCAAGTACGGTAGAATGGATGTGGATGGAATGGAAATGGATACTTCATAGTCAAGAATGATGAAGACTATTTTATTCAGAGAGACTCTCTCTTTATTTCATTTTTTCTATTTTTTTCTTCTTTTCTTTTTCTTTTTCTTTTTCTTTTGCATGATGAATGATGAATGGAGATGGAATGATGACGTACATGATTTCATTTGATTCCTCCTCTACTACCAACACTTCATGAAAGGAAAGTTTTGTGCCCTAGTTACTCTACTTCTATAACCTTAATTCAACACACAAGTCTGGATTGATGTTATACAAAAAGCTGAAAGGAATGATAAGCAAAGTTTCGTAAGATAGATAACCCATATAAAATAAGATGTGGTATATGGTTATCCTACCTTAAAACAAGTACGGAGTGGGTGGTGTAATATTGGTATAAAAAGTGACGTTTTTGACCTTTAAACAAAGGTTCTTGAGTATACCAATATAAGATAAACTTGTCGAAACATGGATGTAAATCGACTAAAACTTGGGTTTGAATAATGTGGGGTATCGAAGAAGAACGCTACAATGAGTCATTTCTCCTTAACTGGGCCAAGTGGATTTTAGAACTTATGATTTTGAAAATTTGAGTGAAAAGAAAATATTATGCATGAAAACGAACTCAGAAAATCCAATGTAAGTGCAAAATCGTTATTATTTGACTTTTTTTTTGATTATTTTTACTTGCACGTTCTAACATGTATAACAAAGGTTGACACGCTTACTCCAGAACACGACTAACGTCTGCACAGTCTCAAGCTAGCATCTTAAAAAGACACATTACGATTCAATGAATAAGTAATGTTCATTCCCATCACCCAACAATTCAACTTATCAAACAAGAACCAAGGTGTTATTTATGAATTTAAGTTAATCCTTGTTCAACGAACGACCTACTTAATAAAATTTGATTGCTGATGTAATGTAAATTCCCCCCACACTTGAGCGTGACTGTGTCCTCACAGTCATTTTTCAGACATATCTTAGTGAAAGGGAAATAAATAAGAGAATATTTACATATGTACAAAAGAGGGTTAGTGCGTCTTACCGAATGTAATGTGGCTCATGGAGGACCATGAGCTCTTCCTCTTGGTTGGGTATTGGTTCCAAGTAAGGTTTAAGGCGTTGACCATTGACCTTAAAGGATGATCCATCGGTTGGATTCTCAATTTCTACCGCACCATATGGAAAAACAGTCCGGACAGTGTAAGGTCCTGTCCATCTAGATTTTAACTTACCCGGAAATAAATGCAGTTTTGAGTCATACAACAGAACTTTTTGACCTGGCATGAAAGTTTTACGTAAAATTGATTTATCATGAAAAACTTTTGTTCTGTCCTTGTAAATTCGTTCATTTTCATAGGCATCATTTCGAATTTCATCAAGTTCATTAAGTTGAAGCTTCCTATGTTCACGTGCTTGCTCTAAATCAAGATTCAAAGTTTTTATTGCCCATAACGTCTTTTGTTCTAGTTCAACTGGCAAGTGACATGGCTTACCAAAAATCAACCGATAAGGGGACATACCCAAGTTGGTTTTGAAAGCGGTGCGGTAAGCCCAAAGAGCGTCGGTTAACTTTTGGGACCAATCTTTATGATTTTGATTCACAGTTTTCTCAAGAATTTGTTTAATCTGCCTATTCGATACTTCAACTTTCCCACAAGTTTGAGGATGGTAAGGAGTAGATAACTTGTGGGTTATCGAATACTTTCTCATGAGAGCTTCAAAAGAACGATTACAGAAGTGTATACCATTATCACTGATTATTGTGCGAGGTGTGCCAAACCTAGAAAAGATGTTTTCTTTCAAGAAGCGCACAACAACCTTGTTATCGTTTGTTTTGCATGGTACAGCTTCGACCCATTTGGAAACATAATCAACAGCTAAGAGAATGTAAAGGTTCCCAAAAGAATTAGGGAAGGGTCCCATGAAGTCTATACCCCACACATCAAAAATTTCGACCTCTAGAATGGGGTTTAGGGGCATCATATTCCGTTTAGAAATTTTCCCTAAGAATTGACATCAATCACAAGTTTTGCAAAATTCTTACGTGTCTTTGAAAAGGGTGGGCCAGTAGAAACCCGATTGGAGAACCTTTTCGGCTGTCTTTTTGGGACCGAAGTGACCACCTCATGCTTGGTCATGACAGAAAGAGAGGACACTGTGAATTTCAGTGTCAGGAACACATCTTCAAATGATTTGGTCGGGACAATACTTGAAAAGATAGGGGTCGTCCCAATAAAAATGTTTCACTTGGGAAAAGAATTTGTGTTTATCCTGCTTAGACCAAAAAGAAGGGATCTGCTTGGTGACTAAGTAGTTGACAATATCAGCAAACCAAGGATTAGTGGATAGAGAAAACAGCTGTTCATCGGGGAAATTCTCGTTGATCGGAAGAGAAGAAGACGGGGCATTTGGAAGACGAGACAGGTGGTCCGCAATAACGTTGTCAGATCCTTTTTTATCCTTAATGGTAAGGTCAAATTCTTGAAGTAGAAGGATCCAACGAATGAGACGAGCCTTAGCATCCTTTTTAGAGAAAAGATACCTAAGTGCGGAGTGATCGGTATAAACCGTGATGTGTGAGCCAACTAGATAAGGCCTGAATTTTTCTAGAGCAAAAACAACTGCCAAAAGTTCTTTTTCAGTGGTCGTATAATTGATTTGGGCATCGTTCAAAGTCTTACTCGCGTAGTAAATGACATGAAGAATTTTATCGATACGTTGTCCTAAGACAGCGCCAACAAGGAAATTCGAGGCATCACACATGATTTCAAAAGGCAGCTTCCAATTAGGAGAGCAAATGATCGGGGCAGAGACAAGTTCATTTTTAAGACGCTCAAAAGATGAAATGCAATCAGAATTGAAGTCGAAAGGAACATCCTTACCAAGAAGATTGGTCAAAGGTCGAGTGATTTTGCCAAAATCTTTTATAAAGCGACGGTAAAAACCAGCATGACCTAAAAAGGATCGGATGTCCTTAACGGATTTGGGAATGGGAAGATTCGAAATAACTTCGATTTTGGCTTTGTCTACTTCAATTCCTTTGTTAGAATGACATGTCCCAAAACAATGCCATGTTTAACCATGAAGTGACACTTTTCCCAATTAAGCGTTAAGTGTTTATCTTTGCAACGGTTAAGAACAAGATCCAGGTGATGTAAACACTCAGTGTAGGAATCCCCGAAGATGGAAAAATCATCCATGAACACTTCCAAAAATCGCTCGATCATATCAGAAAAAATGCTAATCATGCACCTCTGAAAGGTTGCAGGTGCATTACAGAGACCAAAAGGCATACGTCGGTACGCAAATGTACCAAATGGACACGTGAAAGTGGTTTTCTCTTGGTCCTCAGGAGCGATAGGGATTTGATTATATCCCGAGTACCCGTCAAGGAAACAATAGTACTCGTGACCGGCTAGTCGTTCTAACATTTGATCGATAAATGGCAGAGGGAAATGATCCTTTCGTGTTACAGCATTAAGTTTCCTATTGTCAATGCAAACACGCCAACCAGTCTGGGTGCGGGTTGGGATAAGCTCGTTAGCTTCATTTTGAACCACGGTAATCCCTGATTTCTTAGGTACAACATGAATCGGACTAACCCATTGACTATCGGAAATCGGGTAGATGATTCCATTGTCAAGGCATTTAATGATTTCAGCCCGAACTGCTTCTTTCATGATGGGGTTTAGTCGACGTTGGGGATCATGAGAGGGTTTAGCATCATTTATAAGGTGGATTCGATGTTGGACAATCGAAGGACTAATCCCCTTAATATCAGCCATGGACCAACCAATTGCTTCCTTATTTTTCTTAAGGATGGGAAGGAGCAATTGTTCCTGCTCTAAAGTAAGGTCAGAAGCGATAATGACAGGAAAAGTTTCATTGTCTCCTAAGTAAGCGTACTTAAGATGACGGGGCAATACTTTGAGTTCAGATTTTGGGGACAACTCTACTGAAGAAATTGGTTGAGGGATAGACTCATTTGTGAGAGGCTCGACAGGAATCGAATCAGAGACATTTTCGGGAGTATCTTGAAGCATAGTTTCGTAATTTGATTCAATTTCGTTATTCAAATGGTCGAGCTCAGATTCATTATCGTTGACAGCATGGATTTCAGAAAATTGATCCACATACGAGTTAGGAGAGTTTTCGGTTCTAAAGATGTTTAGCTCGACGGTCATGTTACCGAAAGAAAGTTTCATAGACCCATTTCTACAGTTGATGAGAGCATTAGAGGTTGCTAAGAAGGGTCGTCCTAGAATCAAAGGGATTTGGTTTGCAGGATTGCTAACCTGTTGAGTTTCTAAGACAATAAAATCAATTGGAAAGATGAATTCGCCTATTTTGATCAACACATCCTCGATTTCGCCCACAGGTTTCTTAATTGAACGGTCAGCAAGTTGAAGGGTAACCTTGGTGGGTTTCAGTTCTCCTAGCCATAATTGGCGATAGACGGAATATGGAAGCAAGTTAACACTAGCACCTAAGTCTAGCAGGCATCTATCGATTTTCTTGTCCCCAATAGTACATGATATTGTGGGGCAGCCAGGATCTTTGTATTTCACTGGCATTGATTGGGACAAGACTTCGCTTAGAGTTGCCGCTAGAAACACTTTCTTAGGTACTTGTGTATGACGTTTTTGAGTGCACAAATCTTTTAGAAATTTCGCGTACTGTGGAACTTGTTGTATAATATCTAAAAGAGGAATGTTCACTTTAACTTGCTTAAATATTTCAAGGATTTTTTCTAGCTGGTCTGTCTTTTTCCTAGGTCGGAGTCTATGAGGAAATGGAGCAGACAGCTCAGTAGGTTGGGCTACTTGAGTTTGAGGATGGTCCTTGTCAGAAATTGCCTCGATGTTTTGATATGAGTTGGTCGAATTTTCTGTCGGAGTTGGAAGATTGTCCGGTAAATTGCTTGGGTCGACCACATGGTTGTCAATCTTTTTGCCAGATCTTAGAGTCGTGACCGCATTCAAGTGACTAACATTTGAATCTTGAATGATGTCAATTTGGTTAGAGTTAGGATTTTGACAGTTGGGGTTTGGAATGGGTTGACTCGGGAAAGTGCCTCTTTCGCGTTCGCTTACAGAAGTGGCTAACTGACTCATTTGCATTTCAAGTTTAGCGATTGATTGACTCGTGTTTTGCATGTGCGAAGTCAATAAATTTTGAAGATTGGTATTTGATTGGAGATTTTGAGTTGTTGCTTTAGTCAGTTCTTCGAGAGTTTTCTCCAGTGATGTCAATCGTTTATCGTCTTGGGGAACAAAAGATTGTTGCGCTTGGTTTTGAGAAGGTGGCACAGGATGTTGGAATTGAGTTTGTTGAAAGGGAGGTTTCGAAGGATTATTCGAAAATGATTGAAAAGGAGGTCGAACCGCATTCGAATTTGCATTGTTTTGGGTCCAAGAGAAGTTAGGATGGTTTCTCCAACCTGGATTGTACGTTGGGGAGAATGGGTCATTCCTAGCTTTGTTAAATGCGTTGAGTTGTTCCAATGAATGTGGGCATTGATCAGCTATGTGGTTAGGATCGTTACATTTGTAACATGATGTCTGAGACGCTTGAGCTTGATTTATTTGCGTTGATGAAAGGACATTATCGAATTTGGATATCATCGTGTCTATTTTTGCTTCTAAGGCTACTGATGATCCTACCGAATGAGCGTTAGAACGGGAATAAATCGATTTCTCGTTAGATCTTTCCCATTGAGCTGATTTTTCGGCCAAATTTTCGAGAAATTGCCAAGCGGCATTGTGATCTTGGGCTAGAAAATTTCCTTGGCACATTGATTCGAGCATGGTTCGAGAGTTATTTTCAAGTCCATCGTATAAAATTTGACAAAGAGTCCATTTTTCGAAATTGTGATGTGGACATTTGACTAGAAGCTCTTTAAATCTTTCAAAATATTTTGCAAAGGATTCACCCCCAAATTGATGAAAATTGACGATTTCGTTTCGAATTTTGGATGTTTTTTCCAGAGGGTAAAATTTCTTTAGAAAAATGTTCACAAATTCACCCCAAGTTCCAATCGTATTTGAAGGCAAGTTATACAACCATTTCTCAGCATAATCGGTAAGTGCAAATGGAATTAACCTAAGTTTGATTCCATCGTCACTTAATTGTTGAAATTTCATGGTTGCACAAACTTGTTCAAATTTGGTCAAGAAAATATACGGATCATCACATTCTAAATTGCCGAACTTTGGAAGAGTATTTATGTGATTCGAATGAATTTCAAAGTGGTTACCCGTTGGGGCGGGCAATATGATGCAAGAAGGAATAGAAACCCGATCGGGGAAGTATCTATCCATAAGAGATCGAGGGGGATTTTCTTTGGCCATGGTTAAAGAAATGTTTGTTCGAACTAAACGATTGTCTGAAGGATCACGAGTCCAATGACGCATGCACTAGCGAGAAGAATAAGGGAAGACGAGAAAAAACAAATTTGAGCGATTTTTTTTTACAAAACGAGAATTATTTTATTTTATTTTTAGAGAAAAAGAATTAGACACAAAAGATTTTTTTTTTAAATGAACCTAATGCAATTTACAATTTCTAGAATTATATAATGACGGTTTGATTTATTTCAACAAAAGACTTCTCAGCCAGTTAACGGACAGGAGTTATCGGTGCACCAGGAATCACCCTAGCAATGCAGCCGAAGGTTTAAGTACCTTCAGAGGAACAACTGATATAATATTTACGAATCACTGTAATATTTATAAACAGTTATTACTCTGCCGTAGTCTAGACACCGAGAAATAATCCGTTAGAACTAAACCAATTTGTCAAAATATAATGAAGTCCTTAGAAAATAAAAACAAAACTAAGATGAATGCAAATATTTTTTTTAATGTTTTAATCAGTCACAGAATGAACAGTCTCAGGACAGTCACAGAACAGTCAATTGCAGAAATAAAAAAACAAATATTTTTTACAAGCTAGCCGATGCCCTGCAGAAGATTTTTACAAGCAATGTTTATATTTTTTTTTATTTGCAGCAGCGGTCCCTATAGAGTTAGAAAATACTCACCTTGATCGGCAGTTTGTCCAGTGCAATTGAGTCACGCTAGCGCGTTCACACCCCACTTGGTGTGCAACCGCTCCAACCCTGAATCGTCCACTGTACCTGTTTTTGAAAAAAATTCTACCTTTTTTTTTTAAGAAATAAAGCAAATGAAATTAAAAACAGAATGAAAATAAGATGAGTGAAAAACAAAAGAAAAACAAATTGGCTTTTAAAATTTTCAAGAGAAAATACAGTAAACAAACAAACAATCTAAAGTGCGAATGAAATAAACCAAAACAACTAAAATTCGACAGCTCACCCCCTTTTTTTTAAATGAATCCGGCCCAGAAACTAAAAGGCCAACATGTGTGGTCCACTGATATTAAAAGTCCACAGCGCACCCTTTGATACTCACGCACCACAAATGTTCGCACCCTTCTTTTTTTTATTAAATAAGTTAACCACACCTACTCTCCAGAGAATCCAGCAAAATTAAAATAAATCAACCCAATCAGAAATGCACGCCCTCTTTCTATTTTATGGAAACAAATTAGCAAAGGTTGGCTCGGATTTGTGATTCAAAATTGTGCTGGTTTCTTCTTTTTATTGGGTGCGATTTTGGGTTCTTCAAATCAGATACCGGCTGAGTTTACGGTGGTTGAGAGTTTGTGGATCGGACAAGGGTGTAGATGAACGGGAGGTTAATGATGCTTCCGGCAGAGGAGCTCGAAGGGGGAGTTTTTGATGCTTCGGACTTGCGATGAAGACAGTTTGCAGATGTGCGTTTCAGAGGTCCAAGGTTGTGGTTACGGTGATCTGATTTTTGTGGTGTTTGGGTTTCACGAGTGTGGTATCCTTTTTGTGGTAAGAGTGCCGCCGCGATTTGTTGTAGTGGCGAAGCGTCGACGGGAATTTGGTTCTGAGTATGGGTGGTGAAGGGTAGGAAGGGCGTGGGGACTGTAAACGTGGTAAGACAAAATGGTGCAGTAGACTTGTGATTGTAAAACGCCTATACGGTGGAAGATGGATATTTGAGATTGTATGGGGCTGTGTTGATCAAAACGTGGTGATTGGTATGAAGATGTGAGGTAGGTGGTGGAGTGTGCTGGTATGAAAAACAGTGGAGTGACTTTGGTGGCTTATATAGTTGGTGGAATAAGGAGATGTGAAGGGAAGTTGTTGTATGTGGTTCAGACGTGGTTTGTGGTGAATGCGAGATGGTGATGATTGTTGGAGGATTTTGGACTTTGATGTGAAGGATCTGAGGTGGATGAAAGGTTTGGGGGATGAGCAGGACTAAACTGGTTGTTGATGGACGGGGTTTCAGCGTTAATGGGGTTTGATGTGTTTTAGGGTATATTTTTTTATTTGTAAGATTTGCAGAAAGGAAATTGTGTTGAAGAGGGAAAGAAATAAATAGAAAGAAACTGAAACAAAATCTGGCAAGAATATTTTTTTCTCTTATTTGGTAGATTACGGTATCACAGATCAAATACCAAATCAACCAATAAGATTTTTTCTATCTATGCTAGAAAACAAAAGGGAATAAAATAAAATAAAAATGTTTTTGTGCTTTTTTTTTATTTAAAAAAAATATTAACTCGAAGGATCTACGAATTTAAATTATTTTGGTCCCCGGCAATGGCGCCAAAATTTGTTTGCGAACAAATTATACAGTTGTAAACAACTGTAAAATCCGTTCGGCTTTCCTAAACAACAAGGATTGTTGTAGAGGGTGTCGAACTCTGGGACCAAAAATATTTCAACTAGTAAATCCAATCAAGTTATTCCCGAATTTTGATTGATTGCAAATTAACAGAAAATAAACAAAAGCGAGTTTTTAACAATAACGAAAGTAATTAGGGGATAATGACATAGATTAGATTCACACTCATCAATAGCCAACAAATAAATATAGATCTAATTCATGTTTCTGCCACAAACACAAATCAACGATAAATAGATTCTTAGAAACAAATAAGTAAATAACGACAAGCATAGCCTATGCAGGAGCTGAGCTCTTAAACAACCATAGACTATCAGGACAGATTCACAAATTAATTTCTAAAATCCTAAAACTAGATCTAAATCTAATAATTGTTAGATCGAACACGAATATACCTTGTGAAGGAGCATAGCTCTTAATCGACACAAAATATAAAGGGTCAGATCTAACCCTTGATTCAGCTCTAGATCTACATATATAAAGTCCTCATCCATTGGCTATGTGATTCATGTTGAATCATATCTATTAGTGTCATCACCCCCTAATCAAAGGGGATTAGCTAGACATAGCTAAAGAAGAGGAAAAACAGAAATTAAATAACATGAACATAAATAAAACTAAAACTAAATAGAACAGAGGAAGAAAAGTTTTATTCCAAGAGAAAGATTACAGAATAAAACTAAGTGTGTTTTACAATGAATGAGATAAAGTGTATTTATAGCTGATATGACAAAGGCTACTTGGCAATTTCCATAATATGGGACTAAAGAATTAGCCCAACTAACACATAAGCTAGTGTGAACGCAGCTGTAGAGTGAGAGGCCTTGCAAATGAGCTAATGTGAACGCAACATGAGTGAGATGCCCTGCAAATGAGCCAATGTGAACGCAATATGAGTCTTTAGTGAGCCAAATCTACCCAACTGAACTCTATTTGCAACCGTTCTTCAAACTTTAAACTCTTCAAGCTTTAGTAATTTCAACTTCACTCTTTTTAAGCAAATTCTTCATGCTTTATCCATCAAATGCTCTAAACCAAGCTTTTTATCAACAATCTGAAAACACAGCTATAAATACACAATATCAATTATTTTAAATAGAAAACTAGATAAATAAGCAGATAAAATATACACATTTACGTGTATATCAAATACCCCCACACTTATCTTTTTATTCATCCTCGAATAAATTAAACTAAGATATGTCACACTTTCGTAGGAAACACGATTGCATTTAGCGTATGCAACAAGCCGTTAAACCCCTAGGTGTCCCTAGTAGGACGAGTGTTGTCTCGTGAGGGTTTTCAACGGATACTACCCACAAAATCCAAAGCGTCTTGTCTACGCGGATTTAATCAAACAATATATTTAAGGTCTTTCATATTCCAAGGATTTCACCTAACTTCAATAATAACGGTTTAGCCCCAAATTGTCCATCCCATAATTAGTGCAAAAATGAACAAAAATTTTCAAGCTGAATCGTAATTCCTTGATAACACTATAATTGTCTTGAAGGTTAAGAGCGTGGTGTCAACCAAAGTTCTACACATCGACAATGTGCACCCAATCATTTCTTTATTCCTTTTTTTTGAATGATTTTGCACCAATGTACTGTAATGTATTGGATATGAGTTATGCATAGATGAAGGAAAATTTTGTAAGTTCTAAAAATATTCTAGATAAGAGGGCAAGTTTATTAGTTGAACTTCAAATTACAAAAGATAAAGTAATACTAAGGCACATATGAACATTTTTATTTCCTTTCATCTCCTCTACTACAATCCTCACTTCCAAGTACGGTAGAATGGATGTGGATGGAATGGAAATGGATGCTTCATAGTCAAGAATGATAAAGACTATTTTATTCAGAGAGACTCTCTCTTTATTTCATTTTTTTCTATTTTTTTTCTTCTTTTCTTTTTCTTTTTCTTTTTCTTTTGCATGATGAATGATGAATGGAGATGGAATGATGACATACATGATTTCATTTGATTCCTCCTCTACTACCAACACTTCATGAAAGGAAAGTTTTGTGCCCTAGTTACTCTACTTCTATAACCTTAATTCAACACACAAGTCTGGATTGGTGTTATACAAAAAGCTGAAAGGAATGATAAGCAAAGTTTCGTAAGATAGATAACCCATATAAAATAAGATGTGGTATATGGTTATCCTACCTTAAAACAAGTACGGAGTGGGTGGTGTAATATTGGTATAAAAAGTGACGTTTTTGACCTTTAAACAAAGGTTCTTGAGTATACCAATATAAGATAAACTTGTCGAAACATGGATGTAAATCGACTAAAACTTGGGTTTGAATAATGTGGGGTATCGAAGAAGAACGCTACAATGAGTCATTTCTCCTTAACTGGGCCAAGTGGATTTTAGAACTTACGATTTTGAAAATTTGAGTGAAAAGAAAATATTATGCATGAAAACGAACTCAGAAAATCCAATGTAAGTGCAAAATCATTATTATTTGACTTTTTTTTGATTATTTTTACTTGCACGTTATAACATGTATAACAAAGGTTGACACGCTTACTCCAGAACACGACTAACGTCTGCACAGTCTCAAGCTAGCATCTTAAAAAGACACATTACGATTCAATGAATAAGTAATGTTCATTCCCATCACCCAACAATTCAACTTATCAAACAAGAACCAAGGTGTTATTTATGAATTTAAGTTAATCCTTGTTCAACGAATGACCTACTTAATAAAATATGATTGCTGATGTAATGTAAATTCCCCCCACACTTGAGCGTGACTGTGTCCTCACAGTCATTATTCAGACATATCTTAGTGAAATGGAAATAAATAAGAGAATATTTACATATGTACAAAAGAGGGTTAGTGCGTCTTACCGAATGTAATGTGGCTCATGGAGGACCATGAGCTCTTCCTCTTGGTTGGGTATTGGTTCCAAGTAAGGTTTAAGGCGTTGACCATTGACCTTAAAGGATGATCCATCGGTTGGATTCTCAATTTCTACCGCACCATATGGAAAAACAGTCCGGACAGTGTAAGGTCCTGTCCATCTAGATTTTAACTTACCCGGAAATAAATGTAGTTTTGAGTCATACAACAGAACTTTTTGACCTGGCATGAAAGTTTTACGTAAAATTGATTTATCATGAAAAACTTTTGTTCTGTCCTTGTAAATTCATTCATTTTCATAGGCATCATTTCGAATTTCATCAAGTTCATTAAGTTGAAGCTTCCTATGTTCACGTGCTTGCTCTAAATCAAGATTCAAAGTTTTTATTGCCCATAACGTCCTTTCTTCTAGTTCAACTGGCAAGTGACATGGCTTACCAAAAATCAACCGATAAGGGGACATACCCAAGTTGGTTTTGAAAGCGGTGCGGTAAGCCCAAAGAGCGTCGGTTAACTTTTGGGACCAATCTTTACGATTTTGATTCACAGTTTTCTCAAGAATTTGTTTAATCTACCTATTCGATACTTCAACTTTCCCACAAGTTTGAGGATGGTAAGGAGTAGATAACTTGTGGGTTATCGAATACTTTCTCATGAGAGCTTCAAAAGAACGATTACAGAAGTGTATACCATTATCACTGATTATTATGCGAGGTGTGCCAAACCTAGAAAAGATGTTTTCTTTCAAGAAGCGCACAACAACCTTGTTATCGTTTGTTTTGCATGGTACAGCTTCGACCCATTTGGAAACATAATCAACAGCTAAGAGAATGTAAAGGTTCCCAAAAGAATTAGGGAAGGGTCCTATGAAGTCTATACCCCACACATCAAAAATTTCGACCTCTAGAATGGGGTTTAGGGGCATCATATTCCGTTTAGAAATTTTCCCTAAGAATTGACATCGATCACAAGTTTTGCAAAATTCGTACGTGTCTTTGAAAAGGGTGGGCCAGTAGAAACCCGATTGGAGAACCTTTTCGGCTGTCTTTTTGGGACCGAAGTGACCACCTCATGCTTGGTCATGACAGAAAGAGAGGACACTGTGAATTTCAGTGTCAGGAACACATCTTCGAATGATTTGGTCGGGACAATACTTGAAAAGATAGGGGTCGTCCCAATAAAAATGTTTCACATGGGAAAAGAATTTGTGTTTATCCTGCTTAGACCAAAAAGAAGGGATCTGCTTGGTGACTAAGTAGTTGACAATGTCAGCAAACCAAGGATTAGTGGATAGAGAAAACAGCTGTTCATCGGGGAAATTCTCGTTGATCGGAAGAGAAGAAGACGGGGCATTTGGAAGACGAGACAGGTGGTCCGCAATAACGTTGTCAGATCCTTTTTTATCCTTAATGGTAAGGTCAAATTCTTGAAGTAGAAGGATCCAACGAATGAGACGAGTCTTAGCATCCTTTTTAGAGAAAAGATACCTAAGTGCGGAGTGATCGGTATAAACCGTGATGTGTGAACCAACTAGATAAGGCCTGAATTTTTCTAGAGCAAAAACAACTGCCAAAAGTTCTTTTTTAGTGGTCGTATAATTGATTTGGGCATCGTTCAAAGTCTTACTTGCGTAGTAAATGACATGAAGAATTTTATCGATACATTGTCCTAAGACAGCGCCAATAAGGAAATTCGAGGCATCACACATGATTTCAAAAGGCAGCTTCCAATTAGGAGAGCAAATGATCGGGGCAGAGACAAGTTCATTTTTTAGACGCTCAAAAGATGAAATGCAATCAGAATTGAAGTCGAAAGGAACATCCTTACCAAGAAGATTGGTCAAAGGTCGAGTGATTTTGCCAAAATCTTTTATAAAGCGACGGTAAAAACCAGCATGACCTAAAAAGGATCGGATGTCCTTAACGGATTTGGGAATGGGAAGATTCGAGATAACTTCGATTTTGGCTTTGTCTACTTCAATTCCTTTGTTAGAATGACATGTCCCAAAACAATGCCATGTTTAACCATGAAGTGACACTTTTCCCAATTAAGCGTTAAGTGTTTATCTTTGCAACGGTTAAGAACAAGATCCAGGTGATGTAAACACTCAATGTAGGAATCCCCAAAGATGGAAAAATCATCCATGAACACTTCCAAAAATCGCTCGATCATATCAGAAAAAATGCTAATCATGCACCTCTGAAAGGTTGCAGGTGCATTACAGAGACCAAAAGGCATACGTCGGTACGCAAATGTACCAAATGGACACGTGAAAGTGGTTTTCTCTTGGTCCTCAGGAGCGATAGGGATTTGATTATATCCCGAGTACCCGTCAAGGAAACAATAGTACTCGTGACCGGCTAGTCGTTCTAACATTTGATCGATAAATGGCAGAGGGAAATGATCCTTTCGTGTTACAGCGTTAAGTTTCCAATAGTCAATGCAAACACGCCAACCAGTCTGGGTGCGGGTTGGGATAAGCTCGTTAGCTTCATTTTGAACCACGGTAATCCCTGATTTCTTAGGTACAACATGAATCAGACTAACCCATTGACTATCGGAAATCGGGTAGATGATTCCATTGTCAAGGCATTTAAGGATTTCAGCCCGAACTGCTTCTTTCATGATGGGGTTTAGTCGACATTGGGGATCATGAGAGGGTTTAGCATCATTTATAAGGTGGATTCGATGTTGGACAATCGAAGGACTAATCCCCTTAATATCAGCCATGGACCAACCAACTGCTTCCTTATTTTTCTTAAGGATGGGAAGGAGCAATTGTTCCTACTCTAAAGTAAGGTCAGAAGCGATAATGACAGGAAAAGTTTCATTGTCTCCTAAGTAAGCGTACTTAAGATGACGGGGCAATACTTTGAGTTCAGATTTTGGGGACAACTCTAATGAAGAAATTGGTTGAGGGATAGACTCATTTGTGAGAGGCTCGACAGGAATCGAATCAGAGACATTTTCGGGAGTATATTGAAACATAGTTTCGTAATTTGATTCAATTTCGTTATTCAAATGGTCGATCTCAGATTCATTATCGTTGACAGCATGGATTTCAGAAAATTGATCCACATACGAGTTAGGAGAGTTTTCGGTTCTAAAGATGTTTAGCTCGACGGTCATGTTACCGAAAGAAAGTTTCATAGACCCATTTCTACAGTTGATGAGAGCATTAGAGGTTGCTAAGAAGGGTCGTCCTAGAATCAAAGGGATTTGGTTTGCAGGATTGCTAACCTGTTGAGTTTCTAAGACAATAAAATCAACTGGAAAGATGAATTCGCCTATTTTGATCAACACATCCTCGATTTCGCCCACATGTTTCTTAATTGAACGGTCAGCAAGTTGAAGGGTAACCTTGGTGGGTTTCAGTTCTCCTAGCCCTAATTGGCGATAGACGGAATATGGAAGCAAGTTAACACTAGCACCTAAGTCTAGCAGGCATCTATCGATTTTCTTGTCCCCAATAGTACATGATATTGTGGGGCAGCCAGGATCTTTGTATTTCACTGGCATTGATTGGGACAAGACTTCGCTTAGAGATGCCACTAGAAACACTTTCTTAGGTACTTGTGTATGACGTTTTTGAGTGCACAAATCTTTTAGAAATTTCGCGTACTGTGGAACTTGTTGTATAATATCTAAAAGAGGAATGTTCACTTTAACTTGCTTGAATATTTCAAGGATTTTTTCTAGCTGGTCTGTCTTTTTCCTAGGTCGGAGTCTATGAGGAAATGGAGCAGACAGCTCAGTAGGTTGGGCTACTTGAGTTTGAGGATGGTCCTTGTCAGAAATTGCCTCGATGTTTTGATATGAGTTGGTCGAATTTTCTGTCGGAGTTGGAAGATTGTCCGGTAAATTGCTTGGGTCGACCACATGGTTGTCAATCTTTTTGCCAGATCTTAGAGTCGTGACTGCATTCAAGTGACTAACATTTGAATCTTGAATGATGTCAATTTGGTTAGAGTTAGGATTTTGACAGTTGGGGTTTGGAATGGGTTGACTCGGGAAAGTGCCTCTTTCGCGTTCGCTTACAGAAGTGGCTAACTGACTCATTTGCATTTCAAGTTTAGCGATTGATTGACTCGTGTTTTGCATGTGCGAAGTCAATAAATTTTGAAGATTGGTATTTGATTGGAGATTTTGAGTTGTTGCTTTAGTCAGTTCTTCGAGAGTTTTCTCCAGTGATGTCAATCGTTTATCGTCTTGGGGAACAAAAGATTGTTGCGCTTGGTTTTGAGAAGGTGGCACAGGATGTTGGAATTGAGTTTGTTGAAAGGGAGGTTTCGAAGGATTATTCGAAAATGATTGAAAAGGAGGTCGAACCGCATTCGAATTTGCATTGTTTTGGGTCCAAGAGAAGTTAGGATGGTTTCTCCAACCTGGATTGTACGTTGGGGAGAATGGGTCATTCCTAGCTTTGTTAAATGCGTTGAGTTGTTCCAATGAATGTGGGCATTGATCAGCTATGTGGTTAGGATCGTTACATTTGTAACATGATGTCTGAGACGCTTGAGCTTGATTTATTTGCGTTGATGAAAGGACATTATCGAATTTGGATATCATCGCGTCTATTTTTGCTTCTAAGGCTACTGATGATCCTACCGAATGAGCGTTAGAACGGGAATAAATCGATTTCTCGTTAGATCTTTCCCATTGAGCTGATTTTTCGGCCAAATTTTCGAGAAATTGCCAAGCGGCATTGTGATCTTGGGCTAGAAAATTTCCTTGGCACATTGATTCGAGCATGGTTCGAGAGTTATTTTCAAGTCCATCGTATAAAATTTGACAAAGAGTCCATTTTTCGAAATTGTGATGTGGACATTTGACTAGAAGCTCTTTAAATCTTTCAAAATATTTTGCAAAGGATTCACCCCCAAATTGATGAAAATTGACGATTTCGTTTCGAATTTTGGATGTTTTTTCCAGAGGGTAAAATTTCTTTAGAAAAATGTTCACAAATTCACCCCAAGTTCCAATCGTATTTGAAGGCAAGTTATACAACCATTTCTCAGCATAATCGGTAAGTGCAAATGGAATTAACCTAAGTTTGATTCCATCGTCACTTAATTGTTGAAATTTCATGGTTGCACAAACTTGTTCAAATTTGGTCAAGAAAATATACGGATCATCACATTCTAAATTTCCGAACTTTGGAAGAGTATTTATGTGATTCGAATGAATTTCAAAGTGGTTACCCGTTGGGGCGGGCAATATGATGCAAGAAGGAATAGAAACCCGATCGGGGAAGTATCTATCCATAAGAGATCGAGGGGGATTTTCTTTGGCCATGGTTAAAGAAATGTTTGTTCGAACTAAACGATTGTCTGAAGGATCACGAGTCCAATGACGCATACACTAGCGAGAAGAATAAGGGAAGACGAGAAAAAACAAATTTGAGCGATTTTTTTTTTTTTTACAAAACGAGAATTATTTTAATTTTTTTTTTAGAGAAAAAGAATTAGACACAAAAGAATTTTTTTTTTAAATGAACCTAATGCAATTTACAATTTCTAGAATTATATAATGACGGTTTGATTTATTTCAACAAAAGACTTCTCAGCCAGTTAACGGACAGGAGTTATCGGTGCACCAGGAATCACCCTAGCAATGCAGCCAAAGGTTTAAGTACCTTCAGAGGAACAACTGATATAATATTTACGAATCACTGTAATACTTATAAACAGTTATTACTCTGCCGTAGTCTAGACACCGAGAAATAATCCGTTAGAACTAAACCAATTTGTCAAAATATAATGAAGTCCTTAGGAAATAAAAACAAAACTAAGATGAATGCAAATATTTTTTTTAAATGTTTTAATCAGTCACAGAATGAACAGTCTCAGGACAGTCACAGAACAGTCAATTGCAGAAATAAAAAAAACAAATTTTTTTTACAAGCTAGCCGATGCCCTGCAGAAGATTTTTACAAGCAATGTTTATATTTTTTTTATTTGCAGCAGCGGCCTTGTAGAGTTAGAAAATACTCACCTTGATCGGCAGTCCGTCCAGTGCAATTGAGTCGCGCTAGCGCGTTCACACCCCACTTGGTGTGCAACCGCTCCAACCCTGAATCGTCCACTGTACCTGTTTTTGAAAAAAATTCTACCTTTTTTTTTTAAGAAATAAAGCAAATGAAATTAAAAATGGAATGAAAATAAGATGAGTGAAAAACAAAAGAAAAACAAATTGGCTTTTAAAATTTTCAAGAGAAAATATAGTAAACAAACAAACAATCTAAAGTGCGAATGAAATAAACCAAAACAACTAAAATTCGACAGCTCACCCCTTTTTTTTAAATGAATCCGGCCCAGAAACTAAAAGGCCAACATGTGTGGTCCACTGATATTAAAAGTCCACAGCGCACCCTTTGATACTCACGCACCACAAATGTTCGCACCCTTCTTTTTTTTATTAAATAAGTTAACCACACCTACTCTCCAGAGAATCCAGCAAAATTAAAATAAATCAACCCAATCAGAAATGCACACCCTCTTTCTATTTTATGGAAACAAATTAGCAAAGGTTGGCTCGGATTTGTGATTCAAAATTGTGCTGGTTTCTTCTTTTTATTGGGTGCGATTTTGGGTTCTTCAAATCAGATACCGGCTGAGTTTACGGTGGTTGAGAGTTTGTGGATCGGACAAGGGTGTAGATGAACGGGAGGTTAATGATGCTTCCGGCAGAGGAGCTCGAAGGGGGAGTTTTTGATGCTTCGGACTTGCGATGAAGACAGTTTGCAGATGTGCGTTTCAGAGGTCCAAGGTTGTGGTTACGGTGATCTGATTTTTGTGGTGTTTGGGTTTCACGAGTGTGGTATCCTTTTTGTGGTAAGAGTGCCGCCGCGATTTGTTGTAGTGGCGAAGCGTCGACGGGAATTTGGTTCTGAGTATGGGTGGTGAAGGGTAGGAAGGGCGTGGGGACTGTAAACGTGGTAAGACAAAATGGTGCAGTAGACTTGTGATTGTAAAACGCCTATACGGTGGAAGATGGATATTTGAGATTGTATGGGGCTGTGTTGATCAAAACGTGGTGATTGGTATGAAGATGTGAGGTAGGTGGTGGAGTGTGCTGGTATGAAAAACAGTGGAGTGACTTTGGTGGCTTATATAGTTGGTGGAATAAGGAGATGTGAAGGGAAGTTGTTGTATGTGGTTCAGACGTGGTTTGTGGTGAATGCGAGATGGTGATGATTGTTGGAGGATTTTGGACTTTGATGTGAAGGATCTGAGGTGGATGAAAGGTTTGGGGGATGAGCAGGACTAAACTGGTTGTTGATGGACGGGGTTTCAGCGTTAATGGGGTTTGATGTGTTTTAGGGTATATTTTTTTATTTGTAAGATTTGCAGAAAGGAAATTGTGTTGAAGAGGGAAAGAAATAAATAGAAAGAAACTGAAACAAAATCTGGCAAGAATATTTTTTTCTCTTATTTGGTAGATTACGGTATCACAGATCAAATACCAAATCAACCAATAAGATTTTTTCTATCTATGCTAGAAAACAAAAGGGAATAAAATAAAATAAAAATGTTTTTGTGCTTTTTTTTTATTTAAAAAAAAATATTAACTCGAAGGATCTACGAATTTAAATTATTTTGGTCCCCGGCAACGGCGCCAAAATTTGTTTGCGAACAAATTATACAGTTGTAAACAACTGTAAAATCCGTTCGGCTTTCCTAAACAACAAGGATTGTTGTAGAGGGTGTCGAACTCTGGGACCAAAAATATTTAAACTAGTAAATCCAATCAAGTTATTCCCGAATTTTGATTGATTGCAAATTAACAGAAAATAAACAAAAGCGAGTTTTTAACAATAACGAAAGTAATTAGGGGATAATGACATAGATTAGATTCACACTCATCAATAGCCAACAAATAAATATAGATCTAATTCATGTTTCTGTCACAAACACAAATCAACGATAAATAGATTCTTAGAAACAAATAAGTAAATAACGACAAGCATAGCCTATGCAGGAGCTGAGCTCTTAAACAACCATAGACTATTAGGACAGATTCACAAATTAATTTCTAAAAACCTAAAACTAGATCTAAATCTAATAATTGTTAGATCGAACACGAATATACCCTGTGAAGGAGCATAGCTCTTAAATGACACAAAATATAAAGGTTCAGAACTAACCCTTGATTCAGCTCTAGATCTACATATATAAAGTCCTCATCCATTGGCTATGTGATTCATGTTGAATCATATCTATTAGTGTCATCACCCCCTAATCAAAGGGGATTAGCTAGACATAGCTAAAGAAGAGGAAAAACAGAAATTAAATAACATGAACATAAATAAAACTAAAACTAAATAGAACAGAGGAAGAAAAGTTTTATTCCAAGAGAAAGATTACAGAATAAAACTAAGTGTGTTTTACAATGAATGAGATAAAGTGTATTTATAGCTGATATGACAAAGGCTACTTGGCAATTTCCATAATGTGGGACTAAAGAATTAGCCCAACTAACACATAAGCTAGTGTGAACGCAGCTGTAGAGTGAGAGGCCTTGCAAATGAGCTAATGTGAACGCAACATGAGTGAGATGCCCTGCAAATGAGCCAATGTGAACGCAATATGAGTCTTTAGTGAGCCAAATCTACCCAACTGAACTCTATTTGCAACCGTTCTTCAAGCTTTAAACTCTTCAAGCTTTAGTAATTTCAACTTCACTCTTTTTAAGCAAATTCTTCATGCTTTATCCATCAAATGCTCTAAACCAAGCTTTTTATCAACAATCTGAAAACACAGCTATAAATACACAATATCAATTATTTTAAATAGAAAACTAGATAAATAAGCGGATAAAATATACTCATTTACGTGTATATCAACTATTGTTGGCTGAGAACCCCACACGGGTATTGGGATGATAATTGATATACACTAGTCCCAATATTTATTCATATGTCAATCGATAGATTGACAGGCTGCAATGAGCGTTATTATATCATTTAATGCTCACACAGTTGAGAACTTCACTTTGGATGTTGAATGGATGGTTTGATGATTAATTATTATTGTTGTTATTTACATACAATGTATGAAATCCTTATAACCAAGTTATATGGTGAATGATTGAGTCGCTTTCCAATTCAGAATATCTTTTATACAAAGAATATTTTTTTAAACAAAGGATTTCTTTTAAATAAAGAATAAATCTTTCAACTTAGATTATTGGTATTTCAATTTATTTATTGGAAAAATGATTTTGGGCTTATCGTGAACAATATTTTTAAATGACATTGATTCTTTAACCCAGTTCAAAATAAGATTTATTTCTTAAATTGGAATAATTGTAAAGTAGTGATTTTGATATTAAAACTGAATTGGAATTTTAATAAATCTTTGAAAATAAGATTTAATAATAAATCTAAAGGATTTTATCTTTGATAAAATTAATGGGAACCTTTCCCTAGTAATATGAATATTTACTTAAAGAATATTTTGAATTGGAAGGAGGCGTTGGATGTATCCTTATAACACTAGATTTTTTATTACAAAAATACGCGAGTTATTCGGAATGACCGGGTTTAACCCATTCTGAATAACTACTATGATGATTAAAAGTCGAAGATGAAGACAGTGGTTGAAGACCAGCGATCTTCACATTGAATGGATGAGGACTACTGATGCCTTTGACTGGAATTGCTGCCTTGAAAAGGTTCCAGTGGTAGTTGTCCGGACGTATTGTTGATCGTTCGGATAAGCGAGTTATAAGGTGCCTCCGGTTCCGTTCTGACCCAGAACGGACTTGTAAATTGATGTGTGTCTGACATTGAATTTCATTCTATGTAAACTGATTTCTATTAATATACAACCGTTGGTGGCGGAGAATTTATTTTCTTGCTTAACACCCTTAGAGGTTGTGTGTTGATAGTTATCAATCGCATGGTATGGGCTGTCAATGTGGCATGCCAAGATGCAATTGATCAAGGCTTTTGTTGAAAAGCAGAGCCTTGTGGATGATGATTAAAGCATAGCCTATTTAGGCATAGCTTTGTGTATTTTGATACCTCGCGAGCCTCACACCCCGGTATGAGTCAGAAATGGAGCAAGGGAACGCAGGGAGTGCACACGTTTCTTTCTAGTTAGAATTGGTGTTTGGGTTTAACACGGCCTGACATTTTTCTTATGTGGTTGTTGGATTTTGAGGCACCTCGGATTTTTATTGGCCGCGATGGCCAATTTATAGATCCAATAAGATTGGGAAGCGTGTGTTCAGGAATTGCCAATCCAACCCGTTGCACTATTGGGGGATCAGCCCTGTTGTATCTAAGGGTTTGCCAGTGTCCGAATCCTGAGACATTGCTAGAGTGTCTCGAATCAGTCAGGAGATCGTTCCTAGCCTTGACTCTTGATGGTTATCCAAACTCCAATATGACATCTTGCGGTTTTGATTGTAGACCTATATATGACGACATAGTAGGATGGGGTACTATGCCGTCTATGATTAATACATTATGATTGAAAGGTTTTTAAAACATATATACACTAATAATAATATCAAATCCATTTTCATCGTATCAAGCATTTTTGACCATTATAAGGTAAAACTCTATCCTCCGGCTTACGTTGCATTGTGTGATGGGACCTGAGTCTTATAATGGTTTCATTTTCTAAAAAGCATTGCGTTGTTTTAACAATTTACTTTATTTAAGCACGGGCAATCAAATGGAGTAAACCCGTTCTGCGATTGCGGCGTGGTCCTGTGATTAGCCTCCTTATTAGATAAGTTAATTAAAGATTTCTCACACCAGTCCCATGACTGACCCGTAGTTTGTTTCACTTTGCAAACTCGGGTGCCCTCTTTTCCACACGGGTAGTCGAGTAGCTTATTTTGCAGGATTTTGGATCGATGCTTAGAGCTGTGTCTAGAGCATTGATGGTCTTCCGCAGTGATTAAATTAATTATTCCGCTACATTGTATTAGTTTTGTTGTAATTAAATCTTCCGCTGTATTATTTATCAATGTACTCTGATATATTCTGTACTCTGATGTAACATTATTATAATGTTTATAAAAGTCTGTTGTTATTTGTTCTGATGTGTTGTATTCCCAAAGTTAACGTATTCGAGTTTTGAATGGTCTTGGTCGATCTAGCGATCGATCGGGCCGGGTGAAATTCGGGTCATTACAGGTCCTCAGAACTGAAATCATTATAATTTTATTCGAGGATATTTGTGTTTTGATATCATCTAAAGCTATTTCGTAATAGAATAATGATAACAGTGATTATTGGATATATCTCAAATCGAATGAAAATTATGAATGATCCAGATGGAATTTAACCCTACGATATATTCATAGTGATATCCATGGGCCTCTTGATTTAGCGAGACTGTGAAATGCATGGCCGTGCTCAAATATTGATTTTTTTAAACAGTCCACTCATCGATCAAGAAAAACGAATTAAATCATAAAGGGGTGATACGTTCCATGCCTCGAGTTTAATTCAGGATATACTGATTAAAAGGATTATATTACATTGATACACTAGTCACGGAAAGGTTGTATCGAATCGATGATCTTATTATAGCTTGGGTAGCAGCGACGTATTGCTCGATGCCAATCACTGTTTATGATTTTAAATACAATTTAAATCAATGCCAATGATGTAATAACCTATAGGGTCACACATTAGAACACTTGATAAGGATGAGAACCGTTCAAAACAAAAGAGAGGATCAAATGTTGACTTGTCTCTCTAATTTGAATTGGTATAAGGGCAATTAGAGTATTAGCTTGTTTAGATATTACAGGTTCTACACAATAAAAGGAAAGCCGCTATCTTCTTTTAATTGATTCATTTTAGGCCGTAAAATCAAAAATAAAGAAAAATTCTAAATACCCAAATCGGCTAGCACCATCCTTCCTTGATCTCAATTTGTTTGACAAAACTAAAGATCAGGCGCTCGTGGATACTTGTATAGACTAGGCGCTTGTCGTGTTATTCGATTCGATGCATCATTCATCATCTCTCTTCCCAATTTGCACGGATAATCACAGATTCGCAATAAATAGGTATAAAACTAATTCGTTTAATTTTAATTTACTACTTTGCAAACAGTCCTTGTTTTAAACTGTTAAAACATTTATATTGGATGTCGATTGGATCATTTAATTCCAACATCCTCCTCTCGTTGTCGGCGGTTCTCATAGTTCTAGGGGAACCAACCCTGATTTTTCTGGCACTCCTGTTGCTCAAGATCCAAAAGGAATTTTTACCAAGGAAGTTGGTTCTTTTGGGCAATAAGAAATGGAGCAACCTGCTTAATCTGACCTTCCTATTTCTCAGGTACAACCTCACTTTAAAATTGCTTTCTTCCTCTTTGAGTTTATGGTAATTAGTTTCTTATAATGTCCTGTAGACAAGAAAAATTATAGCTTTAGACTATAAGGCTAAGTTAGATTAAAAAACAAAAAGAAATAACTCTGTCTTGTTTGGAGCACAAAAGGTTATTGAAAGATTATAATGCCTATCTCAAAAATACCATGATATTAGCAAAAGTACTTCTAAACTTATAACATATAAAGAATGTGAAGTCGCGCCAAGATTAAAAATAGAGCGAATTCGGATAGAGCAGACTCTAGAGGAGAATAAGGAGCTAACGATTCTGTTTTGGATGCTGATTAAAGATAGGGACATTTTGGTAGATTTTCCATATAAAGTTTATAACTGATTTGTAATAGCATATTTCTCCTTCCTAGGAGGGCTTAGTGGTGGTCTACTCCGACGACTTTACAGGCGCTTCTTGGATGACATTCGGATTGATCTGCATCCTGGGGCTTGTTGGAACTTGCCAAGGGTTCTTCCAATTCCCAAGGGCCTTACCCTAGAGAAACTTAAATATAACAAAAATAGATTTGTCACCGAATTATTCAAAAGGTCATTATTGTACGAAGAAGAGGAGTACTTGTAAAACTTAATATTATGGATATGTACTTTTAGTGATAAATTCTCTTATTTATACTGTTGATTTACCTTTTCATATTATGGCAGAGCGCTGTTTTTCTCAAACATGTAGTTTTAGAAGACGCCTCACATTCATTATTTGGATTAAAAAGCGAATTTTTAACGACCATTATATAAATTTGAAAGGGATCACCTCCTAAAAGAGATGAGGTGTATTTATGTGAAATACCCTCAACTTCGTTTTGACTTTCTGGATGATGACTGAGAAGTAATTTTAAAGGGACTTAGGATCAAACATGCTAAATTGATATGTAATATAAACAATAGAAGCACTGATAAGTTGGATTAAATTTTGTAATCTTTGAAAACATTTAAAAAAAAAAATCTGTCTAGGTAACATTTATGTAATGGACCTTTCTCTAAAGATATGAGGTTATCGATGTTATTCCTTTGAAAGTAAGACTTTATGCAAAATTTCATCTCATTTTGTAAATAGGGAGATCAACTTGAGAGTTCCCAAACCAGGGATGAATCATTAACGATTGCATAACAGAGGGATATTCTAAGAGAGTTCCCGTTTGTGACCCAAGAAAGACCAATTTTGCTTTGGAACTTGACCATCAAGCATTTGAATGAACGAATAACTACTTTGAAAAGTCGATTATAGGAAAAAGATAAGATCATTCTAGGTTTAAAGAAATATTAAAAACCAAACCATTTATCGATTTTAATGAAGAGTTGAGTTGATTGTACCAATGAATAGCTGATCTAGAAATCAGGCTAGACAATGCAAATGCAAGTTGTAAAGCTTAGGGGTTTGCCTTTGGGCATTTCCCTATCATGACTACGTCTCAACCTTCCAGAGTCATGACGAAGCCCAAAGCGTTAGCCTTTAGCAAAAAAATTTACTTGAGAAACCCCCTTGATGGGTTAGACAAATCAGTCAGTTCTGGGTGGTGCAGAAGGGTAATAGATGAAATAACGTGTTATAGAGATGCAAAACTTGATGAGGGCAAACTTCGAAGCACTGATTATTACGTCCCTCGGATTAGACAATTACAGGAAGAAATACATGATTCATGAAAGAGTGTCTTTGATTTAGAGAAAGAAAATAAGACTCGCAAGGCTATGGGTAGAGCTTTCAATAGGTCTCTGAAACTTCAGATTAAACCCCTAGACAACCTCAACGAGGTTACTAGAATGAGATGAAAGCATAACGAGCTTTTGGCTATTGTGATTCATCACGCCATTAACCCCCCTTTACTCGATGACGAGGAGGTGCAGGACACTTAATGTATTCGTAACATTGATATTTAACTTTATATGTGAATTTGTAAATCATGTAAATATCACTAGATGTTTAACCCTTGCTTATATTTTTGAACATACTCCTTTGGGATTCCTTCTGCATAAGACTTAAGAGATAATATTATGCATTAGTCTTTTGTCAACAGTAGGCTGTGAGTTACAATTTGATCAATTCATATGAACCCCTATTTGGGTTGTAACAAAAGTAATAGGTAAACTGTAGTTTAGGTTTAAATCATCTCCCTGTGTGAGATACGAAAAACCATGATCTTTTGTCGGAAGGCATTAGTGAACAAGTCTTGGGATTCCAACCCAGGCATTATTTAATAAGTCTCTTTTGGAAATGAGAATTATAGCATTGGCACCTGTTGGAGAATGGAGTTTTGATGACAACAACCTTGTCTCAATTATCATTGATTATAATATATATACACTAACATCTCTATCTAGAATATATAGACATATATATGTAGGATTCATATATGGGAATTATTACTGAAGACTGTATAGTTTAAAGATATTAGAGTTTCAGGATTCAGAGATGATTCAAGACTCATGAGTATTCAAGATTTCAATAGTTCAATACAAATATAGTAATAGAGTCTAGATTATGTAAGTCTCTGAATAGCACTCCAGGTTCAAATTCAAATTTAAATTCAAATTCCATTTTTCAAATTCTGATTTCAAATTCTATTTTCAAATTTTGTCTTTAATCTCTATCTTCTCTATTTTATTTTATTTACTATACTTTTAATTTCAAACTCAAGTTTTATAAGTTTTTATAAATTTATATTTTTATATACTTTATATTTATATAGTTTTAACTCTATAATTTTATAAATATGTTTATATGGTTTATATTTATGTTTTTATATGATTTCCTACTTTATAATATTCATTTATAACACTATATTTTAATTCAAGAATTTCCAAAATTTTATATATATATGTATATATCAAAACACTTGAAAATTGCTCAAAATCTAGTTTTACACATGTATATGTCGACATACATTTATCCCCATGTCGACATATAACTATCATTGTTTCAAAATTGAAAGGAAGTGTCTTTTCACTATTTGTGACGGTTCAGAAACGTCGCAACCTTTCAAATGTTATAAATAGGGTTGATTTCGAATTTTATTATCATTCTTCTTCTCCATCTTCATCATCTTTCTTTACACCATTATTCTTTCTTATTTTTATGATTTCTACACCTATACTCTACCGAATACAATTCTATTTATATAAAACTTCTTCTCTTCTCACTCTCTACTCATTACTCTCTGAATCAAGTGTTGTTGAAGAGTTATAGGGTTGTTTGTAATTGTTTGGGTTGTGTGAAATCGGTGGTATCCCTTGTAGCCGTGAAATCAAGGACGGGTAATCGGTGGTATCCCTTGTAGTCGTGAAATAAAGGAGGGCATACTTGATCAAGTGTGTAAGTGGAATCGGTGGTATCCCTTGTAGCCGTGAAATCAAGGAGGGTTGTAATTGGTTATTAGTATAGTAATAAAACTCTGTGCCATCCAGCGTTGTGTGGGACTGGACGTAGGAGCAATTCCGAACCAGTATAAAATCTGGTGTGTTCTTTCTTTTTGTGCACTTTATTTTTGTTTATCTTTGTGTTTGTTTTTGATTCTGTGTCTGTGATTGTTTCAATGTTGTTTAATTCATATAGTATATCATACAAGTTTTAGATTTTGTTTAAATTCACAAAAACACTATTCACCCCCCTCTAGTGTTTGTTTTGCCTTAACGATCCATTCCACAATCCCTAACAATTGGTATCAGAGCAGGGTCTTTCATAAAGTCCATAATCTGACTTTTGATAATTTTTAAATGGCAAATTTTGAAGTGATTTATAACACTAGTTTAAATTCATGTATTGCATCAGTATTAGAAGAGTCTACATTCAATTTTATTGGCAAATCAAGTTACTATTATTCGATTTTTGAATTTTGAAATTTGGATTTTTTTTTAAATTTTGAGATTTTTGATATATGGATATGTTACAAAACCATCATGCTATTGTTGTTTAAAACTGTAGATTAGTTAGTTTGAAAAGTCATTTGATTATTTGAAAAGATATTTGATTAATTTAAATGTTGTGTTGTTTTACCAGAAAAGATGTGTTATATGGCTATTGAATATTCAAACTCTGAAAAGATGGGTGAAGTGGCTTTTGGAAATTCAAATTTGGAAATGGTGTCTGTTGAAAATTCAAATTCCGAAATGGTGTGTTACATGGTTGTTGAAAATTCAAAACTCTTATGAACACATGGTAGAAATCAAAAAGAGGAGAAGAGTAATGACGGTTGGTGAAATGACATCAAGAAGAAATGGATATATATATATATATATATATATATATATTGTAAATCAGCAAAGAAATGGGCACCAGATCAATTTATAACTTTGGATTTTCATTTACAACATATCTTGATATTGTACTTCTCTTCATTTGCTTTCTAGTGCCGTTGTTTCATGTGAATCCATCAAGAATTGACCAAGTAATGATCAAATGAAGTTTGGTGAATTAAAAGAGAAGGAAATCAAAACTATCGACGGTTATCTTCAAATTGCATCCACAGGTTAGACTATTTTGTCCCAAATCCTTTTCAAGATAGTATTTCTCGTTCTCGTGGTCGTTTTGATGGGAAAATCATCAAATTCCGATCAAAATTGAGTGAGACATGTCAGTTTGAAGTTGGCGATTCTAAACAAAAAACTATATATGGAATTTTCTGTTTTTCTCTTACTATTTCGAGTAGCTGCACCCCAGTACAATCCAATTTCATCCCAAACTGTTATTATATCATATTCCTTGAATTTCTCTTCGATTTTGTCGCCAATTTCGTCCAATTTCGTTTAGAAATGAAAAGGTTATGGCTCCTGTAAATTAATTGAAAATAGAAAAATGGGAAGAAGAAGAGAAGTGGTTATGAAGAGACTTGACTTTTGGGCTTATTTATAGTAGGTGAAGTGTCCATTCATTCAAATTCGAATTTTTGGCGCCAAGATGGATAAGCTACTAAATCATCAATATATTTCTCGCACGATCTTCAAATTCAGCAAATGAATATACTATGCTGATCAGAAAAATGAGCCCGTCGCAATTGAGTAGATCTCATCATCAAATTCCGGAACATGTAAATATGATTCAAATTCATCATCAAGCAATGAAGAGCTACTAAATCATCAATATCTTTCTCATACAATCTTCAAATTCAGCAAATGGATATACTATGCTAATCAGAAAAATGAGCTCGTCGCAATTGAGTAGATCTCATCATCAAATTCCGGAAGATGTAAATATGATTCAAATTCATCATCAAGAAATGAAGAGCCAGAAATCAGAAATTCAGGCAATTCATAATTCATAGAATGTCGAAGAAATGGATGTAAAAATCGGGTATGCCTTAATTAATTTTTGAATGGATGTTTTGTTTGCATTGCTTTGAATTTGAAATTTAAAACTTTAAAATTCAAACTTGAAATTTATAATTCAAATTTGAATTTTGAATTTCGAAATTCAAAATTTTAAATGATAAATACAATAATAAAATAAATTTTGGATGTTTGTTAGGATTAATATTATTTCAGGAAATAGTTAAACCTAAAATATAAATCGACAATTTAAAACCAAAGTCACAAAACCATAATTTCTTTGAAATTTAAGCATATATGTTGGCATACATATGTCCTTATGTCGACATAAAGGCTTGTAAAATGAAATTCAAATTTTGAGTTTCAAAAGCTTAAACTTCCAAACTTCCCTCCATCTTTTAAATAAGAAAATGCTAGTTCAAATTCTAGTTATTAACTTTGTCTGTCTACTTATTTTCTTATATCTTGTTTCAAAATATATATAGACAAATTAATATGATTGAAATAATTTAAAATTTTTAAACATTTGATATTGTTATAAAACATAATTTTATATACCTTTTATATGTAGTTTAATTTCATAACAATTTTGGGTTATCTTAACACAAATACTATTTGCAACTTAATACTAATTTTGAATTTATTTTATTAAGATTTATAATAACTTGTATATTTAAATTAATATTTTGGTATATATATATATGACTTTTATGTCTTAAATATGTTCAGAAATTATAGTTTTATAGTTTACTTTATAATACCAGATTTTATCAAAAATTATTTTGTCATAACTATAAATGTCATTTGAAATTTTAACATATAAATGTCTTTTAAGCAAAATAATATGTTTTGATTTCTAAAGTTCATATTTAAAATTAACTTATATCTCATAATAAATTAAATTTTAAGTTCTAAGATTATTTAACTCCATATTCATCATATAATTACTCTAAATATTTTATTACTTATAATGAATATTTTAATTAAACTCTTATCTTTATTATTCTGTTAATCACTTTCATTAATATAATTAACCTAAGTCTATAAATCAAAATTATCTTTGTTTGATTCAAATAATTTATAATATACATAATAGTTAGATAGTACTTTGAATATATTTTACCGAAATCGATATCATCACCAAATCATTCTGCATATTATCATTACACATTATATCATACATCATTATTATAAATTACAATCATTCACATCATAGGTTGCATTTTATTTAATATATCATTTCATATTACTTTGCATATGACAAATAGTTCATACTGCATTATAACCAACATGTTGCACACACTATATTACATGTTACCTTTTTACTCTACACACAACAAGTATACTATATGGGTAGTTTTTATCTAATTAATAATAAATAGGATTATAAATAAAATAGATAACCTATTTGTTTAACTTGATTGACTTGTTTGGCTTGGTTGAATTGATTAGCTTGAATTGAATTGATTGGATTGATTAACATGTTTGGTTTGTTTGGCTTGATTTGATTGACTTGTTTGAACTGTTTCACATGACTTAATTTCATTGGTGGTTGATAGGTGTGTTAGAAATATATGTATGCATTTGTAGTTGATAGGAGCTTTATAGGTTTTAGTATAAATAGAAGTTACAAGAAATGTTTGGTTTTATGTTTGAATTGATTGATTGTTTAGATTAAATTGCTTTACTTATATCACAATTTTAAGGATAGCTTATCATAGTTATTTCTTAGTCTAGATTAAGGTCTTATTAGAAGGATAGGTTTAGTCTTGTATTAAATTCAGGCGGAGTTTTAGGGTTTCTAAGGATTAGTTGAAGGGTCAAGAATGCTTTAGTTGTTTAGATTGTTTGTTTGAATTACTTGTCTAAATTTATTTGCTTATTTGAATTAATTATAAATATTGAGTTGGTTGCTTAGTTTATTATCCTTTTATTTAGTTTATTAAACTAGTATAGACATAATTTTTGGGGGAGTTACAAAATTTTTAGTTTAGAATCATAGATTTAGTATAAGGAGTATTATATAGTTATTAGAATCATTTATAGCATAGATTTAGGAGGAGTATAACTTAGTTTAGTCTAGTATATTCTATTATAGGTATATTGTAGTATAATCATAAGAAATGTATAGATAAATATAGGATTTAGAGGGAGTATGTTTAGAATTTCTTTTTGACAATGACAAAGGGGGAGAAATTATAAAATAGTATAGTTTAAGTGGGAGTTAGAAGGAATTCATGGTGAAAGAGGGAGCAATTGAAAAATCAGATTATCAAGTATCAATATTTTATAAGCCAAGGTTGTCATCATCAAAAAGGGGGATATTGTTGGAGAATGGAGGTTTGATGACAACAACCTTGTCTCAATTATCATTGATTATAATATATATATATATATATATATATATATATATATACTTACATCTCTATCTATAATATATAGACATATATATGCATGATTCATATACAGGAATTATTACTGAAGGCTGTATAGTTTAAAGATATTAGAGATTCAGAATTCAGAGATGATTCAAGACTCACGAGTATTCAAAATTTCAAGAGTTCAAGATAAATATAGTAACAGAGTCTAGATTATGTAAGACTCTAAGTAGCACTCCGGGTTCAAATTCAAATTCTGTTTTTCAAATTCTGATTTCAAATTCTATTTTCAAATTCTATTTTTTAATTTTTGTCTTCTCTATTTTATTTTATTTACTTTACTTTTAATTCCAAACTCAAGTTTTATAAGTTTTATATATTTATACTTTTATATACTTTATATTTATATTGTTTTAACTCTATAATTTTATAAATATGTGTATACAGTTAATATTTATGTTTTCATATGATTTCCTACTTTATGATATTCATTTATAACACTATGTTTTAATTAAAAAAATTCTAGAATTATATATATATATATCAAAACACTTGAAAAATGCTCAAAATCTAGTTTTACACATTATATGTCAACATACATTTATGCCCATGTCGACATACAACTGTCGTTGTTTCAAAATTGTAAGGAAGTGTCCTTACTCTATTTGTGACAATTCAAAAATGTTGCAACCTTTCAAATGTTTTAAATAGGGGATGATTTCGAATTTTATGATCATTCTTCTTCTCCACTTTCATCCTTTTTCTTTACACCATTATTCTTTCTTCTTTTTATGATTTCTACACCTATACTCTGTTGAATTCAATTCTATTTATATGAAACTTCTTCTCTTCTCACTCTCGACTCATTACTCTCTGATTCAAGTGTTACTAAAGAGTTATAGGGCTGTTTGTAATTATTTATGTTGTGTGAAATCGGTGGTATCCCTTGTAGCCGTGAAATCAAGGACGGGTAATCGGTGGTATCCCTTGTAGCCGTGAAATCACGGAGGGTATACTTGATCAAGTATGTGTGTGTGTGGAATCGGTGGTAACCCTTGTTGCCGTGAAATCAAGGAGGGTTCTAATTGGATATTGATATAGTAATAAAACTCTGCGCAATCCAGTGTTGCATGGGACTAGACGTAGGAGCAATAACGAACCAATATAAAATCCGGTGTGTTCTTTCCTTTTCTACATTTAATTTTTGTTTATCTTTGTGATTGTGCTTGATTCTGTGTCTGTAATTATTTCTATGTTGTTTAATTCATATAATATATCATACAAGCATTAGATTTTTGATTAAATTCACAAAAACACTATTCACCCCCTTCTAGTGTTTGTTTTGCCTTAATGATCCAATCTGCAATCCCTAACAGCACCTAGATTATGATATTAGAGCAATAATCCAAGAGCCTTTTTTCTGGAAGTATATATAGGAGTTCCATGGCCTATACTCGGGCATTTGTAATAAATGACTAGAAATTCTCTTCTGGCAATTGATAGAAGTTCTGAAGTAAACCCCGACTCGGGTATTTAATAAAAGACCAGAAGTCCACTTCTAGCATTTAATGGAAGTCCCGAACCATATCCAAATTCTGGTATTTAATAGAAGACTAGAAATTCACTTCTGGATTTTAATTGAAGTCATGAACCAAATCCAGATTGAGTATTTAATAAAAGACCAAAAATCCACTTCTGGTAATTAATAGAAGTCCCGAACCAATCCTAGATTCTGGTGTTTGTTATTGTTTGAGCCAATCTCAGTCTCATTCTTTAAAGCAAAGGTTGTACGTTCTTTAAGCACTCTTCTTTCGAGCTTTTGTTCCCTTCCCATGGGATACTTGTGTAACAGAGGCGACTACATGGTTAGTATGCTCTTCTAGAGCTTTGTTCCCTTTCCTCGGGAATGAATGTAAGTGGAGGATGTATGTGCTTGCTGAGCCATTCTACGGACTTTCATTTGTCAAAGAAAAATATGTACGTGCTTTGTTAGCCACACTCTGGGCTTTCGTTTGTCAAAGCAGAGGATGTACGTGCTTTGTTAGCCACTCTCTGGGCTTTTGTTTGGTGCACTTGGCTAGCTTATTCTCAGGCAGGGTCCAAGAACTTACCCTACCTCCCTCCAGGAGGCGCCTTATCCTGGCCATCATAGGCGATGATAAAGACTTAAATGCTTTATCCTGACCATCATAGAAGTGGGTAAAGGTTTACTCTTTTGATACTCTACCCTGGCCAAAGTAGGCAGTGATAGAGGCTTACACATCACCCTTCTCCAAGGGGTGCCTTAACTCAGCCATCATAGGCACGGATAAGGGTTTTCGATGTTTTACCATGGCTCTGTCTGATTTGGATGTAGATAAAGGCTTACACTCACCCCCCTCCAAGGGGGTACTTACCAAAGCCATCGTAAGCGGGAGTATGGGTCTTAGTTGCTCCATCATAGGGGCGGAGGCTTACACTTTTGATGCTTTATCCTGGCCTTTTCTGAATTGTACGCGGCTAAAGCTTACACACCACCCCTCTTCGAGGGGTGCCTTGCCATGACCATCTTAGCGGTGACAAGGGTTTTCTACCATCGTAGTTAGTTTCACCCTTTTTGGGTTGTACCAAATTTGAAGGAATTCCATACTCCTGTCCATGTAGACATTCTTTCTTCAAGAAATCCTTTGTTGTAGTTGACTAAATTTTCTTTACATATCTATATAACTATCCTTTATTAAAGAATTTGATGATCATCCCTTCAAGGACTCTGCAATGATTAGTTTTATGTCCATTCATCATATGATAGTAGCGGTAGGTCCCTCTTAATTTGATTTCATTCTTGGGTTTGTTCATTAGTGCTAGCCAAAAGTCAAGCTCGTGTTTGGTTAGGAAATAGATATTCTAAATTGATATTGTAAGTTTGCATTCTTCGGGTAATCTTGACTCAAAGACTCCCTTCCGACGTCGGAAATTAGCCCTTTTGTTACTCAATCTTCAATCTTTCACTTCATTGTGTCATGAGATTGAGGTGCAACTTGTTTCGACCATTTTGAGGTAAGTTGAATGAAATCCACCCTTACTCTTTGCTCAAATATAGTTCCTTTAACTTGTTCATGGATGGCTTTCTTTATGTAAGTGAATATATTACATTCCTTTGATGTAGAATTTTTTAGAGAAAAGATGGAGGTTGGTCCTATGTGAAAAGGGTTAATGTTGCAACGGTCATGATCATAAGGTTCTACTACCTTTTCCTTGTTCATAAGCAGTAAGGCTTCCAACCTAAGCATTTGTTCTTCCATATCTCTTATAGTATCGGTGCTTGATGTAGCCACTTCATATCCAGAAGATTATTGTCGAGATCCTTTCTTCATGGTTTTGCTTCTTCAAAGCTTAGTCCAACTAGAATAGAACAACACAGGTATGGATGTGGTTAGGTTATCCAAAGGATCAGAGGTTCAATCCCTTCTTCAAGCGCCAAAGTGTTAACAATATTTTTCGTCAACACCAGAGTTATGTCCAAGGATGTGGACCAAAGGGATTATTTAGTTCCTACAAGCTTGAGTTAGTTCACCGTTTATTAGATATCAAGGTCTTAAGCCCAAAGATTAGTTACTCTTCCTCCAAGAGGTAAGTATCACTCTTACGAGACTCAAGGACCAATAGTTACCTTAGGATAAGGTTTCCCTAAGCGCAATGCAAGTTAAAAAACTAAATGGCTTATGGAAGGGTATTCTGGTAATTAAATTTATGCATGAAGCTTAGTCGTGAGGAAGCAATGTGGAAATAAGTGGTATAAGCAGTAAAGAAATGCATTAAATAGATCACAAGTGTTGATTCTCTGTTTATTGATCACTTTGTTGAGTACATATAAGTTTCTAAGTAAAATCCCCAACTCGATTTACAAAATACTCTCTAGGAATATGACTACAAGATTTTAGAATGAGAAAATGTCCCCCAAAGTGAGACCCATAAGGTCTTATTTATATAAAAATTGGGCCCCTTTTGGTAACGATTAGCAGAAGCCCTGCTTTCAGATTCAACAATGATGCTTGGTCTCAGTGTCGACCGCACCATCGGCTTTCGGTGCTGGCTTTCGAGTTTCGGTCTTCTATTCTCTTCTAAATGTCGTTATCGGCACCTTCTTATTTTCGAAGTTGGTGACGCCTCCTCACATTGTATCAATACCAAACAAATTGGTATAGATAGCTTCTTTTATTTGCTTTTGATTTCAGTGGTAAAACTTGATTCCTATAGCCAATTCTAAGCTTTGCCTTGCTTTAGTGATTTCTGAGCGTTGTCCTTACTTTAGCATCTTCCTTGGCATCAGTATCGACATTAAGCATGTTAATGTGGTTAACCTTTCTTTCTCATGTGTTTCGGCTTACTTCAACAGCCTTTGGTTCTAGTGTTGGCTTTGCGAACGGTATTGCTTATAGATCCTTTCTAATTGCTTTTATACTACTTCCTGGTGTCGGTACCAATACTAAGCAAATTGGTACCGATAGCTCCTTGCTTCGCCCTAGTTTGGTTTAGTGCCCCCTCTTTCACAACTCAGGATTTTGGTGTAAAAGTGTATGCCTTCAGAATTGAAACAAATCTGATTTCTTTTGGTCTCAGTACCACACATACTCTTGATTGTTTATCGCTCTCCTTTTGGGTTTGGTATCGTCCTACCGCTATTTCCCTTGTATCGGTACCAAGATTTGCCTCCTTCGTAGGTACCGATAGCATATTAGCCAAATCCTTCCTTTTTGGATTTCAGTATCGATTGTCTCAGTGATTTGGTGTCGGTTGCATGCTTCTGAAACATTCTTTTAGTGCTAGCTATGCTCTGATACCCCTTAACCTTTTTTTGGTTTTGGCGTGAAATCTAGTAGTAACTTCTTTTATTAAACCAAAAGCTGAATAACAGAGCATGATCTTAGTCTGAATATTCAAATAAAAAAGAACTATTTCAATTGCAGAACATAATTTTTTGATATGTTCCTTTTGCAAGATCTAAGCTTGAATAAAAAAACATAGTTTCTGTTGATAGTAGTATAGTAAGTTTGCATACCTGAAATCAACTTTAGGTATAATAAGAAATAATGATGGTTTCTGAAATGCAGTATCATTGGTAGTTGGGGTGTTGGCCACAGTAAACAAACTAAATTGATGTTGATAAAAGATCAAAATAATGAGCATGAGTATATGTCACAAATGTGAGACATAAATAAACCATGAGAACCTAATTGGGAGTAATATAATTTTTGATACTTGCAATTAAGTTGCCAAAAACTTATTTTCTTTTTGGTTAAATAAACAACATTTTTGAAAATAGCAATGAAGTACAACTAACCTTAAAAAAAATAAAGAACTTTCATTCGCAAAAGTTTCACGTGTCCAAACATCTTCCTCGGCCAAGCCTCCCAACTGCAAGTACATACCTACTCACTGTATCAAAACATTCCGTAATCTCGGTGACCTCTTTTCTGTTGGAGAATGGAGTTTTGATGACAACAACCTTATTTTAATATTAATTAATTATAAAATATATACTAACACCTTATTTCTGACGAGTTCGTTAATATGTTGTATTCCAGAACTAAGCTTAACCAAAGCTCTGATACCACATTGTGATGACCCCAAACCCCATACTGACGGTGGCAAGGGTAATCTTTGGAATATAACACATAAATAGATAACAGCAGAACAGAAATAAATAAATACACCAGATAATGTACAAATAATACACTGGATAAACATAATCATCAGAGTTACGCAGTATATAGGATCATACTTAGTACAAATACAGTTCATCTATACATAAATGTGTACAACGGAAAACAAACATAATATGTACAATAGGAGCTGAACAACATAAAAAGAGATAAATGATAGAATCCATCTTCAGCTCCAGCTATCCAGAAAGAGCCTGCTAGAACCTGAATACAAGGTTGCCCGTGTAGAAAAGGGGCACCCGAGTTTGCAAGTGAAACAAACTACGAGTCAGTCATGGGACTGGTATGAGAAATCTACTTAACACATTTTATAATATGGCTAATCCCAGGACCACGCCACTTTCGCGGAATGGGTTTACTCCATTGGATTGCCAGTGCTTTAAAACAAGTCAATCTTTTAAACATCGCAATGCTTTTTGTAAAAAATGAAGCCATTATAAGACTCAGTTCCCATCACACAATGCAATGCAAACCGGAGGATAGAGTTTTTACCTTATAATGATCAAAATATGCTTGATACGAATGAAACAAAAGAATTCTTAATCAGACTCCAACTGTAAAATAGTAAGAGAACGATTCCCTAGGTATTAACCCCGAAGGCCGAAACCAACATCATACCAATACCCAGGAAACCATCCGTCTTAGCTCGTTTCCAGTTAGTTTCTAATTTTATATACAATCATAAATATCAATCATAGACTGCATTAATACCCAATAACACTATGTCGCCATATATAGGTATACAATCAAAACCGCACATGTCGTAACTGGAAATTGGATTTCCGTCATGAACCAAGACAAAAGATAGTCCTTACCGAATTCGAGATTGTCTAGCCCGAGTCTCAGGCACAGCCGCAACCATACCTTGGATCGTCAGGGCCGGTCCACACGAAGTGGATTATAATGCCTGAACAATGCGTTTCCCCGCCCTTTGGGGCATAAATGAGCCAACGAATGACTCCATCGGTCCCGGATCGACCGATATATCCGAGGCGCCTCGCAACAGCAACAACCACACAGGTGAAAATAGTATAAATGTCAGCCAGTTTAAGCACTGACACCACCACTAGCTAGAAAGAAACGCACGTCCCACCTGAGGTCCTCTCCTGTTTCTGGCTCATACCGGGGTGTGAGGCTCACGAATTCACGTTATGCACAAAGCTATACCACACAGGCCATGCTTTGATCATCAACAACAAGACCTTGCTTTTCAACAGAAGCCTTGATCATTGCATCTGAGCATGCCACACATGCGATTCACACCATGCAACTGATGGTTATCCATCACACAGAATGAATTCCAATGTCAGACACACAGTCCATTTACAAGTTTGTTCTGGGTCTGAACGAAACCGGAGGCACTATATACCTCGCATACCCATCGATCTCCACGTACGTCTGGACGATCACCACTCATTATCTATATTTCGGGATGCCTCCCAATCTGTACATCAGTTATCATCCAACCGCGGTGAAGATCTCTGGTCTTCAACCACCGTCTTCATCTTCGACTTCTTATCGTTGATTCAGTTATTCAGAATGGGATAAACCCGGTCTTTCTGAGCAACTCATGTATATAATAAATAAGTACTACACAAACACAACATACGCTTCATTCCAATTCATCAGTCACTAACCATAAATTAGTAAGAGAACGATTTCCCAAATATTAACACCGAAGGCCGAAACCAACTTCAGATCAAAACTCAGGAAACCATTCGAATTAGATAACCTTCAGTTAGTTTCTAAATTTCACATTCCATATCGTTTATAATATATTATAATGATTTATCGCTATTTTTATTGATTTAAAATTAGCCAATTCATTCAAACGACGCTTTGGGCCATAACGTGGTCGTGGCGCTGTTTTTCTTCTGATTTGATTTACACATATCTAAAAATATAACCATTAGATCTTCACAAATTTTATATCATTAGCAAGGTCTTTTAAAAACGAATCCAACGGTTTCAGTTTCGGGAAAATCCGACGGTCGGATCTCCTGGTACACTCGTTTGAAGTTTTGATTTCAAAATACGAACTCCAGCGTCGTTATTCGATTTAATTTAATTATATATATATATATATATAATTGATTATGGCACTGTTTTTCTTCAGATTTGAATTAAACATTCCAGACAATCCAACTTTTGGATCTTCACAAAGTTGGTATCGTTGGAAAGATATTTCCAAAGCAAACCCAACGGTTTCGGTTTCGGTTTCGGGAAAATCCGATGGTCGGATCTCCCGCACTAATCGTTTGAAATCACGGTTTCAAAACACGAACTACGGCTTCGTTATTCAATATATTTCAATTATATATATATATAATCGATTCTTCGATTTCAAAACTATTTTCTTTTCATACATTTGATAAAAATGATATTTTTATCTAACCGACATTTATTTCAGCACTTCACTATTTTTAACAATTCATGTATATAGTAAAAATGTGATTTTATTGTAAAACAATTTATTTCAAAACACGACTATTTTATATAATTCATATAGATGATAAAAATATGATTTTTATTATAAAACAATTTATTTCAAAACACGACTATTTTATATAGTTCATATAGATGATAAAAATATGATTTTTATTATAAAACAATTTATTTCAAAACACGACTATTTTATATAGTTCATATAGATGATAAAAATATGATTTTTATTATAAAACAATTTATTTCAAAACATGACTATTTTATATAGTTCATATAGATGATAAAAATATGATTTTTATTATAAAACAATTTATTTCAAAACACGAATACCATTCAACACATGAATTTCTATTCAACGAATGAATTTCTATTCAACACATGAATGTTTTTTATAGTTCGTATATATAGAATAAAAATGTGATTTTCATTGTTAAAACAATTTATTTCAAAACGCGACTATTTTATATCGTTCATATAGATGATAAAAATATGATTTTATTATAAAACAATTTATTTCAAAACACGAATACCATTCAACACATGCTTTTCTATTCAACACATGAATGTTTTCTATAGTTCGTATATATAGAATAAAAATGTGATTTTCATTGTTAAAACAATTTATTTAAAACACGAATACCATTCGACACATGAATTTCTATTCAAGAATGAATTTCTATTCAACACATGAATGTTTTCTATATTTCGTATATATAGAATAAAAATGTGATTTTCATTGTTAAAACAATTTATTTAAAATACGAAAACCATTCAACACATGAATTTCTATTCAACGAATGAATTTCTATTCAACACATGAATGTTTTCTATTCAACACACGAATATAGTTTCAACACATGAAAATAATTCTAACACATGAATATTATTCAAAATTTCGGCAGCATAACGGCAGGGTAGTTAAAACCGGGGCCGTCCCTAGTACGGCTCCTCGCTCTACCTTAAAGCCTCGCAGCTTTTGACAATGGGGATTTCATGCATCTAGTTCGCATGCAGGCGACATGTATATTTTTTTTTCATTTCCACAAACTAATCCTATGTGGTTTCGACCAAATAATTCTCAACCATAAATGGGTATTTTTCAACCACAATCAATCAATTTCAACCACAAACAATTCTAATCAACCATTCGCTATCAACCAATTTTCACACCAATTACAACCAATAAATATCGTCCATGGTTTGTGGACGAGGGGCGTATATATATATATATATATATATATATATATATATATATATATATATATATATATATATATATATATATATATATATATATCACTTCCATTTCAACACATATATAATTTTTACAACGCATATATAACTTATACATCGAACGTACAACTTATACAATGCTTGTACATGAGGTGTACAACGCTTATATAACTCATACATCGACTATATAATTTATACATCGTCGTTTTTCATATCGTATATAATTCAGAAATCTCACATTGGGTTCCACTCCACCAAAAATAGCAGAAGGCTCAGAAAAATACGCGGTCTATTCTAGAATGTAGAAGACGTCCACACGAGTCCACTGTCTCTTGTTTCACTGAATTTCGTCAACATAGCAAAAAGATATGATTTTTACAATGAAATCATAATGCTTTAAAGTGCTATTAAACTGTTAAAATAAATTCAGCTGTTACCTTTCTGAAATCGTTCAAAACTAGGTTTAGCTTTTTCGGTTAATCCACGAAGCTATAGCACGATCGGACTGTACAGCGTTGAAGAGGGAGGAGAGGGTATTGCGGCGCCGGTGGTGGCGTCCAGTTCGACGCTGGCACGGAGGGGCGGCGGCGCTTTGAAGTCGCCGACTTCACTGCGTCTGATCTCGACAACCACTCCATGAAAAAATGCAATCCTTGTCTTGATTTGAAGCTCTCGTGATGTTCTTCAAAATCTTCAACTGGGTGGAGTGATTTTGTTGAGTAATTTGGCCGGAATTCACCTGGGAATTGGCAAAGTGGTTTCCGCCTTCAACGTAGCAGCGGGGAGAGAGAAAATTTGAAGTGGACGAATGAGATTTTATTCATTTATATATTTTTAAAATCTCTAAAATACCCTCTTTCTCACATGAACACCAATACAAACCCAACGACTGTCGTCCCTAGCCAAATACCCCCATTCCGAACACAATGGGATATGTTTTGTAGGCCCATACGGCTGTTTCAGCCAGTTTTTCTTCAAATTAAAATATAAATCATTCAATATTATTTTGAACGTACATTTCAATTTGCCGGGGCCACATACTGATTCTAAAAATTCCCGAAAAATAAATCTAGCTAAGTTTTGACGATACGGTCCCAACAAAACTTGTTTTGTCGAATTCTGAGACCGTTTGAAAAATGGCCCTTTTTTGGTCGATCCAATTTAATAGAAATCGACCAAACACATTTTCCTTTGCCACGCTCACATACTAGCATCAAAAATTATGAAATTTGAAACCTAGCAATAATTTGACATCCCGGATCCAACAAAAGTGGTTTCATCGAATTTTGAGGTCGTTTGCAAAATGGCCATTTTCACGAGCTATATAAACACTATAGCGACCTTTCTGAAAATTCATTTAGCCATAACTTTTGCTTCCAGGTATGAAACTTTGATTTTTCAGATTTGTTAGAAAGATATTTACCAACAGATTTAAATATTTTTGGTTTCACTAAAATCAGTTTTAATTTGCACCCGGTACAGTTAGTCAAAGTTTGAATTCAAAATTTGAAACTACCACGCCATTTCATGCCTTGTTTATAATTAGAATTAATTATATTTGTTTTCAAACGTCGATTCAAACTTACTTTTCATCGTTATTATTTAAAATATTTATTTTAAATATTTTAAATTCACTAAAATAGCTAAATTAAAATTTTCAAACTGGTTCATATTTTCCAGGTTGTTACAATCTCCCCCACTTAAAACTTTTCGTCCCTGAAAAGGAACAAAGTCGAAAGTGGTTTGATTAATCAGCTCTACTTTCAATTCGGCTTCCATTCTCCAACTTTTCAGTTTCTGAGAATTTTCTGATTCTTCAAAAATTTGGCTAACACCCTAAATTTTCGAAAAATTTCGCCATAACCTCCTTTGAACGGGGAGAGATTTGGAAATTTATTGGGCCGTATTAGGTACCCAGTAAATCCTAATAAGCATGCACATATTTATAGTGATATATTCCGGTGTCCACAGGGGAGTGTGTATAGATCATAACTCCAGAGAATAAATTCTCGACACCCTATAAATGGTTTTTGTGCCTTATGACCAGAGAGACATGTTTATTGTCATCTCCAGACCCGTGTGGGTTTTTTATTAGTCTTGCAATTTACCATTACATTTTATATGGTCCATATCAGTCATCAGTTCAACCTGTAAAATACAGTCATCGCCATACAAGCCTCTCGCTCGTATGGTAAATCTTCAACCTTGTCACACAAGCTCCATTCGCTTATGTGGTATATGATGAAGTATGCCTATCCTCAAGAAGTATGCCATGTAGTATAGTTCAAAATTAATTGTTACTATCCTATAGCGACATTTATTATTACACACAGAACAACCAGCACTCCGCATCCAATGACATTCAGAGGAGTTGATATAATAATAAAATTGCGCATCCCACTCATTAAGGTTTACCTATTTGTCGGGCACGCAAATAAATTCTTTACTCAACAGCTAATCCTTTTACTTGTTCAAACATATATAATGCACATGTATATATTTCTATCTATTTTTAAATCAGTTCAGTGTGTGATTTAATCGAATAAATTCTACCATTCATTCTCTTACTGATTAAATTAACTATCATTCTAATAATTTAATTAATCAAATCCACTATCACACAAAACATACAACAATCAATTTTATTTTTAACTTTTCAAAAATGTACTAATCAATTCCTATACTCTTTTAAAATCATTCAGACTGTAGAATTAAAAGTTCACATCCATGAAAAGAAAATAACAACAAAGTAGAGAACATAATGGAAATTTCAAAATATGTAAATGTACCTTGCACCAGAGTCAATCAGAGATATCCACCCTGCACTTAGGATAAGCTTTCTTAATGCTTTCCTCTGTTTCCCAAGTACAATCTCACGGATCTCCACTCCATTGCACTTTGACTAAGTGAACCTTCTTGTTACTCAGTTTTTGGTTTCTTTGTCGATAATCTTTAGCGGCTCTCTTCTCACAGCTAATTCTGAAGTAATTTCAATATCCTGTTGCGCTGCTTCTTCCATGATCAAGTCTGGATCATGAACGTGCTTTGAAGTTGAGATATGTGAAATACATCATGCACTCCAGGCAACCAATCTGGCAATTGAATTTTATAAGCAAGGGTTCCAATCCATTCAAGAATAGGGATTGGACCAATAAATCTGGGCGCCAACTTCCCAGTTTTGCCAAATCGATTCACTACTCTCATCGGAGAAACCCTTAGATAGACATAATCACCAACAGAAAAAGCCAAATCCCTTCTTCTCGAAGCAGCATAGCTCTTCTGTCGGCTTTGAGCGGCGAGTAATCGTTTCTTAACGAAATCGACTTTGTCTGCAGCTTCGCGGGTCATATCCGGTCCTAATACAAGCCTATTACCAGGTTCGACCCAACAAGCAGGAGATCGACACGGTCTACCATACAATGCTTCAAATGGTGACATTGTCAGGATCGCCTGGTAGCTGTTGTTGTATGAGAATTCAGCTAAATGCAAATGGTCTTCCCGTGATCCACCAAAGTCAAGAACACAAACCCGCAATAAATCTTCGAGTATACGATTCACCCTCTCAGTCTGACCATCTGTTTGAGGATGATAGGCGGTGCTTAGATTCAGCTTTGTTCCCAGTTCTACTTTAAATGCCTCCCAGAATTTGCTAGTAAATATTGGTTCTCTATCACTAACTATACTGAGAGGCACTCCATGTAGCCTCACAATTTCCTTCAAATGTATCTGCGCCAGACTCTAAGTAGTTCGGTTCGATATGACAGGTATGAAATGGGCGGTCTTCGTGAAGCGATCTACGATCGCCCAAATACTGTCATTTCCTTTTCTGGTTCTGGGAAAACCATCTATAAAGTCCATCCACTTCCAACCTGGAACGTCCAGCGGTTGTAATAATCCAGCAAGTTTCTGTTGGTCGCTTTTGACTAGTTGTCAAGTAGAGCATCTGCTTACATATATTGAAACGTCCCTTTTCATATCTTTCCACCAGAATGTTCGCTTGAGATCGTTATACATCTTGGTCACACCTGGATGGATACTCAGCTTGGACTTGTGACACTCTTCTAACACTCCCCTTTTTAACTCGGGGATGTCGGGAACACAAATCCTTCCTATCAATCTAAGAGTCCCATCGTTATCTATTTGAAAGCACGATGGTTCGCCTTTCGAATCCTTCTGATCATATCCTTAATAAAATTATCATCCTTCTGAAGAATAGATATTTTGTCAATCAAGGAAGTCGTAATGATAAAACTGGCGATCATAACATTCTTTCGACTTAGTGCATCAGCCACGACATTGGCTTTCCCTGAAGTGTACAGAATCTCAAAATCGTATGCTACAAGGAACTCTAGCCAACGCTGCCGCCTCAGATTCAAGTCTTTCTGGGTGAACAGATACTTTAACGACTGGTGATCTGTAAACAATTCGAATTTCTCACCCAAAAGATAGTGTCTCCTGATTTTCAAAGCGAAAACGATAGCCAACTACTCCAGATCATGAGTAACGTAGTTCTTTTCATGTGGCTTCAGCTGACGGCTAGCATAAGCAACAACCTGGCATCTTTGCATTAATACTGCACCAAGGCCTTCTCTAGAGGCATCTGTCCAGACTTTCAAGTCTTGATTGCCATCGATTATTGTTAACACGGGAGCCGTTGTTAATCTTAACTTTAGCTCATCAAAAGCCTCCTCACATTCTGGAGTCCACTAATTTTGAGTGCTTCTTTGTAAGCTTCGTTAAGTGACTAGATATCTTCGAAAAATCTTTAACGAACTTCCGGTAATGGCTAGCCAATCTAAGAAAACTTCGGACTTCTGTGGGAGTACTAGGCTGTTTCCAATTTTGAATAGCGGTGATTTTACTTGGATCCACAACAATTCCCTCTTTTGATACGACGTGGCCAAGAAATTTCAATTCATCTTGCCAGAATATACATTTGGAAAGTTTAGCTTTCAATACATTCCTTCTAAGAATTTCTAGTACCTGTTCCAAATGTTTTTCATGTTTGGCATTTGACTTAGAGAAGATTAGAATATCATCAATAAAAACCAGAACAAACATATTCAAGACTCCTCTGAACACTCGATTCACCAGATCGACGAAGTAAGCTGGAGCATTACATAAGCCGAAAGGCATTACTAACCACTTATAGAATAAGTCTAGACCTCTGAATGTTGTCATAGGAACACACTCTTCGGCAATACGAAGCTGGTGGAAGCCTGTAGCTAGGTCCATCCTTGAGAATACTTGTGCTCCATTCAGACGATCCAACAAATCATCGATTCGTGGCAATGGATATTTATTCTTTGTTGTCTACTTATTCAAGTCACGATAATCCACACATAGTCGCAGAGTACCATCAGGCTTTGGGATAAACACCACTGCTGCTCCCCAATCAAAGAAACTAGGTCTGATTAGACCCTTCCATACAAGCTGTCGAGTTTGATTGTCTAGTTCTTCTTTCTCCTTTAGAGTCATTCTCCGAATAGCGTGCACTACTGGCCTTGCATTCGGGATTAAAGCGATCTTGAAATCAATTTCTCTCTGCGGAGGTAAGCTAACAACTTCTTTGAACACATCCGCATATTTCTTTACGACAGGAATATCTTTGATGAGGTGACGAATATTCTCTGTGACTACAGGGATATTTTCTATTTGAGCCAGAGAAACATCCAAAGCTACCCAAAAATCTTTTCTATTTGAATTCGGGCCTTGACAAGGAATGGTTATATAGTCACCTGATTTAATCTTTGCCTTAACGACTCTATCGGCGCATTTAACCTCAGCTTCATATTTGGTCAGCCAGTCTAACCCCAAGATAAGATCAAACTCTGTAAAATTCAAGATGACCGTGATAGCAGGAAACCGATAATGAGAAAAAGAAACCGGCACCTCACAAACCCAACAGAGATTGAGGGAACCCCCAACCGAATTATGGACAGTCATTGGTTCTTTGAGCTTCTTCAAATTCAAATCCAATTTCTTAACCGCATTTATTGCAACAAAGCTTCGTGACGCGCCGGAGTCAAACAGTACTTTAACCGGAATATCTTTGACAGTTAGTGTGCCTTCTAAAACATCTGGCCTTCCCTGACTAGCTGAGGGCTCAGAAGTTTCTGCTACTTCATTTACCTGAGCCTCTTTGGTCGCTTTTAACAGCCGGCAATCTTGCTTTACATGGCCAAACTGATGGTATTGATTGCATCTTTTACTTTCCTGAAGCTTTTGCCGGATTTAAATCCATCATTCTTTCGTTTCTTCGAGGGTTTACAATTCCTGGTCAGATGCCCCTGCTTATTGCAGTTAGAGCATGTGGTCGCCGTTACTGGTTCTTTCTCAGATCTGGCCCTTTTTCGATTTACTTTAGGCTTCTTACTGACCTTAGACATCGTACTAGCCTAAGGACGATCAGTTTCAGACTCACCTTTATCACTAGAACTGATTTCCTCTTCGTGACGCAACATACCTTTCTTTTCTAGATCCTTATACTGGTAAGCCATGTATATCATTTCAGAAAAAGGAAGGTTCACATTCCTCATTACACTATTCTGATATTTTCTTTACAGACCATGAATAAACCTCAGATTCTTCCTCTTTGAGTCTTGAATCAGATGAGGGGCAAAATGAGAAAGTTCGTTGAATTTCTTATGATATTATGGGATGGTCATATCTCCTTGTATCAGATAAGAGAATTCATCACATAGCCGCTCATTTGCTTCAGGAGGAGTAAATCTTTCTAGGAAAATCTCTTTGAATCTATCCCAGGTGATATCACCTTCTGGATTATCCTTGATGATTGTTTCTGAAGCGACCCGAAACTTCCCCGGTCTCCGAAGAGATGAGAAAGAACGAATTACTGTGAGGACAAGACAAATCAGAACACAAAAAGAAGAACATTTCACTGTTATTACAACAATGCATCAGATTACAAGAATATACAGAGTATAAATGAATATTACACAGAAATATCAGAGATTTAAATTACATTTAAATACATCGCAGCGGAAAATAATACAATACACAACTAGAAGAGATATACGGATACAAAGCTTTCCGGATATCATTCCAGCTGTAAACCAGGATCCTATGAATATAAATCTGCAAAACCAAAACTACTAGCTGCCCGTGTGGAAAATAAAGGCACCCAGAGTTTAGGTTGAAACAATAAACTCCAGGTCAGTCATGTGACTGGTGTGAGAACTAAAACAGTTATTTAAAACTTTACTTTAAAAGAGAGTAATTCAAGGGACCACGCCGTATAACACGGAACGGGTTTCCTCCCAAGAATACTAGTGCATAGAATAAACAGCGCAATGCTTTTTCGAAAAATGAAGCTATTATAAGACCCAGGTCCCATCACACAATGCAACGCAAGCCGGAGGATAGGGTTTTACCTTATAACAGCCAAACATGCTTGATACGTTTAAAACAAATCATTTGATACTATAATAAGTGTATAGTGTCAAGAACAATTTCAATCATAAATATAAATCATAGACGGCATGAGTGCCCCATCCCACTATGTCGCCATACTAGGCTCTACAAATAAAGCCGAAATACACGTATTGGAAATTGGATTTCCATCACGGTGGCTCCTGATTCGAAAGATCGATCGCGTAGTACAAATCACCGCGGCTTACATCTCAGCGAGAGAAAACACCGCAATGCACATCCGCACTTTTGGGACTCAAGTATCACCGCGGCTTACGTCCCAGCAAGAGAAAACACCGCTTACTCTATCCCTCCGAGCACGAAGCTCAATATCGGTCGACCGAATCCACTACACTAAAAATGTATACTGATCAAACCATCAGTTTACCACCATCCCGGGCTGTGAGGCTCGCGGATCAACGCTATACACAAAGCCATGCTATATCAGCTGCACTTTGATCATCAACCACCAAACTTTGCTTTTCAACAAAAGTCTGGATCACTGCATCTCAGTATGCCACACTATCAATCCATATCGTACCACTGATTTCTGCCAATATATAACCTCTGAGCTCATATGTCTCAGAGAAGGGCGTTAAGCAAGAGAATAAATTCTCCGCCGCCAAACAGATATATATTTAGCAGAGATCAACAAATACAATATAAAGGAATACAATGTCGGACACACAATCCATTTACAAGTTCGTTCTGTGTCTGAACGAAACCGGAGGCACTTTCCTCGCATATCCATCCATCTCCAGGTACGTCTGGACGATCACCAACTGATTCCCTCATCCTGGGTGTACAGCCCAATCAAGATCATCAGTAATCACCCAAACGATGTGAAGACTTCCGGTCTTCAATCACCGTCTTCATCTTCGACATCTCGTCGAATCGGTTATTCAGAATGGGTATAAACCCGGCCTTTATGAATAACCCACGTATATAATAAACGAATGTTACACAAACACAACAAACGCCTCATTCCAATTCAGAATATTATTTTATTCACAAAATCACATTCTTAGGGAAAGGTTCCCATTAATTTTATCCAAGATAAATTCTTCTAAATTTATTCTTTAATCCTCCTATGGATATCATTTCAAACTAGTCGGGATTAACGAACCACGCCGAAGTAATTATTTATTTTATTTCCCAATCCCAACCTATATATCCCATGGAGAAAACTGGTAATACTCCACATCTAACACCACGGTGTTATCGGTAAAATTAATTACCATTTCACGTTCAAATCTAATTAAAGATTTAACTATCGCTTTGGAGCAAAACTGATGATACTCCACTCTCGATCACTTTTCAGATTTTGATAATTAAAATTATCAATTCACATTTTAATCTAATTAAAGATTCATTAAAACTCCACTTAGTTTTAATCTTTTCAGAAATCGATATTATGTCTTTAACTGGGTTAAAGAACCAATGTCATCTAAAACACGACTCACGATAAACCCAAATCACATTTGATATTAAATACAAGGCTCTGAATAGAAAATATACCGGCTTACATTCAATATCAAATTCTGAAACCAACAAATATCGTATTGGAAATAACGATATAAAATATATCTTTCAAATCCCCATAACAATATTTGTATAATCACGAAATCCAACATCGAAATATCCCGAAGATAATTTCGATTCAACTCCAGTCCAATCCACGTATTGGGAGTATTGGTTATTTTTAAAATCACTTTCAAATTCAATTTATTTATTTCAAAAATAAATTGATTTTAATTCTAGTTCAAAACTAGTTCATTTCGATAAAAATCTATTTTTATCTTTACAAATGTGGAGTTTTTCACCCCCGTTCTTTCCAATTCACATATTATGATTTTACACAAATTATAGATATTTTTAATAATTTTATCAAGGCCCGTACAGTCGATTTCCATCTACGGCCATCGAACTGCACTTACAGCGACCTTTTTCGAATTTGATTTGGACATAACTCCAAATCCAACCGTTAGATTTCAAATTTCTAATATTCATTGGAAAGCTCTTTTCGATACGAACCCAACGGTTCCGGTTTTAGGAGAATCCGACGGTCGGATCTCCCGCAATGTCCGTTTGAAATAAATGGTCGAAATTCACGAACTGCCGCGGCGCGGCGCATTCTATTCAGGCCATTATATATATAATATATATATATTATATATATTTCGTCGATTTCCTTTTAAAACGAATTTTATAAATAGTTCTACATTCGTTTCAAAACAATTTCTACTTCCATTCCAATTCAAATCAAAATTGAATTCTTCTTCATAAATTCGTTTTAAAGTTCATTTCTATTCAATTCATTTGAATTCATTTGAATTCGCTTTCAATTCAATTCATTTCGAAATCGTTTTCAATTCAATTCATTTCGAAATCGTTTTCAATTCAATTCATTTCGAAATCGTTTTCAATTCAATTCATTTCGAAATCGTTTTCAATTCAATTCATTTCGAAATCGTTTTCAATTCAATTCATTTCGAAATCGTTTTCAATTCAATTCATTTCGAAATCGTTTTCAATTCAATTCATTTCGAAATCGTTTTCAATTCAATTCATTTCGAAATGAATAAAATCGATATAAATATCGTTTACGTCAAAATGGCGTCAATCTAATCAACACGGCTTTATATTTTCAAAACTTCTTTATTCTATCCAACAAATGAATATTTATCCCATTCAACACATGAATCTATATTTATTTCAACGCACGACTAATCTCAACACATGAGTACTGTCAACACATCACTATTGTTATATTCAACACATGAATTTTCTTTTATAATATTCATTACTTTCCCGATTGGAATGAGGCCCAATCAATCACCATATAATGTTAATTATATGGATTCCATACAACACATGTATATAATAGCATTGAAAAATAATCAACCATCAACCAAAGTGCACTACACTGTATAAGCATCAAATATAAATAGTCGACGCTTACACAGTCTGTCGACCAATCGATCGACAATAATTAAATAATTGGGATTCGTGTACGCCAAATATCATCCCAACACCCGTGTGGGGTTTCAAATCAACAAACACATATTTTTGTTTGTGCAGTTGGGCGATGTGTAAAATTTATCAACCCAATCAATATCAGTCAAATCAGTGTAAATAAACAAATCGGCCGATTTGTTTATAAATATTTATTTACTCACTTTCACGTTAAAAATTATATTTTTAACGACAAAAATATTTTATTTCCACACTTGAATTTCTATTCAGTTCATTTACACAATAAAAATGATATTTTTATTTTTCTAACATATTTTAGAAAATTACGGCGGCATAACGGCACGATACTAGAAACGGGACGAGACCTAGCCTTATCCCCGGTCTAGTGAAGGCCCACGCCATTCACACATCAATCAAATCAATCTCAATTCACCACACAATTCAATTTCAATCAAATAATCTAACTAATTTTTGCAATCAAACAAACAAGTCCATGGTCTGTGGACGATTGTGTCGGGTGCTACCAAGCACCGTCTGCATCCTAGTATATATATATAACTAGAAAAAGAAATTGAAAGGTGAGAAATTCTCACATATAGCTATCCTAGCTCCACGGCACTTCATTGATAGAAATCTCTATTGCTATCGCCTCTTCGTCATCTTCGTTGCCCGTAGCCACTACATATATAAAAATCGAATTTTTATTGCGATGTCTTTAAAATAAAAATCACATTTTTATTTTCTCACCTTCAACTTAAAAATCATATTTTTATAATTGCTTCATACTTCTAAAAATCGAATTTTTTACTACGATGTTTTCTATATAAAGATCTCGTCTTTTCAAATATTTCGCCTTTTCAACTATAAATATTTCGCTTTTTCAAATTTAAAGATTTCACCTTTTCTAATTTAAAGATCAAATCTTTTCTTTTACTTTTCAAAATTCAAATCTTTTAAAACCTCTTTTAAAAAATCAGTTTTTACATCTTTCAAAAATCTGTTTTAACTTTTAAACAAATCAGTTTTAAAAATCATTTTCAATTCAGTTTTAAAATCATTTTCAAATCAGTTTTGAAATCTAAAAAAAAAAAAAATCAGTTTTAAAATCAAAAAAAAAAAACAGTTTTCAAATCTAAAAAAAATCAGTTTTCAATTGCTAAAAAAAAAAATCAGTTTTCAATATAAATTAAAAGTTAAAGACTTACTGTCTTTCGGAGGAGGAGGTCGGGGGAGTCACGGTCGCCGTCGCAGGTGGTGGGGGCTGCGCCGGAAGTGGTCAGGTGGTCAGGCGTGGGCGGAGTTCATCAGATCGGAGCTAGGGTTCGAGTTAGGGTGTCGGTTTCGATTTCTGGGTGCTGGAGGAGGTTCGACGTGATGAGGAGACGGAGGCGATGGGTTGGATGCTCGACGCGGTGGGGGAGGACGGCGAACGGAGGTGGGCGGCGGTGGAGCCATCGCGATCTGGAGAGGCACGGGTTTTTTTTTTCTGAACTGAATCGGGGGGGGGGGGGGTATATAAGGGAGAAGTTAATTTAATTTTTTTTTTTTAATTATTTAATTTGAAAGGGTTGACTTTTACATACGACCTCGAAACGAGGCCCACCGCCTGTCGTCCATAGCGTTTCACCCCCATTCCGAACACAATGGGATATGTATCGTAGGTTGATTCAATCATTTGAATCAGTTTCCGTTGAACTTACATTTAAATCACTATATTGAATTTTAAACGTACATTTCAAATTACCGGGGTCGCATACTAACTTGATAAATCACAGAAAAATATTTTCTAGCTTCGTATTGACGATACGGTCCTAACAAAACTAGTTTCGTCGAATTCCGAGACCATTTGAAAAATGGCCAATTTCCAGTCGATTAAAATCAACTGAAACTGGTCAAACGCGTTTTCCTTTGCCACGCTCACATATTGATTTGAAAAATTATGAAATTTGAAACCTAACAATAACTTCACATCCCGGATCCAACAAAAGTGGTTTCGTCGAAATCCGAGGTCGTTTGCAAAATGTCCATTTTTAAGGGCCTGAATTCCATAGCGACTATTCAGAATTTTCAACTGGACATATCTTATCATTTATAAAGTGAAATCTCAGTTTGTTAACTTCGTTGGAAAGATATCGTCAATTAGATCCTAATGTTTTTGGTTTCACTAAAATCCGGATTGTTTTGCTCCCGGTACATTCAATTGAAGTTTGAAATCGAATTATCGAACTACCGCGCCATTTTCAATTCTATTTATAATTATATATAATTATTTATATTCTAACAACGACGTATATAAATATATACGTCGAATTCAATTCTAAACATTTTTCTCGTCGATATTATTTAAAATAATTCATTTTAAATAATCAAAATTCGCTAAAATTGCCAAAATAAAAATTTCAAACTGGCTCGCATTTTACGGGTTGTTACAATCTCCCCCACTTAAAACTTTTCGTCCCCGAAAAAGAACAAAGTCGAAAGTGGTTTGATAATTCAACACTACGTTCGATCTGGCTTTCATTCTCCAACTTTTCAGTTTCTGAGAATTTTCAAATTCTTCAAAAATTTGGCTAACACCCTAAATTTTTGAAAAATTTCGCCATAACCTCCCCTGCACCGGGAGCATCGGGGAATTTCAAATAGCTTCCCCGGTCCTTCAGATCTCAAAAAGAAAAAGAAAAAGCCAAGCGGCTAGCCAATAGGCTCATAAAATCATCATCACCCAAACAAAACAGGAAATTATGTAGTAAACATGTACCTATTTGTCGGGCAACCAAATTTTATTCTTCGGCTCTAGCCTCCTTGCTATGACCTGTTCAATGTAATATATGCATATGCAAGCAAATGTGACCAATTCTCAATACAATTCAATATTTGGTTTAATTAGGCTAAATGGTTAAAAATTAGCAAACAAATAAACAACCAACACAAACATCAATCAATTAGTGAATTTAACGTTTCAAATTCATAATTTTGATACATATACAAAAAATCATGTTTTTGATGCCAATTCACAACAATGTGTTCTAACTATATAAGTTTTGGTTCTCACACCAGTCTAATGGAAATATATAGAAATCACACCTTCGTCACTCGAAATTAAATACTGGTAACGCTGCAGCATTATCAGAATCATTCCCGGGCAACTAGAATGTGATTCTATATCTATCTAATATATTAAAACTACGAATATACGTTCATGACGCGTATATGCAAAACCTTTATATACTAGATTGTCCATATTCAAAATAAATAAATATTCAAATACGTAAAAAGTGATTTAAATTTCTAAGCAAAATTGTTTTCATTTGAAAAATATACTCTTCACACTCGTTCTAGGATACTACTGATCCTATCTCTAACGAGTAATTCTAATTGGATATTGCTAATCCAATATCTGATGAATTCTTTCGTATGGTTCTAATGTGTCTTGTTCTCGAGCTCTGTAAACCAAAGCTCTGATACCAAATGAAGCGACCCGAAACTTCCCCGGTCTCCGAAGAGATGAGAAAGAACGAATTACTGTGAGGACAAGACAAATCAGAACACAAACAGAAGAACATTTCACTGTTATTACAACAATGCATCAGATTACAAGAATATACAGAGTATAAATGAATATTACACAGAAATATCAGAGATTTAAATTACATTTAAATACATCGTAGCGGAAAATAATACAATACACAACTTGAAGAGATATACGGATACAAAGCTTTCCGGATATCATTCCAGCTGTAAACCAGGATCCTGTGAATATAAATCTGCAAAACCAAAACTACTAGCTGCCCGTGTGGAAAATAAGGGCACCCAGAGTTTAGGTTGAAACAATAAACTCCAGGTCAGTCATGTGACTGGTGTGAGAACTAAAACAGTTATTTAAAACTTTACTTTAAAAGAGAGTAATTCAAGGGACCACGCCGTATAACACGGAACGGGTTTCCTCCCAAGAATACTAGTGCATAGAATAAACAGCGCAATGCTTTTTCGAAAAATGAAGCTATTATAAGACCCAGGTCCCATCACACAATGCAACGCAAGCCGGAGGATAGGGTTTTACCTTATAACAGCCAAACATGCTTGATACGTTTAAAACAAATCATTTGATACTATAATAAGTGTATAGTGTCAAGAACAATTTCAATCATAAATATAAATCATAGACGGCATGAGTGCCCCATCCCACTATGTCGCCATACTAGGCTCTACAAATAAAGCCGAAATACACGTATTGGAAATTGGATTTCCATCACGGTGGCTCCTGATTCGAAAGATCGATCGCGTAGTACAAATCACCGCGGCTTACGTCTCAGCGAGAGAAAACACCGCTATGCACATCCGCACTTTTGGGACTCAAGTATCACCGCGGCTTACGACCCAGCAAGAGAAAACAACGCTTACTCTATCCCTCCGAGCACGAAGCTCAATATCGGTCGACCGAATCCACTACACTAAAAATGTATACTGATCAAACCATCAGTTTACCACCATCCCGGGCTTTGAGGCTCGCGGATCAACGCTATACACAAAGCCATGCTATATCAGCTGCACTTTGATCATCAACCACCAAACTTTGCTTTTCAACAAAAGTCTGGATCACTGCATCTCAGTATGCCACACTATCAATCCATATCGTACCACTGATTTCTGCCAATATATAACCTCTGAGCTCATATGTCTCAGAGAAGGGCGTTAAGCAAGAGAATAAATTCTCCGCCGCCAAACAGATATATATTTAGCAGAGATCAACAAATACAATATAAAGGAATACAATGTCGGACACACAATCCATTTACAAGTTCGTTCTGTGTCTGAACGAAACCGGAGGCACTTTCCTCGCATATCCATCCATCTCCAGGTACGTCTGGACGATCACCAACTGATTCCCTCATCCTGGGTGTACAGCCCAATCAAGATCATCAGTAATCACCCAAACGATGTGAAGACTTCCGGTCTTCAATCACCGTCTTCATCTTCGACATCTCGTCGAATCGGTTATTCAGAATGGGTATAAACCCGGCCTTTATGAATAACCCACGTATATAATAAACGAATGTTACACAAACACAACAAACGCCTCATTCCAATTCAGAATATTATTTTATTCACAAAATCACATTCTTAGGGAAAGGTTCCCATTAATTTTATCCAAGATAAATTCTTCTAAATTTATTCTTTAATCCTCCTATGGATATCATTTCAAACTAGTCGGGATTAACGAACCACGCCGAAGTAATTATTTATTTTATTTCCCAATCCCAACCTATATATCCCATGGAGAAAACTGGTAATACTCCACATCTAACACCACGGTGTTATCGGTAAAATTAATTACCATTTCACGTTCAAATCTAATTAAAGATTTAACTATCGCTTTGGAGCAAAACTGATGATACTCCACTCTCGATCACTTTTCAGATTTTGATAATTAAAATTATCAATTCACATTTTAATCTAATTAAAGATTCATTAAAACTCCACTTAGTTTTAATCTTTTCAGAAATCGATATTATGTCTTTAACTGGGTTAAAGAACCAATGTCATCTAAAACACGACTCACGATAAACCCAAATCACATTTGATATTAAATACAAGGCTCTGAATAGAAAATATACCGGCTTACATTCAATATCAAATTCTGAAACCAACAAATATCGTATTGGAAATAACGATATAAAATATATCTTTCAAATCCCCATAACAATATTTGTATAATCACGAAATCCAACATCGAAATATCCCGAAGATAATTTCGATTCAACTCCAGTCCAATCCACGTATTGGGAGTATTGGTTATTTTTAAAATCACTTTCAAATTCAATTTATTTATTTCAAAAATAAATTGATTTTAATTCTAGTTCAAAACTAGTTCATTTCGATAAAAATCTATTTTTATCTTTACAAATGTGGAGTTTTTCACCCCCGTTCTTTCCAATTCACATATTATGATTTTACACAAATTATAGATATTTTTAATAATTTTATCAAGGCCCGTACAGTCGATTTCCATCTACGGCCATCGAACTGCACTTACAGCGACCTTTTTCGAATTTGATTTGGACATAACTCCAAATCCAACCGTTAGATTTCAAATTTCTAATATTCATTGGAAAGCTCTTTTCGATACGAACCCAACGGTTCCGGTTTTAGGAGAATCCGACGGTCGGATCTCCCGCAATGTCCGTTTGAAATAAATGGTCGAAATTCACGAACTGCCGCGGCGCGGCGCATTCTATTCAGGCCATTATATATATAATATATATATATTATATATATTTCGTCGATTTCCTTTTAAAACGAATTTTATAAATAGTTCTACATTCGTTTCAAAACAATTTCTACTTCCATTCCAATTCAAATCAAAATTGAATTCTTCTTCATAAATTCGTTTTAAAGTTCATTTCTATTCAATTCATTTGAATTCATTTGAATTCGCTTTCAATTCAATTCATTTCGAAATCGTTTTCAATTCAATTCATTTCGAAATCGTTTTCAATTCAATTCATTTCGAAATCGTTTTCAATTCAATTCATTTCGAAATCGTTTTCAATTCAATTCATTTCGAAATCGTTTTCAATTCAATTCATTTCGAAATCGTTTTCAATTCAATTCATTTCGAAATCGTTTTCAATTCAATTCATTTCGAAATCGTTTTCAATTCAATTCATTTCGAAATGAATAAAATCGATATAAATATCGTTTACGTCAAAATGGCGTCAATCTAATCAACACGGCTTTATATTTTCAAAACTTCTTTATTCTATCCAACAAATGAATATTTATCCCATTCAACACATGAATCTATATTTATTTCAACACACGACTAATCTCAACACATGAGTACTGTCAACACATCACTATTGTTATATTCAACACATGAATTTTCTTTTATAATATTCATTACTTTCCCGATTGGAATGAGGCCCAATCAATCACCATATAATGTTAATTATATGGATTCCATACAACACATGTATATAATAGCATTGAAAAATAATCAACCATCAACCAAAGTGCACTACACTGTATAAGCATCAAATATAAATAGTCGACGCTTACACAGTCTGTCGACCAATCGATCGACAATAATTAAATAATTGGGATTCGTGTACGCCAAATATCATCCCAACACCCGTGTGGGGTTTCAAATCAACAAACACATATTTTTGTTTGTGCAGTTGGGCGATGTGTAAAATTTATCAACCCAATCAATATCAGTCAAATCAGTGTAAATAAACAAATCGGCCGATTTGTTTATAAATATTTATTTACTCACTTTCACGTTAAAAATTATATTTTTAACGACAAAAATATTTTATTTCCACACTTGAATTTCTATTCAGTTCATTTACACAATAAAAATGATATTTTTATTTTTCTAACATATTTTAGAAAATTACGGCGGCATAACGGCACGATACTAGAAACGGGACGAGGCCTAGCCTTATCCCCGGTCTAGTGAAGGCCCACGCCATTCACACATCAATCAAATCAATCTCAATTCACCACACAATTCAATTTCAATCAAATAATCTAACAAATTTTTGCAATCAAACAAACAAGTCCATGGTCTGTGGACGATTGTGTCGGGTGCTACTAAGCACCGTCTGCATCCTAGTATATATATATATAACTAGAAAAAGAAATTGAAAGGTGAGAAATTCTCACATATAGCTATCCTAGCTCCACGGCACTTCATTGATAGAAATCTCTATTGCTATCGCCTCTTCGTCATCTTCGTTGCCCGTAGCCACTACATATATAAAAATCGAATTTTTATTGCGATGTCTTTAAAATAAAAATCACAATTTTATTTTCTCACCTTCAACTTAAAAATCATATTTTTATAATTTCTTCATACTTCTAAAAATCGAATTTTTTACTACGATGTTTTCTATATAAAGATCTCGTCTTTTCAAATATTTCGCCTTTTCAACTATAAATATTTCGCTTTTTCAAATTTAAAGATTTCACCTTTTCTAATTTAAAGATCAAATCTTTTCTTTTACTTTTCAAAATTCAAATCTTTTAAAACCTCTTTTAAAAAATCAGTTTTTACATCTTTCAAAAATCTGTTTTAACTTTTAAACAAATCAGTTTTAAAAATCATTTTCAATTCAGTTTTAAAATCATTTTCAAATCAGTTTTGAAATCTAAAAAAAAAAAAATCAGTTTTAAAATCAAAAAAAAAAAAAAAATAGTTTTCAAATCTAAAAAAAATCAGTTTTCAATTGCTAAAAAAAATCAGTTTTCAATATAAATTAAAAGTTAAAGACTTACTGTCTTTCGGAGGAGGAGGTCGGGGGAGTCACGGTCGCCGTCGCAGGTGGTGGGGGCTGCGCCGGAAGTGGTCAGGCGTGGGCGGAGTTCGTCAGATCGGAGCTAGGGTTCGAGTTAGGGTGTCGGTTTCGATTTCTGGGTGCTGGAGGAGGTTCGACGTGATGAGGAGACGGAGGCGATGGGTTGGATGCTCGACGCGGTGGGGGAGGACGGCGAACGGAGGTGGGCGGCGGTGGAGCCATCGCGATCTGGAGAGGCGCGGGTTTTTTTTTTCTTTTTTTTTCTGAACTGAATCGGGGGGGGGGGGGGTATATAAGGGAGAAGTTAATTTAATTTTTTTTATTTATTTTAATTATTTAATTTGAAAGGGTTGACTTTTACATACGACCTCGAAACGAGGCCCACCGCCTGTCGTCCATAGCGTTTCACCCCCATTCCGAACACAATGGGATATGTATCGTAGGTTGATTCGATCATTTGAATCAGTTTCCGTTGAACTTACATTTAAATCACTATATTGAATTTTAAACGTACATTTCAAATTACCGGGGTCGCATACTAACTTGATAAATCACAGAAAAATATTTTCTTGCTTCGTATTGACGATACGGTCCTAACAAAACTAGTTTCGTCGAATTCCGAGACCGTTTGAAAAATGGCCAATTTCCAGTCGATTAAAATCAACTGAAACTGGTCAAACGCGTTTTCCTTTGCCACGCTCACATATTGATTCGAAAAATTATGAAATTTGAAACCTAACAATAACTTCACATCCCGGATCCAACAAAAGTGGTTTCGTCGAAATCCGAGGTCGTTTGCAAAATGTCCATTTTTAAGGGCCTGAATTCCATAGCGACTATTCAGAATTTTCAACTGGACATATCTTATCATTTATAAAGTGAAATCTCAGTTTGTTAACTTCGTTGGAAAGATATCGTCAATTAGATCCTAATGTTTTTGGTTTCACTAAAATCCGGATTGTTTTGCTCCCGGTACATTCAATTGAAGTTTGAAATCGAATTATCGAACTACCGCGCCATTTTCAATTCTATTTATAATTATATATAATTATTTATATTCTAACAACGACGTATATAAATATATACGTCGAATTCAATTCTAAACATTTTTATCGTCGATATTATTTAAAATAATTCATTTTAAATAATCAAAATTCGCTAAAATTGCCAAAATAAAAATTTCAAACTGGCTTGCATTTTACGGGTTGTTACAGTTTCCCACCAGATTAAAGCTTCTTCTTTGAATGCCCAGGATGCCACTAATCTTTTCTGATCATCTCTCAACTGGATACGTTCAAAAATTCTTTCAACAGAACTCATCCAAGCTTGAGTTTGAATTATAGATTCATTGCCCAAGAATTGTGCTCCGCCCAGATTTCGATATCTCTTTAATAGAGCCTCTAGATCTGGTTCTGCATTTCTTCTGTTTCTGGCACTCATTTTCTAGTACTTCTGCAAATAGCAGATCAAGTGTCAGGTCAACAGAAAAGGTATTTTAAAACATAGAAACATATACTTCAAATGTAAATGTGTCTATTGGGGTGTATTTCATTCTGCTATACTCATATTAGGATATAACTGATCCTATCTGTAATGAGTAATTCGTCCTCGAACACTATTGGTTCTATTTCTGACGAGTTCGTTAATATGTTATATTCTAGAACTAAGCTTAACCAAAGCTCGGATACCACGTTGTGACGACCCAAAACCCCGAACTGACGGTGGCAAGGGTAATCTTTGGAATATAACACATAAACAGATAACAGAAGAACAGAAATAAATAAATACACCAGATAATGTACAAATAATACACTGGATAAACATAATCATCAGAGTTACGCAGTATACAGGATCATACTTAGTACAAATACAGTTCAGCTATACATAAATGTCTACAGCGGAAAATAAACATAATATGTACAATAGGAGCTGAACAACATAAAAAGAAATAAATGATAGAATCCATCTTCAGCTCCAGCTATCCAGAAAGAGCCTGCTAGAACCTGAATACAAGGCTGCCCGTGTAGAAAAAGGGGCACCCGAGTTTGCAAGTGAAACAAACTACGAGTCAATTATTTATTATATACCCGAGAAATCTACTTAACACATTTTATAATATGGCTAATCCCAGGACCACACCACTTTTGCGGAACAGGTTTACTCCATTGGATTGCCAGTGCTTTAAAATAAGTCAATCTTTTAAACATCGCAATGCTTTTTGTAAAAAATGAAGCCATTATAAGACTTAGTTCCCATCACACAATGCAACGCAAACCGGAGGATAGAGTTTTTACCTTATAATGGCCAAAATATGCTTGATACGAATAAAACAAAAGAATTCTTAATCAGACTCCAACTGTAAAATAGTAAGAGAACGATTCCCTATGTATTAACCCGGAAGGCCGAAACGAACATCAGACCAATACCCAGGAAACCATCCGTCTTAGCTCGTTTCCAGTTAGTTTCAAATTTTATATACAATCATAAATATCAATCATAGACGGCATTAATGCCCCATACCACTATGTCGCCGTATATAGGTATAAAATCAAAACCGCACATGTCGTAATTGGAAATTGGATTTCCGTCACGAACCAAGGCAAAAGATAGTCCTTACGGAATTCGAGACTGTCTAGCCCGAGTCTCCGGCACAGCCGTAACCTTACCTTGGATCGTCAAGGCCGGTCCACACGGAGTGGATTATAATGCCTGAACAATGCGTTTCCCCGCCCTATGGGGCGTAAATGAGCCAACGAATGACTCCATCGGTTCTGGATCGACCGATATATCCGAGGCGCCTCGCAACAACCACACAGGTGAAAATAGTATAAATGTCAGCCAGTTTAAGCACTGACACCACCTCTAGCTAGAAAGAAACGCACATTCCCCCTGAGGTCCTCTCCTGTTTCTGGTTCATACAGGGGTGTGAGGCTCGCGAATTCACGTTATACACAAAGTTATGCCACACAGGTCGTGCTTTGATCATCAACCACAAGACCTTGCTTTTCAACAGATGCCTTGATCACTGCATCTGAGCATGCCACACAGGCGATTCACACCATGCAACTGATGGTTATCAATCACACAGAATGAATTCCAATGTCAGACACACAGTCCATTTACAAGTTCGTTCTGGGTCTGAACGAAACCGGAGGCACTATATACCTCGCATACCCATCAATCTCCACGTACGTCTGGACGATCACCACTCATTATCCATATTTCCGGATGCCTCCCAATCAGGACATCAGTTATCATCCAACCGAGGTGAAGATCTCCGGTCTTCAACCACCGTCTTCATCTTCGACTTCTTATCGTCGATTCACTTATTCAGAATGGGATAAACCCGGTCTTTCTGAGCAACTCGCGTATATAATAAATAAGTGCTACACAAACACAACATACGCTTCATTCCAATTCATCAGTCACTAACCGTAAATTAGTAAGAGAATGATTTCCCAAATATTAACCCCGAAGGCCGAAACCAACTTCAGATCAAAACCCAGGAAACCATTCGACTTAGATAACCTTCAGTTAGTTTCTAAATTTCACATTCCATATCATTTATAATATTTTATAACGATTTATCACTATTTTTTTTGATTTAAAAATAGCCAATTCATTCAAACGACGCTTTGGGCCATAACGTGGCTGTGGCGCTGTTTTTCTTCAGATTTGATTTACACATATCTGAAAATCTAACTGTTGGATCTTCACCAATTTTATATCATTAGAAAGGTCTTTTCAAAACGAACCCAACGGTTTCAGTTTCGGGAAAATCCGACGGTCGGATCTCCCGGTACACTCGTTTGAAGTTTCGATTTCAAAATACGAACTACAGCGTCGTTATTCGATTTAATTTAATTATATTTATATATATATATATATAATCGATTCTGGCGCTGTTTTTCTTTAGATTTGAATTAAACATTCCAGACAATCCAGCCGTTGGATCTTCACAAAGTTGGTGTCATTGGAAAGATATTTCCAAAGCGAACCCAACGGTTTCGGTTTCGGGAAAATCTGATGGTCGGATCTCCCGCACTAATCGTTTGAAATCACGGTTTCAAAACACGAACTGTAGCTTTGTTATTCGATATATTTCAATTATATATATATATATATATATATATATATATAAATATAATCGATTCTTCGATTTCAAAACTATTTTCTTTCACACATTTGATAAAAATTATATTTTTATCCAACCGACATTTATTTCGACAATTCACTATTTTTAACAATTCATGTATATAATAAAAATGTGATTTTTATTGTAAAACAATTTAGTTCAAAACACAACTATTTTATATAGTTCATATAGATGATAAAAATATGATTTTTGTTATAAAACAATTTATTTCAAAACACGACTATTTTATATAGTTCATATAGATGATAAAAATATGATTTTTATTATAAAACAATTTATTTCAAAACACGACTATTTTATATAGTTCATATAGATGATAAAAATATGATTTTTATTATAAAACAATTTATTTCAAAACACGACTATTTTATATAGTTCATATAGATGATAAAAATATGATTTTTATTATAAAACAATTTATTTCGAAACATGAATACCATTCAACACATGAATTTCTATTCAACGAATGAATTTCTATTCAACGAATGAATTTCTATTCAACACATGAATGTTTTCTATAGTTCGTATATATAGAATAAAAATGTGATTTTCATTGTTAAAACAATTTATTTCAAAACGCGACTATTTTATATAGTTCATATAGATGATAAAAATATGATTTTTATTATAAAACAATTTATTTCAAAACACGAATACCATTCAACACATGAATTTTTATTCAACGAATGAATTTCTATTCAACACATGAATGTTTTCTATAGTTCGTATATATAGAATAAAAATGTGATTTTCATTATTAAAACAATTTATTTAAAACACGAATACCATTCAACACATGAATTTCTATTCAACGAATGAATTTCTATTCAACACATGAATGTTTTCTATAGTTCGTATATATAGAATAAAAATGTGATTTTCATTGTTAAAACAATTTATTTAAAACACGAATACCATTCAACACATGAATTTCTATTCAACACATGAAAGTTTTCTATTCAACACACGAATATAGTTTCAACACATGAAAATAATTCTATCACATGAATATTATTCAAAATTTCGGCAGCATAACGGCAGGGTAGTTAAAACCAGGGTCGTCTCTAGTACGGCTCCTCGCTCTACCTTAAAGCCTCGTAGCTTTTGACAATGGGGATTTCATGCATCTAGTTCGCACGCAAGCGGCATATATATTTTTATTTTCATTTCCACAAACTAATCCTATGTGGTTTCAACCAAATAATTCTCAACCACAAACGGGTATTTTTCAACCACAATCAATCAATTTCAACCACAAACAATTCTAATCAACCATTCGCTATCAATCAATTTTCACACCAATCACAACCAATAAATATCGTCCATGGTTTGTGGACGAGGGGCGTGTATATGTGTGTGTGTGTATATATATATATTATATAAGTATATTTCACTTCCATTTCAACACATATATAATTTTTACAACGCATATATAACTTACACATCGAACGTACAACTTATACAACGCTTATACATGAGGTGTACAACGCTTATATAACTCACACATCGACTATATAATTTATACATTGTTGTTTTCCATATCGTTTATAATTCAGAAATTTCACATTGGGTTCCACTCCACCAAAAATAGCAGAAGGCTCAGAAAAATACGCGGTCTCTTCTAGAATGTAGAAGACACGAGTCCACTGTCTCTTGTTTCACTGAATTTCATCAACATAGCAAAAAGATATGATTTTTACAATGAAATAATAAACCGTAGCGCTTTAAAGTGCAATTAAACAGTTAAAATAAATTCAGCCGTTACCTTTCTGAAATCGTTCAAAACTAGGTTTAGCTTTTTCGGTTAATCCACGAAGCTATAGCACGATCGGACCGTACAGCGTTGAAGAGGGAGGAGAGGGCATTGCAGCGCCAGTGGTGGCGTCCAGTTCGACGCTGTCATGGAGGGGCGGCGGCGCTTTGAAGTCGCCGACTTCACTGCGTTTGATCTCGACAACCATTCCACGAAAAAATGCATTCCTTGTCTTGATTTGAACCTCTCGTGATGTTCTTCAAAATCTTCAACTGGGTGGAGTGATTTCGTTGAGTAATTTGGCCGGAATTCACCTGTGAAGTGGCGAAGTGGTTTCTGCCTTCAACGTAGCAGCAGGGAGAGAGAAAATTTGATGTGGACGAATGATATTTTTTTATTTTTTTTATATATTTTTAAAATCTCTAAAATACCCTCTTTCTCACACGAACACCAATCCCAACCCAACGACTGTTGTCCCTAGCCAATACCCCCATTTTGAACACAATGGGATATGTTTCGTAGGCCCATTCAGCTGTTTCAGCCAGTTTTTCTTCAAATTAAAATATAAAACATTCAATATTTATTTTGAATGTACATTTCAATTTGTCGGGGCCACATACTTATTCTAAAAATTCTCGTAAAATAAATATAGCTATGTTTTGACGATACGGTCCCAGCAAAACTAGTTTCATCGAATTCTGAGACCGTTTGAAAAATAGCCCTTTCCTGGTCGATCCAATTTAATAGAAATCGACCAAACACATTTTCCTTTGCCACGCTCACATACTAGCTTCAAAAATTATGAATTTTGAAACCTGGCAATAATTTGACATCCCGGATCCAACAAAAGTTGTTTCGTCGAATTCTGAGGTCGTTTGCAAAATGGCCATTTTCACGGGCTATATAAACTCTATAGCGACCTTTTTGAAAATTCATTTAGCCATAACTTTTGCTTCCAACTTTGAAACTTCGATTTTTCAGATTCCTTAGAAAGATATTCACTAACAGATTTAAATATTTTTGGTTTCACTAAAATCCGTTTTAATTTGCACCCGGTACAGTCAGTCAAAGTTTGAATTCAAATTTTGAAACTACCGCGCCATTTCAGGCCTTGTTTATAATTAGAATTAATTATATTTGTTTTCAAACGTCGATTCAAACTTACTTTACATCGTTATTATTTATAATATTTATTTTAAATATTTTAAATTCACTAAAATAGCCAAATTAAACTTTTCAAACTAGTTCAGATTTTCCGGGTTCTTACAATATATACACATATGCAGGATTTGTATACAAGAATTAATACTGAAGATTGTACAATTTAAGAGCTTTTAGAGATTCAGAATTCAGAAGATTCAAGACTCATGAGTAATCAAGTTCAAGAGTTCAAGATAAATATAGTAATAGAGTCTAGTTTATGTAAGACTTTGAATAGCACTCCAGGCTCAAATTCAAATTCTGTTGTTCAATCTTTGATTTTCAAATTTTATTTACAGCTTTTATCCTAATTAAGTTTCTCTATTTTACTTATGATTTTAAACTCAAGTTTTACAGATTATAAGTTTATATATATTTATATACTTTATATTTACATAATTTAAACCTTATAAATTTATAAATATGATTATATAGTTTATATTTATGATTTCATGTGAATTTCTACTTTATAATATTTATTTATAGCACTATGTTTTAATTCAAGAATTTCCAGAATTATATACATATATGTTAAAACACTTCAAAAATGATCAAAATTAAATTTTATAAAGGGATATGTCGACATACATAAATGGACATGTCGACATATAACTGTCATATTTTTTATTTTGAAAGGAAGTGTCTTTTGACTATTTGTAACGTTCCAAAAGCATTGCAACCTTTCAAATTTTATAAATAGGTTCGAATTTTTTTCATCGTTCTTCTTCTCCATTTTCATCTCCTTTTTTTACACCATTAATATTTCATATTTTTATGATTTCTACACTTATACTCTGTCGAATTCAATTCTGTTTATATAAGACTTCTTCTCTTCTCACTCTCTACTCATTACTGTCTAAATCGAAGTGCTATCAAAGAGTTATGGGGCGGTTGTAATTGTTTGGGAAGTGTTTGGGAAAAGGTGTGTTCCTTTTAGCCTTGAAATCAAGGAATGGAATCAGTGGTAACCTTGTAGCCGGGGAAATCAAGGGAAATATACTTGATTAAGGGTGTTTGGAGTTCGGAGTCGTTGGTAACCTTCTGGACGTGAAATCAAGGAGATTGTACTTGGATATTGATATATGCGCAATCCAGCTTGCATGGGACTGGACGAAGGAGTAATCTGAACCAGTATAAAATCCAGTGTGTTCTTTCCTTTTCTTCATTTTATTTCTGTTTATTTTTGTGTTTTTGTTTGATTCAATATCTATGATTGTTTCTGTGGTGTGTGATTCATATAGTAGATCATATAAGTTTTAGATTTTGTTATATTCTTTAAAAAACACTATTCACCCCCCTCTAGTGTCAGTTTTTCCTTGACTATCCATTCCACATTCCTTAACAATTGGTATTAGAGCAAGGTCTTTCAAAAAGTTCATAATCTGATTTTTGAAATTTTTTGAAATGGCAAATTTTGAAATAATTGTTAACACTAGTATCAATTCGTGCATTGCACTAATGTTGAAAGGGTCTGCATATAATCGTATTGAAAAGTCAAGTGATCTATCGAAATATTGTCCAATACAGGAAAAAATGTGTTATATGGATTTTGAAAATTCAAAAGTTGAAAAGATGGGTAAAGTGGCTATTGGTAATTCAAATTTCGAAATGATGGCTATTAAAAATTCAAATTCTAAAAAGGTGGCTATTGAAAATTCAAATTCTGAACTGGTTTGTTACATGGCAGTTGAGAATTCAAATTCTGAAAAGCAATTGGTGGAAATTAAAAAGGAAAAATGGATACTGGATAGTGGATGTTCGAGACATATGACGGGAAATCCTGAGTTACTAACTAATCTGGTATATAAAGATGGTGGAATGATGAACTTCGGAGATAACTCTAAAGGATACATTATTGGGATCAACAATGTCAGTAATTTTGAAACTCCTACCATTTCTGATGTTTTATTAGTTAGGAATCTAAAACACAACCTACTAAGTATAAGTCAACTTTGCGATAAGGGATATAAAACAAACTTTGAGAAAGATAAATGTTTTATAAAAGATAGGAATTCGAAACTAATATTCAAAGGAGATAGAAAGAAATATATATATATATAATATTGAGTATGAAAATCTTCAATGATAATCTATGTCTTATGGCCAATACAAGTGACCCCTGGATCTGGCATAAGAGATTTGGTCATATGAATTTCAAACACTTCTCTAGGATCTCTAAATTAGATTCAATTAGAGGATTACCCAAAATGAAATTTAAAGTTAATAATTTATGCGACGCTTATCAATTTGGAAAATTAAAAAGAAGTTCATTCAAGTCAAAAGAAGAAATTACCACCTCGAACCATTAGAATTAATTTACATGGATTTATTTGGTCCATCTCAAACCTAATCGATAAATCATAATAGATATGTTTACGTAATAGTCGATGATTTTTCTAGATTTGTTTGGACTTTGTTTCTTAAAAATAAAAGTTACGCTTTAGATCAATATAAAATTTGTACTAAAAGAACTAAAAATCCATTATCCTTAAAAATTAAAACAATATGTAGTGGCCACGGTGGAGAATTTGAAAATGAAAATTATGAAAAGTTTTGTAATAAAAAGGGAATAACTCATAACTTTTATTTCCCTAGAACCCCCAAACAAAATGGAGTAGTTGAACGTAAAAATAGGTCGATACAAGAGTGTGCGAGAACTATGCTACCCGATAGTAATTTACCATGAAATTTTTGGGCTGAGTAGTTGCAACAACTTGTTATAATTTAATTAGAATTTCAATTAGACCCTTAACTCATAAAACACCATATTAACTTTTGTATAATAAGAAACCAAAAGTATCATATTTTAAAATATTTGGAAGTAAAGTTTTATACTTAATACTAAAGAAAATTTAGATAAATTTGACTCGAAATCTGATAAAGGAATATTTATTGGATATTCAGAGAGAAGTAAGGCATATAGAGTTTTCAATACTAGAACCCATACTATAGAATAAACCTTAAACATATCGTTTGACGAAAATTATAAAAGTATAACATAAAACAATGAAGATGAATGTGAAAATGAAATTAATGAAATAAATCATGAAGATATTCATCCAAATAAACGAATTAGATTACTGAGAGACCAACTTGTAGAAAATATCTTAGGAGATATTGGATCCGTAGTTAGGACTCGTAATCAATTAAATAATATGAGTAACTCTGCATTTATTTCAACTATTGAACCTAAGAACACAAAGGAAGCATCTTCTGATGATTCATGGATCCTTACCATGCAAGAAGAACTGAATCAGTTTACTAGGAATAATGTATGGGAACTTGTTCCTAAACTAGATGATAAGACTATAATAAGAACTAAATGGGTTTATAAAAATAAAAAGAATGAACATGGTGAGGTAGTAAGAAATAAGGCATGACTAGTAGCACAAGATTATACTCAAGAAGAAGAAATAGATTGCAATGAAACTTTTGCCCCCGTAGAAAGATTAGAAGCAATAATGATTTTACTAGCCTTTGCAAGCCATAATAATTTCAAATTATATCAAATGTATGTTAAAAGTGCTTTTCTAAATGGATTTGTTAAAGATGATGTATATGTAAAGCAACCACCTTTATTTGAAGACGAAACAATTACCAAATCACGTATATATTTTAAAGAAAGCGTTATATGGATTAAAACAATCTCCTAGGGCTTAGTATGATAAATTAAGAAATTATTTATTACAATCCAACTTTTGAAATAGGAAAATTGGATAATACTTTGTTTATTAAAAAGAATAATAAGGATATACAATTAGTACAAATATATGTTGATGATATAATTTTTGGATCAACAAATGTTAAGATGAATAAAGATTTTTCAGATATTATGACACAAAAATTTGAGATGAGTCATATGGAAGAACTAACGTTCTTTTTAGGCTTACAAATTCGTCAATTAAAGAATAGAATATTTATTAATCAAGAAAAATACGCAAGAGATCTAATTAATAAATATAATTTAACAACAACTAATGGGAGACCAACACCGATGTCGACTAATATAGCATTAAGTAAAGACGATATGTTTGAAGACATTGATCAAAAATTACATAGAGGAATGTTAGGATCACAATTATATATAACCACTAGTAGACCATATAACACATAGTGTATGTCTCTGTGCAAGATATCAATCGCAACCTAAGGAAACACATTTAAAAGCCATAAATTGTATTCTAAGGTATGTAAAACATACATAAGACTTCGGATTAAATCCTAAGGATGATTCATTCGACTTAGTTTCTTATTGTGACGCTAATTATACGGACGTAAATCCGATCGTAAAAGTACTAGGGGAACATGTCATTTCTTAGGACATTTACTAGTCTCATGGTTTCGTAAAAAGCAAAATACCATATCTTTGTCAATAACTGAAGCAGAATATATCTCTATTGCTTTAGCTTATTCGCAAATAATATATATGCAATAAACTCTAAATGATTTTGGATTAAATATAAATAAATCACCAACATACTACGATAATACTTGTGCTATAAATATATCTTAAAATCCAACGCATCATTCAAGAACTAAAAATATCGATATATGACAGTATTTTCTAAGAGATAATGTAATAAAAGAGAAAATTTCACTCGAATTTATAGAAACGGATAAAAAAATAGCAGATATGTTAACAAAACCATTAAACAGAGAAACATTTACAAAATTTTGAAGAGAATTAGGTATATGTTCACTAAGTGAATTAGAATGATTAAATATATAAATATATATAAGAATAAAATTAGAAATAAGTAAACTAAAATAAAAGTATACGTATGTCGACATACATACTTGCATATGTCGACATATAGCTACCAGATTTCAAAAATTAATTCCCATAAAAAGTTAGTTACAATAACCATTTAAACTCTCCACTTCAAAATTTCTTCTTCACTCTCTTATTTCACTTATGTAAAAACTTTAAGTCAAAATAAACAATGGCCTCCACCAATTTAACACCCAAATCAATGCCGGATCATCCGTTGGACCTCCGAAGGTCTTTTTCAATGTTCTACCCTATCACGTGTCATCAAATTTGAAGAGAAAATGGAATATACTCTTCAAATGCTTGCTGAAATACAAGTGCTTCAAATTTGGATGAGTCAAGAGAAAAATCGATAAAGAAAGATGTTAAGAAGTCTGAATAAATTCATAACGGACATCCAAGCCAACCTAATCATCATTGAAGATGACAACGAAGCCATTGAAGAAGAAGAGGAACCAGAAGGGAGGAAGAAGAAATGATGGAAGAAGAGGAACAATAGGAAGTACAACAAGAGTTCATGGATGAAGATAATCAAGTAGTTTTCGTGGGTGAAGTTTTGTTCGATCAAAATGGAAATGAGATTGAACGAAATGGGGATTTTTCTCTCCATTACCCAAATTGTCCAACCCATAAGTCTCCCATCATCAAAAATAATTAGAATTTAGGTTTTCCTTTTCATTTCTTTGCGTTCATTCGATGTAATTGCGTTCTTAGTAACTCTTGTAATATCATTTGTAAAAATAATGTTTAATATAATGCTTGTTTTGTCTAACATAAGTATTCTATTACTTTGTTATATAGGCAAGAATTCAGGGGGAGTCATATATATTAAGTATTATAATCACAAGTTATACACTTATATATCTTATTATAACATAATTTAGATAAATATAGAATTTAGGAGGTGTATTTTTTAAATTTCTTTTTGATAATGCCAAAGGGGGAAAATAATAAAATATTGACTAACTTTATATAGAATATACAAGATTCATATAGACAGGGGAGTATTAGAAAGATCATCATCAATAGGTATGTACAAGTATGGTATTTATAAACTAAGGTTGTCATCGTAAAAATAGGGGAGATTGTTGGAGAATGGAGTTTGGATGACACCAACCTTATTTCAATATTAATTGATTATAAAATGTATACTAACACCTTTACCTAGAATATATATACACACATATGTAGGATTTGTATACAGGATTTAATAGTGAAGACTCTACAGTTTAAGAGCTTTTGGAGATTCCGAATTCAGAAGATTCAAGACTCATGAGTAATCAAGATTTCTAGAGTTCAAGACAAATATAGTAGCAGAGTCTAGTTTATGTAAGACTTTGAATAGCACTCCAGGTTCAAATTCAAATTCTATTTTTCAATCTCTGATTTTCAAATTTCAAATTCTATTTTCAAATTCTAATTTCAATTTTTATTCTAATTAAGTTTCTCTATTTTACTTTTGATGCAGTGACCCAAATTTTAGTACACTTTGAGACGACTAAAATAACACAAGTTCAACCCAAATTGCACTAAAACTCAGATGCTTGAGAAAGAAATTAGAGGGTGAGAAATAAAGAGAAAGAAATTTAGAATAGAAGAACTAGAAAAAAACAGAATCAAAGTAACATGAATCTCACAGCGGAACGAGTAAAATATATTAAATAGCATAACTTGAAATACAAAACTCTGTTTGTACTTACATACAACATCAGAGTACAACTCATATATATCACAGCAGAAACAAACTCTATATATCTAACGCTGAAGCCTCCTGCTCCAAGCTCCTTCCCGTGTATCTGTAAAATCCTGAACTACTTGACTGCCTATACAAATTTGGGCACCCAAGAGTTAAGGGAAAACATAGAAAATAAACTCTGGGTTAGTCATGGGACTGGTATGAGAAAACAATTTAAAACAGCTTGATTTTAACTTTAAAAAAAAATTTGAAAGAAAAGATAATCGTAAGACCGATCACACGTAAATACGGATGGTTTTTATCTTACAACCCAAAGCACTTTTAAATCAATATTATTTTGATATTATAATAGTGTCTAAATACAAATAAATAACAATCTAGCTGGACGCTTTCATCTCACGGCGCTCCACATGTATAGCATACAAACAAAACCGCATACGCTTATTGGAGAATGGACCCCAACAATGGAAAGGTATAGGACCACCGTTCGACAATGTACCTCCGAAGATACATTGGGGTTCAACAAGAACGTCTTGCAACCCGACTACACATGACCGACCCCTCATTTCTCTTGAGAATACCGAATATATCATCACCATAGTTGGGGGCCAGCCAACTGAACCGATAGCATGTAAATAAAAAAGGACAACCGAAGGCATTTGATTTCTCTAGATCAGGTAATGATACACCCTTTTAATGGAAGCGACCCACATAGCCATGCTGCCTACTCGATTTTATACCATTTCTCGGCTGAAGAGGCTTGAGGTCGGAACTTACCAATAAACATATTATATCCTCATTTACTTTGAATGCCACATCGTCAAACCCGCCAAATCACGAATTGACTTCCCCGAAAACAATTACGGGCATAAATCTAAGAGAAACGAATTCCTCTGCCATTAACGTAAATATGTCTGAAGAGATCAACTTACACGATCTATTAGGTGTACTCTGTCAGACATTCGTCCATACAAGTTGTCCTGAGACTGGACAAACCGAAGGCACTATTCTGTAAACAGAACATCCCATGCATAAACTTCATCTTCAATTTGTCTTCAATAATCTTTGATTATAATGTATAAATCGGATCGAAGAGGAATTTAGATCCTGAACTCTTCGAAACGATAATGTAGGGTCAAGTGATGTTCTAAATAATAATCAAGTCAATATATTACTGATTCGGATTTATTTTCAGGACTTACCTACTATAAATATGTTGCATATATGGTTCACATTCCAGTTTAAAATAGTAATCTACACAAGATGATTAAATGTATCAATGTTTAATTTAAACTATATGCTAGGGAAATCAGTCATAACACAACTGGCAATTAAATTAATAAATAAATGGTTACAATATCTCTAGCAATTCAATTGGACAATTCAAGTTTATTTGCTTAGATGAAACATATTTTCGATTTTAACAATGATCAAAAAAGTCGATTTAATTTCATAGATTGTGTCAATGTTCAATAAAATTTAAATTTATTATAATCTATATTGACCGGCTTTTGGTCAAACAGTCATACGTCACAATTATGAATAACGTCATACTCGTATTTCAATAGCGTTATCTGATATCACAATGCGATTCGCGAAGTATTAAGAAGAGATTAGAAAGAACGTTGCTTTCTTGATTCTAAAAGAGTTATCGACCTTAGTCGATTCTATTTAAACAATTATTAAATATTCATTTCAAAACATTTGAATCCATAACCACACAACCTTTTTGAAGTCAACCACCTTCCGATATTCACAGTGTATTATCGACTATAATTTAATGATTAGATTTGAATCAATTATCTGATCTTATTAATTTAATAAATTCCATCCTTTTTAAATTATTCAAAAAAGAGAAAATTAAAATTTTAATTAATTTAAATAAATTTGTTAATATAGATATGAAGTTTAAACTTCGTAAAAATAAAAATTTCGGCGAAGCCCTTGTGCGATCTCTAAAAAACGTGTGGTAACCACAGTTCGATCACCATAAAAAGTTTGCGCAATCACTTCTTTTTATTTTACGAGGTGCTAAAATCTCAAAGTAAAAATCATGTGCCATGCAACTAAAATACCGTGATCGGCATAGGCCGATCGCTTCATTTCCCTCGCGCCAGATTCTAAACTAGCATATCAAAAGCTTGTGATCAACACGCGTGATCATACCAATTTGCTAGCCTGATTCACTCTTTTTATTCTAGCTGGTTCTTCATCGTTCACACTCAAACTCGTACATTGGCACTGCTGCCTTGGCCACCTGGTGACTGCGGCACCGGAACCTGCAACCGGATCAACTCCCCAAGAACCGCCACTGACCGTTGTAGTGGGCCCATTCCCCTCTTTTCCTATCATTCTTATTGTCTTTCCTTACCTCTGTTTTGGTGCTGCCTCTCCATTCTCTTTTCTTACTTCACTTCTTTTCTTCCTCCATAACATTTGTTACTTCTTCATTTCCTTTCTGGTTTTAATTAACTCATGTTCTAGTTTGCATGAATCCTTGTCTACAGTCAGCTAGTCCACCCAACGCATCCCCCTTTCATCCTAATCGAAACCACCCACGTACACAAAAATACAAACCCCTTCTTCTTTTCCTTCTTTTGCTTAAACTTCCAGGAAAACCAAGTTCGCTAACCCAATTATCAAATGTTACAATTAGAAGATGTTACCATACAAATCCCCGTCCTAGGTATAATTTCTCCAGTCATGATTAAACTCTCGAACCCCAGTTCAAATCTCGAGTTAAGCTATATATTATTTCGAAAATTCTGTTTTATTTTGATTTATCTAACCCATGTAATTATCAAAGCCAATGCAAGGCGTGTACCAAGTCTTCCCCTATTATAATATTGGAAAGAAATCTTTATGAACTGAAACTTTGAAAACTAGGTGTTAACTGGTTTAATAACTATAAAAAGTTTAACATGTCTGGTAGTCAACGGCTTATTTTGGAAACTTATTGAAAGGTGTTGAATATTTAATATTTATGTTGCAAACATCAACATTTCTTGTATATGGTTTTATAATAGAAATGCTAGATTGAAATTGCTTATGAAATTGTTCCATATGTCATAAATATTTTTTCTTCTCTTTCCTTACTCATGTTTGATGCTGCGTTTTCTTACTTTCTTTTTACCGTTCTCTCATCTCTCATTATCTCACTCTTCCTGTTCTTCGATTATCTCTTTACTCTCCTAATTCCAATCCTATTTTCTTCTTAATCTCAGTCCGTTTATCTGTTCTTGCCTCTTTCTTTTTTTCTCTTTTGCTTTGTTTACACTCATTTTCAATTTTCATGCTTGACCTTTTTAAATGAAATACATATATTTATCCAAACTTAGTGTGATATGAGCATGGTTTAATCTTACTCTTAAATCGGTTGGCAGTGACACATAGCCAACTTCCATTTCGGCCTAATAAAGACAAGCTTTTCTATTGTAATCCAAAAACTATATATATCAACAATATTAGATACATATCCTCAAAATATAACGTAGGAAAAACTATTCCATGATGCTGCCCTCGCTTAATGGTTTGTCAAATGGGTAGCATTTGAGAAATGATTGTTTAAGGTGGGGCCTGTGGACTCCACATGTAATGGTTTTAATTTCATAATTGCTTAATGGTGACACTAAGTATGTGACAGAATGATGAGTGTTCTTGGTAGGAAGACAGTTCAGGTTTGTTAGGACCTTTTGTAAGTATTATATACACAGATATACACAAATGCATATGTATGATGCTAATATACATTATAGTCCTAAATAAACAATTTTCGTGCTGATCTCAAGTTCTAAAACTAACTAGAATTAGAGTTATGGATTTTTCATGAATCAAGTGAAATAATTTGCAGATGTTCAAAACTGTCAATACAGACAGTACTTCATTTTAATTATAAAACATGATGAAAGGTTTATGGGGACATAACAGCAGCATACGTGGATTTATATACGTTTGCTCCATAGCCTATAATGATCATTAGATAGATTAAGTTGGGAATTAAAAGGGATTATAGTCTACTATCGTCGGTTATGTGCTCTGTTCTTTAAACATTCAAAAATATATCAACAGTTTCAGCCAGCAAACATCTATCTTTGTCACTATAAATACATTTGTATTTTGGCATATACATAGCCTTAGATTAACATTATTCAATGCATGGAATTAGCAGGTAAAAGGGTATTTTATTCACCTATTTGTTTACTATTTTCATTTATTTTTCCGACAAAGTTTTGTTTTGCAAAGCATTCAGGTTTTCAAGTGTTTCAGAGTTGAAATCAAACCATATATCGATATATAAGTGTTAGCGATGATATACCATGTACACAAACAAACATACATACATAAACAACTTGCAACATTCACTAATAAATCCAGGAAATGTGTAAGTAGAGTTTTAGTAAGGGAGTTTACTCACAGTCTTACTTTTTTAACATACTGGCATGTTCAAGGGTAACAAAGCTTCTAATTCATTATGTAACTCAAGTGATTGTATTATGACCGACATTACTAGCAAGAAAAGATATATCAAACAACAGTATATTCAAAAGGTTATTGAAACTGATAATTTTAAGTGAAGTTTACTCACAAAATTCCTTCCTACCTCTTCTTAGTTTTCGGGTTTTTGTTCTCTGGTTTTCTTCTATTCCTTTCCAGATTTTAGTGAGTTTATTACAGATTTGTGTAAGTGTGAATGTGTATATATAGGTGAATTTAAACAATAGAATATTATATATTTTATAGGCTTGGTCGAGGATAGAAACAGGGGTGAACTTTGCATTATGTTTGATTTACATTGACAAAACAGGCTTCCCCTACTTGATTGAAAGGATTTGTATAGTTAAGATCATTCACATTAATGCCTTTTTTCCCCAAGCCTATATATTCATGGCTATTCCTCATAACGGCACCTATGTGTGTACAAAGCACATGTAAAAAGAGATTTAAAAATCAGTCTTTGTCCACATGTAATTGGCTGTCCTATGGTGATGTAAAAGAGAAGTCTGGACTTGTCACTTTCATATGGTTTTCCCAACTCGGCCAACATGTATTTATGTACTCAAAACTGTACAAGCTATGTGTTAAAGTACCTAGAAGCAAGACTATCCTATGGTTGATTGATAGGAAAGTTGCCAAGGCTATCGACATCAAGTTTTCCCCATCAATTTGTCACAGCCAGCAAAAAAACACGTGTATGTGTATAGACTAATGAACTAAAGGATTTTAAAACTAAAACTTAGCTTTTAAGTCAAACCAGCCTATGTTCTTGCTGTATGGATTATTGCACACCTAAATATCCCTTAAATACATATAGATTTTGAAATATCAAGTCAAATGTACTTAATAGATATCCTCATTATATGTTTTGATATTCAAATCAATGTAATGCTCTCACTTTTCATATACTTCAATATGAAGTTATGAGATTCTATAATAATATTCTTATTCATTTTCCAGGTGAAGTAATAAAATATTTGCTTAAGTATGTTATATTTACAAGAGTTACAAACAAGTTTTAAAAAAAACATGCACCAAAGTTTCAACAATACCTGCTTGTTTTGTTTTTTTTTGTATATGTAATAGTTAAACAAATTTAAAACAAGCATTCAAGATAAATGAAAATGTCAAAACGTCATTCACTTGTATATTTATATATATACAAGCGCCCAGGAGTACAATAAGTTAAACATATATACCTAAGATATTAAAATACATGATTATTCTAAATCTATTTATTTTATTCAAATCGAATACTATTAATTAAATTTAATTACAGATATAATATATAGTTGTAGTTTAACTAAATTAGCCGACAATCCAGGACATTACATTTGATTTTAAACTCAAGTTTTAAAGTTTATAAGTTTATGTGTATTTATATAGTTATATACTCTATATTTATATAGTTTGAACCTTACAAATTTATAATATGATTATACAGTTTATATTTATGATTTCATGTGATTTTCTATGTTATAATATTTATTTATATCACTATGTTTTAATTCAAGAAATCTCATAATTATATTTATTAAACCACTTCAAAAATGCTCAAAATTCAATTTTATAAAGGGATATGTCTACATACATTATTGGACATGTCGACATATAAATGTCATATTTTTTATTTTAAAAGGAAGTGTCTTTTCACTATTTATAACATTCCAAAAGCATGGAAACCTTTCATATCTTATAAATAGGGGCTGATTTCAAAAAAATTCATCATTCTTCTTCTCCATCTTCATCCCCTTTCTTTACACCATTAATATTTTATATTTTTACGATTTCTACCCTTATACTCTGCCGAATTCAATTTTGTTTATATAAAACTTCTTCTCTCTCACTCTCTACTCATCACTCTCTGAGTCGAAGTGCTATTGAAGAGTTATAGGGCTGTTGTAATTGTTTGGGAAGTGTTTGGGAAAATATGTGTTCCTTGTAGCCTTGAAATTAAGGAAAGGAATCGGTGGTAACATTATAGCCAGGGAAATCAAGGGATATATACATGATCAAGGGTGTTTGGAGTTTGGAGTCGATGGTAACCTTGTGGACGTGAAATTAAGGAGATTGTTTTGATATAGTAATAAAACTCTGCGCAATCCAACGTTGCGTGGGACTGGACGTAGGAGTAATCCAAACCAGTATAAAATCCAGTGCATTCTTTCCTTTTCTGCATTTTATTTTTGTGTTTGTTTCTTTGTTTGTTATAGTTTATGTGGCGTGTGATTCATATAGTAGATCATATAAGTTTAAGATTTTGTTAAATTCTTTAAAAAAACACTCTTCAACCCCCTCCAGTGACAGTTTTGCCCGAACGATCCATTTTGGATTCCTTAACATTTTCTATCTAGAATTTTAGTGCCAGGATCTTGTACAAAAGTGAGTTTGATGATAAGGTGATAGGTGCATACTTATTTAACGGCTTGAGAGGCATTTCATCAAGCATGGTGTATGCAATAGTTTCCTTCTTATAAAACTGGAAAGACAATGCTTGCTAACTAACTGTCACTTTAATAAGAAGCAGAAACTTGCCCCCACATATTATCACACATATGTTTGTTGATGCCAGCTGATAGTATTTAGATTTTCAACTGTTTATCCTCTGAGCGATACCTATAGATAATGGGCAATCTAAGAGATATAGAATAATCATTAACTTTAACAAAGAGATACCAAAGTAATAAGAATAGTTTCTTACCATTTGCAAGAAGATGGTAAAGCTACAAAAATTGTTATTTGCTCCTCTCCATCTCGTAGTAAACTGAGTTCGTGGTTAAAATAATTTTTAGGACATAACGGATTATAAAAATATTTTTAGTTACACATATGAGTTAAAAGAGGAGATAAAATTATTGGTATTGGAGATAGTGGTGAAATTGAAGCTGAAAACATGAGGAGATTGAAGCTGAAAACATGGGGAAACATGAATGTGATGAGGTCTTAGGATGGGTGAGGAATGCTTCGGTTGTCTCATTTAAGGGGAACGTGGGACTACTGACCACAATGCCTTCATCATATAGCAAAAAGTTGTGTGTGTGTGTGGGGGGGGGGGTCATGTTAGACATTTCCAAAGCTTCAAATGGAAATATTCCTATTATATATATATACTCTGATCACTCGAGTAGGAAACTTCATATGTCGCTCTCGTTGTTTTTTGTAATAAATTAATTTTTTTCTAGATAGGTTATATGCAAATGGTTGTATGAATGAATCATTATTATCAATAATTCTTTGTGAAATTTTCATTTTCCATGTTATCTGATATTGAAGTTGAATTACATTTGATTTTTGATTATCGAAAGTTGAAACTTGAGATGTCTGCAGCATCTATAGCGTTTAGCTTCCAGCCTTATAAAATAAGTATTACAATTTGGTATCATTATAATAGGATTATGTAAAAATAAATAACTTTTCTCGATAATGATTTTCTAGCTAAAATCCCATAGAACAAAGAAAAATACTAATGGTGGGACAACGATACTATGATATACCTGTATTCTACTATATACGTATGTGTATACCAACACAGTCTCAGGGCCAACCTTTGGCATCTTACTAAAGTTTGTCTACAGAAAGAAAGTAAGATATGGAGACAAGGAGTATAAGACTTAATGTCAGTGGCGGAAGCATCACAACAAATGGTAATGCCCAACCTAATGCTAGCTAGGGTCATAGCCGACAGGTAAATGAGAACCAATGTGTCTGTACTCCACCAGTAGATATAGGGATTTCGTTTTAGAATTTTGTTCAGATATTGCAAGATGTAGTAGCTGCTGCTCATGGAGGAATTAATCTCGGAGCGCAAGTTTGAAACCTCTATGTAAAACTGAGTAGAGGTTATTTTTGCTTGGGAGGAAGACCATTTGTAAAAACCCGGAAATGCGAGCCAGTTTAAAAAAAATTATTTTGGCAATTTTAGGGAATTTTGAATATTTAAAATGAATTATTTTAAATAATATCAACGAGAAATTTATTTTGAATAGAATTAAATGTATATATTATATACGTCGTCGTTAGAATATAAATAATTATATATAATTATAAAAGGAATTGAAATGGCGCGGTAGTTCGATAATTCGATTTCAAACTTCAATTGAGTGTACCGAGTGCAAAATAAACCGGATTTTAGCGAAACCAAAAATAATAGGATCTAATTGGGAAAATCTTTCCAACGAATCCGAAAAATCGAAATTGCATAGCGGGAATCAAAAGATATGTCCAGTTGAAATTTCTGAATAGTCGCTATGGAATTCAGGCCCTTAAAAATGGAAATTTTGCAAACGACCTCGGATTTCGACGAAACCACTTTTGTTGGATCCATGATGTCAAATTATTGCTAGATTCCAAATTTCATAATTTTTTGAATCAATATGTGAGCGTGGCAAAGGAAAACGCGTTTGACTAGTTTCAGTTGATTTTAATCGACTGGAAAATGGCCATTTTTCCAACGGTCTCAGAATTCGAAGAAACTAGTTTTGTTAGGACCGTATCGTCAATACGAAGCTAGAAAATATTTTTCGGGGATTTTTCTTGTTAGTATGTGGCCCCGGTAAATTGAAATGCGCGTTCAAATTCAATATATAGAGTTATATGTTGATTTTGACAAAAACTGATCGAAACAGTCGAATCAGCTTACGATACATATCCCATTGTGTTCGGAATGGGGGTAATTAGCTATGGACGACAGGCGGTGGGCCTCATTTCGAGGTCAAAATAAAAAGTACCTTTTTGAAAATAAATAAATAAAATAAAATAAAACCCTCTCCTAACTCTCTCTCCTCTCCTTACTTCCTCTCAGCCCCCCCCCCTCTTTCATTTTGATAGAAGGAAAAGGAAAAAAACTAAATCAATCGAACGCACCGCGCCTCCGGGGGAGAACCACCATCGCCGCACCACCTTCTGCGCTCTACCCCAGGTGACGCCGCACCTCTCCAGCCTCCCTCACCTCCCAGACGCCTATCGATCGAAGCCCCCCACCCCAAAATGTCTCCCTCATCGCGCGAGACCACGCACCACCCCTAGGCTGCCGCCGCAGGCGCTAGCTACCGCTGGGCCCCCTCCTCCGTCGCAGATGGCCATCCCCTTTCCCCTCCGACCAATGACCCCCCCCCTCCTCTTTCAAATTAAACGGTAAGTGTGTTGTTTTTCTTCGTTTATGTTATTTCTTTATGGTACATAAAGATGTGATTTTTTTAACGATGAAAAGCTATGATTTTTAACCATGAAAAGATTTGAATTTGTATATTGAAAAGATTAGAATTCTAGTAAGGCAAAGATATGATTTTTAGTTAACTAAAAACGTGATTTTTATATATGAAGTATAAATTTCCATTCGTATAAAGTTTAGATTTTTACCATATGAAAGTGTTGATTTTTAACATAAGAAAGATTGGATTTTTAACAAAGAAAAGAATAAATTTTTATAATGAAAAGATTTGATTTTTAATAAAAGAAAAATTAGATTTTACATTGTATAAAAATTCGATTTTTACATATATGAAGTAGCGTTGGAAAGATATGATTTTGAGTGTAGTAAAAATAGAATTTTTATCTATATAGTAGCAATGTAAAGATACAATCTTTATAAATGAAAAAGCGAAATATTTATAAATGAAAAACGCGAGATCTTTATATTTGAAAAGGCGAAATCTTTATATAGAGAATAGCGTGATAAAAATATAATCTTTATTATATGAACACCGTGGGAAAAATAGAATTTTTATCTATATAGTAGCGTTGTAAAAATAGAATTTTTATCTATATAGTAGCAGTGTAAAAATAGAATTTTTATCTATATAGTAGCGGTGTAAAAATGGAATTTTTATCTATATAGTAGCGTTGTAAAAATAGAATTTTTATCTATATAGTAGCGGTGTAAAAATGGAATTTTTATCTATATAGTAGCGGTGTAAAAATTGAATTTTTATCTATGTAGTAGTAGTATAAAAATATGATTTATATATACATAGCAACAATATAAAAATGTGATTTTTATATATGTAGTGGCTACGAGCAACGAAAGTGTTAGACTGCGAAGATTTCTACATTTGAAGTGTTGTGGAGTTGGGATAGCTTTGGTGACAACTTCTCACTCTAAATTTCTTTTTCTAGTTATATATATATACTAGGATGCAGACGGTGCTTAGCAGCACCTGACACCCGTCGTCCACAGACCATGGACGGCTTGTATGCTTGTTTGATGTGTTGTGAAATTTGGTTGTGATGTTGATGTGAAATTCGATAAGAAATTGTAGATGGTTGAAATAAATTAATTATCGTTAAAAATATAATTTTTAACGTGAATGTGAATAAATAAATATTTATAAACAAATCAGCCGATTTGTTTATATACACTGATTTGACTGATATTGATTGGGACGATAAATTTTACACATCGCCCAACGGCACAAATAAAAATCTGTGTTTGTTGATTTGAAACCCCACACGGGTGTTGGGATGATATTTGGAGTACACTAATCCCAATTATTTAATTATATGTCGATCGATTGGTCGACATACTGTGTAAGCGTTGATTATTTATATTTGATGCTTATGCAGTTGTGTGGTGCACTTTGGATTATGGTTAATTGTTTATCGTTGCTATTATGTACATGTGTTGGATGGAATCCATATAATTAACGTTATATGGTGATTGACTGGGCCTCATTCCAATCAGGAAAATAATGAATATTATAAAAGAAAATTCATGTGTTGACGATGTTCATGTATTGAAAATATTCGTGTGTTGAGTAAAATATTTTAATAATAAAATTTACATCTTATCATATTTAAAATTAGAACTACTTTACGGTGGAGTCTGATTGAAAATCAAACGACAGATACCATAGTTTTATAAAATATTTTACATAACAAAAATAGTGACGTGTCGACAGTACTCATGTGTTGAGATTAGTCGTGTGTTGAAAGAAATATAGATTCATGTGTTGAATAGAATATATATTCATTTGTTGAATAGAATAATGAATTTATATATATATAAAGGCGTGTTGATTATAGTTGCGTCATTTTGAAGTGAACGATAGTTATATCGATTATTTTCATTTTTATAATGAATACAGAAAAGAAGTGAATTCAAAATATAACGTTTTGAAAATATTATCATTTATATAGTAATGATATGAAATATTCAATTTTGATTTAAAATTGAATATAGAGTTGAAATGGTTTTGAAAACGAATTTAAAACGATTTATAAAATATGTTTTAAAAGGAAATCGACGAAATATATATAATATATATATATATATATTATATATAACGGCCTGAATAGAACGCGCCGCGCCGCGGCAGTTCGTAAATTTCGACCATTGACTTCGAATTGACGTTGCGGGAGATCCGACCGTCGGATTCTCCTAAAACCGGAACCATTGGGTTCGGATCGAAAAGAGCTTTCCAATGAATATTAGAAATTTGAAATCTAACAGTTGGATTTGGAATTATGTCCAAATCAAATTTGGAAAAGGTCGTTGTAAGTGCAGTTTGATGGCCGTTGATGGAAATCGGCTGTACGGGCCTTGATAAAATTATTAAAAATATTAATAATTTGTGTAAATTCATAATATGTGAATTGGAAAGAACTGGGATGAAAAATTCCACATTTGAAAGGATAAAAATAGATTTTTATCGAAATGAACTAGTTTTGAACTAGAATTAAAATCAATTTATTTTTGAAATAAATAAATTGAATTTGAAAGTGATTTTAAAAATAATCAATATTCCCAATACGTGAATTGGACTGGAGTTGAATCGAAATTATCTTCGGAATATTTCGATGTTGGATTTCGTGACTATACAGATATTGTTATGGGAATTTGAAAGATATATTTTATATCGTTATTTCCAATACGATATTTGTTGGTTTCAGGATTTGATATTGAATATAAGCCGGTATATTTTCTATTCAGAGCCTTGTATTTAATATCAAATGTGATTTGGGTTTGTCGTGAATGGTGTCTTCATTAACACTGTTCATAAGCCCAATAGTGAAAAAGATTAAATCTTTCTATTTAGATTTAATGAAGCGTATCAATTAAATAATATTTAATTGGAATTGAATTTGAATTGGTTTTTGGGTTTATCGTGAGCGGTGTTTTGAACAACACCTGTTCTTTAACCTGATTAACTATAGAGTGTGATTTTGGGTTTATCGTGAATCGTGTTTTAGATGACATTGGTTCTTTAACCCAGTTAAAGACAGGAAATTGATTTTTGAAAGATTAAAACTAAGTGGAGTTTTAATGAATCTTTAATTGGATTGAAATGTGAATTGATAATTTAAATTATCAAATCAGAAAGGTGATCGAGAATGGAGTACCACCAGTTTTGCTCCAAAACGATAGTTAAATCTTTAATTAGATTTGAACGTGAAATGGTGATTAATTTTACCGATAACGCCATGATGTTAGATATGGAGTATTACCAGTTTTGCTCCATGGGATAAATAGGTTGGGATTGGGAAATAAAATAAATAATTACTTCAGTGTGGTTCGCTAATCCCGACTAGTTTGAAATGATATCCAAAGGAAGATTAAAGAATAAATTTAGAAGAATTTATCTTGGATAAAATTAATGGGAACCTTTCCCTAAAAATGTGATTTTGTGAATAAAAGAATATTATGAATTGGAATGAGGCGTTTGTTGTGTTTGTGTAACATTTGTCTATCATATACGTGGGTTATTCAGAAAGGCCGGGTTTATACCCATTCTGAATGACCGATTCGACGAGATGTCGAAGAGGAAGACGGTGGTCGAAGACCGGAAGTCTTCACATCGTTTGGGTGATTACTGATGATCTCGATTGGGTTGTACACCCAAGATGAGGGAAACAGTTGGTGATCGTCCAGACGTACTTGGAGATCGATGGATATGCGAGGAAAGTGCCTCCGGTTTCGTTCAGACCCAGAACGAACTTGTAAATGGATTGTGTGTCTGACATTGGATTTTATTCTGCGTTGATTGATCTCCATTAAATATACATTAACGCCCTTCTCTAAGACGTACAAGCTCAGAGGTTGTATATCGATGGACATCAGTCGCATGGACTGAATTGCCAGTGTGGCACGCGTAAGTGGCAATTGATCAAGGCTTCTGTTGAAAAGCAAAGTCTTGTGGTTGATGATCAAAGCACGGCCTGTGTGGCGTAGCTTTGCGTATAACGTGAATTCTCGAGCCTCACACCTCGGTATGAGTCAAAAATGGGAGATGGACCGCTGGGAGAGCACGACGTTTCTTTCTAGCTAGGGTGGTGTCAGTGACCTACCAGCCCTGACATTTATATACTTTTCACCTGTGTGGTTGTTGGAATGTGAGGCGCCTCAGATATAGGTCTGTAAGGACCGGGAAACATGTGTTCAGGAATTGCCAATCCTCAAAAGCAAGAGAGGACCGGCCCAGCCGATTCCAAGGAGGGTCCTGAGACATTTGCTAGAGTGTCTCGAACGGAGAGGAGCTTGCCCCTTGCCTCGACTCATGATGGAATCCAATTTCCAATACGTGTGTTTCGGTTCTATTTGTAGAGCCTAGTATGGCGACATAGTAGGATGGGGCGCTTATGCCGTCTATGATTTATATTTATGATTGAAATTGTTTTGACACTATACACCTATAATAGTATCAAATAATGTGTTTTAAACGTATCAATCATGCTTTGGCTGTTATAAGGTTAAAACCCTATCCTTCGGCTTGTGTTGCATTGTGTGATGGGACCTGGGTCTTATAATAGCTTCATTTTTCTTTATTTAGCATTGCGTTGTTTGTTTTATGCACTGGTATTCTTGGGAGAAAACCCGTTCCGTGTTATACGGCGTGGTCCCTTGATTTACCAAACTTTAAAACCAATATTAATAACTGTTTTAGTTCTCACACCAGTCACATGACTGACCTGGAGTTTATTGTTTTAACCTAAACTCTGGGTGCCCCTATTTTCGACATGGGTAGCTAGTAGTTTTGGTTTTGCAGATTTATATTCACAGGATCCTGATTTACAGCTGGAACGATGCTCGGAAAGCTCTGTATCCGTGCATTACTTCTAGTTGTGCTTTTGTATTATTTTCCGTCGCGATGTACTTAAATGTAATATAAATCGCTGATATTCATCAAATGTATTTTATTCATTTATACTCTGTATATTCTTCTATCTGATGGAATTGTTGTAATATACAATGAAATGTTCTTCCGTCTGCATTCCGATGTGTGTTGTTCTCAAAGTATCTGCTCTTTCCTTCACGGGGAAGTTACGGGTCCTTACATTTGGTATCAAAGCTTTGGTTTACAGAGCTCGAGAACAAGACACATTAGAACCAAACGAAATAATTCATCAGATATTGGCTTAGTAATATCCAATTAGAATGGCTCGTTAGAGATAGGATCAGTAGTATCCTAGAACGAGTGTGAAGAGTATATTTTTCAAATGAAAACAATTTTGTTTGAAAATTTAAATCGCTTTATACGTATTTGAATATTTATTTATTTTGAATTTGGACAATCGAGTATATAAGGATTTCGCGTATACGCGTCATGAACGTATATTCGAAGTTTTAATATACTAGATAGATATAAGGTCACACTCTAGTTGCCCGGGGATGGTTCTGATAATGCTGAAGCGTTACCAGTATTTATTTTCGAGTGACGAAGGTGTGATTTCTATATATTTCCATTAGACTGGTGTGAGAACCAAAACTAGATAGATTTATTTGTTGTGATTTGGCATCAAAAACATGATTTTCTGTATATATACATATATATATATATATATATATCAAAATTATGAATTTGAAACTCTAATTCACTAATTGATTGATGTTTGTGTTGTTTGTTTATTTGTTTGATAATTTTGAACCATTATGCCTAATAGAACCGAATATTGAATTGTATTGAAAATTGGTTGCATTTGCTTGCATATACATGTACTTACATTGAACAGGTCATAGCAAGGAGGCTAGAGCAGAGAATAAAATTTGTTTGCCCGACAAATAGGTACATATTTACTATAATTTACTATTTTGTTTGGGTGATGATGATTTTATGAGCCTATTGGCTAGCCGCTTGGCCTTTTCTTTTTCTTTTTGAGATCAGAAGGCCTATATGGCAATTTCGGGATTTTCCCGGTGCTCCCGGTGCAGCGGAGGTTATGGCGAAATTTTTCGAAAATTTAGGGTGTTAGCCAAATTTTTGAAAAATTTGAAAAGTTCTTAGAAACTGAAAAGTTGAAGAACTTAAGTCGTAGTCAAAATAATGGAAGTTGAGTTGATTTGTTAACCAACTTTCGGCTTCGTTCCTTTTCGGCTTCCATTGTTATGTTCCTTTTCGGCCTTTGATTTAGAGAAGATTAGAATATCATCAATAAAAACCAGAACAAATTTATTCAATTAAATCACACATTGAACTGATTAGAAAATAGTTAGAAATATATACTTGTGCATTATATATGTTTGAACAGGAAATTGGATTGCTGTTGAGTAAAGAATTTATTTGCGTGCCCGACAAATAGGTAAACCTTAATGAGTTGGATGCACATTTTTATTATTATATCAACTCCTGTGAGTGTCATTGGATGCGGAGTGCTGGTTATTCTGTGTGAAATAATAAACATCGCTATAGGATAGCAACAATTAATTTTGAACTACATTACATGGCATACTTCTGGAAGATAGGCATACTTCATCATACACCACACAAGCATTTTGGAGCTTGTGTGACGAGGTGGAAGATTTACCATACGAGCGAGAGGCTTGTATGGCGATGACTATATTTTACAGGTTGAACTAATGACTGATATGGACTATTTAAATTGCAACGATAAAATTTCCAGATTAATAAAAACCCCACACGGGTCTAGAGTTGACAATAATCACGTCTCTCTAGTTATTAGATACGGCACATGGACTATTTATTTCCCACACGGGACGAGGTGACGAGGATTTATCCTCTGGAGCATTTAAAATACACACTCCCTCAGGCTTTGACAGGGTGACGAGAATTTATTCTCTGGAGTTATTATCAATACACGCTCCCCTGTAAACACCAGAATATATCACTATAAATATGTGTATGCTTACTAGGATTTATTGGGTACCTAATACGGCCCAATAAATTTCCAAACCTCTCCCCGTACAAAGGAGGTTATGGCGAAATTTTTCGAAAATTCCGGGTGTTAGCCAAATTTTTGAAGAATTTGAAAATTCTCAGAAACTGAAAAGATGGAGAATGGAAGCCAGATCGAACGTAGAGTTGATTAATCAAACCACTTTCCACTTTGTTCCTTTTCGGGGACGAAAAGTTTTAAGTGGGGGAGATTGTAACAACCCGGAAATGCGAGCCAGTTTAAAAATTTTTATTTTGGCAATTTTAGCGAATTTTGAATATTTAAAATGAATTATTTTAAATAATATCGACGAGAAATTTATTTTGAATAGAATCGAACGTATATATTATATACGTCGTAGTTAGAATATAAATAATTATATATAATTATAAAAGGAATTGAAATGGCGCCGTAGTTCGATAATTCGATTTCAAACTTCAATTGAGTGTACCGGGTGCAAAATAAACCGAATTTTAGCGAAACCAAAAATAATAGGATCTAATTGAGAATATCTTTCCAACGAATCCAAAAAATCGAAATTTCATAGCGGGAATCTAAAGATATGTCCAGTTGAAATTTCTGAATAGTCGCTATGGAATTTAGGCCCTTAAAAATGAAAATTTTGCAAACGACCTCGGATTTCGACGAAACCTCTTTTGTTGGATCCGTGATGTCAAATTATTGCTAGATTCCAAATTTCATAATTTTTTGAATCAATATGTGAGCGTGGCAAAGGAAAACGCGTTTGACCAGTTTCAGTTGATTTTAATCGACTGGAAAATGGCCATTTTTCCAACAGTCTTAGAATTCGACGAAATTAGCTTTGTTAGGACCGTATCGTCAATACGAAGCTAGAAAATTATTTTCGGGGATTTTTCCTGTTAGTATGTGGCCCCGGTAAATTGAAATGCGCATTCAAATTCAATATATAGAGTTATATGTTGATTTTGATGAAAACTGATCGAAACAGTCGAATCAGCTTACGATACATATCCCATTGTGTTCGGAATGGAGGTAATTAGCTATGGACGACAGGCGGTGGGCCTCGTTTCGAGGTCGAAATAAAAAGTACCTTTTTGAAAATTACTTAAATAAAATAAAAACCTCTCCTAACTCTCTCTCCTCTCCTTACTTCCTCTCAGCCCCCCCTCTTTCATTTTGACAGAAGGAAAAGGAAAAAAAAAACTAAATCAATCGAACGCACCGCGCCTCCAGGGGAGAACCACCATCGCCGCACCACCTGCTGCGCTCCACCCCAGGTGACGCCGCACCTCTCCAGCCTCCCTCCCCTCCCAGACGCCTATCGATCGAAGCCCCCCCCCCCAAATGTCTCCCTCATCGCGCGAGACCACGCACCACCCCTAGGCTGCCGCCGCAGGCGCTAGCCACCGCCGGGCCCCCTCCTCCGTCGCAGATGGCCATCCCCTTTCCCCTCCGACCAATGAAACCCCCCCCCCTTTCAAATTAAACGGTAAGTGTGTTCTTTTTCTTTGTTTATTTTATTTCTTTATGGTACATAAAGATGTGATTTTTTTTAACGATGAAAAGCTATGATTTTTAACCATTAAAAGATTTGAATTTGTATATTGAAAAGATTAGAATTCTAGTAAGGCAAAGATATGATTTTTAGTTAACTAAAAACGTGATTTTTATATATGAAGTATAAATTTCCATTCGTATAAAGTTTATATTTTTACCATATGAAAGTGTTGATTTTTAACATAAGAAAGATTGGATTTTTAACAAAGAAAAGAATGGATTTTTATAATGAAAAGATTTGATTTTTAATAGAAGAAAATTTAGATTTTTCATTGTATAAAAATTCGATTTTTACATATATGAAGTAGCGTTGGAAAGATATGATTTTGAGCGTAGTAAAAATAGAATTTTTATCTATATAGTAGCAATGTAAAGATACAATCTTTATAAATGAAAAAGCGAAATATTTATAAATGAAAAAGGCGAGATCTTTATATTTGAAAAGGCGAAATCTTTATATAGAGAATAGCGTGATAAAAATATAATCTTTATTATATGAACACCGTGGGAAAAATAGAATTTTTATCTATATAGTAGCGTTGTAAAAATAGAATTTTTATCTATATAGTAGCGGTGAAAAATAGAATTTTTATCTATGTAGTAGCGGTGTAAAAATGGAATTTTTATCTATATAGTAGCGTTGTAAAAATAGAATTTTTATCTATATAGTAGCGGTGTAAAAATGGAATTTTTATCTATATAGTAGCGGTGTAAAAATTGAATTTTTATCTATGTAGTAGTAGTATAAAAATATGATTTTTATATACATAGCAACAATATAAGAATGTGATTTTTATATATGTAGTGGCTACGAGCAACGAAAGTGTTAGACGGCGAAGATTTCTACATTTGAAGTGTCGTGGAGTTGGGATAGCTTTGGTGAGAACTTCTCACTCTAAATTTCTTTTTCTAGTTATATATGTACGTATTAGGATGCAGACGGTGCTTAGCAGCACCTGACACCCATCGTCCACAGACCATGGACGACTTGTATGCTTGTCTGATGTGTTGTGAAATTTGGTTGTGATGTTGATGTGAAATCAATAAGAAATTGTAGATGGTTGAAATAAATTAATTATCGTTAAAAATATAATTTTTAACGTGAATGTGAATAAATAAATATTTATAAACAAATCGATCGATTTGTTTATATACACTGATTAGACTGATATTGATTGGGACGATAAATTTTACACATCGCCCAACTGCACAAATAAAAATCTGTGTTTGTTGATTTGAAACCCCACATGGGTGTTGGGATGATATTTGGCATACACTAATCCCAATTATTTAATTATATTTCGATCGATTGGTCGACAGACTGTGTAAGCATTGATTATTTATATTTGATGCTTATGCAGTTGTGTGGTGCACTTTGGATGATGGTTAATTGTTTATCTTTGCTATTATATACATGTGTTGGATGGAATCCATATAATTAACGTTATATGGTGATTGACTGGGCCTCATTCCAATCAGGAAAATAATGAATATTATAAAAGAAAATTCATGTGTTGAATATAAATATAGTCATGTGTTGACGATGTTCATGTGTTGAAAATATTCGTGTGTTGAGTAAAATATTTTAATAATAAAATTTACATCTTTATCATATTTAAAATTAGAACTACTTTACGGTGGAGTCTGATTGAAAATCAAACGACAGATACCATAGTTTTATAAAATATTTTACATAACAAAAATAGTGATGTGTTGACAGTACTCATGTGTTGAGATTAGTCGTGAGTTGAAAGAAATATAGATTCATGTGTTGAATAGAATATATATTCATTTGTTGAATAGAATAATGAATTTATATATATATATATATATATATATATATATAAAGCCGTGTTGATTAGAGTTCGTCATTTTGACGTGAACGATAGTTATATCGATTATATTCGTTTTTATAATGAATATAGAAAAGAAGTGAATTCAAAATATAACGTTTTGAAAATATTATCATTTATATAGTAATGATATGAAATATTCAATTTTGATTTAAAATTGAATATAGAGTTGAAATGGTTTTGAAAACGAATTTAAAACGATTTATAAAATATGTTTTAAAAGGAAATCGACGAAATATATAATATATATATATATATATTATATATAACGGCCTGAATAGAACGCGCCGCGCCGCGGCAGTTCGTAAATTTCGACCATTGACTTCGAATTGACGTTGCGGGAGATCCGACCGTCGGATTCTCCTAAAACCGGAACCGTTGGGTTCGGATCGAAAAGAGCTTTCCAATGAATATTAGAAATTTGAAATCTAACGGTTGGATTTGGAATTAGGTCCAAATCAAATTTGGAAAAGTCGTTGTAAGTGTAGTTCGATGGCCGTTGATGGAAATCGACTGTACGGGCCTTGATAAAATTATTAAAAATATTAATATTTTGTGTAAAATCATAATATGTGAATTGGAAAGAACTGGGATAAAAAATTCCACATTTGAAAGGATAAAAATAGATTTTTATCGGAATGAACTGGTTTTGAACTAGAATTAAAATCAATTTATTTTTGAAATAAATAAATTGAATTTGAAAGTGATTTTAAAAATAATCAATATTCCCAATACGTGAATTGGACTGGAGTTGAATCGAAATTATCTTCGGAATATTTCGATGTTGGATTTCGTGACTATACAGATATTGTTATGGGAATTTGAAAGATATATTTTATATCGTTATTTCTAATACGATATTTGTTGGTTTCAGGATTTGATATTGAATATAAGCCGGTATATTTTCTATTCAGAGCCTTGTATTTAATATCAAAAGTGATTTGGGTTTATCGTGAATGGTGTCTTCATTAACACTATTCTTAAGCCCAAAAGAGAAAAAGATAAAATCTATCTATTTAGATTTAATGAAGCGTATCAATTAAATAATATTTAATTGGATTTGAATTTGAATTGGTTTTTGGGTTTATCGTGAGCGGTGTTTTGAACAACACCTGTTCTTTAACCCGATTAACAATAGAGTGTGATTTTGGGTTTATCGTGAATCGTGTTTTAGATGACATTGGTTCTTTAACCCAGTTTAAGACAGGAAATTGATTTTTGAAAGATTAAAACTAAGTGGAGTTTTAATGAATCTTTAATTAGATTGAAATGTGAATAGATTATTTAAATTATCAAATTTGAAAGGTGATCGAGAATGGAGTACCACCAGTTTTGCTCCAAAACGATAGTTAAATCTTTAATTAGATTTGAACGTGAAATGGTGATTAATTTTACCGATAACGCCGTGATGTTAGATATGGAGTATTACCAGTTTTGCTCCATGGGATAAATAGGTTGGGATTGGGAAATAAAATAAATAATTACTTCGGTGTGGTTCGCTAATCTCGACTAGTTTGAAATGATATCCAAAGGAAGATTAAAGAATAAATTTAGAAGAATTTATCTTGGATAAAATTAATGGGAGCCTTTCCCTAAAAATGTGATTTTGTGAATAAAAGAATATTCTGAATTGGAATGAGGCGTTTGTTTGTTTGTGTAACATTTGTCTATCATATACATGGGTTATTCAGAAAGGCCGGGTTTATACCCATTCTGAATAACCGATTCGACGATATGTCGAAGAGGAAGACGGTGGTCGAAGACCGGAAGTCTTCACATCGTTTGGGTGATTACTAATGATCTCGATTGGGCTGTACACCCAAGATGAGGGAAACAGTTGGTGATCGTCCAGACGTACTTGGAGGTCGAGGGATATGCGAGGAAAGTGCCTCCGGTTTCATTCAGACCCAGAACGAACTTGTAAATGGATTGTGTGTCTGGCATTGGATTTTATTCTGCGTTGATTGATCTCCATTAAATATACATCTGTTTGGCGGCGGAGAATTTATTCTCTTGCTTAACGCCTTCTCTGAGACGTACGATGTAGTGACCCGCATTTTTAGCTGTTGAACAATTAATTTATTTAATTATTTAATATCGATTTATCAATATCGAGAACGTGAATTAAATAATATTGAATATTTAATTAATAATTATAATATAATAAAATATATTATAATGTCGAAATAGTCATAAATAGTGAAATTCACAATATCGTGTGAATTGAATAGCATACGAGATTTGGTGGAGTTTCGATTCGAAATATAATAACGATTTTTATTGAATCGACGACAGTTGAACGTATAGTTTATAATATATTTATAAACGAGCTCAAAATGGCGCTGCAGTTCGCTATTTGGCGATTTGAACTTCAACTGAATGTACAGGATTCGTTTTAAGTCGGATTTCTGTGAAACAAGAAACGTGTGGAGCCGGTGGAGTATATCTTTCTAGTGGAAGAGAAAAATCTGGATTTCGTCATATAGATTTTGATTTACGTCCAAATCAAATTTCAGAAAAGTCGCTGTGGAATTCCTTTATAATTTGCGACGCTTTATATACGTTATAAATGGATTTTCAGTATAAACTGAATATCGAGATAATCTGGAATCTGAAATGTCAAGCTGTAAATTCTGATATGATATTCTGGGGTTGTACGATATCATATGTGAAGATATACGATAATAATTAATTTTAAATAATTAATTCAATTATATTTAAATATATTTATATATTTAAATAGGCTATTTAGAGCGTTAAAAATAGCCACTTTTGCAAACGAAGTCGGAATTCGACGAAATTAGTTTTGTTGAATCCACAATGTCAAATAGTTGTTAGATTTCCAGTTTCATGGTTTTTAGAGTCCGTATGTGACCGTACGGATTTTTAGAGTGAGAAACAATCAGTATTTTGATGGTTAAAAATACGCTGTGTGAGCAAACTGAGTCGGAATTCGACGAAACCAGTTTCGTTGGGACCGTAATGTCAAACTCTAGCTGCATGTCAATTTTCAAGATTTTTAGATATCATGAGTGGTCACAGGAATTTTTAAGGATAGATGTAAACAGCGTTTGCTTAAAAATAAAATAAAATAATCAAATAAAAAATTATAAAATCCTACCTATATAATACCTCATCCTTCACTCAACCCTAACCCTCATTTTCTATTATCAAAAACATGCGCCGCCACTCAAACAAAATCCTACAGTGAAAATTCCTCCTTTTAAAATCATTTTAAAACCAAAGCAAATCCTATAAATTAGGAAACGTATGTAGATGGATTCAGCGTTGAAGGAGCTTCAGGTTGATGTCTGTTTTGAGATGTGCGACGCGAGCCTGGGTTGCTCGATTTTTTCCAGCGGAACTAGGGTTCGCCGTGGGGAGGTGTAGGGTCATCAATGATCAATTTTGAGGTTGTATTCGAGTTCAGGAGGGTCGTTAGCATCTCGTATGAAAAGATTGAGGATTCTGGTGTAATTTGGGTTCGGTACTGGTACAGTGCCAGTTCGACGTCGCGGTCCAAGGACGAGGTGCGAGTGGAGCAAGAAAGGGTGGAGGAGAAAGAGGACTGGACGAGAGGATCGTTGGCATTAACAGTTGGTGAAACGGTTGAGATTTGAAGGGTTGGTGGAGCTTCAAAGTTTTGGGAATGGTTTTGTTTGGTAACAGGAGCTCACGGCGGAAAAATCATTTGGGGAAGAAAGCAATTCGGGTTCGGTATTTAAAAAGGTGGGTGGGCTATGATAATGGGCCGACAATTGTGAGAAGGGTGAGGCCCATTACCCTATTTAATTTAAGTTTTAAATTTCAAAATAGTGTATTAACTTGTGAACACTGTATCTAGCTCGTACGAAGCCAGATTTACGAACCGTAAGTTGCGTTGAGACCGTATGGACGAGAGCTTCACAATGAAGCTGACTGGAAGTGGATTGGGGCTCGTATGAATTTATGGCGAAATAATTTGTTTGATTCAAATCAAATAACGGTTTATCGTTCTTTAACGATGAACTGCAAATGTGAGTAAAAACTCACTAACTCTCCTCAATTTATATTTTAATATAAATTGTATTTTATTTCTGTATTTGACTGCTAGTTATGTACTGTTAATTTGGACTGTTAAGTTGTATTGTTAAATTGGACTGTAGATTGGACTGTTAAATAATTGATTGAAAACAGTATGGATATATATATATATATATACCTACATATATATATATATATATCGTTATTAAACGGTGATTTTGTTATCAGTGTATTTCATTAGAAATGCAAGTGATGTTATATACGTTGTTTAACATCGGTGGATGCAGGGAAACAGGTTGGAGGAATCCGACTGGATTCCTCAACATTTATTTTACTGTTATTTGTATATTGTGATATATACTGTGATATATAATCTGTTGTTGATTGTATATGTTTGGATGATATTGATCATTGACAGTTGGTTGTTTAAAAAAATAGAAAACACTGAAAATGTAGAAAAGGGGATTTTCAATATTTATATTGAAAATGAATCTATTTATAAAATCGAAGGATTTTATAAAAGGATATTTATTTAGAAATAAATAAATAAAATAAAGGAATGTTTATTTAGATTAAATAAATAGAATAAAGGATATTTAATTAGGGATTAAATAATTAGAGTTATAAAGGAAAATCTATTTAGGAAAATAAATAGATTATACAAAAGGAAATCTATTTAGGAAATAAATAGAAGTTAAAATAAATAGAAATAAAAGAAAAGTTAGTTAGTCGGATATAAATATTCGAATCAAGTTAGTTAAGTGGTCAAACCAAGCTAGTCGAACCAAACTAGTCAAGCTAGTCGAACCCAACCGAGTCAAAATGGTCGAGTCGAACCAATCGAGCCCAAATGGTCGAGTCGAACCAAATCGAGCCAAATGGTCGATTCGAACCAATCGAGTCAAGATGGTCGAGTCAAACCAACCGAGTCAAGCTGGTCGAGTCGAACCAATCAAGTCAAGCTGGTCAAGTTAGTCGAACCTGGTCAGTCGAGTCGAGTAAATCAAACTTAGTTAATCAAAAGGAGTTTATCGATTTAGTTAATCGATAGGAGTTAATTGATTTAGTCAATCGAGATGAGTTAATCGGTTTTAATGAATCGAGAGGAGTTAGTCGAATATGGTATTCGAACCAAATGGTCAAACCAAGTGGTCGAACCAAGTAGTCAAGCCCAGTGGTCAAACCAAATGGGTCAGGTTAGCCAAACATGGTCAGTCAAACCAAATGGGTCAGGTTAGCCAAACACGGTCAGTCAAACCAAATGGGTCAGGTTAGTCAAACCTGGTCGGTCGAACCAAGTAAATCGAGTTAAGTTAGTCAAGTTAGTCGAGCCTAGTTAATCGAATCGAATTGGTCGAACCAAGTAAATCGAGTTAAGTTAGTCAAGTTAGTTGAGCCTAGTTAATCGAATCGAATTGGTCGAACCAAGTAAGTCGAGTTAAGTTAGCCAAGTTAGTCGAGCCTAGTTAATCGAATCGAATTGGTCGAACCAAGTAAGTCGAGTTAGTCGAGTCAAGTTAAGTTAGTCGAGATAAAGCTATCGATGTTAGTTTCATCGAAAGGAGTTATCGATGTTAGTTTCATCGGAAGGAGTTATCGACTTTAGTTTAATCGAAGTGAGATTTTCAAATATGAGATATTTGAAAAGGAAGAGTTATCGAATATTAGTTATTCGAAGAGAGATTATCGAATATCGTTTATTCGAGAAGGAGTTAATCGAATATAGGTTATTCGAAGAAGAGTTAATCAAATAGAGATTTCTCGAAGAGAGTAAATCGGCAAATTCGATTATATCGAATTCGGGAAGGTACTTATACTTTCCAGTGTTTAAATAGAGATTTATTTATTTATAAATAAATAAATGTTAGGTTAATTATTCACTAATAAGAATAGATGTTATAATTAAAGTTAGATAATTCGAAAGTAGGGATTATAGCGTTATCGTTATAACCAATGTTTTAAATATAGAAGTGGACTACTAAAATTGGATCCGAGAAAGGCGTAAAGAGGTTGTTAAAGATTAAAAGATAAACTTTGACCATTTTGAAGTTATAACGTTGTTCAGTTAAGGTCTGAGAGGTAATTATACCCCAACTTGAGTGACTTCCTTCTTAACTAAGAAATGGTAAGGTTTGATCGTAAAGGAGTTTGGAAATGTTTTCCAAACGAGAATCAGAAATGTTTTCTGATAAAAGAAAAATAAGAATTTAGAATATAGGGAAACAGGAGATAAGTAAATGAAATGAACTAAAGAGATTTATGTTAAATGATGGTTGTTCGATATAATTTCCATTTGGAAAATAATATCGTTGTTTGCACACTTGTTTTTCTTTGATAGTTAACTCACCGACTATCGAAGTTTTGACCATTTTAACGTTGTTAATATGGAGAGACCGGTTGGATTATTATCCATAGAACCACTCTGTATTGGCATAAGCGTTGCGAATCATATATGCTAAAGATAATTGAAGATGGAGTAAAATGCAAGGGCTATCCTGTTTACAGAATAGTGCCTTCGGTTTGTCCAGTCCCAGGACAACTTATATGGACGAAGGTCTGACAGAGTATATCCAATGGAACGCGTAAGTTGATCTGTTCAAACGTATTCACGTTTGGTGGCGGAGGAATTCGTTTCTCTTAGCTGTATACCCGTGTTATTTTTGGATAAGTCAATTTGTGATTTGGCGGGTATGACGATGTGACATTCTAAGTGAATGAGAATGACTTGTATGAATGAATGTCTGACAGAGTATTTCCAGAAAGGTCACGTACCTTGATTTCTTCAACCGTACCAAGAGTGGAAGCGGAGAAGGAAACTTCTTTTAGCTAACACGTGATGTATTGTTGTAGACATCAATTAGTGATTTTCGATGGATTTGACAATGTAGAATTCGAAGTGAATCTGATGTAATGATAAGCGTAGCTTCTAGCCTCATCAACCGGTAAATGACAGAAATCGGGCAGGCAGCATGGCTAAGTCGGTCGCACCGAAGTAGGGTGTATAATCACCTATCTAGTGAATATTCATTTGTTCCTTAAATCTATCAATGCTGTCCCATATATATACGGGAACGGTTGCTGATCCCAACCGTTGGTGATGTACATTCGATACACTCAAGCGAAATGAGTGGTCGGTCATGTGTGGCTGAGTTGCAAGATGTTCTTGTTGAACTCCAGTGTATCGTTCCTAGAGTACACAGTTCAGGAAGGTGGTTCCATACCTTGTCATAGTTGGAAATCCAATCATCCAATACGTGCTTGCGATTTTGATTGTATACTATATATGTAGTAACGTGAGATGCAAGCGTTTCTGCTAGATTGATATTTATTTGTACTTAGACATTATTATAATATCAGAATGATATTGCTTTGAAAAGTTATTTGGATTCTCATAAGGGAAAAACCCGTTCCGTATTCACGGCGTGGTCTTATGAGATATCATATACCTGTTTAAATGATTTGAGTTTATTCACACCAGTCCCATGACTGACCCGGAGTTTATTTTGTTGTTTTCCCTAAACTCTTGGGTGCCTAAATTTGTACGGGCAGTCATGTAGTCTGGATTTTACAGATACACTGGGAGAGCTTGGAGCAGGAGGCTTCAGGATTCTATAGCTATTATTATTTCCGCTGTTGTTGTAAGTGTTGTACTCTGATAAGTGTTATTGTATACATATACTGATGTTATTTCAAAGATATGTTATGTTATATTTTATTCGTTCCGCTGTGAGATTCGTGTTTACTCTGATGATGTTCTTCTTCTTCTTCTATTCTATAAGTTCTATCTTATCTATTCTCACCTTCTAATTTCTTTCATTAATTACCGGGATTTTTCGATGTTTTGGTTATCGACGTCGAGATTACGTCGATAACCAAAGTCACCGAAAATCCGGGTTACTACATACGAGCTCAGAGGTTGTATATCGATGGACATCAGTCGCATGGACTGAATTGCCAGTGTGGCACGCGTAAGTGGCAATTGATTAAGGCTTCTGTTGAAAAGCAAAGTCTTGTGGTTGATGATCAAAGCACGGCCTGTGTGGTGTAGCTTTGTGTATAACGTGAATTCGCGAGCCTCACACCTCGGTATGAGTCAAAAACGGGAGACGGACCATTGGGAGAGCACGACGTTTCTTTCTAGCTAGGGTGGTGTCAGTGACCTACCAGCCCTGACATTTATATACTTTTCACCTGTGTGGTTGTTGGAATGCGAGGCGCCTCGGATATAGGTCTGTAAGGACCGAGAAACGTGTGTTCAGGAATTGCCAATCCTCAAAAGTAAGAGAGGACTGGCCCAGCCGATTCCAAGGATCAAAGTGGGGTCCTGAGACATTTGCTAGAGTGTCTCGAACGGAGAGGAGCTTGCCCCTTGCCTCGACTCATGATGGAATCCAATTTCCAATACGTGTGTTTCGGTTTTATTTGTAGAGCCTAGTATGGCGACATAGTGGGATGGGGCGCTTATGCCGTCTATGATTTATATTTATGATTGAAATTGTTTTGACACTATACACCTATAATAGTATCAAATAATGTGTTTTAAACGTATCAAGCATGCTTTCGCTGTTATAAGGTAAAAACCCTATCCTTCGGCTTGCGTTGCATTGTGTGATGGAACCTGGGTCTTATAATAGCTTCATTTTTCTTTATTTAGCATTGCGTTGTTTGTTTTATGCACTAGTATTCTTGGGAGGAAACCTGTTCCGTGTTATACGGCGCGGTCCCTTGATTTACCGAACTTTAAAACCCATATTAATAACTGTTTTAGTTCTCACACCAGTCACATGACTGACCTGGAGTTTATTGTTTTAACCTAAACTCTGGGTGCCCCTATTTTCGACACGGGCAGCTAGTAGTTTTGGTTTTGCAGATTTATATTCACAGGATCCTGATTTACAGCTGGAACGATGCTCGGAAAGCTCTGTATCCGTGCATTACTTCTAGTTATGCTTTTGTATTATTTTCCTTCGCGATGTATTTAAATGTAATTTAAATCTCTGATATTCATCGAATGTATTTTATTCATTTATACTCTGTATATTCTTGTATCTGATGGAATTGTTGTAATATACAATGAAAAGTTCTTCCGTCTGCGTTCCGATGTGTGTTGTTCTCAAAGTATCCGCTCTTTCCTTCACGGGGAAGTTACGGGTCCTTACACCATTCCTCGGAATGGAAGATGTTGCTGCTGTGGACATCGGATTGCCACATCGTGAAAAAATGTATAGGGACTTGGGATTGATGGATGAATAAAAATGAGGTTGGCCTTGAGACAGTTTCAGGACAATGCTTTACATTGTTGTAATAGAGTTACAGTAAGAACACTAGAGAAAATCAGTTGGGAAAACTTCTGGATGATGCTTAGGGCCAGATTTGTTTCGGAAGCTGCTCTATTATTAATGATGTAAAAGTTTAATAAATTGAAACAAGGAGAAATGTCATTTGTGAAGTATGTTGCTATGTTAGATGAGTTGTCTCGGTATGCTTGTGGAATGATAGATACTGTTATCCTGAGAAACGAGAAATTTATTAAGTGGCTTAGGTTCGAAATTGCGAAGGGAACCATGCCTCACTTGCTAGACCCTAGTTATATTGTTGTGGAAAAGGTTATTCACAATACGGAGACGCTTAAAAAGGCTGAGAAACCAAGTGGATGCCAAGACTTTTAGGGTAGGAAAAGGAAATTCTTCAGAGGGAAGAAAGCTTTGGAAGGAGGAAGGTAAGAGAAGAACAAAGTGGAAAGTGTTATGTTTTAAGTGCCATCAGAAAGCGCATTACTCTACCAAATGCAAGGATGAAGATACCTTACCCAGGATCGTTGTTGGAAGGCAGAATATTAGGTGCTTCAATTATGATCAACTTTGGCACTATGACAGCAAGTGTCTGGAGGTAACAAAGGGAAAAGTTCTTGCTACGGAGTCTTCTTCTTATGGACTTACTACCATTAAGAAAGTAAAAGCCAAGTTGGAAGCTATGCTTTTTTTCGTAGCATGTCTATTAAAGTTTTGTTTGATATTATGCATCACGTACATTTATATCTAGATGTGTAATGTATAAGTTATCTTTAGAACCATCATACCATGTTACATACTTTAGAGTAGCTACTCCAGTCAGAGTCTATATGGAACCTAGGATGAGAAGTGAAAATATAGAAATTCAGTTGCTAGTTTATGTTTTTTATTGTAGTTAGTATGTGTTTGATTTTGATGGTTTCAGAATTATTTTAGGAATGGATTGTTTGAATCATTATGACGCAAGAATATTTTGTCAAAGAAGAGAGTTGTCATTGAAACATCCTAAAGGAAACATTAGAATTACGTTATTGATAGAAAGAGGTTTTGCAAACATCTTCATTGTTAAGTATCTTGGAGTTGGAAGAAGAAGTATATAACATCCCCGTCATACAAAAATTTGTTTATGTCTTTGAGTCAATGACAACTTACCATGGATAGGGCCATCGAGTTCCATATTGATTTAGTGCCAGGAGTGGAACTAGTAATCGGCTAACTAGCCGAATGACCCCTTTGGAGAAGAGAGAGATGAAGGCATTACTTGTTGATTTAGAAAGGAAGAAACTTCATTATTTCAAGTAGCTTACCCTGGGGAGTCGCTTCTGTACTTGTGAAGAATCCTAATGGAATGTTGAGAACGTGCATTGAATATTAGAAGCTCAACAAAAGGACGATGAAGATAAGTACCTTCTGCCTCATATTGATGATTTATTCGATCAACTTAGTGGAGCAAAGATGTTTTCTCAGTTGGATTTGGCTACTGATTTTCCCCAACTAAGAATAGCGGAAGGGAGCATTCCATTAATAGCCTTTGGTACGAAATATGGATCGTACGAATGGATGGTTATGTCGTTTAGTTTGATGAATGTGCCTGCTTTTTTTGTAGATACAATGTACCGAGTGTTTCGGGAGTACTTAGATAAATTCGTGTTGGTTTTTGTTCATTCTGATGTATTCAAAAGATGCGAAGGAGAACAAGTGCAACCTTCAAATTTTTCTTTAGACTTTACTAAAACATTGCTTGAAGGCTAGGTTTCCTAAACGTAGGTTTTAGGAGGAGAAAGTGAAGTTTCTTGGTCATGTTATTTCAAGTGAAGGGCAGTTGGTAGATCCTACAAAGGAGGTACTGTTGTTAGATGGAGGAGGCATATAAGTGTGAAGGACTTAGAAGCTTTGGTTGAATGTATTGTAAGGAACCATTCGATGACATGTTTTAGCAGAAGCATACTCTTGGTGTCGTGTTTGGAAGTTCGACCAGTTTTGATTGAGAAGATTGCTTCTAGGCAGGAAGAATATCCTTCATTAGCCGAAAGGGTTATGATGCTCAGAGTTACTGTGGAAGGTGATATCCTGGAAGGGTTTACCCTTAATCCAAACGGATGGCTAAGGAAGAAAGGAAAACTATGCATTTCAGATGTTGGCGATTTAAGGAATAAAGTGCGTGGGGAGTGTCATCGTTCTAAGTTTACGATAAACACTGGTGGTACCAAGATGTACTAGGACATAAAAAGAAGTTTTTATTTTGGATGGCAAGAAGAAGGATATAGGCTTGTAGGTGAAGCAGTGCCAGAACTGCCAGCAAGTGAAATCTGAATCTGAGAAGCCTAGTAGTTTGCTTCAACCATTAGATATTCCACTTTGGAAGTTGGATTTGATATTCATGGATTCTTTAGATGGGTTGCCGAGTAAAAGAAAGGGGAACGAAAGCATATGGGTTGTCTGGATAGACTAACTAAAAGTGCCCATTTTGTTCCTGTGAGGTCTAGTAGGACGACAACAGTTTTGGCTAAGTTATTTGTAAGGAATATAACGAGACTTCATGGAATACGTAGTAATGCCATGATTGATAGGGATCCATAATTTACTAGTGAATTTTGGAAGGGTTTGCAGAAGGCAAATGTGAACGAATCTTAAGATGAGAACTGTGTATCGTCCACAGATGGATCGTCAGACCAAAATGGTAAATACAGTAATGGAAGATCGGTTTATGAGATTGCGTACTAGATTTTGGAGGTTCATGGGGGACCATTTACACTTAGTATAATTTTTCTATAACAATAGTTTTCAGACTAGTATAGGAATGGCGTCTTTCGAAGCTTTATACAAAAGACCATGCAAATGGCCATTGTATGGATGGAGATAAGCGACAGGTTGATTGTTGATCCTGAATTTGTATGAGATGACACAAAGAAGATTGAAATCATCCAAAAACGGATAAAGGAAGCTCAATCCATGTAATAGAGTTACCTCGATATGAGGCTTAAGGATTAGAAATTTTTGACTGGTGATAAAGCTTTTGTCAAGGTATCCCTGAAAAGGGCATGTTTCGTTTCGGGAACTTTGCCAAGCTATCCTCGATGAAGGCCGTATTTCATTTTGGGAAATCCATAAAGCTTTCGCCAAGGCATGTAGGACCTTTTCCCATATAGAAAAGGATTGGAAGCTTTCCTACAGGGTCGTTCTTCTGTTTGAGTTTGCAAAAATCTGCAACGTGTTCATGTGTTTGTAACCCCCCGTAAAATATACTTCATTTAGACATAAGTTAATTTAATTTAAAATAAACTGTAAGAATTAATAAAATGTTAATAGGCTGAGAATGAAATTTTGGACAATTGGAAACGGGGCCATGAAAATGTTGTAATTGCGTTCATGGCGAGATTCTGATCCATTTTCATAATTCATTTACTGAAAATGGAGTATATATGCAAAAGTTATTAATAAATCAGGTTGCACATATATATTAACGTACAAAGTTTGAATTTCAAATAAATATATGTACAAACCGAGAATATATTAATTAGGATAAGCACGAAAATAATATTTCTTTTGAATTTAAATTGGTGTGTCTATATTCATACACAGTAGGGGATGAGAATAATATAATTAAGGCAAGAAATAAACTGAATTAATTAATGAATGATCAAAAAGTAACGTACAGGAGACGATTGTCTCCTGGGCTCGACCCAGAAGGGGGTCAAACACCCCTCTAGGATGGGTGTCGCCGCCCAGGTTGACCGCCCTCCTGTAAGGGGGTGTCGACCGCCCTCCTATAGGGAAGCCCAGTAAGGGTTGTTTTATATAGGGACTTATTTATAATTTATATCAAATGGACTTCTTAGATTTAATCAAACTAATCTAACGGTCCATATACACGATGCCAACTATAAATGGACCCTTAAACCCTCACTACAAATCCTACAACCATTCTCTTCCCTGCCACAATGAAACCTTTCTGCCATTGTTAAATCTTAGGAAAAGAAAATACTTTCTTCTTCTATCTCCTAAATCTTCTCCTCTATTCTGTTTAGATTTAGATTTTATTCCAGGATTAAAATTTATATTATAAGATTCTAATGTATGTGATTCGTGTGTGTGTATATATATATATAGAGAGAGATTTGAAAGTTTGGAGCACGACTGCTTGAGAAGGACAATTCCAAACTTGTTCCACTCAATTTTGTTATTGCTCGTTCTTATAGCTTTGTTAGTGGAATTCATTTGGGTTACTATTTTATGTGGTTTGTTAGTTTTAAAGTTGGTTTGTTTTGCCTAGGAGGATTTAGGATACTACGAAAAGAAAACATAATTAAACCCCTTAAATCCCCTATTTATTTAATTATTCCCAAAAATGATAAATCTAGTTGTATTGTGGTTTTGGGCTGTTGTAATAATAAAAGAAAAACATGGTTCTTACTGTATGATTTTTTATATTGTTTGGATTCCTTTTTGTTCAATTTTCATATAAATATATATGTTTGATTTTATGCAACAGGTTAAGATTTGGAAATCTAATAAGTTTAAATATTTATTTTTCTAAATAGAGAATTTGAACATATTATTTACAATATATCTAAATATTAAGGTTTTGCGTATAGACAAACGTAAGAAAGGGATCTATTCAAAATAGGAATTATAAACATATATATATATATATATGTATATTTGATATATGATGTTATGTTTATTTGTTATTGTTGCAATAATCAAGTCAAAACCTAAGTTACAAATTTGTATGTTGTTATGGTTGTTTTTCGCATTATTGTCACATGTTAATATCTACATTTATGTTGTGATTGGAGAAAATATAGGAAATGACTTGTACAACTTTAAAATTGGATAGAAATTGACATTTCAAAACGTGGTAAGGACATTAATTTCGTTCACTTAATTTACATCTTATATATAATGTAAATAACATAATATAAATGAGTATTATGTGCCTAATAAATTCGATTAAATTAGGAATCGAATTTGAATGTCCCTTAGGAATTTGTATGTGTGTAAGTTAATGACTTAATTAATGTTTATGACACATAGACGTGAGGTTAGTCGGTACTTATAGTAGAAGTCTTATCGGAACCAACCAACATATCAAGCATTTTCAAGTAAATCTGGTTAATGCTAAAGTTCTAGGTGCCATAGGCCATTATAATTAGTACACTATGATGCGAGGCTAGGCCCAGCTTGTTGTAGAAGCTTACCCGGAAGCGCTTGGAAAATCCAACATCTACAAGTGATAGGCCTAATGTGAGATGTCTAGTGTGTATATACATATACATACATACATATATATATATATATATATATATATATATATATATTAGTGTGTAGAGTAGGCCTGCCTTGGGGAAAATACATTATGCGGCTGACCTATCTCTTGTTGGATAATAAGTGGTTAGGACTAGGTTTATTCCTAAATTTCACTCCCTAGTTCACGACCTAAGTCATTGGGTCCGCCTTTCGACAACTTAAATGGTTGTTAGGTCTGCAGCTATCCTATAAGGTTTTAAATGGTCCCTGTAAATGATAATGTGTGTAAGGTAGTACTCCAAGTAATGTCGTCTTCTTATCTAGGGGGCTAGTGAGGAATGTCTTAGGGACGAATTATATATATACATATATATATGGCCTAAGGAACCACCGTATGAGGGAAGTATTAAATGTCTAGGTGTTCACCCGTAGGGGTAGCTAGATAGTAATAAAAGGGTTCACTAGGAGGGTTCTTCTTAAAAGAAGCTGTATTCTTGACCTAATCCTAGTAGTATGTAACCATTAGTTTATCGACATATAAGGGGAGTTAACATTTATAACGTTAACATTAGAATGGGGTTTCTAGTGGTTTGAGGTCCGCCATTATATATTAAGTGAATGGAGGGATATCCATCTTAAATAAACTAGAATATGGTATTAAGTGACCATAAGGATGCGCACCCTTAAATTAGCTTTAAGTTATTAAGTGACTACTCGGATGTCTGCCTCATATGTTTGTATTGTGTGTGTATTTTATGTAGACATAACCTGAAAAGTTTACAACTGCCAAATATAGGAAATAACTTTATTTACTTACATGTATTTCATTCACCATAACTTTATGTTTTGACATCACTCCTCTTAACATTAACAAGTTAGTAGGTGAGACAGTTGATTAAGTACGCAGAATGATCTCTTCGAGGAGGAGCCTCTTGAAGATCTAGTTATTAGGGCAATTGCTTTATTACTATTATTGCCATTTAATTGGGATGATAATGATGTACCTTTTTTATTCCGTGAGACATGTTGTAATTTATAATTCTGTTTCTTAATAATGGTACTTCTTACATTTATGCCATTATATTTTGTCCCTTCGCTGTGTGAGATTCTGATTTTCATTTTAGACTGCTTCTTATATTTGTTTAAGTTAATCGTTATAAGAAACAACGATCCGTATAGAGTGGCTCTAAGTTACGATGAGCCTTTACTGGGTTGGATTTCATCCCACTCTGCGCGAGTTGCTACATTTGGTATCAGAGCACAGGTTACCCGATTATGGAGAATTATACGTATGAGCGACGTATTTGTTATTTGAAAAGGATTTCAAAACTATATATACATATATATATATGTAAGAGCTATACCCCTAAAACATACGCAATTATACAAGACAACCTTATCTGTCTTTCTTTATGGCCTTAGTACTATCATAGGAAGTCCACTTAAGGGTTTCCCTTTTTCAGATAGTAGAAATAGTCGACAATCATCCCGAGCAGGGAAATCTGGCAAGGCCTCATTACTTGCCAGAATGGTTCCAACAATATCTTAGAGTGTGGAACAAGTCCATGTTGCCAATCCTGCCCCAACGATGCCAACAACACAACTCGCTAAAGGGTCCCTCAAATTCCCTTTCCTTTGCAATGATTTTATAAGTTTAGGAGGCAAGTAATTTTCGGGAACTGAGAACTTCATTGAAGCGAAAGCATGGATCTCCGAGTGTAAAAGGATTTTTGAGGTTACCAGATGGGTAGATGAAATAAAGCACTGGGTAGCATCCTGAAATTTAAAGGGGTAGGCCTTTGAATAATGGAACTTGATTTCACAATAGAACGTGGGGAGAGTTTAGGACACATTTTGAGACCAAGTTCCTAACTAATGTAGAGAAGACCCTACAGCTAGAAAGTTTTATCCATTTGAAGAAACGAGAGCTGGTTGATAGAGTATGTGGCAAGTTTATTAAATTAACTGAATTTGGTAGTGGTTAGTGAACACCCCAACGACCTTTAGGTTTGTCAAGGGATTGAATGCATCATTGAATGAGATGCTTTTGGTACAAATTATGTTTGGAGCCACATTTGAAGCTCTTATTAAGGTAGATATTCTATATTCAGCAAAGAATGTTAAGGCAGTAAGACTGCTAATAAGGAAGAAGGTATTTTTAGTGATTGGAAGAATAAGAAAAATACTTTCTGGCTTAAGAAGAAGAAGAAGGAAATTTCAAGTAGAAGGTCAAGACATGGTCTAGATGCCACATGTAAGGGCACGAGGCGAAGGACTGCAGAGTGAACTTGGCAAAGGTAGAATTCAAAGGGAAACGATTTAACTATCATGAAGATGGACACGTAGCAAGGATTTGCCCTAAGCTGAAGGTAGTGCAGAGCGGCCAAAGCTATGTCTTGGAAGAAGCGTTGATTTGTAGTCAGCCCCTAGGGATCTGGGAAATCTCACATTGAAAAGTATAATTTCTGTTCTAGGAAATTCTTTGTGTACCCTATTTGATTCAAGATCAACCCACTCCTTCAATTCTAGGAAGATAGTTGATATGTAATGGCCCGAATTTCCGTACTATCTGAGTTAATTAAAAGCACCACACATCCAACCCAAATTTCACAGAAATACGAACCATTATGAAATAAGAAGAAAAAGATAGAAGAAGAACAGAAATAACACACAGAATCTCACATCGTAGTGAAATAATATATATTATATAAATCCCAAAATTTTTGCATACATATACATACCATTATTAGAGTACAATACAACACAACAGAAAATAAAATAGTAAATGTCTAATGCTGAAGCCTCCTGCTCCAAGCTCCTCCAAGTATATCTGTAAACACCTGAACTACTTGACTGCCCATACAAATCTGGGCACCCAAGAGTTTAGGGTAGAACAAAAAAAATAAACTTTGGGTCAGTCATGGGGATGTTTGTGAGTAAACTCCAACCACTTATTTTAACCTTTAAAAATCATTTTAAGATAAAGAATAATCGCAAGACCGTTCCACACATAAACACAGATGGCTTTTACCTTACGATAACCCAAAACATTCTCTAAATCAATACCATTCTGATATTATAGTGGTGCCTAAATCAAATAAATATAAATCTAGCAGAACACTTGCATCTCAAGTTCCACATACATAATATACAATCAAAACCGCGGGCGCCTATTGGGTAATGGATTTCCAACTATGACAAGGTATGGAACCACATTCCGATTTGTATCTCTAAAGAGGAATACATTGGGTTCAACAAGAACACCTTGTAACCTGGCCACACATGATCGACCACTCATTTTGCTTAAGTGTATCAAATGTATATCACCAATGATTGGGATCAACAACCATTTTCCCAAAAGGGGCAGCATTGAGTAGAATAAAGAATGAAATGAATTTCTCTAGATAGGTGACAATACACCCTAATTGGGAGCTACCCACTTAGCTATGTTGCCTATCCGATTTTTATCATTTCTCAGTTGTTGAGGTCTGAGGCTACAATTACTTACCATTCATTGATAGCACAATCACTTTGAATGCCACATTTTCAGATTCATTAATCATTAATTGATTTGCACAAATATATTATGGATATTATGCTAAGAGAATAAATTCTCCGCCACCATATATATATTTATACAAACCAACATATGTGATCATTGGAAATACTCTGTCAGACATTCGTCCATAAACGTTTGTTCTAGAATTGAATGAAACCGAAGGCACAATTTTTCTACCTAGCATTAACTGAAAAAGCCCTTGCGCTTATCTTCATATAATTTAATTCGCAACGCCACTGTCAATACAGAGTGGTTCTCGGATAATAATTAAACTGGTCTCTCCATGTTGACAACGATATTGGCCAATACTTCGATAGTCGGTGATTTAACCATCGAAGAAAAACAAATATTCATCCAAAGCATTAAACAATCATTGGGCCTCTTAATTAATATTTCATTAATTAAATCACTTCTCCATTTCGTTAGCAATATTTGTTAACCTAACATTTTCAATAATCATCTTGGCCTATTACACTTATTTGAAAAACATTTTCATATACTGCCTTCTTTTATTTTCTGTACTTAGAATATATCTTCTATTTGTGATTGGAATTCATTTCCAATTGTTTCTTCCTTTCACGACCATTCATTTTTATAATTAGGAAATATTCAGTATTATATTTCCAAAATTCCACTTACTTGGGTTAAAACGAATGTTGTGTAAAACATCGTTACAACTACCCAAAATACTGCATTCAACTAATTCTTATTTAAACACTTTATCTTCGAGACTAAATCTTTCTATTTATCGGTTAATAATGAAATCAATCAAGTTGGGGTATAACTACCTTTTAGACCTTGACTGAATCACATTCTTAACTTCAAAACAGACAAGACTACTTATCTCGAATAATCAACATCATATAAAACCAATTATCCATTTTTTAATAAACGTTTATACGTTTCTCTTTCTATTCTTACCAGATTTAAATTTATAGATTTTTTTTTGTTTATAATATTCTATTTTAAATTTGTTTCCTTATCGAATTCTATATAAATCGATATATTGATTTCTAGTTATCATTTTTTTCTCAAAATTATTTACCTTAAATTTTCGGAAAATTTCGCTAGTACCTCCTTTGTACCGGTCAAAATCTCAAACCTCAACTCGCCTCTATAGGCACTTTCCATTCAAAAAGAAAATCAAAAAGCCAAGCGGCTAGCCGATTCGGCGCATAAAAACTCATATGGAATTTAAACGTGTACCTTTTTGACGGGCACTCAAAATATAAACTTTATTCTCTTCATTATACCTGTTTAACATATATATGTCTATTCCCGATTTATTTCAACTCAATCTGGTAATTTCAACTCAATTCGCTAATATTTTCATTGATTAGCTCTTTTGCCTATTTCACTTTCTATTTGAGAAGATCATGTTCAAATATATTTTTAAGTTGCTTATAACCAATCGAATTCCATTTTCAATTCAAGTTTCATATTCAATTTCGAATATAAATTTACAAACCCCTTTTTCTATTCAAAGTCTAATTTCGATTCAAAATTCCATTAACTAATTATTCTTCAAATTAGTTAATTCTATTCAACAAATAAAAATATGATTTTTGTTCCCAAAATCAATCTTACTCCACTTGAGTTCATATTTATTTTATAAATCAAATCTGGATTTTTTTCAATGGAAATCCAAGTTTTATTTGCTTAAAACCTTTTTATCTATTTAAATAAACTGTTATGGCGTTGTTTTTCTAAGAATTTGATTTTGACATAACTCAAAATCTATACGACGAAATCCAGATTTTTTTTTCTTTCATTAGAAAACTATTATCAAATCGGTCCTAACGATTCTTATTTCAAAGAAATCTGACTAAAATTGAGTTCTATATAGTCAATTTGAAGTTCGAAACGCCAAATTATGAACTACCATGCTATGGCGAGTTCGTTTTAATTATATTTAAATATAAATAGTTAAACTTCGCTTATAAATAAATTGCAACTCCATTCCAATGTATTTTTAAACATATTAAACTAATTTTCCCAATTTAGTTTAATATATTTGATTTTACTTAATCGATGATTATTTCATGATTCAGTTATAAATTTATTTATAACAGTCTTCTATACATAATTCCAATTCCATTTTATATAGATTATTTTATAAAATTCTATATAATCGAATTTTAATTAGAAATCCTTTTGATTTATTTCTCTTTGGTTTATATTCCAAATTTTGAAAATAAAATTCTATCATTCCTTTTTCGAACGATTCCCAATCCCTTTTCAAATTCATGCTTGAATTTAAAATTCAAAATTTAGCTAATGATAATTGTCTCACTAAATTTATAAACATCATTTATAATTTAACTTCCTTGTTTTACACATTAAAACAAGTTCCATTTCAAATCTACTTGAAACCCAATTCCTACTCTGGAATATTTTATCAATTATAACTTATATATATATATACAGTGAATCTTTTTTCACATTTTAAATTTAAACTTCTATTTAATACAATACAAATATATTTTCTAAAAATATTTTATTGAAATAAATTCGATCTAATCGAATTCAGATCTTAAATCCATATGGATTTATTTAACTCAATTTACATTCTGAATATCAGAATAGATTTTATTGTTTCTTTTTTAAACTAGTTACAATTCCCTTTTTAATTTCTCATTTGAACTTAGACTTCCCAAATTATCCAAATGATAATTTTTCCATTCCATTTATAAACAATTTTTATAAATTCACCTCAATTCCCTGCATTATTTAATTTATAAACATCGTTTACAAATTCACTTCAATTCCCACATTATTTAATTTATAAATGTCATTTATAAATTCACTTCAATTCCCGCATTATTTAATTTATAAACGTCATTTATAAATTCATTATTTGTTTTTATTATTCAAAATAGGTTAATATTTCTTAGCTCATTCAAAATTCAAATTCTATCTTTAGAAAATAGATTTTCTCCTTTTAGATCTCAAAATCCCTTTTCACGATATTTTTATAAATCAACATTTAGGCCCAGTGATATTTAAACATCCAAAAACACCCAATTATCACTCTCAAAGGTTTTCTAACACATCATATATAAATATATTTATGAAAACAAACAATAATAAATTTTTGAGGAATCCAGTTGGATCCCCCCAATCTGTTTTCCAACATCTGCAGATGTGAGCTAACATAAATAATACACATCCTGCTTCGAAGCAGGATATCGTGGTATAAGCGGTCATCTGCTATCATATTGTGGGGGGCAGAGGGTCATCCGCTTATGATACCGCGGGCATCCGCTAATGGTACTGTGAGAAATATCCAACCACCAATATATATATATATATATATATATATATATATATATATATATATATATATATATAGCCACAACCACCAAACCTAAATAACTAACATATTAATAATAGCCACAAAAATATTTAAACGCATCCAAACAACCAACAAACAATATATAAAAATTATTTAAATAAGATCTACAGAGTGAGTTTACTCAATGTGATTCTTATTGATCGACTTATTCTGAATATAAAATCCAAAGCGACTCTAAAACCAACTATAGTTCGTATCTCTTGCATCTACGAAATCCACTCAACTTGGTTCATGATTTTTCTTTGACCCCGTCTACATTTTATTGTATTATAAGTTAACATGATTATATATGTAAAGTCAATTAAATAAAATATAGGATTATTTAAATAAATTGACTAACTTAGTTATACCTTAATCCATGCTTATCTCTTTTTTTTTCTTCCTTCTATCGATCCATGCAAACCTCTAGCTTCCCTTTTCCAATACTAATTCAGTGCAGACTTCACCAGCGTTCTCCACTCTCTTCCTCGAACTCTCGCGCAACTAGAAAGTCATGCTTTATAGCCTCCCAACTACTACAGTAAAAATCATGGAATTTTTTACTAGCATTTGCCTTGATTCCTACAACTTTTATCGGACCACCCTTAAACTAGAAGACCAATCCTAGAATTTTCCCCAAACAGTCGAACACACAAATGATATCGCACCCCTCCCAGTTTCGCAATTCAACCCGCACCATCCCTAATCTTCAACGTTGGCTATAGGAAAATTTCGAAGCATCTGAACATCGTCCTCCTTCTACTTATTAAATTAAACTCCCCTTGTTGGCAACCATCACTCGAATGATCCTGACGAGCCCACAAAACCCTAACAACCGCCGCAACCCACTAGACTTAACCTCGTCCACCTCCGATACTCGTTCATCGTCCACTCGCGCTCTACCCAAAACCACACTTGCGACTTACGGCTTCAACCCCATCGTAATTTGCGATGTCTTTTTTCCTTTTTTCTCGGATTATTTTGATATAAGGCAGGGATTTGTTTTGATATTTTTGATCTTTTTTTAAGTCGGCCATTTTTTTTGTTTTGACTTGCTAAGATCGGGAATTATAAAGAAGAGAAGTCGAAAGGGCTAAGGATTAAAGAAGGAAAAAATTTGAATTGGTATAACTCAAGCCATTTTTAAATTAGAAGCTTACGATTTATTCTGAGGAATGATGGAAAAATAAAAGGGAGGTCTCGCGTTATTTATAAATAGAGAATACATAGGCATTAAGGAAATTTGTTCTACGTAAGGTACTGTTTTAGGAGACAGGTTAGGGTAGGTTAAGTACACACGAATTAATTTGATTTGATTTATGAGCTGATTTCATAGTTATCCAGTTAAATTTCACAATAATATATTTTGTGGTTTTAAACTCCAATCGAAACACAACATGTAACAATCCGGAATCTCAGAACCAATTTAAAATTTTGATTTAAGCTATTTTAATGAACATGGAAACATAAATTGGTTATTTTTACTAAATGAAATTTGAGAATAATTTTAAAATTAGTTTATATATTTTATTTGACTTCAAACAAACTCAGTAAAATTATTAAAATGATTTATAAGCCTTGTATTTGAAAATTTTGAAAATTCAATTTTAAATCATTACATAGCCCATAAAAAGTGAAATTTTGCTAGCGAGCTCAGAATTCGATGAGACTAATTTTTTTGGGTTCATAATAACAAGTCATGGCTAGATTTCAAATTTCACGCGAAACGGTATTAGTATGTGGCCGTGAGAGGCAAACACATTTGTTAAGAAACAGACGATCAGTTTACAAAGAAACATTATTGACACGATCTAGATATTCGATTCCACTTTTTTTTTTCGGATTTGTATCATCAAATAATGGTTAAATCAAAGTTTCATAATTTTTGGAATTAGCGCGTGGGCGTACAAGAAGAAAAGATACTCTAAAATCGCATTTCTGAAACTTGTTAAAACATGATCGAAAAATAAAATGGAAGGTCAAACGAACTCGAAATTTGACGAAACCTATTCCATTGGATCCGGAATTACGTTTTAAAGTAGGTGAAAAAATTTCGTAGCGAACGGAGTTAACTTGTGATCGTGCGATCAACAGAAGCGGAGACTAACTAGCACACTTTTATAAACGAGAAGTTATAAAACTTAAAACAAACGGACAGCATCCAATGGGCCGAAGTGTTTTTGTTTCCTCTCCATCCATCACGCCACCTCATTGATCCGGAACTCACCTTTCCATTTTGCAATAACCCCTACTCTTTCCTTTCTTTTCTTCCTCCTTCAATTTCACTTTTACACATTCCTTATCCTTCCTCTTTCTCCTCTTTAATGGCCACCTCCACCAAATCCGGCCCAACTTGCCTCATTACCACCTAACCGCACCCCCTGCCTCTGCACGCAACCTGTCAAGCTGGCCGCCGCCACTGTTGGGCCCCCTCCTCTCTATTTTGCTCCAAACACCCATTTACACCCTATTTTGCAACTTAGCTCCTCCAAACTCCACCTTGGCCACCTCCTACACCCCTAGCCACCACCTTCCCTAACTCCTCTCAGACCGGCACCAGTCCGGGCAGCAACCCTAGCTCCGGTCATGGGCCCCACGGCACCAAAAATCACATTTTTCTCAAAAACACAATTTGCAAAAACACCCCTTTTCCTTCTTTGCTCAATAACGTTCGATCTGTGCATTTCTCACCAAGGCCCTACAAACAAAAGTTGTAGATCACGTTTTTCTCTATGAAATACATATATCAAAACCGAATTTTGGAGTTTGGAACTGCTCGGAAAATGCGATTGAATTTGCAGATCTGGAGCAAACATTAGCGATTTTTGGCGAATCCGAGCGTTTTAGGAAGAAAGTGCACCAGAAAGGCGAATTCGTGTTGCGGAAAGTGACAACAGCGAGTGCGCGATGAAAAATTTCTACATAAGAAGTGTCGTGGTGTTTGGTTTAGCTATTGGGTGAGAACACTCTCACTCAAATATTTTGTACAATCATTTTTATCTATTGCATGTGATATCCCTTGAGTTCGACACATGAACTATTCACAAACTCATTTGCATTAGAAGCATTTGAATATACGACACTTGTATTTCAAACATTGTGGATGGACATTTTGTTGCGCCTTAAATGATAATGGATGATTATTTATGTTATGATTTGAGTGTGTTTTAATTATTTATGGTAGTTGAAATTGGATAAAAAAATCCATTTACAAGTCGAATTACTTGTTTATGTTCACCCATTTAAATAATATTGATTAGATGGAATAAATTATTTATTGTTTAAGTATTTGTTGATTGAAAACCCCATACAGGTCGTGGGATAATATTTGACTCACACATTTCACTTGTGTGAAGTTGCGATTAATCGGTAGATTAACAGATTTATATAAGCGTCAATTATCTAATTGAAGCTCATATGAAAAAAAATTCACATTGGATGTCATTTTGGATGTCGATAGTTGTTTGCAACTAACGTTGGGTGTGCATGATGAATGTGCTCCATATGAATTTATTTATATGGATATTGGTTGAAATATTACTCCAATCCGGAATGAATATGAATATTTTTACAATATAATATTCAATGAAGATTAGAAGTTTGATTTTAATGTCCGATTTTGGAGACACAAAAATAAATAAATAAGGAAGCCGTGTTAAGTATATAAACGCAATTTTAACTTGAACAGATTTTTATAACGAGAGGACTAAATTTCAAAATCTTACATATTGAAAATATTATCATTTTCAGATTATAATAATATTAGATGTTCAATTTTAATTTAAAATTGAAATGGAAATGAAATCGTTTTTAGATGAATTTATAAATGTTTTATAAAATATGACTTAAATGGAAATTGACGAAATATATTTTAGATATTTAAATGGTTTGAATAAAATGTGTCGCGCAGCGGCCGCTCGTGAATTTCAACCATTAAATTCAAATTGACATAACATGAGATCCGACCGTCGCATTCTCGTAAAACCAGAAGCTTTGGGTTTGTATCGAAAAGAGCTTTCAAATGATAATAAGACATTTGAAATCTAGCGGCTAGATTTTAGGATATATCTAAATCAGTTTTGGAGAAGGTCGCTATGGATGCAGTTCTGTGACCGATATTGGAAACCAATTGTAAGTCCCTTATTAAAATTATTAAAAATATGGGAAAATTAAGTAAAATCATAATAAATGATTTGCAAAGGTTTTTGGATGAAATACTCATGTTTGAAAGGATAAAGATATTTTTATCCAAATGAACTAGTTAACAACTAGAGTAATAATCTAATGATCATTAAAACAATAAATTGGATTTGTGAACGGTTTTATCATAACTAGAAGTTTCCAATGTATAAATTGGAATGGATATGAATGGAAATTATCTTTAGATGTTTCAGATTCCGCAATTATACGGATATTGTTGTGGGAATTTCGAAGATATTTACATCGTTATCCCAAAACGATATCTGTTAGTTTCAGAATTTGGTATTGAATGTAAATATATATGATTTCCGATTAAAGCCTTATATTTAATATCAAGTTGGATTTTGGGTTTTTCGCATATGGTATCTTAAATAATACTGTTCTTAAACACAATTAAGAAAGGAATAATTCTTCTATATAAGATTTGGAGAAGTTTTCCAGTTTATTTAATTAAATTGGAATTGAATGGAATTCGATTGATAATAATCGAGATGAGCTTCTGTGAAGGAAGGCGTTTACTATTTACGAAATTTGGAAAGGCCTTGCCGTTATTCCACTTATAGTATTGGCCATGTACGGAAATTTATATCGATTATAAGTTGTTCATATTTCCATAAAGATTCCATATTTAATGAAAGATGATTTTGGGTTTATTGTGAATGGTGTTTTTGCATGACATTTGTTCTTTTACCTAAACAAAGACAAGACTGACTTTCAAGGGTTGAATAATCAATAAATAATATTTTTGAGATTAAAACTGAAATAGAGTTTTAATGAATCTTTAATTAGATTGAAATGTGATTGAGGTAATTAAATTTACCGAATTCAAGAAATGTTCGAAATGGAGTTCCACCACTTTATTTCATGTGATACTTAAATTTTTAATTAGATTTGAACATTAAATGGTAATTAAATTTATCGATGACATTATGGGTGTTAAATATGGAGTACCACCAGTTTTGCTCTGTAGGATGAATAGTTTGGGATTAGGATAATAAAATAAATGATTACTTTGGTATGCCTCGATAATCCCGACCAGTTCTTAAACCTTAATCAGGTTTAAGTTGTGGAAAGATAAAATAAAATCTTTCGGAAGTGATATCCAAAGGAAGATTAAAGAATAAGTTCAAAAGAACTTATCTTCGACAAAATTAATGGGAACCTTTCCCCAAAGATGTAAAGATGTAACGATAGGTTTCTGGCTGCTTCTATAATACAATTTATTTTGGATAATTTTAGTAATTGAGTTAAAATAATAAATTTTTAAATAATAAATATTGGGAAATTTCATGAATAATATATAATTAAATGGTTTAAAATATTTTTACCAATGTAAAACAAGCAGGAAATGTTTTGTTGTTTTGTTTTGTATTCGTTTTAACTCTGGTAAAATATAAATATTATTGGATATGAATATTTTTAAAGATTAGAATAATAAATAATTATAGATAAAATCTTATATATGTACATTTGTATCATTCCTTAACAAATGAATTTGTATGAGAATGAACTAGTATGTATTGCCTTGCATGTTGTTTTATATTTCCGAACTCTTATGAAATAAAATAAGATTTTCCTTAAGTAAAATTACATACTAATAATATAAATAAAATATGAATTACTTCATGAGGAAGCAAGATTTCATTTACAAGTGATGTAATACATCTTTATACTTAGAATCAAAAACAATAAAGGAAGAGATATGATAAATCTGCCATTAAAGGGACATATGCATTTATTTATTAGCAACTAAGTCTAGATGTCTGAAATGATTTAACATAGCCTGAACAAGCACATAGATACCCTGCACACAACTCTTTCAAAATCAAATCACAAGCTAGCCTCAAACTCTATTCTACCAAGCCTAAGCCACACCATCCTCCACAGCTAGTTTGGTTTTCTCTTTTTATGTTTTGAATGCATGTGTTTTGTACACTGAAATTGATTGGCTGTGTAACAGCTGAAAGTAGGAATTGAAAACATGAAAACACAATACACAACTCTCTCTCTTCAATCTCTTTAAGACAGCCTTGCACATCTCTTACAAAGAAAATCAAAAGTCAGCTGAAACCAACAGCTTAGCAAATCCTAGTTTCTAGGATCAATTGCATATGGCCTTGTACAAATATGTTTACCTCATCATGGCTGTCACACACATGCTTATGTTTTCTATAAACTGACTGTAGCTGCTGATAGGACTAAATGGAGAAAAGACCTTAAATACATCTCTTTTCCATCAACTATAGATAGCCAAGACTCTACCTATCAAAACTAGTTGTTAAGCCATATTTTATTGTTTATCTTTTACCCTTTAAATACACTAGCATTACGTCCCAAACTCACTCACACTTTAAGCCAGAAAACTGGAAAAGAAATGGTAGCAACTTAGAATTTTAAACTTGGAAATAGAAGGGCATAAAAACTGGAAGTACATGATAATGAATAATAAGAACTAAAGATAGAGAACAAGCATAAGATAGTGAGCAATGGGTAAACACTCCTTTTTCCTCTTGTTGTATGAAATGATAAATATTAAATTCTAGACTGTATATATGAATTTATGTTGTCAAACATAGATGTTAATTGTAGTTAAAATGGTTGAAATATAGTTGATATTGTTGGGACGGTGCTATGTTTGAAAACAAAAAGGACAAAGCACATTTTGGTGAATAAACTTTTATTTTTGGGAAAAACCGGTGTGTATTAGATCTAGATGAATGCTTGATTAACGTTGGATGAGATACACTTATTTATGCCAGGAATGTGAACATTTATGGACCAAAATATTTGAACTAAAATAATATATAACTTTGTAATACAAAATAGAGAGATGATTTTGTGAGTAAACATCAAAGCGTGCCACTCTCTATACCCTCATTAATACATACTGAATATGTGTTTATATACATCTATTGTATTATCAACTATAAAAACTGAAACTTGATTTGGGAATATGATCTATCTATTTCATGAATACTAGACATTGTTATTTTAATTGAAATCCTCTGATATCAAATTCAAGTGTATATAAAAAAGTTAGCATATCAAATTTTGATGTACTGTGCCCAAGAAATGAAACCTTGGTACCAAATTTACCTAGTATGTAATTAATTAATTTCGAGTGGTGTGCATTTTGTTCAATAATGGCTGCTCTTACCTAAAAAGGACCTGGTTCACCACTATATGTTCATGCGCATGGTTATGTTTATGTCAGAGAAATCCTTAAAGCATCTACTTATGTAATGGCTATGGTAAATATTTCTACACATATACAATAATGGCTATAGAGTTTTCATTTTTCTTTACTCACATATTTTGTTTAAATATACAACATAGAAAATACGTACCATGCCTACCTGCATAACCCATGTAAAGAAGTTTCCAACTAAATTTACTAACTATTGTTTACACTTAAGGATGCTGAAAATATATTTTTGTTAAAACTCACAAAGTCATATTTCCTTTACACACATGAAAGTCAAAAATAGGCATGATGTAAATACTTGCTAATATACATATAATAACTCATATTACACTAATCTCGGCGCAATACTTTGTCTTGCTTTGGTTCTTGGCAATGGCGATGTTATTTACTTCATGCTTGGGTGACTTTGCCTAGCATGATCACGACACCCGCTGTTACATCTTACTGCCTTGCTTGTGCACAATGGTATGTGAAGAAAGTTGTAGTGCGGTGGCCAGTTGACTCGTGATCCTAGAAAGAAAGAAAACAGAGAAGGAAAGACAGAAAAAAGAAGGAAAAAGGGTATGGTGAGGATGTGTATGCATAAGCCAGCGTACACACAGAGTAACAGATCAGTTCGGCTTGCGTGATACTTGCATGAATTACTTATGGTACTTGTGTAAATAAGACAATACACGCGAGTAGGAGCTAAGTGTATTTGTTTAGGCAACATGTAAAAAGGATGTGTATGCAAGTTATGGGCTTTGGGGATTCATTAGTTTAAATAGGACGTAAGCATGCAATTATGCTGGACGTTGGTCTTGGGTGAGAGGAAATTTATAAAAGAGGCATGTAAAAGCTCTGGTGGTTGATTGTTGGGGATAATGGAGGTTGATATGACATGCAGGTATGGTCGCGGAGGTTCCCTGGTGAGTTGATCATCTGTGCATGTGCACAAGTGCATGGGTGTTGCACTGTTAGTGATCAACAGGAGAAGACAGTAGCAGTACGGTCGCTGTACTATAAAAGGGAAGCAACGAATGTAATAAGAAAGGAAAGGTTGGCGAGAGTGCATTGCGTTGTAGCCTATGAAGTGTGAAGGGAACAAAGATAGAAAAGTGGATAAATAGGCTGCAGCAAATTAAAGGAAGAGAGGTAACAGAGAAAAAGAAAGGAAAAGATAAAAGGAAGGGGAGATGGGCCGAAGTGTTTGGGCCCTCAATAGGCTTCAGCAAGTTTTTTTTTTAAAATGGTGGTGCAACGTTTATGTTTGCTACATGGAGATTTCACGAGTTGTGTGGGTCCAATGGGTTATTGGGGTGAGATTAGCCCATGTTAAAAATAATAATAATAAAAGTGTTAAGTCAAAATGCAAAGATAAACAAACATATATATGTACATTAGTAGATCAAGATGATATGTTCAAAACAGTTCGGTTCGTGTTTCCAAGTCGACCAATAGGATATGTGAGTAACTCAACATAGTTATAAAATTTTAAACAATTCATTTTAAAATGAACTTACAATGTAATTAGATAGGTTTTAATTTGTAACAATCGTTTATAATAAATGAACATAAATTTAGTCGTGAACTGTATTAACGTGTAAATACTGATCAGTAATGATCTATAATGTGACGACCCAAAACTCCCCGTGAAGGAAAGCCCGGATTGAGTTGAGAACACGATGAATCAGAACATAAACAGAAAAACATTTCATTGCTTATTATAACGATTTCATCAGAATACAAGAATATACAGAGTATGAATTACATATTACACATTTACTAAATATCAGAGATTTACAAATTACAATGCAGCGGAAAAATAATACAAAACACAACTGAAAGGAATATACGGATATAGAGCTTTCCGAATATCATTCCAGCTGTAAACCAGGATCATGTGAATATAAATCTGCAAAACCAAAACTACTAGTTGCCCGTGTGGGAAATAGGGGCACCCAGAGTTTAGGTTAAAACAATAAACTTCAGGTCAGTCATGTGACTGGTGTGAGAACTAAAACAGTTATTTAGAACTTTTACTTTTAAAATCAGATATATCAAGGGACCACACCGTATAACACGGAACGGGTTTCCTCCCAAGAATACCAGTGCATATAGCAAAACAAAGCAATGCTTTTTTGGAAAAATGAGGCTATTTTAAGACCCATGTCCAATCACACAATGTAATGCAAGCCGGAGGATAGGGTTTTCCCATATAATAGCCAAACATGCTTGGTATGTTAAAACAAATCATTTGATACTATTATAAGTGCATAGTGTATAAAAAAACTTCAAATATAAATGTATAAATCCTAGACCGCATGGGTACCATATATCATGTCGCCAATACTAGGATCTACAATCAAAACTGCAAATGTCACATATTGGAAGTTTGATTTCCATCTATGAACTAAGGCAAGGGATCCTCCTTACCGCTTAGAGACGCTCTAGCCCATGTCTCAGGAACAGCCGTAACTGCACCTTGGATCGCCAGGGCTGGTCCACACGGAGTGGATTAAAATGCCTGAACAATGCGTTTCCCTGCCCTAAGGGGCGTCAACTGGTCATATCCCGACCAAGCTATCGCCCCTGGAACGACCGATATAACTGAGGCGCCTCGCAATCCATCATCCACAAAAGTAAAATGTCAGGGCTAGTAAAACGCTGACACCACTCCTAGCTAGAAGGAAACGCATTCCCTCCCTGAGGTCCTCTCCTGTTTCTGGCTCACACCGGGGTGTGAGGCTCGCGAATCAACGCTACACAATGCTACGCTATATCAAAACTGTGCTTTGATCATCAACCACAAGACTCTTCTTTTTCCACAGAAGCCTTGATCATTTGCATCTCAGCATGACACATAGGCAATTCGCGCTATGCAACCGATGTCTATCAATCACACCGAATGAAATCCAATGTCAGACACACATCCATTTACAAGTTTGTTCTGAATCTGAGCGAAACTGGAGGCACCTTATTCCTCCCCCATATGTCCAATACAGGGGAGAGGCCCTCGCATATCCATTGATCTCCAAGTATGTCTAGACGATCACCACTTATTACCTCGTCTTGGGTGTACAGCCCAATCAAGACATCAGTAATCATCCAAATGATGTGAAGACCTCCGATCTTCAACCACCATCTTCATCCTCGACACAACGTCGAATCAGTTATCCAGAAAGGGATAAGCCCGGTCTTTCTGAATAACTTGCGTATATAATAAACAAGTGCTATAAAAACACAACATATGCCGCATTCCAATCCAGAATATTCCTTTATTCAAATATTCTTATATTTTGGGAAAGGTTCCCATTAATTTTATCAAAGATAAAATCTTTAGATTTATTCTTTAATCTTCCTTTGGATATCATTTCAATCTAATTAAAGATGCATTAAAACTCCACTTGGTTTTAATCTTCCCAAAAGTCAATATTAACGATTGTTTAACTTGGGAAATCATATCCTGTCTTTAACTGGGTTAAAGAACCAATGTCATTTAAAACACGGTTCACGATAAACCCAAAATCACATTCCATTCCATCAGCCTTTAACCGTAAATTAGCAAGTGAACAATTCCCTAAGCATTAACCCCGAAGGCCGAAACCAACATCAGATTGATACCCAGGAAACCATTCAACTTAACTAATCTCCAGTTAGTTTCTGATTTTCTTAACTCCATTAGATCTAAGAACAGTATTATTAAAGATACCATTCACGACAACCCAAATTCTTATTCCTGTCTTTAACTGGATTAAAGAACCAATGTCCTTTAAAATGCGGTTCACGATAAACCCGGAATCACATTCCATTCCATCAGCCTTTAACGTAAATTAGCATTTGAATAATTCCCTAAGAATTAACCCCGAAGGCCGAAACCAACATCAGATCAATACCCAGGAAACCATTCAACTTAACTAATCTCCAGTTAGTTTCTGATTTTCTTAACTCTATTGGGTCTAAGAACAGTATTATTAAAGATACCATTCATGACAACCCAACATCTAATTCCATTGTTAATCGGGTTAAAGAACAAGTGTTATTTAAAACACCGTTCATGATAAACCCAAAGACCATTTTCAATTTCATTCCAATTAAACATCAATTAATTGGTATCCTTCATTAAATCTAAATAAAAATATTTAATCTTTTCTCAACTAGGTTCAAGAATAGTGTTAATGAAGACACCGTTCATAACAAACCCAAAATCACATTTAATATTAAATACAAGGCTCTGAATAGAAAATATATCGGCTTATATTCAATATCAAATTCTGGAATCAACAAATATCGCATTGGAATAACGATATATATATCTTCCAAATTCCTCCACAATATCCGTATAATCACGGAATCCAATATCAAAATATTCCGAAGATAATTTCGATATAAATCCATTCCAATTCATTTATTGGAAATTCCGGTTATTTTTAAAACCATTTCAAATCTAATTTATTTATTTAAAAATATTGGATTATAATTCTAGTTAATAACTAGTAAATTTCGATAAAAATCTATTTTTGTCTTTTCAAATATGAAATTTTTGATCCCAATTCTTTCCAAATAATTTATTATGATTTTACACAAATTATTGATATTTTTAATAATTTTATCAAGGCACATATAGTCGATTTCCATAAACGGCCATCGAACTGCACTTACAACGACCTTTTCCAAATTTGATTTGGACATAATTCCAAATCAAACAGTTAAATATCAAATCTCCAATATTCGTTAGAAAGCTCTTTTCGATACGAACCCAACGATTCCGGTTTTAGGAGAATCCGACAGTCGGATCTCCCGTAATGTCCATTCGAAGTCAATGGTCGAAATTCGCGAACTACCGTAGAGCAGCGCGTTCTATTCAGGCCATTATATTATATATATAATATACATAATATATATTTCATCGATTTCCATTTAAAACGTATTTTATAAATCGTTTTAAATTCGTTTTCAAAACGATTTCAAATTCATATTCAATTTCAAATCAAAATTGAATATTCCATATCATCGATATATAAATGATAATATTTTCAAAACATTATATTTCGAAATCAATTCCTTTTTGATATTCATTATAAAAATAAATAAAATCGATATAAACTTCATTCTCGTCAAAGTGGCATTAATGTAATCAATACGGCTTTATATATTTAAATATATTCGTGTCCATCCCAAATCGGACATCAAAACCAGATTTTGATCTTTTACTGAATATTATTTTAAAATATTCATTATTTTAAAATATTCGCTATTTTAAAATATTTATTCTTTCTTATCTGGAATCAGACATAGTCAATTACCATATAATGTGATTATATGGATTTCATACATGCACGTATACAACAACAATCAAACGTATTCAACCATCATCCAGAGTGCATTCTACACTGCATAAGCATCAAATATAAATATTCAACGCTTACACAGCTTGTCAACCAATCGATTGACATACAACTAACTATTGGGATTAGTGTATGTCCAATATCATCCCAATACCCATGTGGGGTTTCAAACAATCAAACACAGGTTTTATTTGTGTAGTTGGGCGATGTGTAAAATTTATCGTCCCAATCAATATCAGTCAAATGTGTGTACATAAACAAATCGTCTGATTTGTTTATGAATATTTATTTTATTCAAACACACGTTAAAAATTATATTTTAACTATAAAACATTTTATTTCCATTTCACATCACACAATCAATTTTCACAATACAATCAATCAAACAAACAAGTCATCCATGGTCTGTGGACGACGGGTGTCGGGTGCTGCTAAGCACCGTATGCATCCTAGTATATATTTTAACTAGAAATAAAGTAAAAGTGAGGAGTTCTCACCTTGGGGTTCCACTCCGTCGGTCTTTCTTTCTGAACTGTTTGGATTTGTTCAAAATTCCAACGCATCCTTTTCACGCTATTCATATATAAAATCCTATTTTCAATATGACGTTTACTTTAGAAATCCCTTTTTTAATATGGCACTTCATATATGAAAATCATATATTTTTACAATGGTTCTTTCTACATAAAAATTATATTTTTATATCGCTATATATATATATATATATATATATATATAAGATCACATTTTTATTTAACCATTCAAGTAATAAAAATCGTATTTTTACTTTGCTAACTTCATAATAAAAATTGTATTTTTATTTGCCTTTCATACATATTAAAATCCTATTTTTACTTCGCTTCCTAGATAATAAAAATCATATAATATAAAAATCATATTTTTAATACTTCTATAATATAAAAATCATATTTTTAATACTTCTATAATATAAAAATCATATTTTTATCGCTACTTTCAAAATGAAAATCTAATTTTTTTTATACAACTAAAAATCAAATCTTTTATGCGATAAAATTCGCATTTTTACTCTTTTAAAAATATAATCTTTCTTCGATAAAAATATAATCTTTTTCATTTTAAAAATCTAATCTTTTTATTAACCATTCAAACAATAAAAATCAAATCTTTTTGTTCATGAAAACACTATAAAAATCATGCCTTCATCACATTAAAAATCCAAACTTTAATCACATTAAAAATCTAAACTTTATTTATTTAAAAATCATAACTTTCCTATTTAAAAATAATAACTTTCTTGCGATAGAAATCATAACTAATTTAGGAATTTAAAAAATTGAAATACTTACATATTTTTCCTACGGTTTGAAATTGCCGGAGGCGTCGAAGCTCGCGCGGTAGACTGGCGTTGATGGGGCTAGTGGAGGTGGCAATCGGTCATGGGTGGTCGGGGTTCGGAGTCGCAGTGGAGGTGCGCGACACAAAGGGGTTCAGCGGTTCTCGAGGTCGCGATTTTCTGAAGAAAGAGGAGGGGGAAGGGAGGAGAGAGCATCGAGGGGGGAGGCATTGTGTGGTGGTAAGGCACCGGAGGGTAGGTGGCGCGATGGGAGGAAGGGGCAGCGAGGAGGCTAGGGTTGAGCGGCGGAAATGATTTTGAAAAAGGGGCATAGGGTTCTATTAGTGAGAAAAGGGGTTTGGGGGGTATATTATATTTATTTATTTTAAGTATTTAATTTATTTTCCATACAGTTGACTTTTCTTTCGAACCCCAATCGAGACCCAGCGATTGTCACCTCTAACTAATTACCCCCATTCCGAACACAATGGGATATGCCCCGTAAACCAATTCGATCGTTACGATCAGTTTTCATCAAATTTGAAATATGAATTAATATAACATTCAAAATTGATTTTAACGTACATTTCAATTTACTAGGGCCCCATACGGACTCTAAAAATTCCAAAAAAAATATATCTGGCTTTGTTCTGACGATGCGGTCATAACAAAACCAATTTCATCAAATTTGGAGACCGTTTGAAAAACGGCCATTTTCTGGTCAATCCAAATTGACTGAAATTGTTAAAACACGTTCTCTTTTTCTACGCTCAATATTGATTTAGAAAATTATGAATTTTGGAATTTAGCAATAATTTGACATCCTGGATCCAAAAAAAGTGGTTTCGTTGAAAACGGAGGTCATTTGCAAAATTTCCATTTTTAAGGGCTAAAATTCCATAGCGACTATTCTGAATTTTCAACTAGGCATAACTTTTTATTCCAGCCATGAAATTTCAATTTTTCGGATTATTTGAAAAGATATTTTCAAATAGATTCTAATATTTTTTATTTCACTAAAATCTTGTTTATTTTGAATCCTGTACATTCATTTGAAATTTGAAATCGAATTTTCAAGCTACCGCGCCATTTCCAATTCCTTTTATAATTAAAAATAAATATTTATATTCTAACATCGATTCAAATAAATATATACGTTCTAACTCTATCCAAAATAACCTTTTAGTCATTATTATTTAAAATAATTCATCTTAAATATTCAAAATTCATTAAAATTGCCAAAATAAAAATTTTAAATTGGTTCAGATTTTCCGGGTTGTTACAATCTCCCCCAATTAAAATCTTTTCATCCTCGGAAAGGAATGGAGCCAAAAGTTGTCTACCTAATCAACTAAACTTTCATTACTTTCATTATGACTTAAGTTCTTCAACTTTTCTGTTTCTAAGAACTTTTCAATTTTTTCAAAAATCTGGCTAACACCCAAAATTTTCGGAAAATTTCGCCATAACCTCCTTTGTACGGGTGCACCGGGAAAATCCCCGAACTGCCACACAGGCCTCTACAATCAAAAAGAAAAATAAACAGCCAAGTAGCTAGCCAATTGGCTCATTAAATCATCAAAACCCCAAGAAATACAATAAACTTGTACCTATTTGTCGGGCAAACAATTTTATTTCTCTGCTTTGCTTTCCCTGCTATGACCTGTTCAATGTATATACATGTACATGCATGCAATCTAAAACAATTTTCAATTCAGTTCAAAATTCGATTCAATTTGGCCTAATTCACCTTTCATTCACATGTTGGTTTAAATGAATAATCATACAACACAAACATCAATCAATTAGTGGATTAACGTTTCAAATTCATAATTTGTTCATATATACAGAAAATCATGTTTTTGATGCTAAATCACAACAATAACCCTATCTAGTTTTCGTTCTCACACCAGTCAATTGGAAATATATAGACATCCCACTTTCGAAACTCGAACACAAAACTGACGATGGGCACCCATCATCAGAATCATTCCCAGGCGACTAGAGCGTGACTCTATATCCATCCAGTATATTGGAGGCTTCAAATACACGTGGATCAGACGTATATCAAAATCTCTATATACTTGATAGTCCAAATTCAATTCAAAATAAATATTCACATAAGTATATTGGACTTAATTTTCCAAAACAAAAATTGTTTTTACTTTTATTTGGAAAACAACACTCTTTCGACTCATTCTAGGATACTGCTGATCCTATCTCTAACGAGTCATTCCCATTGGATATTACTAATCCAATCTCTGATGAATTCATTCGTTTGGTTCTAACGTGTCTTGTTCTCCGAGCTCTGTAAACCAAAGCTATGATACCAAATGTGATGACCCGAAACTCCCCGTGAAGGATAGCCTGGATTGAGTTGAGAACACGGCGAATCAGAACACAAACAGAAGAACATTTCATTGCTTATTACAACAATTTCATCAGAATACAAGAATATACAGTGTATGAATTACAAATTACACATTTACTAAATAACAGAGATTTACAAATTACAATGCAGCGAAAAAATAATACAAAACACAACTGAAAGGAATATATGGATACAGAGCTTTCCGAATATCATTCCAGCTGTAAACCAGGATCCTTTGAATATAAATCTGCAAAACCAAAACTACTAGTTACCCGTGTGGAAAATAGGGGCACCCAGAATTTAGGTTAAAACAATAAACTCCAAGTCAGTCATGTGACTGGTGTGAGAACTAAAACAGTTATTTTGAACTTTTACTTTAAAAATCAGATATATCAAGGGACCACGCCGTATAACACGGAGCGGGTTTCCTCCCAAGAATATCAGTGCATATAACAAAACAGCGCAATGCTTTTTTGAAAAAATGAGGCTATTATAAGACCCAGGTCCCATCACACAATGCAACACAAGCCGGAGGATAGGGTTTTCCCTTATAATAGCCAAACATGCTTGGTACGTTAAAATAAATCATTTGATACTATTATAAGTGCATAGTGTATAAAATAGATTCAAATATAAATGTATAAATCCTAGACGGCATGGGTACCATATATCATGCTGCTAATACTAGGCTCTACAATCAAAACTGCAAATGTCACATATTGGAAGTTGGATTTCCATCTGTGTACCAAGGCAAGGGATCGTCCTTACGGCTTCGAGACGCTCTAGCCCGTGCCCCAGGAATAGCCGCAACTGCATCTTGGATCGTCAGGGCCGGTCCACACGGAGTGGATTAAAATGCCTAAACAATGTGTTTCCCCGCTCGGTAGGGCGTCAACTGGTCATATCCCGACCAAACTATCGACCCAGGAACGACCGATATAACCGAGGCGCTTCGCAATCCATCATCCACATAAGCAAAATGCCAGGGCTAGAAAAACGCTGACACTACTCCTAGCTAGAAGGAAATGCATGCCCTCCCTGAGGTCATCTCTCGTTTCTGGTTCACACCAGGGTGTGAGGCTCGTGAATCAACGCTACACAATGCTACGCTATATCAAAGTCGTGCTTTGATCATCAACCACAAGACTCTACTTTTCAATAGAAGCCTTGATCATTTGCATCTCAGCATGCCACACAGGCAAGTCACGCTATGCAACCGATGTCTATCAATCACACCGAATGAAATCCGATGTCAGACACACATCCATTTACAAGTTCATTCTGGGTCTGAATGAAACCGAAGGCACCTTATTCCACCCTCATATGTCCAATACAGGGGAGAGGCCCTTGCATATCCGTCGATCTCCAAGTACGTCTAGATGATCACCACTTATTACCTCGTCTTGGGTGTACAGCCCAATCAAGACATCAGTAATCATCCAAACGATATGAAGACCTTCGGTCATCAACCACCGTCTTCATCCTCGACACATCGTCGAATCAGTTATTCAGAATGGGATAAACCCAGTCTTTCTGAATAACTCGCATATATAATAAACAAGTGCTATAAAAAACCAACATACGCCTCATTCCAATCCAGAATACTCCTTTATTCAAATATTCTTATACTTTGGGAAAGGTTCCCATTAATTTTATCAAAGATAAATTCTTTAGATTTATTCTTTAATCTTCCATTGGATATCATTTCAATCTAATTAAAGATGCATTAAAACTCCACTTGGTTTTAATCTTCCCAAAAATCAATATTAACGATTGCTTAACTTGGGAAATCATATCTTGCATGTCGGTCAATTGATTGACAGGCTATTGTAAGCGTTAAATATTTATATTTGATGCTTATCCAGTGTAGAATGCACTTTGGATGATGGTTGACTGTGTTTGATTGTTGTTGTATACGTGTGTGTATGAAATCCATATAAATCAAATTATATGGTAATTGACCGTGTCTGATTCCAGTTCAGAAAAGAATAAATATTTTAAGATAACGATTATTTTAAAATAACGAATATTTTCGAATAATATTCAGAAAAGAATCAAAATTTGATTTTGATGTCCGATTTGGGATGGACACGAATATATTTAAAAATATAAAGCCGTGTTGATTAGACATACGCCATTTTGATGTGAACGATATTTATATCGATTTTATTCATTAATATAATGAATAACGAAAAGGAATTGATTTCAAATATAATGTTTTGAAAATATTATCATTTATATATCGATGATATGGAATATTCGATTTTGATTAGAAATTGAATTTGAAGTTGAAATCGTTTTGAAAACGAATTTAAAACGATTTATAAAATACGTTTTGAAAGGAAATCGATGAAATATATAATATATATATATGATACATATACATACATACATACATATATACATATATATATATATATATATATATATATATATATATATATATTGGCCTGAATAGAACGCGCCGCGCTGCGGTAGTTCGCGAATTTCGACCATTGACTTCGAACGGACATTACGGGAGATCCGACCGTCGGATTCTCCTAAAACTGGAACCATTGGGTTCGTATCGAAAAGAGATTTCTAAAGAATATTAGAAATTAGAAATCTAACAGTTGGATTTGGAATTATGTCCAAATCAAATTTGGAAAAGGTCGTTGTAAGTGCAGTTCGATGGCCGTTTATGGAAATCGACTATACGGGCCTTGATAAAATTATTAAAAATATCAATAATTAGTGTGAAATCATAAGAAATGATTTGGAAAGAATTGGGATGAAAAATTCCATATTTGAAAAGATAAAAATAGATTTTTATCGAAATGAACTAGTTATGAACTAGAAGTATAATTGTAACGACCCAGAAATTTAGCGACCTTGATTATCCGATATACAACACATATCGAACATCAAGAGTCGAAAATACCGGATGGTTAATGAAAGAAATTAGAGGGTGAGGAAAGATAAGATAGAAACTTAGAATAGAAGAAGAAGAAGATAGAACATCAGAGTAACTCGAATCTCACAGCGGAATGAACAACATATAATAGATAACATATCCTTGAAATAAAATCAGTATATGTATACAATAACATTATTAGAGTACGATACTTACAACACAACGGAAATAACTATAGATATATGAATCCTGAAGCCTCCTGCTCCAAGCTCTCCAAGTATATCTGTAAAATCCCGACTACTTGACTGCCTGTACAAATTCAGTCACCCAAGAGTTTAGGGAAACCAAACAAAATAAACTATGGGTCAGTCATTGGACTGGTATGAGTAAAACAGTTTACAACAGTTTGAACAAGTAAACGATATCTCATAAGACCACGCCGTATAACGTAACGGGTTTTTCCCTTATGAGAATCCAAATTATCTTTATATCAAAAACCTTTTGATATTATAATAATGTCTATCAACCACAATATAATAATCATCTAGCAGAAACGCTTTCATCTCACGTTCTACATATATAGTATACAATCAAAATCGCAAGCACATATTGGGTAAAGGATTTCCAACTATGACAAGGTATGGAACCACCTTTCGCTAGTGTACCTCTAGAAAGGAATACACTGGGTTTAACAAGAACATCTTTCAACCCGGCCACACATGACCGATCACTCATTTCGCTTGAGTGTATCGAATGTATATCACCAACGGTTGGGATCAGCAACCATTTCCCGAATGGGACAACATCAATGATAGATTTTTAGAAGTAAATGAAACTCTAGATCAGGTGATTATACACCCTAATAGGTGCGACCTACATAGCCATGCTGCCTGCCCGATTTCTATCATTTACCGGATGTGAGGCTAGAAGCTATGCTTATCTCTGATAGATCACACGTTTATTCACTTTGAATGTCACATCGTCATACCCGCCAAATCACAAATTGATTTATCCAAAAATAACAGGGGTATACAGCTAAGAAAAACGAATTCCTCTGCCACCAAACGTGAATACGTTTGAAGAGATCAACTTACGTGATTTATTAGATATACTCTGTCAGACATTCTTCCATACAGGTCATTCTGGGACTGGAAAAACAGAAGGCACTATTCAGTACATCCATCTTTGGCAATCGTTACCTAAGATTTATACAACAGCCCTTCCACTTTACTCCGTCTTCAATTATCTTTGGCATATGTGTTTCGCAACACTTATGCCAATACGGAGTGGTTCTTCGGATAATAATCCAACTGGTCTCCCCATATTAACAACGTTAAAATGGTCAAAAACATCGATAGTCGGTGAGTTAACTATCAAAGAAAAACATGTGTGCAAACAACGATATTATTTCCAGATGGAAATTTTATCGATCAATCATCATTTAACATATATATATTCATGCTTCCTTATTTTCGATGTTTAGAAAATATATGTTATTAACACTAGAAAACATTTCCATTGCTTATTCATGCATCACTACCATTCCACAACTATTAGTCCCTAACCGTAAACTAGTAAGAGAACAATTCTCTAAGTACAAACCCCAAAGGCCGAAACCAACATCAGATTGATACCCAGAAAACTATTCAACTTAACCAATCTCTAGTCAGTTTCTAATCTTGTTTAACTCTGTTTCGATTAACTCTAATTGAATAACTCTATTTGCTTAATTCTTACTCGATTAACTAATGTTCAATTTACTCTAGTTACTTAACTCTTATTCGAATAACTAATATTCGATTTAACTCCATTCGCTTCTCTAGATTGCAGCGATCACAATGATTACACCTGATTCCCTCAGGAAATATCCGACTGCCGTAGGCTATCTGCAGCCCTGCGAATTACGCTAGCAGTCGTGCAAAATGGCCACTTATCCTGAATAATTATGTTTGACTAACTCTATTCAACTAACCATATTCGATTAACTAAATTCATTTAACTCTTTTGTATCTCGTCAACTTCCTTTTTTATAAATCCTGTTTATTTTCCCAATAAAAGTTCCTTTTATAATTCCATTTACTTTCTAAATAAATATCCCTTTATTCTATTTATTTCATAAATAAATATTCCTTTATTCTATTTATTTTCAATATACTTTGAAAATTCCCTTTTATACCTTCACGTATTTCTTACAGTATTTAAAATACCAAACAACGGTGATCGATATTATCCAAACACACAAAATCATCAACATATTATATATCACATCATATATTACAATATATGAAAAACAGTAGAATAAATGTTGAGGAATCCAGTTGGATTCCTCCAACCTGTTTCCCTGCATCACAGATGTTAAACAACATAATTAAGATCGATTTCATTTCAATATGAAATATTCTGTTAAACAGAATCACTATTTGATTAACGATATATGTATATCGTTATCTATGATTTCAACCAATACACAAGCAATTCAACCAAACCGTTAACACACAACAATCAACAGATGATTAACAATTCTAAGAATAAGTTATAAAAATATAACTTTTCAGAGTTGGTGAGTTTTATTCATATTGGACGATCATCGTTAATAACAATAACCATCACTCGATTTGATTCAGACGAACAATTTATTTTGCAATAAATTGTAATGAGCTCCGATGGACTTCTAGTCAGTGTCATCGTGTAGTGTCCGTCCATACGATCCCAATGCAACTTACAGTTCGTTAATCTGATATCGTATGATCAAGTTATACAATTTATAAGTTCAATACACTATTTAAAATAAAAACAAACTAAATTTAAAATTAACTGGGCCTCACCCCTCTAAAAACCGGCCCAATCCCCTTTTAAACCCACGGTCCAATCCCACCCTTCTTCCTCAAACACCTGAGGCCGACGTTCATAGCCATTACCATGATTTTGAACTCACACCGATCCTACATTCCTCCACAATATCTCAAACGGATAACACCATCTTACTTCTCTTCGACTTCTCTCCAACCTCATACCATCCACTTCCAACTCGCGCCTACCAGGCGGAATACGATCCCCAAAACTTCATGTAGCATCAGTCACAGCATCGACATTTATAATTTTAGAAAATTCCCAAAAATTCAAAAGAGGAGCTAAATCCAATGCCGAATTCAAACCCAATATCAACACAAGCTAAATCTTCACGTATTTCACACCACATCAAGCCCTAGCCGACGTCATGAAATTCCACCGCGCCTGAAGGTCTGTCGATCTACACAAAACCCATTCAGAAATGAAGAGCTTCTTCCGAGCAACTCAAAGATGCATACTTCATGAATTTAGGGTTTTTCTATGAATTAATATCTTTTTTTTCTAACTCACGAAATGTTTGTTTGAGTAAGTAATCTGTGGCGGCTGATGAAATTGATTTTATAGGGGGCCATATCCTTATGTGCGGCTGAAAAAGGGATAGGTGGCCTTCATTTTGACTAAGTATATGAATTAGGATATTTTATTTTATTTATTTTATTTCCGTTTCTGCACTCTAAAAATCCGTGTGATCATACACGATACCCAAAAATCACCAAACTGGACATATTGCTAGAGTTTGACATTACGGTCCCAACGAAATTGGTTTCGTCAAATTCCGACTTCGTTTGCTCACACAGCGTATTTTTAACTGTCGAAATACTAATTATTTTTCACTCTAAAAATTCGTACGGCCACATAGTGACTCTAAAAATCACGGAACTTGGAATCTAGCAATAATTTGATGTTGCGGATCCAACAAAATTAGTTTCGTCAAATTCCGACTTCGTTTGCAAAAGTGGCTATTTTTGAAACTCTAAATAACCCATTCAAATATATAAATATATTTAAATATAATTAAATTAAATATTTATAATTAAATATTATCGTATATATTCAAAGTGGAATACCATACAGCTCAGAAAAATCCTATATGGATTTCTAACTCGATATTTCATCATCGGAGTTATATCGATATTCGATTTATATTTTAAATCCTTTTTAAAATATAAATAAATCGTTATGGTTATGGCCTGTTTTTCTGAGAATTTGATTTGGACATAAATCAAAATCTACATGACGAAATCCCGATTTTTCTCTTCCACTAGAAAATTTTACTTCACCAGCTCCATACGTTTCTTGTTTCACAGAAATCCGATTTAAAATGGACCCTCTATATCCAGTTGAAGTTCAAATCGCCAAATAGCGAACTACCGCGTCGTTACGCGCTCGTTTAAAATTATATTATAAACTATACGTTCAAGAGTCGTCGATTAACTATATTTGTTCATATAATTCAACTCTAAACTGAACTATATATTTTAAATAATACAATTCACACTATATTGTGAATTCCACTATTTTGATTATTTCTGAATTAAATATATTATTCTATTATTTAAATTAATTAAATAATCCATATAATTTAGTTTAACAGCTATTTAATTCTATGAATTACTATTTATATAATTAAATAGATTAATTATATCACTGTAAAATACGGGACGTTACATTCTTCCCCACTTAAAATAATTTCGTCCTTGAAATTGCTAAGGTAGAAAACACACCCTATTGACGGGTTAGAACTTATTTGCTCACTTCTTAAATTCAGTTTCAACTGAACCAATTTAATTTCAGCTAAATATTAATTAATTCTTATTACTGAAAATTTTTAAAAATTCTGAAATTTTCTAACTCCCTAAATATCCAGAAATTTTTGCCATAACCTCCTTTGCACAGCCCTATCGGTAAAACTACAACTCGCCTCTCTAGGCCTTCTCCAACCCAAAAGAAAATCAAACAGCCAAGCGGCTTACCAATTCGGCTCATAAATCTCAGGCTTATATAAAACAAACTTGTACCTTTTTGTCAGGCATATCAACTTTATCACTTTCACCTGTTATCAATCCACATATACCAATGCCATCTCACCCAAATTCCAATATGTTTTTATCCATAAATCCAACCATTCGCTTATAACTAAGTCGAATTCAATTTCAAATCAAAGTCACATTCTTGATTCCAAATTCTTAACTCATCAACCAAATATCGTTTCAAATTCCTATCCTATAAATCCAATTTGTTTCGATACCATTCTAAATCAATCCAATTCCAATTACCACTTAACTGGCATTTTTTCAATTCCAATTAACTTTTATAAATTTCAATTCAAATTTGTTTTAATTCAACAACCTTTCCCTGGGAATTTTAAACAGTTTACCATATCGAAAATCAAACTTACCTTTCAGGATTCAAAACACTTGCTTTTCTCAAATCAATTCAAAAACAATCTCTTTGGTAGTAATCCATCACTTAGAACTCGAAAATGAACACTGAGGATGTGGCTAGCATCATCAGAGTTATTTCCCAGCGATCGAAGTGATTTCAATACTATATAACTTTTCAAACCCATTTTCAACATTTTCACTTTGAAATACATTCAAAATTCTATTTCTAATGCTGGTAAAACAATTTTAAATCTCCCAGGATTTTAAAATTCTCATATATTTAATCCAGATTCATTACCAACACTTTTCCAAATCTCCTGGGTTTTAATTACAATTCTAATTTTAACTTCAGATTTAATTCAGTCCATTATACTTATCTGAATTTTGATTGGTTATTTACATAACCATTTCTCTTTATAATCTTACTCGATTATAATAACAACCAATATATCTAATATATTATAATTCCAATATATATATATATATATATATATATATATATATCAAAATATACCTTGGGTAAACTTGTTTTAATTTAGCCTCTTTTCAAAACATATCCTATCGACCCATCGTATTCGAGTGTTTAGAAACTCCTACCGATACAGTGGATCAAACCGATTGATCAGAACCCATAAACAACTCAACCAATGAATTTCCACAATATAAAACAACTTTATATCAAATAACAAATACGTTCACTCATATATATACACTCAACTCAATCTAGGGTATTACTAACCCCATCTCTACTGAGTCACGCCACAGAGCCAAGGTAATAGCATAACTTAAGCTCTGATACCAAATGTAACGACCCGGAAATTTAGCGACCTTGATTATCCGATATACAACACATATCGAACATCAAGAGTCAAAAATACCGGATGGTTAATGAAAGAAATTAGAGGGTGAGGAAAGATAAGATAGAAACTTAGAATAGAAGAAGAAGAAGATACAACATCAGAGTAACTCGAATCTCACAGCGGAACGAACAACATATAATAGATAACATATCCTTGAAATGAAATCAGTATATGTATACAATAACATTATCAGAGTACAATACTTACAACACAGCGGAAATAACTATAGCTATATGAATCCTGAAGCCTCTTGCTCCAAGCTCTCCAAGTGTATCTGTAAAATCCCGACTACTTGACTGCCTGTACAAATTTAGGCACCCAAGAGTTTAGGGAAACGAACAAAATAAACTCCGCGTCAGTCATGGGACTGGTATGAGTAAAACAGTTTACAACAGTTTGAACAAGTAAACGATATCTCATAAGACCACGCTGTATAACGGAACGGTTTTTCCCTTATGAGAATCCAAATTATATTTATATCAAAAACCTTTTGATATTATAATAATGTCTATCAACCACAATATAATAATCATCTAGTAGAAATGCTTTCATCTCACGTTCTACATATATAGTATACAATCAAAATCGCAAGCACGTAATGGGTAATGGATTTCCAACTATGACAAGGTATGGAACCACCTTTAGCTAGTGTACCTCTAGAAAGGAATACACTGGGTTCAACAAGAACATCTTGCAACCCGGCTACACATGACCGATCACTCATTTCGCTTGAGTGTATCGAATGTATATCACCAACGGTAGGGATCAGCAACCATTTCCCGAATGGGACAGCATCGACAATAGATTTTTAGAAGTAAATGAAACTATAGATCAGGTGATTATACACCCTAATAGGTGCGACCTACATAGCCATGCTGCCTACCCGATTTCTGTCATTTACCAGATGTGAGGCTAGAAGCTACGCTTATCTCTGACAGATCACATGTTTATTCACTTTGAATGTCACATCGTCATACCCGCCAAATCACAAATTGATTTATCCAAAAATAACATGGGTATACAGCTAAGAGAAATGAATTCCTCCGCCACCAAATGTGAATACGTTTGAAGAGATCAACTTATGCGATTTATTAGATATACTCTGTCAGACATTCTTCCATACAGGTCATCCTGGGACTGGACAAATCGAAGGCACTATTCAGTACATCCATCTTAGGCAATCTTTACCTAAGATTTATACAACAGCCCTTGCACTTTAATTCGTCTTCAATTATCTTTGGCATATGTGTTTCGCAACACTTATGCCAATACGGAGTGGTTCTTCGGATAATAATCCAACTGGTCTCCCCATATTACAACGTTAAAATGGTCAAAAACATCGATAGTCGGTGAGTTAACTATCAAAGAAAAACATGTGTGCAAACAACGATATTATTTCCAGATGGAAATTATATCGATCAATCATCATTTAACATATATATATATATATATTCATGCTTCCTTATTTTCTATGTTTAGAAAATATATGTTATTAACACTGGAAAACATTTCCATTGCTTATTCACGCATCACTACCATTCCACAACTATTAGTCCCTAACCGTAAACTAGTAAGATAACAATTCTCTAAATATAAACCCCGAAGGCCGAAACCAACATCAGATCGATACTCAGAAAACTATTCAACTTAACAAATCTCTAGTCGGTTTCTAATCTTGTTTAACTCTATTTCAATTAACTCTAATTGAATAACTCTATTTGCTTAACTCTTATTCAATTAACTAATATTCAATTTACTCTAGTTACTTAACTCTTATTTGAGTAACTAATATTCGATTTAACTCCATACGCTTTGCTCGAGGATTGAACGAGCCACTACACAGCTTGGCCCTAACACATATACCCATGGGGGCGACCTTCGAAAGCTTGGTGGATATGGATCTACTCCATGAGGAAGACAGGAATAGCAAGAAGGTGGTTAAGCCTAATGAGACTCAGAATAAGAAGGCTGACTTCAAGAAGGGGAACAACAAGAATAATAAGAATAACAAGAGCAACAACAAATCACGTGAGACGAGGAAGTGCAACTTCTGTGGTATTACTGGACATCTAGCTAAAGACTATAGAAGGAAGAAGAGGAAGTTGGGTGAATGCTTTCATTGTGGAGATACTGGACACATCAGCAAGGATTTCCCTAAGAAGCAAGGGCAGAGGCAAGGGCAGACTCAGCGAGCAGGACCTTCTGGAGGGCAGTTGCATGCTCTCAGCACCGCTCCATCTCCTGACCGAGGTAGTAATATTTCCGTAGAAAGCCTTGTTTACATTTCTGACTTTCCTGTTCGAACTTTATTTGAATCTGGCGCATCGCATACTTTTATTTCTTCTGATATTGTTGAAAATCTGCACCTAAGTACTAGTCTAGTTGAGGATCCCGTTATAGTTTCAAATCCAATTGGGGGCTCGCCCATTTATCAATGATGTGTGTGGATTTGAGGATCTCTATCTTAAGCGTAGAATTCACGTGTAATGCTTATATTCTCGGATTTATGGGATACGGTTTGATCCTAGGTATGGACTGGCTGTCCGATTATGGAGCCATTATTGATTGTGAACGAAGGGTAGTGACGCTCATGACTCGCCTTGGTAATACCCTTGAAATTTCTTGTAACCCTAAGGGCCCGGTCATGTTATGTTATCTTGAATCCCTTGACTCATCCGACGATAGTTTGCAATCTGTAAGAGTGGTCCGAGAATATCCAGATGTCTTTGATGAAGTGAGGGGACTACCTCCTAAACGCGAGATAGAGTTCCGAATTTATCTTGTTGATAATGCCAAGCCAATTTCATTGCCCGTTAGGTACATGGCCCCGCGAGAAAGAAGAGAGCTCAGTAAACAAATCAACGAGTTGCTTGAGAAAAATTTCATAAGACGAAGCATTTCTGAATGGGGTGCTCCAGTAGTATTCACTACTAAGGCGGATGGATTGCTTCGTCTGTGCGTAGATTATCGTGAGTTAAACAAGCTGACAAAGAAGAATAGGCACCCACTACCAAGAATCGACGATCTGTTTGACCAGCTTGTGGGAGCATCTGTTTTCTCTCAACTCGATCTAGCCACAGGATTCCATCAGCTCAGAGTGGCCGAGGATAGCATTGACAAAACTGCGTTTAGGACTCCGGATGGGTTCTTCGAATGGCTCGTTATGCCATTTGGGTTAACGAATGCACCCGCATTCTTTGTAGATTTGATGAGCAGGGTGTTTCGGGAGTTCCTTAACAAGTTTGTGGTAGTTTTCGTGGATGATATTTTGATCTTCTCAAAAGATGAAGAAGAGCATGATAGGCATCTCAAGGAAGTCATGGAAACGCTTAGAGCACACCAGTTAAAGGCTAAGTTCTCCAAATGCCATTTTTGGAGGAAGGAAGTTCGGTTCCTTGGACATGTAGTTTCTAAGCAAGGCATAGCCGTGGAACCCGCAAAGGTAGTTGCGATACAGGACTGGAATATTCCTAAGAATGCAACGGAGGTGAGGAGCTTTCTCGGTTTGGCGGGCTACTACAGGAAGTTCATTAGGGACTTCGCTAAGATTTCAGCCCCTCTTACTAAATTAACAAAGAAGAACCTACCTTTTGCATGGGACCTAGAATGTGATGTTGCTTTTCAGAGAGTTAAGAGAGCCCTCACCACAGCTCCAGTCTTAGCATTACCCGATGGAGGTAAGATGTTTACCGTGTACACAGATGCGTGCGGCATGGGGTTAGGCGTTGTCCTAATGCAAGAAGGAAGAGTAATATGCTACGGGGGCAGACAACTTAAAGTCCATGAGAAAAACTATCCCACGCATGACTTGGAGTTGGCTGCGAGTGTTTTTGCACTTAAAGCTTGGCGCCATTATCTTCTAGGGGAGAGGTTCGAGCTGTATACCGACCGCAAATCGCTTAAGTACCTCTTCTCATAGAAAAACTTGAATATAAGACAACAGCGGTGGACGGAGTTCTTGGCATCATATGACTTCGATATAGCTTATACCCCTGGCAAGGGTAATGTGGTGGCAGACGCGCTAAGTAGAAAAAGGTTGAAATTGAGCCCCTTGTTTGTTGAAATGAAAAGCCTTGAGTTTATAGCAACCTTTGATTTTACACCTGCTGTTGAGTCATTGACTGCTACGTTTGCATCTCTTGAGTTAAGACCTACACTTCTAGATCAAGTAGGGACTTCACAGAAGGAAGACCCGCAGTTAGTTTAAATCATGGACAAGCTGATTAGAGGTGAGACGTCAAGTCGCCTCAGTAGGTATGCCATAGATGACAAGGGATGACTAAGGCGCAATGGAAGGTTATGTGTCCCACAAGTGGGAGACTTAGTAAGGAGAGTTCTCGAAGAAGCTCACCACTCAAAGATGACTATACATCTCGGAGGGGATAAGATGTACAGGGATATGAAATGCATTTTCTTTTGGGATGGAATGAAAAAGGACGTGGCAGAGTTCGTTTCGAAGTGCATGGTGTGCCAACAAGTAAAGGCCGACTCGAAGAATCCCGGTGGGCTATTACATCCTTTGGAGGTTCCGCAATGGAAATGGGAGAGTATCTCGATGGATTTCGTGGATGGACTGCCTAGGTCTAGGAAGGGGATACTAGCATATGGGTCATAGTTGATAGACTCATGAAAAGCGCTCACTTCATTCCGGTGAAGAGCAAGAGGACCGCATCAGGGCTAGCATCTATTTACCTTCGAGAGATAGTACGATTGCATGGAGTTCCTTCTAGTGTAGTTAGTGATCATGACCTGATTTTCACTAGCCAGTTTTGGAATAGTTTGCAAGAAGCAATGGGGACACGACTGAACTTAAGCACGACCTATCACCCACAGACGGATGGACAAACCGAAAGGGTAAATAGGGTACTAGAAGATCTCCTGAGGCTATGCATTCTTGACTTTGGTGGTACTTGGGAAGACCATCTTCCTCTTGTGGAGTTTGCGTATAATAACAGTTACGAAGCTAGCATCGGAATGGCACCGTTCGAAGCCCTATATGGAAGACCGTGCAAGTCGCCAACTTGTTGGTGGGAGACGACAGACAGACTTATACTTGGGCCCGACATGATAAGGGACACTTCTGAGAAGATTGAGTTGATACAAAGACGGATGAAAATGGCCCAAGATAGACAGAAATCTTATGCGGACCAGAGAAGGATAGACTTAGAGTTCGAAGTCGGAGATATGGTCTTTATAAAGGTTTCTCCGTTACGCAATGTAGTTCGTTTTGGAGCAGTTGGAAAGCTAGCACCAAGATTTGTAGTATCGTTCCCCATTATTGAGAGGATTGGACGGATGGCCTACAAGGTAGACTTACCCGAGAAGTTGCCTGGAGTACACAATTTCTTTCACGTCTCGCATCTCCGGAAGTGTTTGCATGAGTCAGCCGAAGTGGTTGAGCCAAGCATCCTTGAAGACGTGGAAGTGGAGAAAGCAGCAACATTGAGGCGATTTCCAATTCATATCTTAGGAACGGAGATTAAGTAGCTAAGGAATCGAGAAGTCAAGCTAGTGAAAGTGCAGTGGAGTGAAGCCCAAGAGGTTTCAACTTGGGAAACCGAAGAAAAGATACGCGCGCTTTACCCATTTCTTTTTGAGGGTACATTCTCAATCTCTTTTTCCTTGAAAACCTTTTCGTATCATGCTTTTAATATCTATGTTTGTCTTGTTATCTTCTCGATCTTATCTTGAGAACCTTAGGTAGAACCGTATGGATGTAAACATGTGGTTGAAACATGTTATGGTTGATGGTTGCAAATGGTTGCAAGTGGTTGCTAGTGGATGCATGACACACATTAGGCACTAGATCGGCTCAGTCACATTTTCAAGTTGCATATGCATGGGTGCTTATACTTGTACATGGATGGAACTTGTTATGCTATCACTTGGATGTTGCATATGGATGAATGGCTGTGCACTCATGTAGAGATTATAAACTATGCTAGGAATTTGCATACATGTTGGATTCATGACACTAACATATTTTGCATTAAGGAGGTTTACTGAATCGGTAACCGCCTGATCTTTTGCATTAGATAAAGTTCATATACACACACTTTCTGCATATGTTCATACAACACTAGAAGTCTTTTAAGGACAATGGTTGCATGTGGATGATGCTTTGAGTAGATGGTTGATTTGATGGTAGGACACATCCTCCCTAACTTAGAGATTTCGGGGACGAAATCCTTTAAGGAGGGGAGAATGCAACAACCCGTGTTTTTATAACGTGTAATAACCATAAATCAAGGCAGAATTAATTTTTAAAATAAGAATCAAGGGAAACGGGTTAAGCCATTGCGTTCGTCTCGAAATTCTGCTTGGAAATGAGTCCGAGTTTTCGAAAATCGGAGTCCGTATGACCAAGTTATGACCATTCAAAGTTTTCAGAAATTTTCAAATTAAAAACAGACTCAATTCGAATTCAAAATTCGAGTTTCAAACCTCCAAATGGACTGGGCGGGAAAAATCCCGCCCAGGACCAGGTCGACCTGGGGGTCGACTATGTAGTCGACCTACCCAGGGCCAGGTCGACCATAGTGTCGACCTGGGGGTCGACCTGGTGCCCGAGCCCATTTCTGAAGCTAGATTCACTCTGATGTATGTGGCCTCATTTCTGTCCACATTCGTTGACCTGACCCTATAAATACAGCCCCTAACACCAGTCTCTCTACACCAAATTTCTTTCTGACCTTATGCTGCTCTGATTCTGGTTGAAAAATTTGAGAGAGGGACTGCTTCTACTATGTTGAAACTGCGTTAAAGGAATTGCGGATTAGGGGACTTCTATTAGGACTTGACTAAGCAACAAACGACTCTCTTTTTCTAATTCTCGAACCACGATCTGTAAGCCCCAGTTATTTTCAGATTTAAACTGTAAATGTATTATGAATATGATGTAAAATTGAAATTGGACCTATGTATGATGACTGTTTACATTCATTCTTGTTCATCTTGGATCTTGACTCTTGAATATTACTATGACATCGATTTGGGGCCTATTCATGTTGTAAATCAAAAAGAGAAACCCCTCTTATTATAATGATTAGCCACATATTTATGATTATCACCTTATGACAGTCGTACCGTGACTATACTATCATCTTATGACAATCGTTACTATGACTATACTATCACCTTATGACAGTCGTTACCATGACTATACTATCACCTTGTGACAACTGTTATTTTGACTAGTACCTTATCTTGCTAGATTTGGAATCTTTATGTTTGAGGCCAATATTTCATATGCCGGTAATGTTTTATTTCGAGTCATATCATGCTATGCTAGTAATCACTCTTTCCACCTTATACCCATTTCTTTTTATGTCACTCCCTAATTAGATTTATTTGTATCGATTCGAACCTTCGTTTCGATAGGAATACGATTTGGGTAGATAAGGTAAAATATGAATTAGCTTTAAACTTGAACATGAACATTATTATGACTTGAACCTGAATATGGACATGAACTTGACACGATTTAACATAAAACATGACTTGAAAACTCGACATGAATCTAAACATGAAAACTTGAACGTGGGCATGACAGTTAGATAAACTTGAAAATGGCCAACTCGAGGTTGGGTTGAGTTTGCAGTGCAAATCTGCCCGGAGCCGCCTGACAAATCCAGTGGCTGCAAACAATAGGATCCAATGTGGGTAGTTGGTCATATTGCACGTAAAAACCCGAGGTTAGACTATGTTGTGGTGTAAATCTGCCCGGAACTGCCCGGCAAATCCAGTAACCACAATAGTTAGTCTAATGTGAGAGGTTGGCGTGCCCTAATGAATTAATGCCACATGATAGGGTTAAGTCATGAACCACTTGAATATACTTAACCAACTTGACACGATGACTTGATAGGGTTAAGTCATGAACTGCTTGAACACACTTAACCAACTTGATACATGATCTGGATAGGGTTAAGTCACGAATTTTAATGACAACACTTAACCCATTAGAAACCCTAGTTACGCGGTCCTTTTCAGCAGTAACCCACTTAGATGTATCACGATACCCTGGGATTAGGCAAGGTGGGGTACGATTACTGGGCTGATTGTAAGCGACCAGAACGACGGCTGAGTAAGTGCGCCATTGTAGGTTCAGGCGGGCTATGGTCGTGCACGTAGTCCGGAGTTGAAAAAGCAGGCATTGGGCACCCGTAGATTTACACTGTGCGTGCTTCATTCGTGTCGGTGGTTGACACCATAGGACTTGATACACCCTATGGTGGACCTAGCACAGGTAACTACATTTCTGGATAGGGTCGTATGACACAGACACATGACGAGCTAGGACTTGTAGGGAGCCGATCGATTAATAGATTGTACTGTAGGACCCCGTAATGGGTCACTCCATGACACTGGGCTAAGGGATCATTTCATGGTTAATACTTGATATGGGTTGGAATACTAGTACAGTTGGTGCTGCGAACCTTGAACATGCGATGCCAGACTTGACTTATCTTGTTATCTTAATTATCCAACTAGTTCTGTTATCATCCTTATGTTTAATTCCAGTTTTCACATATCATGTTACCTTTACTAGTTTTCATACTGAAAGTCACTAGGGCTTACCAGTCTTTATGACTGACCCTTTCTCTTTCGCCCCTTTTTCTTTCGTTTCCCCCCCCTCCAGGTTTCCAGGGAGGAAACACTAGCTCTTAGCTTGGATTCAACTTGCTTTCTGACAGCTCATGTACGGTTTGGTCTTGGGCTATGCTATGGCTGCTTCTGCTATTTATGGGGAATAATTTACTTTTGTTTTAAAGTTTATGCTTCTTTACTATGAACTTGATGTAATGGAATAATTTGTATCTTGGATATATGAACTTTTGACTCTTTTCTTGGAAATAATAAAAAGTTGGTTTTTAATTTCTACCGCTGCTTTATTTATGTTCTGCCTTGTGATATCTCTGTGCATGTTTACCTAGATAATACTCCACCAAAACTAGTGCATTCCCTTTGTGAGTGACCCTAGCGGAGGTGGGGTGTTACAGACGATACGTTCTGTTCCTGAGGCTCGGTGTAGACAGTCTCGAAGCGGTAAGGATGATCCCTTGCCTTGGTTCACAGATGGAAATCCAACTTCCAATATGTGACATTTGCGGTTGTGATTGTAGAGCCTAGTATTGGTGACATGATATATGGTACCCATGCCATCTAGGATTGATACATTTATATTTGAAGTTGTTTTATACACTATGCACTTATAATAGTATCAAATGATTTGTTTTAGCGTATCAAGCATTCGTTGGCTATTATAAGGTAAAACCTTATCCTCCGACTTGCGTTGCATTGTGTGAGGGGAACTGGGTCTTATAATAGCTTCATTGTTCTTTATTTAGCATTGCACTGTTTGTTTTGTGCACTGGTATTCTTGGGAGGAAACCCGTTCCGTGTTGTACGGCGTGGTCCCTTGATTTACCTAACTTAAAAAATAAAAGATTAATAACTGTTTTAGTTCCCACACCAGTCACATGACTGACCAGGAGTTTATTGTTTTAACCTAAACTCTGGGTGCCTCTATTTTCTGCACAGCAGCTAGTTATTTTGGATTTGCAGATTTATATTCATAGGCTCCTGATCAGCTGGAATGATATTCGGAAAGCTCTGTATCCGTATATTCTTTTCAGTTGTGTTTTGTATTATTTTCCACTGCATTGTAATTTATAAATCTCTAATATTTTCTGATGTATAATATTTATTCAAACTCTGTATATTCTTGTATTCTGATGGAATTGTTGTAATAAGCAATGAAATGTTCTTCTGTTTGTGTTCTAATTTGTCGTGTTCTCAATTCAATCCGAGTTTTTCTTGGTGGGGAAGTTCGGGTCGTCTTAGTTTGGTATCAGAGCTTTGGTTTACAAAGCTCGAGAACAAGACACTTTGGAACCAAACGAAAGAATTCATTAGAGATTGGATTAGAAATATCCAATGAGAATTACTCGTTAGAGATAGGATCAGTAGTATCCTAAAATGAGTCGGAAGAGTGATGTTTTTAAAATAAAAATGAAAACAAATTTTGTTTTGAAAATTTAAATCAATTATTCGTATTTGAATATTATTTTTATATTGATTTGGACAATCAAGTATATAGAGATTTTAATATATGTTTGATCCACGTGTATTTGAAGCCTCAAATATACCAGATAGATATGGAATCACACTCTAGTCGCCCGGGAATGATTCTGATGATGGGTACCCATCATCAGTGTTGTGTTCGAGTTTCGATAGTGGGATGTCTATATGTTTCCATTAGACTGGTGTGAGAACCAAAATTAGATAGGGCTTATTGTTGTAATTTGGCAACAAAAACATGATTTTCGGTATATAGGTCAAAATCTTGAATTTGAAACGTTAAATTCGTAAATTGATTGATGGTTGTGTTGTATGATTAGTTATTATCTAATAAAACCATTATGTGAAAGAACAGTATATATAACCAAATTGTACCAAATATTGAACTGTATTGAAAATTGTTTGAAATTGAATGCATATACATGTGTATACATTAAACAGGTCATAGCAGGGAAGCTAAGAAGAGGAATAAAATTGTTTGCCTGACAAATAGGTACATGTTTATTGTATTTCTTGGGTTTTGGATGATTTTATGAGCCGATCGGCTAGCCGCTTGGCTGTTTTTTTTTTTTTTGGATAGGAGAAGCCTGTATGGCAATTTCAGGATTTTCCCGGTGCTCCCGTGTAGGGGACATTATGGCGAAATTTTTCAAAAATTTAGGGTGTTAGCCTAATTTTTGAAATTTTGAAAAGTTTTTAGAAACTGAAAAGTTGAAAAACTTAAGCCATAATGAAAATAATGAAAGTTGAGTTGATTGGTAAAACAACTTTCAGTTTCGTTCCTTTTCGGGGATGAAAAGTTTTAAGTGGGGAAGATTGTAATAACCCGGAAAATCCGAACCAATTTAAAATTTTTATTTTGGAAATTTTAATGAATTTTGATTATTTAAAATAATAACAACGAGGAATTCATTTTAAATAAAATTAGAACATATATATTTATTGGAGTCGACGCTAGAATATAAATATTTATTTTAAATTATAAAAGGAATTGAAAATAGCTTGGTAGTTCGAAAATTCGATTTCAAATTTCAAATGAATGTACAGGATTCAAAATAAACCGGATTTTAGTGAAACCAAAAACATGGGAATCTATTTGAAAATATCTTTCCAACGAATCCGAAAAATCAAAATTTCATAGCGGGAATTAAAATTTAAGCCCAGTTGAAAATTCAGAATAGTCGCTGTGGAATTCTGGCCCTTAAAAATGGAAATTTTGCGAACGACCTCCATTTTCGACGAAACCACTTTTGTTGGATCCGAGATGTCAAGATATTGCTAGATTCCAAAATTCATAATTTTTTGAAACAATATGTGAGCGTGACGAAGCAAAATGTGTTTTGACAGTTTTAGTCAATTTCGATCAACCAAAAAATGGCCATTTTTCAAAAGGTCCTCAAATTTGATGAAATTAGTTTTGTTAGAACCATATTGTCAATACGAAGCTAGAAATAATTTTTCTGAAAATTTTGAGGCCAGTATTTGGCCCCGGTAAATTGAAATGTGCATTCAAATTCAATATATAGAGTTACATTTTGATTTCTACGAAAACTAATCGAAAAGGCGGAACAGGCTTACGAAACATATCCCGTTGTGATCAGAATTGGGGTAATTGGCTAGGGGCGACAGTCAAAGTCAACTTTAAGGAGAATAAAATAAATTAAATAATATATATATATTATATATCCTAGCCCTACAATTCATTCAGCAAATATCGCGCCTCTTTCCCAAATACCCAACCCGTCGCCCCACGAATTTGTCGCCGCCAGCCGCACTTGCGTCACCGCAACCCGGGCACTGGCCATCGCCGCCTCTGGCGAGGTCCTCCTCCCTTCCGACTACCTCATTTCCCTCTCCTCCCTCTCAAATCATGCGAACCCCAATTCGACGTAGCCCCTCCCCCTGAATCCCGACGCACCACTCTCCGCGGCCACCACCCACCAACTGCCTCCTCCACCGCAACCACCTCGGCCCTCCCTCCCTCTTCTTGCGATTGTAAGTTTTTCTATTTAGGATTTAATTTTCTTTTAAGTTTTTTTAAAAGCATTGTTTAAACTATATAAAGCTTTGATTTCTATGGTTAGTAAAGATTAGATTTTTAAAAGTAAAAAGAAGTGATTTTTAAAATAAAAGGGTAGGATTTTTATAAATAAAAAGATTATATTTTTATAAATAAAAAGATTTGATTTTCATAAGTGCGAAAAGAATAGATTTTTAGATATAAAAATATTTGATTTTTAATTATAAAAAGATATGATTTTTAATTAGGAAAAGATACGATTTTTAATATGATTAAGATATAATTTTTGTATAGAAAAGTTTTGGTTTTTATCGTATGGAAAATATATTTTTAGTTAAAAGGAAAATATGAAGTTGAAGTTATAAAAATTCGATTTTTGTGATAAGTAAAAATATGATTTTTATACTGGGAGAGTATTAAAAATATGATTTTTATAATGTAAACATCGAAATAAAAATTTGGATTTTACTATGAACATAACGAAATAAAAATACGATTTTTATAATCGAAATAGCGATATAAAAAATAGATTTTTATATGCGGAATAGTAGCATAAAAATATGATTTTTAATGTATAGAACATCATATTAAAAATGTGATTTTAATATGAATAGCGTGGAGAAGACTACGTGGGAAGTACGGGCAAATCCAGATTGTTCTGAATTTCAGAAATGAAATGGCGGAGTGGAACCCAAAAGTGAGAACTTCTCACTTTTATTTTATTTCTAGTTAAAATATATACTAGGATGCAGACGGTGCTTAGCAGCACCCGACACCCGTCGTCCACAGACCATGGATGACTTATTTGTTTGATTGGTGTGTTGTGAAATTTTATTGTGTGATGTGGAATGAATAAATATTTTATAGTTAAAAATATAATTTTTAACATGTATATAAAATAAAATAAATATTTATAAACAAATCGGACGATTTGTTTATGAACACACATTTGACTGATATTGATTGGGACGATAAATTTTACACATCGCCCAACTGCACAAATAAATCCTGTGTTTGATTGTTTGAAACCCCACACGGGTATTAGGATGGAATTGAACATACACTAATCCCAATAATTACTTGCATGTCGGTCAATTGATTGACAGGCTGTTGTAAGCGTTAAATATTTATATTTGATGCTTATCCAGTGTAGAATGCACTTTGGATGATGGTTGACTGTGTTTGATTGTTGTTGTATACGTGTGTGTATGAAATCCATATAAATCAAATTATATGGTAATTGACTGTGTCTGATTCCAGTTCAAAAAAGAATAAATATTTTAAGATAACGATTATTTTAAAATAACGAATATTTTCGAATAATATTCAGAAAAGAATCAAAATTTGATTTTGATGTCCGATTTGGGATGGACACGAATATATTTAAAAACATAAGGCCGTGTTGATTAGATATATGCCATTTTGACGTGAACGATGTTTATGTCGATTTTATTCATTTACATAATGAATAACGAAAAGGAATTGATTTCAAATATAATGTTTCGAAAATATTATCATTTATATATCGATGATATGGAATATTCAATTTTGATTAGAAATTGAATATGAAGTTGAAATCGTTTTGAAAACGAATTTAAAATGATTTATAAAATACGTTTTGAAAGGAAATCGATGAAATATATATTATATTATATATATAATGGCCTGAATAAAACGCCGCGCTGCGGCAGTTCGCAAATTTTGACCATTGACTTCGAACGGACATTACGGGAGATCCAATAGTCGGATTCTCCTAAAACTGGAACCATTGGGTTTATATCGAAAAGAGCTTTCTAACGAATATTAGAAATTAGAAATCTAACAGTTGGATTTGGAATTATGTCCAAATCAAATTTGGAAAAGGTCGTTGTAACTGCAGTTCGATGGCCGTTTATGGAAATCGACTGTATGGGCCTTGATAAAATTATTAAAAATATTAATAATTTGTGTAAAATCATAAGAAATGATTTGGAAAGAATTGGGTTGAAAAATTCCATATTTGAAAAGATAAAAATATATTTTTATCGAAATGAACTAGTTTTGAACTAGAAGTATAATTCAATTATTTTTTATTAAAAAATAAATAAATTGGTTTTGAAATGGTTTTAAAAATAACCAGAATTTCCAATATATAAATTGGAAATGGATTTGAATCGAAATTGTCTTTGGAATATTTCGATGTTGGATTTCGTGATTATACAAATATTATTTTGGGAATTTGAAAGATATATATATATATATCGTTATTTCCAATACGATATTTGTTGATTTCAGAATTTGATACTAATTATAAGCCGATATATTTTCTATTCGGAGCCTTGTATTTAATATCAAATTGGATTTTGGGTTCTTCGTGAATGGTATCTTTAATAATACAGTTCTTGAACCAAATGAAGTTAGAAAATTGGAAACTGACTGGAATTAGTTAAGTTGAATGGTTTCTGGGTATTGATCTGATGTTGGTTTCGGCCTTCGGGGTTAACACTTAGGGAATTATTCTCTTACTAATTTACGGTTAGAGACTGATGGAATATGAATTGTGTTTATTGTGAACTTTGTTTTTAACAACATTCGTTCTTTAACCCGATTTACAGTGAAATGTGATTTGGAATTTATAAATATTTTTACTAAGATTTAACAAGAATTTTCCAAAGTAAAGTTTTCCAATTTAATATATATATTAAATTGGAATTGAATGGAATTCGATTTTATAATAATCGAAATAAAATTTTGTGGAGGAAGACTGTTAATACATATGGAATTTAAAAGGGGTTGCTGATATTCCATTTATATTATTGGTCGAATATGGAAATTGATATCGAATATACATTGATTTGTTTTTCCGTGAAGATTTCATAATCAATGGAAGGTGATTTGGGTTGTCGTGAATGGTATCTTTAATAATACTGACCCAATGGAGTAAAGAAAATCAGAAAACTAACTGGAGATTAGTTAAGTTGAATGGTTTCTTGGGTATTGATCTGATGTTGGTTTCGGCCTTCGGGGTTAATACTTCGGGAATTGTTCACTTGCTAATTCACGGTTAAAGGCTGATGGAATGGAATGTGATTTTGGGTTTATCGTGAACCATGTTTTAAAGGACATTGGTTCTTTAACCCAGTTAAAGACAAGATATGATTTCCCAAGTTAAACAATCGTTAATATTGATTTTTGGGAAGATTAAAACTAAGTGGAGTTTTTATGCATCTTTAATTAGATTGAAATGATATCCAAAGGAAGATTAAAGAATAAATATAAAGAATTTATCTTTGATAAAATTAATGGGAACCTTTCGGAAGTATAAGAATATTTGAATGAAAGAATATTCTAAATTGGAATGAGGCGTATGTTGTGTTTTTGTAGCACTTGTTTATTATATACGCGAGTTATTCGGAAAGACAGGGTTTATCCCATTTTGAATAACTGATTTGACGATGTGTCGAAGATGAAGACAGTGGTTGAAGACCGGAGGTCTTCACATCGTTTGGATAATTATTATTGATCTTGATTGGGCTGTACACCCAAGAAGAGGGAATCAGTTGGTGATCATCCAGATGTACTTGGAGATCGATGGATATGCGAGGAATAAGGTTCCTCCGATTTCGTTCAGAACCAGAACGGACTTGTAAATGGATGTGTGTCTGACATTGGATTTCATTCTGGGTGATTGATATACATCGGTTGCATAGCGTGAATTTCCTATATGGCATGCTGAGATGCAAATGATCAAGGCTTTTGTTGAAAAGCAGGGTCTTGTGGCTGATGTTCAAAGCACGGCCTTTGTGGCATAGATTTATGTAGCGTTAATTCACGAGCCTCACACCCCGGTGTGGACCGGAAACGGGAGAAGACATCAGGGAGGGCATGCGTTTCTTCCTAGTTAGGAGTGGTGTCAGCGTTTTGCACGCCCTGGCATTTTACTTATATGGATGATGGATAGCGAGTCGCCTCAGTTATATCGGTTGATCCGAGGTCGATGGAGTCATTTGGCTCATTTACGCCCCATAGGGCGGGCAAACGTAGTGTTCATGCATTTTAATCCATATTGAGTGGACTGGCCCTGACGATCCAAGGGATGATGCGTTCTGTTCCTAAGGCTCGGGCTAGACAGTCTCGAAGCGGTAACAATGATCCCTTGCCTTGGTTCACAGATGGAAATCCAACTTCCAATACGTGGCGTTTGCGGTTTTGATTGTAGAGCCGAGTATTGGCTACATGATATATGGTACCTATGCCGTCTAGGATTGATACATTTATATTTGAAGTTGTTTTACACACTATGCACTTATAATAGTATCAAATGATTTGTTTTAGCGTATCAAGCATTCCTTGGCTATTATAAGGTAAAACCCTATCCTCTGGCTTGCGTTGCATTGTGTGATGGGAACTAGGTCTTATAATAGCTTCATTGTTCTTTATTTAGCATTGCGTTGTTTGTTTTATGCACTAGTATTCTTGGGAGGAAATCCGTTCCATGTTATACGGCATGGTCCCTTGATTTACCTAACTTTAAAAATAAAAGATTAATAACTGTTTTAGTTCTCACACCAGTCAGATGACTGACCTCGATTTTATTGTTTTAAACTAACTTCTGGGTGCCCCTATTTTCCGCACGGGCAGCTAGTAGTTTTGATTTTGCAGATTTATATTCACAGGATCTTGATTTAAAGCTGGAATGATATTCGAAAAGCTCTGTATCCGTGTATTCTTTTCAGTTGTCTTTTGTATTATTTTCCACTGCATTGTAATTTGTAAATCTCTGATATTTTCTGATGTATAATATTTATTCATACTCTGTATATTCTTGTATTCTGATGGAATTGTTGTAATAAGCAATGAAATGTTCTTATGTTTTTGTTCTGATTTGTCTTGTTCTCAATTCACTCTGGGTTTTTCTTCACGGGGAAGTTCAGGTCATCTCAGCCCGTACAGTCGATTTCCATTAACGGCCATCGAACTGCACTTACAACGACCTTTTCCAAATTTGATTTGGACATAATTCCAAATCCAACCGTTAAATTTCAAATCTCCAGTATTCGTTAGAAATCTCTTTTTGATACGAACCCAACGGTTCTGGTTTTAGGAGAATCCGACGATCGAATCTTCCATAATGTCCATTCGAAGTCAATGGTCGAAAATTCGCGAAATGCCATAGCGCGGCGCGTTCTATTCGGGCCATTATATTATATATAATATATATAATATATATTTCGTCAATTTCCATTTAAAACGTATTTTATAAATCGTTTTAAATTCGTTTTCAAAACGATTTCAACTTCATATTCAATTTCAAATCAAAATTGAATATTCCGTATCATCAATATATAAATGATAATATTTTCAAAACATTATATTTCGAAATCAATTCCTTTTGGATATTCATTATAAAAATGAATAAAATCGATATAAACATCGTTCCCGTCAAAATGGCGTTAATCTAATCAACACGGCTTTATATATTTAAATATATTTGTGTCCATCCCAAATCGGACATCAAAATCTGATTTTGATCGTTTACTGAATATTATTTTAAAATATTCATTATTTTAAAATATTCGCTATTTTAAAATATTTATTCTTTCTAAACTGGAATCAGACACAGTCAATTATCATATAATGTGATTTATATGAATTTCATACACGCACGTATACAACAATAATCAAACGTATTCAACCATCATCCAGAGTGCATTCCACACTGCATAAGCATCAAATATAAATATTCAACGCTCACACAGCTTATCAACCAATTGATTGACATACAACTAACTATTGGGATTAGTGTATGTCCAATATCATCCAATACCCGTATGCGGTTTCAAACAATCAAACACAGGTTTTATTTGTGCATTTAGGCGATGTGCAAAATTTATCGTCCCAATCAATATCAGTCAAATGTGTGTACATAAACAAATCGTCCGATTTGTTTATGAATATTTATTTTATTCAAACACACGTTAAAAATTATATTTTTAACTATAAAATATTTTATTTCCATTTCACATCACACAATCAATTCTCACAATACAATCAATCAAACAAACAAGTCACTCATGGTCTGTGGACGACGGGTGTCGCGTGCGGCTAAGCACCGTCTGCATCCTAGTATACATTTTAACTAGAAATAAAATAAAACTGAGGAGTTCTCACCTTGGGGTTCCACTCCGTCGGTCTTTCTTTCTGAACTGTTTGGATTTGTTCGAAATTCCAACGCATCCTTTTCACGCTGTTCATATATAAAAATCATATTTTTAATATGACGTTTACTTTAGAAATCACATTTTAATATGGCACTTCATATATAAAAATCATATATTTTTACAACGCTTCTTTCTATATAAAAATTATATTTTTATATCGCTATATATATATATATATAAATTACATTTTTATTTAACCATTCAAGCAATAAAAATCATATTTTTACTTCGCTAACTTCATAATAAAAATCGTATTTTTATTTGCCTTTCATACATATAAAAATCCTATTTTTAGTTCGCATCCTAGATAATAAAAATCATATTTTTATTATCTTTATGATATAAAAATCATATTTTTAATACTTCCGTAATATAAAAATCATATTTTTAATACTTCTATAATATAAAAATCATATTTTTATTGTTACTTTCAAAATGAAAATCTAATTTTTTTTATACAACTAAAAATCAAATCTTTTATGCGATAAAAATCGTATTTTTACTCTTTTAGAAATATAATCTTTCTTCGATAAAAACATAATCTTTTCATTTTAAAAATCTAATCTTTTCGTAACCATTCAAATAATAAAAATCAAATCTTTTTGTTCATGAAAACACTATAAAAATCTTGTCTTCATCACATTAAAAATCCAAACTTTAATCACATTAAAAAACTAAACTTTATTTATTTAAAAATCATAACTTTCCTATTTAAAATAATAACTTTCTTGTAATAGAAGTCATAACTAATTTAGGAATTTAAAAATCTGAAATACTTACATATTTTTCCTAGGGTTTGGAATTGCCGGAGGCATCGAAGCTTGCGTGGTGGAATGGCGTTGAGGGAGCCAGCGGAGGTGGCGATCGGTCGTGGGTGCTCGGGGTTCGGAGTCGCAGTTGTGTCGCATAAGACAAAGGGGTTCAGGGGTTCTCGAGGTCGCAGTTTTCTGAAGAAAGAGGAGGGGGAAGGGAGGAGAGGGCATCGAGAGGGGGGAGGCATTGTGCGGTGGTGAGGTGCCGGAGGGTGGGGGCGCGGTGGGCGGAAGAGGCTGCGAGGAGGCTAGGGTTGGGCGGTGGAAATGATTTTGAAAAAGGGGCATCGCGTTCTGGTAGTGAGAAAAGGGGTTTGGGGGTTATATTATATTTATTTTATTTAATTATTTAATTTATTTTCCATACAGTTGACTTTTTGTTTGAATCCCAATCGAGACCCAACGACTATCGCCCTTAGCTAATTACCCTCATTCCGAACACAATGGATATGTCCCGTAAGACAATTCGACCATTACGATCAGTTTTCATCAAATTTGAAATATAAATTAATATAATGTTCCAAATTGATTTTAACGTACATTTCAATTTACCAGGGCCACATACGGACTCTAAAAATTCCATAAAAAATATATTTGGCTTTGTTTTGATGATACAGTCCTAACAAAACTAATTTCGTCAAATTTGGAGACCGTTTGAAAAATGGCCATTTTCTAATCGATCCAAATTGACTAAAACTGTTAAACACGTTTTCTTTTGCCACACACACATATTGATTTAGAAAATTATGAATTTTGGAATCTAGCAATAACTTGACATACCAGTTCCAAAAAAAGTGGTTTCGTCGAAAACGGAGGTCATTTGAAAATTTTCCATTTTTAAAGGCTAAAATTCCATAGCGACTATTCTGAATTTTCAACTGGGCATAACTTTTTATTCCCGCTATGAAATTTCAATTTTTTGGATTCTTTGGAAAGATATTTTCAAATATATTCTAATATTTTTGGTTTCACTAAAATCCGGTTTATTTTAATCTTGTACATTCATTTGAAATTTGAAATCGAATTTTCAAACTACCGCGCCATTTCCAATTCCTTTTATAATTAAAAATAAATATTTATATTCTAACATCGATTCAAATAAATATATACATTCGAATTCTATTCAAAATAAATTGTTAGTCATTATTATTTAAAATAATTCATTTTAAATATTCAAAATTCATTAAAATAGCCAAAATAAAATTTTAAATTGGTTCAGATTTTCCGGGTTGTTACATATAATTTAGTAAACTCAGAATTGATTGTTCTATTAATTAATTTATTAATTAAGTTGTATTTAATTACATTAACCGTAATTATATATTTTTATTTGATACCTGTTAGTGGAAAAAACATTTTTCCCTATATATTTGATTGACTGAATTGTTTGAATACCCTATTAGCAGAAAGAAAAACCTGTTCTACTATTATATCAGTTTGACATATGTTATCAATTAATATATGTTGTTGAGATATTATCAGTTGATAATATTAAATTGTATTTATATGATTGTTTATACAAATTGGGTTAACAACATGAATGTCGTATGTTATAAGAGCTGTTATATACCGTTAGGACAGCTAAGTATATTATTTGTACAGTAAATCAGAAATTAACTTAAGTTTAATAATTGGGTATAAATTGTTTTAAGAAGCAATTAAATAGATTATGTTTAATTAACTATATTATTAATTAATAAAAAGGAAAGATTAACTATAATCATTTTAAACTATCTGCTTTTTGAAATGAATGGTGAGAAGTTAATTAGTTTTAATTAATGGATTTTAGTAGGTGTAATTAAATAGCAGTTTAAATTTGGATAACTAATCTCAGAAGATAATTTTGTTTTAAAAGAAAAGGAAATCAAATTGATCATTTGGATTAAATTCCCCTGATTTAATATCAAGTTAAATTGATGAATGATTCAAAACAATAACGTTGTTTGAAACGGTTTAAAATTTGGAAATCAATTGGATTTACAAGTGCTAGATCATCGAATATTTTGGATATTGAATTTTTATAAGAATGATTTCGACTCAAGGTCTGAGAGGTAATTAAAATACCCCAACTAAAACGATTTCACTATAATCAGATAGATTGTATTAATTTGTGTTTAGAATGAGTGTTAGAGTTGAATATCGTCCTCAGCTATGAAATGGATATTCAAGAGTGAGATTATCATGTAAACTTTATAATAAGAATTATCTAAGTTATGAATACTTATGTTTTCGAATAAATATATAAACAAGTTGGTGTTTGAATTATAAACAAGTTATTTTTTTCCGAATGAAACTAAGCAGATCTAATGGAGTTAAATTTTTTGTTGTATTTGATAGTTAAATAACCGAATATCAAATCTGGACCATTTCATTATCATTTTCGAAGAGACCAAGATCTAAATTCCACGTTGATTCGATATATACGGTTCGAGTCAGAGATTGTTGAAGACCATTAAAGACAAAGTTTATGCAAGGGTTGTTTTGTCAATCCTACGTATAAATTGCCTTAGATGATATTTACAGGATAGTGCCTTCGGTTTTCCCAGTCCCAAGACAACTAGTATGGACGAATGTCTGATAGAGTATGCCTAATAAATTGCGTAAGTTGATCTCTTCAAACATATTTATGTTTGGTGGCGAGGAATTCGTTTATCTTAGATTTATACCCGTGGTATTTTTAGGGAAATCAATGTGTCATTTGGTGGGTTTGACGATGTGGCATTCAAAGTGAATAAAGATGTGTAATATCTAAAGGTAAGCTCAGCCTCAAGCCTCACAATCGGGCAATGACAAAAATCAAGCAGACGGCATGGCTAAGTGGTCGCTCCCAATTAGAGTGTGTTGTCACCATCTAGAGAATATTTATTTTGTTCTTCTTTTCATTTCTGTATCTCCGGGGAATAGTTATGTTGCTAGCAACCGTATACGATACAATCAAGAGAAATGAGTGGTCGGTCATGTGTGGCCGGGTTGCAATATGTTCTTGTTGAACCCAGTGTATTCCTCTTTAGAGATACACTATCGGAAGGTGGTTCCATACCTTGTCATAGTCGGAAATCCATTATCCAATATGCGCTCACGGTTTTGATTGTATACTATGTATGTAGAGCATGAGATGTAAGCGTTCCGCTAGATTATTATTTAATTATGGTTTATAGACACTATTATAATATCAGAGGAGTTTTGTATAAAGATTTTTTGGGTTATCATAAGGTAAAAACATCCATGTTTATGTTTGGATCAGTCTTACGATTATTTTTTCTTTCAAACGTTTTGAAAGTTAAATCAAGTATTTCTGGATTCTCATAAGGGAAAAAACTGTTCCATGCTATGCAGCGTGATCTTATGAGGTATCTTTTATTTTATCAGGCTGTTTTAAAATCGTTTACTCATACCAGTCCCATGACCGACCCAGAGTTTATTTTTCTATGTTTTCTCTAAACTCTTGGATGCCCAAATTTGTACAAGCAGTCCAATAGTTCTGGATTTTACATATTTTTCTGAAGGAGCTTGGAGCAGGAGGCTTCAGTGTTAGATATTTAGAGTTTTATTCCGTTGTAGTGTATAGTTATGTACTATGATGATATATGTAAGTGATAATACAGTTTGTATTTCGATGGTGAGTGTGTGTGTGTGTGTATTATATATATATATTATATTTTATTCCGTTGCATACGTGAGATTCTATGTTGTATAATTCTATATTCTATCTATTTTCTTTTATTCTAATTTTTTGTCTTTCTATTTCTCATCCTCTAACTTATTTCTATTAATGATTCGAATTTTCACGCAGTCTGGGTTGGATGTGAGTTGTATTCAATCAATTCAAATAGTATGAATTTTTGAGTCGTTATTGAATATTTAAATAAAAGAATATTCTGGATTGGAATGAGATGTGTGTTATCTTTGTGTATTTATCAAATGATTACAAAGACACGTAAGTTATTTGGAAAGACCGGGTTTGACCCATTCTGCTGTTATGATGTATAAAAGTCGATGATAAAGACGATGGTTGAAGACCGGTGATCTTCACATTGTTTGGGCTATTGCTGATGTCTCATTTGGAAAGTACACCCAAGTAGAGGTTATATGTGGTGATTGTCCAGACGTACTTGGAAATCGACCGGATATGTGAGGACCTCTAACCGGTATTGGATATATGGGATAAGGAATAAGGTGCCTCTGGTTTCGTTCAGGATATATGAGATAAGGAATAAGGTGCCCCTAGGTTCGTTCAGAACCAGAATGGAGTTGTAAATGGATTGTATGTTTTGTTCTATATTTGTTGATCTCTGCTAAATATGTATTAGTTTGGTGGTGGAGAATTTATTCTTTTGCTTAACACCCTTCTGTGAGACGTACGAGCTTAGAGGTTATATATTGGTGGAAACTAATGGTTTGGTATGGATTGTCAATGTGGCATGCTAAGATGCAATGATCAAGGCTTTTGTTGAAAAGCAGGGTCTTGTGGTTTGTGTTGCATTGTGTGATGAGACCTGAGTCTTATAATAGCTTCATTTTTTTTCCAAAAAGCATTGCATTGTTAATAAATTGTTTTATTTCAGAGTATTCATAGGAGTGAACCCATTCCGTGACATACGGCGTGGTCTCGTGATTTACCTTATTTTAAAGTAAAAGTTTAATAACTATCTTTAAGTTCTCACACCATTCCATGGCTGACTCAGATTTTATTATTTTCACCTAAACTCTGGATGCCCATATTTTCCACATGGGAAGCTTGTAGTTTTGGTTTTGTAGATTTATATTTAATAGGATCCCGTTTTACAGCTGGAGCTATATTCGGAAAGCTTTGTATCTGTGTATTTCTTTTAGTTGTGTTAGTTGATGTATTTCCGCTGTGCATTGTATTTATACATTTTTATTTCTGCTGCTATGTAATTTAATCTCTGATATTATTTTTCTGTTGTGTAATATTTATTCATACACTAATATTCTTGTACTCTGATGTAATATTGTCATAATAGCAATGAAAAGTTATGTTATTCTGCGTTTTGATGCGTCGTGTTCTCAAACAATCCGCGTTTTTCTGCCTCTTCGAAGATCGGGGGTATTCGGTGCGTGACAGCCTTGTATCATAGATTTGGTTTACAAAGCTTGAGACAAGATACATTAGAACCACACAAAAGAATTCATCAGAGATAGGATTAGTAATATCCTATTAAAGAATGACTCATTAGAGATAGGATCAGTAGTATCCTAGAATGAGTGACTCATTAGAGATTGGGTTTGTAACGAATGCCCTAGAATGAGTTGGAAGAGAATATATAGATAGGAATAAATTTGTTTATTTGTAAGAATGAATTTAATTATGAAAGATTATATTTTAAATATGATTTTGAGTATTTTATTTTGACGTCGAAGTCGGACTATCGAGTATAAGAAGATTATGTATATATGCATAATTAACGTATATCTGGAGTCTCGAATATGATTGATTGATATAGAATAAAATTCTACTCGCTTGAGGATGATTTTGGTGATTGACGCGTCATCATCAGTGTTTATTTTCGAGTTTCGAAAGTGGGATGACTATATAATTCCAATTAAAATGTCAAAATATACGTAAACTAATTTAAGTAAGTGTTGGAAATGATTTGAGCTTTAAATTTAACTTATATTAGTTGAATTGATTGAAAATATACAAGCAAATCAAATGAATTAGAATTTAACTTAAGAGAAGTTAAATAAAATTGGAATAAAACCAATACGAGTATAGAACCTAAATTGAGCAAAATTAATTTAGATGAATTAATTTGAAATTAGTTGCAATTGGATATATATATATACATATATATGCCGAACAGGTTATTGTATGCAAGCTGAGTAGAGAAATAAATTTCATATCCGACAAACAGGTGCACGTTTATGATTTTGGTTGCGTAGTTTTATTATTTATTATAACTACTGTGAGTGATTTGGATGTGCAGTGATGGTTGTTCTATGTGAAATTAAAACATACGCCATAGGATAGTAACAAATAAATTATGGACTACACCGCATAACATGCAACTTAAGATGGCAGAGCATATCATGTTCCATATAAGCATTCGGTGCTTATATGACGAGTTTTGGATTACCATATGAGCAACATGCTTGTATGGCGAGAACTGAATTACAGGTTGAACGGAGGACTGATTATGGACTTAATTACCTATAACGGTAAATTGCAGATTTAATAATAAAACCTACACAGGTCTTGAGATGACAAAAATACATATGTCTCGTCTCTCTTGTTTTAGTTTTGGCGCATGGGTATGGGGGAATCAGGGTATATAAATCATGATGTGTGCGCACAATTGATTTGTATGCGATATTTTAATTTATCAGATGCCTAATACGGTCCAATAAATTTTTCAGGTCAACCCGTACAAAGGAGGTTATGGCAAAATTTTCAGAAATTTATAATGTTAGCCAAATTTCAGAGAAATTTAGAAGTTCTTAGAAACTGAAAAGTTGAAGAACTTAAGCCAAAATGAAAGTTAAGTTGGTTAGTGAAACAACTTTCAGCTCCGTTTTTTTCGAGGACGAAAAAGTTTTAAGTGGGGAGAGATTGTAACAACCCAGGATTTCATAACCTATTTAAAATTTTGATTTAAGCTATTTTAATGAATGTGGAAAGATAAATTGGTTATTTTTTCTAAATAAAATTTGAGAAAAATTTTAAAATTAGTTTCTGTAATGACCCAAATTTATGGTCAATTAATTTTAAATATTTAATACTGTATTAAATATTAAGTTGATAATAAATGAATTTTTACATTTAAGTTATCAATATAAAAATCGATTTCGATTTAATATCGAATATATTAAATTATCGTAGTACGAAATATAATTGAAATCGAAGTTAAAAACTGAACCAAAATAGTTCAGATAATCAATACAAAATTCTGTTTTTATTAGAGTAATAATATTAATTTATTTTCGAGGAATTAGTTGGTTTGAATTCAATTTACATCAGTTTAAATTAATATCTTCTCCAGATGGTCAAATGAGGCGTTGAAATCGGTCTCAGAGTGTTCAGAATAGGGGTTTAATCCTAGGAAGACCTGCTGTTGTGTTCAAATAGAAGTTCGAAATCAGTAGGATAATTTAATTAATTAAATCGTATCAGTTAAGTTAAAAACTAAAATAAACAAATAAAAAAAGGGATTTCCTTCTCCCCTAAGTAAATTAATATACAGTACAACGTTAAATCAGACAGACCAAATTTCTTAACGCCTAAGTAACCATCTCTATAAAATCGCGCTTATCATCTTCCTTGTATTTCTTCTGAAAACAATCCAATGGAAGCCTCATTATTTAATAAAACCACTACCCCAAAATCACAAATACCCTTTTATTCTTTCTGCAAACTAAAACTGAATTCCTCAATTCATTCGGATCCTTCAAAAATCGAAACCAGATTTCCCCTTTCCCTCTTTATAAATCAATCTCGTTCAAAATAAATAATGTATACAGATTGAAATCCTTTCGATTCCAAGACCGGATATAGGAAATTGAGTTGTTACTCGTACGTATTAAAGGAGCCATCAACGCTCGACTGCGAGCAACCGCGGATTTTAGCTTCGAGTACACGACGAATTGATCAGGGGAGTGGTCGCGACTGTCTCATGATGTTGGAGGTTAGGGATTTGGGCAAGCAAATTAGGATTTGTGAATGGAGAGGCTTGCGAAGTTAAGGATTTGAGGGTCTGTTACACGAAACCGAGGGTTGCGCAGATTCCTTGATAGTGTGGAAGATTTGCGGGAAATGGATCGAGCATCGCAAGTTCAAGTCAATAAGGTGGCTCTTTCAATATAGGAGTGTTCGAGCTTTCTGGTACAGGAAAGTGCTGAAACCAAAATAAAAAAAAGGGTGAGGACAAATACTGATAAATGGTTAGACATATGCGGTTTTGTGGAAACAAGGACGAAAAGTGTATATACATTATTGGGGTTGTTGTATGTTGCTAGAGAGGTGAGGGTGGTCTCGAATTTATATGGAAAGTGAAATTGGCAGTGTAGATGGGTAGAAATAGTCGGGAATATTAAGATGAAGGATGTGTAGTATTTAGTAATGACGGTGAGCGACCTTAGTGGGTTCGAGCTGGTGATGTATTGGGTTCGGTTTTGGAATTGCAGTCGATAACCGTGAGGTATATGTTTTTACAAAATTTAAAATACGTAGAATAATTTAATTATTTATTTTATTAGTTCATTTAAATTAATAATCGCTAATTCATTAAATAAAATAATTAATTATAGGTGCTTGATAAATTTCAACTCGAGTACTTTGTAGTTGCGATGATATAGGATTTAATTGAGTATTCTGCAAATAAAAATCACGGTGAGTAAATCTCACTCTAATTTTATTTAGAATTATTTTTATTAGTTAAAAATAATTGTTCGTTGGTTGTTTGCATGCACTGAAATATTATTATGGCTATTAAATATGTATATTAGTTATTTAGGCTTGGTGTTTGTGGTTATTATATATATATATATATATATATATATATATATATATATATATATATATATATATATATATATACTGGTGGTTGGATTCCCGCAGTACATTAGCAGATGCCTGCAGTATCATTAGCGGATGACCCTATACGCCCACGCTATGATAGTGAATGACCTTCTATACCGCGATATCCTGCCTCGAAGCAGGATGAGTATTATTTATGTTGGCTAACGTCTGTGGATGCAGGGAAAACAGGTTGGAGGAATCCAACTGGATTCCTCAAAAATATTATTATTTGTTTGTTCTCATAAATATTATTATATATGATGTATCAGAAAATCCATGGTTGATAATTGGTATTTTTGATTGGTTAAAATATCACTGGGCCTGAAATGTTGATATAAAAAAATATAGAGAAAAGGATCTTTTGAAATTTAAAGGGAAAAATCTATTTATCTAAAATAGAATTTGAATTTCAATTGGGATATAAATATATTAACTTGTTTGAATATATAAAACAAGTAGTGAATTTATAAACGTTGTTTATAAATTAAATAATGCAGAGAATTGAAATGAATTTATAAACAAGGTTTATAAATAAAGTGGAAAATTTATCATTTGATAATTTGAATATTTAAATTCAAATGTGATTTTAAAAATAGAAATGGGGAATCGTTTTGAAGAAGTAAACGATGAAGTTTATTCTGATTTTCAGAATGTAAACTGAACAAATCGTATGGATTTATGATTTGAATTCGATTAGATCGAATTTATTTAAATAAAATATTTCTAGAATAAATATTAGAATGCATTAAATAAAAGTTAAATTTTAATTTTTATATTTATATAAATAAGTTATAATAAATAAAATATTCCAAAATAAGATTGTGGTTTTAAATAGATTTCGAAATGGAACTTGTTTAAATATATAAAACAAAAAATTTATAAATAGTGTTTATAAATGCAATGAATTAATTATCAAGAGATAATTAAAAATATTAAATTCAAGTGTGAGTTTGTAGATAGGATCTTAAATCATTTCGAAAAGGAGAACGACGGGTTTTATTCCGGAATTCGGAATATAAAATAAAGTGTGTTTCGAATAGATTTTTGAAATGAATCTTGTAATTTTAAATTATAAAATAAGGAAGTTGAATTTATAAACGATGTTTATAAATCTAGTGAAAATAAATTATCATTAGATAATGTAGTAGTTTACAAGTATGAATTAAAAAATGAATTGGAAAGTGTTTTGAAATGGGACGATTTATTATATTTAGAAATCCAGAATATATAATGAATTGAGAAAAATCCAACGGATTTATAAAAGAAATTCGATTTATATCGAATTTTATAAAATAATTATTTCAAAGAGGATTGTAATTTAATATCAAAGAATGAGTTATAAATAAATTTATAACTGAATTATGAAATAATCAATGATTAGAAATAATCAAGAATATTAACTTAGATTTGGTAAAGTGGATGAATTTATATAAAAATATACATAAGAATGGTGTTGAAATATTTTATTAAATGAAGTTTAAAAGTTTATGTTTAAATATAATTAAAACGAACTTGTCGCAGTGCGGCAGTTCGTAAATTGGCATTTCAAACTTAAATTGAGTATACAGAACTCAGTTTAATTTGAAATTATTTGAAACAAGAATCGTCAGGGCCCATTTGATAATAGTTTTCTAATGGAAGAGAAAATTCTGAATTTCATCGTACAGATTTTGATCTACGTCAAAATCAAATTTTTAGAAAAACATCGCCATAACCATTATAAAACTATAATGGTTTATTTAAATTAATAAAAGGATTTTAAACAAATAAAATTTGAATTCCCATTAGAAAAATCCAAATTTTAGTTGTAAAATAAATACAAACTCAAGCGGTGTCAGTGAAATGATTTTTGAAACAAAAATCAGATTTTTAGTTATCGAATAGAACTAACAAATTTGAATAATAATTAGTTAATTGAAATTCGATACGAAATTGGGCTTTGAATATGTAAAGGTGATTTGAGAAACTTTATTCGAAATCAAAAAGGAAACTTGAACTGAAAATGGAATTCAAGTTGTTTATAAGCAAGTTAATATTTTAATTGAACATGTTATGTTCAAGCAAAGAAGTGAAATAGGCAAAATAGCTAATTTGAAAATAAATTAGCGAATTGGGTTAAGACAAATGGATTGAGTTGAAACCAAATACGAATATTTGGATATGTTTTAAGAAGGTTTGGAATAAAGTATATGAAGAGATATAAATTGAAATGCTCGACCAAAAGGTACATATTTAATTTAATATGAGATTTTATGCGCCGAATCGGCAAGCCGCTTGGCTTTTTGATTTTCTTTTCGAATGGAAAGGACCTAGAGAGGCATTTAGTAGTTATACAGAGTGACCCTTACAAAGGAGATTATAGCTAAATTTTCCGGCAATTCAAGGAGTTAGAATATTTTTAAGAAATTTTGATAGTTTAGAAATCAATGTATCGATATATATAGAATTCGACAAGGAAACGAACTTGAAAATAGAATACTATAAACAAAAATAATATCTATAATTAAATATAGTAAAATTAGAAAGCGAAATGTATACGGGTATAAAAATGAATAATTGGTTTGTATGATGTTGATTATTTGAGGTAAGTGGTCTTGTCCGTTTTGAAGTTAATGACGTTTTCAGTCAAGTTCTGAGAGGTAGTTTACCCCAACTTGATTGATTTCATTTTTAACCGATCAATAGCAAAATCCAGTCTCGAAGAGAAATGTTTGAATAAGAGTTAGTTGAATGCAGTGTTTTGGGTTGTTGTAACGATTTTTTACAAAACATTCGTTTTAACCCAAGTAAGTGGAAATTTGGAAATATAATAATAAATATTTCCAGAGTATAGAAATAAATGAATGGTCGTGGAAGAGATAAATAATTGGAATGTTTTCCAATTATAAATAGAATATATTTTCTAAGTATAGAAAATAAAAGAAGGCGGTGTATAGAAATGTTTTCCGAATAGCGTAAAAGGCCAAGATGATTATCGAAAATATCGTGTTAACGAATATGGATAAGGAAATGGAGAAGTGTTTTAATTAAAGAAATATTAATTAAAAGGCCTAGTGATTTGTTTGATGCTTTGAATGAATGTTTTTTTTTCTTCGATAACTAAATAACCAACTATCGAAGTGTTTGCCAATATCGTTCACTAGTACAGAACTTGTCTTTTGCATCTCCTCATTTGCATCTGTTGTATAAACAACAGATGCAAATAGTACAATTCACATCTGGTTCTAACCAACATCAGATGCAAATAATGAGAAATAAATAGTGTGGAAATTAATTATTGATATTTGCATCTCTTTATTGAATAGCTGGACGTAAATAAGTAGGAAAATAGAGCAATTTGCGTTTGCCCTTTCAAAGATGGATGCAACAAAGTGCTTTCATGTAAGGAGGGAAAAACCAAAAAATCACGGGTGTGTCTGCTCTGGTTAAAGATAGACGCAACTCTTAAACACGTGGAGGAAAAGCCGTGCGTATGTTTATGGAGGGAAAACAAAAATACTTTCCCGCGTTCTTCTGACTTATACTGTTTCTCTCCTGAAACACATTTTTCCTAAATTACAAAATCGTTTTCCCCAATTTCTAGAACCCTAAATATCTCTTCTCTCCTGCAGCTATAGTTTTGATAAGGACAGCAGGTCCAACCTCTATTAGCCGTGGACCGCTCGCCACTACGGCCCAGAAGGGGATTAAGCCGTCGATGGAAATTACCGAAGGCTGGATCGTGAAAACCTCCAAAATCGTGAAGATCGAACATTAGATAACCGGTATGAGAAGCATTTTTGAGATTATTTTTTTCAAACTCTTTCATTCGCGATTTCCCCAATTCTGGATTAAAACCTAATACAGTTCAATGTTGCAACATAAGCACCATCCCCAAAGTTATAAAGTTGCCGAGGCTTCAGGTGATCTCTAAATTAAGAAAATACGTGGTAGATTCATGAAATAATATGTTAATTTATAGTTGTTATCTAACACTTCAGACGCGGTAATTAATCTGTTTACTTGGTCATTAGCTTTATATTTAACTAATTCATAGTTTCGTTTGCTGCAGTGTGTAACTGAATGACCTTTATTAATTATTGGCCATTAGTTTTTAAATTTATGAATTCTAGTTTCATCTGCTCGGCTGTATAATTGAATGATGCAGCTTTGCGTCTAGAATACACATGTACACACATGTCAAGAAAAATTGAAATGCAAATAAGTAAGATATAGGGGCAAAAAACAAACGTATATACCAACTTATTTTCAAAAATGAAATGGTGAACTAAACAGGAAATAGTGCATAAAAATTGAATGAACTATTTAAAATTTAATTTTGTGAATTGAAATATTTGTTCCTTTATGTTTTTGTAAATTCCTTGGTTCCCTATTTGTGAAAAGACAAGTTGAATTTAAATGTTTACTTACTTATATCCTAATTGTTTACTGTACTATATATGCATTTTTTATCTCTAAGTTTTAATCTTTTCTAGTAGTTTGTGTGTATTTATGAAGTTACACCATTTCTTCTAAATATTGTAATCGTGATGTCGTAAACTCTTCTTGCTTTGTCTTGAACTTTTGGACCATATTAGGTTGTTATACTCTTTGAATTATATTTGTTTATTTCATTTTAGGAATATCTATTTAACCAGAGGGAGCACTGTGAAAACATGTCATTTTTGGTGGTTTTCAATCTTACAAGCAATGCGTATTACGCTTTAGATTAGAAGACTAATGATTTTACTACTCTGCATGTGCAATTTAATTGATATCATAAAGATGCCACAAACGCTGAACAGTGAAACTTGGTTTAAATTTCTAACCATCTGTAGGTTGTCCAAGAATTTTTCTTAGGAGTTTTTGGTGAAGAAGAAACAACTACTTTCAATCAGAACCATTTTGCTAATGCACTTCTCAAAGATCCTCAGTCGAAAGATGCCTCTCAAAGGTAATATGCTCTTGGAAGTTAAAGTTGCCTGCACTATCAGTGAACAATGAGCTATTCATTATAAATAGATTAATTTTATCAACTTTGATTGCTTTATACTAGTTGTTACATTGTCGTTGACAACCTTCCAAAGAAAAATGCTCTTCATCTTTAGAAGACCTCATAAGTTTTTACAAACGTTTGCTAAATCTACTTGTAATTTGGAATCTCGATAGTATTTCGGTTGGCTTGGTTACCCCAAAGAAATGCCCTTGCTTTCTGTAATTTATTTTCAATATAGGGCTGTAAACAAGTCGGACCGGACGAGACGAAGGCATATTTTGGCTCCGTCATATGAGAGATTTGGACGAATACAGTCCGAGCAAGGTTTATTGTTTGTGTGAACTGGGCAACAAACAAACGATGTTCGGATAATAGAAATATATATAAACGATTTTTGGATGCATACATTTTTGTACATTGCTTCTTGTCCTAATTCGTGTTGCATCTCATGTCCTAAATGAAAATCATACGTACACGAACCATATGCCTTACTATCTCGGATCGAGGCATATGTTTGGCAGTCTTAAAAAATTTACAGCCACATATAACTAGGATATAGAATATAAATATTTTTTGCTCATTTTACTTTTTTATTGCTATTGGGTGACCTTGTAGTTTTTTGTCTTGCTAAATACGTGCTTTCTGGATGCATACATGATACATATTTTGATACTTTTGTTTTCAAATTTTTCCTTGCTTCCTTTTGTTCTGTTTTTTCGTTTTTGTTTTTTTGGGGTGATCTGGTCAAACTAACATAATCCATAGTGGCATATGTGGGACGGTCCCACTTTCTGGTATATTTTCCCTTTTTTCTTAAATTATCTTGCATATATCCGTTCTCGCATGAATAATGCCTGATATGTTGTATGCATGTGGTTGCAAACATACAATAATTCAGTGAGGTGCATGTCAAAAGTGTTACAACTGAGAAGTATCAAAATACATAAAATTTTGCATATTGAAATATTATGTAGTAAAACTCATCATTTTGAAGATTCTACCGGAATTGCATTGAATATAGTAGTAAATTGATGTGCATGTATGTATCTTTTTGGAAAATAATGAGATTCTGAAATTCCAGCGCCAACAGTACTTGACGTGTATTTTAAAGATTATTTAATTATTGGTCGCACCTTAAATTACTAGTAGTAGTTGTTTTTTTGGAAAAAAAACTTTTCGTATTAGTTAGTTAATGTGCAGACATCATGCTCATCTTTGCACAAATGGAACCATTTGTGATCTTACTAGCGAATCTAGAGAAACAGAGGTAAATATAAAGAACAAATATAAATATTAAATACATTTGAGCTTCAATTAAACATATTCTTCATATTTCTGCCTTGTATGTATTTTAGGTTTGTTTGTTCTGAGCCCACGGTAATAATTAGTTCGCGCAAGGAGATATCTACATGCAAGTATGTTGTCACAATTCAGTGCCCACTGCTCTGCAAGCATCTGTAAGTCTTCTCACCTTAATCCCATATTTTACTATACTTGCTAAGCATGTTCTATGTTGACATTTTAGGCAGCATTTGTAAGCCTGTTCTCTCAAGGAATATCTATCCATATGCTAAGTACTAATTATCGGCTCTGTATATAAACTTGTAGGATGTTTGAACAAGAGAGGCTAATGTGGCACACCATACATTGTAACGAGGTGCCTAATTCTAGGAAGGTAAACTGAGTACACACGTGTACAATTGATACATCTGTCTGTAATTATATGCATGTGCACATATGTAACAGAAAATCAGTATGCATGTGCACATATGTAACAGAAAAGAAGTATGCATGTGCACATCAGCCTAATTAAGTCCGTATACTTTCATGAAGCACATACCAAAAAAAAAAAACTCAGAATGCAGTCACCATTATGTGTCAATATTGTTTTACTGACTAATATGTATACTATTTTTCTAGAAGTACATATGTTAGACAGCAATGAGTTTATTATTAAGAAAGTGTACTTCCATGTATATGCTAGTAAAAAAAAAAAGTTAGTCAGAAAAAAAGTATACTTCCATATATATGTTAGTCAAAAAAACAGTATATATGAAAACTTCCATATATATATATATATATGTATATGTATATGTGTGTATATATATATGTGTGTGTGTGTTTGTGTGTGTGTGTGTGTGTGTGTTAGTCAGAATAACAGTACTTATGAAAACTCATTTCTTACTAACATATATGAAACCCATTTCTGACTAACATATAAAAAGAAGAATATATATTGTTTCAGCTCATGTTTATATTTACACTATCATGACACTATATATTATAAGTTTTGGTGCATTGTAATATGTGTTATATGCCATTAGCTCAATGTTTTTGTTTCCACAAACACTATATACTTTAGAACGTCGTCACTCATGCCATGTCTTCTTGGTTCTATCATGTCTTCTTTGGTAGGAGGAATAAAATATAGATAAAGTTTACGTATAGTTTTATTTTCTTAAATTGATTATATCATATCTATATCTATCTTCTATTACTTATAATAGAAAACCGGATTCTACCATCGCTGAGTTGGACAACATGAGATGCCGACATTTCAAAATAACTTTATCCTCCATGCTCTCGATTTTCCTTAATTACTCCCCTAACCGTTCCCCTCTTTACAGTTTTCAAACTTTCAACCACGATTGCTTCGACTGATGCGCAACTAAAATTTCTACCCTTTTCAATAGTTTACTTACATCTCTACCCTAAATTTTATTAAATCAGCTCTCAATTTCATTTCAGCAACAACATAGTCGAACCAAACGCAACTTAGATTTCAAGGTTGCTCTTGATGATTCTAAACGAATTCTTCAACTGTCGCCGATCAGATTTAAATATATATGGATTTTTTTGATGTTTAAAGTCAGGTCTGCTATTGTGTTTGCCTTATGTTCCTTTTCCACTTATTTCCCATTTTCATCTCACGCAGTTGGAATTTTTATTATAGAAATCAAGTAACAATTAATCATATGTATGTTGTGCTATGTGTGGTATATATTAATTTGACTGAAAACCCATTCAAACAAATTCGGCTATTTCTTTGTTATTCTTACTTACACTAATTACTCGGTAAAACGCTGCATTCTTTTACGGTTCATTGATTGTTCGGCCACGATGGTTACATTTGCAATTCGTTGTCTGCATAGATGAAATGGAAACAACACTCTCGACTGTTGGATTATCTACGAGTATTTTAATTTTTGCTTCACAGGCTTTGTTTAAAAAATTTCCTATTTCGAAGGCCTAAATTGCTGTAGACAATCCAGACCTTATTTGTCTTTATCTTTTTTCCCACCATCACCATTTTCTCCTAACTTTCGACGTGTTTGACTATATGTGTTGAATGATTTGTTGCTTGCGATGCAGTTTATAACCAACGATTTATAATTTTGCACTGAAATGTTGTGTGAAACATATATTAATATATTGATCTATAGGACTATATACTTTAACAGCCAATGTGTTGCGCATAACAAGTAGATATGTGTTGTGTTTGTTAATATACCCAATCTCTTTTCTTCTATGTATATCCATCACTTATTTTTCATGTGAAAAGGTAGCTACATATTGCTTGGAGTACTAAAATATGACGGATTTTACTGTGTTTTCCTTATGTCACTTCACTTTTTGTATTGAAATAATTAATTTTATACACAACATAAAATTTGCTCATCCCACATGTTTCCCATAATTTTGGTGTCTACAGGTGTAATGATTATTTGTTAATTCATCAACAATTATGTTATTTAATCCTATTGTAAAAAAACATTAACTCATATGAATGCTTCAACCAGAGGAGGAAGATTAATACCTGAATTTAGCTAAACACTATTACTGATAACCCTCAAATTCTCCTTTCACGAAGTCTTCAATATTAAGCTATTAAATTCAATATATTATTTTTTTTTGTTTTTAAGACAATAAATTAAAAGACACACTTTTTTGGGGGATAATTATGATTTGAAGCTAATGTAGGTAAGCCTGGTGTATCTAACTATACCATAAAGTAAATCCACCTTCTCCTCCATGGGAGCAGGTGCACATGGAGCACAGGGGCATGCAAATAATATGTTTGATTGTATTCAAGCATGCAGTGCTGCTAGAGCAGTAACGTGTATAACTTTGTACAACATTTGAAGATGTACTGTTATCTGAAGAAAGAAACCAACCAAGCTATTTGTAGAATATGCACATGGAAGTCATGTAACTATACATTGTTAAGGCATATAGCAAGACCATTGTTTAAAATCATGTTTTCTCTTTACATAGGGTACCTTTGCGACTATTGTAAATGAGACATTTAAGCGAAATATGCGTTTACGTCATTTAACAGTCATTTAAGCCAAATATTTAATTTGCGATTTTTTACTTTAATTTATTTATACTGATTAATTTTTTTGTTTACTTTGCATTTAATAACTGAAAATAATAAAAATTATATTACTTGATTTTTCATTAAACCACATCAATACATTTTGAATTCAAGTACAAGCTAATAAACCAAACTACAAAAGTCAACATATATTAATTTGAATATTTAATGAAACTAAATTTTTTAATGAAACAAACTTATGACAGATACAGAACAAACCCAACCGATAACACGTAAATCCAATAATCCCATTTTCAAGTGGTGTCTCTGCTACATCCACGTTTTAGGGATGGTCACGAAAAAACTATGTAGTCTCTGTCCGTTGAATAGGCATAACAACAGATAAAAAAGGATAACGCCGGTCTCAAATTGGTGAAATGCTCGGTTCGAGCAAACAACCATCCAGTCACATGCCTATCCGAGCTGCCATGGTCGTTACTGCTATGTCTAGATCGGTCGAGTGTAGCGTATGGGACCATCTAATTTTTGGTAAAGTTATAGAGTATGAGGAAGCAGAAGCACTATCAGAACCGGAAAAGTGTTCCATAATACTAAAAAATAAAAAAAAATCGAACATGTACATATGTATATGTTGAATGCAACGGAAAAAATAAGAAAATTACCTAAAGTAAAAGCTAGAATAGGCTGAGAAAATTTCGTGAATGAGGGGGGATGGTTGTCTTTGTTGTTATGGAGTGAAGAACAGGTGGATGGTGTGCTATAACGATGGATATTAAGTGAAAAGATGTGAATGTTTAGTGAAATGTATCCTCCCCCGTCGGATGCCAATAAATCAATTTCCACCGACTGATTGATCCTTTTTTGTTAAAATGGAACGTTGATGCTTCTACTACTTCTGACATGTTGGACACGTCGAAAACAAAAGAGTTACAATTTTTTAAGTTCGAACTACACCACCTAATTGACGTAGCATTTGAGTATTAAATTTTCAACTAAAAACAGTTTGAAATGATGGTCTGTTAGTTTGTAAATCTGACGTGTAATAAGTATAATACGAGGGCACATAAATATTAGCCTTACAGTTGCAAAAGTTGCTACTTTTTATATATGAAAAGTTTCGCTAATATTTATGTTATATGTAGTGATTTTATTTGAGTGCAATTATATAATCGATACATTTTCACTTTCTACGTTAGTTGCAATTGAAACTAATGCTCTAGCATATTATTTGTTGTCTCTGTACCGTCGCTTACCTTCTTCTCAAGTCAAACTGCTACTATACTTTTTGTTATAAGTACTTGCATCTTTTCTATTTATGTTTCAACTACCTTTTTACTCTACATGATGGTCTTACTGTTTACGTGTTATGCTAACAGTAAACTCACAAATATTGCAATGTATGGTCGATGCAGGTACAATGGACAATAGCTTCGACCTGCTTTCATCGTTGGTTTACGGGATTAATTGCAGGTACAAATATTGCAATGTATCGGTTATCTGAATTCATATTTCTCAGTTTTACTCCAGACCAGGTTTATACTGTATGCTTCCTGATTGTTTTATATGCACGCAATTGCTTATTTACTTATTGATGTTGTATCTTTTTCATCTTTCAGCTTGGTTGGTTTGAGGAGTTGATGTTCGGATATTTGATTGGTGTGGTGTTATTGGAGATGATTGAGGCAACTATGATTGGGCTGAGGGAGGAGGACGATTGGTTTCAAGTAGCAAATTCTTTTTTTTCCGCGGTTTTTCAAGTAAGCAAGCGATGATATTTTTAACAGATGGTTCTTTTTGAGCTTTTGCGACCTGAATACTAAATTTTTTCATTTAAATGAAAGAGAGTAGAAACAAAGGAAAACAACCAATTTTTTTCTAATAAAACGCAACACAACACAAATGAAACTAAAAAAAATGTTGAACTCAACAGTATTCACCAAAATCAAATGAAAGCTTTTTTTGGCCTTGTTTAAGACAAGAATGTATTTAAAAAGATCTTATATGTAACGACCACGGGATTTTCGACTCCGAAAATCGACACAAAATCCAGCGTCGACTGTTCAAACATCGAAAACACCAGATCATTTAGAGAAAGAAGTTAGAGGGTGATATAGAAAAGATAGAACTAATAGAATAGAAGAAGAAGAAGAACACAGCTGAACATAATCTCACAGCGAACGAATAAAATATATTATATAACATAATCTTGAATACAAAATTTGTATCATACATACATACCATCATCAGAGCACAATACAATATTTGATACAGCGGAAATAACTCTAGATAACTAACGGTGAAGCCTCCTACTTCCAGCTCCTCTAAGTATATCTGTAAAAGCCTGAAACACTTGACTGCCCATACAAAATTTGGGCACCCAAGAGTTTAGGAAAAACAAAACAAAATAAACTCTGGGTCAGTCATGGGACTGGTGTGAGTAAACTCCAACCATATGATTTAACTTCAAAAATCATTTGAAAGAAAAGGATAATAGTAAGACCAACCCACACATAAACACGGACGGTTTTTACCTTACTATAACCCAAACATTTTGATATCAAAATCCAGTGATATTATAACAATGTCTAATCAAATAAATAACCAAATAGTAGAACGCTTGCATCTCACGCTCTACATATATAGTATAAAATCAAAACCCGCAAGGCGCTTATTGGAGTTTGGATTCCAACTATGACAAGGTATGGGACCACCTTCCGATGATGTATCTCTAGAGACGAATACACTGGGTTCAACAAGAACGTCTTGCAACACGGCCCACACATGACCGACCACTCATTTCGCTTGAGTGTATCGAATGTATATCACCAACGGTTGGGCTCAAACCACTGTTTCCCGAATGGGCAGAATCGATAGATTAAGAAACAAAAGGGATTTCTCTAGATAGGTGATTATACACCCTAATGGGTGCGACCCACATAGCCATGTTGCCTGCCCGATTTTTGTCATTTCCCGGTTGTGAAGCTTGAGGCTACGCCTATCTTTTAGAACATCCAGCCCTCATACATTTTGAATGCCACATCGTCAAACCCATCAAAACACTAGTTAATCTTCTCAAAGATATCACGGATATAAAAGCTAAGAGAAACAAATTTCTCCGCCACCAGACGTAATGCCTTGAAAAGATCGTCTTATGTGATCGTTAGGAATACTCTGTCAGACATTCGTCCATACAAGTTGTCCTGGGACTGGACAAACATATCCGCTCTTAGCATCTCACTACGTCTTCGATTATTTTCAACACAATCTAATTCGCAACGCTTGTGCCTATACGGAGTGGTTCTCGGATATTAAATCCAACCAGTCTCTCCGTATCGACAACGATGGTAGAAATCTTTGATAGTCGGTGTTTTAACTATCAAAGGAAAAATAAACATCCATCAAACAATTTCACAAACACTGGCCCTTTTTAATATTCATCTTTAATTTTTCTTATCGAATTCTCAATATCGATATATCTATTTCTAATTTTCAAAACTTCTTAAAAATATTCTAACTCCTTAAATTTCCGGAAAAATTCGCCATAACCTCCTCTGTACCGGCGAATAGTTCAAACCTCAACTCGCCTCTCTAGGCCTTTTCCATTCAAAAAGAAAATCAAAAAGCCAAGCGGCTTGCCGATTCGGCGCATAAAACCTCATATGGAAATTGAAACATGTACCTTTTTGTCGGGCACTTAAATATATTCTTCATACTCTCTTCATATTCTCCATCCCATACCTGTTTAACATACATAAGCCCATTTCCAATTCGTTTCAATCAATTCGACCCTTTTTACCAAAATTCGCTAATTAAATTTTCTAATTAGCTTTTGGTTTCATATACTTTTAATTTTGAATGTATCACGTTCAAATATATTTGTATTCGCTTATAGACATATCAAACTCAACTCTTTGCTCACTTCCCAATTCTAATTCCGTTTTCATACTTTGATCCAATTTACAATTCAGTTTACTTAAAACAAAAGTTAGGTTCGATCAAAAATCACATTAACTAATTTCTTTTGAAACTCGCTAACTTTATTTGATAATTTAAATCTGATTTTTTTGTTTCAAAAATCAGTTCATTTACTCGATTTGAGTTCATATTTATTTGATAACTCAAACTCGGATTTTTCCTAAAAAGGAATCGGATTTTATTCACTTAAAATCCTTTAAATTTATTAAATAAACCGTTATGGTTTAAAAACGATTATGGCGCTGTTTTTCTGACAATTTGATTTTGACCTAACTCAAAATCTATATGATAAAATCAAGATTTTTCTCTTTCCTTAGAAAACTACCATTCAATCGGTCTGGGCATTTCTTGTTTCATCAAATTCCGACTTATATTGAGTTCTATATACTCAATTGAAGTTCGAATCGCCAATTTACGAACTACCGCGTCGTGGCGAGTTCGTTTAAATATAAACGTTTAAAAACTTCGTTTATAATTAAATTCCAACTCCATTTTTAATATTTAAAAATAAATTAAGCCTATCTTCCAAATCTACCTTCACAAATTCGAATTATCCATATTCGTCGATTATTCTATTCCATATTCATAACTCGGTTATGAATTTATTCAAACTCAAATGACATTATATTAGATTTCTATTCTTTGGAAATACATTGGTATATAAACCAAACGTCTTTATCCAACTTCAAATTTCGAAGATTAAACAAACTTCAAGATAAACTCATTTCGATATCCCTTTACCATTACAAACTAATATCATCTTTTGACAATAGTGAAGTCGTTCAAGTTGGGGTATTTTAATTACCTCTCAGACCTTGATCGACGACGTTCTTATCTTGAGACAAATAAAAGATTGTAATACACAAACTTGATTTAAGTCTCGCCTTCTACCCTGTTTCTTACCTTTGGAAATTTATTTCCAAATTACACGATGAACATTACTTCATCACATTTATAAACCTTGTTTATAAATTCGCTGCTTTATTAGATTCAACTTCCATTTAAATAATCTATTGAAATTCAATTTTTATTTTGGAATATTTGATTTCTCTTTTGAATCTCAAGTTTATTTGAGAATACTTAATTGTCATCACTTATAGTTATATAATCCATTTTCACATTAAAACTTAAATTCACTTTTAATACAATTCGAATATCTTTTTGAAATATAATTCTAGGTGTTCGACATAGTCGAGTTACAATCATAAATCCATGTGGATTTATTTAAATTCAGTTTACATTTCGAATACCGGAATAAACTTCCTCATTTCCTTTTTGAAATGATTTCAAGGTATAAATCTCTTTTTAAATTCAGATTTGAACTTAAACACCCAAATCATCCCATGATGATTATCCCCTTCTATTTATAAACATCGTTTATAAATTTTTACTTCTTGTTTTAAATATTAACACAAGTTCTATTTCAAACTCCCTTTGAAATTTCATTTCTACTTTGGGCGGATAAACTTCCTTTTTTAAATCACGCTTGCATTCACGTTTCAAAATTTATCAAATGATAATCTCCTTTTTCATTTATAAACATAGTTTATAAATTCAATTACCTGTTTTTATTTTTAAACAAGTAAATATTTCCGAACCTATTTGTAATCCCATTTCTATTTCGAAATTTAAAATTTCCTCTTTAAATTCAAACTTGAATTAAAAATCTAATATTACCAAATGATAATTTCCTTACAAATCATTTATACATTCAGTACTTGTTTTATTATTTAAACAAGTTATTGTTTTTCTTAGTTTATTTGAAATTCAAATTTTATTTCAATAAAATAAAATTTCCTTCTCGAATCTAAAAGTCACTTCTTATGATATTATGAATACCTAGGGCCAATGATATTCTAATGTCTAACACACAAATCATCCATTCAACTCACACATCACATACATATATAAATATGTGAACGACATTAAATATTTTTTTTTGAGGAATCCAGTTGGATCCCTCCAACCTGTTTTCCTGCATCCACAAATGTTAGTCACATAGATAATACCCATCCTGCTTCAAGGCAGGATATCGCGGTATAAAAGGGGATCCACTTATGTATGTGGGCGTAGTGTCATCCGCTAATGATACTGCGGGCATCCGCTAATAGTATTGCAGGAATATCCAATCACCACAATAATTCAAAATTTCATTCATGCACCCAAGTAACCAACCAATTTATTTTTAACGATAAAAATAAATTTAAATATAAAATGGTGAGTGAGATTTACTCACCTCGTATTTTTATTTTCTGAATATCCAGCTTTTTGAATTGTCTAGATCCTTGGCTCATATCTCGCAAACCAACATGACTCGTGTTATGAACCAACTCGTATCGTCTCGAATAATGTATTTTGTTCCTATAATGGTTCATTTTTACTTAATGATTAAGCTATTATTAATTTAAATAATTTATTCTATGAGTTTAAATTTTGTAAAAGGCATATACCTCATTGTCTTGCAAATATTGATCAATTTATGAAGTCGTCTAGCCGATCAACTCCACTACAATCAGCCAAAATTGCTCCACCCTAGCCTCTCCAATAACTAAACCTTCCCCGACAGGCCATCTTCATTTTATGAGCATCTTCCTTCCCCAAAGAAAACATAGACCGACTCCTACATCCTATCATTTCCACATCACAACTCAGTATGTCCATTAACGCAACCCACCGCATACTGACCAAAAATCCTACCATCCGATCACCACAAAATTGCCATTACCCTGCTCAAAACTGCTCCTCTTCTTCCCTGTTATCCACGTTCTACCCTTCTAGCATTCAACTGTAAACCGAACTCCGGTCCTCTCATCAGTAATTTGAACTCCACATGCCAAAATACCAGCTCGCACTCCCTCAATCACCCCTCTTCCGTATCCCAGTAAATCCCCCAAAACATCACACCATCTTTCAATTTGTTGAACCACCACATCGCATACCCCAATTGAATCCATTCATTCACTTTTAGCCTTAACTCAAGAACGCCAGCGCCTTGATGTCGGAGCGCCCTAACTCGATAGTGTGCAACCTCCTATCGCGAGCACCTTAATCTCGAAGCTTCAGTAGCCTCTCAGTGTTCAATCGCGAGTTCGATCCCCTCTCTCTTTTTTTTAATCGATGGATTCGATTTCCGAATTGATTGTGAAAAAGGATTAAAGAGGAAAGGCTTTAAAAGTGGTTTTCTATTGGATTTGGGAATGGGAAGAATAGCAAGAGCGAGGCTAAATTTATAGTTGTGAAGAGGGAGCAATTCGTACCAGGCTCTAAAATCTTGTTTGCTTGATTTCGAAAATGGAAGACAAATTGTACGCAAAGTATAAGAAGAGGACACACATAGGTCTGCGAAATGAAAGTATAGGATGGTGCGAGTATGTACTTAGGTCGGCTAAATTACTGTGTATTGAATTTGATTTGATTTTGTTTCAATTAAATAACCAAAATATCTTACGGTCCCTTAACCAGTAATCCCGAACCGCTATTTCTACTTACTGATGAGCTTCTCTAAATTATACTGTTATTCTGAATTTAACGGATTCGATTCTGAAATTAAATTCAACTATATAGAAAAGAGAACAAATTTAAAATTAAGGATTTAAACTAAATTAGGTTCAAAACAGAATCAATTTCAAGCAATTCAATTTATCGATAATAAATTATTATTATCGCTCTAATTAAATATAAAATTTATATTAATCGTTTTCATTCAGTTTTAACTCTGAATTCTATTGTTTTCCATTCATATCAAATGTAAAAAATTTATTTACATTTATAGTTCGGTATTTAAAACAAATTTAAATGTTCGTTATAAATCGACGAAAAATCCGGGACGTTACATTCCTTCCCCCTTAAAAGAATTTCGTCCCCGAAATTTCTAAGGAAGAAGAAATGTTGCAGATTCATTACAAACCCACTTTGTTGTAACTCAGTATTTCAAATTTTATAACTCAAATCCGATACAACTTTAAGTTTCCATGGGAATATTCAATTCCAGTTTATTTAACTGGTTTCCATCATTTTGATTTATTTAACTTGCTTGACTTAAATTTAAATTTCAGAATTCAAATCCCTAGATTTTATTTCAAATCCTTCTGAAGTCACATAAATATATATATACATATATTTATTTCTATTTTATATTCAAAACATTTGAATTTTCCAACAACTTGTTATCTAAAATAAATTCCCATTGGAAATCCCATAATGGTAGCAATCCGTCACTTAGAAACTCGAAAATGAATGCCGATGATGTCGCGATTATCATCATAATTATTTTCCAGCCACTGAAGTGAGTTCAGTGCTTTATCACTTTCAAAGGCCATTCAAATCGATTTTATTCAAAATCTTCCCAAAATAATGCTATATTATTCTAATATACTTCGAAAAAATATTTTCCAACCTTCCGGGATTTAAATTCCAATTCTGGTTTCAATCCAATTTTATTTCATCTCACTTGTATTCACAAATTTTATTTGGTTATCCATAACCTTTTCAATTCTTATAATCACATCTGATGATAATAATAGCAACCAACTCGTCCATATATAAATAATTCTAGAAAATTATTTATCTTTTATATCAAAATATCCTTTTGGGTAAAATTATTTCATTTACCCACTTTAAAACAATACTATGTCAATTCTTCTGTCCAAGTGTTTACAAACTCCTATAGACGTCGTGGCGTCCCACGATTCGACCCGAATTCATAAACCACTCAACAGACAAGCCAACACAATATAAAACAATTTTTATATCAATTTACAAATACGCTCTCTCGTATATACACTCAACTCATTCTAGGGTACTACTGACCCTATCTCTAATGAGCACATCCCACCAAAGCCTAGGTGTTCGCTAAACCTAAGCTCTGATACCACTGTAATGACCACGGGATTTTCGACTCCGAAAATCGACACAAAATCCAGCGTCGACTGTTCAAACATCGAAAACACCATATCATTTAGAGAAAGAAGTTAGAGGGTGAGATAGAAAAGATAGAACTAATAGAATAGAAGAAGAAGAAGAAGAACACAGCTGAACATAATCTCACAGCGGAACGAATAAAATATATTATATAACATAATCTTGAATACAAAATTTGTATCATACATACATACCATCATCAGAGCACAATACAATATTTGATACAGCGGAAATAACTCTAGATAACTAACGGTGAAGCCTCCTACTTCCAGCTCCTCTAAGTATATCTGTAAAAGCCTGAAACACTTGACTGCCCATACAAAATTTGGGCACCCAAGAGTTTAGGAAAAACAAAACAAAATGAACTCTGGGTCAGTCATGGGACTGGTGTGAGTAAACTCCAACCATATGATTTAACTTCAAAAATCATTTGAAAGAAAAGGATAATAGTAAGACCAACCCACACATAAACACGGACGGTTTTTACCTTACTATAACCCAAACATTTTGATATCAAAATCCAGTGATATTATAATAATGTCTAATCAAATAAATAACCAAATAGTAGAACGCTTGCATCTCACGCTCTACATATATAGTATAAAATCAAAACCCGTAAGGCGCTTATTGGAGTTTGGATTCCAACTATGACAAGGTATGGGACCACCTTCCGATGATGTATCTCTAGAGATGAATACACTGGGTTCAACAAGAACGTCTTGCAACACAGCCCACACATGACCGACCACTCATTTCGCTTGAGTGTATCGAATGTATATCACCAACGGTTGGGCTCAAACCACCGTTTCCCGAATGGGCAGAATCGATAGATTAAGAAACAAAAGGGATTTCTCTAGATAGGTGATTATACACCCTAATGGGTGCGACCCACATAGCCATGCTGCTTGCCCGATTTTTGTCATTTCCCGGTTGTGAAGCTTGAGGCTACGCCTATCTTTTAGAACATCTGGCCCCCATACATTTTGAATGCCACATCGTCAAACCCATCAAATCACTAGTTAATCTTCTCAAAGATATCACGGGTATAAAAGCTAAGAGAAACAAATTTCTCTTCCACCAGACGTAATGCCTTGAAAAGATCGTCTTATGTGATCGTTAGGAATACTCTGTCAGACATTCGTCCATACAAGTTGTCCTGGGACTAGACAAACATATCCGCTGTTAGACCCAAAAGTGGTTCTAACACCCAAATTGATTAAAAGCAAGATGAAATGAGACAAAAATAAAAAATGAACACGCAGGATTTATAGTGGTTCGGCGAAGAAATGCCTACGTCCACTTATCTTTCACTATATTCAATAATTCAGCTGCAAATACAATATAAGATTCACTCAATTCCACTCACAACTCACTTATGTTCAATCAATTGACTAAAACAAAGAATGAAAGATGATTTGGATTCTCCGGGAGTAATGGTGTTCGGATAATGGAGGTAGTTAAATTCTCAAAGTGCTGAAAAAAGATCCTTCTCTTTGTCTCCAGACGGGGTATTTATAGGTGTGAATTTGCTTGAAACTTGATCCGGGTCGGGGCCACGTGTCATCCATCGCACTCTCTTCGGGTTCGGATGAACTATCATGTTGACAACGCATCAAAGGGAAGGACGTTATGGGTAGGAACTGGTCATAGCCGGTCCGGATATCCAGGCGCTTTTGCAGGAGAATAACATGGATCACGGGTTCGGGTCGGAGACGCGCAGATAAGGGGTTCGGATCGGGATACCCGATCCGAACCGGATTGGCTTGGGTGCGACTCTCCTTCTCTAATCTGTTCCGCTCCGTTCCATTTTCGTGGCAAACAGGTGGCTTTCCGATCCATTCGAGATTTAGTTGCCCTCCGATCCGATTAGATATGCCTTACTAATCTACTCAGTAAGAGTTCACCGATCCGAACAGTGGACTCTATCCGACCCGAACCGATATGTTGCTCTGACCCGACCCGAACAACTGCAGCTATTAATCTGGATTGTAGTGTTTTCTCCAATCCGAACTGAAGTCTTTTTAAAAATTCCCTTCAATGTCTGGTTTCTTGACTTTGTGTTGCCTAGTTCACAAAGTAGGCTAACATTTTGCCCCCTCAAAGGATGCTTCTGTTGTAAACGAAGCGTGCTTTGATGTTGTTTGAATGCTAGTCCTTGAGTCGGAACAGTTAGAAAGTCACTTCTGTTCGTTTGTGAAGATGCGTTGCTTCATGAAGACATGTCTCTTATCGCTTACATATATGTCGTGAAATACTTGATTCATTTTCTTCACTTTTGAGTCAAGTCCAGAAGTTCTTCTCGGCACATAGTATTCTTCTCAGGTATGTTCTTTTCTAGTTTTTCTTTTAAATCCAGTTCGAATGCTAGAGGAATGCCCAGATTTCTACTCGGTTCGGATGCTAGAGGAACGTACAGATGTCTATCCGGCTCGGATGCTAGAGGAATGCACATATTTCTACCCGGTTCGGTGTCTGACTCGAGCACCTTTTTTTTTCCGCTTTGCACTGGGTTAATGGGCCAGAAGGTGTGGGCTAGCTTGGACTCGGTCCGAACGGAGTAAAACACGGGGAATACAAAGAGCCATCTCACGTCTTATATAAACTCGACCACCCAAACTCTTCTGCCTTCTTTACTCCCACAATTCTTGTTCTCCCAGTTTTACACCGAAACCCCATTTCCTAAAAAATCTAAAAACTCCAAACTCCTCGTTTCAATCTTCGAATAAAACATCTAGGTATTTTGAATCTCCGATTATTTATGTAATAACTAACTTTAACTAGGATTTGCGGTTAAATCGAGCGGTTGGAGTGTGGTATTAGTTGAACTCCGACGCCTGGATCTCCTCCACCGTTTATCATCGTCGTTGATGGCGTCTTCGCCGTCTCGAGGTAGCAACGGGGGTCATTTGGATCCAGCGTTAAACATTCAAGCACATAAACGCTTAATTTCGTTTGGGTCTAATGAAATTTGAAGACGAGAAAGGGGAGAATAGGAACTGGGTTCGGTTCGGGTTAAGAAGTGCTGAAGCAGCAGAGGGGAGGACAAGTTCATATGTTAGGATCGGGTCGGAATGAAATGCGATGTGGAGAAAGCCATGCTTGTCCGACCAGGTCGGGTCGGGGGAAAAGATAGAGAAAGGGAAATGACGTATGGATCTTTTTGTTTGCTGAACCACTCCGAATGCTTATTCCGATCCGGATTTAATCTGCCCAACATGAATGTCTTCTCCGAACCAAACAATACGCAGACCCGAACCGATCCCAGCTATATGCACATCCGATCCGAATCCAACAATGAACGCACCCTATCCGAACTGAATGATATGCATATTCCAACTCAAAGCACTAGACTTTATCCAACCAGGGTTAATCAATGCTTGACATAATCTTCAACTTAATGAACAGTTAGGATAGTGCCTTGCGGACATAAATGAACATTAAGAACAACTCTGACTATCACTTTTTCTTCAAAGCTTCGTCTTACATTGCTGTACTTTTATTTTGCATTTCCCACATTTGCTGCACACATTTTAGTTCACACACATACACAGGGGGGCACGGGATAATTTACTCTAATCCGTGCTATTGCTTCTTCAATAGTTCTATGACAATGAGGCCCAGACGCTCTTCCCGCCTAGCTGAGAGGAAAGAAGCCCCGGAAACTTCTAACAAAATCACTCTTGAGGATATATCTTCTTCGTCTGATCCAGAATGGGACAGTGAGGGTCCTGACTACAGGGTTGGAGATCGAGAAAGCAATGAGGCGTCTTCGGAGAACGAGGTTTCTCTGGGTTTTGAGGAGGAAGGAGGGATCGGTGACAATCGAGCACCCGATGAATTTGAATCAGCCATCATATTGGGATCACCCTCGGACTCCGTTGAATCAACAATTGACAACGATCGACTTGTCCGAATTTGCCTAAAATATGGAATAATGAAAAGGGACACCCTAGTGTCCTCACGCTCTGACCGTCCCCACAACCCTCCAGAAGGATATATGATGGCCACTCGATTGATGTGCATGGTCGGCGCCATTCCTCCATTCTCTCCTTTCATCGTTGATTTCTTAAGACAAATGCGGATTGCCCCCATGCAGTTGCATCCCAATTCATATGCCTATTTGCACACCTTGTACATAGCATATCGTGAAATCCTAGGCATAGAGCTCACGTTCGATGACGTTCACTTCTTCTATAATTTCAAGCATCGGACTCGAGAAACTCCATCCTTCTGCTACTTTGAATCAGTTCCAAAGAGGAAGATAATCTCTGCACCATTTAGCAGTAAAGCTGGAGATTCCAGACTTGAATGGTTCTACGTGAAGCAACAGCCTGGATGTGCCAGGAGATGGACAAAATCAAGTAAAGCGTTGATTTTCTGAACCCGAACTCTATATACACTTGAATCATCACCCTGACCTGTTTTCCTTTTTGTTTGCAGTCGACAATCCCAAACAGATATCAGATCAGGTGTTCTTTGATCGGATGCACCGTCTTCTTAATGGCGATCAAAAATTCTTGACTATCGACGAGGTCCTTAAAGATGAATACCTTCACTTTCATGGGCTGCTATCCGTTTTTCGTAGCATCGGTCATGGGACGGTCCCTTATGCATACATCCCTCTAGTGGAGATAGTTCCAGAGACAGGAGAAGGCTCGGGAATTCCTACAGCGCCTCTTCAAACTTCACCTTCTCCATCTTCCACACAAGATGATGAATTGGCTAATCTGGCCGAAAAGCATCGTGAAGGGTATATTGCCCCCGAGGAAACTACTTCTCTAGACAAGTCAAAATCCTCCCAAGAGTCGCCACTTCGTGCTTCCGAAGGGGATGTTCCTAGCACTGATGAGCACATATTTCAGGGTTTGGGGGATCTCCCCTTACCTGAGACTATATATACTTCAGAGGATTTCAGGAAGGATCCTTTAGTCTTCACCTCTTCTGAAGAAACTACTCCCGCTAAGGCCAAAGAGCCTGCCCGCACTAGTCTAGCTTCAGACTCGGGTTGGTTGGGGGGACACACACCACTTAGGATGCACTTTACACCACAGCATTAGCATTCGTTGCACTTCTTTCTCCATGAATCCATTAATTCTAAACTTCATTTATTTTATCGTGCAGGTTCAATGTCTCGATCCTACTACGATATAAGAAAACTTCGCCGTAGCATGTCCAATCCTCCTCAGGATGTCGAGTATGATCGCCGGGATGATCGTGGTAGGGAGGAGAGAAGACCTTATGATCCCTATCGTTCTCGACCCTCACGTTCCCGCTCACCAGTTAGGCCGGAACAAGAGAAATACAAAGGTTACCAAAGCCGTAGGGAGGAGGACAGACCACAATCCAAAGACTCCTCCTCTTCCTATGAGAAACGCAGTAGAGAGAAAAGTCCTCCAAAGGAAACCGGGTCCCGAAGTAAGCAAAAGGTCCCTGCGACTAAACGCCCTAGGACAGACAAAGAGACTACAGAATCCTCTTCAGGAAGGGACACCGAATTGACAATCCTCGCTCCTCCCCCACCAGATGCGGGAACTGCCATAAAGCGGGCATATTTGAAAGAGCAATTTCCCGAACACTACTTCGAAACTCTGACTTTTTTACCTGCCCTTGAACCTATTTCGTCTAATTGGGCAGAGGAGGCCAAAGCAAAGATTGATGCGGTGCAAAAACAATATACTGAGATGTTCAAATATTCGCGCAATCTTTCTAAAATCATCCGCACTTTAATCACAAATACTGATTCAATGCAAAAGACCGCGGAGGAGGATACTAAGGCCTTAAAAGCTCTAGGAAAAGATTTGGAAGACACTCAAGCTCAGCTAGCGGTCGCCCAAAGGGACGCTTCTAATTTCAAACAACAATTCGAGGACATGCAAAAACGTTATCACGATTTGCTTGAATCTCATACTCAGGAGCGTTCTGAATTAAAAAAGCAAGCTGACGAGGCCAAGTCAGAGGCTGCTAAGACATGCATTGCTTATGCTGAGCTTGAGCGGAAAAACGCCGAGTTAGCAAAGAGGAGTGCTGAATTAGAAAAGAAGAACGCTGACTTGGCTTCAAAGTTGTTGGAGGCAGAGAACAGGGCTGCTCTGGCCGAGGGCAATGTGGAGTGTGCTATTAAATCTGCGGAGGATGCCCGCAAGCAACTATGAGAGGCGGAGGCTGATATTCAGGGCTTCGGCGAGCTAATGATTGAATTCTTTGCACACATTATTCGTCGTCGAAACATTTCTTGGATCGAGGACTATCCATCCACTCTGGTTCAAGTATGGAATCAAATCGTTGAGTGGGAAAAAGAAGAATTTAAGGTCGATTCTCTTGATGAAGATAAACTGATGGAAAAATACTTGAGAGACGATGAACCGGAGCGCCTAGCTGAAGGGCGCCGCCTTATTGCTGAGGCCATGGAAGAAGAGAGACGGAAGTCTAAACAAAAAACCACTCTCAAAGCCGGTTCCTCTTCTTCTGCTCCTGCAACTCCCGAAGTAGAAGGGTATGATCCCGAAAATCCGGGAATTCCCCGAACAACTCTGCTATCTCCCATTCCTGAAATAACCCCAGAGGTAGTGGTCACCCCCGCTGAAAAGTCTTCGGAAGGTATCCCTATCTTTTCTCCTCAATTTGCCAAAGCTATTACTACCTTTCACCACGTGATTGAACATTCGATGAGAGACCCATTGTTTTCGCCTGAGTTGATAACTGTTGCTTCTCATTCTGTAGGTGTCGAATCGTCCGAAAAGACAGATGTAGCTCAAGGAGCTACTGCTGGGACAAAGCCCGCAGATGGGGCCAAAAAAGGGGAAGACAAGGCTGCTTCTATAGACTTGGGAGAAGGAAATGAGCCTACTAAGGTCACCACTCCCCATGATGAAGAAATGATAGCAGCTTTAAAGGACGATGGCGGAGACGGGGGGCATGATGAGGAACCAGAAGTCGCAATAACTGGGGAGTCAAAAAGTACTGATGACGTTACCTTGGCTGCAATGAAGGCTGACCAAGACAAGCGTTTGCAATTAAAGGCCGAAGAACTAGACCCTGAGGTCCTCAACCCCTCGCAGTTATGGATGCGGGTTCAAGGTTAGTCGTTAAGCTCTCAACTAGATCTATTACCGAAGAACTTGCTAAAAAATCTTCTCTTGATTCCAGTGTCCCGCCCTCCGGGAAGAAGTCTACTGGCTCCAGTACCGCATCTTCAGGGAAAAAGAAATCAAAACGAATCTTGACTGAAGCCGAGAAGGAAGCAAAGGATGCGGAAAAGCTGCCAAGAAATCTAAGGCTCATTCCGAACCCAAATAGTGGGTTCCCCTGTATCTTTTTAGCATCTTTGTGAACCAATAACTGCTGCTACAAAAGCAGCTCCTGCACTTTCTTTTTTAGTTATTTCCCTGTACAAATTCATTCATTTGTAAATAAAAATAATTCACTTTCTGCAATGTTTATTTGTTGGTAGTTCTGCACTTATGTAAAAATGCATGTCTATAGTTATGAAACGAAACTGTGGAGGGGGGAAATACGTGTATGCATATGTGTCCCCAGTCAATTTCCACAAGTTATTCAATGCTTAACCAAGCAATCTGAATGCCCCCAATTCTCTGACGGGATAGCACTTCCTGTGTCGTCAGTACCTGTCGTTTTTTCTGGCATTTCTTTTATGCTCTCCCTCTTTCTCTTAAGAGTTAGAGTTCGAGTTCAGTCATCTGTTTATTCCCCGGTCGTTCAACGGGGAGGGACTTCTTTCTCGGCGCTCAGTCGGAGACGCCTTTATACTCTCTCTCTCTCTTGGAAAGTTAGAGTTAGGAGGAGAATTTCTTTTTCAGCGCTCAGTCGGAGACGCTTTTATACTCTCTCTCTTTCTCTGGAGAGTTAGAGTTAGGAAGAGAATTTCTTTTTCAGCGCTCAGTCAGAGACGCTTTTATACTCTCTCTCTTTCTCTGGAAAGTTAGAGTTAAGAATGTCGTTTTCTCATTCTTTTATGTCTTATTGCACAAATAATCGTTGTGCTTCTTTTTATGTCTACACTGTTTTCAACCTTTTTAGGCTCTGAGTTATCCTGTATTTTATAATCACAACAGAATAACTGATGCATGTAAATGCATAAAAGTAAATAACACACAATATTTTTATAGTGGTTCGGCTAAGTCGTAGCCTACATCCACTTTATAGTCCTTTATTCATATCATCAAACTTTCCCAAGGTAAGTCGTGCCTTATTACAGAGTTCATAAGAAAAAATAACACAAAGTACAGTGTTTTTAATCCAAATATCGCATTAAGTGTTGGGCATTCCATGCTCTGGGGACTTCTTCGCCATCCACGGTCGTTAACTTGAAGGTTCCTTTTTCAAGTTTCCGTTGAATGACAAAGGGTCCTTCCCATTTCGGACCAAGGTGAGGAAGGGATGGAAAAACTCTCTTTAGCACCAAATCTCCTGGTTCAAAAGTTCTGAGGCGAACTTTTTTGTCATAATAGCATGCCATCTGACGCCGATGTCTTGCCGCACGCAAATCTGCTTCATCCCTTTTCTCTTCGACTTCATCAAGAGACTCAAGTAAAAGCGCCCGATTTGTCATCGGGTCATAATATGTCACCCTGTGGGAAGGAACTTCTAGTTCAACTGGAATCACAGCTTCTGAGCCAAAGGAGAGAGAGAAAGGGGTATGACCGGTAGCCGTTTTAAATGTTGTTCGATATGCCCACAAAGCTAGGGGCAATTCATCAACCCACTTTGCCTTTGCACGCTCTAACCGCTTCTTGAGGATGGATTTTATTACCTTGTTTATTGCCTCTACCTGCCCATTCGATTGCGGATAGGCAACTGCAGTATATCGTTTGTCTATCTTATACTTCTGGCAAAAATTTCTGAATTCAGTGTTATCAAATTGGGTCCCGTTGTCCGTTATAATCGTCCTTGGGATCCCGAATCGACATATAATATTTCTGACTACAAAACTTATCACCTTTCTTGCTGTGATCTTAGTCAAGGGCTCAGCTTCCACCCACTTCGTAAAATAGTCCACGGCTACTATTGCATACTTAGCTCCTCCTTTAGCAATTGGTAAAACTCCAATGATATCAATTCCCCAAGTGGCAAATGGCCAAGGACTCACCATCGATTTAAGCTGGGTTGACGGTGCCCTGGGGATTTTGGCGAATCTCTGGCACTTATCGCAGCGTCGTGAATAATCAGCTGCGTCTTTGTTGATCGTAGGCCAGAAGTATCCGTACCGCAATATTTTCTTTGCTAAAGTTTGACCTCCTGTATGATCTCCACACTCACCTTCGTGTACTTCTCTTAGTACACGCTTGATGTCGTCGTGTGCTATACATCGTAACAGGGGCATAAAAAATCCTTGTCTATAGAGAGTATCATCTTGTATGACATATCCGGTAGCTTTGCGAACTACAGCTCTTTTCTCACTCTTCTTCGATGGGAGTGTCCCATTCTTAAGGAAATTCTTAATTGGAGTCATCCATGACTCCTTCTCTGGTTCTGCTTCAAAAGCGAATTCAATTTCCATTGACTCAAAGCTTGGCGACTCCAACGTTTCAATTGGAATTACTTCAGTCTCTTCTGGATTGTCAGAACTAGCCAGCTTTGCCAGTCTATCCGCTTTCTAGTTTTCAACTCTGGGAATATGTGTTATGTTGTACCGCTCTAAGCTATTCAATAGTTCTTTCACTTTCTTGAGGTAGGCGACAAGTCGAGGTCCTCGAGCCACAAATTCCTCTCGTACTTGGCAAACAACAATTTTAGAGTCACAGAATATGTCTAACATTTTTACTCCAAGGTCTTTAGCAAGTTTCAGCCCGGCAATCAGGGCTTCATATTCAGAGTCATTGTTAGTTGCCGAAAATTCTAATCGCAGGGCGTAATATAACGACCGTCCCTCGGGAGTGACTAAGACAATTCCAGCTCCGGACCTTCGGTCATTCTTAGCTCCATCTGTATATAATTTCCACGGATTCATCTCTAGCTCATCCTCGGATTTAACCACTCGGTCATTGATTATTTCCTCCTCTGGAATGGTGAATTCCGCAATAAAGTCTGCTAGAGCTTGCCCCCTGATTGACTTTCGTGGTTGAAAATTCAAATCAAACAGACTTAGTTCTATGTTCCATTTGATCAACCTTCCCGATGCTTCGGGTCTCTGCAATACCTGCCTTAAGGGCTGGTCGGTGTATATGGTTATTGGATGGGCTTGGAAATAGTGACGAAGTTTTCGGGATGCGATCAGGAGGCTGTAAGCGAGCTTCTCAATTTTTGGGTAATTGCGCTCTGCCGCTGCTAATTTCTTACTTACATAATACACCGGCCTTTGTACTTTGTCTTCTTCTCGAACCAGGGCTGTGCTGACAGCGTGAGCCGAGACTGCCAAATAAACAAACAATTCTTCGTGATCTACGGGCTTTGACAAAATCGGCGGTTTCTCTAGCAGTTCCAACAGATTTTGAAAGGCCTCGACACAATCCGGAGTCCATTGGAAGTTTCTCTTTCCCCTTTTTATCAAATCAAAAAACGGAACACATTTATCTGTGGCTTTGGAGATGAATCTACTCAGCGCTGCTACTTTTCCTACAAGATTTTGGACGTCTTTTATTCTCCTCGGTTCTTCGATGTTTCTAATCGCTGCTATCTGGCTAGGGTTGATTTCAATTCCTCGAGAACTCACAATGAAGCCAAGGAACTTTCCCGATGCCACTCCAAATGAGCACTTCAGAGGATTCAATTTCATCCGGTACTTTCGCAATATACCAAACATTTCCGCTAAGTCTTGCGTATGACTGGAAGACTGCTTTGATTTGACAAGCATATCATCCACATAAACTTCCATAATTTTTCCTATTTGATCATAAAACATTCTATTTACCAAGCGCTGATAAGTAGCTCCAGCGTTTTTTAACCCGAATGGCATTACAACATAACAATATAGCCCCAAATTTGTAATGAAACTCGTATGTTCTTGGTCTGGTATGTGCATAGGAATTTGGTTGTATCCAGAATATGCGTCCATGAAAGAAAGAAGTTCATGACCTGCTGTCGAGTCTACAAGCTGGTCAATCCTGGGAAGTGGGAAACTATCTTTCGGGCAAGCTTTATTTAAATCTGAAAAGTCAATGCAAGTCCGCCACTTTCCGTTTGGCTTCTTTACTAAAACAGGATTCGATATCCAGTCGGGATAAGTCGAATCTCGAATAAATCCATTCTGCTTCAACTTCTCTACTTCCTCTTTGAGAGCAGCCGACCTCTCTGGGCCCAGCATGCGTCTCTTTTGCTTCACAGGCGGATGTTTCGGATTTACATTCAATTTGTGACTTATAATGGATGGCGATATCCCACACATGTCAGCATGGGTCCAGGCGAACACGTCTAAGTTTGCCTTCAAGAAGTCCGTTAATTCTTTAGCTCGACGTGGATCCAACTGAGAACCAATCTTCAAAACTTTTGTCGGATCAGCTTTATCAATGGGAATTTCCACCGTCGCCTCATTAGGAGTTGCATTCCTAGCCTCTGGTTCCTCGTCTTTTCTGGGATCCAGGTCTTCAGGCGTTCCTTTGGGCAACTCCTTTGGGGTCAATCTCTCTAATTGCTATGCCGAGTCCCCCTTTGAGGGAGACGGGGCATCCTTATTCTCAACGTTAAGTCCTTTCATCAACATCTTTAACTCGGCCACATAGCAGGCCCGTCCGGAAACCCGATCCCCTCTCATTACTCCAGTTCCGGCTTCGGTTGGGAACTTAAGTAACAAGCACCAAGGGGCGATACAAACTCTAAATTCAGCGAGGGCAGGTCTCCCCAAAAATGCGTTATATGGCGAATCTACGTCCAATACTACGAACTGAAGCATTCGCACTCTTCTACGTTCTCCTTGCCCCAGGGTCACGGGCAACTCTATGTATCCCATGGGAGCTGTCGTCGCCCCGTTGAAGCCTCTAATCCATCCTTCACAAGGTTTCATATCTTCGGACTCAAGCTTCATCTGATCAAATGACCTCTTGATAAAAATATTAACGGAACTTCCGTTGTCTACTAATACCTTATGGACCAAGGCCGGCCCAATGGTGGTAGTAATAACCAACGGATCATTTGTGGGTGATTGTATCCCAGTATTGTCTCGGCTGCGAAATACCATGTCGTCGAACATGGTCTTCTGTTGTTTTATGGGGGTGACATCTTCCAAATCATCACCTTCATTCACGTCTAGATGCTTGGCAGCATTCACATATTGATCCATTGATCTGAAACTTCGGATTGCCGGGTGAGGTCCGCCTACTATGGAGTTGATAACAATTCCTTTGCCTTTCTGCTGCGCTGTAGGCTTGGGAGCAGGTAGAATTTGTTTTGGAGCCTGCTCACCTTGCCCCCTGTCTCTCGGGGCAACCTTGTACTCATCCAACTTCCCTTCACGCAATAGTTTCTCAATCACATCCCTCAAATGCCGACATTCATTAGTTGAATGCCCATGAGTTCCATGGAACAACAAAACTTCCCTGTCGCCATTTCTTTCTCGGTCGAATCACGAGGTGGCGGCCTTTTGTATTGCAACACATTATACGTATCCAGGTAAATATTTTCCAGGGTGTCGTTCAATGGTGTATAATTCTCGTAGTTCTGGAATCGGGGTCTTTTGTTAGGGTCACTTCCCCTATTTCTGTTTCTTCTGTTACCGCTCGAATTACGGTTATTGTTGTTGTTTCCCCCACTTCCAGTATTGCTATTTCCACCCTTGTTTCCTACATTTACTTCAACCTTGCCAGAATTCTCCCCCGACTCCTTCACGACGATATTACTCTGCACATTCTCCTTTGAAGCCGTCTCATACTTTCTCTTTCGGTTTGCCCTGGCCTCCTCTCGCCTTAAATAAATATCGGCTTTTTCGTAGAATATCTCCCTTGTGGGGGGTGTCTTCCCAGAAAGGTAGTCTCCAAACTCAGATTCAGGATCGACTCCTTCCTTCAATGCCATCAGAATAGTGGGCTCATGCGGGTCACTGACCTTAGTTACAGCTTGGTTAAAACGATCAAGGTATGCCCTCAAAGATTCTCCTGGTGCCTGTTTAATTCTCGATAATTCGATAACACTTTTGGACTTTCGGGCATGGAGACGGAACTGGTTCATGAAACGCTCGCTTAGTTCCTTGTAATTTGAAATCAAACGAGGAGGAAGTCGGGTAAACCAGAACAGTGCCACATCTTCTAAGTAGATTGGGAACGCTTTGCACTTCACTTCATCAGGGGCAGCAGCAGCATTCATGAGCCACGAATACCGCATCAAATGCTGTCCCGGATCAGTCCTTCCGTTGTACTTGTCCATCTGTGGCAAGTTAAAGCGTCGGGGAAATTGGAAGTCGAGGATATCGTCGGTGAACGGAGTATGGCTTCGCTCAATGCCATAATCTTCATTTGTATAATTCCGGCTCTCGGACATGATCTGGCGAACCATTGCCTGTACATCAGCATTAGTTAGGGGCCGCTCAGGTTCCCTGGCCCTAGTATCTGAGTTCCTTCTGGGCTCTGGTTCAGGAGATGCCCTTCTTCTTCGTGCTGCCTCTGCTCGACTCCGTTCCCTGCGTTCCCGGTCGATCTCGGGAAGAGGGGACTGGAGTCTTTGCCCCCGAGTGGGGTCATTGTTTCCTAATGCTCGTGCGATATCCTCACGAGATCCCAAGGATCCAAATGTCAGTTGCTCCACGTTCTGAGGTCGTTCGAGTGGCCTTCGTTCACGGGGCCTCTCTTCCTCGGAAGATGAAGATTGGTCTACTGGTGTGTGACGAACCGGTGATGGAGTTCTCTGTCGACGGAGTTCACTAATCTCCCGACTCATGAGCCTCATATTTTCCTGCATCATGAGATTAGTGCGCTCGTGAACTTTCATGGCTTCCCACGTGCTCTCAAGCATGTCAAGCAAGCGCGAAAAATCTCCTTGAGTGATGGGCGCAGATGGATTGACCTGATCACCAACCCTGGCGGCTGGAATTGGAGCATTCGTAGGGACTCGAGTAGAGGTTCCAGCTTCACCAAGCATCGGGTCGGGTCGGAGGTAAGAGGTCGGATCGGATCGGAGCTGGGTTGCCTGGTCGGATCGGTACGCAGCAAGCAGCTCGGGTCGGTTCAGATTGGGGGAATGCACTGCTTCAGAGTCTCCTACCCGGATCGGATCGGAGCTCTCCCCCTGCTGTCGGCTCGGATTTCCTGCATTGATTCTTCCTGCTGCTGAACTCTGCCCCCGAGACCTTGTTACAACAGCATTTTGCTGATCTTCGCCAGCTCCATTTCCTCGAACAGACTGAACTTCCTTGCCTTTTCCTTTGGCCATGAGTCTTTGACAATCACTTCAACGAATGTAAAAAAGCGGAGAAACTTAAGGATTCACTTCTTTGAACTCAACGGTCCAAAAAGTAGAAAGAGATCCCGGAAAATAAAGAATTTAGATGAGGATTCTCAGTGAAAGCACCAAAATGTTAGACCCAAAAGTGGTTCTAACACCCAAATTGATTAAAAGCAAGATGAAATGAGACAAAAATAAAAATTGAAAACGCAGGATTTATAGTGGTTCGGCGAAGAAATGCCTACGTCCACTTATCTTTCACTATATTCAATAATTCAGTTGCAAATACAATATAAGATTCACTCAATTCCACTCACAACTCACTTATGTTCAATCAATTGACTAAAACAAAGAATGAAAGATGATTTGGATTCTCCGGGAGTAATGGTGTTCGGATAATGGAGGTAGTTAAATTCTCAAAGTGCTGAAAAAAGATCCTTCTCTTTGTCTCCAGACGGGGTATTTATAGGTGTGAATTTGCTTGAAACTTGATCCGGGTCGGGGCCACGTGTCATCCATCGCACTCTCTTCGGGTTCGGATGAACTATCATGTTGACAACGCATCAAAGGGAAGGACGTTATGGGTAGGAACTGGTCATAGCCGGTCCGGATATCCAGGCGCTTTTGCAGGAGAATAACATGGATCACGGGTTCGGGTCGGAGACGCGCAGATAAGGGGTTCGGATCGGGATACCCGATCCGAACCGGATTGGCTTGGGTGCGACTCTCCTTCTCTAATCTGTTCCGCTCCGTTCCATTTTCGTGGCAAACAGGTGGCTTTCCGATCCATTCGAGATTTAGTTGCCCTCCGATCCGATTAGATATGCCTTACTAATCTACTCAGTAAGAGTTCACCGATCCGAACAGTGGACTCTATCCGACCCGAACCGATATGTTGCTCTGACCCGACCCGAACAACTGCAGCTATCAATCTGGATTGTAGTGTTTTCTCCAATCCGAACTGAAGTCTTTTTAAAAATTCCCTTCAATGTCTGGTTTCTTGACTTTGTGTTGCCTAGTTCACAAAGTAGGCTAACATCCGCTCTTAGCATCTCACTACGTCTTCGATTATTTTCAACACAATCTAATTCGCAACGCTTGTGCCTATACGGAGTGGTTCTCGGATATTAAATCCAACCGGTCTCTCCGTATCGACAACGATGGTAGAAATCTTTGATAGTCGGTGTTTTAACTATCAAAGGAAAAATAAACATCCATCAAACAATTTCACAAACACTGGCCCTTTTTAATATTCATCTTTAATTTTTCTTATCGAATTCTCAATATCGATATATCGATTTCTAATTTTCAAAACTTCTTAAAAATATTCTAACTCCTTAAATTTCCGGAAAAATTCGCCATAACCTCCTCTGTACCGGCGAATAGTTCAAACCTCAACTCGCCTCTCTAGGCTTTTCCATTCAAAAAGAAAATCAAAAAGCCAAGCGGCTTGCCGATTCGGCGCATAAAACCTCATATGGAAATTGAAACATGTACCTTTTTGTCGGGCACTTAAATATATTCTTCATACTCTCTTCATATTCTCCATCCCATACCTGTTTAACATACATAAGCCCTTTTCCAATTCGTTTCAATCAATTCGACCCTTTTTACCAAAATTCGCTAATTAAATTTTCTAATTAGCTTTTGGTTTCATATACTTTTAATTTTGAATGTATCACGTTCAGATATATTTGTATTCGCTTATAGACATATCAAACTCAACTCTTTGCTCACTTCCCAATTCTAATTCCGTTTTCATACTTTGATCCAATTTACAATTCAGTTTACTTAAAACAAAAGTTAGGTTCGATCAAAAATCACATTAACTAATTTCTTTTGAAACTCGCTAACTTTATTTGATAATTTAAATCTGATTTTTTTGTTTCAAAAATCAGTTCATTTACTCGATTTGTGTTCGTATTTATTTGATAACTCAAACTCGGATTTTTCCTAAAAAGGAATCGGATTTTATTCACTTAAAATCCTTTAAATTTATTAAATAAACCGTTATGGTTTAAAAACGATTATGGCGCTGTTTTTCTGACAATTTGATTTTGACCTAACTCAAAATCTATATGATAAAATCAAGATTTTTCTCTTTCCTTAGAAAACTACCATTCAATCGGTCAGGGCATTTCTTGTTTCATCAAATTCCGACTTATATTGAGTTCTATATACTCAATTGAAGTTCGAATCGCCAATTTACGAACTACCGCGCCGTGGCGAGTTCGTTTAAATATAAACGTTTAAAAACTTCGTTTATAATTAAATTCCAACTCCATTTTTAATATTTAAAAATAAATTAAGCCTATCTTCCAAATCTACCTTCACAAATTCGAATTATCCATATTCGTCGATTATTCTATTCCATATTCATAACTCGGTTATGAATTTATTCAAACTCAAATCACATTATATTAGATTTCTATTCTTTGGAAATACATTGGTATATAAACCAAACGTCTTTATCCAACTTCAAATTTCGAAGATTAAACAAACTTCAAGATAAACTCATTTCGATATCCCTTTACCATTACAAACTAATATCATCTTTTGACAATAGTGAAGTCGTTCAAGTTGGGGTATTTTAATTACCTCTCAGACCTTGATCGACGACGTTCTTATCTTGAGACAAATAAAAGCTTGTAATACACAAACTTGATTTAAGTCTCGCCTTCTACCCTATTTCTTACCTTTGGAAATTTATTTCCAAATTACACGATGAACATTACTTCATCACATTTATAAACCTTGTTTATAAATTCGCTGCTTTATTAGATTCAACTTCCATTTAAATAATCTATTGAAATTCAATTTTTATTTTGGAACATTTGATTTCTCTTTTGAATCTCAAGTTTATTTGAGAATACTTAATTGTCATCACTTATAGTTATATAATCTATTTTCACATTAAAACTTAAATTCACTTTTAATACAATTCGAATATCTTTTTGAAATATAATTCTAGGTGTTCGACATAGTCGAGTTACAATCATAAATCCATGTGGATTTATTTAAATTCAGTTTACATTCCGAATACCGGAATAAACTTCCTCATTTCCTTCTTGAAATGATTTCAAGGTATAAATCTCTTTTTAAATTCAGATTTGAACTTAAACACCCAAATCATCCCATGATGATTATCCCCTTCTATTTATAAACATCGTTTATAAATTTTTACTTCTTGTTTTAAATATTAACACAAGTTCTATTTCAAACTCCCTTTGAAATTTCATTTCTACTTTGGGCGGATAAACTTCCTTTTTTAAATCACGCTTGCATTCACGTTTCAAAATTTATCAAATGATAATCTCCTTTTTCATTTATAAACATAGTTTATAAATTCAATTACCTGTTTTTATTTTTAAACAAGTAAATATTTCCGAACCTATTTGTAATCCCATTTCTATTTCGAAATTTAAAATTTCCTCTTTAAATTCAAACTTGAATTAAAAATCTAATATTACCGAATGATAATTTCCTTACAAATCATTTATACATTCAGTACTTGTTTTATTATTTAAACAAGTTATTGTTTTTCTTAGTTTATTTGAAATTCAAATTTTATTTCAATAAAATAAAATTTCCTTCTCGAATCTAAAAGTCATTTCTTATGATATTATAAATACCTAGGGCCAGTGATATTCTAATGTCTAACACACAAATCATCCATTCAATTCACACATCACATACATATATAAATATGTGAACGACATTAAATAATTTTTTTTGAGGAATCCAGTTGGATCCCTCCAACCTGTTTTCCTGCATCCACAAATGTTAGTCACATAGATAATACCCATCCTGCTTCAAGGCAGGATATCGCGGTATAAAAGGGGATCCACTTATGTATGTGGGCGTAGTGTCATCCGCTAATGATACTGCGGGCATCTGCTAATAGTATTGCGGGAATATCCAATCACCACAATAATTCAAAAATTCATTCATGCACCCAAGCAACCAACCAATTTATTTTTAACGATAAAAATAAATTTAAATATAAAATGGTGAGTGAGATTTACTCACCTCGTATTTTTATTTTCTGAATATCCAGCTTTTTGAATTGTCTAGATCCTTGGCTCATATCTCGCAAACCAACATGACTCGTGTTATGAACCAACTCGTATCGTATCGAATAATGTATTTTATTCCTATAATGGTTCATTTTTACTTAATGATTAAGCTATTATTAATTTAAATAATTTATTCTATGAGTTTAAATTTTGTAAAAGGCATATACCTCACTGTCTTGCAAATATTGATCAATTTATGAAGTCGTCTAGCCGATCAACTCCACTGCAATCAGCCAAAATTGCTCCACCCTAGCCTCTCCAATAGCTAAACCTTCCCCGACAGGCCATCTTCATTTTATGAGCATCTTCCTTCCCCAAAGAAAACATAGACCGACTCCTACATCCTATCATTTCCACATCACAACTCAGTATGTCCATTAACGCAACCCACCGCATACTGACCAAAAATCCTACCATCCGATCACCACAAAATTGCCATTACCCTGCTCAAAACTGCTCCTCTTCTTCCCTGTTATCCACGTTCTACCCTTCTAGCATTCAACTGTAAACCGAACTCCAGTCCTCTCATCAGTAATTTGAACTCCACATGCCAAAATACCAGCTCGCACTCCCTCAATCACCCCTCTTCCGTATCCCAGTAAATCCCCCAAAACATCACACCATCGTTCAATTTGTTGAACCACCACATCGCAACCCCCAATTGAATCCATTCATTCACTTTTAGCCTTAACTCGAAAACGCCAGCGCCTTGATGTCGGAGCGCCCTAACTCGATAGTGTGCAACCTCCTATCGCGAGCACCTTAATCTCGAAGCTTCAGTAGCCTCTCAGTGTTCAATCGCGAGTTCGATCCCCTCTCTCTTTTTTTTTAATCGAAGGATTCGATTTCCGAATTGATTGTGAAAAAGGATTAAAGAGGAAAGGCTTTAAAAGTGGTTTTCTACTGGATTTGGGAATGGGAAGAATAGCGAGAGCGAGGCTAAATTTATAGCTGTGAAGAGGGAGCAATTCGTTCCAGGCTCTAAAATCTTGTTTGCTTGATTTCGAAAATGGAAGACAAATTGTACGCAAAGTATAAGAAGAGGACACACATAGGTCTGCGAAATGAAAGTATAGGATGGTGCGAGTATGTACTTAGGTCGGCTAAATTACTGTGTATTGAATTTGATTTGATTTTGTTTCAATTAAATAACCAAAATATCTTACGGTCCCTTAACCAGTAATCCCGAACCGCTATTTCTACTTACTGATGGGCTTCTCTAAATTATACTGTTATTCTGAATTTAACGGATTCGATTCTGAAATTAAATTCGACTATATAGAAAAGAGAACAAATTTAAAATTAAGGATTTAAACTAAATTAGATTCAAAGTAGAATCAATTTCAAGCAATTCAATTTATCGATAATAAATTATTATTATCGCTCTAATTAAATATAAAATTTATATTAATCGTTTTCATTCAGTTTTAACTCTGAATTCTATTGTTTTCCATTCATATCAAATGTAAAAAATTTATTTACATTTATAGTTCGGTATTTAAAACAAATTTAAATGTTCGTTATAAATCGACGAAAAATCCGGGACGTTACATTATATATATATATGTATATAAGACCAATTCAGATTCAACTTAGTTGTTCTTCGACACATCAAAATTACAGAAGTAACTAATAAGCTAGTTCTTTATGAGGTAAAAAGCATATGAAGAATATAATTTTAAAGATGTGGACGGGACGAACTCTGAGATATTGTTAGAGTGTCATGGATGCTTATAAAAATGGAAAGTTGGCACACTTCCTTGATTGTTTGAATTCTGATATATAGAGCAGTGCCCATTTGCAATTGGCATGCATGCTCTTCCCTTAGGCTTTAAACTAGGCATGACTAATCTATTTCTAAGTTAAGTTTTATGACAAACATGAGGAAGATTTGGATCGTTCATCAACTTTGAGTCAAATATGTTGTGTAGGTGACAACTCCGTTGATGTTCAGGCTTATTCCTGCTGTCTTGCATTTTGGAACTTTGATGCGTTGGTTGCCTACCGAAGGCGGTAATCAAGATGAGGTGTGACGGCCCGCCCGCACCAACCGACATTTACTCCAAAGGTGCGCTGTACACATGTCCAGTTAGCACGGAACGGGTCGCCAGAAGGGAAAAAGGAAGGAGGAAACGAACATACAAGGAACCTGTAGAATGTCTCACAGCGTATAGAACAAAATATAATAATAACATACTTGACATAAAACAGGAGAGACAGTGCATAAGCTGAAAATCAGAACTAAACATCATAGCAGCGGAAATTCAGAATACAGCTTATTACAATTTTTCAACTGTCTCAAAGCAAAGTAAGGTAAATGAGGTACACTACTAATGCCCAAGTAGTGACCACCAACGACACAGGGAGAATGTGTATATATATATATCATACGTGGAAGCCTCCTGCCCGCCTCCGAATCAGCTACTCGCGCACCACCAGCTAACATGTCTCTAGTCTGCTCGTGTGAGCACCCAGAGTAATAAGAGGAGACATAAAACTCTGGGTCAGACATAAAGCCTGGTATGAGCGATAAGCATCTAAAGTGAACAATAACAGGTAGACTAAAACATACCTGAACCTGGACCTGCAACCAAAGAGTTAGCACTACATAATGTACAACACTCTAAGGTATCATATCAAACAGTGTAAAGATACGGAGGTGGGGGAGGTGTGCATGTCATAATGATGGAAAACAATCAAACATAGCATCCATCCTCACATCTCTCACTCAGTGCATAAAGCATACGATATTCACCATTTCGATCACCCAACATTCCTTGCTACGATCACTTTGCCCCATGAAGTCGTAAATGGCTTCACTGCATTGATAACGTAGCCACTAATTCCTCGCTATGTCCACTTGCCCCATGGAGTTATTCACCCCATCTGCGCTGGCTCATAGCCTTACCAATCCTTACTATGTCCACTTGCCCCATGGAGTTATTCACCCCATCTGCGCTGGCTCATAGTCTTACTACGCATCACCTTGCCCCTCAGGTCATAATGACCCTACTGCACTGATAACGTAGTCTTGCTACCATCACCTTGCCCCTTAGGTCGTAATGACCCTACTGCACTGATAAGTAGCCCATCATTCCTTTTTAGTGGTGAATCGAAGTTATGAACATCGACAACTCCTTAGCACACGTCCCGCAGCAAAGCCCAACCATGAAGTGAACTCATTGGTTCCCAACTGGTTCCGGGATCCTGAGCTCTAACTTCCCCTATTGGACTACCTTTGCATCTCGGGTTATTGGTCAATACTGGGTCGGGTCGGGTTCTTCCTCAGGTCATCGGTTCGGGTCGGTGTTCTTTATCCGTTCGGGTCGGGTCCCCCTTCTGATGCGGTTCGGGTCGGCATTCCTCTGGGTTCGAGTCAGCTGCTTCTTCTTCTTCGGGTCGGGTCGGTGCTTCCTTTCGGGTCGGGTCGGGTCCTTCTTGGCTCGTGCTTTCGATCCGTCTTCATGCTCCTCTTCATATGCTCCTATCCGATCCGCTTTCTTGCTCCTGCTCTGATTCGCCTTTGTGTTTCCGATCCGATCCGTCTTCCACTATCCGATCCGATCCCAGTTCAGCTAGCGTGGCCTTCCTTTTTGCCACTTTTCCAAGTGTTGGGTTCCGATCCGATCAGATTCTTTGCTCAGTTCCACATATCCGATCCGAGCCCCCTTATCCGATCCGATCCGAACTCTGCACTGTTTTCTGAAACTGTTCCAGCAAGGGTTTACGCCATTCGACGACGTTTTCGACCATTCTAACTATTGAAATTAATCACAAAGCATTTCATACAGTCATAGCAACATGCATAATCAACCACAAACATCATTCACATCAATATCATATGTTAAAATGGATCAAACACACCCAAAATCCCATATTTTCCCTTAAGCATGTTTAGGTGAAACTAATGATAGGATTAGCAAAACTTAACCAAATTAACCCAAATTCATCTCAGAGGTCTAAAACATCATTTAGGAATTTATGAACATTTTTCCCCAATTTTATCATGCTTAAATTCGCTAATTAGCACTAATCACCCCCAATTAGCCATAATTAGTGTAAAACTATGCAAATCACTCACCTTAGCCACAAAATAAACTAAGATCTGAAATGATTCTATGATTTGATGCGAATTTCAATTCCAACCAGCAGCTCCTTTGTTGATTTGGTGAAGATCCTTCTTGATTAGGGGTTGCTAAGCCAAATCCTTAACCTAAAGGTGATTTGGAGGTGATTTAGAGGTTGGAGGCCATTTTTAGGGATCCTTGGTGATAAGTGGAGGCTAGAAAACTGAAATGGAATGATTCTCCATCTCATTTCAGCCCTCCCATAACCCTAATCCCGAAATGGGTTATGGGCCTACTTACTAATCACCCAATTTGGCCCGGTTAAGCAGTTTTTCACCCTCCAAACCTTGTTTCAGCCATATCTCCCAAACGGTAAGTCCGTTTGGCTATTGTGACCACTCTACGGGAAGAGAAACCATCAAAAGAATCAAATGGAGGTGGTTTCAGGTCAAAATTCCTTTCCAATCAAAAGTTATGACCAAAACAGTACCAACTAGGGGCAAAATGGACATTTAAAAATCAACAAAAATCATAAGCATGGGAAATGACTCTAATAGGTGTTTCCCAAAGTTACATGACCATACGGCTTCACGTGGAAAAGAAAAAAATATTCTACAATCCTATGATGTGTATAATACGGGTCATTACACTCTTCCCCCCTTAAGAAATTTCGCCCCCGAAATTCCCTAATCCAAACATACACAAAGGTTCCCGCATGCCTATCAATCATGAAGCAACAATCAAACATGCAAAACAAGCTAAACAAGTCTATCCTAGCATGCGGAAAACTAAATCGCAAAGTAAATCTTACCAGGCAAAGAGTTCTGGATAAGCCTTCCTAATGCTCTCCTCTGTCTCCCAAGTACAATCATTCTCGTTCTCGCCCCACTGAACCTTGACTAGCTTCACCGACTTCCTTCGAAATTGCTTCGTATCGTGCTCCACAATACGAATCGGCTTGCGGTTCCCAACCGCCTCGGGTTCTACTTCGAAGTCCTCTAACTGATCAGGTGAAATAGTCACATCTGAGTCGTGAACGAACTTCCTCAGCTGGGAAACATGAAATACACTATGAACTCCCGCCATTTTCGCTGGTAAGCCAACTCTATACGCCAAATTCCCGACTAATTCAAGAAAAGGGAACGGGCCAACAAATCTTGGTGCTAATTTGCCTCTCCTGCCAAATCGTATCACGCTCTTCAACGGAGAGATCTTAACAAACACCAAGTCACCAACGGAGAATTTCAAGTCCCTTCTCCTCTTATCGGCATAACTCTTCTGCCTATCTTGAGCAGCTTTCATTCGTTGTTAAATGATCTTAATCTTATCCGATGTTTCTCTCACCACATCTGGTCCAAGCACAAACTTCTCGCCGGTCTCTATCCAAATTGATGGTGAGTTGCACGGTCTTCCGTACAAAGCTTCATATGGAGCCATACCGATACTGGATTGGTAGCTATTATTATATGCAAAATCTACTAGATGCAAATGGTCATCCCATGATCCACCAAAATCCAATATACATGCTCTCAAGAGATCTTCCAAAATACGATTCACCCTCTCCGTCTGACCGTCGGTCTGAGGATGATATGCGGTACTGAGATGTAATCTTGACCCTAGAGCCTCTTGTAAGCTCTTCCAAAACCCACTAGTGAACAACGGGTCTCGGTCACTCACAATGCTTTTGGGTACTCCATGAAATCTCACTACCCACTTCATATACAATTCAGCCAACTTGGCTGCCGTTCTGGTCGATTTGACTGGTATAAATCTTGCGCTTTTAGTCAATCGATCCACAATTACCCAAATGCTATCATATCCCGATCTAGTCCTTGGTAAGCCATCGATGAAATCCATCAAAACTTACTCCCATTTCCATTCGGGAATTTCTAATGGTTGCAACAACCCACTAGGCTTCTTTTGCTCGGCTTTAACTAGCTGGCAATTCACGCATTTGGATATAAACTTCCCAACGTCTCTTTTCATCCCTTCCCAGTAGTAGGTCTGTCTCATGTCTCGATACATCTTATTACCACCGGGATGTATAGTCAGTTTTGAGTGATGACATTCTCTAAGCACTTCATCTCTCAAACCATTCACGTTGGGCACAACTAGTCTTCCATTCTTTCGAAGCCATCCATCTCGATCAAGCCCATACACATTCATCTCCTCATCGATACCCATCTCTAACTTGGAGATGATTTCTAATAAATTAGGGTCGTCCCTCTGGCTAGAACCAATCCGCTCTATCAAAGTGGGTCTGACCGTCAAACTAGCTAGCATAACTGGATCCAACTCGCACCTTGGTCTGAAATCAAATTCCGCGATATAGTCCAGTTGCTTCCATTCAAGAAACATTGCCCCTAAGCTGGCATGTCTCCTACTCAAGGCATCGGCTACCGCATTACCTTTCCCAGGTGTATATGCGATATCAAAATCATACGAAGCCAAGAACTCTAACCATCTCTGCTGACGGAGATTCTGATCTTTCTGAGAGAAGAGATACTTCAACGATTTATGATCGGTAAACAACTCGAATCTTTCTCCCAAGAGATAGTGTCTCCACATCTTCAGCGCAAATACAATCGCTGCCAATTCCAAATCATGGGTAGGATACTTCTTCTCGTGCGGCTTTAGCTGTCGACTAGCATAAGCTACAACCCTACCTCCTTGCATCAATACAGCACCCAGTCCGGTACCACAAGCATCCGTGTATACCGTCATCTCTTCATTCCCTTTAGGAATGACTAACACTGGCGCACGCGTCAACCTTTCCTTTAGACTCTTGAAGGCATCCCCACACACTCCGTCCCAGACGAAGGACTGATTCTTCTTAGTCAACTGAGTCAACGGTGCTGCTATCTTGGAGAAGTCCTAGATAAACTTACGATAATATCCAGCTAATCCCAAGAAACTTCTTACATCTGTTGCATTCTTGGGTGTAGGCCAATCCTGTACCGTAGCCACCTTCACAGGGTCCACGGCAATACCACTTTCGGAAACAACATGACCCGAGAATCTCACTTCCCTTCTCCAAAAATGACACTTAGAGAATTTCGCTTTCAATTGGTGTTTCCTCAACACCTCCATCACTATCCTCAAGTGCCCCTTGTGTTCCTCCTCTGTCCTTGAGTAAACAAGGATATCATCCACGAACACAAGAACAAACTTATTCAACTGATCTCTGAATACTCGATTCATAAGATCCACAAAATAGGCTGGTGCATTGGTCAACCCAAATGGCATAACCAACCACTCATAAAATCCAGACGGCGTCCTAAATGCCGTTTTCGGAACACTCTCATCTGCTACTCGAAGCTGATGAAATCCTGTTGCGAGGTCCAACTGGGAGAACACTCTTGCTCCTTCCACCTGATCAAACAAATCATCTATCCGCGGTAGAGGATACTTATTCTTCCTCGTCACCTTATTCAACTCGCGATAGTCCACACACAAACGAAGGGAACCATCTTCCTTAGTGGCAAACACAACTAGTGCTCCCCACTCGGAGACACTCCTTCTAATAAATCCCTTCTTCAAAAGATTGCTGACTTGCACCCCGATCTCTCGCTGCTCCCTTGGTGCCATACGACGAAGTGGCATCACTATAGGTCTGGCATCTTTCACTAAATCAATACGGAACTCAATCTCTCGGTGTGGTGGAAGCCCGGTCACCTCCTCGAAGACGTCCGGATACTGGCCAACCACGGGCACATCTGACAACTCATCCTGCGGGATGTCGAGGGAATTTACAAAACTAGCCATAACCCCATCACTAGGTAGGCTACCAAACACTACCCTCTGCCCATCATCCGCCCTCATTGTCACCAAAAAGCCCTCACTGTCTACCACCACCCCGTATCTTTGGAGCCAATCGACTCCCAATATAATGCCATACCCAGTAAAGCCCAAAACAAAGCAATCACATACAAACATACATCCATGACTCGATAAGACCAAATTCCTGCAAATCATACTAAGGCTAGTCGAACCACCAATCGGGTTCGTCACAATCAATGGTCTATCGACTATCTCGGGTTCCAGTCCCAATCTATCTACCAGGTCACTAGATATGAAGGAACGGGAAGCCCCAGTATCAAACAAAACTCGAACTGGTATATCATAAATAGAAAGCATACCTTGAATAACAACATTCTTTTCTTTCTCCGCCGCAGTTGGGGCATTCGACGAAGAAGGAATAGCATCAAGAGCATATGCTTTCACAATCTGCTTCTCCTTAAGAGGTTGCGGACACTTGTCCTTGAAATGTCCCACTTGACCACAGTTGAAGCACTTCTTATCCGCTGGCTTGGCCCGACAATCTTTAGCATAATGGCCTTTCTTTCCACAGCTGAAGCACTCAACATCCTTCTTGCTCTTTTTCTGGCCACCCTTAGATTGGTCCTGCTTCCTCTTATTCTGAGAATTATTCTTGCCTCCACCGCCTGCTTGCGACTTTGGCCCTTCTGCAGATGCAGCCTCAGTCTTTGACTTAGGGTAAAGGCTCTCTGATCTCAAAGCTTTCCCCACGATCGATTCAAAAGTCTCATCGATGTGGTTAATGAGCCTCTCCCCCAAGTACCCATCCAGACCAGTAATGAACTTCTCATTCTTATTCTCAGGAGTATCGATAAGAGACAGTCCATACTTCGACAAAGTGTCGAACTCAGCAATATAATCAGAAACTGCCCTTCCGTTCTGCTTGAGCTCCAAGAACCTCTTAAACAACACTGACTTCTGGGCAGCTGGGATAAACTTCTCGCTAAAGCGAGCCTTGAACTGATCCCAAGTAACTTGATCTTCTGGAGTAGTTGTTCTAATAGCATTCCACCAATTCATCGCTCGCCCTTGCAGCTGACGAGACGCTAGCCTTCTCTTCATCGCATCCTCAAGAACCAAGTCATCAAAGATACGATCACAGCTATCCATCCAATCTTGAACATCTGTGGCCGACTCCGTTCCATGGAATGGCTTCCCACCAAGATTAGTGTAATCTTTAGACAACTTGGCAAAATCGACCCTAGGCGCCTGCACTACTGGGCCAGCACCAACTCCGGGATTGGGAATTGCCCCTTGCACTTCTCTAAGCATGTCTCTCATGAGGTTGGTAAACATCGCCCTCATGTCAGCGGCATTCCCATTATTGGCCCCTCTACCGGTACCTCTAACATGTCGTCTCATCGTCAATCTGAAAAAGGGAAACGATTAACGACCCCATAGTGGTGCTAGTGCAGTGCGACTTCATTCTTATACTACTAATAGTATATATATACATAGCTTTTGAAAACCAAAGTAATCACAAATACGCGCTCTCATATACATACTAACTCTCCCTAGTGTCTTTCTCTAGGTTAACTACGCAACCTAGAGCTCTGATACCAAGTGTGACGGCCCGCCCGCACCAACCGACATTTACTCCAAAGGTGCGCTGTACACATGTCCAGTTAGCACGGAACGGGTCGCCAGAAGGGAAAAAGGAAGGAGGAAACGAACATACAAGGAACCTGTAGAATGTCTCACAGCGCATAGAACAAAATATAATAATAACATACTTGACATAAAACAGGAGAGACAGTGCATAAGCTGAAAATCAGAACTAAACATCATAGCAGCGGAAATTCAGAATACAGCTTATTACAACTTTTCAACTGTCTCAAAGCAAAGTAAGGTAAATGAGGTACACTACTAATGCCCAAGTAGTGACCACCAACGACACAGGGAGAATGTGTATATATATATCATACGTGAAAGCCTCCTGCCCGCCTCCGAATCAGCTACTCGCGCACCACCAGCTAACCTGTCTCTAGTCTGCTCGTGTGAGCACCCAGAGTAATAAGAGGAGACATAAAACTCTGGGTCAGACATAAAGCCTGGTATGAGCGATAAGCATCTAAAGTGAACAATAACAGGTAGACTAAAACATACCTGAACCTGCAACCAAAGAGTTAGCACTACATACTGTACAACACTCTAAGGTATCATATCAAACAGTGTAAAGATACGGAGGTGGGGGAGGTGTGCATGTCATAATGATGGAAAACAATCAAACATAGCATCCATCCTCACATCTCTCACTCAGTGCGTAAAGCATACGATATTCACCATTTCGATCACCCAACATTCCTTGCTACGATCACTTTGCCCCATGAAGTCGTAAATGGCTTCACTGCATTGATAACGTAGCCACTAATTCCTCGCTATGTCCACTTGCCCCATGGAGTTATTCACCCCATCTGCGCTGGCTCATAGCCTTACCAATCCTTACTATGTCCACTTGCCCCATGGAGTTATTCACCCCATCTGCGCTGGCTCATAGTCTTACTACGCATCACCTTGCCCCTCAGGTCATAATGACCCTACTGCACTGATAACGTAGTCTTGCTACCATCACCTTGCCCCTTAGGTCGTAATGACCCTACTGCACTGATAAGTAGCCCATCATTCCTTTTTAGTGGTGAATCGAAGTTATGAACATCGACAACTCCTTAGCACACGTCCCACAGCAAAGCCCAACCATGAAGTGAACTCATTGGTTCCCAACTGGTTCCGGGATCCTGAGCTCTAACTTCCCCTATTGGACTACCTTTGCATCTCGGGTTATTGGTCAATACTGGGTCGGGTCGGGTTCTTCCTCAGGTCATCGGTTCGGGTCGGTGTTCTTTATCCGTTCGGGTCGGGTCCCCCTTCTGATGCGGTTCGGGTCGGCATTCCTCTGGGTTCGAGTCAGCTGCTTCTTCTTCTTCGGGTCGGGTCGGTGCTTCCTTTCGGGTCGGGTCGGGTCCTTCTTGGTTCGTGCTTTCGATCCGTCTTCATGCTCCTCTTCATATGCTCCTATCCGATCCACTTTCTTGCTCCTGCTCTGATTCACCTTTGTGTTTCCGATCCGATCCGTCCTCTTTGATCCGATCCGTCTTCCTCTATCCGATCCGATCCCAGTTCAGCTAGTGTGGCCTTCCTTTTTGCCACTTTTCCAAGTGTTGGGTTCCGATCAGATTCTTTGCTCAGTTCCACATATCCGATCCGAGCCCCCTTATCCGATCCGATCCGAACTCTGCACCGTTTTCTGAAACTGTTCCAGCAAGGGTTTACGCCATTCGACGACGTTTTCGACCATTCTAACTATTGAAATCAATCACAAAGCATTTCATACAGTCATAGCAACATGCATAATCAACCACAAACATCATTCACATCAATATCATATGTTAAAATGGATCAAACATACCCAAAATCCCATATTTCCCCTTAAGCATGTTTAGGTGAAACTAATGATAGGATTAGCAAAACTTAACCAAATTAACCCAAATTCATCTCAGAGGTCTAAAACATCATTTAGGAATTTATGAACATTTTCCCCCAATTTTATCATGCTTAAATTCGCTAATTAGCACTAATCACCCCCAATTAGCCATAATTAGTGTAAAACTATGCAAATCACTCACCTTAGCCACAAAATAAACTAAGATCTGAAATGATTCTCTGATTTGATGCGAATTTCAATTCCAACCAGCAGCTCCTTTGTTGATTTGGTGAAGATCCTTCTTGATTAGGGGTTGCTAAGCCAAATCCTTAACCTAAAGGTGATTTGGAGGTGATTTAGAGGTTGGAGGCCATTTTTAGGGATCCTTGGTGATAAGTGGAGGCTAGAAAACTGAAATGGAATGATTCTCCATCTCATTTCAGCCCTCCCATAACCCTAATCCCGAAATGGGTTATGGGTCTACTTACTAATCACCCGATTTGGCCCGGTTAAGCAGTTTTTCACCCTCCAAACCTTGTTTCAGCCATATCTCCCAAACGGTAAGTCCGTTTGGCTAATGTGACCACTCTACGGAAAGAGAAACCATCAAACGAATCATTTGGAGGTGGTTTCAGGTCAAAATTCCTTTTCAATCAAAAGTTATGGCCAAAACAGTACCAACTAGGGGCAAAATGGTCATTTAAAAATCAACAAAAATCATAAGCATGGGAAATGACTCTAATAGTTGTTTCCCAAAGTTACATGACCATACGGCTTCACATGGAAAAGAAATAAATATTCTACAATCCTATGATGTGTAGAATACGGGTCATTACATGAGGTATGTTGCACAGTTGTGTTTATTAGTTTTTTACACGGCAGACACATAGTTAGTGTTACATAGTGTTGATTGCTAATTTACCTATAACAAAATGATGTTCTTTTATTAGATGTGTCAATAGTAAAGGACAGTTTTACACAGCAGAAACTGAATGTGACAACCCGCCCCGCACCAACCGACATTTACTCCACAAGTGTGCCATACACATGTCCAGTTAGCACGGGAAGGTCGTCAGAAAAGGAAAGAAAGACGACGAAGAATCAACAAGGAACCTATAGAATGTCTCACAGCGCATAGAGCAAAATATAATAACAACATACTTGACATAAAACAGGTGAGACAGTGCATAAGCTGAAAACAAACTATCATAGCAGCGGAAAATCCAAAGTACAGCTTTTGATCCAAAGTCAACATTATTGCAACTTTTAAAAACTATCTCAAAAAGATAACAAGAAAGGTACACTACTAATGCCCAAAGTAGTGACCAGCAACGACACAGGGAGAATATCTATGTATATCATATGTGGAAGCCTCCTGCTCGCCTCCGAATCCGCTACTCGCGCATCACCAGCTAACCTGTCTCTAGTCTGCTCGTGTGAGCACCCAGAGTAATAAGAAGAGACATAAAACTCTGGGTCAGACAAAAAGTCTGGTATGAGCGATAAGCAGCTAAACAGAACAATAACAGGTATACTAAACCATACCTGAACCTGGACCTGCAACCAAAGAGTTAGCACTACATACTGTACAACACTCTAAGGTGCCATTACAAGTGGTGAAAAGAATACGGGGGTGGGGGTGTGCATGTCATAGTGATGGAAAACAATCAAACATAGCAACCATCCTCACATCTCTCACTCAGTGCGTAAAGTATATGATATCCACCACTTCGATCACCCAATACTTTGCTATGATCACTCTGCCCCATAAAGTCATAACGACTTCACTACACTGATCCATAACCACTAATCCTTCGCTATGTCCACTTTGCCCCCATGAAGTCACAATGGCCCCATTGCACTGGCTCATAGCCTTAATAATCCTTTACTATGTCCACTCTGCCCCATGGAGTCACAACAGCTCCACTGCACTGGCTCATAGTCTTGCAACGATCACTTTGCCCCTTAAGTCACGATGACTCTACTGCACTAATACGTAGCCCATCATTCCTTTTCAGTGGTGAATCGAAGTTATGAATATCGACAACTCCTTAGCACACGTCCCGCAGCAAATCCCAACTATGAAGTGAACTCCTTAGTTCCTAACTGGATCCTGAGCTCTAACTTCCATTTGGACTACCTTTGCATCTCGGGTTATTGGTCATCACTGGATCGGTTCGGTTCTTTGTCCTTCTTCTTTGTCGGTTCGGATCGGTATCCTCCAGGTGCTTCGGTTCGGGTTGGTGGTCTCCAAGTCCCTTAGCAGTACGTCGGTTCGGTTCGGGTCCTCCAGGTCACATCGGGTCGGATCGGGTCCTCCATGTCACATCGGGTCGGTTCGGGTCCTCCATGTCACATCGGGTCAGTTCGCCAACTGTCTTCCTTCCGTCCCGTGCTTGATCTTCTGGTCTGATCTGATCCCCATTCCTATTCCCATCCGCTCTGATCCGATCCCTCCTTCTCTAGCTCGATCTGATCCCATTTCAACCATTGTGGCCTTCCTTTTTGCCACACTTTCCCCTTGTGCCAAGCCTCGGTTCGGTTCGGTGATCCCTTGCCCAGTCCTCTATTCGGTCCAAGCCCATTCCTCCGATCCGATCCGAAAACCTACACTGTTTTTCTGCAACTTTTCCAGCGAGCATTTTACACCATTCGACGAAGTTTTTGACCATTCTATCTATTATAATCAATCACAAAGCATAACATACAGTCATAGCAACAAGTAAAAGTGACCTCAAACACCAAAACATCAATATGATAGGTTAAAATGGATCAAACGTGGCCAAAACCCCATATTTTCCACTAAGCATGTTCAAGTATAATTAATGATAGGATCAGCAAAACTTAACTAAATTAACCGAAGTTCATATCAGAGGTCTAAAACATCATTTAAGAATTTATAAATATTTTTCCAGAATTTTATCATGTTTACATTCGCTAATTAACACTAACTACCCTTAATTAACCATAAATAGTGAGGAACTATGCAAATCACTCAACTTAGCCACAAGTAAACCTTAGATCTGAAATAAATCTCTATTTGGGCACGAATAATGATGCAAATTAGCAGCTCTAATCTTGATTTGGTGAAGATCACCTTTGATTTGATGTTGCTAAGCCTAATCCTTGATTAGCAAGTGATTTGGGGCGATTTAGAGGTTGGAGGCCATTTTTAGGGTTTCTAAGAGGTAAGTGGAGGTTAGAAAACTAAAATGGAATGAATCCCTAACTATTTTCACCCTCCCCATAACCCTAATCCCGAAATGGGTTATGGGCCCATTCACTAATCACCCTATTTGGCCCGGTTAAGCAATTTTCAACTTCCATACCTTATTTCAGCCATATCTCCCAAATGGTAAGTCCGTTTGGCTACTATGACCACTCTACGGAAAGGTAAACCGTCAAACGAATCTAATGGAAGTGGTTTCAGGTCAAAATTCCTTTTCTGTCAAAAGTTATGGCCAAAAAAGCTCCAACTAGGGTCAAAACGGTGATTTAAAAATCGGCAAAAATCATGAACATGGGAAATGACCCCAATAGTCGTTTCCTAAAGTTACATGACCATACGTCTTCATATAAGAATGAAATAAATATTCTACGATCCTCCGATGCGTAGAATGCGGGTTGTTACATTCTCGCCCCCTTAAGAAATTTCGTCCCCGAAATTCCCTAACCAAAACACACAAAGGGTCCCGCATGCCTATCAACCATAAAACAACAGTCAAACATGCAAAACAAGCAAAACAAGCCTATCCTAGCATGCGGAATAACTAAATTGCAAAGTAAATTTTACCTGGCAAAGAGTTCTGGATACATCTTCCTAATGCTCTCCTCTGTCTCCCAAGTACAGTCATTGTCGTTCTCGCCCCACTGTACCTTGACTAGCTTCACCGCCTTCCTTCGAAGCTGCTTCATATCGTGCTCGATAATACGAATTGGCTTGCGGTTCCCAACCGCCTCGGGTTCCACTTCGAAGTCCTCTAACTGATCAGGTGAAATAGTCATATTTAGGTCGTGCACAAACTTCCTTAACTAGGAAACATGAAATATGTTATGGACTCCTGCCATCTTTTCGGGTAAGTCAACTCTATACACCAAATTCCCAACTTGCTCGAGAACTGGGAATGGGCCAACAAATCTTAGTGCTAACTTGCCTCTCCTGCCAAATCGTATCACGCTCTTCAACGGAGAAACCTTGACAAACACCAAGTCACCAACGGAGAATTTTAAGTCTCTTCTCCTCTTGTCAGCATAACTCTTCTGCCTATCCTGGGCAGCCTTCATCCATCGTTGAATGATCTTAATCTTATCTGAAGTTTCCCTCACCACATCTGGTCCAAGCATAAACTTCTCACCAGTCTCTATCCAACATGATGGTGAGTTGCACGGTCTTCCGTACAAAGCTTCATATGGAGCCATACCGATACTGGATTGGTAGTTATTATTATGTGCAAACGCTACTAGATGCAAATGGTCATCCCATCATCCGCCAAAATCCAATATACATGCTCTCAAGAGATCTTCCAATATACGATTCACCCTTTCTGTCTGACCATCAGTTTGAGGATGATACGCGGTACTGAGATATAGTTCCGACCCTAGAGCCTCTTGTAAGCTCTTCCAAAACCCACTAGTGAACAACGGGTCTCGGTCACTCATAATGCTTTTGGGTATTCCATGAAATCTCACTACCCACTTCATTTACAATTCTGCTAACTTAGTTGCCGTTCTGGTCGATTTGACTAGTATAAATCTTGCACTCTTAGTCAATCGATCCACAGTTACCCAAATGCTATCATGTCCCAATTTAGTCCTTGGTAAACCATCAATGAAATCCATCGAGACTTGCTCCCATTTCCATTCCGGAATCTCTAATGGTTGCAACAAACCACTAGGCTTCTTTTGCTCGGCTTTAACTAGATGGCAATTCTTGCATTTGGATATAAACTTCCCAACTTTTCTTTTCATCCCTTCCCAGTAGTAAGTCTGCTTCATGTCTCGATACATCTTTTCACCACCGGGGTGTATATTCAGTTTTGAGTGATGACATTCCCTAAGCACTTCATCTCTTAGACCATTCACGTTGGGTACAACTAGTCTTCCATTCTTTCGAAGCCATCCTTCTAGATCAAGCCCATACAAATTCATCTCCTCACCGTCGATGTTCATCTCTAACTTGGAGATGATTTCCAATAGATTAGGATCGTCCCTTTGACTGGAACTAATCTGCTCAATCAAGGTGGGTCTGATCGTTAAACTAGCTAATATCTCTGGATCTAATTCGCACTTTGGTCTGAAATCATACCCTGCGATATACTCCAGTTGCTTCCATTCAAGAAACATAGCCCCTAAACTTGCATGTCTCCTACTCAAGGCATCAGCTACCGCATTGCCTTTCCCAGGTGTATATGCGATATCAAAATCATACGAAGCCAAGAACTCTAACCATCTTTGCTGTCGGAGATTTAGATCCTTTTGAGAGAAGAGATACTTTAACGATTTATGATCGGTAAACAACTCAAATCTTTCTCCCAAGAGATAATGTCTCCACATCTTCAACGCGAACACGATCGCTGCCAGTTCCAAATCATGGGTAGGACACTTTTTCTCATGCGGCTTTAGTTGCCGATTAGCATAAGCTACAACCCTACCTCCTTGCATCAACACAAAACCTGGTCCGGTACCACAAGCATCCGTGCATACCGTCATCTCTTCATTCCCTTTAGGAATGACTAATACCGGCGCACGCATCAACTTTTCTTTTAGACTCTTGAATGCATTCTCACACACTCCGTCCCAGACGAAGGCTTGATTTTTCTTAGTCAATTGAGTCAACGGCGCTGCTATCTTGGAGAAGTCCTGGATAAACTTATGATTATATCCAGCTAACCCCAAGAAGCTTCTTACATCTGTTGCATTCTTGGGCGTAGGCCAATCCTGTACCGTAGCCACCTTCGCAGGGTCCACGGCAATACCATTATCTGAAACAACATGGCCCAAGAATCTCACTTCCCTCCTCCAGAAGTGACACGTAGAGAATTTCGCTTTCAATTGTGTTTTCTCAACACCTCCATCACTATCCTCAAATGTCCCTTATGTTCTTCCTCTATCCTCGAGTAAACAAGGATGTCGTCTATAAACACAAGAATGAACTTATTCAACTGATCTCTGAACACCCGATTCATAAGATCCACGAAATATGCTGGTGCATTGGACAACCCAAATGGAATGACCAATGTCGTTTTCGGAACACTATCAGCCGCTACTCGAAGCTGATGAAATCCCGTCGCGAGGTCCAACTGGGAGAACACTCTTGCTCCTTCCAACTGATCAAACAAATCATCTATCCGCGGTAGAGGATACTTATTCTTCCTCGTCACCTTATTCAACTCGCGATAGTCCACACACAAACGAAGGGAACCATCTTCCTTAGTGGCAAACACAACTGGTGCTCCCCACTCGGAGACACTTCTTCTAATAAACCCCTTCTTCAAAAGATCGCTTACTTGCACCCCGAGCTCTTCTGCTCCCTTGGTGCCATACGACGAAGTGGCATCACTATAGGTCTGGCATCTTTCACTAAATTAATACGGAACTCAATCTCTCGGTGTGGTGGAAGCCCGGTCACCTCCTCGAAGACATTCGGATACTGGCCAACCACGGGCACATCTGACAACTCATCATGCGGGATGTCGAGGGAATTTATAAAACTAGCCATTACCCCATTACTAGGTAGGCTACCAAACACTACCCTCCGCCCATCATCCGCCCTAACTGTCACCAAAAAGCCCTCACAGTCTACCACCACCCCGTATCTTTGGAGCCAATCGACTCCCAATATAATGCCATACCCAGCAAAGCCCAAAACAAAGCAATCACAAACGAACATACATCCACGACTCGATAAGACCAAATTTCGGCAAATCATACTAAGGTTAGTCGAACCACCAATCGGGTTCGTCACAACCAACCGTCTATCGACTATCTTGGATTCCAGTCCCAACCTATCTACCAGGTCACTAGATATGAAGGAACGGGAAGCCCCAGTGTCAAACAAAACTCGAACTGGTACATCATAAATAAAAAGCATACCTTGAATAACGACATTCTTTCCTTTCTCCGCCGCAGTTGGGGCATTCGACGAAGAAGGAACAACATTAATAGCATATGCTTTCACAATCTGCTTCTCTTTAAGAGGTTGTGGACATTTATCCTTATGATGTCCCACTTGGCCACAGTTGTAGCACTTCCTATCCACTGGCTTGGCCCGACATTCTTTAGCATAATGGCCCTTCTTACCACAGCTGAAGCACTCAACATCTTTCTTGCTCTTTTTCTGGCCATCCTTGGTTTGGTTATGTTTCCTCTTGTTATGAGTGTTATTCTTGCCTCCACCGCCCCTTCTGCAGATGCAACCTCAATCTTTGACTTGGGGTAAAGACTCTCTGATCTCAAAGCTTTCCCAACAATCGATTCAAAAGTCTCATCGATGTGGTTGATAAGCCTTTCCCCCAAGTATTCATCCAAACCAGTAATGAATTTCACATTCTTCTTCTCAGGAGTATTGATAAGGGATAATCCATACTTCGACAAAGTGTCGAGCTCAGCAATATAGTCAGAGACTGCCCTACCATTTTGTTTAAGCTCCAAGAACTTCCTAAACAATTCTGACTTCTGAGCAGCTAGAATAAACTTGTCGCTAAAGCGAGCCTTAAACTGATCCCAAGTAACCTGATCCTCTGGAGTGACTGTCTTAATAGTATTCCACCAATTCATTGCTCACCCTTGCAGCTGACGAGACGCTAGCCTTCTCTTCATCGCATCCTCGATACCCAAATCGTCGAAGATACGATAACAACTATCCAACCAATCCTGAACATCCGTGGCCGACTCCGTTCCGTGGAACGGCTTCCCACCAAGGTTGGTGTAATCCTTGCACAACTTAGCGAAATTGACCCTAGGCGCCTGCACTATTGGACCACCACCATTACCAGCATTGGGAGCTGCCCCTTGCACATCCCTAAGCATGTCTCTCATGAGGTCAGTAAACATTGCCCTCATATCAGCAGCATTCCCATTATTGGCTCCTCTACCAGCACCTCTTGCGTATCGGCTCATCGTTCAATCTGTAAAGAGAAAACGATTAACCATCTTCATAGTGGTGCTAGTGCAGTGCGACTTCATCCTAAGCTATACTAATAGTATATATATATAGCCTTTGAAAACCAAAGTAATCACAAATACGCTCTCTCATATACGTACTATCTCTCCCTAGTGTCTTTCCCTAGGTTAACTACGCAACCTAGAGCTCTGATACCAAATATGACAACCCGCCCCGCACCAACCAACATTTACTCCACAAGTGCGTTGTACACATGTCCAGTTAGCACTGGAAGGTCGTCAGAAAAGGAAAGAAAGAAGACGAAGAATCAACAAGGAACCTGTAGAATGTCTCACAGCGCATAGAACAAAATATAATAATAACATACTTGACATAAAATAGGTGAGAAAGTGCATAAGCTGAAAACAAACTATCATAGCAGCAGAACGTCCAAAGTACAGCTTATGATCCAAAGTCAACATTATTGCAACTTTTAAAAACTGTCTCAAAAAGCTAACAAGAAAGGTACACTACTAATGCCCAAAGTAGTGACCAGCAATGACACAGGGAGAATATCGATGTATATCATACGTGGAAGCCTCCTGCTCGCCTCCGAATCTGCTACTCGCGCATCACCAGCTAACCTGTCTCTAGTATGCTCGTGTGAGCACCCAGAGTAATAAGAAGAGACATAAAACTCTAGGTCAGACAAAAAGTCTGGTATGAGCGATAAGCAGCTAAACAGAACAGTAACAGGTATACTAAACCATACCTGAACCTGCAACCAAAGAGTTAGCACTACATACTGTACAACACTCTAAGGTGCCATTACAAGTGGTGAAAAGAATACGGGGGTGGGGGTGTGCATGTCATAGTGATGGCAAACAATCAAACATAGAAACCATCCTCACATCTCTCACTCAGTGCGTAATGTATACGATATCCACCACTTCGATCACCTAATACTTTTCTATGATCACACTGCCCCATGAAGTCATAATGACTTCACTGCACTGATCCATAGCCACTAATCCTTCGCTATGTCCAATTTGCCCCATGGAGTCACAATAGCCCCACTGCACTGGCTCATAGCCTTACTAATCTTTTACTATGTCCACTCTGCCCCATGGAGTCACAAAGGCTCCACTGCACTGGTTCATAGTCTTGCTATGATCACTTTGCCCCTCAAGTCACGATGACTCTACTGCACTGATACGTAGCCCATCATTACTTTTCAGTTGTGAATCGATGTTATGAATATCGATAACTCCTTAGCACACGTCCCACAGAAAAGCCCAACCATGAAGTGAACTCCTTGGTTCCCAATTGGATCCTGAGCTCTAACTTCCATTTGGACTACCTTTGCATCTCGGGTTATTGGTCATCATTGGATCGGTTCGGTTCTTTGTCCTTCTTCTCTGTCGGTTCGGATCGGTATCCTCCAAGTGCTTCGGTTCGGGTCGGGGGTCTCCAAGTCCCTTAGCAGTATGTCGGTTCGGTTCGGGTCCTCCCTGTCACATCGGGTCGGTTCGGGTCCTCCATGTCACATCGGGTCGGTTCAGGTCCTCCATGTCACATCGGGTTGGTTCGCCAACTGTCTTCCTTCCGTCCCTTGCTTGATCTTCTGGCCCGATCCAATCCCCATTCCTATTCCCATCCGCTCCGATCCGATCCCCCCTTCTCTAGCTCGATCCGATCCTAGTTCAACCATTGTGGCCTTCCTTTTTGCCACACTTTCCGCTTGTGCCAAGCCTCGGTTCAGTTCGGTGAGCCCTTGCCCAGTTCTCTATTCGGTCCGAGCCCATTCCTCCGATCCGATCCGAAAACATGCACTGTTTTTCTGCAACTTTTCCAGCGAGCATTTTACGCCATTCGACGACGTTTTCGACCATTCTATCTATTCTAATCAATCACAAAGCATACCATACAGTCATAGCAACAAGTAAAAGTGACCTCAAACACCAAAACGTCAATATGATAGGTTAAAATGGATCAAACATAGCCAAAACCCCATATTTTCCCCTAAGCGTGTTCAAGTATAATTAATGATAGGATTAGCAAAATTTAACCAAATTAACCGAAGTTCATATCAGAGGTCTAAAACATCATTTAAGAATTTATAAATATTTTTCCAGAATTTTATCATGTTTACATTCGCTAATTAACACTAATTATCCTTAATTAACCATAATTAGTGAGGAACTATGCAAATCACTCACCTTAGCCACAAATAAACCTTAGATCTGAAATAAATCTCTGTTTGGGCGTGAATAACGATGCAAATCAGCAGCTCTAATCTTGATTTGGTGAAGATATCCTTTGATTTGATGTTGCTAAGCCTAATCCTTGATTAGAAAGTGATTTGGGGTGATTTAGAGGTTGGAGGCCATTTTTATGGTTTCTAAGAGGTAAGTGGAGGCTAGAAAACTAAAATGGAATGAATCCCTAACTCTTTTTAGCCTCCCCATAACCCTAATCCCGAAATGGGTTATGGGCCCATTCATTAATCACCTTATTTGGCCCGGTTAAGCAATTTTTCACCTTCCAAACCTTATTTCAGCCATATCCCCCAAACGGTAAGCCCGTTTGACTACTATGACCACTCTACGGAAAGGTAAACCATCAAACGAATCTAGTGGAAGTGGTTTCAGGTCAAAATTCCTTTCCAGTCAAAAGTTATGGCTAAAACAGTACCAGCTAGGGGCAAAATGGTCATTTAAAAATGGGCAAAAATCATGAACATGGGAAATGACCCCAATAGTCGTTTCCTAAAGTTACATGACCATACGTCTTCATATAAGAAAGAAATAAATATTCTACGATCCTCCTATGCGTAGAATGCGGGTTGTTACACTGAAACTCGAAACTGGGCTCAGTTTCGTAGAAACTAAGCAGTGCTCAGTTTCGAAACTGAGCATATGCTCAGTTTCTAGAAACTGAAATGGAATATATGCTCAGTTTCTCGAAACTAAGCATTGCCCAGTTTCAATTTCTTGAAACTGAGCATATGCTCAGTTTCAAGATTTTGAAACTGATTCTTGAAACTGAGAATATGCTCAGTTTCAAGAATCTAAAACTGAGCAATGCTCAGTTTTGAAACTGAGAATATGCTCAGTTTTGAAACTGAGCATATGCTCAGATTTCTTGAAACTGAGAATATGCTCAGTTTCAAGAATCTGAAACTGAGCAATGCTCAGTTTCAATAAAACACTTCATGCACCAATTTTTTTCCTCATTTTATAAAAGTTAGAAAGGTCTTTTTCTTATAGTGGTACTACTATATTAAAATTCCGGAGGGAAGGAAATAAAATAAAGACAGCTAGGTGAGAATATATTTTAATTTTTTTGTTGATACATGTTTTTATGACAATTTTGAACTAACTGAGTCAATATCAGTACAGTTAATGGTTCATTTTAGATTCCATAATAATACGCTATGAAGTAATGCATTTTTTCTGTTCAAATCTGCATTTTATGTTCATTGTATCATATCAATTAGTCAGGAACCACCTACCAGATAGCAATATTTCTCAATTTGATGACTAATTTAATGCATATCGGGTGCCAAGGATACAAGTGAGCAGGTCTAGGCCACTATTTTTCGAAGTTGCTCGCACTTCTTTTGTCATTGCCATTAGCTCAGGAATGTAAGTAACTATCACAATAGTGGTCTTCAGTATTTCTCTAACCACAGTCGATTTCATGTATCTTTGGAGTTAATGGTAGCAAATAATTTGCTTGAACAGTTGAACATGACTAAATAAGGACTACATAGGTGTTGGAAGACGTTCAAGAGACCCAATAAAACACTGGAATTTCGACGATGATGGAGCTCCTTAATGCAGCTTACAAGTGGAACACTCTTCCTAAGTCAATAATGGAGGAACTTGTTGTTTTGCTAGCTCCTTACGCGTCTCATATGGCTAAGGAACTTTGGTTTTCATTTGGCTGGGCTGTAATGACCCAGATTTCTGTCGAGTAAATTTTAAATATTTAATATGAATTTAAATATTTAGTTGATAATATAAATGAATTTGTATATCGAGTTATCGATTTAACAATCGATATACGATTTAATATCAAATATATTAAACTATCGTAATATAGGAATAATTAAATTCAACATTCAAATGCTGAATCGAGACGATTCAGAGATGATCAATAAAATTCTATTAGAATAAAACGATAATAATATTTATTTATTATCGAGGAAATTAATTGGTCTGAAATTTTATTTATGTTGATTTAAATTAATATCATCTCAAGATGGTCAAATTGGACTTCGTGACCTATCCCATTGTGTTCAGAATAGTGTTATAACCCTAGGAACGACTGTTGTTGGGTTCAGAAGGGAGTTCAGTATAACGGATTATTTTGATTAGAATTGTATTGGTTCAAAACTAGAAATATAAATAAAATAAAGGTATACTAATCCTTTTTCCTTGGTCCTAGAAGAAACACCAAAGCCTAAAACAAAAGGGTTTAAATTGGCCATACGGTTCACACTCTTCCTTCCACGTGAAGCCTTCTTGTCCTTTATTTAAACAGATCGTGGTTCCTTTTTTCTAATTCATTTTGAATCAAAGTTCGTGGCTGAAAATAAAACAACGAAATTGAAACAACCCCCCTTTATAAGTGTTCTTCGATCCTTCTGAGTTATTCACTTATTTAAAACCAAAATCGAAAATTCCTTTTGCCTCCTCACTTCAGCAAAATCACGAGACTGTAGAAGACCGACGTCGAGACTGGAAGTTCTCGCGGTGACTGAAAGAGTAGACAGTGGTGGAGTTTGACCTCGTATAGGGGATACTAAATCGCGATGGTACTAGGAGGGCGACGAAGTTCGAATGGAGTCAACGGCAACGGATCTTGGTGAACTTGAAGTCGCGATGTGGAGCGGTTGATGGTATTGGCTTAGAGCGCGAGTTCTTGTATCGAAGTCAGGATCGTTGATTTGGAGAGGCTCGCAAGGTTAGGGTTCGAGATGTGTTTCGATAGGATGGAAGGGGATATTGGGATACTGGTGATGGAAAAGGGGCTGTTAGTTTGGAAGTTTGGGTCTGGACAGCGAAGCAAGTGGACTTTTGTTTTGGATGGCGATGAGCTTCGATATGAGATGGTGGCCAGGCAAGTAAGGAGGTGGAGTCGGAATTTGTTGTGTCAATCAAGTGGAGTGTTGGATGGTGGTACCAAGTTACATTTCAGGGAGGGTAGGAACTAGTTAAATAGGAGAATGGTTAAGCAAGAGGGAGCAGCAAGTTCGAACTATTGTGGGCAAGCACAATTTTGAAGGTGAAAGGAGATTAAAACATAGGTCACAGAATAAGGCGAAACAAATCATGTTGAATTCATATTATCATCAGCTACGCAGTGGAATCTGAGTTGAAATAGGTTACGAATAAAATCACGGTGAGTAAATCTCACTCACCTGTTATTTAGAATTATTTTTATTTGGTAAAAATAATTGTTGTTGCTTGTTCGAATGCTTTCTGGTTGATTTAAATATATAAGTTATTTAGGGTTGACTATTATATATATATATATATATATATATATATATATATATATATATATATATATTGGGTTGATGATTGGATTGTTCCCGCAGTCTCATTAGTGGATGCCCGTAGTTTCTTAGCTGGTGATTTCCCTATGCGCCCCACAAATATATATTAGTAGATGACCTTCATACCGCGATGTCCTGCCTAGAAGCAGAATGGGTATTATTTATGTTGACTAATATATTTGGATGCAGGAAAACAGGTTGGAGGGATCCAACTGGATTCCTTAAAAATATAATACCTGTTTGTATGTTTGTTTGCATATATACTGTCATATATGATGTGTTAGGAAAATAAATAATTGGTGGTTTGGTGTTTAAATATCACTGGGCCTAGATGTTGATATTTAAAAATATCATGGAAAGGATACTTGAGATTTAAGAGGAAAATTCTATTTTTCTAAAATAGAAAATTTGAAATTCGAATGGAGTAACAATATTGACTTGTTTTGAATAAATAAAACAAGTACTGAAATTTATAAACGATGTTTGTAAATAAAATAATACAGTAAACTGAAGTATTGAAATTTATAAATAGTGTTTATAATTGAATAATACAGGAAATGGAAGTGAATTTATAAATGGTATCTATAAATGAAATGGGAAAAAATTTCACTTAGATAATTTGGGAAATGTAAATACAAGTGTGTATTTGTAAAGGGAAAATTATTTTTTCCAAAGGAGAATTTCAATTTCAAATGGATTTGAAATTAAGACTTCTTTAAAAATATATAAACGAGTATATAAACGGTGTTTGTAAATAAAGGAAAATTAGTTAATTAAGTTTAAGATTTGAGTTCAACTTAGAATGAGTAAATTAAACTTGTGAATTCATATTCAAATCGAATATGAAACCTGAGTTTGAAAAGAGGAACTGGATTAGTTTATAAGTAAGTTGAAATATATTTGAACATGTTATATTCAAATAAAAAGGTGAAATAGGCAAAGCAGTTAATTAGCAAATCAATTAATGAATTAAGTTAAAACGATTGGATTAAGTTGAAATGAATTAGAAATGTATGAATATAAATGAGACAGGTTTGGAATAAAGTATTAGAAGAGATATAAATGTAACGCTCGACAAAAAGGTACGTATTTAAATTGAATATGAGATTTTATGCGCCGTATCGGCAAGCCGCTTGGGTTTTTGATTTTCTTTTTAAATGGAGAGGCATGTGTTGTGGTTTGAGGATTTTCCCGATGCTCCCCGTACAAAGGAGGTTATGTTGAATTTTTTTCAGAAATTTAAGGAGTTAGAATATTTTTAAGAAGATTGGGTAAACTAGAAATCGATATATCGATATATAGAATTCGATAATAAAACGAACTTAAAATAGAATATTATAAATGAAAAGGAATTCTATAAATAAAATCCTAGGAGATATACGTTTTATAGTGAACGATGATTTTAAAGCAAATGATTTGTAGATTTAAAATTACCGTGTTGATAAGAAGTTAATCAAATGGAGTTAAAGAAATAGAGTTAAGTAGAATTAGAAACTGACTGGAAATTAGTTGAGTTGAATGACTTTTTGATTATCGATCTGATGTTGGTTTCGGCCTTCGGGGTTTATACTTAGGAAGTTTTTCTCTTACTAGTTTACAGTTAGAGTCTGATAGATGTGGAAGAATAATGATATGTAAATATGCAATGGGAATGTTTTCCAGAGTTAATAACATATATTTTCTTAAATGTAGAAAATAAGGAAATATGAATATATATATATATATATGTTTGATGATGTGATCGATAATTCCATTTAGAAATAAGATCGTTGTGTGGACATGGACATGTTTTCATTTGATAGTTAAATCACCGACTATCAAAGTTTTTGACCATTGTACGTTGTTAATATGGAGAGACCGGTTGGATTATTATCCGAAGAACCACTCCTTATTGGCATAAGCATTGCAAACCAAGTACACTAAATATATTGAAGACGGAGTAAAGTGCAAGGGCTGTTGTATAAGTCCTAGGTAGAGATTGCCTAGGATGGATGTACGGAATAGTGCCTTCGGTTTTGTTCAGTCCTAGAACGAACGTATATGGACGAATGTCTGACAAAATATTTCCAATGATCGAATGGGTTGGTCTGTATAAATACATATGGTTGCAACGGATTTATTCCCTTAGCATAATATCCAGAATATTTGTGCAGATCAATTAGTGATTAACGGATCAGATAATGTGGCTTTCAAAGTGATCGTGTTATCAATGAATGGAAAGTAATCGTAGCCTCTGGCCTCAACAACAGGGAAATGACAAAAATCGGGCAGACGGCATGGCTATATGGTTAGCTCCCATTAGGGTGTATTATCACCTATCCAGAGATTCATTTAATTCCTTATTCTATTCGATGTTGTCCCATTCGGGAAACGGTTGTTGATCCCAACCGTTGGTGATATACATTCGATACACTCAAGTGAAATGAGTGGTCGATCATGTGTGGCTGAGTTGCACGATGTTCATGTTGAACTCGGTGTATTCTCCTCTAGAGATACACCAGCGACAGGTGGTTCCATACCTTGTCATAGTCGGAATCCAATCTCCAGTAAGCGCCTACGGTTTATGATTATACATTATATATGTGGAGCGTGAGATGCAAGCGTTCCACTAGATTTCTATTTATTTGATTTAGACACTATTATAATATCTAAAAAGTTTTGATATAAAGACCATTTTGGATTCTCATAAGGGAAAACTCGTTCCGTGTTATATGGCGTGGTCTTATGAGTTATCGTTTATTCTCTTGAGCTGTTTTAAACTATTTACTCATACCAGTCCCATGACTGACCCGGAGTTTATTTTGTTTTGTTTTACCTAAACTCTTGGGTGCCCAAATTTATACGGGCAGTCAAGTAGTTCAGGTGTTTACAGATATTTGGAGGAGCTTGGAGCAGGAGGCTTCAACGTTAGTTATCTAGTGCTATTTCCGCTATATTGTAAGTGTTGTACTCTGATGATAATGTTATATATATACAGTCGAATTTTGTATTTCAAAAGTTGTTATATATTATATTTTATTACGCTGCGATGTGAGATTCTGTGTTGTGTTTCTGTTCTTCTTCTTCTATTTTAATTTTCTTTCTTTCTATTTCTCACCCTCTAACTTCTTTCTATTAATGATTCGTATTTCTGTGCAATTTGGGTTGGACATGTGGTGTATTTAGTCAACTCAGATAGTGCGGATTTGCGGGCCGTTACAGTTGGTATCAGAGCTTAGGTTGAGCGAATACCTAGGCTTTGGTGGGATTGTGCTCATTAGAGATAGGGTCAGTAGCACCCCAGAATGAGTTGAGTGTGTATATATACGAGAGAGCGTAATTGTTAATTGATATAAAAGTTGTTTTATATTTTGTTGGCTAGTCTGTTGAGTGGTTTATGAATTCTGGTCGAATCGTGTAACGCCACAACGTCGATAAGAGTTTGTAAATACTTGAACAGAAGATTGAACACGATATTGTTTTTAAGTGGGTAAATGAAATAATTTTACCCAAAATTCTACTTTGATAGAAAATAATAATTTCCTTAAATTTTTATCATATATGGATGCGTTGGATGTTAATATTATAATCAAATGAGATTATAAAATGGAAATGGTTATTTTTAACCAAATAAGAATTTGTATGTGAATAAAACATACATATGAAATGAATTAAAATTGAATTCAAACCAGAATTAAGAATTTAAATCGTGGGAAGATGGAAAATCATTCGAATTAATTGAATGTAAGCGTATATGGTGTGTAATAAAATGGAAACCAAAAGTTTTGGTAGAACTGAAATTTGTTGAAATATAAAGAGTTGAGTTTCAACATAAATAAGTTTTTGAAAAAGTTAATGGGTTTATAGTACTTTTCCTAACTTAGTAATTTCGGGGACGAAATTCTTTTAAGAGGGGAAGAATGTAATGACCCAGATTTCTGTCGAGTAAATTTTAAATATTTAATATGAATTTAAATATTTAGTTGATAATATAAATGAATTTGTATATCGAGTTATCGATTTAACAATCGATATACGATTTAATATCAAATATATTAAACTATCGTAATATAGGAATAATTAAATTTGACATTCAAATGCTGAATCGAGACGATTCAGAGATGATCAATAAAATTCTATTAGAATAAAACGATAATAATATTTATTTATTATCGAAGAAATTAATTGGTTTGAAATTTTATTTATGTTGATTTAAATTAATATCGTCTCAAGATGATCAAATTGGACTTCGTGACCTATCCCATTGTGTTCAGAATAGTGTTATAACCCTAGGAACGACTGTTGTTGGGTTCAGAAGGGAGTTCAGTATAACAGATTATTTTGATTAGAATTGTATTGGTTCAAAACTAGAAATATAAATAAAATAAAGGTGTACTAATCCTTTTTCCTTGGTCCTAGAAGAAACACCAAAGCCTAAAACAAAAGGGTTTAAATCGGCCACACAGTTCACACTCTTCCTTCCACGTGAAGCCTTCCTGTCCTTTATTTAAACAGATCGTGATTCCTTTTTTCCCATTCATTTTGAATCAAAGTTCGTGGCTGAAAATAAAACAACGAAATTGAAACAACCCCCTTTATAAGTGTTCTTCGATCCTTCTGAGTTATTCACTTATTTAAAACCAAAATTGAAAAATTCCTTTTGCCTCCTCACATCAGCAAAATCATGAGACTGTAGAAGACCGACGTCGAGATTGGAAGTTCTTGTGGTGACTGGAGGAGTAGACAGTGGTGGAGTTTGGCCTCATATTGGGGATACTAAATCGCGATTATACTAGGAGGGCGACGGAGTTCAAATAGAGTCAACGACAAGGGTTCTGGGTTAACTTGAAGTCGTGATGTGGAGCGATTGATGGTATCGGCTTAAAGCGCGAGTTTCTGTATCAAAGTCAGGATCGTTGATTTGGAGAGGCTCACAAGGTTAGGGTTCGAGATGTGTTACTGTGGTGTTCGAGTATAACGAGGAGTCAATAGGATGGAAGGGGATATTGGGATACTGTTAACAGAAAAGGGGCTGTCAGTTTGGAAGGGTGGTCTGGACAACGAAGCAAATGGACTTTTGTTTTGGATGGCGATGAGCTTCGATATGATATGGTGTCCAGGCAAGTAAGGAGGTGGAGTCGGAATTTGTTGTGACAATCAAGTGGGGTGCTGGATGGTAAATACGATGGTGGTACCAAGTTACATTTCAGGGAGGGTAGGAACTAGTTAAATAGGAGAATGGTTAAGCATTAATCAAAATCAGCTAGAAGAGGGAGCAGCGAGTTTGAACTATTGTAGGCAATCACAATTTTGAAGGTGAAAGGAGATTAAAGCATAGGTCACAGAATAAGGCGAAACAAATCATGTTGAATTCGTATTATCATCAGCTACGCAGTGGAATCTGAGTTGAAATATGTTACGAATAAAATCAAGGTGAGTAAATCTCACTCACCTGTTATTTAGAATTATTTTTAATCGGTAAAAATAATTGTTGTTGCTTGTTTGAATGCTTTCTGGTTGATTTAAATTAGAGTTGACTATTATATATATATATATATATATATATATATATATATATATATATTGGGTTGATGATTGGATTGTTCCCGCAGTCTCATTAGCGGATGCCCGCAGTTTCATAGCGGATGATTTCCCTATGCGCCCCACAAATATATATTAGTGGATGACCTTCATACCGCGATGTCCTACCTCGAAGCAGGATGGGTATTTTTTATGTTGACTAATATATTTGGATGCAGGAAAGCAGGTTGGAAGGATCCAACTAGATTCCTCAAAAATATATTTTTTGTTTGTATGTTTGTTTGCATATATACTGTCATATATGATGTGTTAGAAAAATAAATAATTGGTGGTTTGGTGTTTAAATATCACTGGGCCTAGATGTTGATATTTAAAAATATCATGGAAAGGATATTTGAGATTTAAGAGGAAAATTCTAATTTTCTAAAATAGAAAATTTGAAATTCGAATGGAGTAACAATATTGATTTGTTTTGAATAAATAAAACAAATACTGAAATTTATAAACGATGTTTATAAATAAAATAATACAGGAAACTGAAGTATTGAAATTTATAAAATAGTGTTTATAATTGAATAATACAGGAAATGGAAGTGAATTTATAAATGGTATCTATAAATGAAATGGGAAAAATTATCACTCAGATAATTTGGGAAATGTAAATACGAGTGTGTATTTGTAAAGGGAAATTTATTTTTTCCAAAGGAGAATTTCAATTTCAAAGGGATTTGAAATTAAGACTTGTTTAGAAATATATAAACAATTATATAAACGGTGTTTGTAAATAAAGGAAAATTAGTTAATTAAATTTAAGATTTGAGTTCAACTTTGAATAAGTAAATTAAATTTGTGAATTCATATTCAAATCGAATATGAAATCTGATTTTGAAAAGAGGAATTGGATTAGCTTATAAGTAAGTTGAAAGATATTTGAACATGTTATATTCAAATAAAAAGGTGAAATAGGCAAAACAGTTAATTAACAAATCAATTAACGAATTAAGTTAAAATGATTGGATTAAGTTGAAATGAATTAGAAATGTATGAATATACATGAGACAGGTTTGGAATAAAGTATAAGAAGAGATATAAATATAATGCTCGACAGAAAGGTACATATTTAAATTGAATATGAGATTTTATGCGCCGTATCGGCAAGCCGCTTGGCTTTTTGACTTTCTTTTTAAATGGAGAGGCCTGTGTGGCGGATTGAGGATTTTCCTGATGCTACCCGTACAAAGGAGGTTATGGCGAATTTTTCCGGAAATTTAAGGAGTTAGAATATTTTTAAGAAAATTGGATAAACTAGAAATCGATATATCGATATATAGAATTCGATAATAATACGAACTTAAAATAGAATATTATAAACAAAAAGGAATTTTATAAATAAAATCCTGGGAGATATACATTTTAAAGTGAACGATGATTTAAAAGCAAATGATTTGCAAATTTAAAATGATCATGTTGATAAGAAGTTAATCAAATGGAGTTAAAGAAATAGAGTTAAGCAGAATTAGAAACTAACTGGAAATTAGTTGAGTTAAACGACTTTTTGAGTATCGATCTGATGTTGGTTTCGGCCTTCAGGGTTATACTTAGGAAGTTTTTCTCTTACTAATTTACAGTTAGAGTCTGATAGATGTGGAAGAATAGTGATATGTAAATATGCAATGGGAATGTTTTCCAGAGTTAATAACATATATTTTCTTAAATTTAGAAAATAAGGAAATATGAATATATATATATATGTTTGATGATGTGATCGATAATTCCATTTGGAAATAAGATCGTTGTGTGGACACGGACATGTTTTCATTTGATAGTTAAATCACCGACTATCAAAGTTTTTGACCATTTTACGTTGTTAATATGGAGAGACCTGTTGGATTACTATCCGAAGAACCACTTCGTATTGGCATAAGCATTGCAAACCAAGTATGCTGAATATGTTGAAGACGGAGTAAAGTGCAAGGACTATTATACAAGTCCTAGGTAGTGATTGCGTAGGATGGATGTACAGAATAGTGCCTTCGGTTTCATTCAGTCCCAGAACGAACATATATGGACGAATGTCTGACAAAGTATTTCCAATGATCGAATGGGTTGGTCTGTATAAATATGGTTGCAACGGATTTATTCCCTTAGCATAATATCCAGAATATTTTTGTAGATCAAACAGTGATTAATGGATCTGATAATGTGGCATTCAACATGATCGTGTTATCAACGAATGGAAAGTAATCGTAGCCTCTGGCCTCAACAACCGGGAAATGATAAAAATCGGGCAGGCAGCATGGCTATGTGGTTAACTCCCATTAGGGTGTATTATCACCTATCTAGAGATTCATTAATTTCCTTATTCTATTCGATGCTATCCCATTCAGGAAACGGTTGCTGATCCCAACCGTTGGTGTTATACATTCGATACACTCAAGCGAAATGAGTGGTCGGTCATGTCTGGCTGAGTTGCAAGATGTTCTTGTTGAACTCGGTGTATTCTCCTCTAGAGACACACCAGCGGCAGGTGGTTCCATACCTTGTCATAGTCGGAATCCAATCTCCAATAAGCGCCAGCGGTTTATGATTATACATTATATATGTGGAGCGTGAGATGCAAGCATTCCACTAGATTTCTATTTATTTGATTTAGACACTATTATAATATCAAAAGAATTTTGATATAAAGATCATTTTGGATTCTCATAAGAGAAAACCCGTTCCGTGTTATACGGCGTGGTCTTATGAGTTATCGTTTATTTTCTCAAGCTGTTTTAAATTGTTTACTCATACCAGTCCCATGACTGACCCAAAGTTTGTTTTGTTTTGTTTTATCTAAATTCTTGGGTGCTCAAATTTGTACGGGCAGTCAAGTAGTTCAGGTGTTTACAGATATTTGGAGAAGCTTGAGCAGGAGGCTTCAACGTTAGTTATCTAGTGTTATTTCCGATGTATTGTAAGTCTTGTACTCTGATGATAATGTTATGTATATACAGTCAAATTTTGTATTTCAAAAGCTATTATATATTATATTTTATTCTGATGCGATGTGATATTCTGTGTTGTGTTTCTGTTCTTCTTCTTCTATTCTAATTTTCTTTCTTTCTATTTCTCACCCTCTAACTTCTTTCTATTAATGATTCGTATTTCTGTGCAATTTGGGTTGGACGTGTGGTGTATTTAGTCAACTTAGATAATGCGGATTTGCGAGACGTTACATGGGCCATACAAGATCGCTAGCATATGAAAGATTTCCCGAGGTTTGCCTTTATAATTTCTTTCCTAATATGGAAAAACATGTGATTCTTTAATAGGTAGTATTATGTATTTCTTTCGCTCGTGCAAGGCGTAACAAGGTAGAAACTGCTCAAGTTACATGCTTCTGCTTGTGCTAGAATCATATAAAAATATATTGTCATTTATATAGCATATGTGAGACTGCTGCTTTTGTGCAGGCTAAAAGTGAATACTTGAAAGATTCATGTAGTATTGCCTATTCAGATTAATGGAAAGACTATAGGAACGATTGTAGTGAATGAAGATTGTTCAGAAAATGAAACTTTCAGATTAGCTTTAGAAGACGAGAAACTCTCAAAATATTTAGATGGAAGCACCATAAAGGAAAGAATATATGTTCCAGGAAGGATCATGAATGTGATTGTAGACCACCAGAAGGTGCAGACATGAATGTATTTACTATAACTATTTTTATATTTCTATTTGATTGTATTTTTTGTAATGTGTGTCTAGTACAGATAGTTGTCTTGAATCCTGAATAGAAGTTAATAAAATTTAACTAAAAAAGTGCTATTTTATTTGATTGTATTCAGATTTGTGTTGTGGCAAGCCTAAAAGGCTCTTTTTTCTGAGAAAAAAGTATAAATTTGCGTCTATCGTGGTGACAAAGCAGATGTAAATGCACTGAATAGCAAAACTGCCATAAACAATTTGCATCTGCTATAGTAATAAAGCAAATGCAAATACGTAGAGTATTCGCGTATGCTTCTGGTAAAATCAGACGCAAATATATCATATTTGCATCGGTTGAAAATCTGAAGCAATTTTTTTTATAATTTGCGTCCATTGCATTTGCATCTGTTGTGGAGCAGACGCAAATGGTGCAGAAAGACAGACGCAAATACTCTATTTTGTACGTTGTCAATATGGAGAGACCGGTTGGATTATTATCCGAGAACCACTCTGTATTGGCAGTAACATTGCGAAACATATTATATGAAGATAATCGGAGACAGAGTAGAGTGCAAGGGCTTTTTCTATTAATGGAAATTGTGCCTCCGGTTTCATTCAATCCCAGAACGAACGTATATTGACGAATATTTGACAGAATATTTGCAGTGATCGCATATGATTGTTCTGTACAAATATATATGGTGGCGGAGAATTTATTCTCTTAGCATAAAATCCAGAATATATTTGTGCAAATCAATTAATGATTAACGGATCTGACAATGTGGCATTGAATGATAAGTAATCGTAGCCTCGGGCCTCAACAACCGGGAAATGACAGAAATCGGGTAGGCATCATGGCTATGTGGGTAGCTCCCATTAGGCTGTATTATCACCGATCTAGATAATTCGTTTAATTCCTTATTCTATTCGATGCTGTCCCATTTGGGAAAACGGTTGCTGATCCCAACCGTTGGTGATATACATTCGATACACTAAAGCGAAATGAGTACTCGGTCTTGTGTGGTCGGGTTACAAGATGTTCTTGTTGAACCCAGTATGTTCTCCTGTAACACCCTGCGTCCATTAATGTCACTCACAAAGGGAATGCATTAACTTCCATGGAGCATATTTAGTGTATAGAACAGAATATAACAAAACAAATAAAAATAATGGTACTTGAAAAATTTAAAACAACTTTTATTGCAGCGGAGAAATAGTTTGATTACAACAACTTCATAAACCAAGTACACTTAATATCCATCTTGATAAATTGTTTTAGAGTACATAAAATAAAAAGCATAAACCCCAACACAAGTAGCCATAAAAGAGATGAGCTGAACTTCCAAAAGAGAGAGAAAGAGATCCGAGATCAAGCTCCACTAGTACTAGTCCCACCCTGAGAACCTTGGGGGGGAGAAAAAATACGAAAACAAGGGGGTCAGACATAAATTCTGGCAAGTATAATAACTTTAACAATATAATTATTAAAGTAACTAGGATAAGGCATAAACTGGTAAGATCAGATATGACCATGAAACAAGTGGGCATGGCAAAGCAAATAAGAGGAATATTCTGGCGTTAATCTCTTTCCTAATCACTATAGGATAATTACTATACTGCACCACCACTAGTCACCCTAAAAGTTGATCCTGCCTATAGAACTTAATAATGATAATGGTAGTTTCGTGTACCCCTAGCTGCCTTCATAAGTGTCGTCTGCCCCTATCTCCACTAGTTGTACCCAATACCCACATTCGATCGGCTCCCTAACTCGTACCTGTGCTGGTCCCACAGTGGGGTGTATCACTCCCCAAAGTGGCAACCCGATACCACCAAAGATGCACGGCTTATATCTACACGATGCAACAACGTCTTACCTACCAACCCGGGCCCACGCACGCACATGACCCCGTTGGACTTGCATTGCCACCGCTAACCCGTTTTGACCTCTTACAATCAAATCCAGTAAGCGTGTCCCATCCTCGACTTGGGTCGAGCTCACAATTATACTTAATGGTTAATGGTTTGGAAAGGGCCCCCATGCTTGACACAAGCCTTCCACCTATGCTTGGTCCCCACTAAGGTTTCCCCACTTAACCCCATTCTTATTCATGTCTTCTTACATGTTTCAACTTGGTTAAGTGCATCTAATCGTATTTCACATGCCACCCAAGGCACCCACTTAATTTCACATGCCACCCAAGGCACGCATTAAACCCCCCATGTCCCACCACATGTTTATCAGGTTAAGTGTTATTTAATTCATTTGAACCGTAACCTTGTAAAGACCTCCCACGTTAGGCTGACATTTACGGTTGCTGGATTTGTCGGGCGGGCCCGGGTAGTCTTATACCGCCAACGAACCTAACCTCGTGTCTTTACAATTGTTACGCATTTAATTTGTGCCTTTGACCTCACACATTAGACTGGCATTTGTGGCTGCTGGATTTGTCGGGCAGGTCCGGGCAGTCTTACACCACAAAAGAGTCTAATCTCGTGTCTTAGGCGGTTAATTATTACACATCTTTATTTAACTCCAAATTGGATTAATATCCCTATTCAAAATTTTCAATAAATTCCAAATTTATTTATGTCCATAATTGTCTCTTAAAATTATGTCCATAAATACCAATTATGTCATTTAATGTCTCAAATTAATTATATGCCTTTTAAGGCCATTTTATGCCAATTCACAATTTATGTATATTCAATATTATCACATTATCCCCACGCTATTCATACGTTTTCATATGACATTTGTTGGACTCACAAAGAGTCTAACTTATAAAAAGAAAAACAACATCACATAACACATAAAATAGATCTAAGGATCATGACATAAGATTACATAGCCAATAACTTGCATATGAATTTCATTCAAACTGGCATATGATACAAAACTAGCATAGATAATGGGCATAAACTTGCATAACTTATATACTGCTATAGATCCAAACATAAAGGTGTGAACTTGCAAATGGATCTACACATAAAGATGTAAACTTGCATATAGATCTAAACATAAAGATGTAAACTTCCATATAGATCTAAACATAAAGATGTAAACTTGCATATGGATCTAGACTTAAATGTTAATGTCACATAAACTAGCATATGCATATACATGTCTCACATATATTTTAACAACCCAAACTTGCATAAGATTCATGCATGAATATATGATCCAATCATCAAAAACTTGCATAAGATATATGATTCAACTTGCATAAGATTCACATAAGAACTAACTTATGATCCAACTTGCATAAGACTAACATATGATTCAACACCACAAACATACATATAATTTACAACACATGATTCAAAATCATATTCTCATATTCCCAATTATATCTTATCATAATTAAATTAATTAATTAATTTGTGAAAGCTATCATACTCACAATTAAAAAGAATAGTCTTGTGTTTCTGGGATCTGTATTCTGAAACTGAATTGCTCGCCTTTGATGTAGACTAATCGTTACTTAGATTTGATTTGATTTGATTTTGATTCAAGCTTCTATCTTGCTTTAGGGTTGAAAGTGTATGGCGACTACTCTAGGTTCTCCATTGACGGCATGGCAGCTCTTGTTATGAATTAATGTGATTAGGTTTAGGGGTTTAGGAGTGTTTTTATCAAAGTTTAATTTAATAAGAGTCGTCGGATTAACCTAGGGATAACCAGAACCATCAGGGCCACTCAGATGCCACATCAGCCCTTAGGGCGAATCGGGCCACGGGTTGACAGCCAAACACCCTAGATCGACACCTAGTCAACCCAGCAAGGCTCGGGTCGACTCCAAAAATGGTGCGGTTCGGCTACTCCCCCTCCCGATTCGCTGTTTTGAACTTTTTTTGAATATTTTTTTAATATATATATATATATTTCTCTCATATGCATACAAACTTCAAGGCTTAATAACTTCTTCATAAGTTATCCGTTTTATGCAAACCAAATGTCTATCTTGACTCAAAATTTTGAGACGAACATAATAGCGCAACCCATTTCACTTAATTCTTCTTCTAAAAATTAAGTATACTTTAATTTGTGAATTTTAATGTTAAAAAATTACGGGGTGTTACATTTTCCCCTCCTTAAAGGATTTCATCACCGAAATCTCTAAGTTAAGAAGAATGTATCCTACCAACCAATCATCCATCTACTCAACCATCATCCACAAGCATCCATTGTCCTTAATGAAATTCCTAATGCTATATGAACTTATGCCAAATTGTGTGTATATGTTCCTTATTTAATGCAAAGATCAGGCGGTCCACTGATTCAGTTGACCTCCTTAATGCAAATCATGATAGTGTCATGCGTCCATGTTGTATGCGAAAGAATCCTATCGTTACATATTATTTCTACATGTGTGCACAACCATTCATCAAAATGCAGCATCCATATGATATCACAACCATTATAAATCCATTAATTTAGATATGCACGTGCATTTATATGCAACATGAAGGTGATTGAGCCGATCTAGTGCCTAATGTGTGTGTGCATGCATCCACGAGCAACCACTAGCAACCACTTGCATCCATTTGCATCCACCAAACATAACATGTCTCAAACACATGTTTGCAACCATAGGGTTCTTCCTAACTAAAGATTGAAGATGCCATCGCAAAGATAATACTAAACGATAGGACAAGTGTCAACAAACCTGTATAAAAAGGAGAAATTAAAACATACCCTCAAAAAGGAAAGGGTGCAGTGTATGCATTTTGTCTTCCATCTCTCAAGTCGCGTCTCTTTGATCATATCCCCATCGCACTTTGACCAACTTGACCTCTTTATTGCGAAGCTTTTTGACCTCCGATCCGAGAATGCGTGTAGGAGCTCCTCTGATTGTGGCATTGTGCTATACTTCCATTTCTTCGAGCGTGCTCGGCTCTACCACTTTCGTCGTATCGTGTAAACACTTATGCAAATGCGAAACATGAAACACGTCATGAACTCCGTTGATCTTCTCTTGTAACTTTACTCTATACGCCATCTGTCCAATCCTCTCCGTAATTGGAAAGGGTCCCATGAACCTCGGAGCCAACTTCCATACTGATGCAAAACGGACTACATTTCTTAATGGTGACACCTTAACAAAAGCCATGCCCCAATATTGAATTCAAGATCAGTTCGTCCCCTATCAGCATATGACTTCTGTCGGTCCTGCGCCGTCTTCATTCGCCATTGAATCAGGTCTATCTTCTCCGAAGTCTCCCTAATCATGTTGGGTCCAATTATAACATTATCAGTGGATTCCCACCAACATGTAGGTGATCGGCACGGTCGTCCATAAAGAGCCTCAAAAGGTGCCATGCCAATGCTAGCCTGAAAACTATTATTATAGGCGAACTCCACTAGTGGAAGGGGTTCTTCCCATGTTCCTCCAAAGTCTAGGATGCATAGTCTCAGAAGGTCTTCTGGAACCCGATTTACTCTCTCGGTCTGGTCGTCCGTCTGAGGGTGATAAGCGGTACTTAAGCATAATTGTGTTCCAACCGCCTCTTGTAAGCTTTTCCAAAATTCGCTTGTGAAAATGGGATCTCTATCGCTCACAATGCTAGAGGGTATGCCGTGCAAACGAACTATCTCTCGAAGATAAACAGATGCTAACCACGTGGCGGTCCTTCTACTTTTAGCAGGAATAAAATGGGCACTTTTGGTAAGTCTGTCTACAATTACCCAAATCCCCATATTACCCTTCCTTGATCTTGGTAACCCATCTACAAAATCCATGGAAACGCTTTCCCATTTCCAAATCGGAATCTCTAAGGGATGGAGCAAACCTCCAGGCTTCTTTTGCTCCACCTTGACTTGTTGGCACACTATGCATCCAGCAATGAGCTCGGCCACATCCTTCTTCATTCCGGCCCAAAAGAAAACTCGCTTCATATCCCTATACATCTGATCACCACCGGGATGAATGGTCATCTTAGAGTGATGTGAGTCTCAAAGAACTGCCTTCTTTAAACTAGAGTCTTGTGGTACGCAAAGTCTTCCATCTCTATGTAGCCAACCTCTCTTATCTATAACATATCTATCAAGATGACTCGAGGACTCCCCTCCTATAAGCTTGCCTACTATCTTAACCAACTGTGGATCCTTTCGTTGTGCCTCTCCAACTCGACCCAAAAGTGTAGGTTGCACCTCTAATGATGCCAATAATCCGGGTACATAATCGACAGAGGGTCTGAAGTCAAAGGAAGATATATACTCCAAACTCTGCCGCTCTACGAACAAAGGACTTAAAGTTAACTTCTTTCTACTTAAGGCGTCGGCTACAATGTTACCCTTGCCAGGGGTATATGCGCTCTCAAAATCCTAGGATGCCAAAAACTCCATCCATCTCTGTTGCCTCAAGTTTAGGTCCTTCCGAGAGAATAAGTACTTTAACGACTTATGGTCTGTATACAACTCAAACCTCTCGCCAAGCAAATAATGACGCCATGAATTAAGCGCAACTATGGCCGCCAACTCTAAGTCGTAGGTAGGGTAATTTTTCTCGTGTGCTTTCAACTGTCTTCCACCATAGCATATCACCCTTCCCACTTGCATTAAAATTGCGCCAAGCCCTGTCCCGCAAGAATCGGTATGTACAATGAATGTCTTACTCCCGTCTGGCAAAAATAAACTGGAGCTGTCGTCAAAGCCCTCTTCAGACGTCGGAAAGCATCGTCACAGTCAACGTCCCAAGTAAAAGTCAAATTCTTCTTCGTTAATCGAGTAAGACGGGTTGATATCTTCGCGAAGTCCTTAATGAACTTCCTATAATAGCCAGCCAGCCCTAAAAATCTTCTTACTTCTGTTGCGTTCTTAGGAGTTTTCCAATCTTGGATTTCCACCACCCTGGCGGGATCCACAGTTATCCCTTCCTTAGAGACCACGTGTCCTACGAACCTCACTTCTTTTCTCCAAAAATGGTACTTGGAGAACTTAGCTTTTAGCTGATGCGCTCGTAAGGTCTCTAACACTTCCCTAAGATGTAGGGCATGCTCTTCTTAATTTTTAGAGAAAACCAGAATATCGTCTACAAAGACTACCACAAACTTGTTTAGAAACTCCCTAGACACCCTACTCATTAAGTCAACAAAGTATGCGGGTGCATTCGTCAAACCAAAAGGCATGACGATCTACTCAAAGAAACCGTCAGGAGTTCTAAAGGCAGTCTTATCGATGCTATCTTCAGCCACCCTTAGCTGATGAAACCCTGTAGCTAAATCCAATTGCGAGAAAACTGAAGCACCCACTAACTGATCGAATAAATCGCCTATCCTTGGCAATGGGTGCATGTTCTTCTTTGTTATCTTATTCAGCTCTCCATAGTCCATGCACAATCTAAGTGAACCATCAGCTTTTGTAGAAAAAACGACTAGAACACCCCACTCCGAAATACTTCTTCTTATGAACCCCTTCTCAAGCAATTCTTTCACTTGCTTACTGAGTTCTCTTCTCTCTCTCTCTCTCTCGGAGCCATGTGGCGCACTGGTAATGCAATGGGCTTTGCATTATCTACTAGATATATTCGAAAGTCTATCTCGCGCCTCGGGGGTAAACCTCGAACTTCATCGAAGATGTCACTATATTCATGGACCACATGAACAGATTTCAAATCATCATTGGATGCGTCTATGGATTCTAGGTAGCTAAGCATTACCGGACCTCTAAGGTCACAAGAAATATCAAGGGCCTTTCCACAACGAGTCAACAATTTAACTACCCTTCTTTCACAATCTAGGATGGCACCGTATCTAGTTAGCCAATCCATACCTAGAATCAAGCCGTAGCCCATGAAGCCAAGAACAAAGGTGTTGCATTCAAACCCAACGCCCAAGATAGACACTCTCAAATCCCGACAAATCATAGAAGGATGAGCCGAACCACCAATAGGATTTGAGACTACTATGGGATCTGTAACTAGACTAGTATTTAGGTGCAGTGTTTCAACTAACGAAGCAGATAAAAACGAGTGTGAAGCGGCAGAGTCAAACAAAGTACGAACAGGATGATCAAATAGAAAAAAAAATTCAACGGAAATGTTTCTACCTCTCTCCTGTCCTGGTGCCATGAGAGCCTGAATCTGCCCTATCACCTGCCCTGGTGCAATGAGAGCCTGAAGCTGCCCTCCAGAAGTTATTTGCCCTTGCCCCTGTTTCCTTGGGCATTCCTTAACTAGATGACCTGCCTCTCCACAGTGGAAACAGCCAGTCATCTTCTTTTTCCTACAGTCTTTGCTCAGAGGGCCTGGTGTCCCACAATTAAAGCACATCTTCTTTCCTTTGCCATTATTGTTCTTCCTGCCTTTCTTGTTTTGCTATTGTGGCTTCTTCTGGTCTCCTTTCTTCTCCGGTGCCTTATTAGCATTCACACCTTTCTCTTCCTCATGCATAAGCGCCATGTCAACCAGTTTCTCAAAGGTAGCCCCCATCGGAATGTGGGTCATCGCCAACCTATGTAGCGGCTCATTCAAACCTTTAATGAACCATAGGGCCTTCTTCTATGGTGTGTTTACCAATTCCAAGCAAAATCTCACCACCTGATTGAACTTGTTGACATACTCCTTTACTGATAAATCCCCTTGCTTCAACGCCAAGAATCTTTCCATATATAAATTCTCTTTTGCTCGTGAGAGAAACTTCATTTTGAACCTATGCTAGAAATCCATCCATGTCTCCACCGGACGTTCTCCGTTCATGACCTCCCTCCAAAACGAGGCTTCGTCTTTCATTAACCAAGCAGCCAATTGGACCTTCCTTCCATCTTCTACTTCAAAAATACCAAATATATCTTCCACCTCCTTAAGCCAATTTTGAGCTTCAACAAACGTCTTTTATCCGTGACAAGGTTTCCCGCCCATTGCCCTAAAATCTTTGCATATCTTTGCAAAAGTATCAACATGGGGAGGAGGAGGATCATTTGGTGTGCCTGCGACATTGGCCCTAGCTTCCGGATACCTTCTAAACCATCCTGGTATTAGTATCCCCTCGGGTATCTCGGGAATTCCAGACATGCTGAAAAGAAAATGAAGAGATTCAAAATGGAGAATTCGAAAGAAAGATATATACTTGGGGGTTATGTTTTTAAAACAAACTTTTCTCTTGAAAATACTTTCCTTAAAACATACTTTTAAAAGTATTTCTTTATAAAATGCTTTTCGAAAAATAGTTTTTCAAAATTCATATCTGGTCTGGTAACCTTTAGCTCTGATAACACGTGTAACACCCCACGTCCATTAATGTCACTCACAAAGGGAATGCATTAACTTCCATGGAGCGTATTTAGTGTATAGAACAGAATATAACAAGACATATATAAGTAATGTTGAAAATTTAAAACAACTTTTATTGCAGCGGAGAAATAGTTTGATTACAACAACTTCATAAACCAAGTACACTTAATATCCATCTTGATAAATTGTTTCAGAGTACATAAAATAAAAAGCATAAACCCCAACATAAGTAGCCATAAAAGAGATGAGCTGAACTTTACTTTCAGCAATCCAAGCACTTCCAAAAGAGAGAGAAAGAGATCCGAGATCAAGCTCCACTAGTACTAGTCCCACATTAAGAACATGGGGGGGAGGAAGAAAAGATGCGAAAACAAGGGGGTCAGACATAAATTATGGCGAGTATAATAACTTTAACAATATAATTATTAAAGTAACTAGGATAAGGCATAAACTAGTAAGATAAGATATGACCATGAAACAAGTGGGCATGACAAAGCAAATAAGAGGAATATTCTGGTGTTAATCTCGTCCCTAATCACTATAGGATAATTACTATGTTGCACCACCACTAGTCACCCTAAAAGTTGATCCCGCCTATAGAACTTAATAATGATAATGGTAGTTTCGTGTACCCCTAGCTGCGTTCATAGGTGTCGTCTGCCCCTATCTCCACTAGTTGTACCCACTACCCCCATTCGATCGGTTCCCTAACTCGTAGATACCTGTGCTGGTCCCACAGTGGGGTGTATCACTCCCCAAAGTGGAAACCCGATACCACCAAAGATGCACGGCATATATCTACACGATGCAACAATGTCTTACCTACCAGCCCGGGCCCACGCACGCATATGACCCCGTTGGACTTGCGTTGCCACTGCTAACCCGTTTTGACCTCTTACGATCGAATCCAGTAAGCGTGTCCCGTCCTCGACTTGGGTCGAGCTCACAAAGATACTTAATGGGTTACTAGTTAGAAAAGGGCCCCCATGCTTGACACAAGCCTTCCGCCTATGCTTGGTCCCCACTAAGGTTTCCCCACTTAACCCCATTCTTATTCATGTCTTCTTACATGTTTCAATCTTGGTTAAGTGCATCTAATCGTATTTCACATGCCACCCAAGTCACCTACTTAATTTCACATGCCACCCAAGGCACCCACTTAACCTCCCATGTCCCACCACATGTTTATCTGGTTTAGTGTTACTTAATTCATTAGAACTGTAACTTATAAAGACCTCCCACATTAGGCTGACATTTATGGTAGCTGGATTTGCTGGGCGGGTCCGGGCAGTCTTATACTGCAAACGAGCCTAACCTCGTGTCTTTACAATTGTTACGCATTTAATTCGTGCCTTTGACCTCTCACATTAGACTGACATTTGTGGCTGCTGGATTTGCCGGGCGGGTCCGGGCAGTCTTACACCACAAAAGAGTCTAACCTCGTGTCTTAGGCGGTTAATTATTACACATCTTTATTTAACTCCAAATTGGATTAATATCCCTAATTGTCTCTTAAAATTATGTCCATAAATACCAATTATGCCATTTAATGTCTCAAATTAATTATACGCCTTTTAAGGCCATTTTATGCCAATTCACAATTTATGTATATTCAATATTATCCCATCATCCCCATGCTATTCATAAGTTTTCATATGACATATGTTAGATGCGCAAATAGTCTAACTTATAAAAAGAAAAATAACATCACATAACACATAAAATAGATCTAAGGATCATGACATAAGATTACATAGCCAATAACTTGCATATGAATTTCATTCAAACTAGCATATGATACAAAACTAGCATAGATAATAGACATAAACTTGCATAACTTATGTATTGATATAGATCCAAACATATAGGTGTGAACTTGCATATGGATCTAAACATAAAGATGTTGACTTGCATATGGATCTAAACATAAAGATGTAAACTTGCATATAGATCTAAACATAAAGATGTAAACCTGCATATGGATCTAAACATAAAGATGTAAACTTGCATATGGATCTAGACATAAAGGTTAATGTCACATAAACTAGCATATGCATATACATGTCTCACATATATTTTAACAACCCAAACTTGCATAAGATTCATACATGAATATATGATCCAATCATCACAAACTTGCATAAGATATATGATTCAACTTGCATAAGATTCACATAAGAACTAACATATGATCCAACTTGCATAAGACTAACATATGATTCAACACCACAAACATACATATAATTTACATAACATGATTCAAAATCATATTCCCATAATCCCAATTATATCTTATCATAATTAAATTAATTAATTAATTTGTGAAAGCTATCATACTCACAATTAAAAAGAATAGTCTTGTCTTTATGGGATCTGTATTTGGAAACCAAATTGCTCACCTTTGATGTAGACTAACCGTTATTTAGATTTGATTTGATTTTGATTCAAGCTTCCATCTTGCATTAGGGTTGAAAGTGTATAGTGGCTACTCTAGGTTCTCCATTGACGACATGGCGGCTCTTGTTATGAATTAATGTGATTAGGGTTAGGGGTTTAGGAGTGTTTTTATAGAAGTTTAATTTAATAAGTGCCGTCGGATTAACCTAGGGATAACCAGAACCATCAGGACCACTCAGATGCCACATCAGCCCTTAGGGCGAATCGAGCCACGGGTTGATAGCCAAACACCCTAGATCGACCCCTAGTCGACCCAGCAAGGCCCGGATCGACTCCAAAAATGGTGCGGTTCAGCTACTCCCCCTCCCGATTCGCTGTTTTGAACTTTTTTTGAATATTTTTTTTAATATATATATATATATATTTCTCTCATATGCATACAAACTTCAAGGCTTAATAACTTCTTCATAAGTTATCCGTTTTATGCAAACCAAATGTCTATCTTGACCCAAAATTTTGAGACGAACATAATAGCGCAACCCATTTCACTTAATTTTTCTTCCAAAAATTAAGTATACTTTAATTTGTGAATTTTAATGTTATAAAATTACGGGGTGTTACATCTCCTCTAGAGATACACTATCGGAAGGTGGTTCCATACCTTGTCATAGTTGGAAATGCATTACCTAATAAGTGGTCGCAGTTTTTGATTTTATATTATATATATGTGGAACGTGAGATGAAAGTGTTTCACTAAATTTCTATTTATTTGATTTTGACACTACTATAATACCAAAAGAGTTTTAATATAATGATTATCATTTCTTTCAAAAGGATTTTGAAAGTTAAATCAAGTGGTTTAGATTCTCATAAGGGAAAAACTCGTTCCGTGTTATATGGCGTGGTCTTATGAGATATCGTTTGTTTTCTCAAACTGTTTTAAATTGTTTGCTCATACCAGTCCCATGACTGACCTAAAGTTTATTTTATTTTGTTTTACCTAAACTCTTGGGTGCCCATATTTGTATGGGCAGTCAAGTAGTTCAGGATTTACAGATCTATCTAAAGGAGATTGGAGCAGGAGGCTTCAGTATTAGTAGATATATTGTGTTTTTATTTCCGTTGTGTTGTAAGTGTTGTACTCCAATAATTGTATGATATACAGTTAAAATTTTGTATTTCAAAATTTATGATATATTATATATGGTTCCGCTGCGATGTGAGATTCTGTGTTGTTATTGTTGTTCTTCTTCTATCTTTTTCTTCAAAAAAAATGATTCATATTTCTGTGATATTTGGGTTGGACATGTGATTTACGTAGTCAACTCAGATAGTATGGATTTGCAGTCCATTACAGTTTTTATATTTTATTTGACTTAAAACAAATTAAATAAAATTATTAAATTGATTTATAAGCCTTGTATTTGAAATTTTGATTTTTAAAATCATCGCATAGCCCTTAAAAATTGAAAATTTTCTAGCGAGCTCAGAATTCGACGAGACTAATTTTGTTGGATTCAAAATAATAATTCATGGCTAGATTTCAAATTTTACGTGAAACGGAGTTAGTATGTGGCCATGAGAGGCAAACACATTTGCTAAGAAACTGACGATCGGTTTGCAAATGAACATTATTGAGACGATCTCAGAATTCGACTCCACTTTTTTATCTGGATTCATATCATCAAATAATGGTTAAATCCAAAGTTTCATAATTTTTGGAATTAGCATGTGGGCGTACAAGAAGAAAAGGTATGCTAAAATCGCAATTCTGAAACTAGTTAAAACATGATCAAAAAATAAAATGGAAGCTCAAACGAACTCGAAATTCAACGAAACCTGTTCCGTTGGATCTAGAATTACATTTTACTGTATGTGACAAAATTTCGTAGCAAAAGGTGTTAATTTGTGATCGTGCAATCAAAAGAAGTGGAGACTAAATAACATACTTTTGTAAACGAGAAGTTATAAAACTTAAAACAAATGGAGAGAATCCAATGGGCTGAAGTGTTTTTGTTTCCTTTCCATCCAACGCGCCACTTCACCGATCCGGAACTCACCTTTCCATTTTGCAATAATCCCCAGCTCTTCCTTTCTTTTCTTCCTTCCCATTCACTTTTACACTTTCCTTCACCTTTCTTTTCTTTAGTGGCCACTTCCACCAAACCCGGCCCCACTTGCCGCACCACCACCCGACCGCACCCCTCCCTCCGTGTGCCACCTGCCCTGCTGGCCGCTGCCACTGGTGGCTCTCCTTCCTCTCCATTTTGCTCCAAACACCCATTTACACCTTATTTTGCAACTCAGCCCCTCCAAACTCCACCTTATCCACCTCGGACACTCCCTTATCTACTGCCACCACCATCCCCAACTCCTCTCAGACCTGCACCGGTCAGGGTAGCATCACTAGCTCTAAACGTGGGCCCTACGGCACCAAAAATCAAATTTTTCTCAAAAACACATTTTTGCAAAAACACCCCTCTTTCTTCTTCGCTAAATAACTTTCGATCCGTGCATTTCTAGCAGGTCCTGTAAACGAAAGTTGTAGATCATGTTTTTCTCTATGAAGTGCACATATCGAAATCGAATTTTAGAGTTCACAGCTGCTCGGAAAATGCGATTGAAGTTTGTAGATCTGGCACAAACATTGGCGATTTCTAGCGAATTCGAACGTTTTGGGAAGAAAGCGCACTAGGTAAAAGTTGTCCAAAATGGCGTTTCCATGTTAGCAACCAAGTTTAGTGAAGATTGAAGGTCGTATGCAAACTGTAAAGCCAAAAAGGCGAATTTGTGTTGCGGAGAATGACAACGACGAGTGCACAACAAGAAATTTCTACATAAGAAGTGTCGCGGTGTTTGGTTCAGCTATTTGGTGAAAACTATCTCACTCAAATATTTTGTACAGTCATTTTTATCTATTGCATGTGATATCCCTTGAGTTCGACACATGAACTATTCACAAACTCATTTGCCTTAGAAGCATTGTTTGAATATACGACACTCTTATTTCAAACAATGTGGTTGGACACTTTTTTGCCCCTTAAATGACAATAGATGATTATTTATGTTATGATTTGAATGTGTTTAAATTATTTGTGGTAGTTGAAATTGGATAAAAAACCCATCTACAAGTCGAACAGCTTATTTATGTTCACCCATTTAAATAATATTGATTAGATGGAATAAATTATTTATTGTTTAATAATTTGTTGGCTGAAAACCCCGCACGGGTCTCGAGATGATATTTGACTCGCACATCATCCTTATGTGAAATTACGGTTAATCGGTAGATTGACAGATTTATATAAGCGTCAATTATCTAATTGGAGCTCATATGAAAATAAAATGCACACTAGATGTCATTTTGGATGTCGGCAGTTGTTTACAACTATCGTTGGGTGTACATGATGAATGTGATCCATATGTATTTATTTATATGGATATTGGTTGAAATGATTTTCCAATCCGAAATGAATATGAATATTTTTATAATATAATATTCAGTGAAGATTAAATGTTTGACTTTGATGTCCGATTTTGGATGGACACGAAAATAAATAAATAAATAAATAAGGAAGTCGGGTTAAGTATACAAATGTTATTTTAACTCGAACGGATTTTTATATCGAGAAGACTGAATTTCAAAATCTGATATTATGAAAATATTATTATTATGAGATTATAATAATGAGATGTTCAATTTTAATTTAAAATTGAAATGGAAATGAAGTCGTTTTTAAGCAAATTTATAAATGTTTTATAAAATACAACTTGAATGGAAATCGACGAAATATATTTTATATATTTAAATGGTTTGGTAGAATATGTTGCGCAGTAACAATTCGTGAATTTCAACCATTAATTTCGAATTGGCATAATGAGAGATCCGATCATTGGATTCTCCTGAAACCAAAACCGTTGGGTTCGTATCGAAAAGAGCTTTTGATTGATAATAAGAGATCTGAAATCTAACGGTTAGATTTTAAGATATATATATAGGAAACCGATTGTGAGGCCCTTATTAAAATTATTAATAATATGAAAAAATTATGTAAAATCATAATAAATGACTTGGAAAGATTTTTGGATGAAATACTCCAAGTTTGAAAGGAAAAGATATTTTTATCCAAATGAACAAGTTAATAACTAGAGTAATAATCCAATGATCTTTAAAATAATAAATTGGATTTGTGAACGGTTTTGTCATAACCGGAAGTTCCAACATATAAATTGGAATGGATTTGAATGGAAATTATCTTCGAATATTTCAATATTGGATTTCGTGATTATACAGATATTGTTGTAGGAATTTGGAAGATATTGACATCGTTATTCCAAAACGATATCTGTTAGTTTCATAATTTGGTATTGAATGTAAGTAGATATGATTTCCATTTAAAGCCTTACATTTAATTTCAAATTGGAGTTTGTTTTGTCGCGAATGGTATCTTAAATAATACTGTTCTTAAACCCAGCTAAGAAAGAAATAAATCTTTTACATAATATTTGGAGAAGATTTCAAATTTATTTAACTAAATTGGAATTGAATGGAATTTGATTAATAATAATCGAGATGAGCTTCTATGAAGGAAGGCGTTTAATATTTATGAAAGTTAGAAAGGCCTTTTCATTGTTCCACTTATAGTATTGGCTAGGTACGAAAATTTATATCGATTATAAATTGTTCAGATTTCCGTGAAGATTCCATATTTAATGGAAGATGATTTTGGGGTTTGATATGAACGATGTTTTTGCATGACATTTGTTCTTTTACCTAAGTAATGACAAGGTTGATTTTCAAGGTTGAATAATAATTAAATAATGATTTTTGAGATTAAAACTGAACTAAAGTTTTAATGAATCTTAATTAGATTGAAATGTGATTGAGGTAATTACGTTTATCAAATTCAAGAAATGTTCGAAATGGAGTTTCACCAGTTTTACTCCATGCGATAGTTAAATCTTTAATTAGATTTGAACGTTAAATGGTAACTAAATCTACCGATAACTCTATAGGTGTTAAATGTGGAGTACCACCAATTTTTCTCCATGGGATGAATAGGTTGGGATTGGGATAATAAAATAAATGATTACTTCGGTATGTCTCGATAATCCCGACTAGTTATTAAACCTTAATCAGGTTTAAGTTGTGGAAAGATAAAATAAAATCTTTCGAAAGTGATATCCAAAGCAAGATTAAAGAATAAGTTTAAAAGAACTTATCTTTGATAAAATTAATGGGAACCTTTCCCCAAAGATGTGAGTATTTGAATAAAGGAATATTCTTGATTGGAATGAGATATGTGTTATCTTTATGTATTTATCAAATGATTATAAGGACATGTTAGGTATTCGGAAAGACCGGGTTTAACCCATTCTGAATAACTGTTATGATGATTAAAAGTCGACGATAAAGACGGTGGTTGAAGACCGGAGATCTTCACATCATTTGGGCTACTGCTGATGTCTCATTTGGAAAGTGCACCCAAGTAGAGGTTATATGTGGTGATTGTCCAAACGTACTTAGAAATCGACCGCATATGCGAGGACCTCTCTCCTATATTATATATATGGGATAAGGAATAAGGTACCTCTGGTTTCATTCAGACCTAGAACGGACTTGTAAATGGATTGTATGTCTGACATTGTATTTCGTTTTATATGTTGATCTCTTCTAAATATGTATCCATTTGGTGGCAGAGAATTTATTCTCTTGCTTAACACCCTTCTCTGAGACGTACGAGCATAGAGGTTATATACTGGTGGAAATCAATGGTATGGTATGGATTGTTAATGTGGAATGTTAAGATGCAACGATCAAGGCTTAAAAAGCAGGGTCTTGTAGATGATGATCAAAGCATGGCTTTAAATAGTACAGCTTTGAATATAGCATTAATTCGCGATCCTCATACCCCGATATGAGTCAAAAACTGGATAGTGACTGCACGGAGTGCATGCGTTTCTTTCTAGCTAGAAGTGGTGTCATATTATGGAACCCTTACATTTTTACTTATGTGGCTGATGGATTGCAAGGCTCCTTGGATATATTGTCGACAACGGCCATTTCGGAGGTCTGATAGGACCAGGAAACGTATTGTTTAGGAATAACCAATCCACAAAAGTAAGAGTGGACTGGCCCAGAAGATCCAAGGGTTACTAAGGGTGTAATCCTTAGGCATTTACTAGAGTGTCTCGAAACCGGTGAGGAAGATCCCTTTCCTTGACTTATAGATGAAATCCACTTTCCAATACGCAACTTTTTCAGTTTTAGTTGTAAATCTATATAGCGACATAATATATGGTCCGTGTGCCGTCTATGGTTGATACATTTATATTCGAAGTTGTTTTCTATACTATTCAGCTATAGTAATATCAAAATGATTTGTTTTAAAGCGTTTCAAGCATATTTGGCTATTATAAGATAAAACTCTATCCTCTAGTTTGTGTTGCATTGTGTGATTGGACCTGAGCCTTATAATAGCTTCATTTTTTTCTAAAAAACACTACGTTGTTTATAAATTGTTTTATTTTAGAGTATTCATGGGAGTGAACCCGTTCGGTGACATACGGCGTGGCTCCGTTATTTACCCTATTTTAAAGTAAAAGTTTAATAATTTTTTTTAAGTTTTCACACTAGTCCTATGACTAACTCGAAGTTTATTGTTTTCACCTAAACTCTAGGTGCCCATATTTTCCATACGGGCAAGTAGTAGTTTTGGTTTTGCAGATTTTTATTTAACAGGATCCTAGTTTACAGCTGGAGCTATATTCAGAAAGCTTCGTATCCGTGTATTTCTTTCAGTTGTGTTAGTTGATGTATTTCCACTACGCATTGTATTTATACATTTTTATTTCCGCTGCTATGTAATTTAATCTCTGGTATTATTTTTCCGCCATGTAATATTTATTCATACTCTGGTATTCTTGTGCTCTGATGTAATATTGTCGTAACAGCAATGAAAAGTTCTGTTGTTCTGCGTTCATATGTGTTGTGTTCTCAAACAATCCGCATTTTCTCATCTCTTCGGAGATCGGGGGAATTCGGTACGTGGCATAACAGCTGACGTTTCTAGGGTTCAACCACTATTTTAATTATATTAGAACAAGCTCCGAAGTCTAATTTGATCATATGGAGAAGATATGAATTTAAATTGATATAATATAAAATAAATTCAAGATAGTTAATTCCTTGATAATAAATTATTATTATCGTCTATATTCAAATAGAATATATATTCATTATCTGAACTGTTTCGATTCAGTTTAATCTTCGAATTGAATTATTTCAAATTCTCGTATTACGATAATTATATATATTCGAAATCAATCATATTTTGATTATTAAATCATAACTCGATATTAAATCAATTTATATTATCAACTCAATATTTAAAATCAAATTAAATATTTACAATTAACCGACCAAAAATCTGGGTCATTACGTTCTTCCCACTTAAAAGAATTTCGTCCCTGAAGTTACTAAAGTGGAAAAATGCTACAAACCCATTAACTTTTTAAAAATTCACTTATGTTGAGACTCAACCTTTCATACTTCTTCAATTTAGTTCCACCAAAACTTTTGGTTTTCATTCATATTGCATAACATATATGCTCACATTCATTTTATTCAAATGATTTGCAATCAATATATTTACATCCAATTCATATTCCATTCACGTGCATTCAATTCTATTCAAATTTGATTCTAATCAATTTATTTACTTCAATAAATTTAACTTGCTTAAGTTATATTTAAATTTCAGAATCCAAATTCCCGGGTTTCTATTTCAATTCCTTTCGAAATCACATAAATATATACATATATTTACTTCCATCTCAAATTCAAACCACTTGAATTTTCCAAAACAACTTGTTTTCTTTCAAAGAAATTCTCATTATAAACTTTACTAAGGTAGCGATCCATCACTTGAAACTCAACAATGAACACTGATGATGCTACAATCATCACCAGAATTATTTTCCATCTACTAAAGTGAGTTCAGTGCTTTATCACTCTAAAAATCCAACTGAAATGATTTTTATTAAAAAACCTTCCAAAACAAAGTTATATTATTTTTAATATACTTCAGAAATATTTTCCAACTTTCCAGGAAGTAAATTCCAAATTCGGTTTTGAACCCAACTTTAATTCATCACATTTCTATATTTCATTCATGTACAAATTATATTTGGTTGTATATAACCATTCCAATTTTATAATCTCATTTGATTATAATAATAACAATCAACTCGCCCATATATTATAATAATTTCAGAAAAATATTCCTTTCTATATCAAAATATAGTTTTGGGTAAAATATTTCATTTACCCACTTTAAAACAATATTATATCCAACCTATTGTTCAAATGTTTATACACTCTTATCGACATCGTGGTGTCCCGCGTTCGACCAGAATTCATAAGCCACTCAACAGACTATCCAACACAATATAACAATTTTTATATCAGTTAACAAATACGCGCTCTCGTATATATACACCCAACTCATTCTAGGGTACTAGTGACCCTATCTCTAATGAGTAATCCCCACCGAAGCCTAGGTATTCTCTCAACCTAAGCTTTGATACCAACTGTAATGGCCCGAATTTTCGTACTATCTAAGTTGACTAAATACACCATCTGTTTAACCCAATTTTCACAGAAATACGAATCATTATGAAATAATAAGAAAAAGATAGAAGAATAATAGAAATAACACACATGATCTCACATCGCAACGGAATAAAATATATTATATAACAGCTTTTGGAATACAAAATTTTCTGTATACATATATATATACCATTATCAGAGTACAATACAACACAGCGGAAAATTGAACGGTAAAAATCTAACGCTGAAGCCTCCTACTCCAAGCTCCTCCAAGTATATCTGTAAACACCTAAACTACTTGACTGCCTGTACAAATTTGGGTAACCAAGAGTTTAGGCTAAAACAAAACATAATAAACTCTGGGCCAGTCATGGGACTGGTGTGAGTAAACTCCAACCACTTGGTTTAACTTTTAAAAATCCTTTTAAAATAAAGAATAATCGTAAGACTGATCCACACATAAACATGGATGGTTTTACGTTACGATAACCCAAAACAATCTTTAAATCAATACCATTCTGATATTATAGTAACGTCTAAATCAAATAAATACAAATCTAGCAAAATGCTTGCATCTCACGTTCCACATACATAATATACATTCAAAACGCAAGCGCTTATTGGGTAATGGATTTCCAAGTATGACAAGGTATGGAACCACCTTTCGATATGTATCTCTAGAGAGGAGTACTTTGGGTTCAACAAGAACATCCTGTAAACTGACCACACATGACCGACCACTCATTTCGCTTGAGTGTATCGAAACGATTGGGATCAACAACCATTTTCCCAAAAGGGTTAACATTGAATAGAATAAAGAATGAAATGAATTTCTCTAGATAGGTGATAATACAACCTAATTTGGAGCTACCCACCTAGCCATGTTGCCAGCCCGATTTTTGTCATTTCCCTGTTGTTGAGGTTTGAGGCTACGTTTACTTACCATTCATTAATAGCACAATCGTTTAAATGCCATATTGTCAGATCTATTAATCATTAATTGATTTGCACAAATATATTCTGAATATTATGCTAAGAGAATAAATTCTCCGCTACAATATATATTTATACAGACTAACACATGTGATCATTGAAAATACTCTGTCATACATTCATCCGTACACGTTCATTCTAGGATTGAATGAAACCGAAGGCACAATTTCCATTAATCCATCTTAGGCAATTTCTACCTAAGATTAACAGAAAAAGCCCTTGCACTTTACTCCGTCTTCGATTATCTTCATATAATCTGATTCGCAACGCCACTGCCAATACGTAGTGGTTCTCGAATAATAATCCAACCGGCCTCTCCATATTGACAATGATATTTGTCAATACTTCAATAGTCGGCTATTTAACCACCAGAGAAAAACAAACATTCATCCAAAGCATTAAACAATCACTGGTCCCCTTAGTTAATATTTCATTAATTAAACCACTTCTCCGTTTCCTTAACTATATTTGTTAAACCAATATTTTCAATAATCATCTTCGCCTTTTGCACTTATTTGGAAAATACTTTCATATATCGCCTTCTTTTATTTTCTATACTTAGAAAATATCTTCTATTTATGATTGGAATTCATTTCCAATTATTTCTTCCTTTGACCATTCATTTCTGTACTTTGGAAATATTTATTATTATATTTCCAAAATTCCACTTACTTGGGTTAAAACGAATGTTGCGTAAAACATTGTTACAACTACCCAAAATACTGCATTCAACTAAATCTTATTTAAACATTTTATCTTCGAGACTGAATCTTTCTATTTATCGGTTAATAATGAAATCAATCAAGTTTAACTACCTCACGGGCCTTGACTGAATCACATTCTTAACTTTAAAACAGAAAGACTACTTATCTCGAATAATCAACATCATATAAAACCAATTATCCATTTTATATAAACGTGTATATGTTTCTCTTTTTAATCTTACCAGATTTAAATTTACAGATTTCCTTTTTGTTTATAATATTCTATTTTAAATTCATTTCCTTATCGAATTCTATATAAATCGATATATTGCTTTCTAGTTATCATTTTTTCTTAAAATTATTCTAACTCCTTAAATTTCAGGAAAATTTCGCCAGCACCTCCTTTGTACCGATCAATAGCTCAAACCTCAACTCACCTCTCTTTGCCCATTCAAAAAGAAAATCAAAAAGCCAAGCGGCTAGCTGATTCAGTGCAAAAAACTCATATGGAATTTAAACGTGCACCTTTTTGTCAGGCACTAAAAATATAAACTTTATTCTCTTCATTCCATACCTATTTAACATATATATGTCCATTCCTAATTTATTTCAACTCAATCAGATCATTTTAACTCAATTCGCTAAAAAAATTCGTTAATTAGCTCTTTTTCCTATTTCACTTTCTATTTGAACATATCACGTTCAAATATATTTTTAACTTGCATATAAACAATTGAATTCCATTTTCAACTCAAGTTTCATATTTGATTTCGAATATAAATTTACAAACCCCTTTTTTTATCCAAAGTCTAATTTCAATTCAAAATTCCATTAATCAATTATTCTTTAAATTAGTTAATTCTATTTAACAAATAAAAATCTGATTTTTGTTCCAAAAATCAATCTTACTCCACTTGAGTTTATATTTATTTTATAACTCAAATCTAGATTTTTCTAATGGAAATTCAAGTTTTAATTGATTAAAACCTTTTTATTTATTTAAATAAACAGTTATGGCTTAATAATGGTTTTGGAACTGTTTTTCTGAGAATTTGATTTTGACATAACTCAAAATCTATATGATGAAATCCAAATTTTTTTCTCTTTCATTAGAAAAATATTATCAAATCGGTTCTGACGATTCTTGTTTCAAAGAATTCCGACTTAAATTGAGTTCTATATACTCAATTTGAAGTTCGAAACACCAAATTACGAACTACTACGCTGCAACGAGTTTTTTTTTAATTATATTTAAATATAAACGTTTAAACTTCATTTATAATTAAATTTCAACTCCATTCTAATATATTTTAATATATATTAAACTAATTTTCCAAATTCAACTTAATATTTTAGGTTTATCTTAATCACCGGTTATTTCATAATCCAATTATAAATATATTTATAATTCAGTCGTCTATACATATTTCTAGTTCCCTTTTATATAAATTACTTTATAAAATTTGATATAATCGAATTTTAATTAGAAAGCCTTTTGATTTATTTCGCTTCGGTTTATATTCCAAATTTCAGGAATAAAATTCTATCGTTCCCTTTTCGAATGATTTCCAATCCCTTTTTAAATTCATGATTGAATTTAAAATTCCAAATTTATCTAATGATAATTATCTCACTAAATTTATAAACATCGTCTATAATTTAACTTCCTTGTTTTACACATTAAAATAAGTTCCATTTCAAATCTACTTGAAACCCAATTCCTATTCTAGAATATTTTATCGATTATAACACACACATATATATAGTGATTCTATTTTCACATTTTAAATTTAAACTTCTATTTAATACAATCCTAATATCTTTTCGGAAAATATTTTATTTATTTAAATAAATTCAATCTAATTGAACTCAACTCATATATCCAAATGGATTTATTTAATTCAAATTACATTCTGAACATTAGTATCATCTCTTTTTGAAACTAATTTCAATTCTCTTTTCAAATTCACATTTGAATTTACACTTCCCAAATTATCCAAATGATAATTTGTCCATTTCATTTATAAACACGGTTTATAAATTCACCTCATTTCCCTGCATTATTTAACTTTTAAACATCGTTTACAAATTCACTTTAATTCTCGCATTATTTAGTTTATAAACATCATTTATAAATTCACTTCAATTCCTGCATTATTTAATTTATAAACATCGTTTATAAATTCATTACTTGTTTTTATTATTCAAAACAAGTGAATATTTCTTAGCCCATTCGAAATTCATATTCTACTTTTAGAAAAATAGATTTTCCCCTTTTAAATCTTAAAATCCCTTTTCATGATATTTTTATAAATCAACATTTAGGCCCAGTGATATTTAAACATCCAAAAACATCCAATTATCAATTACTGGTTTTCTAACACATCATATGTAAATATATGTATGAAAATAAATAATAATAAACTTTTGAGGAATCCAGTTGGATTCCTCTAATCTGTTTTCCTACATCCGCAGATGTGAGCCAACATAAATAATACCCATCCTGCTTCGAGGCATGATATCGCGGTATAAAAGGTCATCTGTTATCATATTGTAGGGCACGTAGGGTCATCCGCTAATGATACTGTTGGCATCCGCTAGTGGTACTGCTAGAAATATCATACCACCAATATATATAATAGCCACAACCACCAAGCCTAAATAACTTATTTATTTATATTAGCCACAAAAATATTTAAACGCATCCAAACAACCAACAAACATTATATAAAAAATATTTAAATAAAATTCAGAGAGTGAGTTTACTCACCGTGATTCTTGTTGATCGACTTATTCTGAATATAAAATCAAAGCAACTCTAAAACCAACTCTAGTTCGTATCTATTGCAGCTACGAAATCCACTCAACTGGGTTCATGATTTTTCTTTGACCTTGTCTACATTTTATTGCATTATAAGTTAACATGATTATATATGTAAAATTAGTTAAATAAAATACAGGATTATTTAAATAAATTGACTAGCTTAGTTATACCTTAATCTGTGCTTATCTCTTTTTTTTCCTTCCTTCTACCAATCCATGCAAACCTCCAGCTCCCTTTTTCCAATACGAATTCAGTCTATAGTTCACCAACGTTCTCCACTCTCTACCTCAAACTCTCACGCAACTAGATAGTCACGCTCCGTAGCCTCCTAACTACTGCAGTAAAACCACGGAATATTTTACTAGCATTCTCCTTGCTTCCTACAACTTTTATCGGACCACCCTTAAACTAGAAGACCAACCCTAGAATTTTCCCCAAATAGTCAAACACACAAATGATATCGCACCCCTCCCGGTTTTGCAATTCAACCCGCATCATCCCTAATCTTCAATGTTGGCTATAGGAAAATTTCAAAGCATCCGAGCATAGACCTCCTTCTACTTTTAAAATCAAACCCCCCCATTGGCAACCGTCACTCGAATGATACTGATGACCCCACAAAACCATAACAACTGCCTCAACCCACCAGACTTAACCCCATCCACCTCCGTCACCCGTTCATCATCCACTCGCGCTCTACCGAAAACCTCACTTGCGACTTCCGGTTCAACCCCATCATAATTTGCGATTTCTTTTTTTCTTTTTCTTTCTGGGATGATTTCGATATAAGGCAAGGATTTGTTTTGATTTTTTTGATCTTGTTTTGAGCCAGCCATTTTTTTGTTTTAACTTGCTAAGAATGGGAATTATAAGAAAAGAAGTCAAGAGGGCTAAGGACTGAAGATGGAAAAAATTTCGAATTGGTATAACTCAAGCCATTTTTAAAATTGAGGCTTGCGATTTATTCTGAGGAACGATGGAAAAACAAAAAGAAGGTCTCGCATTATTTATAACTGGAGAATACTTAAGCATTAAAGAAATTTGTTTTGCGCAAGGTACTGTTTTAGGAGATAGGTTAGGGTAGGTTAAGCACACATGAATTAATCTGATTTGATTTATGAGGTGATTTCATAGTTATCCATTTGAATTTTATAATAATATATTTTGGAGTTCTGAACCCCAATTGAAACACAACAGCTGGCGTTTCTAGGGTTTAACCACTATTCTCAATACATTAGAACAAGCTCCAAAGTTTAATTTGATCGTATGGAGAAGATATAAATTTAAATTGATATAATGTAAAATAAAGTCAAAACAATTAATTCCTTGATAATAAATTATTATTGTTATCATCTGTATTCAAATAGATTATACATTCATCATTTGAACCGTTTCGATTCAGTTTTATCTTCAAATTGAATTATTTCAGATTCCCGTATTACGATAATTATATATATTCAAAATAAATCGTATTTCGATTATTAAATCGATAACTCAATATAAGAATTGATTTATATTATCAACTCAATATTTAAAATCATATTAAATATTTAAAATTAATCGACTAAAAATTCGGGTCGTTACAGGATACTTTAAAGCTTCCCTTATCCTTTGGTAGTCATCTGATAGAGGCGTCTAACCCTATCGAAGGGACTATGAATCTCTCTATTATTTGTAAAGACCTAGTATTATACATTGGTGATGTTGACTTCTTTTTGGATGCGTATGTACTTGAATTTGAGGGATATGGTCTTATTTCGAGAATATATTAGCTATCATTTTATGGGGCCGTATTTATCTGCGATAGGAGAGTGGTTTGTTTGAGAAACTGTGGATGTTGCAGCATAGAGATTCCTTGTAGGACAAGGAGTAGGAATTCGATCTTATTCTTCTTGTCTTCTGATTTTGAAGGACCATCCTCAGTGTGGTTTGTATTTGATTTTCCCGATGTTTTGAGGGAGTCGTAGGACTCCCATCCACTGAGAGATATCATTTACAATAGACCTTGAAATGGATGTGAGGCATGTAGCATTGCCTTTAAGGAACATGGATCCTAAGGAAAGAAGAGAGCTAGGCAAAAAAATCTCAAAATTATTGCTAAGAAAGGGTTTATTTCACAGGAGTACCCCAAAGTAGGGTGAGCCAGTAGTATTAGCCACAAAGTCAGATGGATTTATAAGGTTATCTATTGACTATCAGGAACTTAACAAGATGACCAAAAAGAATAGATATCCCCTACCAAGAATTGATGAATTGTTCGACCATTTGGGAGGAGCCCGAATATTTTTCCAATTAGACTTAGCTACTGAATTTCACCAATTAAGGGTTTCGAATGGGAGTAAGCCTAAAACAACTTTTGTGGCATCAGATGGACTATTCGAGTGGGAGGTTATGCCTTTTAGTTTGATGAATGCCCATGCTTTCTTTGTAGACCTAATAAGTAGTGTATTTCGAAGCATACTTAATTAGATCGTGGTATTTTTTGTGGATGACATCCTTATCTTTTCCAAGGACCATAAGGAACATGAAGATCACTTAAGAAGGTACCTAGTAATTCTAAGGGAGAACCAAATTAAAGCCAAATTCTCGAAATGCCACTTTTGGAGAAAAAAGTCAAGTTTCTAAGATATATTGTCTCGGGAAAAGAATTAGCAATAGACCCCGCTAAGGTAGAAGCTATCCAAGAGTGGATGATACCTCGCAATGAGACAAAGGTTAGAAGTTTACTTCGGTCAGCAGGCTATTATCGGAAATTTATCAAGGACTTTGCAAAAATTGCAGCCCTTTTAACTTAACTGACGAAGAAGGATTATAAGTTTGTGTGGACTGAGAAGTGTGGAGTTGCCTTTAAGAGATTAAAAGAATCTCTCAGAAGTGCACCTATTCTTATTATCCCGGATGGAACCAAAATGTTTGCAGTTTTTACAAATGCATGTGGGATAGGTTTTGGAGTGGTACTCATGCAAGAGAGTAGAGTAGTTGCCTACGCAATTAGATAACTTAAGGATCATGAGAAAAGATATCTCGTCCATGATTTGGAGTTAGCAGCAGTAGTTTTCGCTCTCAAGATGTGGAGGCATTATCTTCTTGGAGAGAAGTTCGAGTTATCCACAAATCATAAGTCTCTTAGGTATTTATTTTCTCAGCGAGATCTGAACCTTCAGCCACGGAGATGGATGGAATATCATGCATCTTTTGATTTCGCCATTTAGTATACCCCTGGAAAGGGCAACGTCGTGGCCGACGCTTTGAGCCGGAAGCACATTCTCCTTAGTGCGATTACCAAATGGAGAAAATTGGAAATTCTCTCTTATTTCAATATGCACCACCATATCTGGCAACTCAAGGATTTCTTGGATCCATGGAGATAAGACTGGTTCTGATGGAAATGATCATGAGTGAGCAAGACCGTGACGATAAGTTGAGGGAATCAAAGGAAAAAGTTTATAGCGAAAATCTTTTCCCCATTTTAGAGGATATTATGTTAATGATAAAAGCAGCTTGAGCAGAGATAGTCGGATTTGTGTCCCTAGGAGTTTGGATCTTACAAAGTAAATACTTGAGGAAGGTCATGGCTCAAGAATGACAAATCACCCGGAAGGTGATAAAATGTTTAGGGACATAAAGAGAAGTTTCTATTGGGAAGGAATGAAGAAAAACGTGGCAGAGTTTGTTTCTAGGTGCTTAACTTTCCAAAGAGTAAAGGCGGAACAAGAGAAGCCTGGAGGATTTTTGTTACCGTTGGAAATTCATACTTGGAAATGGGAGCACATTTCTATGAATTTTACGATGGGCTTCCTAGGAGTAAGAAGGAAAATGAAGCCGTTTGGGTGATAGTGGGCCGGTTAACAAAGAGTGCCCATTTTATTGCATCAAGAAGAACAGGACTGCCACCTTGTTAGCCCAGTTGTGAGTTAAGAAGATTGTTAGGCTACATGGGATCCCAACTACTAATTAGTGACCAAGACCCGTTATTTACTAGTGAATTTTGGAAAAGTCTTTAAGAAGCATTGGGAATGACCCTAAGTTTAAGTATAGCCTATAATTCGCAAACAGACGGCCAAACAGAGAGAGTTAATAGAGTTTTGGAGGATTTGCTTAGAGCTTGCATAGTCGACTTCGAAGGAGCTTGGGAGCAGCACTTACCTTTGGTTGAGTTTTCGTACAATAACAGTTACCAAGCAATGATTGGTATGTCCTCTTACAAAGCATTGTATGGGCGGCCATGCAAAATGCCAACTTGTTGGTGGAAAACTACTGACAAGGTTCTACTCAATCTAGACCATACCTATGAATCCATGGAGATTATCGCTTTGATTCGACAGAGAAGGAAGGTTGCCCAGGACCGGCAGAAGTCATACACAGATTGGTGGAGGAAAGAATAAGATTTTGATGTTGGAAATTTGGTATTTGTCAAGGATTCTCCTCTCAAGAAGACATATCGGTTTGAGAAGACTAAGAAGTTAGCTCCCAGGTTTGTTGGGCTTTTTTGGATTTAGGATGGGATTGGGAAAATGGCTTATCGAATGGATCTCATCTTCACAAATGCCTTCATGATTCAATCGAAAGACTTGAGCTTGATGATATTAGGGACATAAGGAGCTTCGAGTTGGAGTCTAGGTTGCCCCGTGCCACCGCAAAGATCGTGGAGCATGAAATCAAATGACTTCGCAACAAATCTTTTCGACTAGTCCAAGTACAGTGGGGAGATAACCCTGCGGAGAGCACATGAGTAACTGCGAAGAAGATTAGACATACTCATCCAGAGATTTTCTCGAGTAATTATTTTCCCCCCAATTTATCTTTATTGATTGCGTCGTGGTTTCTAGATTAGATGGTGGGATATGGATGTTGTAACACCCCACGTCCATTAATGTCACTCACAAAGGGAATGCATTAACTTCTATGGAGCGTATTTAGTGTATAGAACAGAATATAACAAGACAGATATAAATAATGGTACTTGAAAATTTTAAAACAACTTTTATTGTAGCGGAGAAATAGTTTGATTACAACAACTTCATAAACCAAGTACACGTAATATCCATCTTGATAAATTGTTTCAGAGTACATAAAATAAAAAGCATAAAGCCCAACACAAGTAGCCATAAAAAAGATGAGCTGAACTTTACTTTCAGCAATCCAAGCACTTCCAAAAGAGAGAGAAAGAGATCCGAGATCGAGATCCATTAGTACTAGTCCCACCCAGAGAACCTGGGGGGAAAAGGAAGAATAGAGGCGAAAACAAGGGGGTCAGACATAAAGTCTGGCGAGTATAATAACTTTAACAATATAATTATTAAAGTAACTGGGATAAGGCATAAACTGGTAAGATAAGATATGACCATGAAACAAGTGGGCATGACAAAGCAAATAAGAGGAATATTCTAGCGTTAATCTCGTTCCTATTCACTATAGGATAATTACTATACTGCACCACCACTAGTCACCCTAAAAGTTGATCCCGCCTACAGAACTTAATAATGATAATGGTAGTTTCATGTACCCCTAGCTGCCTTCATAGGTGTCGTCTTCCCCTGTCTTCACTAGTTGTACACACTACCCTCATTCGATCAGCTCCCTAACTTGTAGATACCCGTGCTGGTCCCACAGTGGGGTGTATCACTCCCCAAAGTGGCAACCCGATACCACCAAAGATGCACGACTTATATCTACACGATGAAACAACGTCTTACCTACCAGCCCGGGCCCACGCACGCACATAACCCCGTTGGAATTGCATTGCCACCGCTAACCCGTTTTGACCTCTTACAATCAAATCCAGTAAGCGTGTCCCATCCTCGACTTGGGTCGAGCTCACAAAGATACTTAATGGGTTACTGGTTTGAAAAGGCCCCCCATGCTTGACACAAGCCCTCCACCTATGCTTGGTCCCCACTAAGGTTTCCCCACTTAAACCCATTCTTATTCATGTCTTTTTACATGTTTCAATCTTGGTTAAGTGCATCTAATCGTATTTCACATGCCACCCAAGGCACCCACTTAATTTCACATGCCACCCAAGGCACCCGTTTAACCCCCCATGTCCCACCACATGTTTATCTGGTTAAGTGTTACTTAATTCATTAGAACCGTAACCTTGTAAAGACCTCCCACATTAGGCTGACATTTTCGGTTGCTGGATTTGTCGGGCTGGTCTGGGTAGTCTTATACTGCAAACGAGCCTAACCTCGTGTCTTTACAATTGTTACACATTTAATTCGTGCCTTTGACCTCTTATATTAGACTGGCATTTGTGGCTGCTGGATTTTCCGGGCGGGTCCGGGCAGTCTTACACCAGAAAAGAGTCCAACCTCGTGTCTTAGGCGGTTAATTATTACACATCTTTTTTTAACCCCATATTGGATTAATATCCCTATTCAAATCTGTCAGTAAATTCCAAATTTATTTATGTCCATAATTGTCTCTTAAAATTATGTCCATAAATACCAATTATGCCAATTAATGTCTCAAATTAATTATATGCCTTCTATGGCCATTTTATGCCAATTCACAATTTATGTATATTCAATATTATCCCATCATCCCCATGCTATTCGTACGTTTTCATTTGACATATGTTAGACTTGCAAATAGTCTAACTTACAAAAAGAAAAACAACATCACATAAAACATAAAATAGATCTAAGGATCATGACATAAGATTACATAGCCAATAACTTGCATATGAATTTCATTCAAACTAGCACACGATACAAAACAAGCATAGGTAATGGCCATAAACTTGCGTAACTTATGTACTGCTATAGATCCAAACATAAAGGTGTGAACTTGCATATGGATCTAAACATAAAGATGTAAACTTGCATATAGATCTAAACATAGATCTAAACATAAAGATGTAAACTTGCATATGGGTCTAAACATAAAGGTGTAAACTTGCATATGGATCTAGACATAAAGGTTAATGTCACATAAACTAGCATATGCATATACATGTCTCACATATATTTTAACAACCCAAACTTGCATAAGATTCATACATGAATATATGATCCAATCATCACAAACTTGCATAAGATATATGATTCAACTTGCATAAGATTCACATAAGAACTAACATATGATCCAACTTGCATAAGACAAACATACGATTCAACACCACAAACATACATATAATTTACATCACATGATTCAAAATCATATTCTCATAATCCCAATTATATCTTATCATAATTAAATTAAATAATTAATTTGGGAAAGCTATCATACTCACAATTAAAAAGAATAGTCTTGTCTTTCTGGGATATGTATTCTGAAACTGACATGCTCGCCTTAGATGTAGACTAATCGTTATTTAGATTTGATTTGATTTTGATTCAAGCTTCTATCTTGCTTTAGGGTTGAAAGTGTATGGCGACTACTCTAGGTTCTCCATTGACGGCATGGCAGCTCTTGTTATGAATTAATGTGATTATGGTTAGGGGTTTAGGAGTGTTTTTATAGAAGTTTAATTTAATAAGAGCCATCAGATTAACCTAGGGATAACCAGAACCATCAGGACCACTCAGTTGCTACATCTTCCCTTAGGGCGAATCGGGCCATGGGTTGACAGCCAAACACCCTGGATCTACCCCTAGTCGACCCAACGAGGCTCGGGTCGACTCCAAAAATGGTGCGGTTCGGCTATTCCCCCTCCCATTCGCTGTTTTGAATTTTTTTTGAATATTATATATATATATATATATATATATATCTCATATGCATACAAACTTCAAGGCTTAATAACTTCTTCATAAGTTATCCGTTTTATGCAAACCAAATGTCTATCTTAACCCAAAATTTTGAGACGAACATAATAGCGCAACCCATTTCACTTAATTCATCTTCTAAAAATTAAGTATACCTTAATTTGTGAATTTTAATGTTATAAAATTACGGGGTGTTACATTCTCCCCTCCTTAAAGGATTTCGTCCCTGAAATCTCTATGCTAAGAAGAATGTATCCTACCACCAATCATCCATCTACTCAACCATCATCCACAAGCATCCATTGTCCTTAAAGAAATTTCTAATGCTATATGAACTTATGCAAAAATGTGTGTATATGTTCCTTATCTAATGTAAAGATCAGGCGGTCCACTGATTCAATTGACCTCCTTAATGCAAATCATGATAGTGTTATGCATCCATTATGTATGAAAAAGAATCCTATCAATACATATTATTTCTACATGTGTGCACGACCATTCATCAAAATGCAGCATCCATATGATAACACAACCATTATACATCCATTAATTTAGATATGTGCACGCATTTATATGCAACATGAAGGTGATGGAGCTGATCTAGTGCCTAATGTGTGTGTACATGCATCCACGAGCAACCACTAGCAACCATTTGCATCCATTTGCATCCACCAAACATAACATGTCTCAAACACATGTTTGCAACCATAGGGTTCTTCCTAACTAAAGATCGAAGATGTCATCGCAAAGATAATACTAAAAGATAGGACAAGTGTCAACAAAGCGGTAGAAAAAGGAGAAATTAAAACATACCTTCAAAAAGGAAAGGGTACAATGTACGCATTTTGTCTTCCATCTCCCAAGTCGCGTCTTTTTGATCATCTTCCCATTGCACTTTGACCAACTTGACCTCTTTGTTGCGAAGCTTTTTGACCTCCGATCCGAGAATGCATGTAGGAGCTCGTCTGATCGGGGCATTGCGCTCTACTTCCACTTCTTCGAGCATTCCCGGCTCTACCACTTCCGCCGTATCGTGTAAACACTTACGCAAATGCGAAATGTGAAACACGTCATGAACTCTGCTGAGCTTCTCTGGTAACTTTACTCTATACGCCATCTACAAAATCCATGGAAACGCTTTCTCATTTCCAAAGCGGAATCTCTAAGGGATGGAGCAAACCTCCAGGCTTCTTTTGCTTCGCCTTGACTTGTTGGCACACTAAGCATCTAGCAACGAACTCGACCACATCCTTCTTCATTCCGGCCCAAAAGAAAACTCGCTTCATATCCTTGTACATTTTATCACCATGGGGATGTATGGTCATCTTAGAGCAATGTGAGTCTTCAAGAATTGCCTTCTTCAAACTCTCGTCTTGTGGTACGCAAAGTCTTCCATCTCTACGTAGCCAACCTCTCTTATCTATAGCATATCTGTCAAGATGACTCGAGGACTTCCCTCCTATAAGCTTGCCTACTATCTCAACCAACTGTGGGTCATTTCGCTGTGCCTCTCCAACTCGACCCAAAAGTGTAGGTTGCACCTCTAACGATGCCAATAATTCGGGTACATAATTGACAAAGGGTCTGAAGTCAAAAGAAGATATATATATATATACTCTAAACTCTGCTGCTCTACAAACAAAGGACTTAAAGTTAACTACTTTCTACTTAAGGCATCAGCTACAACGTTACCCTTGCCAGGGGTATATGCGATCTCAAAATCGTAGGATGCCAAAAACTCCATCCATCTCTGTTGCCTGAAGTTTAAGTCCTTCTGAGAGAATAAGTACTTTAGCGACTTATGGTCTGTATACAACTCAAACCTCTCGCCAAGCAAATAATGACGCCATGACTTAAGCGCAAAAACTATGGCCGCCAACTCTAAATCGTGGGTAGGGTAATTTTTCTCGTGGGCTTTCAACTGTCTTCCACCATAACATATCACCCTTCCCTCTTGCATTAAAACTGCGCCAAGCCCTATCCCGCAAGCATCGGTATATACAGTGAATGTCTAACTCCCGTCTGGCAAAACTAAAACTGGAGTTGTCGTCGAAGCCCTCTTCAGACGTTGGAAAGCATCGTCATAGTCAACGTCCCAAGTAAAAGTCAAATTCTTCTTCGTTAATCGAGTGAGAGGGGATGATATCTTCGCGAAGTCCTTAATGAACTTCCTATAATAGCCAGCCAGCCCTAAAAAGCTTCTTACTTCTGTTGCGTTCTTAGGAGTTTTCCAATCTTGGATTGCCACCACCTTGGCGGGATCCACAGCTATCCCTTCCTTAGAGACCACGTGTCCTAAGAACCTCACTTCTTTTCTCCAAAAATGGCACTTGGAGAACTTAGCTTTTAGCTAATGCGCTCGTAGGATCTCTAAGACTTCCCTAAGATGTAGGGCATGCTCTTCTTCATTTTTAGAAAAAACCAGAATATCGTCTACAAAGACTACCACAAACTTATTTAGAAACTCCCTAAACACCCTACTCATTAAGTCAACAAAGTATGCGGGTGCATTCGTCAAACGAAAAGGCATGACGAGCCACTCAAAGAAACCGTCAGGGGTTCTAAAGGCAGTCTTATCGATGCTATCTTCAGCCACCCTTAGATGATGAAATCCTATAGCTAAATCCAGTTGCGAGAAAACTAAAGCACCCACCAACTGATTGAATAAATCGTCCATCCTCGGCAATGGGTGCCTGTTCTTCTTTGTTAGCTTATTCAGCTCTCTATAGTCCACGCACAATCTAAGTGAACCATCATCTTTTGTCGCAAAAACGACTGAAGCACTCCACTCCGAAATACTTCTTCTTATGAACCCCTTCTCAAGCAATTCTTTCACTTGCTTACTGAGTTCTCTTCTCTCTCTCGGAGCCATGTGGCGCTCTAGTAATACAACTGGCTTTGCATTATCTACTAGATATATTCGAAAGTCTATCTCGCTCCTCGGGGGTAAACCTCGAACTTCATCGAAGACGTCACTATATTCACGGACCACATTAACAGATTTCAAATCATCACTGGATGCGTCTAGGGATTCTAGGTAGCTAAGCATTACCGGACCTCTAGGGTCACAAGAAATATCAAGGGTCTTTCCACAATGAGTCAACAATCTAACTACCCTTCTTTCACAATCTAGGATGGCACTGTATCTAGTTGTCAATCCATACCTAGAATCAAGCCGTAGCCCATGAAGTCAAGAACAAAGGCGTTGCATTCAAACCCAACGCCCAAGATAGACACTCTCAAATCCCGACAAATCATAGAAAGATGAGCCGAACCACCAATAGGATTTGAGACTACTATGGGATCCGTAACTAGACTAGTATTTTGGTGCAGTGTTTCAACTAACGAAGCAGATACAAAACGAGTGTGAAGCGACAGAGTCAAACAAAGTACGAACAGGATGATCAAACAGAAAAACTAAACTTTCAACGGAAATGTTTCTACCTCTCTCCTGTCTTGGTGCCGTGAGAGCCTGAATCTGCCCTCTCGCCTGCCATGGTGCCATAAGAGCCTGAAGCTTCCCTCCAAAAGTTATTTGCCCTTGCCCCTGTTTCCTTGGGCAGTCCTTAACGAGATGACCTGCCTCTCCACAGTGGAAACAACCAATCTTCTTCTTTTTCCTACTGTCTTTGCTCAGATTTCCTGGTGTCCCACAATTTAAGCACTTCTCCTTTCCTTTGCCATTGTTGTTCTTCCCGCCTTTCTTGTTTTGCTGTTGTGGCTTCTTAGGGTCTCCTTCCTTCTCCGGTGCCTTATTAGCATTCGCACCTTTCTCTTCCTCATGCATAAGTGCCATGTCAACCAGTTTCTCAAAGGTAGCCCCCATCGGAATGTGGGTCATCGCCAACCCATGTAGCGGCTCATTCAAACCTTTAACGAACCTCAGGGCCTTCTTCTCAGGTGTGTTTACCAATTCCAAGCCAAATCTCGCCAACTGATTGAACTTGTTGACGTACTCCTTTACTGATAAATCCCCTTGCTTCAACGCCAAGAATCTTTCCATATATGAATTCTCTTCTGCTCGTGAGAGAAACTTCATTTCGAACCTACGCTTGAAATCCGTCCATGTCTCCACCGGACGCTCTACGTTCGTGACCTCCCACCAAAACGAGGCTTCGTCTTTCATTAACCAAGCAACCAATTGGACCTTCCTTCCATCTTCTACTTCGAAAATACCAAATAGATCTTCCACCTCCTTAAGCCAATTTCGAGCTTCAAAAAACGTCTCTGATCCGTGAAAAGGTTTCCCGCCCATTACCCTAAAATCTTTGTATGTCTTTGCAAAATATCAACACGGGGAGGAGGAGGAGGAGGAGGGGAAGGGGGAGGAAGAGGAGGATCATTTGCTGGGCCTGCGACATTGGCCCAAGCTTCCAGATACCTTCTAAACCATCCTGATATCGGTATCCCCTCGGGTAACTCGGGAATTCCAGACATGTAGAAAAGAAAATAAAGAGATTCAAAATGGAGAATTCGAAAGAAAGATATATGGCTCTTGGGGTTATGTTTTTAAAACAAACTTTTCTCTTGAAAATACTTTCCTCAAAACATGCTTTTGAAAGTATTTCTTTATAAAATGCTTTTTTAAAAATAGTTTTTCAAAATTCATATCTGGTCTGGTAACCTTCAGCTCAGATACCACGTGCAACACCCTACGTCCATTAATGTCACTCATAAAGGGAATGCATTAACTTCCATGGAGCGTATTTACTGTATAGAAAAGAATATAACAAGACAGATATAAATAATGGTACTTGAAAATTAACAACTTTTATTGCAGTGGAGAAATAGTTTGATTACAACAACTTCATAAACCAAGTACACTTAATATCCATCTTGATAAATTGTTTCAGAGTACATAAAATAAAAAGCATAAACCCCAACACAAGTAGCCATAAAAGAGATGAGCTAAACTTTACTTTCAGCAATCCAAGCACTTCCAAAAGAGAGAGAAAGAGATCCGAGATCAAGCTCCACTAGTACTAGTCCCACCTTGAGAACCTGGCAGGAAAAGGAAGAAAAGAGGCAAAAACAAGGGGGTCAGACATAAAGTCTGGCGAGTATAATAACTTTAACAATATAATTATTAAAGTAACTAGGATAAGGCATAAACTGGTAAGATAAGATATGACCATGAAACAAGTGGGAATGACAAAGCAAATAAGAGGAATATTTTGGCATTAATCTCGTTCCTAATCACTATAGGATAATTACTATACTGCACCACCACTAGTCACCCTAAAAGTTGATCCCGCCTACAGAACTTAATAATGATAATGGTAGTTTCGTGTACCCCTAGCTGCCTTCATAGGTGCCGTATGCCCCTGTCTCAACTAGTTGTACCTGCTACCCCCATTTGATTGGCTCCCTAACTTGTAGATACCCGTGCTGGTCCCACAGTGGGGTGTATCACTCCCCAAAGTGGCAACCCGATACCACCAAAGATGCACGGCTTATATCTACACGATGCAACAATGTCTTACCTACCATCCCGGGCCCATGCACGCACATGACCCCGTTGGACTTACGTTGCCAATGCTTACCCGTTTTGACCTCTTACAGTCAAATCCAGTAAGCGTGTCCCGTCCTCGACTTGGGTCGAGCTCACAAAGATACTTAATGGGTTACTGGTTTGAAAAGGGCCTCCATGCTTGACACAAGCCTTCCACCTATGCTTTGTCCCCACTAAGGTTTCCCCACTTAACCCCATTCTTATTTATGTCTTCTTAGATTTTTCAATCTTGGTTAAGTGCATCTAATCGTATTTCACATGCCACCCAAGGCAACCACTTAATTTCACATGCCACCCAAGGCAACCACTTAACCCCCCATGTCCCACCACATATTTATCTGGTTAAGTGTTACTTAATTCATTAGAACCGTAACCTTGTAAAGACCTCCCACATTAGGCTGACATTTGCAGTTGCTGGATTTGCCGGACGGGTCTGGGCAGTCTAATACCGCAAACGAGCCTAACCTCGTGTCTTTACAATTGTTACGCATTTAATTCGTGCCTTTAACATCTCACATTAGACTGGCATTTGTGGCTGCTGGATTTGCCGGGAAGGTCCGGGCAGTCTTACACCACAAAAGAGTCTAACCTCGTGTCTTAGGCGGTTAATTATTACACATCTTATTTAACCCCAAATTGGATTAATATCCCTATTCTAATTTGTCAATAAATTCCAAATTTATTTATGTCCATAATTGTCTCTTAAAATTATGTCCATAAATACCACTTATGCCAATTAATGTCTCAAATTAATTATATGCCTTTTAAGGCCATTTTATGCCAATTCACAATTTATGTATATTCAATATTATCCCATCATCCCCACGCTATTCGTACGTTTTCATATGACATATGTTAGACTCGCAAATAGTCTAACTTATAAAAAGAAAAACAACATCACATAACACATAAAATAGATCTAACGATCATGACATAAGATTACATAAACAATAACTTGCGTATGAATTTCATTCAAACTAGCATATGATACAAAACTAGCATAGGTAATTGGGCATAAACTTGCATAACTTATGTACTACTATAGATCCAAACATAAAGGTGTGAACTTGCATATGGATCTAAACATAAAGATGTAAACTTGCATATAGTTCTAAACATAAAGATGTAAACTTGCATATAGATCTAAACATAAAGATGTAAACTTGCATATGGGTCTAAACATAAAGATGTAAACTTGCATATGGTTCTAGGCATAAAGGTTAATGTCACATAAACTAGCATATGCATATACATGTCTCACATATATTTTAACAACCCAAACTTGCATAAGATTCATACATGAATATATGATCCAATCATCACAAACTTGCATAAGATATATGATTCTACTTGCATAAGATTCACATATGAACAAACTTGCATAAGACTAACGTATGATTCAACACCACAAACATGCATATAATTTACATCACATGATTCAAAATCATATTCTCATAATCCCAATTATATCTTATCATAATTAAATTAATTAATTATTTTGTGAAAGCTAGCATACTCACAATTAAAAAGAATAGTCTTGTCTTTCTGGGATCTGCATTCTGAAACTGATTTGCTCGCCTTTAATGTAGACTAATCGTTATTTAGATTTGATTTGATTTTTATTCAACCTTCTATCTTGCTTTAGGGTTGAAAGTGTATGGCGGCTACTCTAGGTTCTCCATTGACGGCATGGCGGCTCTTGTAATCAATTAATGTGATTAGGGCTAGGGGTTTAGGAGTGTTTTTTTATAGAATTTTAATTTAATAAGAGCCGTCGAATTAACCTAGGGATAACCAGAACCATCAGGACCAATCAGATGCTACTTCATCCCTTGGGGCGAATCGGGCTACGGGTTGACAGCCAAACACCCTGGATTGACCCCTAGTCGACCCAGCGGGGCTTGGGTCCACTCCAAAAATGGTGCGGTTCGGCTATTCCCCCTCCCGATTCACTGTTTTGAACTTTTTTTGAATATTATATATATATATATATATATATATATATATATTTCTCTCATATGCATACAAACTTCAAGGCTTAATAATTTCTTCATAACTTATCCGTTTTATGCAAACCAAATGTCTATCTTGACCCAAAATTTTGAGATGAACATAATAGCGCAACCCATTTCACTTAATTCTTGTTCTAAAAATTAAGTATACCTTAATTTTTGAATTTTAATGTTATAAAATTATGGGGTGTTACAGATGTAGACACAAATGCACTATGCATTCATATAGAATTAAATGCATGCTAGGATATTTTATGTACATATTGCATTACTTATTACACTTACAAGCTATGACTGAGCTCATTACTAGCAAGTCTGCAGTTCATAATCACTATGAGTTATGGATGTTTTTAAAAATAATAAGGGTGTGCAACATGGCTGTTTAGAGCGAGTTGTGTTCATCGCCCCTTCAAAAGATTTCGGGACGAAATCTCGAATAATAGGGGGAGAATGTAACACCCTGTAAAATATACTTAATTCAAACATAAGTTAATTTAATTTGAAATAAACAAAAATAATAATAATATGTTATTGTGCTAAAAATGGAATTTTGGACAACTGGGAATTGGACAACGAAAGTATTATAGTTGCAGTCGTGGTGAGATTCTGATTCATTTTCATATTTTATTTACTGAAAACGGAGCATGAATGCAAAAAATATTAATAAATCATGTTGTATGTAAATATTAACGTACAGGGTATGAATTTCAAATAAATATATGTACATACCGGGAATATATTAATTTGTATAAGCACGAAGAGAATATTCCTTTTCAATTCAAACTTGTTTGTATATATTCGTACAAAGAAGGGGACAAGAATAATATAATTAAGGTAAGAAATAAACTGAAATAATTAATGAACGGTCAAAAAGTAATTTATAGGAGACGATTATCTCCTGAGATCGATCCAGAAGGGGGGTCGACCACACTCTAGGAGTGTTGTCAACCATCCAAGTCGACCAACCTCCTATAAGGGGGTGCCAACTGCCCTCTTACAAGGAAACCAAGTGAGGGTTCTTTTATACAGGGACTTATTTATAATTTATGTCAAATTGGCTGGTTAGATTTAATTAGACTAATCTAATGGTCCATATACAAAATGTCAGCTATAAATAGACCCTCATACCCTCACTCCAAACCCTACAAATGTTCTCTTCCCCTCCTCCATGACGCCTTTCTGCCATTGTTAAATCTTCAGAAAAGAAAACAAATTCTTCTTCTATCTTCCAAATCTATTCCTCTATTCTATTCTATTTAGATTTAGATTTCAGATTTTATTCTAGGATTTAAATTTATATGTATAAGATTCTAATGTATGTGATTCTTATATATATACAAATTTGAAAGTTTGGAGCACGATTGTTTGCGAAGGCCAAATCTAAACATTGTTCCACTCAATTCTGTTATTGCTCGTTCTTCTAGCTTTGTGAGTGGAATTCATCTAAGTTACTATTTTCTGTAGTTTTTTAGTTTTAAAGTTGGTTTGTTGTGCTTAGGTGGATTTGAGATACTATGAAAAGAAGACATAATTAAACCCCGTAAATTCTCTATTTATTTAATTGTTCGCAAAAGTGATCAATCTAGTTGTATTTGTGGTTTTGGGTTGTTGTAATAATAAAATAAAAACATGATTCTTGTTGTATAATTTTCTATATTGTTTAGATTCCTTTTTTTTTCTATTTTCATGTAAATCCATATGTTTGGTTTTGTGCAGAAGTTTAAGATTTGGATAGATTTGTAAACCTAATAGGTTTAAATCTCTATTTTTCTAAATAGAGAATTTGAACGTATTATTTACATTGTATCGAAATATTAAGGTTTTGTGTATAAACAAACATAAGAATGAGGGATCTATTCAAAAAAGGAATTATTATCATATATGTATATTTGATATATGATGTCATGTTTTTCTTTTATTGTTGCAATGATCAAGTCAAAACCTGGGTTACATGTTTGAATGTTGTTATGGTATAATATGTACATTTATGCTATTATTGGAGTAAATATAGGAAATGACTTGTACACCTTTGAAATTGGATAGGGATTGACATTTCAAAACGTGGTAAAGACTTTAATTTCGTTCGCATAATTTATGTCGTACACACACGCGCGCGCACACACACACACACAACGTAAATAACGTAATATTAATATATATTAAGTGCGTGATAAATACAATCAAATTAAGAATAGAATTTGAATTTCCCCATACGAATTTGTGTGTGTGTGAGTTAATCGCTTAATTAGTATTAATGACACATGGACATGTGGTCAACCATTACTTGTAGTAGAAGCCTGCCCGGAATCGACTTGCATATTCAGCGTCTACATGTAAATCTGGTTAATGTGAGAGGCTCAGGTTCCATGGGCCATTATAATTAGTACATTATGATGCGAGGTTAAGCCCAGCTTGTAGTAGAAGCCTACCCGGAACCGTCCGGCAAATCCAGCATCTACAAGTGGTTGGCCTAATGTGAGATGTCTAATGTGTGTGTGTGTGTGTGTGTATATATATATATATATATATATATATATATATATATATATATATACTATAGCAACATGTCTTTAAACAGAAAAAGGATTCATAAATTCCACATCTATGAAAAAGAAATAAAGCCTCAAACTTGGACTCAGGCTTAAATTCTTGCCTGGGCTGAAATCACTTCCAGGTCCAACTATGGGCCTGGTTTGAATGGCCGAACAACCCCGAATCGGCCTAAAATTTTAGGTATCTAAAGAAAGTCCCAAGATTTATAATGCAAAAAAAAATCATCCAAAACATATCAAAAATAAGGGAGATACAGCACCCAGAAGTTGGACCTGGGTGCTGTTATTACCCAATAGCAAGTTACAAGCACAAAAGAGTCAAAAAGGTTCCCTATGCTATTTTCTCAAGGTGGGTTGACCCAAAACCATAGTGGGTTTACCTTGGGTTGACCAAAGTGTAAAGTGGGTCAACCCACTTTGCGAACGTCTTCCAAATTGAAAACACGACGAAACCTTGACTTCCTAGCCATGCTCCAGCACCTAACGGTGTTAGACTGAGCCAAAAGTTGACATGCTTATTCATAAAACACTCTACTCTACTACAACATGCAAAAAAAATTCATCCCAAAACAATCAAGGATCAGAAAGATATGATGGCTCAAAGAAAGGATTCTGCTAGAATTTATCAACTTAAAAAAAGAGAAGAACATCTATAAATTTTACTTCATATTTCATACTCAAACAACATAAATTCACAGAAGCTAGAACAATTATGAGTGAATACTTACCTTAATTTTGACTTGCAGCAAGAATAGAGACAAATTGGAGCCTTAGAGGGATTAATTGTCAAGAAAGAGCCTCTTTTCACCTGAGAAATCCATTACAATAGCAGGTAAAAACTAAAATTACAATAATTATGCAAGTCTCAACAAAATCAAATAAAACTTGGATTAGTATTGTGTTTCGAGTGATTACCTGCTGCTATGTGATTTAAAAAACAAAATCTTTGATTTTCTTATAGGTTTGAGGCACTAATTCTTGAGAGAAAAGAGGGTTTTCTTCCTTTCTTTTTACTGGAGAAGAAGGCAATGAGGAAAAAATTAACGTAGCCTCTAATCTCTAGACTTTTCTTTTGTTTAAGAAGTGATTTAGGCCCATTAATCACTAATTAAACCTAAAACCATTTAATTAACCATTTAATTAACCATTTAGGCCAATAGAACTAGTTAAAGCCATGTTAACAACTATTTACCTTATAAAACCATGTTTTATAATATTATTTCTTATAAACCATGGTTAAACTTATTATCATAAATTTTAAATCATTTCAAAACCTATTAACTTTAAAATTCGTATTCTACAAAAAGTTTTACAATTTTCAACTTACTAACAAAATATGAACATTGTGTCCACGTTCGTGTAACTTTTCTCGAATAAAACCAAAACAAATATTTCAAATGACTTATTCTTAATAAGTAAATTGTTAAAACTTTTAAAAAAGACATATTTTCATATATTTCATAATTGTAAGTATTTTACCCATATTCGTGTAACATTTACACTTCATGTAACTTAAATATTTCAATACTTGGGTTTTAGCGAAATAAGATGTTAAAGTATGGTGAAAAGAATTCTCCATATTTATTATTTATCACAACAAGATTTTTTAAATTTATATACATATTTATTATTTTATTCTTATTACAATTTCAGTATTGCCCCAAATATTCAATGATTGAGTTTTTAATCCTGAAAACCACGTATTTTGACATAAAATATATTTCCTATATGGGTTTCTCACTACTAATTTCCCTAGAAGAAATATTTTAACCCTTCTTATTTATGTTTTACACCATATATTATCATTTGTTAATATTTTTTGTTGCCAAATTATTTAATTCTTACCCAAAACCAACATTTCACAATTTATCACTAATTTCACATTTAATCAACCTAAGCCTCGAATTTAATCACTTGAGCGTGATTAAACCCCATGACCGAACTACAAAGCTCAAAATTATTATTAATACAAATAATTAAGTTAAATAACCAAATTAATGATATTTTCAACTTAATTATTAACTAGTTATTTATATTTAAATAGTTAATCATCCCGGTCGGTAATTTCCAAAAACTTTAGTTGTTACCGCTATCAATGAACATGGATTCGAAGGATAGACACTTTTCACAATATAACTAAGTTGATATCAGACATTTGAAATCTCAGCAATTATTTCTAGAACACAGTTCTCTTATTAAGGAAAGAAGAGGAGATATGAGAGGAGGGGATGGTCAAGAGATATGGGAGGAGATGGTTGATTGTCGTAGGTGGTTGTAAGTAAAATCTGATTTCAGCTAGAAGGTGAATCCAATTTAGGGATAAGGATGTTACCATTTTTTATCGCATCAAAGATGATATATTTGTTTATTTTAAGAACAAGAAGAAGTAATAGCGAGAGGAAAAGTATTAAAAGAAAAAAATGAAGAGAAAATAGATGAACGCGTGTAAAGGAAGTGTACACATACTATTTTTGTGATACGTGTTTACCTTTTTTTATTATTTCCTAAAATTTTTCCAAGCATTTCAACTTGAACGATTACATATTAAGTCCTATTGTTATGATACCTGACATTATGTAATCGTTTACAATTTCTGGTCTAATGAAACTGGTTTCGTCGAATTCAAGATTGTTTACAAAATGATAAATTTCCATACTAAAATATTATCTTATTTTATGATTCAATTATGATTCAAATCTAATTGTTTATTATTGTTCATAAATTAACAAAATGTAGAATTGATATTGCTTAATTAAATGTAGTCAACTGAGATTATTGAATCAGTTTTAAATTGGTATTTAATCGCCAATTCAATTTTTAAGTTTGATTTCAATTTTTCATAATAATTTAAAACATTCGAATTTCATGAATCATTACACTCTCCTCCACTCATAACCTTTCGTCCTCGAAAAGGAAATGTCTTATAAACTTTTAAATTAGAATTGTACTTATATATATATAACTAAGCAAGATATTCTTACTTATAAACTTTTATTTACCTTAAAATTTGTTAGAAACAAAATAAGTTATAGCATTTCAAATCTCAAAAAAAAAATCTAATACCCGAATTTATGGGAAAATTTGGGTAGTGTCTCCTTTGTGCGGCTTGATGGAAGAAAATTATAATTATTTAATTTAAAATATACATCACATCTTAGTGATGAGATATCCCAAACCATGGGAAAAATATATATATAATGCAAGTACGATATGTAATCCGAGATACGTTCCTTTTGTTAGCATTATAAGTCCGCTAGCTAATGTTTTAGCATTAAAGTGCAAAAGCGAGCTACAAAAGGAAGCGCACACACCCTTGTAATCTATTAAAATATTCAATAATAATGAGAATCAAGCGTATAAAGTAAATATTAATATAAAAACCATAAGCAATATGTAAGTGAGCATAGTATGTCAAATTTCACTATACATGGAAACAATATTTATTTGTATAATCTAATGTAAACATTTAAATATATACTATTTGATTTTTAACCATTCCATACACTTGACATTCATGTTGTTCAGTTTCAATTTTCTTACACTAATATATTTTTATACGATTCATTTACTTGTTGATTCTTTTTTATTCAATTCACTTACCATTAATTTATTTCTCAACATTCATTCTCTTTGTCGCTTAATGGATTCACATTCTTCGAATTCTAATTTTCTTACATTGAATAATGAATATGCATTTTGCAATTTTAGTCCATTTATTTCAACTTTGATTGATGTCATCTAATTCGTTAAGATGATTTCAATTTATAATTTATATTCTCATTTATTGTTGAATTCATTGATTAAACGACTCATTATCCGTTCTTTCAGTTACATTTATTATACAAAACTTATTTGTTATCAGTTATGAAAAAGTTATGGATGAAATACAAAAACAGATGAAAAATACTTATTCAAAATCTCATAATATTTATTACCATTTATCACCTGTCCCTACTAAAGGTAGGATGACCAGAGCATTTTAACTAGGGCTTTATCCTTTGGTCGTTGCTTTTCAATGGCGGATACGGGTTTTATATAAAATAATTATCAATTAGCGGATGTATTTTTTGACAATAATAAATTTTATGGTTCAGGGTCGTTTCAATGCCTATAAATAATGGCATAGACCCCTAGTCTTTTGCTAACTTTTCCTAAAGCCAGCATCAAAGCTCCGTATTTCTATTTCTCCAATCTCTTCAAAAATTCTAAAATATAAACATATTCAAATCTGATTATCATGGATTGGAGATATTGGATCTAGATCTCTGCAAAATGGTTGGTTCTATGTGTAGGTAAAATTTATTATTAGTTTCCCTTTTCTTTTTCTAATTCTTCTCTAAGATCTACAAATTTTATTATGTATACTTATCCTCTTTTTACAAATATTACATATCTGTAAGATTTGGGATTGTAGGCCTAAAAGATGTGTTCAGATTTGGATTTGGGATGACTTTCAAGTGAGTAGGACAAATATTCATTGATGAAAATATCATATTTAGGTCTATCTCCTATTATGTAAGCTAGAATAATTAAAGTGATCAGGCTGCTCTAAAAACTGTCTGTGGTTGTTGCTTCACTCTAGGAAACTTTTATAGTAGGTAGACAATCTATGTAGCTCTTGTACCTGTTGTATTTACTATTTGTTATAATAAAAAGTGTTATGGATCAGTATAAAAAACGGTCGACTCTACCAAAAAATTATATTTATTTCGTTTGTGTCAAATCTGAATTTGTATGCCAAAAATTTCAAATTTATTTAGTTTGTGTCAAATCTAAAATTGTACATGTATGAAAATATGATATGGATTTATAGGCCTTTCAGTGATGGTATTCTTATCTTTTTAACAACTCTTTAATATATCATGTAGTTTTTGTGGACGTCCTAAATTTGGAAATCAATCCCTTAATATTGTCAGATTTACGAAGTTATTATTCCAAATTTATAGGATTTTTGTGTAAATTACATAACTTGTGCAGTTGATTGTCTTAGAATTATAAACCTGTTTGTGTTTGGTATTGTTTAGGGTTTTACTTAGTTGTTGTGAATTATCCCTTTTTTGCACTATAAATAAGGCAAATTCTATTTAAACCCAGAAATTTGCTGAGTATACCCAGAAAAAACGATGACGAAACTGTCCCTGCTTTGCAATAATTTTTTTCCCAATTTTCAGCATACCTCGTAAAGCCCCTACAAGATTCTTTAGTCTACCTCGTAGAGCCCCTACGGGATTCTTTACTTTACCTCGTAGGGACTCTACGGGGTAAGGTAAAGAATCTCGTAGGGATCTACGAGGGAGACAATAAAATCTCATAGTGCCCTTATGAGGAAGGGTAAAAATGTCTTGTTTTAAATAATACACGGGTGAACTCAGCAAAATACTAGGTTCACCTTTTTTTTAGATTTGCTGGGTTAACTCGGAAAATTCTTGGGTAAAAATAGAATTTGCCTATAAATAATATGGCATTATTCGAAATCTACAAGAAATATTAACAAATCAAATAGGAACAAAATGTAAATTCATTTATTTCGTATGTAGTTTACATCATCAATTGCAAACAAAATATTACTTATTTCTTGTAAATTTGAAATATGTCAATATTCCTTTTAAATAGTTATGCAAAAATTTACAATAATTACAATAAATTCCCTTAAGAGATTTTGAATCTCTACCAAAGTAAACACAAAAAGAGTTGTTCTAATCGTTAGTTTGGGATAGAATACGAAATAAAAAACATAATTAATAACTACATAATTATTGCACTAAAAATATACATACATATAATTAATTAATACACTATGACCCTATCCACCCAAAAACTTATGCTAAACGATGTTATTGATAATATTATTGAATAAATATATATTTAATGGTTAAATTTGAATGGTTTCCAGGTTTTTGGCTATAAAGTAATATTTCTCATATTGAATGGAAATGAATGTTTGTAACCATTGTATTTATTAGCAATAAATGTGGAGTTAATTGCTAAAGATTACAAACAAGTATAGTAAAGGAAACAATATTATAACCATGTTTGTGTGGGGAAGACATAGAAGGAAGTATATGTTAATTGGTTACAATTCAAAAAGGAATAGGAACAAATATTGCATCTCCAATTAGGGAAATTAGCATAATAAACTTATATAAATGAGAACTAATAAATTAAATTATAATAATAATAATAGTAAATAACAGCAGTAATTTTGGGGTTGCAACAAATAGGATTAGTGTAATATAAAAGGACTGATATAAATGACATTTAATAGGTTGTTCATAGCCTTAAGAGATATGACCATAAGGGTCATTGATGGCATGTGGCCGTTATAAAAATTAATTAAAATTAAATGGAATTAAGTGGAATTTGAGCATTAACAACCATACTAAATACTAAATCCAATAAGGAAATAAATCAGTAAATACCATAGGACATGGAGTCATAGGTAATCATCCTTATCTATCTCTAGCTTGGTTCTAAAACATAATATTTAGTCAAAATAAGGATTGGAATTAGTAGGTTAATGATGCCAGGTCAGTTGCGCTATTCGATATAAGTTTGGCATTTCCAACAGTCAGGTACAGGTATAACTGATGTGAGATATCATTAACCATAGGAACCCGCGATGTATTTAATTACATAACACGAATATCTCCTAAAAGGTTTACTTAAAGCATTGTGGTACTAAGTGGTTATAGGATCCGCCTCCCTTCCGAAAGAAGAAACCAAAAAGGAATAATTCTTAGCATAGCCTACTTCGGGATTTGAAGTATTAAGTAGCAAGATTCGCTTATTGGGTAATAAATGATTGAATTCTCCCTTCCCCATAAGGGTAAAGTCGTAGGATCTACCTTTAATTAGCACTAAGTGATCAAATAGCTCACCTCCCTATAAATAATAAGTATTAAATGGTTGATTGGGTGTGAAATCGGTAATCTTTGTAAAAGTCCACTTCCTCTAGGTAGTAAGTGATTGGGCTACAGTCCAACTTGGGATAAGTTATTAAATTACAGCCAAGAAGGTACCATAACCATAGATCTTCCTATCCTATGGGAAGTATTAAGTGACTTGTGAGATTATCTACTAAGGCATGTTAGATAGTAACACGGGTCCACCGGGGGAAGGTTATAAATGATGATAACATGTCTGTTGTCCAGAGGTAATAAGCGACTGCTTACTATCTCTCGTCTCATGCAGGGTTGGGATATGCGTGAATGACGAAAGCATTGAATTAGAAGTACTTAATAGCTAGTTTCCTCATGTTGGATTAGGATACTTACTATCGCTCGCCTCATGCAGGGTCGGAGTATGTGCTTATAACTAATAATCCTAAAACTCCCAACCGAATTGATAAATATGCTCTAAAAGCTAGAGCTGATAACCAGTTCATAGTTTGTTTAGAAAATATCATATATATATATATATATATATATAATAGCACAGTAAAGGCTTTTCTTTTACATGACAAAAAGATTTACGCAAAGGTTCATTAAATTTTATGTTACGGAAAAAAGTTTGCCACTCAGAGTGAGCGAGTCACCCATTTCTCTCGCGGCCGTTCAACTTCCCTGCAATATGGTAGGTTGTGTAGAAGATAACGATTATCACAATGATAATGTAGGTGTAAGAGAAAATGATGTGTAAGATGATAGTGTTGCTCCAGTCATCCACTCCTTCGTATTGAGACCAGAGGAAAAGAGCAGCAATGTTGGAAATATGACACATTCTGTAAACGATAAAAATTACAGCAGATTAAATAATTTTTATTTCAGCAAATATCTTAGAAGTAAATCGTAGAAAAAGAGCCAAAGATAAGTAACCGACTTTACCTAATTTTATGGTTTGTAGTATTAGGAATTTATGTACTCCTTTGCTTACTTTAGTTGAAAAAGTACAAGTACATTGCTACATAAACATAATCATCTTTACTGCAGTAAACACTACAACCACAATTAATGTAAAACAAAAACAAGCTCTATTTGGGAGTACCATAACTACATAAATACATGCTTCATTCTTCAATAGAAGAAAATTACATAAACATCAATAAAGCTGACTATGGTACTAGTGATTACTGATAACATTAATAAAGCCGACTATTTTTATGTAGCAATGTACATATACTTTTCCAACTAAAGTACATAAAAGAGTACCAAAATCCCTAAAGCTAAAAACCATAAAATTAGCTGAAGTCAAGTAATTATCATTGAATATTCTATGATTTACTTCTATTATATTTACAAGAATAATTTTTTTAAATTTGTTGTAATTTTTTGCTTTTACAAAATGCGTCGCATTTCAAATATTACTCTTCTTTTCCTCTGGGCTTAATACGAAGGAGTAGATGATGGGAGAAACGATATCATCATACATATTATGTGCGCTTACACCTTCATTTTTATTGTAATAATCAATATCTTCTACATGGCCTAACATATTGTATGGAGCTGAGTCGCCGCGTGAAAAATGAGCAAGTCGCTCACTATGAGTGACATACTTCTTTTGCATAACAAAAAATTTAATGAAACTTTACTTGAATCTTTTTGCCGTGTAAAAGACAAGCCTTTACTGTGTTGTTTATCTTATATATGATATCTTCCTAAACATCATATGCACAGTTTATCAACTCTCGCAATTAGGGTATATTTATTCATTCAATTCTGAATTTTTGGATTATCAGAAAAGCCCATACTCTCAATTGATCACTTTCACTCTAATCAAATGTTGTGCAGTTATAGCGCTTAGCAGTTCTATGAAGGTTGAGGTGCAAAAAGGTGTAGCGGGGATAAGGCGGGGAAATATTAGAGATATAGCGGAAGCGCAGAAAGGTTCATTAAATGTTAAAACCGAATATTTAAAACTAATTAATTATCATTTCCACATTATATGTGTAGAAAAATCCAATATTAATTAATCTTATATAACAAAACCAAAAAGTATCATGGTTATTCACACTAGATTTGATCACTATATTAGATTTCTATAATGTACTAGTATTTTTTGCCCACTTTTGAAACGACCCGAACTTCCCCGGCCTCCGAAGAGAAGAGAAAGAACGAATTGTTTTGAGAATACGACAAATCAGAACGCATATAAAAGAACATTTCCTTGTATATCACAACAATGCATCAGAATACAACAATATACAGAGTATAAATGAATAAATATTACACAGAAATATCAGAGATTTAAATTACATTTAAATACATAGCAGCGGAAAATAATACAATACACAACTAGAAGAGATATACGGATACAAAGCTTTCCGGATATCATTCCAGCTGTAAACCAGGATCTTGTGAATATAAATCTGCAAAACCAAAACTACTAGCTGCCCGTGTCAAAATAAGGGCACCCAGAGTTTAGGTTAAAACAATAAACTCCAGGTCAGTCATGGGACTGGTGTGAGAACTAAAACAGTTGTAAATCTTTATTTTAAAGTTAGGTAAATCAAGGGACCATGCCGTATAACACGGAACGGGTTTCCTCCCAAGAATACCAGTGCATAAAACAACAGTGCAATGCTAAATAAAGAAAAATGAAGCTATTATAAGACCCAGGTCCTATCACACAATGCAACGCAAGCCGGGGGATAGGGTTTTTACCTTATAATAGCCAAGAATGCTTGATACGTTTAAAAGAAATCATTTGATACTATTATAAGTGTATAGTGTATAAAACAACTTCAAATCATAAGTATCAATCATAGGCGGCATGAATGCCCCATAACACTATGTCGCCATATATGTATACAATCAAAATCGCAAATGTCACGTATTTGGAAATTGGATTTCCGTCTGTGAACCGAGGCAAAAGATAGTCCTCACCGACTTCGAGACTCTCTAGCCCGAGCCTCAGGGTCAGAGCGCATCGACCCTTGGATCCTCAGGGCCAGTCCACCGATGTGGATTAAACTTAAACCCTGAACATGCGTTTCCCAGCCCTTTGGGGCGTAAATGAGCCAACGAATGGCTCCATCGGACCCGGATCGTCCGATCTAACCGAGGCGCCTCGCAATAGCAACAACCACATAGGTGAAAAGTATATAAATGTCAGGGCTGGTTGGTCACTGACACCACCCTAGCTAGAAAGAAACGCATGCCCTCCCTGACGTCCTCTCCCGTTTTTGGTTCACAACCGGGGTTCGAAACTCGCGAAGCAAACGTTACACAAAGCTACGCCACAAAGGCCGTGCTTTGATCATCACCACAAGACTTTGCTTTTCAACAGAAGCCTCGATCCATTGCCACTTAGGCATGCCACATAGGCAATTCACTCCATGCGATTGATATCCATCAGTATATAACCCCTGAGCTCGTACGTCTCAGAGAAGGGCGTTAAGCAAGAGAATAAATTCTCCGCCGCCAACAAATATATATTTAATAGAAATCAATTACACCGACTAAAATCCAATGTCAGACACACAGTCCATTTACAAGTCCGTTCTGGGTCTGAACGAAACCGGAGGCACCTAGTACCCCGCATATCCATCGATCTCCAAGTACGTCTGGACGATCACCAACTGTTTCCATCTTCTTGGGTGTACAGCCCAATCAAGATCATCAGTAATTACCCAAATGACGTGAAGACCTCCGGTCTTCGACCATCGTCTTCATCTTCGACTTATCGTCGTATCAGTTATTCAGAATGGGATAAACCCGGTCTTCCCGAATAACTCGCGTATATTTCAGATAAGTGTTACACAAACACAACATACGCCTCATTCCAATTCATCAGTCACTAACCGTAAATTAATCAAGAGAATAACTCCCCAAATATTAACCCCGAAGGCCGAAACCAACATCAGATCAATATCCCGGAAACCATTCTGCTTAGCTAACCGACAGTTAGTTTATAAATTTCACATTCATAGGGAAAGGTTCCCATTAATTTTATCAAAGATAATTTCTTTAAATTTATTCTTTAATCCACTTTTGAATATCAATTCAAACTAGTCGGGATTAGCGAACCTTACCGAAGTAATCATTTATTTTATTTTCCACTCCCAACCTATTCATCCCATGAAGTAAAACTGGTAATACTTCATATCTAACGCCATGGTGTTATCGGCAAATTCAATTACCATTTCACGTTCAAATCTAATTAAAGATTTAACTATCGCCTGGAGCAAAACTGGTGATACTCCATTCTCGATTATTTCAATCTAATTAAAGATTCATTAAAACTCCACTTAGTTTTAATCGTTAACTGGGTTAAAGAATTAGTGTCATTTAAAACACGGTTCACGATAAACCCAAAACCATATTCCATTAATTATCGGGTTAAAGAACGAGTGTTATTTAAAACGCTGTCCACAATAAACCCAAAAATCAATATCAATTCAATTTCAATTAAATATTATTGGTACACTTCATTAAATCCACATAAAAAGATTTAATCTTTTCTCAACTGGGTTCAAGAACAGTGTTAATGAAGACACCATTCACGACAAACCCAAATCACATTTGATATTAAATACAAGGCTCTGAATAGAAAATATCCCGGCTTATATTCAATATCAAATTCTACGACCAACAAATATCGTATTGGAAATAACGATATATATATATCTATATCTTTCAAATTTCCATAACAACATCTATATAGTCACGAAATCCAACATCGAAATATTCCGAAGACAATTTCGATTCAAATCCATTCCAATGCAATCATTGGAAATTCTGGTTATTTTCAAAACCATTTCAAATTCAATTTATTTATTCAAAAATAAATAGAATTATAATTCTAGTTCAAAACTAGTTCATTTCGATAAAAATCTATTTTTATCTTTTCAAATATGGAGTTTTTCATCCCAATTCTTTCTAAATCATTTCTTATGATTTTACACAAATTATTACTATTTTTAATAATTTTATCAAGGCCCGTACAGTCGATTTCCATCAATGGCCATCGAACTGCACTTACAGCGACCTTTTCCAAATTTGATTTGGACATAATTCCAAATCCAACCGTTAGATTTCAAATTTCTAATATTCGTTAGAAAGCTCTTTTCGATACGAACCCAACGGTTCCGGTTTTAGGAGAATCCGACGGTCGGATCTCCCGCAATATCCGTTCGAAGTCAATGGTCGAAATTCGCGAACTGCCACGACGCGGCGCGTTCTATTCAGGCCATTATATTATATATAAAATATATATAATATATACTTCGTCGTTTTCCTTTTAAAACGTGCTTTATAAATCGTTTTAAATTCGTTTTCAAAACGGTTTCAACTTCATATTCAATTTCAAATTAAAATTGAATATTCCAATATAAATTCATTTTAAATTCTTTTCAAATCGATTTTAAATTCATTTAAATTCAATTTCAATTCGAATTCATTTATATTCAATTTCAATTCGAATTTCAATTCTATTTAGTTTCAATTCGAATTCATTTATTCAATTTCAATTCGAATTCAATTCTATTCAGTTTCAATTCGAATTTCTATTCTTTTCAAAATATTAGATTTTGAAATCACTTTCGATATTCATTATAAAATCGATATAAATATCGTTCACGTCAAAATGGCGTCAATCTAATCAACACGGCTTCATATATTGATATTTTCAAATATTCCATTTCGAATATTTCTATTTCAAATATTTCTATTTCAAAACTGGAATGAGGCCCAATCAATTACCATATAATGTTAATTATATGGATTTTCTACAACACATGTATATATCAACAACGATGAATAATCAACCATCATCCAAGGTGCATTCTACACTGTATAAGCATCAAAGATAAATATTCAACGCTTATAACAGCCTGTCAATCCATCGATCGACATACAACTAAACAATCTGGATTAGTGTACGTCAAATATCATCCCATTACCAGTGTGGGGTTTCAAGCAATCAAACACAGATTTTTATTTGTGCAGTTGGGCGATGTGTAAAATTTATCGTCCCAATCAATGTCCTTCAAATAGGTGTACATAAACAAATCGTCCGGTTTGTAAATGAATATTTATTTATTCACATTCACGTTAAAAATTATATTTTTAACGATCAAACTATTTTATTCAACCTATGAATATTCTATTTGGTTCATCTATTAAATAAAATGTTATCTTTATTTTTCTAACTTATTTTTAGAAAATTTCGGCGGCATAACGGCACGATACTAGAAACGGGACAAGGCCTAGCCTTATCCCCAGTCTAGTGAAGGCCCACGCCATTCACACATCAATCAAATCAATTTCATTCCACCAAACAATTCAATTCAAACCAAATAATCTAACTAATTTTTGCAATCAAACAAACAAGTCCATGGTCTGTGGACGATTGTGTCGGGTGCTACTAAGCACCGTCTGCATCCTAGTATATATATATAACTAGAAAAAGAAATTGAAAGGTGAGAAATTCTCACCAATAGCTATCCAACTTCACGACACTTCATTTATAGAAATCTTCATCGTTATCGCATCTTCGTCATCTTCGTTGCTGCAGCCCCTACATATGTAAAAATCGAATTTTTACTTCATTATTCAATATATAAAAAATCGAGTTTTTACTTTGCTATTCAATATATAAAAATCGAATTTTTACTTTGTTATTCAATATATAAAAATCGAATTTTTACTTTGCTATTCAATATATAAAAATCCTATTTTTACTATGCTGCCATATAAAAAGATTTCGCCCTTTTTTCAATTTAAAAATCTCGCCTTTTTCAGTTTAAAAATCTCGCCTTTTTCAGTTTAAAAATCTCGCCTTTTTCAGTTTAAAAATCTCTCCCTTTATATCGTTAATAAAAATCCAACCTTTGTATCATTATAAATCATATTTTTTTATAAGGTAAATAAAAAAAAGAAAACAAAATCAGAGGACTCACAAAAACCTAGGGTTTTGAATGTTGGAGCTCACTGGGGCTCGTCGGAATTGCTGGTGGAGTGGGGGCGCTTCGCAGGTGGGGCGCCGGAGCAGGAGGGTGGCGGAGCATGGTCAGGCGGCTGCGGAAGCTTCTGGCGGGTCTCACGATGGCGCGGTGACGGGTTCAACTGGAGAAAGGGGGAGCGAGAGAAGAGGGAGGCGACGAAGGAGAGAGGGCGCGATGGTGGTCCTGGGTGGCGGCGACCAGTGGAAGGCGGCGGCTTCGTTTCTCTCTTCTTCCCCCTTTTTTTTTCTTATCTGAATGAATCGAAGAATAAAAGGGGGGGCATGGAAGTTATAGGAGGAGGGAGATTTGATTTATTTAATTTATTTAATTATTTAATTTGCAAAAAGTTGACTTTCACAAACGACCTCTAAACGAGGCCCACCGCCTGTCGTCCATAGCGTTTTACCCCCATTCCGAACACAATGGGATATGTATCGCAAGCTGATTCGATAGTTACCATCAGTTTCCGTTGAATTTACATTTAAATCTATATATTCTATTTTAAACATACATTTCAATTTACCAGGGTCACATACTAACTAGAAAAATTTCAGAAAAATATTTTCTAGCTTCGTATTGACGATACGGTCCTAACAAAACTAGTTTCGTCGAATTCTGAGACCGCTTGAAAAATGGCCAATTTCCAATCGATTAAAATCAACTGAAACTGGTCAAACGCGTTTTCCTTTGCCACGCTCATATATTGATCCGAAAAAATTATGAAATTTAGAATCTAGCAATAACTTGACATCACAGACCCAACAAAAGTGGTTTCGTCGAAATTCGAGGTCGTTTGCAAAATTCCCTATTTTTAAGGGCCCGAATTCCATAGCGACTATTCATAATTTTCAACTGGACATATCTTTTTATTCCCGCTATGAAATTTCGATTTTTCGAATTCGCTAGAAAGATATTATCAATTAGATCCTAATGTTTTTGGTTTCACTAAAATCCGGATTGTTTTGCACCCGGTACATTCAATTGAAGTTTGAAATCGAATTATCGAACTACCGCGCCATTTTCAATTCCTTTTATAATTTAAAATAATTATTTATATTCTAACGACGACGTATATAATATATACGTTTGAATTCCATTCAAAATAAATTTCTCGTCGATATTATTTAAAATAATTCATTTTAAATAATCAAAATTCGCTAAAATTGCCAAAATAAAATTTTTAAACTGGCCCAGATTTTCGGGTTGTTACAATCTCCCCCACTTAAAACTTTTCGTCCCCAAAAAGGAACAAAGTCGAAAGTGGTTTGATCAATCAACTCTACGTTCGATCTGGCTTCCATTCTCCAACTTTTTAGTTTCTGAGAATTTTCAAAAATTTGGCTAACACCCGGAATTTTCGAAAAATTTCGCCATAACCTCCCCTGCAATAGGAGCATCGGGAAATCTCAAATGGCTTCCCCGGTCCTTCTGATCTCAAAAAGAAAAAGAAACAGCCAAGCGGCTAGCCAATCGGCTCATAAAATCATCATCACCCAAACAAAACAGTAAATTATGTAGTAAACATGTACCTATTTGTCGGGCAAACAAATTTTATTCTCTGCTCTAGCCTCCTTGCTATGACCTGTTCAATGTAAGTACATATATGCAAGCAAATGCGACCAATTTCAATACAATTCACTATTTGATCAAATTGGCTATATGGTTAAAATTTCAATTAATCAAAACAGTAATCAAACAACACAACCATCAATCAATTAGTTGATTAGCTTCTCAAATTCATAATTTTGATACATATACAAAAATCATGTTTTTGATGCCAAATCACATCAATAGGCCTTATCTAATTTTTGGTTCTCACACCAGTCAATAGGAAATATATAGATATCACACCTTCGAAACACGAATACCAATTCTGATGATGTTCGAACTATCATCAGAATCATCTCCGGGCGACTAGAGTGTGATTCTATATCTATCCAGCATATTAAAACTTCAAATACACGTTTGCAAGGCGTATATGCAAAATCCTTATATACTGGACTGTCCTAATCAATATGAAATAAATAATCAAATACGAATAGTTGATTTAGATTTTCAAAACAAAAATTGTTTTCATTTTAAAAATATACTCTTCACACTCGTCCTAGGATACTACTGATCCCATCTCTAACGAGTCATTCTAATTGGATATTACTAATCCAATATCTGATGAATTCTTTCGTACGGTTCTAATGTGCCTTATTCTCTAAGCTTTGTAAACCAAAGCTCTGATACCACGATGAAACGACCCGAACTTCCCCGGCCTCCGAAGAGAAGAGAAAGAACGAATTGTTTTGAGAACACGACAAATCAGAACGCATATAAAAGAACATTTCCTTGTATATCACAACAATGCATCAGAATACAACAATATACAGAGTATAAATGAATAAATTTACACAGAAATATCAGAGATTTAAATTACATTTAAATACATAGCAGCGGAAAATAATACAATACACAACTAGAAGAGATATACGGATACAAAGCTTTCCGGATATCATTCCAGCCGTAAACCAGGATCCTGTGAATATAAATCTGCAAAACCAAAACTACTAGCTGCCCGTGTCAAAATAAGGGCACCCAGAGTTTAGGTTAAAACAATAAACTCCAGGTCAGTCATGGGACTGGTGTGAGAACTAAAACAGTTGTAAATCTTTATTTTAAAGTTAGGTAAATCAAGGGACCATGCCGTATAACACGGAACGGGTTTCCTCCCAAGAATACCAGTGCATAAAACAACAGCGCAATGCTAAATAAAGAAAAATGAAGCTATTATAAGACCCAGGTCCTATCACACAATGCAACGCAAGCCGGGGGATAGGGTTTTTACCTTATAATGGCCAAGAATGCTTGATACGTTTAAAAGAAATCATTTGATACTATTATAAGTGTATAGTGTATAAAACAACTTCAAATCATAAGTATCAATCATAGGCGGCATGAATGCCCCATAACACTATGTTGCCATATATAGGTTATACAATCAAAATCGCAAATGTCACGTATTTGGAAATTGGATTTCCGTCTGTGAACCGAGGCAAAAGATAGTCCTCACCGACTTCGAGACTCTCTAGCCCGAGCCTCAGGGTCAGAGCGCATCGACCCTTGGATCCTCAAGGCCAGTCCATCGGACCCGGATCGTCCGATCTAACCGAGGCACCTCGCAATAGCAACAACCACATAGGTGAAAAGTATATAAATGTCAGGGATGGTAGGTCACTGACACCACCCTAGCTAGAAAGAAACGCATGCCCTCCCTGACGTCCTCTCCCGTTTTTGGTTCACAACCGGGGTGCGAAACTCGCGAAGCAAACGTTACACAAAGCTACGCCACAAAGGTCGTGCTTTGATCATCACCACAAGCCTTTGCTTTTCAACAGAAGCCTCGATCCATTGCCACTTAGGCATGCCACATAGGCAATTCACTCCATGCGATTGATATCCATCAGTATATAACCCCTGAGCTCGTACGTCTCAGAGAAGGGCGTTAAGCAAGAGAATAAATTCTCCGCCGCCAACAGATATATATTTAATAGAAATCAATTACACAGACTAAAATCCAATGTCAGACATACAGTCCATTTACAAGTCCGTTCTGGGTCTGAACGAAACCGGAGGCACCTAGTACCCCGCATATCCATCGATCTCCAAGTACGTCTGGACGATCACCAACTGTTTCCATCTTCTTGGGTGTACAACCCAATCAAGATCATCAGTAATTACCCAAACGACGTGAAGACCTCCGGTCTTCGACCATCGTCTTCATCTTCGACTTATCGTCGTATCAGTTATTCAGAATGGGATAAACCCGGTCTTCCCGAATAACTCGCGTATATTTCAGATAAGTGTTACACAAACACAACATACGCCTCATTCCAATTCATCAGTCACTAACCGTAAATTAATCAAGAGAATAACTCCCCAAATATTAGCCCCGAAGGCCGAAACCAACATCAGATCAATATCCAGGAAACCATTCTGCTTAGCTAACCGACAGTTAGTTTCTAAATTTCACATTCATAGGGAAAGGTTCCCATTAATTTTATCAAAGATAATTTCTTTAAATTTATTCTTTAATCCACTTTTGAATATCAATTCAAACTAGTCGGGATTAGCGAACCTTACCGAAGTAATCATTTATTTTATTTTCCACTCCCAACCTATTCATCCCATGAAGTAAAACTGGTAATACTTCATATCTAACGCCATGGTGTTATCGGCAAATTCAATTACCATTTCACGTTCAAATCTAATTAAAGATTTAACTATCGCCTGGAGCAAAACTGGTGATACTCCATTCTCGATTATTTCAATCTAATTAAAGATTCATTAAAACTCCACTTAGTTTTAATCGTTAACTGGGTTAAAGAATTATTGTCATTTAAAACACGGTTCACGATAAACCCAAAACCATATTCCATTAATTATCGGGTTAAAGAACGAGTGTTATTTAAAACGTTGTCCACAATAAACCCAAAAATCAATATCAATTAAATTTCAATTAAATATTATTGGTACACTTCATTAAATCCACATAAAAAGATTTAATCTTTTCTCAACTGGGTTCAAGAACAGTGTTAATGAAGACACCATTCACGACAAACCCAAATCACATTTGATATTAAATACAAGGCTCTGAATAGAAAATATCCCGGCTTATATTCAATATCAAATTCTACGACCAACAAATATCGTATTGGAAATAACGATATATATATATATATATATATATATATATATATATATCTTTCAAATTTCCATAACAACATCTATATAGTCACGAAATCCAACAACGAAATATTCCGAAGACAATTTCGATTCAAATCCATTCCAATGCAATCATTGGAAATTCTGGTTATTTTCAAAACCATTTCAAATTCAATTTATTTAAAAATAAATATGTGACGGCCCGCCCCGCACCAACCGACATTTACTCCAAAGGTGCGCTGTACACATGTCCAGTTAGCACGGAACGGGTCGCCAGAAGGGAAAAAGGAAGGAGGAAATGAACATACAAAGAACCTGTAGAATGTCTCACAGCGTATAGAATAAAATATAGTAGTAACATACTTGACATAAAACAGGAGAGACAGTGCATAAGCTGAAAATCAGAACTAAACATCATAGCAGCGGAAATTCAGAATACAGCTTATTACAACTTTCATACTGTCTCAAAGCAAAAGTAAGGTAAATGAGGTAACTACTAATGCCCAAGTAGCGACCATCAACGATACAGGGAGAATGTGTGAATATATATATATATCATACGTGGAAGCCTCTTGCCCGCCTCCGAATCAGCTACTCGCACATCACCAGCTAACCTGTCTCTAGTCTGCTCGTGTGAGCACCTAGAGTAATAAGAGGAGACATAAAACTCTGGGTCAGACATAAAGTCTGGTATGAGCGATAAGCATCTAAAGTGAACAATAACAGGTAGACTAAAACATACCTGAACCTGGACCTGCAACCAAAGAGTTAGCACTACATACTGTACAACACTCTAAGGTATCATATCAAACAGTGTAAAGATACGGAGGTGGGGGAGGTGTGCATGTCATAGGGATGGCAAACAATCAAACATAGCATCCATCCTCACATCTCTCACTCAGTGCATAAAGCATACGATGTTCACCACTTCGATCACCCAACATTCCTTGCTACGATCACTTTGCCCCATGAAGTCATAAATGGCTTCACTGCACTGAAAACGTAGCCACTAATTCCTTGCTATGTCCACTTGCCCCATGGAGTTATTCACCCCATCTGCGCTGGCTCATAGCCTTACCAATCCTTACTACGTCCACTTGCCCCATGGAGTTATTCACCCCATCTGCGCTGGCTCATAGTCTTACTACGCATCACCTTGCCCCTCAGGTCATAATGACCCTACTGCACTGATAACGTGGTCTTGCTACCATCACCTTGCCCCTCAGGTCGTAATGACCCTACTGCACTGATAAGTAGCCCATCATTCCTTTTAGTGGTGAATCGAAGTTATGAACGTCGACAACTCCTTGGCACACGTCCCGCAGCAAAGTCCAACCATGAAGTGAACTCGTTGGTTCCCAACTGGTTCCGGGATCCTGAGCTCTAACTTCCCCTATTGGACTACCTTTGCATCTCGGGTTATTGGTCAATACTGGGTCGGGTCGGGTTCTTCCTCAGGTCATCGGTTCGGGTCGGTGCTTTTTACCCGTTCGGGTCGGGTCCCCCTTCTGATGCGGTTCGGGTAGGCATTCCTCTGGGTTCGAGTCAGCTGCTTCTTCTTCTTCGGGTCGGGTCGGTGCTTCCTTTCAGTTCGGGTCGGGTCCTTCTTGGTTCGCGCTTTCGATCCGTCTTCATGCTCCCCTTCATATGCTCCTATCCGATCCGCTTTCTTGCTCCTGCTCTGATTCGCCTTTGTATTTCCGATCCGATCCGTCCTCTTCGATCCGATCCGTCATCCTCTATCCGATCCGATCCCAGTTCAGCTAGCGTGGCCTTCCTTTTTGCCACTTTTCCAAGTGTTGGGTTCCGATCCGATCAGATTCTTGGCTCAGTTCCACATATCCGATCCGAGCCCCCTTATCCGATCCGATCCGAACTCTACACTGTTTTCTGAAACTGTTCCGGCAAGGGTTTACGCCATTCGACGACGTTTTCGACCATTCTAACTATTGAAATCAATCACAAAGCATTTCATACCGTCATAGCAACATGCATAATCAACCACAAACATCATTCACATCAATATCATAGGTCAAAATGGATCCAACATACCCAAAATCCCATATTTCCCCTTAAGCATGTTTAGGTGAAACTAATGATAGGATTAGCAAAACTTAACCAAATTAACCCAAATTCATATCAGAGGTCTAAAACATCATTTAGGAATTTATGAATATTTTTCCCGAATTTTATCATGCTTAAATTCGCTAATTAGCACTAATCACCCCTAATTAGCCATAATTAGTGTAAAACTATGCAAATCACTCACCTTAGCCACAAAATAAACTAAGATCTGAAATAATTCTCTGATTTGATGTGAATCTCAATGCCAACAGCAGCTCCTATGTTGATTTGGTGAAGATCTTCCTTGATTAGGGGTTGCTAAGCCAAATCCTTAACCTAAAGGTGATTTGGAGGTGATTTAGAGGTTGGAGGTCATTTTTAGGGTTCCTTGGTGATAAGTGGAGGCTAGAAAACTGAAATGGAATGATTCTCCATCTCATTTCAGCCCTCCCATAACCCTAATCCCGAAATGGGTTATGGGCCTACTCACTAATCACCCGATTTGGCCCGATTAAACAGTTTTTCACACTCCAAACCTTGTTTCAGCCATATCTCCCAAACGGTATGTCCGTTTGGCTAATGTGACCACTCTACGGAAAGAGAAACCATCAAACGAATCAAATGGAAGTGGTTTCAGGTCAAAATTCCTTCCCAATCAAAAGTTATGGCCAAAACAGTACCGACTAGGGGCAAAATGGTCATTTAAAAATCGACAAAAATCATGGACATGGGAAATGACTCTAATAGATGTTTCCCAAAGTTACATGACCATACGACTTCACATGGGAAAGAAATAAATATTCTACGATTCTATGATGTGTAGAATACGGGTCATTACACTCTCCCCCCCTTAAGAAATTTCGCCCCCGAAATTCCCTAATCCAAACATTCACAAAGATTCCCGCATGCCTATCAATCATAAAGCAACAATCAAATATGCAAAACAAGCTAAACAAGTCTATCCTAGCATGCGGAAAAACTAAATTACGAAGTAAATCTTACCAGGCAAAGACTTCTGTATATGCCTTCCTAATGCTCTCCTCTGTCTCCCAAGTATAATCATTCTCGTTCTCGCCCCACTGAACCTTGACTAGCTTCACCGCCTTCCTTCGAAGTTGCTTCGTATCGTGCCCCACAATACGAATCGGCTTGCGGTTCCCAACCGCCTCAGGTTCTACTTCGAAGTCCTCTAACTGATCAGGTGAAATAGTCACATCTGAGTCGTGAACGAACTTCCTTAGTTGGGAAACATGAAATACATTGTGAACTCCTGCCATCTTCTCTGGTAAGCCTACTCTATACGCCAAATTCCCGACTAGTTCAAGAACAGGGAACGGGCCAACAAATCTTGGTGCCAACTTGCCTCTCCTGCCAAATCGAACCACACTCTTCAACGGAGAGATCTTGACAAACACCAAGTCACCAACGGAGAATTTCAAGTCTCTTCTCCTCTTATCGGCATAACTCTTCTGTCTATCTTGGGCAGCTTTCATTCGTTGCTGAATGACCTTAATCTTATCGGAAGTTTCTCTCACCACATCTGGTCCAAGCACAAACTTCTCGCCAGTCTCTATCCAACATGATGGTGAGTTGCACGGTCTTCCGTACAAAGCTTCATATGGAGCCATCCCGATACTGGATTGGTAGCTATTGTTGTATGCAAAGTCTACTAGATGCAAATGGTCATCCCATGATCCACCAAAATCCAATATACAAGCTCTCTAGAGATCTTCCAATATACGATTCACCCTCTCCGTCTGACCGTCGGTCTGAGGATGATATGCGGTACTGAGATGTAATCTTGACCCTAGAGCCTCTTGTAAGCTCTTCCAAAACCCACTAGTGAACAACGGGTCTCGGTCACTCACAATGCTTTTGGGTACTCCATGAAATCTCACTACCCACTTCATATACAATTTTGCCAACTTGGCTGCCGTTCTGGTCGATTTGACTGGTATAAATCTTGCGCTCTTGGTCAATCGATCCACAATAACCCAAATGCTATCGTATTCCGATCTAGTCCTTGGTAAGCCATCGATGAAATCCATCGAAACTTGCTCCCATTTCCATTCGGGAATTTCTAATGGTTGTAACAACCCACTAGGCTTCTTTTGCTCGGCTTTAACTAGCTGACAATTCATGCATTTGGATATAAACTTCCCAACGTCTCTTTTCATCCCTTCCCAGTAGTAAGTCAGTCTCATGTCTCGATACATCTTATTACCACCTGGATGTATAGTCAGTTTTGAGTGATGACATTCTCTAAGCACTTCATCTCTCAAACCATTTACATTGGGCACAACTAATCTTCCATTCTTTCGAAGCCATCCTTCTCGATCAAGCCCATACACATTCATCTCCTCACCAACTCCCATTTCTAACTTGGAGATGATTTCTAGTAGATTAGGATCGTCCCTCTGGCTGGAACCAATTCGCTCTATCAAAGTAGGTCTGATCGTCAGACTAGCTAGCATAACTGGATCCAATTCGCACTTTGGTCTGAAATCAAACCCCGCGATATACTCCAGTTGCTTCCATTCAAGAAACATTGCCCCTAAGATGGCATGTCTCATACTCAAGGCATCGGCTACCGCATTACCCTTCCCAGGTGTATACGCGATATCAAAATCATACGAAGCCAAGAACTCTAACCATCTCTGCTGACGGAGATTCAGATCTTTCTGAGAGAAGAGATACTTTAACGATTTATGATCGGTAAACAACTCGAATCTTTCTCCTAAGAGATAGTGTCTCCACATCTTCAGCGCAAATACAATCGCTGCCAATTCCAAATCATGGGTAGGATACTTCTTCTCATGCGGCTTTAGCTGTCGACTAGCATAAGCTACAACCCTACCTCCTTGCATCAATACTGCACCCAGTCCGGTACCACAAGCATCCGTGTATACCGTCATCTCTTCATTCCCTTTAGGAATGACTAACACTGGCGCACGCGTCAACATCTCCTTTAGACTCTTGAAGGCATGTTCACACACTCCGTCCCAGACGAAGGACTGATTCTTCTTAGTCAACTGAGTCAACGGTGCTGCAATCTTGGAGAAGTTATGGATAAACTTACGATAATATCCAGCTAATCCCAAGAAACTTCTTACATCTGTTGCATTCTTGGGTGTAGGCCAATCCTGTACCGTAGCCACCTTCGCGGGGTCCACGGCAGTACCACTCTCTGAAACAACATGACCCAAGAATCTTACTTCCCTTCTCCAAAAATGACACTTAGAGAATTTCGCTTTCAATTGGTGTTTCCTCAACACCTCCATCACTATCCTCAAGTGCCCCTTGTGTTCCTCCTCTGTCCTTGAATAAACAAGGATATCATCCACGAACACAAGAACAAACTTATTCAACTGATCTCTGAATACTCGATTCATAAGATCCACAAAATAGGCTGGTGCATTGGTCAACCCAAACGGCATAACCAACCACTCATAAAATCCAGATGGCGTCCTAAATGTCGTTTTCGGAACACTCTCATCTGCTACTCGAAGCTGATGAAATCCTGTCGCGAGGTCCAACTGGGAGAACACTCTAGCTCCTTCCAGCTGATCAAACAAATCATCTATCCGCGGTAGAGGATACTTATTCTTCCTCGTCACCTTATTCAACTCGCGATAGGCCACACACAAACGAAGGGAACCATCTGCCTTAGTGGCAAACACAACTGGTGCTCCCCACTCGGAGACACTCCTTCTAATAAATCCCTTCTTCAATAGATTGCTGACTTGCACCCCGAGCTCTCGCTGCTCCCTTGGTGCCATACGACGAAGTGGCATCACTATAGGTCTGGCGTCTTTCACTAAATCAATACGGAACTCAATCTCTCGGTGTGGTGGAAGCCCGGTCACCTCCTCGAAGACGTCCGGATACTGGCCAACCACGGGCACATCTGACAACTCATCTTGCGGGATGTCGAGGGAATTTACAAAACTAGCCATAACCCCATCACTAGGTAGGCTACCAAACACTACCCTCCGCCCATCATCCGCCCTCACTGTCACCAAGAAGCCCTCACAGTCTACCACCACCCCGTATCTTTGGAGCCAATCGACTCCCAATATAATGCCATACCCAGTAAATCCCAAAACAAAACAATCACATACAAACATACATCCATGACTCGATAAGACCAAATTCCTGCAAATCATACTCAGGCTAGTCGAACCACCAATCGGGTTCGTCACAATCAATGGTCTATCGACTATCTCGGGTTCCAGTCCCAATCTATCTACCAGGTCACTAGATATGAAGGAACGGGAAGCCCCAGTATCAAACAAAACTCGAACTGGTATATCATAAATAGAAAGCTTACCTTGAATAACAACATTCTTTCCTTTCTCCGCCGCAGTTGGGGCATTCGACGAAGAAGGAACAGCATCAATAGCATATGCTTTCACAATCTACTTCTCCTTAAGAGGTTGCGGACACTTATCTTTCTGATGTCCCACTTGACCACAGTTGTAGCACTTCCTTTCCGCTGGCTTGGCCCGACATTCCTTAGCATAATGGCCTTTCTTTCCACAGCTGAAGCACTCAACATCCTTCTTGCTCTTTTACTGGCCACCTTTAGATTGGTCCTGCTTCCTCTTATTCTAAGAGCTATTCTTGCCTCCACCGCCCGCTTGCAACTTTGGCCCTTCTGCAGATGCAGCCTCAGTCTTCGACTTAGGGTAAAGGCTCTCTGATCTCAAAGCTTTCCCCACGATTGATTCAAAAGTCTCATCGATGTGGTTGATAAGCCTTTCCCCCAAGTACCCATCCAAACCAGTAATGAACTTCTCATTCTTCTTTTCAGGAGTATCGATGAGAGACAGTCCATACTTCGACAAAGTGTCGAACTCAGCAATATAATCAGAAACTGCCCTCCCATTCTGCTTGAGTTCCAAGAACTTCTTAAACAACACTGACTTCTGGGCAGCTGGGACTTCTCGCTAAAGCGAGCCTTGAACTGATCCCAAGTAACTTGATCTTCTGGAGTAGCTGTTCTAATGGCATTCCACCAATTCATCGCTCGTCCTTGCAGCTAACGAGACGCTAGCCTTCTCTTCATCGCATCCTCGAGACCCAAGTCATCAAAGATACGGTCACAGCTATCCATCCAGTCTTGAACATCTGTGGCCGACTCCGTTCCGTGGAACGGCTTCCCACCAAGATTAGTGTAATCTTTGCACAACTTGGCGAAATCGACCCTAGGCGCCTGCACTACTGGGCCAGCACCAACTCCGGGATTGGGAATTTCCCCTTGCACTTCTATAAGCATGTCTCTCATGAGGTTAGTAAACACAGCCCTTATGTCAGCGGCATTCCCTTAGTTGGTCCCTCTACCAGCACCCCTCGCCTCTCGGCTCATCGTCAATCTGAAAAAGGGAAACGATTAACGACCCCATAGTGGTGCTAGTGCAGTGCGACTTCATTCTTATACTACTAATAGTATATATATACATAGCTTTTGAAAACCAAAGTAATCACAAATACGCGCTCTCATATACGTACTAACTCTCCCTAGTGTCTTTCCCTAGGTTAACTACGCAACCTAGAGCTCTGATACCAAGTGTGACGGCCCACCCCGCACCAAACGACATTTACTCCAAAGGTGCGTTGTACACATGTCCAGTTAGCACGGAACGGGTCGCCAGAAGGGAAAAAGGAAGGAGGAAATGAACATACAAAGAACCTGTAGAATGTCTCACAGCGCATAGAATAATATATAGTAGTAACATACTTGACATAAAACAGGAGAGACAGTGCATAAGCTGAAAATCAGAACTAAACATCATAGCAGCGGAAATTCAGAATACAGCTTATTACAACTTTCATACTGTCTCAAAGCAAAAGTAAGGTAAATGAGGTACACTACTAATGCCCAAGTAGCGACCATCAACGACACAGGGAGAATGTGTGAATATATATATATATCATATGTGGAAGCCTCCTTCCCGCCTCCGAATCATCTACTCGCACATCACCAGCTAACATGTCTCTAGTCTGCTCGTGTGAGCACCCAGAGTAATAAGAGGAGACATAAAACTCTGGGTCAGACATAAAGTCTGGTATGAGCGATAAGCATCTAAAGTGAACAATAACAGGTAGACTAAAACATACCTGAACCTGGACCTGCAACCAAAGAGTTAGCACTACATACTGTACAACACTCTAAGGTATCATATCAAACAGTGTGAAGATACGGAGGTGGGGGAGGTGTGCATGTCATAGGGATGGCAAACAATCAAACATAGCATCCATCCTCACATCTCTCATTCAGTGCATAAAGCATACGATGTTCACCACTTCGATCACCCAACATTCCTTGCTACGATCACTTTGCCCCATGAAGTCATAAATGGCTTCACTGCACTGATAACGTAGCCACTAATTCCTTGCTATGTCCACTTACCCCATGGAGTTATTCACCCTATCTGCGCTGGCACATAGCCTTACCAATCCTTACTACGTCCACTTACCCCATGGAGTTATTCACCCCATCTGCGCTGGCTCATAGTCTTACTACGCATCACCTTGCCCCTCAGGTCATAATGACCCTACTGCACTGATAACGTAGTCTTGCTACCATCACCTTGCCCCTCAGGTCGTAATGACCCTACTGCACTGATAAGTAGCCCATCATTCCTTTTAGTGGTGAATCGAAGTTATGAACGTCGACAACTCCTTAGCACACGTCCCGCAGCAAAGTCCAACCATGAAGTGAACTCGTTGGTTCCCAACTGGTTCCGGGATCCTAAGCTCTAACTTCCCCTATTAGACTACCTTTGCATCTCGGGTTATTGGTCAATACTGGGTCGGGTCGGGTTCTTCCTCAGGTCATCGGTTCGGGTCGGTGCTTTTTACCCGTTCGGGTCGGGTCCCCCTTCTGATGCGGTTCGGGTAGGCATTCCTCTGGGTTCGAGTCAGCTGCTTCTTCTTCTTCGGGTCGGGTCGGTGCTTCCTTTCAGGTCGGGTCGGTTCCTTCTTGGTTCGCGCTTTCGATCCGTCTTCATGCTCCCCTTCATATGCTCCTATCCGATCCGCTTTCTTGCTCCTGCTCTGATTCGCCTTTGTATTTCCGATCCGATCTGTCCTCTTCAATCCGATCCATCTTCCTCTATCCGATCCGATCCCAGTTCAGCTAGCGTGGCCTTCCTTTTTGCCACTTTTCCAAGTGTTGGGTTCCGATCTGATCAGATTCTTTGCTCAGTTCCACATATCCGATCCGAGCCCCCTTATCCGATCCGAACTCTGCACTGTTTTCTGAAACTGTTCCAGCAAGGGTTTACGCCATTCGACGACGTTTTCGACCATTCTAACTATTGAAATCAATCACAAAGCATTTCCTACCGTCATAGCAACATGCATAATCAACCACAAACATCATTCACATCAATATCATAGGTCAAAATGGATCCAACATACCCAAAATCCCATATTTCCCCTTAGGCATGTTTAGGTGAAACTAATGATAGGATTAGCAAAACTTAACCAAATTAACCCAAATTCATATCAGAGGTCTAAAACATCATTTAGGAATTTATGAATATTTTTCCCGAATTTTATCATGCTTAAATTCGCTAATTAGCACTAATCACCCCTAATTAGCCATAATTAGTGTAAAACTATGCAAATCACTCACCTTAGCCACAAAATAAACTAAGATCTGAAATAATTCTCTGATTTGATGTGAATCTCAATGCCAACAACAGCTCCTATGTTGATTTGGAGAAGATCTTCCTTGATTAGGGGTTGCTAAGCCAAATCCTTAACCTAAAGGTGATTTGGAGGTGATTTAGAGGTTGGAGGCCATTTTTAGGGTTCCTTGGTGATAAGTGGAGGCTAGAAAACTGAAATGGAATGATTCTCCATCTCATTTCAGCCCTCCCATAACCCTAATCCCAAAATGGGTTATGGGCCTACTCACTAATCACCTGATTTGGCCCGGTTAAACAGTTTTTCACACTCTAAACCTTGTTTCAGCCATATCTCCCAAACGGTAAGTCCGTTTGGCAAATTTGACCACTCTACGGAAAGAGAAACCATCAAACGAATCAAATGGAAGTGGTTTCAGGTCAAAATTCCTTCCCAATCAAAAGTTATGGCCAAAACAGTACCGACTAGGGGCAAAATGGTGATTTAAAAATCGACAAAAATCATGGACATGGGAAATGACTCTAATAGATGTTTCCCAAAGTTACATGACCATACGACTTGACAAGGGAAAGAAATAAATATTCTACGATCCTATGATGTGTAGAATACGGGTCATTACAAAATAGAATTATAATTCTAGTTCAAAACTAGTTCATTTCGATAAAAATCTATTTTTATATTTTCAAATATGGAGTTTTTCATCCCAATTCTTTCTAAATCATTTCTTATGGTCGAAATTCGCGAACTACCGCGACGCGGCGCATTCTATTCAGGCCATTATATTATATATATATAATATATACTTCGTCGTTTTCCTTTTAAAACGTGCTTTATAAATCGTTTTAAATTCGTTTTCAAAACGGTTTCAACTTCATATTCAATTTCAAATCAAAATTGAATATTCCAATATAAATTCATTTTAAATTCTTTTCAAATCGATTTTAAATTCATTTAAATTCAATTTCAATTCGAATTCATTTATATTCAATTTCAATTCGAATTTCAATTCTATTCAGTTTCAATTCGAATTCATTTATTCAATTTCAATTCGAATTCAATTCTATTCAGTTTCAATTCGAATTTCTATTCTTTTCAAAATATTAGATTTTTAAATCACTTTCGATATTCATTATAAAATGAATAAAATCGATATAAATATCGTTCACGTCAAAATGGCGTCAATCTAATCAACACGGCTTCATATATTGATATTTTCAAATATTCCATTTCGAATATTTTATTTCAAATATTTCTATTTCAATACTGGAATGAGGCCCAATCAATTACCATATAATGTTAATTATATGGATTTTCTACAACACATGTATATATCAACAACGATGAATAATCAACCATCATCCAAGGTGCATTCTACACTGTATAAGCATCAAAGATAAATATTCAACGCTTATAACAGCCTGTCAATCCATCGATCGACATACAACTAAACAATCGGGATTAGTGTACGTCAAATATCATCCCATTACCCGTGTGGGGTTTCAAGCAATCAAACATAGATTTTAATTTGTGTAGTTGGGCGATGTGTAAAATTTATCGTCCCAATCAATGTCCTTCAAATAGGTGTACATAAACAAACCGTCCGGTTTGTAAATGAATATTTATTTATTCACATTCACGTTAAAAATTATATTTTTAACGATCAAACTATTTTATTCAACCTATGAATATTCTATTCGGTTCATCTATTAAATAAAATGTTATCTTTATTTTTCTAACTTATTTTTAGAAAATTTCGGCGGCATAACGGCACGATACTAGAAACGGGACAAGGCCTAGCCTTATCCCCGGTCTAGTGAAGGCCCACGCCATTCACACATCAATCAAATCAATTTCATTCCACCAAACAATTCAATTCAAACCAAATAATCTAACTAATTTTTGCAATCAAACAGACAAGTTCATGGTCTGTGGACGATTGTGTCGGGTGCTACTAAGCACCGTCTGCATCCTAGTATATATATATAACTAGAAAAAGAAATTGAAAGGTGAGAAATTCTCACCAATAGCTATCCAACTTCACGACACATCATTTATAGAAATCTTCATCGTTATCGCATCTTCGTCATCTTCGTTGCTGCAGCCACTACATATGTAAAAATCGAATTTTTACTTCACTATTCAATATATAAAAAATCGAGTTTTTACTTTGCTATTCAATATATAAAAATCGAATTTTTACTTTGCTATTCAATATATAAAAATCGAATTTTTACTTTGCTATTCAATATATAAAAATCCTATTTTTACTATGCTGCTATATAAAAAGATTTCGCCCTTTTTTCAAATTAAAAGTCTCGCCTTTTTCAATTTAAAAATCTCGCCTTTTTCAGTTTAAAAATCTCGCCTTTTTCAGTTTAAAAATCTCGCCCTTTATATCGTTAATAAAAATCCAACCTTTCTATCATTATAAATCATATTTTTTTATAAGGTAAATAAAAAAAAGAAATAAAACAAAATCAGAGGACTCACAAAAACCTAGGGTTTCGAATGTTGGAGCTCACTGGGGCTCGTCGGAATTGCTGGTGGAGTGGGGGCGCTTCGCAGGTGGGGCGCCGGAGCAGGAGGGTGGCAGAGCATGGTCAGGCGGCTGCGAAAGCTTCTGGCGGGTCTCACGATGGCGTGGTGACGGGTTCAATTGGAGAAAGGGGGAGCGAGAGAAGAGGGAGGCGACGAAGGAGAGAGGGCGCGATGGTGGTCCTGGGTGGCGGCGACCAGTGGAAGGCGGCGGCTTCGTTATTCTCTTCTTCCCCCTTTTTTTTCTTATCTGAATGAATCAAAGAATAAAAGGGGGGGCCTGGAAGTTATAGGAGGAGGGAGATTTGATTTATTTAATTATTTAATTTGCAAAAAGTTGACTTTCACAAACGACCTCTAAACGAGGCCCACCGCCTGTCGTCTATAGCGTTTTACCCCCATTCTGAACACAATGGGATATGTATCGCAAGCTGATTCGATAGTTACCATCAGTTTCCATTGAATTTACATTTAAATCTATATATTCTATTTTAAACATACATTTCAATTTACCAGGGTCACATACTAACTAGAAAAATTCCAGAAAAATATTTTCTAGCTTCGTATTGACGATACGGTCCTAACAAAACTAGTTTCGTCGAATTCTGAGACCGCTTGAAAAATGGCCAATTTCCAGTCGATTAAAATCAACTGAAACTGGTCAAACGCGTTTTCCTTTGCCACGCTCACATATTGATTCGAAAAAATTATGAAATTTATAATCTAGCAATAACTTGACATCACGGACCCAACAAAAGTGGTTTCGTCGAAATCCGAGGTCGTTTGCAAAATTCCCTATTTTTAAGGGCCCGAATTCCATAGCGACTATTCAGAATTTTCAACTGGACATATCTTTTTATTCCCGCTATGAAATTTCGATTTTTCAGATTTGTTAGAAAGATATTATCAATTAGATCCTAATGTTTTTGGTTTCACTAAAGTCCGGATTGTTTTGCACCCGGTACATTCAATTGAAGTTTGAAATCGAATTATCGAACTACCACGCCATTTTCAATTCCTTTTATAATTTAAAATAATTATTTATATTCTAACGACGACGTATATAATATATACGTTTGAATTCCATTCAAAATAAATTTCTCGTCGATATTATTTAAAATAATTCATTTTAAATAATCAAAATTCGCTAAAATTGCCAAAATAAAAATTTTAAACTGGCCCAGATTTTCGGGTTGTTACAACTTTGCTGGGCACTAAAATTTATGTTATTAAAAAAAATTGTAATGATTAAATATAAAAAATAAAACAAAATAAAGTATTGTAATTAATATTGAATAGTTATATATATATATTATAATTTATGCAGCAACAGTAATAAAATGTTCTGTTGTTCATCCAAAAATAATTTTATCATGGATGATTATTTTGGTTATTTGTTCTGCTATCCATCTAATAATTTATGTAGTAACAATAATTAATTGTCACGTTGTTCACCCAACAATAATTTTTCTGTGGATGATTATTTAATTAATTATTTTGTTATCCATCTAATTTTTTGTTATGAATGGTTATTTTTGGCATAGATATAAAAAAAATGTGTAACAACCAGGAAAATCAGAACCAATTTAAAATTTTATTCTAAGGAAAATTTTTCTAGAAAATGCATCAGAATTTAAAACTTCCATTATAAATTAAAATTATTGTAAAAAATATATATAAAGAAGTTTTGAAATAAAATTGGGATGTATTTAATGAGATTTATAAATATATGCTGATAGGTTGATTTAAAATATATGTAGATTCTAAACGAAATAAATTATGACAACATACATGTGTATATCTTTAGCCATTCGCTTTAATACATTCCTTGTCTATCCAAAGTGTAACTTTCGTTAATTAATTTATTTTAAATTGTGAATAGCTACATTTATTTTAAATGTCCTCCTTTCTTCATTAATATGCATTTCTTTCTATTTAATTTCTTTCCCTTTATGATTTACTTTTGAACTTCGAATGAAAAATAAGTTTTGCCACCTCAGCCTTGGTCATCCACATTTATTTTATTTGTAGTTTGGATAACACAAAGAGGCATCTCACGAAAATATCTCATGAATTTATTCTCTCCTTTTCGTACGCTTTTATCTATCATTCAAATTCATTTAGAAATAAAGCTATTCCCTTTATTTCTCCTTTTCTTCATCCCTTCTCTTTATACCTACAATCTTCAAATCTCAAAATAAAATAAAATAAAAGCCTGCAAAACTATATGCATATTTCTATGATTTGTTCTTATTAGTCCAATTGAATATGTCCCCTAAATTATGTTATTTAATATTATGTGTTTTGAAATTTAAAAAAAAAGTCACATAACTTTCTTATAGTCATCATTAAGCAATAAATTATGCAATCATTACCTTCCGTTATTCTCTTTCTTTATGTAATTTTCTTTTGAATTTTGAATAAGAAATAAATGTTGATTAGATTAACTTGTCAAGTCTAGTCAACTAATTTATTCATTTGTAACCTACTACATATGTAGAGACTCAAGTGAGGAATGAAATAAAGTATATAACCAAATATATATATATATATATATATTATATGAAAATATGTATAGGCGTTGTATAAAAATATACATATACGATACATGAACGTACATATATGCGATATATAAAACGGTCATGAAATAAAGTATTCATTAGTTAGTTAAAAATATATTTTGTTAGACAAAAGCATCGTCATTATCATATTAGTGGAATATAAAATCATAATAAAGAAAAAAAAAGGGAAAGTCGCCTCCATCATAAAATAAATAAATAAAATTTAAAATTATATCCAATGGAAATTAGAGGTGTGTAATTCATATCCTTCAATTCTTTTATGTTCTCTCTCTTCCTTTCATATACATATATGTCATGTTTTATACCTTTTATAAATACAAGATAAAAATAATAATATAGAGAAATTATTAAATTAAATACTATTTAATATATTATTATTTTATATAGATCTTTGTCTCAAACAGATTAACACCTCATCCCTATCAATTAATTTAATTCTTTTGTAACATATAACATATGGATTAACAGGCCTTTTCTGAATTAAAGAATTAAATTAAATATAATTATATATACCCCATCCAATTAGCCCTAACCCTAATTCCCAAAACAAAAAGTCGCCACCCTTCGAATTTAATGGCTGAGACGCTCCCTCCTTCCTTCCCCCATAACTTCCCATCCATACTATAAAATCAAAGGCTTCCAAAGGCAAAAATGAAGAGAAAAGGGAGATGAACAATTTCAACGGTGGCGGCTTTCTGATGGTGAACGCTGATCAGTGACTCGGTGGTTGTGGGAGGTGCGGCGGTGGAAGATTGAAGTCGACGATGGATACGATGTAAAGAGGAAGAAGGCAGCTAGTATTACAGAAGGAAGGAGGATTAATATTCTAATTTACGTTAAAGGAATTTTAATTAATTAATTGTCGTATAAATTATCCAATGTTTAAATGATTGTAATTCTTTCATATAATATCAGAATCGAGTAATTCAAATTGCATTGGAATGGTGAAAATAAACGCTACAACGTGGAGCAGATCAGAACTGAAATTGAGGCCGTATGGATTTTTGACAAAATTAAACATATGTTTAATTCTATTAAAAATAATCATTTTATCGATTTTTGAAATCGATCGAGGTGAGATTTCTTATTTAAAAATTAAAATTAAAATAAATTGTTATGCGTTGGAAATCTTTATTTATTTGCTATTTAGGTTCATAGAAAATGTTATGAAAATAAAAATCTTCTTTTTATTTGTCATTTGCAACATAGAAAATGTTATGCAAATGAAATTCTCTTTTTATTTGTCATTAGCAACATAGAAAATGTTATGAAAATGAAATTTTCTTTTTATTTATACATATAAAATATAGAATACATGTAGACGATAAAATTCTCTTTTTATTTGTCATATAAAATATAGAATTGTTGTATAAATAAAATTCTTCTTTTTATTTATACATATGAAATATAGAATACATGTAGATAGTAAAATCCTCTTTTTATTTGTTGTATAAAATATAAAATACATGTAGACATAAAATTCTCTTTTTATTTGTCATATAAAAAGAAGAATTTTATTTAAACAACAATTCTATATTTTATATGACAAATAAAAAATGAATTTTATTATCTACATGTATTCTATATTTTATATGACAAATAAAAAGAGGACTTTACTGTCTACATGTATTCTATATTTCATATATATAAATAGAAAGAAGAATTTTATTTATACAACAATTCTACAATTTATATGACAAATAAAAAGAGAATTTTATTGTCTACATGTATTCTATATTTCATATGTATAATAGAAAGAAAAATTCATTTTCATAAAAAAATTTGTGCTGCTAATGACAAATAAAAAGAGAATTTCATTTTCATAACATTTTCTATGTTGCTAATGACAAATAAAAAGAAAGATTTTTATTTTCAAAACATTTTCTGTGTTGCTAATGACAAATAAAAAGAGAATCTTTATTTCATAACATTTTCTATGTTGCTAATGACAAATGAAAAGAGAATTTCATTTGCATAACATTTTCTATGTTGCTAATGACAAATAAAAAGAAGGTTTTATTTTCATAACATTTTCTATGTTCAACATGACAAATAAAAAGAAATATTTTTATTTATATACAATTCCTATTTTCAACAAGACAAAAAAAAAGAATATTTTTATTTGCATACAATTCCTATGTTCAACATGACAAATAAAAAAGAATATTTTTATTTGTATACAATTCCTATATTAAACTTGACAAATAAAAAAGAATATTTTTATTTTTATACAATTCCTATATTAAACATGACAAATAAAAAAATATTTTTATTTGTATACAATTCCGATATTAAACATTACAAATAAATAAGAATATTTTTATTTGTATACAATACCTATATTAAACATGACAAATAAAAAAGGATATTTTTATTTGTATACAAATTTCTATATTAACATGACAAATTAAAAAAAAGGATTTTTGTTTGTATACAAATTTCTATATTAACATGACAAATTAAAAAGGGATTTTTATTTGTATACAAATTTATATATTATCATGAGAAAGATTATAGAATTTTTATTTGTATACAAATTTCTATATTATCATGACAAATAAAAAAGGATTTTTATTTATATAGAAAATTTCAACAATTCCATTATATCCATCGGATCACCACAAACAACATCAGCCAATTCAAATTACGTATCACAAACAATATGAATCTTAACAGCGAAAAAATAAAGATTTACAACGCATAACATTTTATTTTAATTTTAATTTTCAAATAAGAAATCTCACCTTGATCGATTTCAGAAATCAATAAAATGATTATTTTTAATAAAATTAAACATATGTTTAATTTTATCAAAAATCCATACGGCCTCAATTTCAGTTCTGATCTACTCCACGTTGTAGCATTTACTTTCACCATTCCAATGCAATTTGAATTACTCGATTCTGATATTATATGAAAGAATTACGATCATTTAAACATTGGATAATTTATACGACAATTAATTAATTAATTAAAATTCCTTTAACCTAAATTAGAATATTAATCCTCCTTCTTTCGGTAATACTAGCTGCCTTCTTCCTATTTACATCGTACCCATCGTCGACTTCAATCTTCCACCGCCGCACCTCCTACAACCACCACGTCACCGATCAGCGTGCACCATCAGAAAGCCGCCACCATTGAAGTTGTTCATCTCCCTTTTCTCTTCATTTTTGCCTTTGGAAGCCTTTGATTTTATAGTGTGGATGGGAAGTTATGGGGGAAGGAAGGAGGGAGCATCTCAGCCATTGAATTTGAAGTGTGGCGGCTGTTTTTTTAAGTAGACGGTTGTGTAAAGTGGATCTACACACCCGATTAATTAACATAAAATAAAGATAGTTATAAGCAATCAACAGGCCTGATTGCTGCCCATAAACGACAAAATGTGCATGCAAACTACATGCATGATTCACGTATTGCGCCAAGCGCAAGCACAGCTACAAGTTCACTAGAATAAACTTACAAATACTACCAACTGTCAGAGTAACGATGTAGCAAACCAAAAACAACAAGCACAAGAACTATTTATCAAGACAAACCACCAAAAGACTGTAACGTGAAGATAGCTGAGGTTGGAACGGTTACGAAGGTCTCAGGTACTAGGGCTACTGCTGATCGCCATGGAGTTGAACGCTACCCACTGATTCCTCCCAAAGCTGTGTGACATCCAGAATCAGAGGCGTGAAGAGCTGAGCTTGGGTACCAGAGTTGGAAGCGTGGAGCCTGGCACTGCGCCTAACAGAGGACGAGGAAAGAGCTTGAGCAATTATGGGTGAGACACCTACGTTCCGCTGAGGAGGTAGAGGTGGGGGTGTAACTGCTCGAGGGACCATCTGCATGTCGGGATTTGCGGAAGCTATCGGCAAAGGTAAAGGATCGGAAAGGTCAAGGTCATGAAATGGGTCTCACCTGGCTTCTTCAGCAGGCCAGGGGTCCCGCCCCCGGGACCGACGACTTCCATTGAACTATCCTACGTGGCTGGAGGGTCTGGGTTCGCCTAAATAGGGTCGGGGGGCTCAGGAATCAAGGATTCAACAATCATCGCGTCAAAACGGTCCTCTAGCTCGTTTGAGTTAGCAGTCAAAGTGAAGGGAAGCTGAAAAGGTTCCATCATGAATTCAGTGGAGTTCTCCCATCGATTGCCAAGAAGCATGTCGTAGGGGTTCAAAGTAGGGTGGAAATGGTCCCAATGCTCCACAAAGATGATGAAGTGGTTGCCACGGAGGTAGACAGAGTAAGTACAAGGTAAAGACACCACCTTTATAAGCCGAACCCTAGCAAAAACGAACCTGAAGTCCACCTGGTCCCAGTTACAATCATCAGCACAGAGGAAGAGGTCAACTGGGTAGATAGCGGCGGTGAGACAGTCGTGGAAGTGGCAAAGGTGAACAAGGAAACCTCTTATCCTGATCCAAGTGGTTGGCCAGAAGTCTCTGTCCATAATTTCCGACATGGGGTTCCAGCCTTCCAAGGAAAGCACAGAACCAGGCTTCTTAAGAGTTCGCCTCCCAAGAGCATCGTAGTCAAGATTCGCCGAAGGAAATTGAATTAGGAACTCCTGGTCTCTGATGATGTAGATATTCCAGTCGAAGTGGCGATAGAAGTCGGAGAAGGTGGCTTTAATGGAGTTGATGGTCCAATAGCCGACGAGGAGGGATGCTTTTACCATGTGAACGGCGTCGTCGGGGAAAGCCATAGCAGGAAGTGGTTCTTTAGAATTTTCAGGAGATGAATGGTCAAGTGGGGAGGGAGCAGGAGTTTTAAATCGAGAACTCGATTTGACGGAGAGAGGTTGTTGGACTTCGATTGCAGGCACGTGTGGAGAGAGAGGTTGCGACGTGACTGTTGCAAGATTTCCTAAAGAAGAATTTGCAGAGGTTTTCGCAGAGCCCAAAGTAGCACTTGTTTGTTTCTTTTTAACCGTTCTTGAACAGCTTTTGTTGTCATGCCCAAAAAATCCACATCTATAGCATACCCTCGCATTCCAACAATTGGAGGCCACGTGTCCCTTAGAGGCACAATGGAAACATTGGCGATTTAATTTCAAAAATTGAACTGTTTTAGTGAAGGAGCTGAAGGGAGGTAACAGTCCACTTCTGAAAGCCGAAGCCAGCTTCGGCGCGCAAGGGGTCGTGGTTGGTTTTCTGACGCGACGCGATAGCACTACCATGAAGGATAAGCGCTGGGAGGCGGGAGGAGTTGGTAAAAGTGGCGGGAGCTTAACTGGTATTGGAGGCGGTAAGGTAGGAGCGGAAACCAAAGGAGGTTCAAGGAAAGCTGCTGGGCTGGGGGTTGGTAAGGATGGATCAAGACATGGAGGTGGTGGCGGAGGGACAGGAGGCTTGCAGATGACGAGGGATTCAGCTACCATTAGATCAGGAGGAGGTTCAACATTAAAAGAAGTGGCATTGGCGGAAACGAAGGGAACGAAGAAGGAGGAGGCGGATGGACAGAAGGCAGAATGGGTGGCGCGGATGGCGGAGCAGCGGTATGGTAGAAGCCATTTTTCAGAATATTAGCGGAAGCCATTGTTTTGTTTTACAAATTAAAATTCTTGGGGTGTTGGCTATTTGTTTTGAGAATTAGGGTTAGGGCTAATTGGATGGGGTTTATATAATTATATTTAATTTAATTCTTTAATTAAGAAAAGGCCCGCTAATCCATATGTTATATATTACAAAAGAATTAAATTAATTGATAGGGATGAGGTGTTAATCTATTTGAGATGAAGATCTATATATAATAATAATATAATAAATATTATTTAATTTAATAATTTTTCTATCTTATTTTTTTATTTTGTATTTATAAAAGGTATAAAACATGGCATATATGTATATGAAAGGAAGAGAGAGAACATAAAAGAATTGAAGGATATGAATGAAATGCATGTGGCATTTATTTTCATTATGATTTTTTTTCTTCTTGCCATGAATGACACACCTCTAATTTCCATTGGATATAATTTCAAATTTTAATTATTTTATGAAGGAGGCGACTTTCCATTGGATATAATTTTATTTTATGGTATAAAACATTGGATTTTTTTCTTTACTTTATTTATTATGATTTTATATTTCACTAATATGATAATGGCGATGCTTTTGTCTAACAAAATATATTTTTAACTAACTAATGAATACTTTATTTCATAACCATTTTATATATCGCATATATGTATGTTCATATATGGTATATGTATATTTTCACACAACGTCTATACATATTTTCATAATATATATATATATATATATATATATATATTTGGTTATATAGTTTATTTCATTCCTCACTTGAGTCTCTACATATGTAGTAGGTTACAAATGTATAAATTAGTTGATCGGACATGACATGTTAATCTAATCAATATTTATTAACATTTATTTCTTATTCAAAATTCAAAAGAAAATTACATAAAGAAAGAGAATAACGGAAGGTAATGAATACATAATTTATTGTTTAATGATGACCATAAGAAAGTTATATGGCTTTTTTTTAAATTTCAAAACAAATAATATTAAATAACATAATCTATGGGACATATTCAATTGGACTAATAAGAATAAATCATATAAATATGCATATAGTTTTGCAAGCTTTTATTTTATTTTATTTTGAGATTTGAAGATTGTAGGTATAAAGAGAAGGGATGAACAAAAGGATAAATAAAGGGAATAGCTTTGTTTCTAAGTGAATTTGAATGATAGATAAAAGAGTAGAAAGAGGAGAGAATAAATACATGAGATATTTTCCTGAGATGCCTCTTTGTATTATCCAAATTACAAATAAAATAAATGGGGATGACTAAGGCTGAGGTGGCAAAACTTATTTCTCATTCAAAATTCAAAAGTAAATCATAAAGGGAAAGAAATTAAATAAAAAGAAACGAATGCATATTAATGAAGAAAGGAGGGCATTTAAAACAAAAGTAGCTATTCACAATTTAAAATAAGTTAATAACGAACGTTACACTTTGGATAGACAAGGAATGTATTAAAGAGAATGGCTAAAGATATACACATGTATGTTGTCATAATTTATTTCATTTAGAATCTACATATTATTTTAAATCAACCTATCAGCATACATTTATAAATCTCATTAAATACATCCTAATTTTATTTAAAAACTACTTTTTATATTATTTTTTTACAATAATTTAAATTAATAATGGAATTTTTAAATTCTAACGCATTTTCTAGCAAAATTTTCATTAAAATAAAATTTTAAATTGGTTCTGATTTTCTAGGTTGTTATAAAATGATTATTTGTGATTTTATTTTGAACACATGTTCTTAATTCATTACAATTTAAACTTATTTTGTGATCTTTAAATGTGAAAAATTGAACAAATGATCATTAAAATTATGTAAGTGATACAATTCAAGTACTATTATATAAATTATATACAAACTACAGTATATTAAGTTTTTTTTATGAAGCAAAAAAGTGTATATGATGTCATCATATATATATAATATGATGCAATGTATGCTTTGTTATTAAGTTTTAAATATATTTTTATATGTATAAGAGGCATTCTAACTAAAATTTCAAATTACAATATAAAATTAAACATTCATAACAGAAAAATACATTAATCAATAGTAGTTTTCAGAGCAAATAAATATAAGATCATGAGTAGTTTTCATTCCAAACAAAATAAATATGAAAATCAGAGCAAAATAAATATAGGATCATGAGTAGTTTCCATTCCAAACAAAATAAACATGAAATTATGTTCAAGTCTAATCTTATTTCCAGCATAACTTCATGACTTCCATATTTTTGAATATTTTTCATTCCTGCAGTGCAATAAACATTTGAAAAGATGCACAATATTAATTAGACATACCTTACCAAAAAAATTATAATATGTACACCGTATATAAAATAAACATCCAATATATATATTATTTTTTCTTTTTTAATTGCTTTTAATTTTGAAATAAATCCATTTTCATCATCTTTTTTATCCTTAAAGTCGTTAAAAATATATGGCAGCTGACATCACTATCAATATCTTTGCTTTTTCTCTTCAAACTATTAGTGTTTGCAGATTTTTCAGTACCAAGGATTTGCATATTGATGTCAGTTTTAGATTCAGTGCTGAAACTTGATATAGACATCTGCATATATATGAAATAAAATAACTTCGTGCAATGAGCTTGACTAACTAACTAACTATATATATATACACACGAGCGTCACGGCACGCGCTGCGCACGTGAAATATTGTTTCTACAAATATTGTATACATATGTCAATATTGCAGATTTATGCATAGTTTGCACATATCCAAAATTCAACATAAGATCTAACGCGTAAAAAAGGACTGAGAGAATATCTTATTAATTTAAGATGAGTCAATCGATAATATATAACTTTATTAAAAATAATAATTTAAATCCGCTTATCTTGGTTTCGATAGGAAGTTTGGACATCTAAATCTTGAATATACTGCATTTGCCTTCAAATCTCGAATGGATATTGCATATCTTATATTTTTCTAGTTCTAAAGAATTTGGAGGAGAAAGGGAGTGGCAGGGCTTCAGCACCCGATCAAAAAATATGAATTTGAGAGCTATGACCTGTAAGTTTATTTATAGATGTCCAAACTTGTTGTATCCATCCGATACAAGATAATAAAATCCGAGTCATTCAACAAAATAAAAATATGTCGTTATTACATGGCCTGATATATTTCTTGCCCATTTTATTTTTCTGCATATTTATTTGCTCGATGGTTTCTTTTTATTTTCCTATTTTCATTACTGCGCATTAATTTTCTTCCGTTTCTAATTCATGCATGTTAATTCATGTGACCGTTATTCAAAACATTTATTTTTATTTCTAGTTTTATTGGAAAAAATTCCATTCTTAAAGCACATTAAATTTCAATTTCAAATGCGATTATTTCTGGAATTAATATGCGTGCACATACTCTTGAAATAAATATGTCCACACATATTTACACGTATTTGTTTCAATTGTTTTGAATTAGAACGTTACTTGACTAACATAATTAACTCTCTTTTATTGCGTGATTTAATTCCATTTACGATGCGCATTTATTTTCAAATTCAAACAAGCATTACTTCTAAAATTTATACTCTATATACTTATATGAAGTAAATATATAGATGTGTATTAGCATGCATGTTACCCTTCTAGATTTAATTGTCTACTTTCAAATTTTAACGTTATTCTCATTTATGTCTCTGTTAATGTCATTAATGACGTGCATTGCTACTTAAAGGAACATTGCTATTTAACTTTAATTACTTTCCGTTTCTTTCTTGATTTAATTCCTTTTCTCATATGTGTTTGTTTTTAGTAAAGGCATTTTTGTCTGTTCAGGTGTACACCAAAAAAGTGTGACACCAAACCTATTGCGATTATTAGTAAAGATATATGTGTATGTATGTATGTATATGTATAGGAAACTTGTGTGAAGGACAAAAAAGCAAAAAGTTTGCCCAAAAGGATAAAAGCCAAAAAATATGCTCATAAGGCCAACTTTTAGTGTAAAGTGGAAAAACAAGGGGCCCTCCTGAATTCCACCATTTGCACTAGAAATTGTCCTTTTGGGCAAATTTTATAGCCCTTGTCCTTTTAAGCAAATTTTTTGCACTTTTTGTCCTTGTGGCAAAAATCCCCTTACATGTGTGTATATATATATATATATATATATATATATATATATATATATATATCTGTGTGTGTGTGTGTGTGACGACAAAATAACTGTCAACTTTGTAATGCAACTGCACCATCTTCACTTTCTATCATAGAATTCCCAATCAACTCAAAATCTTCAAAAATATGTCTGTGGCCGTGTACATGCTTGAACCTCTGTGTACATTATTCTCACCAACATATATAGTAATTGTATATTGGCTTCCCTCCAAACACTTCAAATTGTTGGAAATTCATTTTTCTTTCCTTGCTAGAAAGAATATTATAATTTATTTAATTTTGTCAAACAAAAGTATTAAAATTTTCTGTTAGAATATTTAGAGCTATAAATACCTTTTCTTGATCTCTCATTACGTCACAAACATTTTTCTTAACTATTCTGTAAACCTCACAGTCTTGCAAAATTATTGCAGCACCGCCAATATTATCTTCAACAATAACACATAATCTAAATCTGCACACAAACACACACACACATATATATATAAACTATTAGTCGGAAAGTAAGTAAAATTTTCTCTAGCGTTATAGAAAATTACCTCATGACTGGACAGGGTATGCTTCTTTAACAATTAGGACATTTATACTTCCCATCTTTTTCCTCAACTTCTTGATCACTACATGCTAAGCAAGCATCATAATACCAAGTTTGTTACTCTTTTATATACCTAACGGTTACTTGACAAATAAATTCTTTCTGAAATTTATAAAATAAAGTAACTTTAGGTACTTGAATAGGAACGACAAATTAAAAATAATTTTTTTTAAAGTCTAGGGAGTATACCTTAATATATTCAGATTTCAAGTTCCTCATCTCACCAATACTCAGTATTTGATAATCTCCGGTAATAATATCGTTAAAATAAACTTTTCCATCATTGAAATCAATAATATCCAACCTACATATTTTATAAGTTTAATTTTTGATGTATATTATATTTAAAAAATATATTATATTGCATTTCAATAAAACACAAATTTACCCCTTTCTCATTTTAAAAACACTGTGATGATTGTAGTTGATGAAAAACCATGTTGCACCAACATTGGTCATATTAGGTTGCTCTGCAATATAAGAAATGTCATGTTTCTAAATTTTCACACATTAAAGTAATTAATAGTCGATAGCATAATTGGACCAATGGATGAGAGAATTGATCTAGACTAATGGAGAAAAAGCGGTAAATCCTACCAAAACATATTTTATATATTTTCTCAACTATGAATAACATAAAAGTCATACTAAAATTGTACCTTTACTACAACTTGCCACAATGATGGTAACTGGTTTCTCAGTAGCTTATTTTAAAGCGAGAGCAAACAATTTTGCAAAATCATCCCAAAAACAAAATTTCACAGTAGAACCGTCAAAACATAAAAATGGGAAGCAAAATATTCTTTATGCATATAACAAACTAAAGATTTAAATTCCATAATATTTAAAGTGTTGTATGTACATACCTCCCATCTGTAAGTTCAAATATAAAATTGCATTGCTCTTTTCCATTTGCATTAACAAACATATTTAAACCATCTTTTAAAATATCACAATCCTTATACTTGAGCACTCCCATAAAATCTGATAAATAATAATAAATAAATGAAACTAGTTACTTATTGTAAATAGATGTTTATGTATGTCTAAATTATCTTAGATTATACCTAATAATTAAGCTTGGTCTTTCTCTAGTGATAACTCTTTCACATAAGCAATATCAAAGAAATCAAATTCATTTTCCTATATCATCATCTCATAATTCAATAATTTGGTTACCTTGGTACGTCTTGTTAACAAAATCTATAGATTGTTGCAGATAGGTTTTATAAATTCTGGTTTGTAGGATTTGACACACAAATTGCTGAGAATGTATATTTGTCCTTCTTCCAACTTGTCCTTCACGTAGTCAACATGATTTACCCATATAAAAGAATGAATTCAGGTATGTTATGTTATGCAACAAAAAACATTTAAAACAATGAATAATTATGAGATTGTAATATATATATATATATATATATAAAGAATAAACTATTTGAATATAATTATTTACCTTGTCATCTAAAAATAGGAGATTTCTTTCTATATATTCCTTGTCACCTTTATTGTTGTAACTTTCTTAGATTCTAAAACTCGAACTCTGATTTTCCAGTCATATTTATTATCAATAGGATTTAGAGAGATTAAGCTATCAAATCTTTCCATATATGCTGGTGATAAGAGTTCCTATGAAAAAAAAAAAAGATTAGCTAAGTTTTGATAATCAATGACATATGATGAAAATAAATAAAAGAGATGTTACATGTATATGTGCGATATCGACTGGTTTTAGAAGTACTAACCTAAGAATACAGGGAGGCTTGGAGATGAGAAGGGTGTGACAATAAGGAGAAGTAGGGACAAAAGGTTTTTATATTGTGCTATGTACAATCAATTTAGCTGGTCAAACATGATGGTTCATATTCATTTTATTTTTTTGAATAAAATTGAATAACACATCTATAATTCAATTTAATTGATTAGTTGCTAATGCTAAGGTAAGGATTATGAAGTAATTAACTACTAAAATTGGAAATGACACTATCACGGATTTTTATATTCATTTTATATGCAACCTTATATGAATATTTGATGCATAAGTGAGATTATAAAATAATAAATTAAAGTAAAAAAATATTACAATATAAATTATTATAATGTAAAAATATGTAATTATAAGATAAGATGTAACTGGTAAAATATTGAACATTCTAGAATATGAACAATGTAGAATACAGTAATGAAAAGAAGTGACATGAATAGACGTAAAATCAAAGAGGAAGAGAAATGATAACGTAAAAGAAAGAGAAAATAATAAAATAAAAGTAAGGGAACTTTAGGAGGGAAATTGCAGTCAAGTGTTTTGAATATTGTTGCACTAATTTTTTCCCCTTCTCTAACATAATTTTATCCTTTTTTAAAACCTTTTACAAGACTTAATACAAGGTCATATTGCAAATTATTTATTAATAAATTATATATTCACAAAACTAAATATATTTGCTTTATTAACAAAGATGTTGCAATGAGATATTTTTTAAAACACCCGGGAATATACTAATTTAAAAAATAAAAAGATAGTCTCTTTTCTTTCCTTTTTATAGAAAACAACAGTCATAATGAGTTGTAATATATACTTGTAGAAATTGTGTATGCAATAATTTTTTTTATTGGATCAACAGTCACAATGAGTTGCAATAAATACTTGTAGAAAATTGTGTATGCAATAAATACTACGCATATTTATTGCAACTCATTATGACTATTGATACAATAAAAATATTTATTGCATACACAATTTTCTACAAGTATTTATTGCAACTCATTATGAATGTTGCTTTCTATAAAAAGAAAGAAAATTGGCTACCTTTTGATTTATTTTTTAAATTAGCGTATCTCCAGGTGTTTTCAAAAATATCTCATTACAGCATCTTTGTTAATAAAGAAAATATATTTAGTCTTGTGAATATATAATTTATTAATATATAATTAGCAATATGACCAGGCATTATGTAACAACCCGGAAAATCCGAGCCAATTTAAAATTTTTAATTTGGTTATTTTAATGAATTTGGAGTAATCGAAATAATTTATTTCAATTAAATAACGAGTTAGAAATAGTGCGGTAGTTTAAAAATTTTAATTTGAACTTTGACGGAACGTGCAGGATGCAAAATAAAACAGATTTTAGCGAAACCAAAAATATTTAAATCTGTTTAAGAATATCTTTCTAACGAATCTAAAAAATCGAAATTTCATAGCGGGAACCAAAAGTTATGGCCAGTTGAATATTCAGAATGGTCGCTATGGAATAAATATAGCCCTTGAAAATTGACATTTTGCAAACGACCTCCGTTTTCGACGAAACCACTTTTGTTGGATCCAGGATGTCAATTTATTGCTAGGTTTCAAATTCCATAATTTTTGGAATTAATATGTGAGTGTGGCAAAGGAAAATGTGTTTGGTTGATTTTAGTCAAATTGGATTGACTAGAAAAATGCCCTTTTTTCAAACGGTCTCAGAATTCAACGAAATCAGTTTTGTTAGGACCATATCGTCCCAACATAGATAGATTTATTTTTCGGGAATTTTTAGAATCAGTATGTGGCCCCGGCAAATTAAAACGTACTTTCAAAATAGAATTTGAATGTTTTATATTTTAATTGAAGAATAAATGACTGTAACAGTCGATTAGGCCTACGAAACATATTCCATTGTGTCCGGGATATGGGTGTTTTGCTAGGGGCGATAGTCATTGGGTTTGAATTGGGGTTCGTATGGAAAAACCCCCTAATTTTTGAATTAAAATAAATATTGGCGAATAGGATTTTTTTTCTTTCATTATTTAATTTTATAAAAAAAACCGTAACAACCCAGTATCATGTGGCGGAAGACGTTCATCTCTTCCAGATCATATTCCGGCCAAACCACGACGAATTAAACCCTTCCCCTTTGGAACTTTTTGAAGTCCTTCTCCTCCTCTTCAAATCAATACCTAGTACACCTCCTATCATTCACCCTACGTCGAGATTCACCTCCCCGAACTTCGGGACTTCGCAGCACCGCCGCGCTCTACAACCGCCACCGTGTGGGCCTGCTCCCCCACGTGCCTGAGCGCCGTTCCACGCTCTTCGAGGTGGTGTACTCTGATCCCGTCCAAGTGCAACGGATTTGCCGCGAAATCAAATCCTAGTTTTTAAGAAATTGCTGAGGTATACGGCCTTTGTTTTTGAAACTGATTATAACACTTCTAAGTGTTGCAAATCATGATTTCCAAATAAAACTCATATCTTTTTGCTATGTTGACGAAATTCGATGAAACAGGAAACATCGGACTCGTAGCGACATCATCTACATTCTAGAAGAAGCTAGAACGTATTCCAAGCTTGCTACAAAATTTCAGAAGTATTAAAATCGATGTGAGATTTTAAATTCAAATATGAATGGAAATGTGTTGTACAAATTATAAGAGCGAAGTATAAATTATATAAGCATTGTACACCTCATGTGTGAGCGTTGTATAAGTTATATGAGCGATGTATAAATTATACATGCGTTGTAAAAATCATATATGCATTGAAATGGAATTGAAATATATTTATATACATATATATATACACACACACTCCCCTCGTCCACAGACCATGGACGATATGAATTAATTGTGATTGACGTGAAATTGGTTGATAATGCGAATGGTTGAAAATTAGTTGAAATGCGAATGGTTGAAAATAATAGCTTGTGGTTGAAAGAAATTGTTTGTGGTTGAAACAATGGGAATTGTTGTGGAATATTCATATGATATGGAATTGATCTTAGATCATTTAGATAAGCCCCTTATGGAACGTCGCGAGGCCTAAGGTAGTGCGAGGAGCCGTACTCGGGACGGGCCGGTTTATAACCCCCTACCGTTATGCTGCCAAAATTTTCAGTAATATCTTTAAGTTTGAATTATTTTCATGTGTTGAATTGTTTTCATGTGTTGAATTATATTCATGTGTCGAATAAATTGTTTAGATAACAAAAATCACATTTTTATTATGCGTATGAAGTTTATGAAATATTCGTGTGTTGAATAACATTCATGTGCTAAATAAATTCTTTGAAAGATAAAAATAACATTTTTATCTTATGCATGAAGTATATAAAATACTAGTGCTTTAAATAAATTGTTTTAACACAAAAAATAACATTTTTATCTTGCATGAAGTATATAAAACATTTGTGTTTCAAATAAATTGTTTTAATGATAAAAATATCATTTTTATTATATGTATGAACTATTTAAAATATTCAAATGTTGAAAAGGATTCATGTGTTGAATAAAAGGATTGAACGATAAAATTTACAATTTTTATTGTGAATATGAAGTGCTAAAAACACTCATGTGTGGGATAAATATTTTGAACGATAAAAATATCATTTTTATCATGTATACAACTCGCTAAAAATACACATGTGTTGAAACATATTTTTGTTCGCCAAAAATATCATTTTTATCCTATATATGGAGTGTTAAAAATAACCGTATGTTGAAATAAACATTTGTTCGCTAGAAACATTATTTTTAGCATTGATTCGACACATATATACACATGTTGAACATGAATATGGCTTAGCTGTTGAGTACAAAAATATTTGTGTGCCCGACAAACAGATAAACCTTAATGAGTTGGGTATGCAATTTTATTATTATTTAAACTCCTGTGAATGCCATTAGATGCGGAGTGCAGGTTGTTCTGTGTCAAATAATAAACGTCGCCATAAGATAGTAACAATTAATTTTGAACTACACTACATGGCATACTTCTTGAAGATAGCATACCCTATCATATACCACAAAGGCATTTGGAGCTTATGTGACGAGGCTGAAGATATACCGTACCAGCCAGAGGCTTGTATGGCGATGACTATATTTCAGGTTGAACTGAAGACTGATATGGACTATATAAAATATAATGATAAATTGCCAGATAAATAGAAACCCCACACGGGTCTGGAGATGACAATAAACACGTCTCTCTAGTCATTAAGGCACAAAAACCATTTATAGGGTGACGAGAATTTATTCTCTGGAGTTATGATCTATACATGCTCCCCAGTGGACACCAGAATATATCACTATAAATATGTGCATGCTTTTTAGGATTTATTTGGTGCCTAATACGGCCCAATAAATTTCCAAACCCCTCCCCGTACAAAGGAGGTTATGGCGAAATTTTCAGAAATTTAAAGGCGTTAGTGAAATATTTGAAGTGAAAACGATGTGGAAATCGTCGAATGAATTATATATATATGTGTGTGTGTGTATATATATATAAATTAAATAAACGAATCGCGCAGCTGCAGTTCGTGTTTTGGAATCGTAATTTTAAATGATTATACCGAGAAATCCGACCATCGGATTTCCCCGAAACCGGAACCGTTGGGTTCGCTTTGGAAAAATCTTCCCAACGATATAAAATTTGTTAAGATCCAACGGTTGGATTGTGTGAAATATGTAAATCAAAATTAGAGAAAAACAACGCCAGAATGAATTATATATATATATATTAAATAGAACGAATAATGACGCTGCAGTTCGCATTTTGAAATCGTAACTTTAAACGATTATATCGAGAAATCAACCATCGGATTTTCCCAAAACCGGGACCACTGGGTTCGCTTTGAAGAGATCTTTCCAATAGACTTAACTTCGTTAAGATCCGACGGTTAGATTTTGAGAAATGTGTAAATCAAAATTAGAGAAAAACAGCGTCAGGGCCATGTTATGGCCCGAAACATCGTTTAATTAAATGACGCTATTTTTAAATAAATAAAAATAGCGATATATCATTATAAAATATTATAGGCGATATGGAATGGAAATAAACCGATTCTACTTGGTTTGCTTGATATTTGATGCTTGAATGTGTTTGACATTAAAATTATATAAAGAACTAAAATGTGGATGTCGAATAATTTAACCATGGACAGAATTGATTTGAATTCTAATATACATGAATTATTTGAAAAGGCCAAGTAATTCTCATTTCAAATAATTGATCGACGAATAAATGTCGAAGATATGAAGACGGTGCAAGACCAGTGATCTTCACATCGTGTAGATTACTACTGATGCCTTTGAGATGAGTAGCTCCCTTGACGAGGTTACAGTGGTAGTAGTCTGGACGTACTTGTTGATCGTCCGGATGTGCGAGGGCCTCTCTCATGTATTGGACATACGGGATGAGGAATAAGGTGTCTCCGGTTTCATTCAGACCCAGAATGGACTTGTAAATGGATGTGTGTCTGACATTGGATTTTGTTCTGTGTTGATTGATCTCTATTAAATATATATATGTTTGGCGGCGGAGAATTTATTCTCTTGCTTAACGCCCTTCTCTGAGACTACGAGCTCAGAGGTTATATATCGATAAAAATCAGTCGCATGGAGTGAATTGCCTGTGTGGCATGTGGAGATGCAGTGATCAAGGCTTTTGTTGAAAAGTAGAGTCCTGTGGTTGATGATCAAAGCACGGCTTAAATATAGCATAGTTTTGTGTATGGCGTTAATTCGCGAGCCTCACACCCCGGTATGAGTTAAAAACGGGATAAGGACCGTTGGGAGAACACGACGTTTCTTTCTAGCTATGGGTGGTGTCATCGTTTTACTAGCCCTAACATTGTTGATTATTATACCTTCGTGGATGTTGGAATGCGAGGCGCCTCGGTTATATCGTTCTCTGCGGAGCCGCTGGATAGGTCTGATAGGACCGGGAAACATGTGTTCAGGAATTGCCAATCCACTAACGTAAGTGTGGACCGGCCCAGCCGATTCCAAGGGTTCTCTACGGGGAATCCTGAGGCATTTATTAGAGTGTCTCGAAGCCGGCGAGGAGTATATCCTTTTCCTCGACTCATGACGAAATCCAAATTTCCAATACGAAATCACGGATTTGATTTTAACTTATATATGGCGACATAGTGGCATGGGACGCTCATGTCATCTATGATTGAATTTGCTTTTGAAACATATATGCACTAGTAATAATATCAAATGATTTTGCTTTACACGTATTAAGCATAGTTTGGCCATTATAAGGTAAAACTCTATCCTCCGGTTTGCGTTTCATTATGTGATGGGACTTGAGTCTTATAACGGCTTCATTATTATAAAAAGCATTGCGTTGTTCAAAATATTTACTTTATTTCATGCACTTGCAATCACTGGAGTAAACCCATTCCACGAAAGTGGCGTGGTCCTATGATTTGCCTTGTTATTGCTGTTTAAACAGTTAAGTATATTTATCATACCAGTCCCTTGACTGACTCGTAGTTTGTTTCACTTTGCAAACTCAGGTGCCTTTATTTTCACATGGGCAGCCTAGTGACAGGTGATAGGTTATATTTTGGCTTTTGCACTACAGCATGGAGTGCACCTTTTGGCTTGTATGGCGAGGACATGACTTCTCAGTATTTTGGCTATTTGATATTCCGCTATTAGTACTTTATGTATATGATTCCGGTTATCGCGATGTAGACAGAATTACTTTTATTATGTACTCTCTGATGTATATATCTGAGTGATCTGGATGTAGACTGATCATTTCCTTTCATGCACTAAGTTGTATCCTGCACTGTGCTACTCTGATGTTTATTACATATTATGATTCCGCTATCATATTGATGTAAATTATTCTATTTTATGTTTATGCTATTATCTGTTCTCTACTAATGATGATTAACGTGTCATATTCTAATGATTATCCTTAACACCGTCGTACGGGATTTTTGATTCGTCACACATTAAGTCTTATAAAAGGTAAAAGAATGATAAAATTTATGTTAGAGAAGAAAAAAAACTGATGCACCAATATTCAAAATACTTGACTGCAATTTCCCTCCTAAAGTTTCCTTTACTTTTATTTTATTATTTTCTCTCTCTTCTATGTTATCATTTATCTTCCCCTTTGATTTTACGTTTATTCATGCCACTTTTCTTCATTATTGTATTCTACATATTCATATTCTAGAATATTTAGTATTTTACCAGTTACATCTTATCTTATAATTACCTGTTTTTATATTATAATATTTTTTTTACTCTAGTTTATTATTTTATTAATCTAACTTATGCATCAAATATTCATACAAGGTTAAACATAAAATGAATATAAAAATCCATGATAGTGTCACTTTCAATTTTAGTAGTTAATTACTACATAATCCTTACCTTAGAATTAGTAACTAATCGATTAAATTAAATTATAGATGTGTCCTTCAATTTTACTCAAAAATAAAAATAAAATGAATATGGACCATCATGTCTGACCTGCAAAACTGATTGTACATAGCACAATATAAATCACTTTTGTCCCTACTTCTCCATATTGTCACACCCTCTTCATCTCCAAGCCTCTCTGTATTCTTAGGTTAGTACTTCTAAAACCAGTCGATATCGCACATATACATGTAACATCTCTTTTATTTATTTTCATACATATCTCATTGATTATCAAAACTTAGCTAATCTTTCTTTTTTTTCATAGGAACTCATATCACTTGCATATATGAAAAGATTTGATAGCTTAATATCTCCAAAACCTATTAATGCTTTTATATGGGCAAATCATGTTGAATACTTGAAGGGCAAGTTGGAAGAAGGACAAATATACATTCTCAGCAATTTATGTGTCAAATCCTACAAACCAGAATCTATAAAATCTTTCCACAATGATCTATAGATTTGGTTAACAAAACTACCAAGGTAACCAAATTATTGAATTATGAGATAATGATATGGGAAAATGAATTTGATTTCTTTGAAATTGCTGATGAGAACGAGTTATCACTAGAGAAAGACCAAGATCAATTATTAGGTATGATCTAAGATACTTTAAACATACATACACATATATTTTACAATAAGTAGCAAGTTCCATTTATTTATTTATTTATTATTATTTATCAGATTTTATTGGAGTGCTCAAGTATAAGGATTGTGATATTCTAAAAGATGGTTTAATTGAGTTTATGAATGCAAATGGCAAAGAGCAATGCAATTTTATATTTGAACTTACAGATGGGAGGTATGCATATATAGCACTTTGAATATTATGTAATTTAAATCTTTATTATGTTATATGCATAAACAAAATTTTGCTTCCCATTTTTATGTTTTGAAAGTTCTACTGTAAAATTTTGTTTTTGGGATGATTTTGCCAAATTGTTTGTTACCGCTTTAAAAGAAGCTACTGAGAAACCAGTTATCATCATTGTGGAAAGTTGTAGGTTGAATTCATTTAAAGGTACAATTTTAGTAAGACTCTTATGTTATTCATAATTGATAAAATTTATTAAAATATGTTTTGGTAGGATTTACTCCTTTTTCTCTATCAGTCTAGCTCAATTCTCTCATCCATTGGTCCAATTATGCTATCGATTATCAATTATTTTAATGTGTGAAAATTTAATAACATGACGTTTCTTATATTGTAGAGCAACCTAATATGACCAATGTTGGTGAAACATGGTTTTTCATCAACTACAATCATCACAATGTTCTTAAAATGAGAAAGAGGTAAATTTGAGTTTTATTGAAATGTAATATAATATATTTTTTAAATATAATATACATCAAAAATTAAACATATAAAATATGTAGGTTGGATATTATTGATTTCAGTGAAAGAAAAGTTGATGTTAATGATATGATTACCGAGATTATCAAATACCGAGTATTCGTGAGATAAGGAACATGAAATTTAAATATATTGAGGTTTACTCCCTAGACTTTAAAAAATTTATTTTAAATTTGTCGTTCCTATTCAAGTACCTATATAAATTTCAGAAAGAAGTTATTTGTCAAGTAACCGTTAGGAATGTAAAAGAGGAACAAACTTGGTATTATGATGCTTGCTTTCCATGTAGGGATCAAGAAGTTGAGGAGAAAGAGGAGAAGTATAAATGTCCTAATTGTAAAAGAAGCGTACCGTATCCAATCATGAGGTAATTTTCTGTAATGCTAGAGAAAATTTTACTTACTATCCTACTAATAGTTTATATATATGTGTGTGTGTGTGTGTGTGTGTGTGTGTGTGTTTGTATGCAGATTTGATTATGTGTTATTGTTGAAGATTGTAGTGGCAGTGCTGCAATAATTTTGCAAGACCGTGAGGTTTACAGTATTATTAAGAAAAATGTTTATGACATAATGTGAAATCAAGAAAAGTTATGTATAGCTCCAAATATTCTAACAGATAATTTTAATACTTTATTATTTGACAAAATTAAATAAACTATAAAATTCTTTCTAGCAAGGAAAGAAAAATGAATTTCCAATAATTTTGAAGTGTTTGGAGGGAAGGCAGTATACAATTACTATATGTGTTGGTGATAATAATGTACATAGAGGTTCAAGAATGTACGCGGCCACAAACATATTTGAAGGTTTTGAGTTGATTGAGAACTCTATGATGGAAAGTGAAGACGGTGCAGTTGCGTTACAAAGTTCACAGGTATTTTGTTGTCATATATATATATATATATATATATATATATATAGTCATGTTCATTGCATCAGGTTATTTTATTTCATTTATATGCAGATGTCTATACCAAGTTTCAGTACTGAATTTAAAACTAATATCAATATGCCAATCCCCAGTACTGAAAATTCTACAAACACTAACAGTTTGAAGAGGAAAAGCAAAGAGATTGATAATGATGTCAAACTGCCATATATTTTTGATGACTTTAAGGATAAAAAAGATGATGAAAATAGATTTATTTCAAAACTGAAAGCAATTCAAAAAGAAAAAGTAAGTTATATATATTTGATGGTTATTTTATATGTGGTGTACATATTATTATTATTTTGGTAAGGAATGAATAATTAATATTGTGCATCTATTCAAATGTTTATTGCACTACCGGAATGAAAAATATTCAAAAAAGTGGAAGTCATGAATTTATGCTAGGAACAAGATTGGAATTGAACATAATTTTCATGTTTATTTTGTTTGGAATGGAAACTACTCTTGATCTTATATTTATTTTGCTTTGATTTTTATATTTATTTTGTTTGGAATGAAACTACTCATGATGTTATATTTATTTTGCTCTGAAACTACTATTGAGTAATGTATTTTTCTGTTATGGATGTTTATTTTTATGTTGTAATTTGAAATTTTAGTTAGAATGCCTCTTATACATACACGAATATATTTAAAACATAACAACAAAGCATACATTGCATCATATTATATTTATATACATGATGACATCATATACACTTTTTCTGCTTCATCAAAAAGAGTTTACATACTGTAGTTTGTATATAATTTATATAATATTTCTTGAATTATATCACTTATATAATTTTAATAATTATTTGTTCAATTTTTCACATTTAAAGTTCACAAAATAAGTATAAATTGTAATGAATTAAGACCATGTTTTCAGAATAACACAAATAATCTTTTTTTTATATCTATGCCAAAAAATAACCATTCATAACAAAAAAATTAGATGGATAAAGAAAAAATTAATCAAATAATCATCCATAGAAAAATTATTGCTGGGTGAATAACATGACAATTAATTATTGTTACTGCATAAATTATTGGGTGAATAACAGAGCAATTAATCAAAATAATCGTCCATGATAAAATTATTTTTGGATGAACAATAGAAAAATTGATTATTGTTGTCGCATAAATTATAATATTTATATGTATATATATATATTTAACTATTTAATATTGATTATAATACTTTTTTTTTGATATTTAATCAATACAATATTTTTTTAATAACATATAAATTTTAATGCCTAGCAAAGCGGGCAAAAAATACTAGTATATATAATGCATGTATATATGTTCAAGTAATAAAATAATGTTTGCAAATAATTAGTTAATACTTATTGTTAATTAACGGACGTGGAAAGCATATAGTGAATTATTCACAGCCAATAAGGAATTTGAAATTAGAAATATGTAGGTGCATGAATGCAAAGGAATAGGAAAGAAAAGATAACAACAATCATGTATATATGGCCAATTAATAGGTATGGTAATGCTTATAATTAAGATTGTAATTCAAAGATCAAATGAAGAATGTATGCACATAATAAATAAAGTTAGAAAAGGAATTAATGTGCATAAATGTGGCTAACTAATATGATGACTTATTGGCTATTAATTTGGTAAGAAATTACAATGCATGTGAGGATTAATTGATAACAAATACTAGGCATGTATGTAATCGATTGAGTGGATTCAAAATTCAAATGTTAAATGTATGTGCGTAATTAATAAAATAAATTTAGATACAATATATTACTACAAATGATGAAAGCAGCAACAATATAACACACGTGACAAATGAGAGAGAGCAAATACATTGTATGCAATCTAAAGGTTAGGAATAGCTTACAACGCTATAAATAAAGCCTTAGTTTAACCTAATTCCCCACACCTCATATAGCAAAAATAAATAAAAACAATGGTAGATCTATAGAATTGTTGATTTCAAGAGAAAGACTTAAAGGCGAGTGAATATATTTGAATATAAATACAGTATTTAAAGTTTATTTTTTTTCTTTTCGATTTAAATCAGTATAGTTTTATTATTATTGTCAGTTTATTCTTCAGATTCGGATTACTATGAAGAATAATGAGACGACCCGAACTCATACCGAGGTGTAAGGCTCGCGAATTCATGCTATACACAAAGCTGCGCCACACAGGTCGTGCTTTGATCATTAACCACAAGACTTTGCTTCTCAACAGAAGCCTTAATCATCTGCCACTTAGGCATGCCACACAGGCAATTCACTCCATGCGACCGATGTCCATCGATATACAACCTTTGAGCTCGTACGTCTCAAAGAAGGGCGTTAAGCAAGAGAATAAATTCTCCGCCGCCAAACAGATGCATATTTAATAGAGATCAATTAACACAGAATAAAATCTAATGTCAGACACACAGTCCATTTACAAGTTCGTTCTGGGTCTGAACGAAACCGGAGGCACTTTCCTCGCATATCCATCGATCTCCAAGTATGTCTGGACAATCACCAACTGATTCCCTCATCTTGGGTGTACAGCCCAATCAAGATCATTAGTAATCACCCAACCGATGTGAAGACTTCCGGTCTTTAACCACCGTCTTCATCATTGACTTTTCGTCGAATCGGTTATTCAGAATGGGTATAAACCCGGCCTTTTCGAATGACCCGCGTATATAATAAACAAATGTCACAAAAACACAACATACGCCTCATTCCAATTCATCAGTCACTAACCGTAAATTAGCAAGAGAACAATTCCCCAAATATTAACCCCGAAGGCCGAAACCAACATCAGATCAATACCCAGGAAACCATCCTTCTTAGCTATCCTACAGTTAGCTTCTGAATTTCACATTCTTAAGGAAATGTTCCCATTAATTTTATCAAAGATAAATTCTTTTAAATTTATTCTTTAATCTTCCTTTGGATGTCATTTCAAACCATGTTAAGGTTTTCCAAACTAGTCGGGATTAGCGAACCACACCGAAGTAATAATTTATTTTATTTCCCAATCCCAACCTATTCATTCCATGAAGCAAAACTGGTAATACTCCATATCTAACACCACAGTGTTATCGGTAAAATTAATTACCATTTCACGTTCAAATCTAATTAAAGATTTAACTATCGCTTTGGAGCAAAACTGGTGATACTCCATTCTCGCTCACTTTCCAAATTTGATAGTTTAAATTATCAATTCACATTTCAGTCTAATTACAGATTCATTAAAACTCCTTTTACTGGGTTAAAGAACTAATGTCATTTAAAACACAGTTCACGATAAACCCAAATCACATTCTATTTATTATCGGGTTAAAGAACAAGTGTTATTTAAAACACCGTTCACGATAAACCCACAAATCAATTCTAATTAAATTCATTAATTAATTGGTATACTTCATTAAATCTAAATAAAAAGATTTAATCTTTTCTCAACGGGGTTTAAGAACAGTGTTGATGAAGACACCATTCATGACAAACCCAAATCCCATTTGATGTTAAATACAGGGCTCTAAATAGAAAATATATCGGCTTATATTCAATATCAATTTCTGAAACCCACAAATATTGCTTTGGAAATTACGATATAAAATATATCTTCCAAATTTCCTCCAAAATATCTGTATAATCGCAGAATCTAATATCGAAATATTCCAAAGACAATTTCGATTCAAATCCATTCCAATTCATATATTGGAAATTTCTGGTTATTTAAAACCCATTTCAAATCCAATTTATTTATTTAAAAATAATTGGATTTTAATTCTAGTTCAAAACTAGTTCATTTCGATAAAAATCTATTTTTATCTTTTCAAATATGGAGTTTTTCATTCCAATTTTTCACAAATCATTTCTTATGATTTTACACAAATTATTGATAGTTTTGGTAATTTTATCAAGGCCCGTACAGTCGATTTCCAATAACGGCCATCGAACTGCACTTACAGCGACCTTTTCTGAAATTGATTTGGATGTATCTCCAAATCCAACCGTCAGATTTCAAATCTCTTGTATTCATTAGAAAGCTCTTTTCGATACGAACCCAACGGTTCCAGTTTTAGGAGAATCAGACGGTCGGATCTCCCGTAATGTCCGTTCGAAGTCAATGGTCGAAATTCACGAACTGCCGCGGCGCGGTTCGTTCTATTCAGGCCATTATATATGTAATATATATATATATATATATATATATATTATATATATTTTGTCGATTTCCTTTTAAAACGAATTTTATAAATCGTTTCAAATTCGTTTCAAAAACAACTTCAACTTTCATTTCAAATTCAAATCAAAATTGATTTTTCCATTATAAATTCTTTTTACATTCATTTCTATTTGATTTCAATTCAAATCGATTTCAATTCAATTTGAATTCATTTCTATTTAATTCAATTTCAATTCGATCACAATTCGAATTGAATTCATTTCAATTTAATTCAATTCGAATTCATTTTATATTCAATTCAATTCGAATTCATTTTATATTCGATTTAATTCGAATTCATTTTCTTTTCAATTCGAATTCATTTTCTTTTCAATTCAATTCGAATTCATTTTCTTTTCAATTCAATTCGAGTTCATTTTCTATTTAATTTTTAAATCTCTTTTCAATATTCATTATAAAAACAAATATAATCGATATAAATATCGTTCGCGTCAAAATAGCTCATCTCTAATCAACATGGCTTTATATTTTTCAATAACATCGTTATTCTATTCAACAAACGAATATTTATTCTATTCAACACATGAATCTATATTTCTTTCAACACATGACTAATCTCAACAAATGAGTACTGTTAACACGTGACTTTTTTTGTTATGTAATATATTTTATAAAATTTTGATTTCTATCGTTTAATTTTTAATCAAACTCTAACCGTAAATTAGCAAGAGAGCAACTGCCTAAATATTAACCCCGAAGGCCGAAACCAACATCAGATCAATATCCAGGAGACCACTCATCTTATCTATTTTCCAGTTAGTTTCTAATTTTATATATGATAAAGATGTAAATTTTATTGCTAAAATATTTCGTTCAACACATGAATCTTTGTTTCTTTCAACACATGACTAATCTCAACAAATGAGTACTGTTAACACATGAATCTATATTTTATAATATTCTTTTTTTCCAAATTGGAATGAGGCCCAATCAATTACCATATAATGTTAATTATATGGATTCCATACGACACATGTATATAATAGCAACGATAAATAATCAACCATCATCCAAAATTCACCACACAACTGCATAAGCATCAAATATGAATAATTAACGCTTACACAGTCCGTCGACCAATCGATCGACATACCACTAAATAATTGGGACTAGTGTACGTCAAATATCATCCCAGCACCCGTGTGGGGTTTAAATCCACAAACACTGAATATTATTGTGCAGTTGTGCGACGTGTAAAATTTATCGTCCCAATCAATGTCCTTCAAATAGGTGTACATAAACAAACCATCCGGTTTGTAAATGAATATTTATTTATTCACATTCACGTTAAAAATTATATTTTTAATGATAATTAATTTATTTCAACACATGAATATTCATTTTCAATCATTCCACATCACAATCAATTTTCACAACCCATCAATCAAACAAACAAGCCGTCCATGGTCTGTGGACGACGGGTGTCGGGTGCTACTAAACACCGTCTGCATCCTAGTATATATTTTAACTAGAAAATTAAATTAAAGGTGAGAAGTTCGAAAAGAGGGTTCCACTCCGCCGTGCTTTACTTTTGAACTGCTGAACCGTCTGGATTGGTTTGAAATTCCAGTGCAGTCCTTTTCACGCTGTTCATAATAAAAATTATATTTTTATTGCTTCATTTCAATAAATAAAAATCATATTTTTATTTCTACTTCATATATATTTACAACGCTTATTTCTATATAAAACTTATATTTTTATATTTCTACTTCTTATATAAAGATCGAATTTTTATATCATCGCTATAAAAATCACATTTTTGTTTCAACATATATATAATAAAAATCCAATTTTTATTTCGCTACATAACTAAAGATCAAATTTCTACTATCTATATAATATAAAAATCATATTTTTAATATCTACATTATATAAAAATCATATTTTTATGTTGCAAAGCTATTTTATAAAAATTATATTTTTTTACAAAGCTACTTTCCACATAAAAATCACATCTTTATAATGTTATTCATATACTAAAAATCTAATTTTTATCCTATAGTTTCTATAATCAAAATCATAAATTTCATTAGCTAAAAATTATCCTTTATATAAATAAAACTGATTTTACAAAGAAAAAAAACTGATTTTGTAATTTAAAAATCACCTTCTTTCCTTTTCTCGTTGGTTCGAAGAGGTGGGGGACGGTTTCTAGTGCTCGGCAGTCGGAGGCGATCCAATTCAGGTGGCGGTGGCATCCCTTCAGTCAGCAGCGGTGGCTGCGATCTCGAAGTAGGGTTTAATCGAAATGGGGGGTACGGTCTTCGGTGCTGGAGAGGGCGAGTGGGAGGGAAGGGTCTCGGCGGAGGCGTCTGCGGTGGGGGTGATCGGAGGGGGAGGAGACGCGGTGGTCGATGGTGAGGCTGAGGGAGGCACGACATCGAGGCTTCGTTCATTTTTTTTTTCTGTAATCGATTTCAGGTTTGGGGGGTTAAGGGGGGCGTTGACTAAGTACAGTGGAGGGAGGGAGTTTTATTTTTTATTTTATTTATTTATCCCTAAAAGAACCTTTTATTTTCGAACTCGAAATAAAACCCACCGACTGCCATCCCTAGCTAATTACCCCCATTCCGAACACAATGGGATATGTATCATAAGCTGATTCGATCGTTTCGATCAGTTTTCGTCAAAATCAACATGTAACTCTATATATTGAATTTGAACGCGTATTTCAATTTATTGGGGCCACATACGAACTCTAAAAATTCCCGAAAAATATTTTCTAGTTTCGTATTGACGATACGGTCCTAACAAAACTTATTTCGTCAAATTCTGATATCGTTTGAAAAATGGCCATTTTCCAGTCGATTAAAATCAACTTAAACTGGTCAATCGCGTTTTCCTTTTCCACGCTCACATATTGATTCGAAAAATTCCAAATTTTGGAATCTAGCAATAACTTGATATCACGGATCCAACAAAATTGGTTTCGTCGAAAACCGAGGTCGTTTGCAAAATTTCCATTTTTAAGGGCCTGAATTCCATAGCGACTACTCTGAATTTTTAACTGGGCATATCTTTTGATTCCCGCTATGAAATTTCAATTTTTCGGATTCGTTGGAAAGATATTCTCAATTAGATTCTAGTATTTTTTTGTTTCGCTAAAATCCGGTTTATTGTGCACCCGGTACATTCATTTGAACTTTGAAATTGAATTATCGAACTACCGCGCCATTTTCAATTCCTTTTATAATTTAAAATAAATAATTATATTCCAATGACGCTCTATATAAATATATACGTTCTAATTCTATTCAAAATAAATTTCTCATCGTTATTATTTAAAATAATTCATTTTAAATATTCAAAATTCACTAAAATTGCCAAAATAAAATTTTTAAACTGACTCGGATTTCTGGGTTATTACAATCTCACCCACTTAAAACTTTTCGTCCCTGAAAAGGAACGAAGCTGAAAGTTGTTTAACTAATCAACTCAACTTCCATTATTTTCTTTACGGCTTAAGTTCTTCAACCTTTCAGTTTCTAGGAACTTTTCAAATTTTTCAAAAATTTGGCTAACATCCTAAATTTTCGAAAAAATTCGCCATAACCTCCCCTGCATCGGGGACTTCGGGATATTTCATATAGCCTCCCATGGCCTTCTTCAATCCAAAAGAAAAAGAAAAAGCCAATCGGCTCATAAAATCATCCAAACCCAAAGAAATACAATAAATATGTACCTATTTGTCGGGCAAACAATTTTATTCCTCTGCTCTAGCCTCCTTGCTATGACCTGTTCAATGTATACACATGTATATGCATGCAATTCTAACAAATTTTCAATACACTCCACTACTTGGTTCAATTTGGCATAATGGTTCAAAATTTAATTAATCAAACAATAATCAACCAACACAACCAGCAAACAATTAGTGAATTAACTTTTCAAATTCATAACTTTGATATATATACAGAAAATCATGTTTTTGATGCCAAATCACGACAATAAATCTATCTAGTTTTGGTTCTCACACCAGTCTAATGGAAATATATAGAAATCACACCTTCGAAACTCGAATATAAATTCTGATGATGTACGTACTATAGCGATCATCAGAACAATCCCCGGACGACTAGAATGTGATTCTATATCTATCTAGTATATTAAAACTTTGAATATACGTTCATGACGCGTATATGAAAAACCTTTATATACTAGATTATCCAAATTCAATACAAATAAAATATTCAAATACGTGTAAAATGATTTAAATTTCAAAACAAAATTGTTTTCATTTGAAAAATATACTCTTCACACTCGTTCTAGGATACTACTGATCCCATCTCTAATGAGTAATACTTATTGGATATTACTAATCCAATATCTGATGAATTCATTCGTTTGGTTCTAATGTGCCTTGTTCTCGAGCTCTGTAAACCAAAGCTCTGATACCAAACTGAGACGACCCGAACTTCCCCAGTAAGGAAAGCACGGATAGAATTGAGGACAACACACATCGGAACGCAAACAGAAGGACATTTCATTGTTATTTACAACAATTCCATCAGATTATAAGGATATACATAGTATGAATAAATATTACACATCAGAGATTACAGTAAATTACAAAGCAGCGGAAAACAATACAAAACACAACTGAAAGTAATACATGGATACAGAGCTTTCTGAGCATCGTTCCAGCTGTAAATCAGGATCCTATGAATATAAAATTTGCAAAACCAAAACTACTAGCTGCCCGTGTCGAAAATAAAGGCACCCAGAGTTTATTTTAAAACAATAAACTCCAGGTCAGTCATGTGACTGGTGTGAGAACTAAAACAGTTATTAATATTGGTTTTTAAAGTTCGGTAAATCAAGGGACCATGCCGTATAACACGGAACGGGTTTCCTCCCAAGAATACCAGTGCATAAAACAAACAGCGCAATGCTAAGTAAAGAAAAATGAAGCTGTTATTAGACCCAGGTCCCATCACACAATGCAACGCAAGCTGGAGGATAGGGTTTTACCTTATAACAGCCAAAGAATGCTTGATACACGAAATTTTATCTTTTGATTTTTAATCAGACTCCAACCGTAAATTTGTAAGAGAACGATTCCCTAAGTATTAACCCGAAGGCCGAAACCAACGTCAGACCAATACCTTGGAAACCACCCTTCTTAGCTCGTTTCCAGTTAGTTTCTAATTTTATATACAATCATAAATATCAATCATAGGCGGCATGGGTACCATATATCATGTCGCCAATACTAGGCTCTACAATCAAAACCGAAATGTCACGTATTGGAAATTGGATTTCCGTCATGAGTCGAGGCAAGGGGCAAGCTCCTCTCCGCTTCGAGACACTCTAGCAAATGTCTCAGGACTACTCTCTGGGTAGCCTCTCGGATGCTTCAGGGCCGGTCCTCCCTTACGTTTGAGGATTAATTATTCCTGAACACACATTTCCCGGTCCTAACAGACCTAAAATTGAGGCGCCTCACATTCCAATAACCACATAGGTAAAAATAATATAAATGTCAGCCAGTTTAAGCACTGACACCACCCATAGCTAGAAAGAAACGTCGTACACTCCCTGTAGTCACTATCCCGTTTATTGACTCATACCGAGGTGTGAGGCTCGCGAATTCACGCTATACACAAAGCTGCGCCACACAGGCTGTTCTTTGATCATTAACCACAAGACTTTGCTTTTCAACAGAAGCCCTGATCATCTGCCACTTAGGCATGCCACACAGGCAATTCACTCCATGCGACTGATGTCCATCGATATACAACCTCTGAGCTCGTACTTCTCAGAGAAGGGCGTTAAGCAAGAGAATAAATTCTCCGCCGCCGAATAGATGTATATTAAACAGAGATCAATTAACACAGAATAAAATCCAATGTTAGACACACAGTCCATTTAAAAGTTCGTTCTGGGTCTGAACGAAACCGGAGGCACTTTCCTCGCATATCCATCGATCTCCAAGTACGTCTGGACGATCACCAACTGATTCCCTCATCTTGGGTGTACAACCCAATCAAGATCATCAGTAATCACCCAAGCGATGTGAAGACTTCCGGTCTTCAACCACCGTCTTCATCTTCGACTTATCGTCGAATCGGTTATTCAGAATGGGTATAAACCCGGCCTTTCCAAATGACCCGCGTATATAATAAACAAATGTTACACAAACACAACATGCGCCTCATTCCAATTCATCAGTCACTAACCGTAAATTAGCAAGAGAACAATTCCCCAAATATTAACCCCGAAGGCCGAAACCAACATCAGATCAATACCCAGGAAACCATCCTTCTTAGCTATCCTACAGTTAGCTTCTAAATTTCACATTCTTAAGGAAAGGTTCCCATTAATTTTATCAAAGATAAATTCTTTTAAATTTATCCTTTAATCTTCCTTTGGATGTCATTTCAAACCGTGTTAAGGTTTTCCAAACTAGTCGGGATTAGCGAACCACACCAAAGTAATTATTTATTTTATTTCCCAATCATCCCATGAAGCAAAACTAGTAATACTCCATATCTAACACCACGGTGATATCGGTAAAATTAATTACCATTTCACGTTCAAATCTAATTAAAGATTTAACTATCGCTTTGGAGAAAAACTGGTGATACTCCATTCTCGCTCACTTTCCAAATTTGATAGTTTAAATTATCAATTCACATTTCAATCTAATTACAGATTCATTAAAACTCCTTTTACTGGGTTAAAGAACTAATGTCATTTAAAACACAGTTCACGATAAACCCAAATCACATTCTATTTATTATCGGGTTAAAGAACAAATGTTATTTAAAACACCGTTCATGATAAACCCACAAATCAATTCTAATTCAATTCATTAATTAATTGGTATACTTCATTAAATCTAAATAAAAAGATTTAATCTTTTCTCAACGGGGTTTAAGAACAGTGTTGATGAAGACACCATTCATGAAAACCCAAATCCCATTTGATAGTAAATACAAGGCTCTGAATAGAAAATATATCGGCTTATATTCAATATTAAATTCTGAAACCCACAAATATCGCTTTGGAAATAATGATATAAAATATATCTTCCAAATTTCCTCTAAAATATCTGTATAATCGCAGAATCTAATATCGAAATATTCCAAAGACAATTTCGATTCAAATCCATTCCAATTCATATATTGGAAATTTCTGGTTATTTAAAACCCATTTCAAATCCAATTTATTTATTTAAAAATAATTGGATATTAATTCTAGTTCAAAACTAGTTCATTTCGATAAAAATCTATTTTTATCTTTTCAAATATGGAGTTTTTCATCCCAATTTTTCACAAATCATTTCTTATGATTTAACAAAAAATATTGATATTTTTGGTAATTTTATCAAGGTCCGTACAGTCGATTTCCAATAACGGCCATCGAACTGCACTTACAGTGATCTTTTCTGAAATTGATTTGGATGTATCTCCAAATCCAACCGTCAGATTTCAAATCTCTTGTATTCATTAGAAAGCTCTTTTCGATACGAACCCAACGGTTCTAGTTTTAGGAGAATCCGACGGTCGGATCTCTCGTATTATCCGTTCGAAGTCAATGGTCGAAATTCACGAACTGTCGCGGCACGGCGCGTTCTATTCAAGCCATTATATATATAATATATATATATATATATATATAATATATTTCGTCGATTTCCTTTTAAAACGAATTTTATAAATCGTTTCAAATTTGTTTCAAAAACAATTTCAACTTTCATTTCAAATTCAAATCAAAATTGAATTTTCCATTATAAATTCTTTTTACATTCATTTCTATTTGATTTCAAATTGATTTCAATTCAATTCAAATTCATTTCTATTTAATTCAATTTCAATTCGATCACAATTCGATTTGAATTCATTTCAATTCGAATACATTTCTATTTAATTCAATTCGAATTTATTTCTATTTAATTCAATTCGAATTCATTTTATATTCAATTCAATTCGAATTCATTTTATATTTGATTTAATTCGAATTCATTTTCTTTTCAATTCAATTCGAATTCATTTCCTTTTCAATTCAATTCGAATTCATTTTCTTTTCAATTCAGTTCGAATTCATTTTCTATTCTATTTTAAATCTCTTTTCAATATTCATTATAAAAACGAATATAATCGATATAAATATCGTTCGCGTCAAAATAGCGCATCTCTAATCAACACGGCTTTATATTTTTCAATAACTTCGTTATTCTATTCAACAAATGAATATTTATTCTATTCAACACATGAATCTATATTTCTTTCAACACATTACTAATCTCAACAAATGAGTAATGTCAACACGTGACTATTTTTGTTATGTAATATATTTTATAAAATTTTGATTTCTATCGTTTAATTTTTAATCAAACTCTAATAGTAAATTAGCAAGAGAGCAATTCCCTAAATATTAACCCCGAAGGCCGAAACCAACATCAGATCAATATCCAGGAGACCACTCATCTTATCTATTTTCGAGTTAGTTTCTAATTTTATATATGATAAAGATGTAAATTTTATTGTTAAAATATTTTGTTCAACATATGTATCTTTATTTCTTTCAACACATGACTAATCTCAACAAATGAGTACTGTCAACACGTGAGTCTATATTTTATAATATTATTTATTTTCCAAATTGGAATGAGGCCCAATCAATTACCATATAATGTTAATTATATGGATTCCATACAACACATGTATATAATAGCAATGATAAATAATCAACCATCATCCAAAGTGCACCGCACAATTGCATAAGCATCAAATATGAATAATTAACGCTTACATAGTCCGTCGACCAATCGATCGACATACCACTAAATATTTGGGAGTAGTGTACGTCAAATATCATCCCAACACCCGTGTGGGGTTTAAATCCACAAACGCTGAATATTATTTGTGTAGTTGTGCGACGTGTGAAATTTATCGTCCCAATCAATGTCCTTCAAATAGGTGTACATAAACAAACCATCCGGTTTGTAAATGAATATTTATTTATTCACATTCACGTTAAAAATTATTTTTTTAACGATAATTAATTTATTTCAACACATGAATATTCATTTTCAATCATTCCACATCACAATCAATTTTCACAACACATCAATCAAACAAACAAGTCGTCCATGGTCTGTGGACGACGGGTGTCGGGTGCTACTAAACACCGTCTGCATCCTAGTATATATTTTAACTAGGAAATTAAATTAAAGGTGAGAAGTTCTCACAGAGGGTTCCACTCCGCCGTGCTTTACTTTTGAACTGCTGAACCGTCTGGATTGGTTTGAAATTCCAGTGCAGTCCATTTCACGCTGTTCATAATAAAAATTATATTTTTATTGCTTCATTTCAATAAATAAAAATCATATTTTTATTTCTACTTCATATATATTTACAACGCTTATTTCTATATAAAAATTACATTTTTATATTTCTACTTCTTATATAAAGATCGAATTTTTATATCATCGCTATTAAAATCACATTTTTGTTTCAACATATATATAATAAAAATCCAATTTTATTTCGCTACATAACTAAAGATCAAATTTTTACTATCTATATAATATAAAAATCATATTTTTAATATCTACATTTGTGACGATCCCAAAATCCGTGTGACGGTATTAAGGATAATCATTGGAATATAACACATCAATCATCATAGCAGAGTACAGATAATAACAAAAACAATAAATAGAATAATTTTACATGGATATGACAGCGGATTCATAACATGTAACAACATCAGAATACCACAACGTAGGATATAACTTAGGAAAAAAAAAAGGGAAATGATCAGTCACCATCGCCAGAGGCAGAATATATACATGCAGTGAGACATAATAAGGGTATCAGTCTACATCGCCGAAGGCGGTACATATACATACGATAATAAGTACTGAAAGTAAAGTAGTCTGCATCGCCTGTGGCGGAATCATTATATAGATACAATAATGGCGGAAAATGTCAAAGTCATCTCGTGGAAGTCATCCTCGCCATGAGCCAAAATGCACTCTATGCAACAGTGCAGAGCCAAAAACAACCTGTAACCTGTGAACTAGGCTGCCCGTGTGAAAATAAGGGCACCTGTGTTTGCAAAGTGAAACAAACAACGAGTCAGTCATGGGGACTGGTATGAGAAATCTATTTAACAGTTTAAAACAATAGTAATAAGCAAATCATAGGACCACGCCACTTTCGCGGAACGGGTTTACTCCAGTGATTGCTAGTGCATTTAAAACAAAGTAAATTCTTTAAAACAACGCAATGCTTTTAAAAAGAATGAAGCCATTATAAGACTCAAGTCCCATCATACAATGCAACACAAGCCGGAGGATAGAGTTTTACCTTATAATGGCCAAATATGCTTGATACGTGTAAAGCAAAATCATTTGATATTATTACTAGTGCATATATGTTTCAAAACGAATAGCATCATAAATATCAATCATAGGCGGCATAGCTACCATCTACTATGTCGCCATACTAGTTCTACAATCGAGTCCATTATTTCGTATTGGAAATTGGATTTCCGTCATGAGTCGAGGCAAGGGGCAAGCTCCTCTCTGCTTCGAGACATTCTAGCAAATGCCTCAGGACTACACACTCTGGGTAACCCCTGGATGCTTCAGGGCCGGTCCTCTCTTACGTTTGAGGATTAATTATGCCTGAACACACGTTTCCCGGTCCTTACAGACCTATAATCGAGGCGCCTCGCATTCCAACAACCACATAGGTTAAAAATAGATATAAATGTCAGGGCTGGTAAGTCACTGACACCACCATAGCTAGAAAGAAACGTCGTGCTCTCCCTGCAGTCCTTATCCCGTTTTTAACTCATACCGAGGTGTGAGGCTCGCCAATCCACGCTACACACAAAGCCAGGCCACGTAGGCCGTGCTTTGATCATTAACCACAAGACTTTGCTTTGCAACAGAAGCCTTGATCACAACATCTTGGCATGCCACATAGGCAATCCACTCCATACGACTGGTTTCTATCGATATATAACCTCTGAGCTCGTACGTCTCAGAGAAGGGCGTTAAGCAAAAGAATAAATTCTCCGCCGCCAAATAGATATATATTTAACAGAGATCAATCAGTATAGAACAAAATCCAATGTCAGACACACAGTCTATTTACAAGTCCGTTCTGGGTCTGAACGAAACCGGAGGCGTCAAATTCCTCGTATATCCGTACAATCAACACATACGTTCAGACGGCTACTACTTCTGTTCCTTCACGGTAGCTACTCCAGTCAGGAACCTCAGCAGCGCCCATCCAACCGATACGAAGATCGTCGGTCTTAAATCGTCTTTGTATTTTCCCATTCGAATCGCTCGATCAATTATTTGAAATGAGGGTTAGCTCGGCCTTTTCAAATAATTCACGTAATTAGAATTCAAATCAATTCTTCTCATGGTTATATTATTCGACAATCACATTTCAGTTTTTTAGTATAATTTTCGTGTCAAACACATACAACCATCAAATATCAAGCAGATCAAGTCAAATTGGTTTATTTCCAATCTATGTTGCTTATAATATTTTACAACGATTTTTCGCCATTTTTATTTATTTAAAAATGGCCATATTCAATTAAACGACGTTTCAGGTCATGCCGTGGCTGTTTTTCCCCTAATTTGTTTTACACATTTCGGAAAATCTAACCGTTGGATTTCTACAAAGTCTATATCAGTGGGAAGATATTCCCAAAGCGAACCCAACGGTTCCATTTTCGTGAAAATCCGACGGTCGGATCTTCCACACTAGTCGTTTGAAGTTACAGTTTCAAAATTCGAACTGCAGCGTCGTTATTCGATTTAATTTAATTATATTTATATTTATATATAAATATAAACGATTCTGGCGCTGTTTTTCTTCAGATTTGAATTAAACATTCCAGACAATCCAACCGTTGGATTTTTACAAGGTTGGTGACGTTGGAAAGATATTTCCCAGGCGAACCCAGCGGTTGCGGTTTCGGGAAAATCCGATGGTCGGATTTCTCGTACCAATCGTTTCAAATTACGATTCCAAAACACGAACTGCACGGCTTCTTTTAATTCTATTTATATTTATATATATAAATATAGTTCATTCTTTAATTTCAACTTCATTTTCGCTTCAAATATTTCACTAACGCCTTAATATTTCGAAAAATTTCGCCATAACCTCCTTTGTACGGGAAGGGGTTTGGAAATTTATTGGGCCGTGTTAGGTACCCAATAAATCCTATAAAGCATCCACATATTTATAGTGATATATTCTGGTGTTTACGGGGGAGCGTGTATAGATAATAACTCCAGAGAATAAATTCTCGTCACCCCGCTCCGTGTGGAAATAAATAGTCCTTGTGCCGTATCTAATGACTAGAGAGACGTGATTATTGTCAACTCCAGACCCGTGTGGGGTTTTATTAATCTGGAAATTTATCGTTATATTTTATATAGTCCATATCAATCATCAGTTCAACCTATAGTATAAAATCATCGCCATACAAGCCTCTCGCTCGTATGGTAAATCTTCCACCTCGTCACACAAGCTCCAAATGCTTATGTGGAATATGATGAAGTATGCCTATCGTTAAGAAGTATGTCATGTAGTGTAGTTCAAAATTAATTGTTACTATCCTATGGCGAGGTTTATTATTTCACACAGAATAACCAGCACTCCGCATCCAATGGCATTCACAGGAGTTGATATAAAAATAAAATTGCGCAGCCAACTCATCAAGGCTTACCTATTTGTCGGGCACGCAAATAATTTCTTTACTCTACAGCTAATCCATTTCCCTGTTCAACACATGTATATATATGCAGAACAAAGCTAATAATAATATTTCTAGCAAACTATTATTTATTTCGATACGTGTGTATTTTTATCAAAGCGTATACATGATAAAAAAAAATTTATCATCAAAAATATTTATTCAACACGTGAATGTTTTTAACACTTCATATTCACAATAAAGATGTAGTTTTTATTGTTTATTCATTTTATTTTAAAATACGATAACATTTAACACATGAACTTCAACTCAACGAATGAATTTCAATTCAACACATGAATATTCTCTATAGTTTGTATATATATATAAAAATGTGATTTTTATCGTTGAATCTATTTTTTTAAATTCGAATAATATTCAACACATGAATTTCAACTCAACGAATGAATTTCAATTCAACACATGAATATTCTCTATAGTTTGTATATATATATATAAATGTGATTTTTATCGTTAAATCTATTTGTTTAAATTCGAATAATATTCAACACATGAATTTCAACTCAACGAATGAATTTCAATTCAACACATGAATATTCTCTATAGTTTGTATATATATAAAAATGTGATTTTTATCGTTAAATCTATTTGTTTAAATTCGAATAATATTCAACACATGAATTTCAACTCAACGAATGAGTTTCAATTCAACACATGAATATTCTCTATAGTTTGTATATATATATATAAATGTGATTTTTATCGCTAAATCTATTTGTTTAAATGCGAATAATATTCAACACATGAATTTCAACTCAACGAATGAGTTTCAATTCAACACATGAATATTCTCTATAGTTTGTATATATATAAAAATGTGATTTTTATCGTTAAATCTATTTGTTTAAATGCGAATAATATTCAACACATGAATTTCAACTCAACGAATGAATTTCAATTCAACACATGAATATTGGTTTCAACATATTTAATTAATTTCAACAAATGAAAATTATTCTAACACATGAATATTTCAGAAAATTTCGGCAGCATAACGGCAGGGTAGTTAAAACCGGAACCGTCCCTAGTACGGCTCCTCGCTCTACCTTAAAACCTCGCGGTTTTTGACAATGGGGATCATGCATCTAGTTCGCACGCAGGCGGCATGTTTTATTTTCAATTCCACAATCCTATTCTAATTTGTTTCAACCACAAGAGGGTATTTTTCAACCACAAAGGTATTTTTCAACCACATATCAACCACAAACAATTATTTCCAACCATTCGTCATACCATATAATATCACGCCAATCACAAGCAATAAATATCGTTCATGGTCTGTGGACGAGGGGAGTATATATATATATATTATTTCTATAATTCACTTGCATTTTATCACAATTCAAAGCATATATGTTTCATTCAACGCTCGTATAATTTATACATCGCTAATATAACTTATACAACACATGTACATGAGGTATACAATGCGTATATAATTTACACTTCGCTTATATAATTTATACAACACGATTCCATTCACACAATTTAGTTTAGATTCCTCACATTGGTTTTTGTAGTGTCAAAAATCGTAGGAAGATCAAAAAAATCTGCGGCTTCTGCTAGATGGTAGAGAGCCTCCCTACGGTCCCGATGTTTCCTGTTTCATCGAATTTCGTTAACACACTAAAAAGATATGATTTTTCAAAGTTTTGCAACACTTAAAAGTGTTATTTTCAATTCAGAAATTCAAAGCAGAAGGGTTTGCAAAGCTTCAAAACTAGGTTTTGATTTTAAATCAAAACCGTACCTTGTTGTCCCGATCAGACTACACGGCGTCGAAGGACTACGAACCAGCTTCCTATCGACGGTGGTGGCGGCGAACTCGGTGGCTCCAGCGAGGCACAGCGGCGGCAGAAAGGGGCGAACTTCCTCGACCAAATTCGACGTCGATCGGTGATGGTTTCTGACGAGGCTTGTTTTGATTTGAAGAGGGGAGGAAGGCGGTCGGAATTGTCACCTGGAGGCGGCGACGATATTGGCTGTGGCGGCGGCGATCGGGGGGAAAAGGTTTCGAACAGTTTACGTCGTTCGTTCTGGGGTGGATCGGGTTTTTTCAGAAGTGGGAGAAAATGGAATATATTTTCTAATATATAATATTTTTAAATTCCTTTAATACCCCTTCTAGCCAACGTACACCAATTTCAATCCAACGACTGTCGCCCCTAGCTAAATACCCCCATTCCGGACACAATGAGATATGTTTCGTTGGCCAATTCGACTGTTACAGTCGGTTATTTTTCAAATTAAAGTATAAAACATTTTATATTAAATTTGAACGTACATTTCAATTTTCCAAGGCCACAAACTGAATCGAAAAATTCCAGAAAAATAAATCTAGCTTTGTTTTGACGTTACGGTCCCAACAAAACCAGTTTCGTCGAATTCTGAGCTCATATGCAAAATGCCCATTTTCAGGTCGATCCATTTTAATAGAAATTGACCAATCACATTTTCTTTTGCCCCTCTCACATACTTGCTTCAAAAATTATGAAATTTGAAACCTAGCAATAATTTGACATCCCGGACCCAACAAAAGTGGTTTCGTCGAATTCCGAGGTCGTATGCAAAATATCTATTTTCAAGGGCTATATATGCTATATAGCGACCTTTCTGAAAATTCATTTGGCCATAACTTTTGATTCCCGTTATGAAACTTCGATTTTTCAGATTCGTTAGAAAGGTATTCATAAACAGATTTAAATATTTTTAGTTTCGCTAAAATCTGTTATATTTTCCACCCGGTATAGTCAGACAAAGTTTGTATTCAAAATTTCAAACTGCCTTACTATTCCCAATTCATTATTTTATTGAAATACGCTATTTCAATTGTTCAAATTCTTTGACAATAACCAATTTCAAAAAATTTAAATTGGTTCACATTTTCCGGGATATTACAACATTATATAAAAATCATATTTTTATGTTGCAAAGCTATATATAAAAATTATATTTTTTTACAAAGCTACTTTCCACATAAAAATCACATATTTATAATGCTATTCATATACTAAAAATCTAATTTTTATCCTATAGTTTCTATAATCAAAATCATAACTTTCATTAGCTAAAAATCATCCTTTGTATAAATAAAACTGATTTTACTAAGAAAAAAAACTGATTTTGTAATTTAAAAATCACCTTCTTTCCTTTTCTCGTTGGTTCGAAGAGGTGGGAGACGGTTTCTGGTGCTCGGCAGTCAGAGGCGATCCAATTCAGGTGGCGGCGGCGTCCCTTCAGTCAGCAGCGGTGGCAGCGATCTCGAATTAGGGTTTAATCGAAATGGGGGGTTCGGTCTTTGGTGCTGGAGAGGGCGAGTGGGAGGGAAGGGTCTTGGCGGAGGCGTCAGCGATGGGGGTGATCGGAGGGGGAGGAGACGCGGTGGTCGATGGTGAGGCTGAGGGAGGCGCGACATCGAGGCTTCGTTCTTTTTTTTTCTTTAATCGATTTCGGTTTTGGAGGGTTAGGGGGGCGTTGACTAAGTATAGTGGAGGGAGGGAGTTTTATTTATGTATTTTATTTATTTATCCCCAAAAGAACCTTTTATTTTCGAACTCGAAATGAAACTCACCGACTACCGTCCCTAGCTAATTACCCCCATTCCGAACACAATGGGATATGTATCGTAAGCTGATTCGATCGTTTCGATCAGTTTTCATCAAAATCAACATATAAATCTATATATTGAATTTGAACGCGTATTTTAATTTATTGAGGCCTCATACGAACTCTAAAATTCCCAAAAAGTATTTTCTAGCTTCGTATCGACGATGCGGTCCTAATAAAACTAATTTCATCAAATTCTGAGATCGTTTGAAAAATGGCCATTTCCCATTCGATTAAAATCAACTTAAACCGGTCAAACACGTTTTCCTTTGCCACGCTCACATATTGATTCGAAAAATTACGAATTTTGGAATCTAGCAATAACTTGACATCACGGATCCAACAAAAGTAGTTTCGTAGAAAACCGAGGTTGTTTGCAAAATTTCCATTTTTAAGGGCTTGAATTCCATAGCGACTATTCTGAATTTTCAACTGGGCATATCTTTTGGTTCCCGCTATGAAATTTCAATTTTTCGGATTCGTTGGAAAGATATTCTCAATTAGATTCTACTATTTTTGGTTTCGCTAAAATCCGGTTTATTTTGCACCCGGTACATTCATTTGAACTTTGAAATCGAATTATCGAACTACAGCGCCATTTTCAATTCCTTCTATAATTTAAAAAAAATAATTATATTTCAACGACGCTCTATATAAATATATACGTTCTAATTCTATTCAAAATAAATTTATCGTCGTTATTATTTAAAATAATCCATTTTAAATATTCAAAATTCACTAAAATTGCCAAAATAAATATTTTAAACTGGCTCGGATTTCCGGGTTATTACAAATAATTCACAATTAACCAAATCCAATGATTTGGGGCTAGTTTTCATATTTTAATGTATCGTTCTAAACTGTTAATTCGATTCCCTTTTCTCTTATACGTTTAGTTTTGTTTCCAAATTTGAAAGTAATTCGTAGGTAATTAGGATTTTCTTATTTAAATAAAAAAAAATAGGCATGTGCACTTGGAAAATAAACCATAATTGAAAATCAGGACAAAATTTGATCCAAATGAATGTAGCATGTTTTGGATGATAAACAACATGTTTTGGGCGCAATAAGGATGGATTGGATAGCTTAAGCCATGGAAGCAAATAAAGAACAAGATTCAGAATTTTACAAGCAAGGCAATGTGATGGATTTATAGTGGTGTATTATATCGTTTAATTCCTGCAACGATTTATAATATGTTCTCTTCTTCTTTTCCCCTTTCTATGTCTCGTCGGAATGTACAGTTTTATGTTTTTTTTAGTTATACGCAGAATATACATGAAACTTGCTATGTTGGCATAAACAACTGAATTGTGCGCTTAACCTGTACAGCTGGTTATAATCCCTTTTGTTTATGCATGTTGGTAAGTATAATTTAATTGGAACTATGGCTAAAAAGGAAAAAATTGATGATTTGGGGGCTAAATGAATGTATAATGTCAAAATTTTCAATGAAAAGGATATTTGGATAGAAAATTAACAAGCTTGACATGATTAAGATTATGCATAGTAAGTTTTATGGTTAAATGGTAAATTTGACAATTTCTATAGGCTAATTCTATTCATACACCAACAATCTCTTAACATACGCCATAAAGTAAAATAAACCATCATACATCAAAAATTACTTTACATACACCTTCTCTTTTACAATATTAGCCTTGTTTTCTTCTTCATCTTCTTCCTTTTTTAAAACTTTAAACTTATTTACAGAAAATAGGAAATTTATAGCATGAAAAGGTTTAAGTTTAGTAAAATGAATTTAATTTTTTTGAGTATATGGTAACCAATTTATTATGCTACGAAAAATTCTTAATTTCAACAAAACCCTTCTTCTAAATTAAATAATTTTAAATTTGAGCACATTCTCGCAGAAGTCACCGTAATTCTAATTTTAGGTTTCATGTTTAAAGACACATTAAGTTCTTCAAATTTTTTTACATAGATTTGGTCAATATTGTTAATTGTAATGTTATAGCTTGATGGGTTGTAATTATAAAAGTAAGAATGCAATAAAGAAGAAGGGTAATTCAGTAACATACTTTTAGCAAAATAGAGGTGTATGTTAGGTAATTTTCGGTGTATGAATATTGTTACGACCCGAACTTCCCCGTGAAGGAAAAGCACGGATTGTACTGAGAACAACACACATCGGAACACAAACAGAAGAATATTTCATTGTTTATTACAACAATTTTATCAGAATACAAGAATATACAAAGTATGAATAAATATCACACATTTACTAAATATCAGAGATTACAATAAATTACATAGCAGTGGAAAAATAATACAAAACACAACTGAAAGTAATACACAGATACAGAGCTTTCTGAATATCGCTTCAGCTGTAAAATAGGATCCTATGAATAAAAATCCGCAAAACCAAAACTACTAGCTGCCCATGTGGAAAATAGGGGCACCCAGAGTTTAGGTTAAAACAATAAACTCCGGGTCAGTCATGTGACTGGTGTGAGAACTAAAACAGTTATTAATCTTTATTTTAAAGTTAGGTAAATTAAGGGACCATGCCGTATAACACGGAATGGGTTTCCTCCCAAGAATACCAGTGCATATAAACAAAACAGCGCAATGCTTTTTGGAAAAATGAAGCTATTATAAGACCCAGGTCCCATCACACAATGCAACGCAAGCCGGAGGATAGGGTTTTCCCTTATAATAGCCAAATATGCTTGGTACGTTTAAACCAAACCATTTGATACTATTATAAGTGCATAGTGTATAAAACAACTTCAAATATAAATGTATCAATCCTAGACGGCATGGGTACCATATATCATGTCGCCAATACTAGGCTCTACAATCAAAATCGCAATTGTCACGTATTGGAAGTTGGATTTCCATCTGTGAACCAAGGCAAGGGATCATCCTTACCGCTTTGAGAAGCTCTAGCCCGCCCCTCAGGATCAGAACGCATCGACCCTTGGATCTTCAGGGTCGGTCCACTTGATGTGGATTAAACTTAAACCCTGGACAATACGTCTCCCCGCCCTATGGGGCGTCAATGAGCCAAATGACTCCATCAGTCCCCGATCGACCGATATAACCGAGGCGCCTCGCAATCCATCATCTATATAAGTAAAATACCAGAGCATGTAAAACACTGACACCACTCCTAGTTAGAAGGAGACATATGCCCTCCCTGCAGTCCTCTCCCGTTTCTGGTTCACACCGGGCTGTGAGGCTCACGAATCAACGCTACACAAATCTACGTTGTATTAAAGTCGTTCTTTTATCATCAACCACAAGACTCTGCTTTTCGCCATGCGGCTGATATCTATCGATATATACCCTCTAAGCTCATACGTCTCAGAGAAGGGCGTTAAGCAAGAGAATAAATTCTCTGTCGCCAAACAGATATATATTTAATAGAAATCGATCAACACAGAATAAAATCCAATGTTAGACACACATCCGTTTACAAGTCCGTTCTGGGTCTGAACGAAACCGGAGGAACCTTATTCCTCGCATATCCATCGATCTCCATGTACGTCTGGACGATCTCCAACTGATTCCCTCTTCTTGGGTGTACATCCCAATCAAGAACATCAGTAATTATCCAAACAATGTGAAGACCTCCGGTCTTCAACCACCGTCTTCATCCTCGACACATCGTCGAATTAGTTATTTAGAATGGGATAAACCCGGCCTTTCTGAATAACTCGCGTATATAATAAACCAGTGTTACACAAACACAACATACGCCTCATTCCAATTCAGAATATTCTTTTATTCAAATATTCTTATACTTTGGGAATGGTTCCCATTAATTTTATCAAAGATAAATTCTTTAAATTTATTCTTTAATCTTCCTTTGAATATCAATTCAAACCAAATTATGGTTTATCCAAACTAGTCGGGATTAGCGAACCTTACCGAAGTAATCACTTGTTAAATTTCCCAACCCCAACCTATTCATCCCATGAAGTAAAACTGGTCATACTTCATATCTAACACGATGGTGTTATCGGTAAATTCAATTACCATTTCACATTCAAATCTAATTAAAGATTTAACTATCGCTTAGAGCAAAACTGGTGATACTCCATTCTCGATCATTTCAATCTAATTAAAGATTCATTAAAACTCCACTTGATTTTAATCTTCCCAAAAATCAATATTAATGATTGTTTAACTTGGTAAATCATATTCTGTCTTTAACTGGGTTAAAAGACCAATGTCATTTAAAACATAGTTCACGATAAACCCAAAATCACATTATATTCCATCAGCCTTTAATCGTAAATTAACAAGTGAACAATTCCCTAAGTAATAACCCCGAAGGCCGAGACCAACATCAGATCAGTAGCCCGGAAACCATTCAACTTAACTAATCTTCAGTTAGTTTCTGATTTTCTTAACTCCGTTGGGTCTAAGAACAGTATTATTAAAGATACCATTCACGACAACCCAAAATCACATTCCATTTACAATGGAATCTTCATGGAAAACAGATCGATATATATAATCGATATATATAATTGATATAAACTTCCATATTCGACTAATAATATAAATGGAATAACGGCAAAGCCTTTTAAATTCTAGATATATTAGTTGTCTTCCTCCACAGAAATTGACTTCGATTATTACCAAATCGAATTCCATTCCATTCCAATTTATTTTATTAAATTGGAAAACTTTACTTTGGAAAATCTCCTTTAAATCCTAACAAAAGATTTATAAATTCCTAATCACATTTCACTGTAAATCGGGTTAAAGAACGAATGTCGTTAAAACACAGTTCATGATAAACCCAATTCACATTCCATTAATTATCGGGTTAAAGAACAAGTGTTATTTAAAACACCGTTCAGATAAACCCAAAAATCAGTTTGATATTAAATACAAGGCTCTGAATAGAAAATATATCGGCTTATATTCAATATCAAATTCTACGACCAACAAATATCGTATTGGAAATAACGATTTAAATATATTTTTCATATTTCCATAACAATATCTGTATAATCACGAAATCCAACATCGAAATATTCCAAAGACAATTTCGATTCAAATCCATTCCAATTCAATTATTGGAAGTTCTGGTTACTTTTAAAACCCTTTCAAATCCAATTTATTTATCTCAAAAATAAATGGATTATAATTCTAGTTCAAAACTAGTTCATTTCGATAAAAATCTATTCTTATCTTTTCAAATATGGAATTTTTCATCCCAATTCTTTCCAAATCATTTCTTATGATTTTACACAAATTATTGCTATTTTTAATAATTTTATCAAGGCTCGTGCAGTCGTTTTCCATCAACGGCCATCGAACTGCACTTACAACGACCTTTTCCAAATTTGATTTGGACATAATTACAAATAAAACCGTTAGATTTCAAATCTCTAATATTCATTAGAAATATCTTTTCGACACGAACCCAACGGTTTGGTTTTAGGAGAATTCGACGGTCAGATCTCCCGTAATGTCCATCCGAAGTCAATGGTCGAAATTTGCAAGCTGCTGTAGCGCGGCGCGTTCTATTCAGGCCTTTATATATATATAATATATATTATATATATTTCGTCGATTTCCTTTTAAAACGTATTTTATAAATCGTTTTAAATTCGTTTTCAAAATGATTTCAACTTCATATTCAATTTCTAATCAAAATTGAATATTTCATATAATTGATATATAAATGATTGTATTTTCAAAACATTGTATTTTGAAATCAAATCCTTTTCGATATTCATTATAAAAATGAATATAATCAATATAAATATCGTTCGCGTCAATATGGCGCATATCTAACCAGCATGGCTTTATATATTTCAATAACTTCGTTATTCTATTCAACAAATGAATATTTTCTTCAACACATGATTTTTTTTTATTCAACACATGAATATATATTTTATTCAACACATGAGTTTTCTTTTATTCAACCTATGAATATTATTTTATTCAACACATGAATATTATTTTATTCAACACATGATTTTTTTTATAATATTCTTTATTTTCCAAATTGCAATGAAGCCCAATCAATTACCATATAATGTTACTTATATGGGTTCCATACAACACATGTATATAATAGCAACGATAAATAATCAACCATCATCCAAAGTGCACCACACAACTGCATAAGCATTAAATATAAATAATTAACGCTTACATAGTCTGTCAACCAATCGATCGACATACAACTAAATAATTGGGATTAGTGTACGCCAAATATCATCCCAACACCCATGTGGGGTTTCAAATAAACAAACACAGATTTTTATTTGTGCAGTTGGGCGATGTGTAAAATTTATCGTCCCAATCAATATCAGTCAAATGGGTGTACATAAACAAACCATCTGATTTGTTTATAAATATTTATTTTATATACACGTTAAAAATTATATTTTTAACTATAAAATATTTTATTCCATTCCACATCGCACAATCAATATTCACACCACAAACAACAAACAAACAAGTCGTTCATGGTCTGTGGACAATGGGTGTCAGGTGCTGCTAAGCACCGTCTGCATCCTAGTATATATTTAAACTATAAAACAAATTAAAAGTGAGAAGTTCTCACCTTTTGGTTCCACTTCGCCAATCTTTCATTCTAAACTGTTCGGTTTTCGTTTTGATTTCAGTTGGTACCATCGCCATCTTTTCCCGCTGTTCACAGTAAAAATCATGTTTTTATCTCTTTATCCCAGTAAATAAAAAAACATATTTTTATTTCAACTTAATGCTTCTTTCTATATAAAAATTATATTTTTATATTTCTACTTCTTATATAAAGATCGAATTTTTATATCATCGCTATAAAAATCACATTTTTATCGCAATGAAAATATTATAAAAATCTAACCTTTCTATCACTAATGAATATATAAAGATCACATTTTTACATTGTCACTTCATATATAATAAATCATATTTTTATATTCTTTACCTTATAAAAATCATATTTTTATTCGCTATTCCCATATATATATATATATATATATATATATATATATATAAAGCATATTTTTATACCATTCAAAATCCTAATTTTATTTCAATAAAAATCTAAACTTTTCTATTATAAAAACCTTATCTTTTCATTTATAAATATCTTATCTTTTCATAAATAAAAATAATAACTTTCCTATTATAAAGATCACACCTTTTCTACTTTAAAAATCGAATCTTTATGTAAATAATAATCGAATCTTTACTCATCAAAAACATAATCTATCATGAATTATAAATCTAAACTTTATGATGAAAAAAAACTAATCTTTCCTATGTATAAAAAAAACTAATCTTTCCTATGTATAATAATAAACTAATCTTTTCTACAACGTTATATTTTTCCATAGTTTAGAAATCATAATTTCAATTTCAAGAGAATCCTAATTTCATATTAAGGAAAACCAGAAATTACTCACTAGAGTGTTGGATTGAGGCTGACAAAGGGGGGCGCTGGATCTGGGATTGGCGAATGGCAGTTGCTGACGGCGGGGGTCACGGTGGGGCTGCGGTGATGGAAAATGCAGCGGTGCTCGTGGATCTGGTCCTCGGTTTTCTTCGACGACGGGGTGAAGGGCAGGTTCAAGGAGAGAGAGGCGAACGAGGGTGGTGGAGATGATCGAGGCAGATGGCGATTCGCAATGGAGCGGGGAGGCGACGGGTCTGGGGTGTCGCGGTGTTCTTCTTCTTCTTTTGACTGGCGTTGACCGAATAGAAGGAGGAGAGAGTATAAGGAATATATATATATATATATATTATATTTAATTTTATTTTTAAATCCAAAAAGCTACCTTTTAATCAGATCTCCAAATCGAACTCAACGACTGTCGCCCTTAGCTAAATACCCCCATTCCGAACACGATGGGATATGTTTCGTAAGCCAATTCAATCATTTCGATTAGTTTCCGTCAAAATCAAAATATAAATCTATATACTGAATTTGAACGCACATTTCAATTTACCCAAGCCACATACGGACACTAAAAATTACCGAAAAATATTTTCTAGCTTCGTATTGACGATATGGTCCTAAAAAAACTAATTTCATCAAATTTGAAGACCGTTTGAAGAATGACCATTTTCTGGTCGATCCAAATTGACTGAAACTGACAAAACACGTTTTCTTTTGCCACACTCACATATTGATTCAGAAAATTATGAATTTTGGAATCTAGCAATAACTTGATATCCCGGATCCAACAAAAGTGGTTTTGTCGAAAACAGAGGTCGTTTGCAAAATTTCCATTTTTAAGGGCCAGAATTCCATAGCGACTATTCTGAATTTTCAACTGGGCATAACTTTTTATCCCCGCTATGAAATTTTTATTTTTCGGATTCCTTGGAAAGATATTCTCAAATAGATTCAAATATTTTTGGTTTCGCTAAAATCTGGTTTATTTTGAATCTTGTACATTCATTTGAACTTTGAAATCGAATTTCCAAACTACCGCGCCATTTTCAACTCCTTTTATAATTAAAAATAAATATTTATATTTTAACGTCGATTCAAATAAATATATACGTTCTATTTCTATTTGAAATAAATTTCTCATCGTTATTATTTAAAATAATTCATTTTAAATATTCAAAATTCATCAAAATCGCCAAAATAAAAAATTTAAATTGGCTCAGATTTCCGGGTTATTACAATCTCTTCCACTTATAACTTTTCGTCCCCGAAAAGGAACGAAGCTGAAAGTTGTTTAACAAAACAACTCAACTTTCATTATTTTCATTATGGCCTAAGTTCTTCAACTTTTCAATTTCTAAGAAATTTTCAAATTTTTCAAAAATTTGGCTAACACCCTAAATATTCGAATTTTTTTGCTATAACCTCCCCTTCACGGGAGCACCGGGAAAATCCCGAAATTGTCTTTCAGGCCTCTCCAATCCCAAAAAGAAAAAGAAACAGGCAAGCGGCTAGCCAATCGACTCATAAAATCATCCAAAACCCAAGAAATACAATAAACATGTACCCATTTGTCGGGCAAACAATTTTATTCCTCTGCTCTAGCCTCTTTGCAATAACCTGTTCAATGTATATACATGTACATGTATGCAAATTCAAACAACTTTCAATACAATTCAATATTTGACACAATTTGGCTTAAATGGTTAAAAATATCAAACCAATAATCAAACAACACAACCATCAATCAATTTGTTGATTAATTTTCAAACATGTATCATTTACATATATAGTCAAAATCATGTTTTTGATGCCAAATCACAACAATAAGCCCTATCTAGTTTTGGTTCTCACACCAGTCAATTGGAATCATACAGACATCACACTTTCGAAACTCGAATACAAATGCTGATGACGCCGCGGCATCATCAGGATCATCTCCGGGCGACTAGAGTGTGATTCTATATATATTCTTCATATTAAAACTTCGAACACACGTGGATTAGACGTGTATGCAAAATCTTTATATACGGGATTGTCCAAAATGAGTACAAATAAATATTCAAATACGTTGAATAAGGTTTAAATTTTCAAAACAAAACTTGCTTTAAATTTTATTTTAAAAACATCACTCTTCACACTCGTTCTAGGGTACTAATGATCCCATCTCTAATGAGTCATTCTCATTGGATATTACTAATCCAATCTTTGATGAATTCTTTCGTACGGTTCTAACGTGTCTTGTTCTCGAGCTCTGTAAACCAAAGCTCTGATACCAAGCTGTTACGACCCGAACTTCCCCGTGAAGGAAAAGCATGGATTGTACTGAGAACAACACACTATGGAACACAAACAGAAGAACATTTCATTGTTTATTACAACAATTCCATCAGAATACAAGAATATACAGAGTACGAATAAATATCACACGTTTACTAAATATCAGAGATTACAATAAATTACATAGCAGCGAAAAAATAATACAAAACACAACTGAAAGTAATACACGGATACAGAGCTTTCCGAATATCGCTTCAGCTGTTAATCAGGATCCTGTGAATATAAATCTGCAAAACCAAAACTACTAGCTGTCCGTGTGGAAAATAGGGGCACCCAGAGTTTAGGCTAAAACAATAAACTCCAGGTCAGTCATGTGACTGGTATGAGAACCAAAACAATCATTAATCTTTATTTTAAAGTTAGGTAAATCAAGGGACCACGCCGTATAACACGGAATGGGTTTCCTTCCAAGAATTCCAGTGCATATAACAAAACAACGCAATTCTTTTTGAAAAAATGAAGCTATTATAAGACCCAGGTCCCATCACACAATGCAACACAAGCCGGAGGATAAGATTTTCCCTTATAATAGCCAAACATGCTTGATAGTTTAAAACAAACCATTTGATACTACTATAAGTGCATAGTGTATAAAACAACTTCAAATATAAATGTATCAATCCTAGACAGCATGGGTACTATATATCATGTCGCCAATACCAGGCTCTACAATCAAAATCGCAATTATCACGTATTGGAAGTTGGATTTCCATCTGTGAACCAAGGCAAGGGATCGTCCTTACCGCTTCGAGACGCTCTAGCCTGCCCCTTAGGATCAGAACGCATAGACCCTTGGATCTTCAGGGCCGGTCCACTCGATGTGGATTAAATTTAAACCCTGGACAATACGTCTCCCCGCCCTATGGGGCGTTAATGAGCCAAATGACTCCATCGGTCCCGGATCGACCGATATAACCGAGGCGCCTCGCAATCCATCATCCACATAAGTAAAATGCCAGGGCGTGTAAAATGCCAGGGCGTGTAAAACGCTGACACCACTCCTAGCTAGAAGGAGACATATGCCCTCCCTACAGTCCTCTCCCGTTTCTGGTTCGCACTAGGCTTTGAGGCTCGCGAATCAATGCTACACAAAGTTACGCTGAATTAAAGTCGTGCTTTGATCATCAACCACAAGACTCTGCTTTTCAACAGAAGCCTTGATCATTTGCATTTCAGCATGCCACACAAGTAATTCATGCCATGCGACTGATATCTATCGATATATAACATCTGAGCTCGTACGTCTCAGAGAAGGGCATTAAGCAAGAGAATAAATTCTCCGCTGCCAAACAGATATATATTTAATAGAAATCAATCAACACAGAATAAAATCCAATGTCAGACACACATCCATTTACAAGTCCGTTCTGGGTCTGAACGAAACCGGAGGAACCTTATTCCTCGCATATCCATCGATCTCCAAGTACGTCTGGACGATCACCAATTGATTCCCTCCTCTTGGGTGTACAGCCCAATCAAGATCATTAGTAGTTATCCAAGTGATGTGAAGACCTCCGGTCTTCAACCACCGTCTTCATCCTCAACACATCGTCGAATCAGTTATTCAGAATGGGATAAACCTGGTCTTTCTGAATAACTCGCGTACATAATAAACAAGTGTTACACAAACACAACATACGCCTCATTCCAATTCAGAATATTCTTTTATTCATATATTCTTATACTTTGGGAAAGGTTCCCATTAATTTTATCAAAGATAAATTCTTTAAATTTATTCTTTAATCTTCCTTTGAATATCAAATCAAACCAAATTATGGTTTATCCAAACTAGTCGGGATTAGCGAACCTTACCGAAGTAATCACTTGTTAAATTTCCCAACCCCAACCTATTCATCACATGAAGTAAAACAGGTCATACTTCATATCTAACGTCACGGTATTATCGGTAAATTCAATTACCATTTCACTGTAATAACCCGGAAATCTGGGCCAATTTAAATTTTTTATTTTGGCAATTTTAGCGAATTTTGATTATTTAAAATGAATTATTTTAAATAATAACGACGAGAAATTTATTTTCAATAGAATTCGAACGAATATATTTATATGGTTCGTCGTTAGAATATAAATATTTATTTTAAATTATAAAAGGAATTGAAAATGATGCGGTAGTTCGATAATTCGATTTCAAAATTCAAATGAATTACTGGGTGCAAAATAAAACGGATTTTAGCGAAACCAAAAATAATAGGATCTAATTGATAATATCTTTCCAACAAATCCGAAAAATCGAAATTTCATAGCGGGAATCAAAAGATATGTCCAGTTGAAAATTCTGAATAGTCGCTATGGAATTCAGGCCCTTAAAAATGGAAATTTTGCAAACGATATCGGATTTCGACGAAACCACTTTTGTTGGATCCGGGATGTAAAGTTATTGCTAGGTTTCAAATTTCATAATTTTTCGATTCAATATGTAAGCGTGGCAAAGGAAAATGCGTTTGACCAGTTTCAGTTGATTTTAATCGACTAGAAAATGGCCATTTTTCAAACGTTCTCAGAATTCAACGAAATTAGTTTTGTTAGGACCGTATCGTCAATACGAAGCTAGAAAATATTTTTATGGAATTTTTCGGGTTAGTATGTGCCCCCGGTAAATTGAAATGCGCGTTCAAATTCAATATATAGAGTTATATGTTGATTTTGACGAAAACTGATCGAAACGATCGAATCAGCCTACGATACATATCCCATTGTGTTCGAAATAGGGGTAATTAGCTATGGGCGACAGGCGGTGGGTTTCGTTTCGAGTTCGAAATCAAAAGTTGCTTTTTGAAATTAAATAATTAAAAATAAAATATCTCCCTCCTCCCTTTTTATCTTTGCTCAGAACCCCCCCCCCCCCCCCCCCGGTTTACTTTTCAATCGATAAAAAAAAGGGCAACGAAAGGGGGAGGCGCTCCTCCCAGCAGTGCCCCCTGGCGCGGCCCCCTCTTCCTCAACCTCCCCTTCTCCTCCTCCAACCTCTCCTTCCCCGCCCAAGCACGAAACCCCCACGCGCGCCACCCTGCTGGACCGCCAACCGCCCTCCACCACCCTCCGACCTACTCGTGGGCCCCCATCTGACCTCGCTCTCCTCCTCCCCTCTTCTGTCCCAGGCTGCAAGCCCCCCCCTCCAACCAACCCGACGTGACGAACCCCCTCTTCCTTTGATCATCGTGAGTATTTCCTTTTCTTTCTTCCCTTTTTCTGATTTTGATTCTAGGCGAAAAAAACTAGGGTTTTAGCCAATAAAAGATTTGATTTTTGTCTATTTAAAAGCTATGTTTTTATTTATAAAAATACGGTTTTTATATAGGGTAATGATTCATAAAGATTCGATTTTTATTCATTTGAAATCCATAAAGATGTGATTTTTGAAAATGAAAAGAAGTGATTTTTAATGAAGTAAAAATAGAATTTTTATCTATGTAGTAGTAGTATAAAGATATAACTTTTTATATATTGAATAGCGAAGTAAAAATTCGATTTTTATATATTGAATAGCGAAGTAAAAATTCGATTTTTATATATTTAATAGCGAAGTAAAAATTCGATTTTTATATATTGAATAGCGAAGTAAAAATTCGATTTTTATATATTGAATAGCGAAGTAAAAAATTGATTTTTATATATTGAATAGCGAAGTAAAAATTCGATTTTTATATATTGAATAGCGAAGTAAAAATTCGATTTTTATATATTGAATAGCGAAGTAAAAATTCGGTTTTTACATATGTAGAGAATACGGGCAAAGAAAGAGACAAGAGGCAAGAACGGCGAAGACTTCTACATTAGGAGAGCCGTGGCGTTTGGATAAGCCAATCTGTGAGAATTTCTCACTCTTTAATTTAATTTTCTAGTTATATATATATATATACTAGGATGCAGACGGTGTTTAGTAGCACCCGACACCCGTCGTCCACAGACCATGGACGGCTTGTATGCTTGTTTGTTTGATTTTGATGTGTAGTTGATTATGTGATGTGATGTGAATTGAAATAAAATATTTATATAGTTGAAAATATTTTATAGTTAAAAATAGAATTTTTAACGTGTATGTAAAATGAAATAAAAAATAAACAAATCGGACGATTTGTTTATATACACATATTTGACTGATATTGATTGGGACAATAAATTTTACACATCGCCCAACTGCACAAATAAAATCTATGTTTGATTGTTTGAAACCCCACATGGGTATTGGGACGATATATAACGTACACTAGTCCCAAAAATTAGCTGAATGTCGATCGATTGATTGACAGACTGTTATAAGCGTTAAATATTTATATTCGATGCTTATACAATGTAGAATGCACTTTGGATGATGGTTGATTGTTCATCATTGTTATTGTATACATGTGTTGTAGAAAATCCAGACAATTAACATTATATGGTAATTGATTGGGCCTCATTCAATATTTGAAATAGAAAGATTTGAAATAGAAATATTTGAAATAGAAATATTTGAAATAGAATATTTGAAAATAAAAATATATGAGGCCGTATTGATTAGATTGACGCCATTTTGATGTGAACGATATTTATATCGATTTTATTCATTTTATAATGAATATCGAAAGTGATTTCAAAATCTGATTTTTCGAAAAGAATTGAAATTCGAATTGAAATTGAATATAAATGAATTCGAATTGAAATTGAATAGAAATGAATTCGAATTGAAATTGAATAGAATTGAAATTCGAATTGAAATTGAATATAAATGAATTCGAATTGAAATTGAATATAAATGAATTCGAATTGAAATTGAATAGAATTGAAATTCGAATTGAAATTGAATATAAATGAATTCGAATTGAAATTGAATATAAATGAATTCGAATTGAAATTGAATATAAATGAATTCGAATTGAAATCGAATTGAAATGAATTAAAACGAATTTATATCGGAATATTCAATTTTGATTTGAAATTGAATATGAAGTTGAAACCGTTTTGAAAATGAATTTAAAACGATTTATAAAGCATGTTTTGAATTGAAATCGACAAAGTATATATTATATATATTATATATATAATATAATGGCCTGAATAGAACGCGCCGTGCCGCGGCAGTTCGCGAATTTCGACCATTGACTTCGAATGGATATTGCGGGAGATCCGACCGTCGGATTCTCCTAAAGCCAGAACCGTTGGGTTCGTATCGAAAAGAGCTTTCTAACGAATATTAGAATTAGAAATCTAATGGTTGGATTTGGAATTATGTCCAAATCAAATTTGGAAAAGGTCGCTATAAGTGCAGTTCGATGGCCGTTGATAGAAATTGACTGTACGGGCCTTGATAAAATTATTAAAAATAGTAATAATTTGTGTTAAATCATAAGAAATGATTTGGGAAGAATTGGGATGAAAAACTCCATATTTGAAAAGATAAAAATAGATTTTTATCGAAATGAACTAGTTTTGAACTAGAATTATAATTCTATTTATTTTTAAATAAATAAATTGAATTTGAAAAGGGTTTTAAAAGTAACCAGAATTTCCAATAATTGAATTGGAACGGATTTGAATCGAAATTGTCTTCGGATTATTTCGATGTTGGATTTCGTGATTATACAGATGTTGCTATGGAAATTTGAAAGATATAGATATATATATATATATATATATATATATATGTATGTATCATTATTTCCAATGCGATATTTGTTGGTCGTGGAATTTGATATTGAATATAAGCCAATATATTTTCTATTTAGAGCCTTGTATTTAATATCAAATGTGATTTGGGTTTGTCGTGAATGGTGTCTTCATTAACACTGTTCTTGTACCCAGTTGAGAAAAGATTAAATCTTTTTATTTATATTTAATGAAGTGTACCAATTAAATAATATTTAATTGGAATTGAATTGATATTGATTTTTGGGTTTATCGTGAACAGTGTTTTAAATAACACTTGTTCTTTAACCCGATAATTAATAAAATGTGATTTTGGGTTATCGTGAACGGTATCTTCAATAATACTGTTCTTAGACCCAAAGGAGTTAAGAAAATCAGAAACTAACTGGAGATTAGTTTAGTTGAATGGTTTCTGGGGTATTGATCTGATGTTGGTTTCGGCCTTCGGGGTTAATACTTAGGGAATTGCTCACTTGCTAATTTACGGTTAGGGACCGGTTGAAATGGAATGTGATTTTGGGTTTATCGTGAACCGTGTTTTAAATGACACTGATTCTTTAACCCAGTTAAAGATTAAAACTAAGTGGAGTTTTAATGAATCTTTAATTAGATTGAAAAGATCGAGAATGGAGTATCACCAGTTTTGCTCCAGGCGATAGTCAAATCTTTAATTAGATTTAAACGTGAAATGGTAATTGAATTTACCGATATCACCGTGGTGTTAGATACGAAGTATAACCAGTTTTACTTCATGGGATGAATAGGTTGAGATTGGGAAATTAAAACAAATGGTTACTTCGGTAAGGTTCGTTAATCCCGACTAGTTGAATCGATATTCAAAAGAAGATTAGAGAATAAATTCAAGGAATTTATCTTTGATAAAATTAATGGGAACCTTTCCCTAAGAATGTGAAATTTAGAAACTAATTGTCGGTTAGCTAAGAAGAATGGTTTTCTGGATATTGATCTGATGTTGGTTTCGGCCTTCGGGGTTAATATTTGAGGAATTATTCTCTTGTTAATTTACGGTTAGTGACTGATGAATTGGAATGAGGCGTATGTTGTGTTTTTATAACACTTGTTTATTATATACGCGAGTTATTCGGAAAGACCGGGTTTATCCAATTCTGAGTAACTGTTACGACGATAAGTCGAAGATGAAGACGGTGGTTGAAGACCGGAGGTCTTCACGTCATTTGGATAATTACTGATGATCTTGATTGGGCCGTACACCCAAGAGGAGGGAATCAGTTGGTGGTCGTCCATACGTACTTGGAGATCGATGGATATGCAGGGTACTAGGTGCCTCCGGTTTCGTTCAGACCCAGAACGGACTTGTAAATGGACTGTGTGTCTGACATCGGATTTCATTCTGTGTGACTGATATCGGTTGCATGGAGTGGTTTGCCTGTGTGACATGATGAGATGCAAACGATCAAGGCTTCTATTGAAAAGTAGAGTCTTGTGGTTGATGATCAAAGCACGGCCCATGTGGCGTAGCTTTGTGTAACGTTTACTTCGCGAGTTTCACACCCGATGGTGAACCAAAAACGGGAGAGGACATCAGGGAGGGCATGCGTTTCCTTCTAGCTAAAAGTGGCGTCAGTGGTTTTACATGCCCTGACGAGTTTGACTTATGTGGTTGTTGCTGTTGCGAGGCACCTCGGTTATATCGGACGATCCGGGTCTGATGGAGTCATTCGTTGGCTCATTTACGCCCCTAAGGGCGGGGAAACGTAGTGTTCAGGCATAATAATCCACATCGGTGGACCGGCCCTGACGATCCAAAGGGTCGATGCGCTCTGACCCTGAGACATGGGCTAGATTGTCTCGAAGTCGGAGAGGACTATCTTTTGCCTCGGTTCACAGACAGAAATCCAATTTCCAAATACGTGACATTTGCGGTTTTGATTGTAGAGCCTAGTATGGCGACATGATATATGGTACCCATGCCGTCTATGATTGATACTTATGATTTGAAGTTGTTTTATACACTATACACTTATAATAGTATCAAAAGATTTGTTTTAAACGTACTAAGCATGTTTGGCTACTATAAGGGAAAACCCTATCCCTCGGCTTGCATTGCATTGTGTGATAGGACCTGGGTCTTATAATAGCTTCATTTTTCTTTATTTAGCATTGCGTTGTTTGTTTTATGCACTGGTATTCTTGGGAGGAAACCCGTTCCGTGTTATACGGCGTGGTCCCTTGATTTACCGAACTTTAAAATAAAGAATAATAACTGTTTTAGTTCTCACACCAGTCCCATGACTGACCTGGAGTTTATTGTTTTAACCTAAACTCTGGGTGCCCTTATTTTGACACGGGCAGCTAGTAGTTTTGGTTTTGTAGATTTATATTCACAGGATCCTGATTTACAGCTGGAACGATACTCGAAAAGCTTTGTATCCGCGTATTTCTTCTAGTTGTGTATTGTATTATTTTCCGCTGCGATGTATTTATATGAAATTTAAATCTCTGATATTTCTGTGTAATATTTATTCATACTCTGTATATTCTTGTAATTTAGTGCATTGTTGTAATTAACAATGAAATGTTCTTCCGTCTGCGTTCTATTTTGTCGTGTTCTCAAAACAATTCGTTCTTTCTCTTCTCTTCGGACACCGGGGAAGTTCGGGTCGTTTCATTCACGTTCAAATCTAATTAAAGATTTAACTATCGCTTGGAGCAAAACTGGAGATACTTCATTCTCGGTCATTTCAATCTAATTAAAGATCCACTAAAACTCCACTTGGTTTTAATCTTCCCAAAAATCAATATTACTGATTGTTTAACTTGGGAAATCATATCTTGTCTTTAACTGGGTTAAGGAACCAATGTCATTTAAAACACGGTTCACGATAAACCCAAAATCACATTCTATTCCATCAGCCTTTAACCGTAAATTAGCAAGTGAACAATTCCCTAAGCAATAACCCCGAAGGCCGAAACCAACATCAGATCAATACCCAGGAAACCATTCAACTTAACTAATCTTCAGTTAGTTTCTGATTTTCTTAACTCCGTTGGGTCTAAGAACAGTATTATTAAAGATACCGTTCACGACAATCCAAAATCACATTCCATTTACAATGGAATCTTCATGGAAAACAAATCGATATATATATATATATATATATATATAATCGATATAAACTTCCATATCCGACTAATAATATAAATGGAATAATGGCAAAGCCTTTTAAATTCCAGATATATTAGTTGTCTTTCTCCACAGAAATTCACTTCGATTATTACCAAATCGAATTCCATTCCATTCCAATTTATTTTATTAAATTGGAAAACTTTACTTTGGAAAATCTCCTTTAAATCTTAACAAAAGATTTATAAATTCTAAATCACATTTCACTGTAAATCGGGTTAAAGAACGAATGTCGTTAAAACACAGTTCACGATAAACCCAATTCACATTCCATTAATTATCGGTTAAATAACAAGTGTTATTTAAAACACCGTTCACGATAAGCCCAAAAATCAATTTGATATTAAATACAAGGCTCTGAATAGAAAATATATCGAGTTATATTCAATATCAAATTCTACGACCAACAAATATCGTATTGGAAATAACGATATAAATATATCTTTCAAATTTTCATAACAATATCTGTATAATCATGAAATCCAACATCGAAATATTCCAATGAAAATTTCGATTCAAATCCATTCCAATTCAATTATTGGAAGTTCAGGTTACTTTTAAAACCCTTTCAAATCCAATTTATTTATCTCAAAAATAAATGGATTATAATTCTAGTTCAAAACTAGTTCATTTCGATAAAAATCTATTTTTATCTTTTCAAATATGGAATTTTTCATCCCAACTCTTTCCAAATCATTTCTTATGATTTTACACAAATTATTGCTATTTTTAATAACTTTATCAAGGCTCGTACAGTCGATTTCCATCAACGGCCATCGAACTGCACTTACAGCGACCTTTTCCAAATTTGATTTGGACATAATTCCAAATCCAACCATTATATTTAAAATCTCTAATATTCATTAGAAAGCTCTTTTCGATACGAACCCAAGGTTTCGGTTTTAGGAGAATCTGATGGTCGGATCTCCCGTAATGTCCATTCGAAGTCAACGGTCGAAATTCGCGCGGCGCGTTCGATTCGGGCCATTATATATATTATTTCGTCGATTTCCTTTTAAAACGTATTTTATAAATCGTTTTAAATTCGTTTTCAAAATGATTTCAACTTCGTATTCAATTTCTAATCAAAATTGAATATTTCATATCAATGATATATAAATGATAGTATTTTCAAAACATTGTATTTTGAAATCAATTCCTTTTCGATATTCATTATAAAAACGAATATAATCGATATAAATATCGTTCGCGTCAAAATGGCGCATATCTAACCAACACGGCTTTATATATTTCAATAACTTCATTATTCTATCTAACAAATGAATATTTTCTTTAACACGTGAATTTTCTTTTATTCAACACATGAATATATATTTTATTCAACACATGAATTTTCTTTTATTCAACCCATGGATATTATTTTATTCAACACATGAATATATATTTTATTCAACACATGAGTTTTCTTTTTATAATATTCTTTATTTTCCAAATTGCATTGAGGCCCAATCAATTATCATATAATGTTACTTATGTGAGTTCCATACAACACATGTATATAATAGCAACGATAAATAATCAACCATCATCCAGAGTGCACCACACAACTGCATAAGCATTAAATATAAATAATTAACGCTTACACAGTCTATCAACCAATCGATCGACATACAACTAAATAATTGGGATTAGTGTACGCCAAATATCATCCCAACACCCGTGTGAGGTTTCAAATCAACAAACACAGATTTTTATTTGTGCAGTTGGGCGATGTGTAAAATTAATCGTCTCAATCAATATCAGTCAAATGGGTGTACATAAACAAACCGTCCGATTTGTTTATAAATATTTATTTTATATACACGTTAAAAATTATATTTTTAACTATAAAATATTTTATTTTATTCCACATCACACAATCAATATTCGTACCACAAACAACAAACAAACAAGTCGTCCATGGTCTGTGGACAACGGGTGTCGGGCGCTGCTAAGCACCGTCTGCATCCTTGTCTATATTTCAGTTAGAAAACAAATTAAAAGTGAGAAGTTCTTACCTTTTGGTTCCACTCTGTTAGTCTTTCCTTCTGAACTGTTCGGTTTTCATTTTGATTTCAGTCAATACCATCGCTATCTTTTCCCGCTGTTCACAGTAAAAATCATATTTTTATCTCTTTATCCCAATAAATAAATAAACATATTTTTATTTCTACTTCATATATTTTTACAATGCTGCTTTCTATATAAAATTTATATTTTTATATTTCTACTTCTTATATAAAGATCGAATTTTTATATCGCCGCTATAAAAATCACATTTTAATCGCAATGAAAATATTATAAAAATCAAACCTTTCTACCGCTAATGAATATATAAAGATCACATTTTTACATTGTCACTTCATATATAAAAAAATCATATTTTTATATTCACTGCCTTATAAAAATCATATTTTTATTCGCTATTCCCGTATATATATATATATATATATATATATATATATATATATATATATATATATAAAGCATATTTTTATACCGTTCAAAATTCTAATTTTATTTCAATAAAAATCTAAACTTTTCTATTATAAAAACCTTATCTTTTCATATATAAAAATCTTATCTTTTCATAAATAAAAATAATAACTTTCCTATTATAAAGATCACACCTTTTCTAATTTAAAAATCGGATCTTTATGTAAATAATAATTGAAGCTTTACTCATTAAAAACATAATCTATCGTGAATTATAAATCTAAACTTTATGATAAAAAAACTAATCTTTCCTATGTATAAAAAAAACTAATCTTTCCTATGTATAAAAAAAACTAATCTTTTCTACAACGTTATATTTTTCCATAGTTTAGAAATCATAATTTCAGTTTTAAGAGAATCTTAATTTCATATTAAGGAAAACTAGAAATTACTCACTAGAGTGTTGGATTGAGGCTGACAAAGGGGGGCGCTGGATCTGGGATTGGCGAATGGCGGTTGCTGACGGCAGGGGTCACGGTGGGGCTACGGTGATGGAAAATGCAGTGGTGCTCGCGGATCTGGTGCTCGGTTTTATTCGACGACGGGGTGAAGGGCGGGTTCGAGGAGAGAGAGGCGAACGAGGGTGGTGGAGATGATCGAGGCAGATGGCGATTCGCGGTGGAGCAGAGAGGTGACGGGTCTGGGGTGTCGCGTTGTTCTTTTTTTTTTGACTGGCGTTGACCGAATAGAAGAGAAGGAGGAGAGAGTATAAGGAATATATATATATATATATATATATATTATATTTAATTTTACTTTTAAATCCAAAAGGCTACATTTTAATCCGAACTCCAAATCGAACCCAATGACTGTCGCCCCTAGCTAAATATCCCCATTCCAAACACCATGGGATATGTTTCGTAAGCCAATTCAATCGTTTCGATCAATTTCCATCAAAATCAAAATATAAATCTATATATTGAATTTGAACGCACATTTCAATTTACCCAAGCCACATACGGACTCTAAAAAATCCCAAAAAATATTTTCTAGCTTCGTATTGACGATATGGTCCTAACAAAACTAATTTCATCAGATTTGAAGACCGTTTGAAGAATGGTCATTTTCCGGTCGATCCAAATTGACTGAAACTGACAAAACACGTTTTCTTTTGCCACACTCACATATTGATTCAGAAAATTATGGATTTTGGAATCTAGCAATAACTTGATATCCCGGATCCAACAAAAGTGGTTTCGTCGAAAAAAGAGGTGTTTGCAAAATTTCCATTTTTAAGGGCCAGAATTCCATAGTGACTATTCTGAATTTTCAACTGGGCATAACTTTTTTCCCCGTTATGAAATTTTGATTTTTCGGATTCGTTGGAAAGATATTCTCAAATATTTTTGGTTTTGCTAAAATCCGGTTTATTTTGAATCATGTACATTCATTTGAACTTTGAAATCGAATTTTCAAACTACCGCGCCATTTTCAATTCCTTTTATAATTAAAAATAAATATTTATATTCTAATGTCAATTCAAATAAATATATACGTTCTATTTCTATTCAAAATAAATTTCTCGTCGTTATTATTTAAAATAATCCATTTTAAATATTCAAAATTCATCAAAATTGCCAATATAAAAATTTTAAATTGGCTCAGATTTTCGGGTTATTACAAATATAATTTCTCATTTCCATATTATATGTGTAAAATTACTTTTTAGATCTGGGATGAAATAAATATAGAAATTGTTAGGGTTGGAAAAAGGATGTAAACCAATTGTATTCGAATTACCGTATTTATGTGAAAAGGGGGTAATAAGTTAGGAATGGATTAGTGTATACCAATTAAAATAGGAAGTCAGAAATTGCCTGGATTGATTGGTTAGAAGAAGAAAATTCATAGATGGTTTGGAAAGAAGCAAAAAACATAATTGCAAGTTAAAAAATAAATAACGGTGCACATTAGTGAGAAATAGGGATTTAGTCGTATTGCACACTATTTAATAGCCTAAAAGTAATTAAAAGTGATGTCTTGCAATTATGGATTTACAGTAATTACTTTAAGCCATGAAAATGGATTTTTTTCACTGTAAGAAAAATTGGTATTGACTGCAACATTGAACAACATTTAAACATCAGTTTTCGTTTATTACTTCCGTAAAAATAGGAAGTCGGTAAGTATATCATTACACAATGATTTAAAAATAAAGATGACCAATTCATTGGTGGGAACATGAAATAATTTTTTGGATGCTTCTTTCTTAACTATTTCCATTCCTTTTCTAGATTTGCTTCCCTATCTTCGCCTTATTGATGCAAACCATATAAAAGTAAAATCCTTATTTCCTTTAGTAAGATCCACTACAATTAATAAATAAATGTCTATAGCTACTTCGATTGAAAATTTCTACGCCTTCGTCTTCATGTAGTTTCATTTTCTGGGTCGCCTTCATTATTGATATGTTACACTACTTTTTCAAAGCTCTTGATAGAATTAATATGTGCTTTCAAGAGCAAAGGTTGGGGTTTACATTTGTTTTTTGATTTTATATACAATTCGAGCTGAATTTGATAAGTATTTTTACTTTGTCTTGTTCCACTGGATATCTGAAAGGATTATAAGACCAGTGCAATTTCAAACAAGCTTCTAAATGGATTGTGCATATTATCCTATTGATTTTGGAGTACCTTTGTAAATGTAATTATAAATCTTGAAATTTATAGCATTGTTATATATTGATGTGGTTCATAGATAAAAAAATTTACCGCAATAAGTGAAAGTCTACATCCGTAAAATGGATTAATTTTAAAAGTTTTTTTTCTTTTAGTATGTGAATAGTAATAAGCATGTGTCAATTGGATATTTTTGGGATGATGGATTGCAATTTTGGTTACTTAGAGCTTGTTTCACATACGAGACACGATTTGCAATTGCAAGGTAGATATGTATGTAGTCATATTATGTTCTGTATTTTTAGTGTTAGCTCCATATGGCTACTGTTACTTAAGACATGTAGAACCTCATAGTAAAATGATGAACAAAAGTGGATTATATAGTTTGGTTTGAATGTGTGTTTGTTTTTTTATTTTGATTAAAGTGCATATTAAATAGATTTGGAAAATTTTGTTTACTTTGTTCTTTTCTTACTTGCTATTTTTGATTAATATCCTCTTGGGTGCACTTTTCTACTAGAGGAGGATATGTAGTACTATTGTAGTGATAGTTAACTATAAAATTTGATGATTTAAATAGAGGTAATTTTCCACTACAACATTTAATTAGACAAATGTATGATTCTTCTATTTAAGTTTGGCCACTATTTCGACGAACTAGGTTCACAATCGATGAATATAAATATTATGGATGCATTATTTATCTTTTTTGTGCTTTATAGTAAATTTAACCAAAAATTTAAAATGTGTTTAATTTTCATTTTGGTAATAAGATATGCTGACAAGTAAATAGTTAAGTTTAAGGGACTCCAAGTAAGATACTGGATAGATATAGTTCTCACAATGTTAGGGTGCATTTGGTTTGTGTTTTCAATTTTGTATTTTTATAGTCATTTTCAATTTTCCATTTTAACAATTTTCATTATTTTAGAGAATGTGTTTGGTATGGAGTATTCTAAAAATATATTTTTAGAAATAAAAACTGAAAAGTGTGTTTGGTTTGAAGCATGTTTTTCATATTTTGAAGTTTTGAATTTTCCTTTTTATAATTTAAACAATATTTACATTTAAAACTAATATACATTATTCGTTATCCATATTCATTTAGACACAAAAAAATAAAATAAAAGAGCCAAATGAAAAAAGTCAAATACATCGAAGTTAAAATGAAAACTGTTACCATTGTATTAAGTCACTAACCAACATGATAGTTAATGAAAATGTATACAACAAGTCCTAAACATAATAATTATTGAAAATACAACAAGTCCTATATATAATAGTTAAGAATTAAAAAAGCACAATATTTTAAATAACGACATGAGACCAAATGTGCATAAGGAATAAAATTATAGCAAAAAGTTCATGACAAAATATTTAAAGATGTAACAGAAGAGATACAACAAATAAAGAGAAATAGAAAACAACTCAAGCATCATCTATAATAGTATATAAATATGCCAACGACCACAATATTTGCAAGAAACACAATGTCGAAATCTTCCAAATCATATCTACATAAAATAGCATAAAAGTGAGACATAAAAGTAAGATTAAGTATTAATTTGGAAAAAAAATGCATCTTGCATTTTTTTTGGTAATGGACTGGTCGCTAACTTTAGAAGACACAAAAGAAGGCTCATGCAAGGAACATGAAAAACTGAAAGAAAGAGACACGTAGCCATCATCGCTTGAGTTATCAGTAGAATTTATCAGGGTCTCAGAAGCATCAGTAGCACCTACAAAATGAAATTACGAGTGTTGAACCAACTTGTGATAGAGAACACAACCCAAACAACAAATCTGAATTGTTATAGAAATGAGCAGTAAAGCCTACCAATGGACCAAAAACGAAGATGACTTTTATTAGTAACAAAGTTAATCCATTGCAAAGAAAAAAATGCACAAACCTAAACTTCGCCAATACATAGCATCTCACCAAATTACTACAACATGGATATAAGCTGCATTTAAAAATGAACAATGACAAAACAAGTGCATTCTCTTGAGATCATTAGTTTTAGGAATTTGTATCTTACTAAAGTAATTCAGAACCTTTCTAATTGAGAAGGCATCAATATGCGAGAGAAATCAAATGTGTTCTCTTGAGATCATTGATATTAGTTTCGTTATTTCATTGAGCATAAACTGAGCTTAAACAAACAACTGACTGTGCATACATCAACCGGAAAGCAGATAAATTACAAGCAAGCTCAAGTCACTAGAAACCTGACTCAACATAAATCACATTATTACAAATGATATACTTATGATACATTTATAAATTTTAAGTAAATGCCACCTTTCTATTTAGGAAACAAAGATGATCAAGCATCATCTTTGTCTTCAAGTGCATAAAATTGGGAACAAATTATGATACTTTGTATTGAAATATATGAGAAGCATGGCATAATATGTTAACAAAAAAAGCAAAACATATATTGTACATTTGAAGATATTATCTTCTTCAGCGACTCTTCCAGTCGATTCTCGACCTAATCGAGTTCATTGGTGTTAAGTCATCCAAGGTCCTCATCAAAGTAGATTCTTGAAATGATATTACAGCTTCACTTAAAAAAAATAAGGACTCAAATTAAATATACGATTATAGAAAAAACTTATTGCAAAAATGACTAATGACTATTTCTTCAAACCAGATCTCTAAATTTCAACTATTGACAATCAAACTCTTGTTTTCAACCTTATGATTACATTTCTTCAAACCAGATAATAATTGTGTACATGAACTCTATTATTCTGTATGAACCTTGATAAGATACCCAACTCCCATACATATCTGGGTAAACGGCCAATGCAATTTGACGAAGCTGTGTACATTAGACCATTAGACCATCTGGTTAAACAACCAATGCAATTTTTTTGTAGGGAAGCTGCTATTTTGGTGAAGTGAACTTAGACCATTTCTTGATTTTCCTTGAAAAGACAGGAATCGACAAAGCCACATTTTTCTTTGTTTTCTTAGATAAATAAGCAACAAGAAAAAGAGGAGGATACAACTACTCTAGTCATCATCCAATGTAAACTCACTGTAGTAGCTGAGGCAATGTATCGTTTAACATCTAAATATCATTATTTTCAACATCCAATTATTGATTATGTCCATATCTTTTACAATTTAACTTTAGTAAATACCAAATTAGAGTTTTCTTATACTCATATCCCAATACATCATTAATTTTTATATTTACTAAATTACGATTTTCGGTTTGTGTGAGATGATTCAGTCTTTTTTACAAAATCTACTTTTGTACTCCTCATATTTTATGTCAATTTATTTAATTTATGGTATTATATCTATAAAATTTAGCATATGCAAACTGGAAATTCCAGCTATGTTAGAAGCTTTTTCTGTGATGTTTTAAAATTAGTTAAATTTGGATTGTTGACTTTATTAAAGTCTTATTCATCTACGATGAAATTTGTACATATTGCAACTATTTTATTTCATTTGTAATAAGGAACTATGTTGTCTCATCAACCAACCTTACTTGTTAATATTGAGACAAGAATATCTGAATTATAAATAAATTATCTTTTAGCATCATGTAGAAAGAAAACGTAAACATTGGTTGTTTAACCTTGATCATGTACATAAAAACATGGACAATCTCCAAATGAACTGAGCAACCTAGACTCTCCAGAATAGAGACTAACTCAACGTTGTTTAGCCAATAATCAGTATTTTTAACCAAAGTGATATCCCAATACTGAGAATAAATCTGCTTGCAGCATTTCCAAGTAATACTATGAACTCTATTCTCAGTGTCGTATTGCCATTTTATTTTACTTCCCTGTGGCTCAATTACTACTTCTTTTTTAATGTGCAGATGTATGCTACAGAGAATATTGTGACAGGGTTTAGCATAGGACTGACCAAATAAAACACATATTGCATCTTTGGCAATGGATTATCAAGCATGGTGCTCGCCTCCATTTGATAGGGCTAATTGAACAATTGGAAATTCAATGACCAAACCATATACAAAGGGTCGTAATAATATGTTAGCACAATCAAAAATAGTTGAGCAATATAAACCATATATCAAGTTGCACAGTAAATTATTCTTCGTGAATCTTTTTAGGCTTATCTAAAGTTACATACACGAAAAGGGAGAAGAAAACGATACACTGGTAAACTGCTACAAACAAACTTTACTAATTTATCAACAGTATTACAACAGAAAGCTTCAAATCTAGAAGAAATCTCCATCTTAGAAGCAAAATAGTTATAGCAAATATCAATAGAATTTACCTTAAAACAGTTGAATCAAAGGTAGCTCGAACCAAACATAAAACCCTAACCTACGTTGAAGAGAAGGAGTGACTGTGGTAGATAATAAAAAAAACTTGATGATCTAATTAAATTGAATTAAAGGAGGCATGAAAGAACAAACATTGTGATTTTACCTGGAGATCGACGAAATTGGGAGAAGAGCAAAGTGCGGCCAGAAAAAAAATGAGGGGTTTTAGTGTGTTTGCTTTGATATTGACTTTGAGTTTTCTGATTTTTAGTTGGGTCGGAAAAAGGGAAAACGGGAAAAAATGGCAAATTCTAATTCAACCCAGTTACTAGCCCCCATTTCATCAAAAAAAATATGACGACCAAAATACCATTTTTCCGTTATAATTTTTTTTCAGTTTTTTGAATACCTCGTAGTTGTACTACGTGGTTTTTCGGCGAACCTCGTAGTAACCCTACGTGGTCCATGAATGAACCACAGAGATTATCTACGTGGTACTTTGACAAACCACGTAGAACAGCTACGAGATACACTCAAAAACCACGTAGTCCTCCTACGTGGAAGGGTATTTTTGTTTTTTTTTTAAAAAACGGGGGCTACTAACTAAATTTGGGGGTTTACCAACTATTTCATGATTTGGGGGGCTACTAACTAAATTAGTGGGTTGAAATAGAATTTGCCGGAAAAAATATTTTAGTTTTCTTTGTTGGGGCCAATCTGTAAAATGGTAGATTTTTGAAAGTGCATTTTAAAAAACAATAAAAGGAACATGTTTTCAATGTTTTTCAAAATAGAAAGCAGAAAACAAACAAAAAATGACAAACCAAATGCAATATATATTTTGCTTTTTGTGTTGACATATTATGTCGGGCTTCCCATATATATCAACACATAGTATCATAATTTGTTCCCAATTTTATGCACTTCAAGATAAAGATGATGCTTGATTAGCTTTGTTTCCTAAATAGAAAGATGGCATTTACTTAGAATTTATAAATGTATCATAAGTATATCATTTGTAATAATGTGATTTAGGTTGAGTCGGGTTTCTAGTAACTTGAGCTTGCTTGTAGTTTATCTTCTTTTCAGTTGATATGTGTACAGTCAACTGTTTATTTTAGTTCAGTATTCACTCAATGAAATAACGAAACTAATATCAATTTTCTCAAGAGCACACACTTCATTTCTCTGGCATATTGATGCCTTCTCAATTAGAATGGTTTTGAATCCCTTTAATAAGATACAAATTCATAAAATTAACAATCTCAAGAGCATGCATTTGTTTTGTCATTGTTCATTTTAAATGCAGCTTATATCCATGTTGTAGTATTTTGGTGTGATGCTATGTATTGAGAAAGTTTGGGTATGTGCAAATTTTTTCTTTGCAATGGATTAACTTTGTCACTAATAGAAGTCGTCTTATTTTTTGTTCATTATAGGCTTTACTGCTCATTTCTAAAACAATTCAGCTTTGTTGTTTGGGTTGTGTTCTCTATCACGAATTGGTTCAACACTCATAGTTTCATTTTGCAAGTTCTACCGATGCTTCTGGAACCTTGATAAATTCTAATGATAACTCAAACAATGACGGCTACATGTCTAGTTCTTTTAGTTTTTCATATTCTGCATATGAGCCTTCTTTGTGTCTTCTTAGTTTTTCATGTCTAGTTCTACCGATGCATTTCACCTTTCCTGTTTTTTCTTTCACATCGTTATTTTATTCCAAAAACAAACCATCTCCATGTATATATATGTTTCCCTTCTCTTCAATATCATGTTGTCTATATTTAGAAAGAAAAAAAAACTTTGCAAATACCATGCGTGCATTCATTCTTTCCCACTTATTTCCATGCATGTGTTTCATCATTTCGAAGTAAAACATGTAATATTTTGTAACCTGTGTCTTCCCTTCCTTATATTTTAAGGTACACATCCATGTTACATAATTTTTGTTATTTATATAAAAGGTCATTTATATAAAAATAAAAAGCCTTTATTTTCAATGTCTTCCCTCTTTGTTGTTTCCTTAATGCAGCATTCATTTCTTTTCCCTTCATTCTATTTTCATACATCTTATTCCATTTATGTACTTTTATTTCTTAAAAAAATTATTTTTGAGTTGAATTTGCTATGCTTGTATTTACTTTAATTTAAGCAAATTAAATTGACCGTTGATAATAACAAAAAGTTTCCACGATTTTATTAATGCACAACTTAAATAGCATAGTTAATTACAGTCAAAATTAATTATATTTGGAATGCATCTAATCAAATATATAAATGGAAGAATTTCCATAGCAATATAAGGAAGTTTGTTCTATTAATACCGTAAATACATTTCCCCTTCTATGCTAATATTTATGTATTCTCAGCCTTTTTATTTTTGTACATTCAAAAGTTAGCCCCACTCATTCAGTTTCCTTTTGAACCAAAGCAATTAATAAATAAAGAATAATAATAATGAAAGACATAAATGCATGCACCATGCATATTTCAAATATGCCACAATTCCTCTTGAAATTCCCATCTAACGTTTCATTCATTTACCATCCAAGATTGTCATTTTCTTATATATATATATATATATATATATATATATATATATATATATATATATATATATATATATATATATCTTTTCAAATGAAACAACATGTTCCTCTCTGTCCACATACCTTTCTTTCCTCCGCTCTTCATTTTAAACCCATCATTCCTTTTATTTTCTCCAGCCAAAATAAATTTCCTAAATCCAAAATAATTCCCTTTTACCAGAATTGACTTTTTTTATTCGTCCATTGCTCCCTCAATTCTCCGCTCCTCCAATCCGTCAGCGCACCCAATTCCAGCAGCGTCTTCCTCGATTGATTCTCCATTCGGCCTCCGCAAATAGAAGGTTGCACCTCTTCACCGTTATTGAACCTGCTTGTCACCTAGTCAAGCCATTGCGCCTCGGTTGAGCTCCGCTTCCAGTCCAGCATGCAAATCCAGATGGAAGACCATTCGAACCCTCCGCTGTCATGACCATAGGTAAGCATTGCTTACGATTAAACCTATTTCAAGTACGCTACTTCTCTACTAAGTGAAATTCTGTGTTGTTGTCGATTTCCATGAAATTCCATTTATTTCACATGTTCAACTTCCCTTTTACAATAGTGTTTGAGGTATTTTGGGCTCTATATGCATTTTTATGTGATATGCCTTGTTTCGACATGTATGGGTAATATAAAAAAATGGGATTTAACCTTGCTAGCTATTCCATGGCACTGGGAATCAACATCATGAATATGCAGATTAGGTGGAAGTTGAGAAATGAAACGTGTCATTCAAATCTTTGTCACCTTTGTTTGCTTATTTAGGCGTGATCTATTGTTGCTTTTATAACATATGCAAAAAAAATAGGGAGAAGGGAGGGGGGGTGTTTCAGAACAACCAAATAGGTTATGATGTATATGCATCTCATTTATTTTATGATGGATCATGTTTGAAATTTAAAACCCATCTGAAAGCAATTTATAAAATTTTGGATGTCAAACTCTGAAGTAAGAATATTTTCCTAGAGGTAGAAAATGATTTGTGGTTCTTTTCAACCCATTTTTATCTTGTGGACATCATTGTGTGGCTATTCAACAAGTTGTACTTCCTGGTTTTCATTGTAATTCAACTCTTTGCTCTCATTTGTTTGCTCACTGAATAATACATGCTATTCATCTATTTTGACATTTAAATTTAAACATGTTGTTGCATTCTTGGTCTAGGTTGTGTCACCAAATGCATGTTTCAATCATTATATTGTTGCATAAAAAAATGCATGTTTCAATCTTTGTATTGCTGCGCATATAAAAAAAAAAGCAAGCCTATTATTTTTCCATGCCATGCATACACCCTAACCTCTATGTGCTTTTATTTGGTGGTGGCATCCCTTTTGATTTACTATGCAAAGGTTCATGTTATGTATTTGGTTCATGCATGCATATTATGTCCTTACATCCCACTGTCGGTTTCGGATCTCATTGCCACATGCATGCAGTAGTCTTGTTTAGAATGCACCTCATTGTCTTATTTAAGTACATGAAGTACATGTATATCGTACGATGAACCCATTATCTAATAAATTGTTGGGATTAAACTAATTATATTTATGTGTTTATCGAAGTTTGCTAGCTTGAAATAAGTTTAATCCTGACTCGGGTGTTTTGTGTATTTTGCATGGAACGCTCGGGTCAAGCCCCAATGTTTCAGATTTAAATATATTCAGCTCGCAAAACTGGAGAGGAACGTGAAGACGCATATGCGTGTGCAAGGCTCGACTGAAGTGTAAATTTTATTTTGAAACTTATGAATGTATTTTATTATTCTGCTGTGCATAATGTTTTGTAAAACTTTAATATTTGTATAAAAATTATTCCGCTGCAAACATTTCTGTTCTTTGATTTTCTGTGTATTGGTTCTGTTAAACCTCACAAGCAATAACAATTTGTCACTTCGAGCGGTTTAAGTTGGTTTATTTATCGACTTGAAGTAGTTGAAAAGGCGGGTTGTTACAAAACATTTTGAAATCATATATATATATATATATATATATACATACATACATACATACATACATATATATATATATATTCTGATACTATAATACTGTCTAATACAAATAAATAATAATCTAACAGAACGCTTGCATCTCACGCTCTAAATATATAGTATACAATCAAAACCGCGGGCGCTTATTGGAGATTGGATTCCGACTATGACAAGGTATGGAACCACCTGCCGATAGTGTATCACTAGAGGGGAATACACTGGGTTCAACAAGAACATCTTGTAACCCGGCAATACATGACCACTATAAGAAAAGCTGTATATAGCGACAGATTTTTAGCAGCGGAAAATTCCATCGCAAATTAGCGATAGATTTTCGTGGACTTTGTAAAGGATAATATCTTGGATTTTATATGCCAACTTATTTTAAATTATTACCGTCAAATCTATTTTCTATTGCTAAATCATTGGAAATTGCAACACTTTACCATCATAAAAAATTTAATGCTAAATTCCGTTGCTGTAACGATCTGCATTCTACGCATCAAAGGATCGTAGAATATTTATTTCTTTCACATACGAAGTCATATGGTCATGTAACTTTGGGAGACGACTATTGGGGTCATTTCCCATGTTCATGATTTTTTCCGATTTTAAATGACCATTTTGCCCCTAGCCGATACCATTTTGGTCATAACTTTTGATTAGAAAGGAATTTTGGCTTGAAACCACTTCCATTGGCTTCAGATGATGGTTTACAATTCCGTAGAGTGGTCACATTAGCCAAACGGACTTACCGTTTGGGAGATATGGCTTAAACAAGTTTCAAAAAGTGAAAAACAGCTTAATTGGGCTTAACCGGGTGATTAACAACTAGGCTCAATGGGGGATTTCGGGATTAGAGGTATTTAAGGGCTGCTAGGGTTAGGATTTCGGGTTTTCACTCATTTTCCAACCGCCACAAACCCTCTCTTCAACCTAACAATGGCATTCAACATCTAAATACACCTCTAATAACTTCTTAATCAAGTTTTGGCTTAAACTACATCAAATTAAGGAGGAATAGCACCAAAGCAAGGTTAGAGCTGCTGTTAGACATCCGTATTCGTGCCAAACAGAGATTTATTTCAGATCTGAGTTTAATTTGTGGCAAAGGTGAGTGATTAGCATTGTTTTGATACCAATTACAGTTAATTAGGGTGATTAGTGATAATTAGCGAATTTATATATTAATAAATTCTGGAGAAATATTTATAAATTCTAAAATATTGTTTTATACCTCTGTTAGAAATTTGGGTTGATTTGGTCAAGTTTTGTTAATCCTATGATTAGTTTTGCTTAAACATGCTTAAGGGAAAATATTGAATTTTGGCTATGTTTGATCCATTTTACATGCTATAGTTGTTGTTTTGGTGTTTATGATTGATTGTACATGTTGTTATGACTGTATGGTATGATTTGTGATTGTCTAGAAGTGTTAGATTGGTCGAAAACGTCGTCGAATGGCGTAAAACAATCGCGGGAAAGAAGTGCAGGAAACTGCCCGAACCGGATCGGATCGGATCAGATCGGGGGGGGGGGGCACGATCTGACCCGCTCGCCTGGAAGCTCCGCAATCTGACCCGCTGGTGAGAAGGAGCTCCGATCTGAACTGATGCCACTCAGGAATTGCTTCAGGAGCTAAGGAACCAATGGCCAAGGAGGATCACGAACCGATGCCGGGCCACGACCTGAAGTCCTCCGATCCGAGCCGCCTTCCACGTGAGCTGCTCACACCACCCGACCCGATCCACCCTCGTGAGCATGAAGCTATCCCGACCTGAACCACTCTAGGGGGGCGCGATCCGAGCCGTTTAGTGGACTCCGAACCGATGGCGTTGCATCACGAGTAGGACCTGACGATGAGTCACGAGCTGGAGGAGCACGACCTGACCCGTATGGGGTATTCCGATCCGAACCGAGGAGCTGATGACCACGACCTGAAGCAAAGTGAAGTGAAGAAATGAAGACCGATCCGGGGAAGAAGGAGGAAACCAAAACCCGAGATGCAAAGGTAGTCCAAATAGGAAGTTTGTACTCATGATCCAGTTGGGAACCAACGAGTCGACTTCATGAGTTGGGCTTTGCTGCGGGACGTGTGCTAAGGAGTTGTCGATGTCTATAACTTTGGATCACTATGTGTAGGGGGTACGTGAACGGATTCAGGGCCACAGTGGCCTAGGTACGACTAAAGAGCTATAGACCAATGAAGTAGGGTCATTTGTAAAGGTTTGGTCATGACTCCATGTGGTAAGCTTGGTAGTAGCAGTAGTTGTACAAGTCGAACTCCGTCACTGCTTCGATGGGTCTAGTGATTGACAGTGGTGGATATCGTATGCTTTACGCACTGGGTGAGAGATGTGAGGATGGTTGTTATGGTTGATTTGTTTGCCATCATTATGACATGCACACCCCCACCCCGTTATCTTTACACCATCTATTCAGTGTTACCTTAAAGTATTGTACGGTATGTAGTGCTAACTCTTTGGTTGTAGGTTCAGGTATGGTTTAGTATACCTGTTATTGTTCTGTTTAGCTGCTTATCGCTCATACCAGACTTTTTGTCTGACCTAGAGTTTTATGTCTCTTCTTATTACTCTGGGTGCACTCACGAGCAGACTAGAGACATGTTAGGTGGTATGCACGAGTAGTTGTACCGGAGATGAGCAGGAGGCTTCCACGTATGATACATATATATAGATATTCTCCATGTGTTGCTGCGGTCATACTTTGGGCATTAGTGGTGTACCTTTCTTTCTTTTGTTAAGAGATAGTAATTTGGAAAGTTTTAATAAGCTGTATTTGGATTTCCGCTGCTCTGATGGTGATGTTGATGTTGGTTTTAGTTATCAGCTTATGCACTGTCTCACCTATTTTATGTCAAGTATATTATTATTGTATTTTGTTCCACGCGCTGTGAGACGTTCTACAGGTTTTTGATTAGTTCATTCTCTTCTTTCCTTTATTTGGCAACCGTTCTGTGCTAGTCGAGCATGTGTACAGCGCACTTTCGGAGGAAATGCCGGCTGGTGCGGTGCAGGCCGTCACATTTGGTATCAGAGCTCTAGGTTGCGTAGTTAACCAAGGGAAGTCATCAGGGAGAGATAGTATACATATATGAGAGCGCGTATTTGTGATTATTTTGGTTTTCAAAAGCTATATATAATATTAGTATAGCTAAGGATGAAGTCGCACTGCACTAGCACCACTATAGAGATGGTTAATCGTTTTCTCTTTACAGATTGAACGATGAGCCGATATGCAAGGGGTACCGGTATAGGGGCCAATAATGGGAATGCTGCTGATATGAGGACGATGTTTACTGACCTCATGAGAGAGATGCTTAGGGATGTGCAGAGGGCAGCTCCCAATGTTGGTAATGGTGGTGGTCCAATAGTGTAGGCGCCTAGGGCCGATTTCGCCAAGTTGAACATGGATTATACTAGTCTTGGTGGGAAGCCTTTCCATGGAACGGAGTCGGCTACGGATGTTCAGGATTGGTTGGATAGCTGCGAGCGTATCTTCGAAGATTTGGGTATCGAGGATGCGATGAAGAGAAGGCTAGCATCCCGCCAGCTGTAAGGACGAGCAATGAATTGGTGGAATGCTATAAAGGCAGCCACTCCAGAAGATCAAATTGCTTGGGATCAGTTTAAGGTTCGCTTTAGCGATAAGTTCATTCCAGCTGCTCAGAAGTCAGTGTTGTTTAAGAAATTCTTGGAGCTTAAGCAAAATGGCAGAGCTGTCTTGGAGTATATTACTGAGTTCGATACCTTATCGAAATATGGGTTATCTCTTATTGATACTGCCGAGAAGAAGAATGAGAAGTTCATAACTGGCTTGGACGGATACTTAGGGGAAAGGCTTATTAACCACATCAATGAGACGTTTGAATCGATTGTGGGGAAGACTTTAAGATCGGAAAGTCTTTACCCTAATTCGAAGACTGAGGTTGCATCTGCAGAGGAGCCAAAGCCGCAAGCAAGTGGTAGAGGCAAGAGTGGTTCTCAGAATAAGAGGAAGCAGAACCAGAATAAGGATGGCCAGAAAAAAATAAAAAAGATGTTGAGTGCTTCAGCTGTGGTAAGAAGGGCCATTATGCTAGTAATTGTCGGGCCAAGCTAGCGGATAGGAAGTGCTTCAACTGTGGCCAAGTGGGACATCACAAGGACAAGTGTCTGCAACCCCCTAAAGAAAAACAGATGGTGAAAGCATATGCCCTTAATACTATTCCTTTTTCGTCGAATGCCCCAACTGCAGCAGAGAAGGGAAAGAATGCCGTTATTCAAGGTATGTTTTTGTTTATGATGTTCCTGTTAGAGTTTTATTTGATACTGGAGCTTCCAATTCCTTCATATCTAGTGACCTGGTAGATAGGTTGGGATTGGAGCCTGAGATTGTCAATAGACCATTAGTAGTGACGAACCCGATTGGTGGTTCGACTAACCTTAGCATGATTTGTCGTAGTGTGGTCTTATCGAGTCATGGATGCATGTTTGTTTGTGATTTCTTTGTTTTGGGCTTTACTGGGTTTGGCATTATTTTGGGAGTCGATTGGCTCCAAAGATACGGGGTGGTGGTAGACTGCGAGGGCTTTTTGGTGACAGCTTGAGTGGATGATGGGCAGAGGGTAGTGTTTGGTGGTCTACCTAGTGATAGGGTAATGGCTAGTTTTCTAAATTCCCTCGACATCCCGCATGGAGAGTTGTCGGGTTTGCCCGTGGTTGGCCAGTATCTGGACGTCTTCGAGGAAATGACCGGGCTTCCACCACACCGAGAGATTGATTTCCGTATTGATTTGTTGAAAGATGCCAGACCTATAATGATGCCACTTCGTCGTATGGAACCAAGGGAGCAGCCAGAGCTCGGGGTGCAAGTCAGCGATCTTTTGAAGAAGGGATTTATCAGAAGGAGTGTTTCTGAATGGGGAGCACCGGTTGTGTTTGCCACCAAGGCCTATGGTTCCCTTCGATTGTGTGTAGACTACCGCGAGTTGAATAACCTGACGAGGAAGAACAAGCATCCTCTACCGCGGATAGATGCTTTGTTTGATCAATTGAGTGGCGCGAGAGTATTATCTCAGTGGGATCGCGCGACAGGTTTTCATCAGCTTAGAGTGGAAGCTGAGAGTATAGCTAAAACGACATTTCGGACGCTGTCTGGATTTTATGAGTGGTTGGTCATGCCATTCGGGCTGACCAATTCCCCAACATATTTTGTTGATCTTATGAATAGGTTATTCAGAGATCAGTTGAATAAATTTGTTCTAGTGTTCGTGGATGATATTTTGGTTTACTCAAGGACAGAGGAAGAACACAAGGAACATTTGAGGATAGTGATGGAGGTGTTGAGAAAACACCAACTGAAAGCGAAGTTTTCTTAGTGTCACTTCTGGAGGAGGGAAGTGAGATTCTTGGGCCATGTTGTTTCAGAGAATGGTATTGCCGTGGACCCTGCGAAGGTGACTATGGGACATGATTGGTCTATACCCAAGAATGCAACGGACATTAGAGGTTTCTTGGTATTAGCTGGATATTATCGCAAGTTTATCTAAGACTTCTCCGAGATAGCGGCACCGTTGACTCAATTGACCAAGAAGAATCAAGCTTTCGTCTGGGACGAAAAGTGCGAGAATGCATTCAAGAGTCTAAAGGAAAAGTTGACATGTGCACCAGTGTTAGCCATTCCTAAGGGGAATGAAGAGATGACGGTATATATGGACGCATGTTGTAATAACCCGAAAATCTGGGCCAGTTTAAAAATTTTATTTTGGCAATTTTAGTGAATTTTGAACATTTAAAATAGAATATTTTAAATAATGTCGACAAGAAATTTATTTTTAATAGAATTCGACGTATATATTATATACGTCGTTGTTAGAATATAAATAATTATATATAATTATAATAGAATTGAAAATGGCGCGGTAGTTCGATAATTCGATTTCAAACTTCAATTGAATGTACCGGGTGCAAAACAATCCGGATTTTAGTGAAACTAAAAATAATAGGATCTATTGGAGAATATCTTTCCAACGAATCCGAAAAATCAAAATTTCATAGCGGGGATCAAAAGATATGTCCAGTTGAAAATTCTGAATAGTCGCTATGGAATTCATGCCCTTAAAAATGGGAATTTTGCAAACGAGCTCGGATTTCGACGAAACCACTTTTGTTGGGTCCATGATGTCAAGTTATTGCTAGATTCCAAATTTCATAATTTTTCGAATCAATATGTGAGCGTGGCAAAGGAAAACGTGTTTGACCAGTTTCAGTTGATTTTAATCGACTGGAAATTGGCCATTTTTCAAACGGTCTCAGAATTCGACGAAACTAGTTTTGTTAGGACCGTATCGTCAATACGAAGCTAGAAAATATTTTTCTAGAATTTTTAAAGTTCGTATGTGACCCCGGTAAATTGAAATGAGCGTTCAAATTCAATGTATAGAGTTATATGTTGATTCTGACGAAAACTGATCGAAACGATCGAATCAGCCTACGATACATATCCTATTGTGTTCGGAATGGGGGTAATTAGCTAGGGGCGATAGTCATTGAGCCTCGTTTGGGGTTCAAAGGAAAAGTCAACTTTAGGGAGAATAAAATAAAATAAAATAATATATTATATATCCTAGGCCCTAAATCTAATTCATTATCTCAGCCGCCCCTTTTCTTCTTTGGAGACCAAATCTCGTCGCCCCTTTTCTCCGTCGACCCACCGCGCTCCAGGGTTGCCGCCGCCGTCGCAGGCATGCCTCCACCTCCCTATCCCGCCGCCTTCTCCTCCCTCAAGTCGCGATGCCTCGTTCAAGCCCCCCTTCCCTGAAGACCCATCGTGCCCTAAACCCCCCCAGCTGTCGGAGCTCGCCTGAACCGCCTCCTTTGGTGTAGCCGCACCCTGCTCCTCCGACGAGCCACACCCACGACCCCCTTCCGCATGCAGACTCCGGCGTGAGCACACCCTCCCCCTTTAGGCGACGCTGATAATCCCTCCCCCCTTTTTCCAAATCAAGGTAAAATTTGTTTACGTTATTTCATTTATTTCAGTTCTTTAATTATTTATTTTATTTAAAACTGAGAATTTAAAATTATGATTTTGCTAAGAAAGATAAAAGTTTTATATTAAGAAAGTTTAGATTTTTAAAGATAGAAAGTTTTTTTTAATAAAGTAAAAATATGATTTTGATTAGAGAAAAGCGTTGATTTTTACTTATAAATAACAATGATGTTTTTTAAATAAGAAAAGTTCATGTTTTTAAATAATAAAAAGACATGGTTTTTAAAATATAGAATTAGCTTTGTTTTAAAATATAAAATTTGATTTTCTTTGATTTGTACCACCAAGGGAAAAATATGATTTTTCTTTAAACAAAGTTTTGTTTTTTTAATAGGAGTAAAAGGATTAGATTTTTATATATTGAATAGCGAAGTAAAAATTCGATTTTTATATATTGAATAGCGAAGTAAAAATTCGATTTTTATATATTGAATAGCAAAGTAAAAGTTCAATTTTTTTATATGTAGTGGCTACGGGCAACGAAAGTGACAAAAGGCGAGAATGACGAAGACTTCTACATTTGAAGTGGCGTGAAGTTGGAATAGCTATCGGTGAGAACTTCTCAGCTTTTAAAATTCCTTTTTTCTAGTTATATTATAATATATACTAGGATGCAGACGGTGTTTAGTAGCACCCGACACCCGTCATCCACAGACCATGGATGGCTTGTTTGTTTGATTGATGTGTTGTGAAATTTGTTTGTGAAATTGATGTGAAATAGATAATGAAATATATTCATGTGTTGAAATAAAATAAAATATTTATATAGTTAAAAATATTTTATCGTTAAAAATATAATTTTTAACGTGAATGTGAATAAATAAATATTTATAAACAAATCGACCGATTTGTTTATGTACACTGATTTGACTGACATTGATTGGGACGATAAATTTTACACATCGCCCAACTGCACAAATAAAATCTGTGTTTGTTGATTTGAAACCCCACACGGGTATTGGGATAATATACGACATACACTAATCCCAATAATTAGTTGTATGTCGATCGATGGATTGACAGACTGTTATAAGCGTTAGATATCTATATTTGATGCTTATACAGTGTAGTGCACTTTGGATGATGGTTGATTATTTATCGTTGCTATTATATACATGTGTTGTATGGAATCCATATAATTAACTTTATATGGTAATTGATTGGGCCTCATTCCAATCGGGAAAATAAAGAATATTATAAAATAAAGGTTCATGTGTTGACAGTACTCATCCGTTGAGATTAGTCATGTGTTGAACGAAATATTTTAACAATAAAATTTACATCTTTATATTATAAAATAAAGGTTCATGTGTTGACAGTACTCATCCGTTGAGATTAGTCATGTGTTGAACGAAATATTTTAACAATAAAATTTACTACATCTTTATCATATAGAAAATTAGAAACTAACTGGAAAATAGATAAGATGAGTGGTCTCTGGGATATTGATCCGATGTTGGTTTCGGCCTTCGGGGTTAATATTCAGGGAATCGTTCTCTTACTAATTTACGGTTGGAGTCTGATTTAAATCAAACGATAGATACCATAATTTTTATAAAATATATTAAATAACAAAAGTAGTCACATGTGGACAGTACTCATTCGTTGAGATTAGTCATGTGTTGACAAAAATATAGATTCATTTGTTGAATAGAATAACGGAATTTTTGAAATATATAAAGCCGTGTTGATTAGAGATGCGCTATTTTGACGCGAACGATATTTATATCGATTATATTCATTTTTAAATTTGAATTGAATCGAATAGAAAACCAATTTGAATTGAATCGAATAGAAAACCAATTTGAATTGAATTGAAATGCATTTTAAAACGAATTTATAAGGAAAAATTCAATTTTGATTTGAATTGGAAATGGAAGTTGAAATGTTTTTGAAACGAATTCAAAACTATTTATAAAATTCGTTTTAAATAGAAATCAACGAAATATATATTATATATATTATATAATGGCCTGAATAGAATGCGCCGCGGCAGTTCGTAAATTTCGACCATTGACTTCGAACGGACATTACGGGAGATCCGACCGTCGGATTCTCCTAAAACCAGAACCGTTGGGTTCGTATCGAAAAGAGCTTTCTAAAGACTATTAGAAATTTGAAATCTAACGGTTGGATTTGGAGATACGTCCAAATCAAATTTGGAAAAGGTCACTGTAAGTGCAGTTCGATGGCCGTTGACGGAAATCGACTGTACGAGCCTTGATAAAATTATTAAAAACAGTAATAATTTATGTAAAATCATAAGAAATGATTTGGGAAAAATTGGGATGAAAAACTCCATATTTGAAAAGATAAAAATATATTTTTATCGAAATGAACTAATTTTGAACTAAAATTAAAACCCATTTATTTCTAAATAAATAAATTGGATTTGAAATGGGTTGTAAATAGAATTGATTTGTGGGTTATCGTGAAGGGTGTTTTAAATAACACTAGTTCTTTAACCCGATAATAAATAGAATGTGATTTGGGTTTATCGTGAACTGTGTTTTAAATGACATTAGTTCTTTAACCCAGTAAAAGGAGTTTTAATGAATCCGCAATTAGATTGAAATGTGAATTGATAATCTAAATTATCAAATTTAGAAAATGAGCGAGAATGGAGTATCACCAGTTCTTGTTGCTGGCCCTGAGTAGGCCGGGTACGCATGATAGGGGGTTCTCGCTTCGTGGTTTGGTGGCGAACGAGAGACTCTTACCCCTACATGTCGCAGTTTAGAGCGTTGGTTCGCCAGTAGGCGCGAGACTCGAGAGGGTCGCCGTAAAACAAGGAATTGGGGGACCAGTGTGAACCGCGGTGGGTTTTACCTACTGCTTGGGGGATGAAGGGATGGTTGCAAAGCCTACCGGATTTCGTAATGGGAACCTTTCCCTAAGAATTAAAATTTAGAAACTAGCTGTATGTTAGTTAAGAAGAATGGTTTCCTGGGTATTGATCTGATGTTAGTTTCGGCCTTCAGGGGTTAATATTTGGGGAATTGTTCTCTTGCTAATTTACGGTTAGTAACTGATGAATTGGAATGAGGCGTATGTTGTGTTTGTGTAACATTTGTTTATAATATACGTGGGTTGTTCGGAAAGGCCGGGTTTATTCCCATTCTGAATAACCGATTCGACGATAAGTCGAAGATGAAGACAGTGGTTAAAGACCGGAAGTCTTCACATCGTTTGGGTGATTACTGATGATCTTGATTGGGTTGTACACCCAAGATGAGGGAATCAGTTGGTGGTCGTTCAGACGTACTTGGAGATCGATGGATATGCGAGGAAAGTGCCTCCTGTTTCGTTCAGACCCAGAACGAACTTGTAAATGGATTGTGTGTCTGACATTGGATTTTATTCTGTGTTGATTGATTTCTGTTAAATATATATCTGTTTGGCGGCGGAGAATTTATTCTCTTGCTTTACGCCCTTCTCTGAGACATACGAGCTTAGAGGTTATATATCGATAGATATCAATCGCATGGCATGAATTGCCTGTGTGGCACGCTGAGTTGCATAGATCAAGGCTTCTGTTGAAAAGCAAAGTCTTGTGGTTGATGATCAAAGCACGGCCTACGTGGCAGCTTTGTGTATAGCGTGGATTCACGAGCCTCACACCTCGGTATGAGTCAAAAACCGGATGAGGACCCAAGGAGTGCACGACGTTTCTTTCTAGCTATGGGTGGTGTCAGTGACCTACCAGCCCTGACATTTATATACTTTTCACCTTTGTGGTTTGGATGCGAGGCGCCTCGATTATAGGTCCTATAGGGCCGGGAAACGTGTGTTCAGGAATAACTAATCCTCAAACGTAAGAGAGGACCGGTCTTGGAGGATCCCAGGGGTTACCCAGAGTGTGTAGTCCCGAGGCATTTGCTAGAGTGTCTCGAAGCGGAGAGGAGCTTGCCCCTTGCCTCGACTCATGACGGAAATCCAATTTCCAATACGTGTATTGCGGTTTTAATTGTAGAACTAGTATGGCGACATGATATATGGTACCCATGCCGTCTATGATTTATATTTATGATTGAAATTGTTTTGACACTATACACTTATTATAGTATCAAATGATTTGTTTTAAACGTACCAAGCATGTTTGGCTATTATAAGGGAAAACCCTATCCTTCGGCTTGCGTTGCATTGTATGATGGGACCTGGGTCTTGTAATAGCTTCATTTTTCGAAAAAGCATTGCGTTGTTTATTGATATGCACTGGTATTCTTGGGAGGAAACCCGTTCCGTGTAATACGGCGTGGTCCCTTGAATTACTCTCTTTTAAAGTAAAGTTTTAAATAACTATTTTAGTTCTCACACCAGTCACATGACTGACCTGGAGTTTATTGTTTTAACCTAAACTCTGGGTGCCCTTATTTTCGTCACGGGCAGCTAGTAGTTTTGGTTTTGCAGATTTATATTCACAGGATCCTGGTTTACAGCTGGAATGATATCGGAAAGCTCTGTATCCGTATATCACCTTCAGTTGTGTTTTATATTGTTTTTTCGCTGCTATGCAATTTATTGTAATCTCTGATATTTATCGAATGTAATTTATTCATTTATACTCTGTATATTCTTGTATCTGATGGGATTGTTGTAATAGCAATGAAATGTTCTTCCGTCTGCGTTCTGATTTGTCCTGTTCTCAAACGATCAGGGGTTTCGAACGGTCTTTGTCAGTTTAACGACCGATTCGGATCGAGCGAAATTCCCGGCCGTCACACATGTGGTACCGGACTAGGTGCCGTGTTGATGCAAGGAGGTAGGGTTATAGCTTATGCAAGTCGGCAACTGAAATCGCATGAGAAAAGATATCCTACCCATGATTTGGAATTGACAGCGATCGTGTTCGCATTGAAGACGTGGAGACATTATCTCTTGGGAGAAAGATTCGAGTTGTTTACCGATCATAAGTCATTAAAGTATCTCTTCTCCCAGAAGGATCTAAATCTCCGACAACAAAGATGGTTAGAATTCTTGGCTTCCTATGATTTCGACATCGCATATACACCAGGAAAGGGCAACGCGGTGGCTGATGCATTGAGTTGGAGACATGCCAGTTTAGGGGCTATGTTTCTTGAATGGAAGCAACTGGAGTACATCGTTGGGTATGATTTCAGACCAAAGTGCGAATTGGATCCAGAAATATTAGCAAGTTTGACGATCAGACCCACTTTGATTGAGCGGATTGGTTCCAGTCAGAGGAACGATCCTAACTTATTGGAAATCACCTCAAAGTTAAAGATGGGAATCGACGGAGAGATGAACAAGTATGGGCTTAATCGAGATGAATGGCTTAGAAAGAATGAAAGACTAGTTGTACCCAATGTCAATGGACTGAGAGATGAAGTGCTTAGAGAATGTCATCACTCAAAACTGACTATACACCCCGGTGGTAACAAGATGTATCGAGACATGAAGCAGACCTACTACTGGGAAGGGATGAAAAGAGACATTGGGAAGTTTATATCCAAATGTATGAATTGCCAGCTGGTTAAAGCTGAGCAAAAGAAGCCTAGTGGTTTGTTGCAACCATTAGAAGTTCCAGAATGGAAATGGGAACAAGTCTCAATGGATTTCATTGATGGGTTACCAAGGACTAAGTCGGACCATGATAGCATTTGGGTGATTGTGGACCGATTGACCAAGAGTGCAAGATTTATACCCGTCAACTCAAATAGGACGGCAGCTAAGTTAGCCGAACTATATGTAAAGTGGGTAGTGAGATTTCATGGAATACCCAAGGGCATTGTGAGTGACCGAGATCTGTTGTTCACTAGTGGATTTTGGAAGAGCTTACAAGAGGCGTTGGGATCAGAACTACATCTCAGTACCGTGTATCATCCTCAAACCGACAGACAGACAGAGAGGGTGAATCGAGTGTTAGAAGATATCTTAAGAGCCTGTGTATTGGATTTCAATGGATCATGGGATGACCATTTGCATCTAGTAGAGTTTGCATATAATAATAGTTATCAATCCAATATCGGTATGGCTCCATTTGAAGCTTTGTACGGAAGACCGTGCAACTCACCGTCATGTTGGGTAGAAACTGGTGAGAAGTTTGTACTTGGACCCGATGTGATAAGAGAAACTTCAACTAAGATTAAGATTATCCAACAGCGAATGAAGGCTGCCCAAGATAGGCAAAAGAGTTATGCTGATAAGAGGAGACGAGAATTAAAGTTCTCCATTGGCGACATGGTGTTTGTCAAGATTTCTCTGTTGAAGAGCGTGATACGATTTGGCAGGAGAGGCAAGTTAACACCAAGATTTGTTGGTCCATTCTCAGTTCTTGAGCAAATTGGGAATTTGGCATATAAAGTTGAATTACCAGAGAAGATGGCAGGAGTTCACAACGTATTCCATGTTTCCCAGTTAAGAAAGTTCGTACACGACCCAGATGTGACTATTTCACCTGATCAGTTGGATGATATCGAAGTTGAACCCGAGGCGGTTGGGAACCGCAAGCCTATGCGTATTGTTGGGAACGATACGAAGCAACTTCGAAGGAAAGCGGTGAATATAGTCAAAGTCCAGTGGGGCGAGAATGAGAATGACTGTACTTAGGAGATAGAGGAGAGTATTAGGAAGTCGTATCCAGACCTCTTCGGCTGGTAAGATTTTAACTTCGATTTAGTCTTTCTGCAAGCTAGGATAGGCTTGTTTGTTTGTTTTACATGATTGATTGTTGTATATGGCTGGTAGGCATGCGGGATCCTTTGTATGTTTTGGGTTAAGGAATTTCGGGGACGAAATTTCTTAAGGGGGGAGAGTGTAACGACCCGCATTCTACGCATCGAAGGATCGTAGAATATTTATTTCTTTCACATACGAAGTCGTATGGTCATGTAACTTTGGGAGACGACTATTGGGGTCATTTCCCATGTTCATGATTTTTGCTGATTTTTAAATGACCGTTTTGCCCCTAATCGATAATGTTTTGGCCATAACTTTTGATTGGAAAGAAGTTTTGATCTGAAACCACTTTCATTGGCTCTGGATGATGGTTTACAATTCCGTAGAGTGGTCACATTAGCCAAATGGACTTACCGTTTGGGAGATATGGCTGAAACAAGTTTCGGATAGTGAAAAATAGCTTAATTGGGCTTAACTGGGTGATTAACAGCTAGGCCCAATGGGGGATTTCGGGATTAGAGATATTTAAGGGCTGCTAGGTTTAGGATTTCGGGTTTTCACTCATTTTCCAGCCGCCACAAACCCTCTCTTCAACCTAACAATGGCCTCCAACATCTAAATACACCTCTAATCACTTCTTAATCAAGTTTTGGCTTAAACTACATCAAATTAAGGAGGAATCGCACCAAAGCAAGGTTAGAGCTGCTGTTAGACATCAGTATTCGTGCCAAACAGAGATTTATTTCAGATATGAGTTTAATCTATGGCAAAGGTGAGTGATTAGCAATGTTTTGACACTAATTACAGTTAATTAGGGTGATTAGTGATAATTAGCGAATTTATACATTAATAAATTCTGGAAAAATATTTATAAATTCTGAATATTGTTTTATACCTCTTTTAGAAATTTGGGTTAACTTGGTTAAGTTTTGTTAATCCTATGATTAGTTTTTCCTAAACATGCTTAAGGGAAAATATGGGATTTTGGCTATGTTTGATCCATTTTACATGCTATAGTTGTTGTTTTGGTGTTTATGATTAATTGTACATGTTGCTATGACTGTATGGTATGATTTGTGATTGTCTAGAAGTGTTAGATTGGTCGAAAACGTCGTCGAATGGCGTAAAACAGTCGCTGGAAAGAAGTACGGGAAATTGCCCGAACTGCATCGGATCGAAGGGGGGAAGCACGATCCGACCCGCTCGCCTGGAAGCTCCACGATCCGACCCGCTGGTGATAAGGAGCTCCGATTCGAACCAATTCCACTCACGAACTGCTTCAAGAGCTAGGGAACCAATGGCCAACGAGGATCACGAATCAATGCTGGGCCACGACCTGAAGTCCTCCGATCCGAACCACCTTCCACGTGAGCTACTCACACCGCCCAACCCGATCCGCCCTCGTGAGCATGAAGCTACCCCGACCCGAAGCACTCTGGGGGGCAATCTGGGCCGTTTAGTGGACTCTGAACCAATGGCGTTGCATCACGAGTAGGACCTGACGATGAGTCACGAGCTGGAGGAGCACGACCCGACCTGTATGGGGTATTCCGATCCAAACCGAGGAGCTGGTGACCACGACCTGAAGCAAAGTGAAGTGAAGAAATGAAGACCGATCCGGGGAAGAAGGAGGAGACCAAAACCTGAGATGCAAAGGTAGTCCAAATAGGAAGTTTGTACTTAGGATCCAGTTGGGAACCAACGAGTCGACTTCATGAGTTGGGCTTTGCTGCGGGACGTGTGCTAAGGAGTTGTCGATGTCTATAACTTTGGATCACCATGTGTAGGGGGTACGTGAACGGATTCAGGGCCACAGTGGCCTAGGTATGACTAAAGAGCTATAGACCAATGAAGTGGGGTCATTTGTAAAGGTTTGGTCTTGACTCCATATGGTAAGCTTGGTAGTAGCAGTAGCTGTACAAGTCGAACTGCGTTACTACTTCGATGGGTCTAGTGATTGACAGTAGTGGATATCGTATGCTTTACGCACTGGGTGAGAGATGTGAGCATGGTTGCTATGGTTGATTTGCTTGCCATCATTATGACATGCACACCCCCACCCCCGTTATCTTTACACCATCTGTTCAGTGGCACCTTAGAGTATTGTACGGTATGTAGTGTTAACTCTTTGGTTGCAGGTCCAGGTTCAGGTATGGTTTAGTATACCTGTTATTGTTCTGTTTAGCTGCTTATCGCCCATACTAGACTTTTTGTCTGACCTAGAGTTTTATGTCTCTTCTTATTACTCTGAGTGCTCTCACGAGCAGACTAGAGACATGTTAGGTGGTATGCACGAGTAGCTGTATATTCTCCCTGTGTTGCTGCGGTCACTACTTTGGGCATTAGTGGTGTATCTTTCTTCCTTTTGTTTAGAGACAGTAATTTGGAAAGTTGTAATAAGCTGTAGTTGGATTTCCGCTGCTCTGATGATGATGTTGATGTTGGTTTTAGTTATCAGCTTACGTACTGCCTCACCTGTTTTATGTCAAGTATATTATTATTATATTTTGTTTCATGCGCTGTGAGACATTCTACAGGTTTTCGATTAGTTCGTTCTCTTCTTTCCTTTCTTTGGCAACCGTTCCGTGCTAGTCGGGCATGTGTACCGCGCACTTTAGGAGGAAATACCGGCTGGTGCGGGGCGGGCCGTCATAGTTGCAGATAGAGGCTGTTTACCGTCGTTAAAATTTTGACACTATTTTTTACAACAGTTTTTCAAGTGATTCGAAAAGGACTTCAATATTTATTATTTATAAAATGTTTTACATTTGTGTTTTTGCTTAGTAATTAATAAGTAAATATAAATTTTAAATCATTAATGTTAATAATATATTAATAATAAATAATTACTATTAAAAGTAAATAATATTCAATAGTTAGTATTGATTAAGTATTAATTACTATAAAATATAAATAAGAGGCAATAATAATTAATAAAATAGATTAATATTCACTGTTTAATTAAATTTATTTTGATAATTAATGATTAATAAGTAATCTTTCATATAACTAAAGAAATTACTATCAAGAAATTATTAATAAATATTACTTTTAAGAAATTGATTAGTATGTATTAATTAATAAATAAATAGTAATTAAGAAAAACAAAATGTTCAAAGTTAAAAAAATAAGAAATTGAATAAATATTAAAGAATTTCGAAATTCTTAAAATTCAAACATTACTATACAAGTTATAGTTTTCATTATTTTCTAAAAGTTGTAAATTATTTACAACTACTTTTTTGTCAAGTGATTTTGCTTATAAATATTTAGCAACATTTTTTTTCTAAAAGTACCCATTTGTCCCTAACTTTTTCTAAAAGCTTGAACAAATATATTCGTTAATCAGTGACTAATATTAACAAATTAAATTTAATAATTAATTTTATTTATTTTCTACAGAGCATTGTCTCTTTCACTGCGATTTTTATTTTTTGGATCTAAAACCAGAAGCCGAAAGTTAATTTGGTTCCATACCGAGACATTTTGGCTCCAATTCCAAATTTTCATCGTAACCTTCACCCTAAGCCCCTCTCTTTCCTGCTAGTGTATCATTCTTTCATCAAAAAATTAGTGTGCTGCTATTCACACCCCCATTTAGACTACTGGCCACCTATACTAAAGGCCATCTCTTTTTATGTCTCTTTACTCCTTTACACCACCTAAAATTTTCAATTTTTTAATCGGCTACCACCTCTCCCTTTGTTTCTTCATTGTTCCAAAAAAAACGTGTCTTCTTGAAATCAATTTCTAATTGGCTACCAACGCAAATTCAGACATCCAATCAGGTGATAACGTTCCTGCCACGATGAGAAGAGGGAAGAAATCATCTAAGTCAAGTAAGATTTGAACCCTAATTTTGTTTTTTTCTCAAATCGATGCTAGCTATAGGCTTTGAAATGGGTTTGAAATCATTGATAGTTGAAGTTTACAAATTGATGTGAATGGTTGTTCATAATCGAACAGACCTGTTGACCGTCGGTTGCAAACAGCTGAAAATTGGCGTTGGGGTCGGTAGTGTCAAACCGAGTTGGTATAAGTAATGGAATAAAAAAATTGGAGTTCTTCTGCCCATTTGTTCTGCAAGCGTAGGACTTTTGATCGCTGCCTTGATGTTCATTTAATTGCTATCATACACTTCATCAAATTTGTATTCATTTTTGACAAATAAAGTTTGAGTTATTTTTTGCAGTAGTGTGGTTCTATGCTCAACATTTATTTGACTTCATTTTTGACAGCAAGACAACAATCAAATGGGAAAGACAATTCTATTTTAGCAGAAAAATTTGACTGGCGTACATGAAGTCAAATTTTAGTTCATTTTTGACAGATAAAGTTTGAGTTATTTTTTGCAGTAGCGTGGTTCTATGCTCAACATTGCAAATACATAAATCATATCATTTTGTATAGTAAACATTCTATAAATGATAAATTTTAGTTTTCTCTACTGCTACCATTTGAGTTATAATTTGGCAAATTAATTTTGAGTTCACTTTGGCAGTAGTGCGTTTGTGTACGCAATATTGCATACAAAAACCATATCTGTTAGAGTCAAGCAGTAGTGTGCTTGTATGCTCAACATTGCAAGTACATAACTAGTATGGAAAACATAAATTTTATGCAGTTGAAGTGACATATTTTTGACAGTCAACACTAAAAAATTGTATAACTATTAGTCATTAGATTGACTCTAATATATTACTACCACTTTGAGTCCCTTGTTTGTTGAGATGAGGAGCCTAGAGTTCTTGGCAACCTTTGATTTCGCACCAGCTGTTGAGTCGATGACGGGTTCGTTAGCATCTCTTGAGCTTAGACCTATACTCCTTGATCAAATAGGGACTTCGCAGAAGGAAGATCCGCAGATAGTCGAGATCATGGACAAGTTGATTCGTGGTGAGACGTCTAGTCACCTTGCTAGATATACTATTGATGACAAGGGTTGGCTAAGGCGTGATGGAAGGCTATGCGTTCCACAAGTAGGAGACTTGGTGCATAAAGTTCTCGAAGAAGCACATCACTCGAAGATGACTATACATCCTGGAGGAGATAAGATGTATAGGGACATGAAGTGCATTTTCTTTTGGGCTGGAATGAAGAAAGATGTGGCAGAGTATGTTTCAAAGTGCATGGTGTGCCAACAAGTGAAAGCCGAGTCGAAGAAACCCGGAGGGCTATTACATCCATTGGAGGTCCCGCAATGGAAGTGGGAAAGTATTTCTATGGATTTTGTGGACGGATTGCCTAGGTCAAGGAAAGGGAATACGAGCATATGGGTCATAGTTGATAGACTTACGAAGAGTGCTCATTTCATTCCAGTGAAGAGCCAGAAGACCGCATCATGGCTAGCATCTGTTTATCTTCGAGAGATAGTGAGATTGCATGGGGTTCCTTCTAGCATAGTTAGCGATCGTGACCTTATCTTCACTAGCCAGTTCTGGAATAGTTTGCAAGAAGCGATGGGTACGCGATTGAATCTAAGTACAGCCTATCACCCCCAGACAGATGGCCAAACTGAAAGGGTGAATAGAGTGCTAGAAGATCTCTTGAGGCTTTGTGTTCTTAACTTTGGTGGTACTTGGGAAGACCACCTCCCTCTTGTAGAGTTTGCTTATAATAATAGCTATCAAGCTAGCATAGGAATGGCACCATTTGAAGCTCTGTATGAGAGGCCGTGTAGGTCACCATCTTGTTGGTGGGAGACAACGGATAGGCTTATACTTGGGCCCGATATGATACGGGACACATCTGTGAAAGTTGAATTGGTAAGAAGACGGATGAAAGCGGCCCAAGACAGACAAAAATCCTATGCTGACAAGCGAAGGACAGATTTGGAATTCGAAGTTGGAGATATGGTTTTCGTGAAGGTTTCTCCTTTGCGTAATGTGGTTCGTTTTGGAGCAGTAGGGAAGTTGGCACCAAGGTTCGTAGGACCCTTCCCTATCATAGAGAGAATTGGAAAGATGGCTTATAAGGTGGAATTTCCCGAGAAGCTAGCCGGAGTACATAATGTCTTTCATGTCTCGCATCTCCGAAAGTGCCTACATGAGTCCGCTGAGGTGGTTGAACCTAGCATTCTTGAAGACATAGAGGTGGAGAAAGAGGCAACCCTGAGGCGAGCTCCGATTCGTATCATGGAAACGGAGACAAAGAAGCTAAGAAGCTAAGAAGCAAAGAAGTTAAGCTTGTTAAGGTGCAATGGAGTGAAGCAGAGGAAGACGCAACTTGGGAAACCGAGGAGAAGATGCGTGGGCTTTATCCATTTCTTTTTGAGGGTACATTTTCAATCTCTTTTCCTAGTTGGTATATCTTTCTTTTGCTATCCATGTTTATCTAGTTTCGTAAATCTTGTCATGAGAACCTTAGGTAGAAACCCTTGGTTGAAACATGTATTTGAAACATGTTATGCTTGATGTTTTCCAGTGGTTGCAAGTGTTTGCAAGTGGATACTCGTGGATGCATGATACACGTTAGGCACTAAGATCGGCTCACACACTTTCATACCGCATATGCATGAGTGTTTATGCTTATTCATGGATGAAACTTGTATGCTATCACATGGATGTTGCATATGGACGGATGTTATGTGCACTCATGTAGAGACTATAAGTTATGTTAGGAATTTGCATACATATGGACTCATTACACTAACATATTTTGCATTAAGGAGGTTTACTGAATCAGTAACCGCATGATTTTCGCATTAGATAAGTACATATACACACACCTTTGCATATGTTCATACAGCATTTAGAATCTTTTAAGGACAATGATTACTTGTGGATGATGTTTTGAGTAGATGGATGGTAGGATACGTTCTTCCTAACTTGAAGATTTCGGGGACGAAATCCTTTAAGGTGGGGAGGATGTAGCAACCCGTATTTTTTGAATAACATTTTATAACATAAATCAAGGCAGAATTAAATGTTAAAATCTGAATCAAGGGAAACGGGCTGTGCCATTGCGTTCGTCTTGGAAAAATACGCGAAATAGAGTCCGAGTTTTCGAAAATCGGAGTCCGTATGACCAAGTTATGGCCCGTCAAAGTTTTCAGAAAATTTCAAGTTCAAAAAGAGTTCAAATTTGAATTTAGAATTCAAATTCATCCAAAACAGACTGGGCGGAAAAATTCCCGCCCAGACAGGTCGACAGGGGGGTCGACACTCGGGTCGACCTCCCCCCCAACCAGGTCGACACTAGAGTCGACCTGGGGGTCGACCTCCCTGGTCGGCCTGGTCGGCCTGGTGCACTTATTTTTCTGTTTGGACCTGTTTTCGAGGCTAGTGACGTGAATTGATGGCCCAGATCTGAATTAGGGTTAATCCTATGGTCTAAATTAACCTAATCATCTATAAAAAGACCCTAATACCTAGCCTAAATCATCATAAATCAATCCTATAACTAAACTATGCCAAAATGTTTAATCATGGCCTCCACCCTCTTGTCATAGCCTCCACCTTCATTCATATGAGAGTTCCTAAGCTTGTTTGAGAGTTTCTAAGCTTGATTCAAGGCCAAAGTAAAATCTTTCTTCATCAAAGCAAGGATCTTTTGCTTGTTTCTCAAGGGTTTTCATTGGAGCTTATCATTTGGGAGTGTTTAGAGTTGCTAGTGGCTTCGTCTCAATCTTATTTTATTTTATAAGTCTTCATAGCATTGTAAGCCCTATACTACTCTTAGATTCTAACTATGAAGTTAAATATGACATGTTGCAAGTTTGAGTTTGGGCCTAAGTATGATTTGTGCTTTGATCCTATCATGTTATGCATAGATTTACCCTATGCAAGTTTGTAAAGCTATCACCTTGACTTTGTGCATAGAAAGCTATGACCTTTGATTTGGAATGTTGCATTATGCAACATGAGAACTCTCATAACCTTTATGATAACTTGCATATAATGTTATATGCGAACTTCTAGTCATCATCCTATGTCATCTAGGACCATGTATCACCTATTCGCTAATTTGAATGTTATGCATGTAACATGCAAGTTTAAATGAACATATTTATGCCTCATATGCCACCATGTTTAACTTGTGGCCAACCTTATTACCTTATGCCCTTTTGTCATGCTTTTGCCAAGTTCCCTCTTTTGATCTATGTCATGTTATGCGAAACGTACATGCGATAGGAATGCGTTGGGTTTGGGTAATATGAATGACATGAAAACATGGTTTTAAAATATGACATGAACGTTGACTTGTGATTATGTTTGTAAACATGATGATGGACATGACACTTAGAAAATATGAGTGTGGCCAACTCGAGGTTGGGTTGAGTTTGTAGCATAAATCTACCCGGAACCGACCGACTTAACTAGTGGCTACAAACAATAGGACCCAATGTGAGTAGTTGGTCATGTCGCACTTGAAACCCGAGGTTGGACTAAGTTGTGGTGTAAAGCTACCCGGACCCGCCCGGCTTAACTAGTAACCGCAACAAGGTCTAATGTGAGAGGTTGGGTGCATTAAATTAATTAATGCCACATGATAGGGTTAAGTCATGGACTACTTGAATACTTAACCAATTAAACAAGATGGATTGGCAGGGTTAAGTCATGGACTACTTGAATACTTAACCAATTAAACCCGATGTATTGATAGGGTTAAGTCATGAACTGCTTGAATACACTTGACCAACTCAATACATGGTTAGGATAGGGTTAACCACACTTAACCCGCTTGAAACCCTAGTTACGTGGTCCTTTTCAGCAGTAACCTACTTGGAAGTATCATGGGTACCCTGGACTAGGCTAGGGCACGATTACTGGACTGATTGTAAGAGACCAAAAGAGACGGCTGAAGGGTGCACCGGTTGTTCAGGCGGACCATGGTCGTGCACATTAAGTCCGGAGTTGAACATGGGCACCAGTAGGTTTAGACTGTGCGTGCTTGAATTGTGTCTGTGGTTTACACCTTAGGGCTGGATACACCCTGCGGTGGACCTAGCACAGTTAACTACATTCCACCATTAAGCCGTATGACACCGATACACGACGAGTTAGGCTTATAGGGAGCCGATCGACTAGACCGAGTAGTTGGACCTCGATTTAGGTCATCTCATGATGTGGGCCAGCTTTGGGCCAAAGGATCATTTCTTGTTTATACTTGACATGGATTGGAATACTAGTACACACCTGGTGCAACTTAACCTTGTATATGCGATGCCACACTCAATCTATCTTGTTAACTTTTCACCCTGCCAGTTATCACCTTACACCTCATCTTTGTTTTACATGTTCAGTTAACTTTACTAGTTTTTACACTAATAGTAGATAGGACTTACCAGTCTTTTTGACTGACCCGTTTTCTTTCGCCTTTTTCTTCCGTTTCCCCCCCAGGTTTACAGGGTGGGAACACTGATACCTAGCTTGGATCTTTAGCTGCTTTTCTGGATAGCTCATGTACGGTTTGGACTTGAGCTCGCTATGGCTTTCTTTTACCTTGGGGATAGTTACTTTATGATTTTCTTTCCAGTTTTCAGTTGATGTTTCTAGACTATGTTTGGTGGAAAATAATGACCAAGTACTTTGATGTAACTTGACTATGGTTTTGAAATGTTAGTTTTATCCGCTGCTTTATTTACTCTGTTTTTTTACTTATATGTTCTGTCTTGTGATATCTGCATGCATGTTTACCTCGTTTAACGCCCCTCCAAAGCTAGTACCCTTGCAATAGTGGCACTGGCGGAGGTGGGGTGTTACACTATGCTCGTAGCCCTCGGGGAGATCATGAAGAACACGAAGCTCATCAGCTGATAGTCCAGGAGTCGAAGGTGTGTGCAATGGACCCGCTTACTCGTCTGACGGCTTCTGAGCAACTCTCCCAGCACATTTAGTACGACGCAGCGACATTTCAACTCAATTTCCATTTAAAAACAAAATTAAAAAAAAGTTTGGCGAGGAGATCAAATGAAGTGAGGGGGCATTATATATGCCAGAATTCTGGCATCTATTTTTTAGGCGTCAGGATTCTGACATCTAAAAAATAGACGTCAGGTTCTGGTGTCAAAAAAATAGTCGTCAGAACCACTTGGCCGTTTGTCCCACTTCAGAGCTGAATATACAGAAGACTGAATAATCAGCCCTTAAGCCACTGGAGTTGCCCTAAGTGGCTATACTCTAGCTATTAGCTTGAGACGTTCAACATGTATTTGATCGAAGGCGATTTATCAATATTATCGATAGTATAACTAAAAGAAAAGGAATACAAACACTAATATAATAAAAAATGCAAGAAACTTTCATGCTTGTGCCAAATTTAGATTAAAAGTTAAGCTACTACTGGACTGAATCATGCATGCGCATGCCAGAATAAGAACAAAAATAACATGTTATTCAAATTGCATGCATTATTTGGTATAACAAATCAGTGTTTAAGTTGTGATGATTAAACTATTAGACAATACCATTTCATTTTTATTGTTTTTTCTCTATTTCACGCGATATTTAAAATATGTATCTTGTTGCAATGCTGGCAGTACACGGTTTGGGTGTTGATGCTAAAGGTTTGAAGTTTGAAGCATTATATAATTGAAAACTACAACTAGCGCTCGTTTTGGTAGAAAGATGAAAGCTAAAATGCTGAGGCAATTTCAAGTGTGATGGTCTGAGAAGGCAGTTTGGTTGGTACGACTTGTGATAGCGGAATGAATTGATGCAAACTGGACAGGTCTGAAGCGGTAGGTGATCAATGTAAAGTTTGACATATCTTGCGGCACTGATAATACATTGTTAAAGATTGCTTTACTGTTTTGAGTTGACTATATACCAAAAACTGATTAATTCATTGGAAAAAAAATGATTTGTTGTTCCTTTTGACATTTCCCCTTCACAAAAATATATTAATCTTTAGTTTGACGTATCTTTTGAAGCTGCATGTTTTCAACATTCTATTCCCTATTTGAAAAGAGTGTTAACATTTGTTTAGGTACTCGAGAATCATTTATTTCACCATGGCCTTAGGATTACTGGAGAATCCTATGTTTTGAGTTAAAAGAAATAGAGGACCTTACTTCTAGCATTGACACTCCAGCAAAGTAGCATTGACATTCCCCAATTTAGACACAAACTCGCGTTGGAATTTACCATGCTGCAGTGCGAGTTCGTGAATTAAAGTGGGGATCTCGCCTTAATTTCAAGAGGATTCCCGCTGCTTGAAATGTTCTAACATGAATCATGATTTATATAGGACAAGGAAGCAAAATATTTATTAGAGTATTTTAAATGGCATGGGTAACGGAAATTATTTTATGCAGTTTGACGGTCTAATCAAGCATTCAAAATTCAACTGGTTAAAAAAAATTGAAGGGTATAAGTATAATTTTATCCCTTGCTACTTTTCAAAATGATATAAAATTTCCATTGTATAGATTATTATGACCATGTGTATTATAGCTGACTGTGACTCTTCCCTTTGGCAGTTTAAACTCTCAGTCTCTGGATTTGAGTCAATTTGCTGAGATTAAATAAATAAAGTAGATGCAGGCTAATGTCAAGTTTTAGGCATAAATTATCAAAGCTATTAGCATGAACTACAGTACATACTATATTAACGAGAGCATAATCAGTGCGAGCTTTAATACCAGAATGAACAGTTTTGCTTCCATTAAACCTGGCATGTTTTTAATACTATACTAAGCATTTTTATCTGTATAATCATTTGTATGTAGTAGATAGCCTCATGTTCTGTGTTAATTATTTAAACCTGGCATGTGCTTAATACTATACTAAGCATTTTTATCTGTATAGCCATAGAATCCAGTGGAAGTGTATCAAAGTTTTGCTTCCATTACGTTGTAATTTACATTAGCTTGTTCTGACCTATGGACAGTTTCAATGAACCATTGTTGTGAAGACCGAATTGTACTTTAAACCATGATAGTGCAAGGTTCAAAATTTTCGTGGTTCAACCGGTCAGACCGTGAGAACCACGCTGATAGTTTATTTTTATTTTTCCAATTTAAACGTAGACTTATTTTAAATACAGATAAACATTTACCATTATGACGAACACCCGCTTCCAAATTGGTTGGGACACTTTAACATAATCCAATAAGTCATTAGTTCAATTTTCGTATTCAACCCACTTGTAATGTAGTATGTTATATACTGTCTAATTGAAATAATTATACAACTTATCATAGAAAATTTGTAAATTTACTAAATTTTTTTAGTGAAAGATTATCAGTTCAACAATCATTCTTAAAATGTACATAATAATGAATTATTTCATCCAAAATTTAATGATAATTGCTATGAAATTATTTGTTAAATTTATTATATCAAAAATGAAGAGTGAAACAATTATTTTTTGTCAAATTTGAAGAACCATGAGGTTCAAAGAGATCGGACTAGAGGTTTTTACAGAGTTTTGATGTTAAACTACGGGTCTGTGCACGTGCATGGTTATTTCATTTTCAGAATTGTGGCACTCGAAGGTCGAAGATTAACCGTGGTCGAACCGTGATTGAGTTGGGTCTTTAAAACACTGCATCGAACCGTCTAATGCAATGTGGACGTCATATGTTGGAACTAAAAGTAACATGGTTTAGATACAAAGCTTGCATCAGCACTAATATCGAGGCAAAAGCAGAAACTGATGTTTTAGCATTGGCGTTGAATGCTATATCAAACTTAGAGCTATTGTGTAAATATGGTTAGTATATTTTTTTTTTTACTTTACTGGACTTGTGATCATGTAAGCAGTTCACAATGCATGTCATAATTGCAATATGCATGGTTTGCTTCAGAGGTCTAGGTTGGGAAGACATTCAAGTACTCGCATATTTAATCATTGTTGATACCACTCGTTAGTGAGTGCAATTTTGTTGACACCCAAAAAGGGATGTCAACAAAACTTCCATCCCTGATTGGTGGAAATCAGGGGGGCCCATATGGGTCCCTCTGATTTCCACCAATCTGGGGTGGAAGTTTTGTTCACACCCCTTTTTTGGGTGTGAACAAAATCGTATTCCTCGTTAGTCGAAGATATATATAGAGAAAACTTCCTTTTAAAAATGATCGCCAATATATAATTAGTAGATATCGGCAAGCTACCATCTATACATTACCCTAAATACACCAAACTTGGAATTCGGCTTAAAAACGAGCTGTAAGAACTTAGTTAAATCAAACAATTTTAAGTCTGTAACAACCAGTTCTTTTCGTCCTATTTAAAAATCACATGCACTTTTCGTTACACTGCAGTGCTCTACATCACTTTAAAGGTAAAATAGTTTGATGCTTCACATACAATGCATTTTATTTTCACAATCACATAACCTAACCTGGTTGTCGCATATGCATAGGTACAAGGACTTTTTACCCATTTGGGCTTCTTTCAGAATTGTATAACGCAAATGGACTTGTTTTGAAAGTAATTACAGGAATAGACCTGTTCTGTGTTAACGAAGGCGCGATTTGAAAACTCGCCCATGGGCGCGATTTGAAAACTCGCCTGTGCACTTTGACGTTAAATTCCATAGCGACTTTCTTGAAACTTGATTTGGACATAACTCGATATTTATAATATGAAATTCTCATTTTTCTGTTTCATTACTAGAATATAGGTGTATAGATTCGAACGTGTTGTGTTTCAATGAAATCCGACGTATAACGATTCTTATATAGTCGAATGAAGTTGTAAACGTTAAACTGCGAACTACCACGACAATTAGATAGTATATATAGCGTAACATAACAACATAAAACAAATACCGAATTCTAATATTCAAATACAAGAGAGATACATAGTCTGGTTAAGGACAGATAAGTTCGAAACATATGAAATACAGATACACGAAATGCAACACACTGACATCTGACGTTCATGCTCTTGGGATGTGAAGCTGCTTAATCATCATGGTTAAGCCGCAACTGTTCAATAACGGTACGGAGTTGTCTATTCTCTTGTTCGAGTTCGTTTGCATATGTTATTCCCCTTGGCCCTATCGGTTCGTCTATCCATTCCGTGTAATTGCACCCATTCGGATAGGCTGGACATTGCTGAATGCGATGACCAATATCGTTGCCATCTGCTCAAACCACAACTTCAACCGGATAACCGCAGTAGCAACAAACTTGATAAGATTCACCTTCCTGTTCAGCATGAATTGGAACATGTGGTACTTGATGAGAGCCAACTTCTTGTCGTGGTACAACGACGTACTGTTCATGCGTGTGTCGAACGTTTGGTACTTGGGCTTGATGTGGAGGTTGGACGGGCCGTTGTTTGGACGGTGGTCCAAGCCGAGAGTTCAGTTCGTTTAGAAACTCGAGTTCATCTGCAAGCGCCCAACGTTCCCTCTCTTCGTACGCCTCTACCTCAGAGTCTGGAGATGATGGCCAAGAAGGCATTGTTGTGGTAAAGCACATGGTAGTTGGAAACAAATTTGTGGGAGTGAGGTAAGTTTTGAGAAATTCGACAGAGATATATAGCAGCGTAGTGTACAAGTGATACGACTAGTCAGTGCAGGATTAAAGGAGTACGTAAAGCAGATTCTCTCCTGATACGACTAGTCACTTCAGAAATTGTCCCATTAGAAACATTGTAGCACTGCTATTAACTTAAAAGCTATGATAGAGAATCTACACTGTACCCATCTATACACATTTTGGTCTGGCATGTTGCGAGTTCCTAGACATTTGTCAACAATAATGTTAATGTGAACGGGGACGACCATGTTTTGAAATGTTTAAATTATATGTGGATGGGAACGACCCTGTTTTCCGTTATATATAGCGGCTTTTCTGAATCCATTCAAACCCTCATTCACAATTTCTTTTCTTCAAGCTGCCTCCTCCTTCCTCTTTCACCATGTCGAAACAGGGAAAAGAAAGTGTGGGCTCCACCGTGGATAAAGTGGAAAATGACGATGAATCGGTAGTAAATCAACGACTTGGAAAAGAAAGGGTAGTTGCGGGGCGTGTTGTCGAGCCACTAATTCCTGGTGGATCCAACCCTATTTGTCGTTGTGGAGAAGCAACGGTCGTGGTTATTTCCAAAAAAAAAAAAACGCTGGTCGTCGATATTTCGGCTGTGAAGCCTATGAGGACTACAGGGTTTTTCCTACTGAAATTGATTGTTGTTACTTTAAGCAGTGGATTGACCCTCCGATGTGTGAAAGTGGTGTTCACTCTCCTAGACCTAGATTTTACCCACGTCCGTGGTAGGAGTATGTGGAAACTACCTTAATGTGTTTTATTGTCCTAGAAGTATGAATATTGCTGGTAAAATTCGTAAACCTTGTTGCAAACTTAGTGTGCATGTGACGACCCCTTAAACCAAGTAGTGCTGAATCACTCCTGGTACAACTAGTCATATTCCCTACAGTATTACGCCAGACGAAACAGTGTCGTGCAACACATAAAGCAAATCAGACTGACCTAGCTTTAATTTCTGGAAGCGAGTTGTCAATTCTTATTTATGTCATAATGTACACTGTACAAACCAGAAAACATATAAAGCTTTAATTCAAACTTCAAAAGCATAAAATAATTCATTAGAAAAACAAAAAAATATCATCTAATACTTCGTACCGATCTTCCAACTCCTACAAACACACAAATAACAATTCAAACTAAACTTCAGAAACAAACAACGACAACGGGTAATACAATAATTTAAACTAATCTTCATAAACCTACAACGACGACGAATACTAGAAAAACTAGTGGTTGGGTTTAAATTGCAAGTCCTCTAGGAGTTTTTTGAGACGTCTAATTTCTTGCTCCAGCTCATTCGCATATGCTATGCCCCTGGGACAAAGCGGTTCGTCAATCCATTCTAAAAAATTGCATCCGTGAGGATAATTGGAACAGAGAAGACTACGACGACCAATGTTTTCGCCATCATCACAGACGACAACTTCAGCCATATATCCATAGTGGCAGCAAACTGGAAACGAGTTAACCTCTTGCTCAACCATTGTTTCAGAAGACATTTTGAAAATATACGGAGCTGTGAAGATGTGGTTGAGTATATATAATGGTTTGAATGGTGAGAATTATGAGAAGAATGGTGAGTATATATAAAGGTTTGAAATAACCCCAAATACACAGGCGAGATTTGAAAACGCGCACGAAGGCGAGTTTTCAAAACTCGCCTATTTCACGCCCCTGACAAAACATGTCTATATTTGTAATTACTTTTGAAACATGGCTATTTGTGTTATATCTTCTAAAAACAAGCCCACGTGTGTAAAAAGTCCTAGGTACAATAATGCACTTCCATGCATTTTCACAAACAAAAATTTTTGGGAACCAGTCAGATGCTTTTACCTACTTGTTTGTACACAAATGCAGAGAACACTTGTTGATTTGCGCTTCGGTAATTGAGCATGCCTGCAAGCACAAAAATAAGATAATACATTCCAACCTTTAAAGAATTGAAGCAGACTTGTGCGTTGGAACAAAATGAACCTAATACTGCAATCATTGCAAAGAATTGAAATGCATTTAAGGAACGAAGCACAGAGGTATGGACCGAAGATTGAATAGGTTGTAAGTAGGGCTGGAAATATTTGCCATATTACCACTTACCAGCCATTACCAACCGCTACCAACGAAAGTGGTACCGAACAATGGAAAACCAAATGAAAATATGTGGTACAGTAATGGTAATTAAGCATTGAAAATGGTAATTACCATACCTACTACATATATGTTTATTACATAACAAAGAATTTTTAATATGTAATGATTTAATAAAATACCTAAAAAAACACTTTTAGATACAAGATTGAATGCAATTTTTATTATATACCTTAGAAACAAACGGTATAATTTAAATGGTATTTTTGTTCATTCATAAAGTTTTCATGCATGTTTGACTACGTAAAATAAGATATATAAATAATAATATAGTAACAAAAAAAATTAATATTTTAACATGAAATATTGTAAACAAAAAGAACTCATACTAGTGAACTGTAAAAACTTATTATCGACATCTACCAACCATTACCAACCATAAACTGAACTATTGGTAACCGATTTTTTTGGCTGGTAATGGTATGATTTTTCTATTACCATATAAAGTTGGTACGGTAATGGTTTTGAGTACAAAATTCTGGTAGCAAACTGATTCCATCCCTAGTTGTAAGTGTTAGAAGTTACATTTATTGTAATATATATATAGGAGCAGGTTCAATGGTACCCCAAAAACTTAGCACCCCTTTAGCCTTCCACTTTTCTACCATACATTCTCTCTCTCTCCTTCCACTTATTATCTCACCTTTCACTAACTTTCTTTAAACATAAATATATGGTTGAAATTGAGGTGCAAATGAGGGGTTGAAATAATGAATGACAAAATACCATTGCAGATGTCGGTGTACCAGAATGGTTTGGTACTTGGTACAACAACCATCCTCCTAGTTTCCTACTCCCTTCTCTTGTCCGATGTTTCTTTACGGACCTTTTGCAAATCACAATCCCTTAGCACATCTCTAACAGCTCAGAATTCATCTCTTTTGAATTGTGAATTTTATGACATTTTGGTCCCCAACGAATATTACATGATGTAATATTACGGGAAATGTTATGGGACCAATTCAGGAATATGAATTGGTCTCGCACGCCGAGTTTATCGGCTCGTCATCTAACGAGCCGATTTTTTCGGCGCGCACCGATAAATTCGACTCATCACATGACGAGCCGATAAATTCGGTGCGTGTTCCTCATTTACAATTTAAATTTTTGGTTACATATCCTAGCTTATATTTTAATATGATGAAATAAAATCGTTATTATTGTCGTAGAAAACTGTTATGTTTTGGAATACATAAATAAACTAATTTAGCTTCGGATCATAATAATAGCTAGCTAATAACAAGTACAACTATAATAGAACACGATTGCTTAAATAAAAAATTCAACATCATTACTGCATAAAAAACTACAACAACATCATTACTGCATAACATCGTATGATCATAAAATAAAACACGAGTTCGGACAAGCAAGCTTCATTACTAGGCATCGCCATAGTGGTTCCATAAGTGATCCATAAGATCTTTCTGCAGCGGGTTATGAAGTTGTGCATCTCTAAACATAATCTGACTGTTCAAATGAATGTTGAAGTCCTCTTTTATTAGTAGTGTGTTTTGTCAGAATACTTGGGGAGGGGTGGGGGGGGGAGGTTGCGAAGCACCTTCATATTCCTAGGCCCTTCATTCATATCTCTTTCATCTTCTATAATCATGTTGTGTAGAACAATGCAAACAAACATGATTGTAGACATCTTTATCCTAGACCACAACCGACACTGATTACTTATCATTGCAAATGTATATTGTAAAACACCGAATGCTCATTCTACTTCTTTTCTTTATCCCTCCTGCATTGCCACGAATTTGACTTGTTTATGAGTCAATGGATTTGGACATGTTTTAATAATGGTGCTCCATTTCGGGTAAGTGCTGTCACCTAGGTGATAGTCATGGTCGTAAGTATTTTGGCCTAGGGTAAATGCTAAAGGAGGTACCTGGCCTTGAGCAAGATCATTGAACAGATAGGATCTTTCTATAACATTTAAGTCATTATTCGAACCGAGGATTCTGAAGAAAGAATGCCATATCCGCAGATCATACGATGCCACTGCTTCCAAAATGATGGTTGGTCGTCTTTCCTTGACGTTGTACACACCTTGTAATCCCTTAGGGCAGTTCTTCTATTCCCAGTGCATATAGTCCAAACTTCCTAATATTCTCGGCCATCCCCTGCTTTCGTGCATCTCTCCGATTCATACTACATCTGCTTCGTTTGGAGACCTTAAGTTTTCTTCTCCGTAGACGTCCACCACTGCTTGATAGAAATTTTCAAGTGTTTGTAATGCCATTCTCTCTGCTATTCGGTATGCATCATCCAAAGCATCAGCAGGAGTGCCATAAGCTAACATTCTCATAGCGACCACCATTTTCTTTTCACCGAACAATCCCTGTGTCTTTGATGCATTTTGTTTGTACTTAAAGTAATCATTGTGACCTTGAATACCCGCCAATATCCGAAGAAATAGATTTCTCCACATCCTGTATCTTCTACGAAACATATCAGGCCGTAAGTGCAGTTGTCATTGAAGTAATCTTACATCAGAGACTTATGGTATTTAGCATGATTTCAGTATATAAACTTCCTTCTAGGAACCGATCCCCCTCGAGTTATGGATGATGAACAGTACGCTTCATGGTATAAGTCCTGTATTTCTTGTACTTCTTCCGCTTCCTCTTGAAGGATTTCCTCTTCCTCCGAATCGCTATTAAAAGCCATCATGCATTTCATAAAATAGGAATCCATTTTTGTTTGTGAATACGTTTTGATTTGAGATATAGTTTGCAATGTTTTTGTTGTATATAAGGTATGAGGTCTTGGTAAGTGGGTAGATTTATTGGATAGAGTGCTTCTTTACTGTAAAGAGTACTCCTTTATTAGACAGAGTGCTCCTATATTGGACAGAGTTCTACTTTATTGGTACGAGTGCTCCTTTATTGGACATAGTGCTCCTTTGTTGGGGAGAGTGCTCCTTTACTGTAAAGAGTGACCCTTTATTGGACATAGTTCTCCTTTATTGGTACGAGTGTTGGTATAGTTTGTAGTGTGCAGGGTCATCCCCGAAATATAGACAATGAATTTACCAAGTAGGGTCATCCACATAATATAACCAAGGACTCTAACAAGAAGGGTCGTCTATGTAATCTAGCCAAGTAATTTAACAACAAGGGTCGTCCATGTAATATAGTCAAGGAATTTAACAAGAAGGGTCATCCATGTAATAGTTGGAGTGTACGTCGTGTTGTGTGCCTCTTTAATGGTTGGAATGTCCTCCTATATTGAATAGGGTGGTCCTTTATTGGACGGAGTGCTAACTTTTTGGATAGAATGTTCCTTTATTGGACAGAGTGTTTATAGCCCGATCAGAATTTGATCTATTTGCAAGATAAAATATCTTGGGTTGAATTCCAAGCCAAAACAATATTAAATAAAATAAAATTCCTTTATTTTATAACAAACGTTATAATTTATAAACGAATTCCATAGCGACAATTTGAAATTTTGATTTGGTCATAAAACAAATTCTACAACAAAAAAACTCAAAATTTCTCTTTGAGTAGGAAAATATTATCAAGTAGAATTGAACGTTTATTGTTTTGAGAAATTCCAACTTATATCGAATCCTATACAACCATTTAAAGTTCAAAACGTTATATTACGAACTACCGCGCCACTACAGTTCGTTTTATAATTAAATTATAAATTAAATGTTTCATCATTTTATAATATAATGTTTCAAATATCGTTTAACATTACACATAACATCATACAATATAGATAATAAAGGGTCCAATACACTGAACATCATAAAATATAGTTGTCGACATTAATAAACATAAAATGTAGATAATAAAGTATAGTACAACATGTATCAACGTGACATATGAAAAAATTGAGCAAACATGAAAAAATAACATAAAGTCCACTACATAAAGCCATACACATATATACATCATGATAACCAAAAACAAAATATCATCATCAGGATCCTCATAAATGTCATCCTAAATTTGCAGCATCATCATGCTCAGACTCCTCACCACTGCTATAATAAGGAATCTCGTCACATGCAGTTGCACAGACTCCACTTGTATAGATAATCCAACATGGCAGAGCCCCAATCAATCATATGCAGGTTCTCTAAATCAGCTAGTGCTGCTTGATAGCCCAATCTAATCGTACTTCATTGGTTCGAAACGAATGTCGAACCAAGGAGTTATAAAATGGTAGCCCGATATACTATGTCATGGAAATCCACTACATCTAGATGTGCTGTAATGTACTTAAGTAAATATGCGATGGAAATGGCACCATTAGATATATGATCCATGGATAACTCTGGATAATACCGAGGTAAGCCTCGGGTGACTTATACGAGGGATCAAATGGGCAGAAGACTCTATCAGAGAGGCCAATCTCAATCCCCGTAAGCATGCAAAAATCGGTTGGCGTGATACCTAGCTCAAAATCGGGAAAGTTAAAAGTGTGTGTCATAGGCCACCATCTCTCTAATAAGGCCTCTAACAATGGTCGATCGAAGGGCTGGGGAGGTATAATCTGTAAAAATAGTCTGAACGGACTAGTCAGTAGCCTCTTGGAGATATCAACAATACTTCCCTGAATGTTACGGATCGTAACATTGCGATCCGTAACCTTGTTGGAGATGCACTTAAAGGAGAAAAATCACTTTTTATATGTGCAAATTAAGCTGCACATCACTGTTCTACACCCAGGTAGTTACACTTTTTATATAAGGAAATTCTTCAGTTTTCTGCATTATAGAAGAGCATGAAAGTATACTATTGACATTGATTTTTGGCAGACAGTGTTGAATATGTCTTGATGTACAAACCTGCCCAACTTTTTCCTTCCTCTTAGACTCCAAATTTGAGCGAAGTATTAATAACATAGACAGTGTAAGATAATGTAGAGTACCAAAATATTTTTTTTAATATGCCACCCAAATAATTATACACATGAATAAAATGTACTAAGTTCTTATCATGTATGTATCTAACCCAAAGTAGAGCAAGAACATATGGAATACGTACTCACCTTCATTGAACTATGATTAATTATTCACTTCGGGGACCATGATTGCTCCTAGGGTTGATGTATTATTTGTATACGCCTCCTTTGATTGTTCGAATGTTTCTCTACATTTATATAGGTACATATGTTTGAATATGTGCATATAATTGTCATAAGAACTAATCCAATAATCTAGTAAATTTATTTTTTTACTGGTTGGTAAATGATGAACCAAAATTGTTCGAATTTAGAGATAAAATAGAATCATAATTTAAAATAAAGAAATCATACATTTATTCTAAGATTATCAAACTAATCCTGAATTCACGATAACAAACCGTACTTTATGATGTCTTGTTTATCTTAATTTTGGAGTGTAGACATAGAAAATCAAATGGTGAAGCGCAAGAAATATCCACACATCTTATTTGCAGAAGAAGAGAAACTGAGATTATGTGGAATCCAACCATACTCTATGATGTCTCATCTTGGACCTATACTGCAGCGAGAGAATCAGATGGTGAAGCGTAAGCATCAACAAAATCCCATGTATTTCTACTACAATTTTTCTTTCTTTATTCTAAACAGGATAACTTTTAATTAAATTTTAAATATTTTAGTTACTTAAATTTGTTTCTGCATGTATAGAAATCTTTAGCCTAACTAAGACAAATACAAATAGTTATTTAGTTACTTATCTAGGTTGAAGAATGAGGGGTAAAAAGGATCAAAAGCAACTAAACAACCGAGTATGAAGCTCAAAAATGCCTCATTCAAAATTTCAATGCACACAAAATGCTTTGGTTTTTACACTTAACCTACTTCTGTAATCAAAATATGAATCTCTATAAGGCTAACGCATCTTGTGTTAAACATAAACCACTGCATGGTTTGAGTATATGAAAATATATCATCTCAAGTGCTTTTCTATTTCAGGATTTAATCATAAATATGCATCTATACAAACATATACATGTGAGTATACGCACACAATAATTTCAGTTAAATTAAGTCGTGCTACATAATCAGCATCTACATTCAGTTATAAGATGTTTGAGACAATGTTTATCAGGTGTACAAATATCAAATTATACCTGAAAATTTTAACAATTCTGCTAATGAACATTGGGTTTGAATTTTTTTAATTTTTTTCCCATAAAGGTCTTTGCATTGTCGGTCCAATTTTTTTCAATCAAATTGTTAATGCTATGTACAACTCAGTTTTACATCTTTTTCACACTTGGGGTTTTATTCTTATTTGTTACTGTTGATACTGACTATTGCTGTTCGCTTTTGTGCTCCCCCTTCAAAAGCAATAAACGAATGTGACCTCTTTCACATAAGTATATACATCTTAAAACATATTATTTAGTGTATATTGTAGCCTTAAATGAATAGTTTGCAAGTATTAAATACATGTTTATGTGTACATTGATCCGAAAAAGCAGTTATTGAAATATATTCAAATGACCACTTTAACAAATTTATGTAAATTAATATGGTTAAAGAGCCTATTAATATCAACACCAATGAAGAAACAAAGTACAGTAATAGCCTAATGTTATGTTTAAATTGCTTGATCCGATGATGTGATATAGTGATGGATAAAATAAAGTAAAAATAGCAATAATTGAAAAGAATAAAAAAAATAACCGAATAATGAATGCAACTGGTAGAATTGAATTACTTAAATATCTAATTTTCCCAATTTTTGTTATTCTAGACTCAATTCTGCAAGCTAACAGGTTTTGTAATTAAAAAAATATATCAATTTGTACATTAAAAAAAGGTTGGAAAAAAAGACTACATCATGATCTAGAATGATTTATGTCATCCAAGGTTTGAGGGTGAAGCGGATTTAAGAAAACTACAAAATGTTATGAAGGCAACAACAATTGCATGTAGGTAGAATCAAGGTGAATACCTATTGTCCAATGAATGAGAAACAGGCACAATTATGGGAATGAGAAATTCTTGACTAAATCAAGATAATGTTTCCACATACACATATGGAAAATGTTAACTTTGGATCATAAATCAAGGGAATAGCAGAGATAAAAATGGTCACTGGAAACTATGCAAACCTCTAGTTTGATATATGGATGAACCAAAGTGTCAGTAGAAGATTTGGCTAGAAGGAGTTACTTTTCAACTATTGGTAGCCTCAATAGAAAAGTTTCTTCTCTTATCTCCAGTGGGTGATGGTGAGAGGATAACCACAATCTTCCGATTCATATTTCCCACCAGGCTAGGATAATCCTATTAAACTTTGAAAATTTAGGTGACAACTGGATTTGGAAGCAAATAAACAAAGAGAAATTCACATTTGCTTGTTAGCACATTTATACAATGCAAGTGCACAAAAAATGTCCATGTAGACCTTGGTAGCAAAATTAAATAAACTACATACCAATGTTAATATATAAAGATGGGATAACAATATAGATTCGAGCAGTGTTTTATGTGGGCAAGAAAGAGAATCAACCTTGCACCTATTTTTTAAATGCTTATATTTAAATATGTTATGGGTAAAACAAAAAATAGGACTTCCGAGTTCAGTAGCCACTGTTATAAATGACATTCGCAAGATAGTTTATAACTGAGACAGTAGTGGTAAATTAATGAATAAATTAGTGGATGTCGCAATAACTATAATAATTTGGCATATGTGGTTGGAACCTAATATGAGAACATTACAGTCGATCGATATACGAACAACTATTTGAGTAAAATAAATCACTACTAACATTAAAGAAGAGGAGATATAAGGGATAATCAACTTACATCTGGGGAAGTCGGTTTTCAATATCCCACAACATCACGTAAAGGCTTCTAGAGTGGAAGAGGTCAAGCTCGATAACTCATCATTAGTAATTCCTCATGATGGTCGAATTTGACTAATTGTTTGCAGACTACTGCAATTTGGCTCTCTTCTATGGTTGTTGACGAATGAACAACAAATTTCTGAGACAAATACGCCAGATTTGAAGGCGTATTTCACTAACGATTTTGAAGCGGTGCTTGAATTATTTTGAATGAAGACTAACGCCCCTATTGCAATATAGTTTTAGACACGTTATTCCTAATTAAAGTCACATAGTATAATAATCAGTGTGCTGTCGATTAGTAACAAAACGAAAACCGATGAGAAGACGATGTAAATAAATTGATGATAAAATGGAAGAAAGAAATATTTTTAATACCTAACAAACTACCACCATGTCTAAAAGAATCATACTCAAAATTAGTTGTTGCTAGCGGTCGGTGGCTAGTAGCGGTTGTAAATACATTGCAACTCGACATTTAGATTGCACTGATTTGGCATAAATTGTGGTATTATATCGAAATCTAAACATTTGAGTAGGGCTTTGCCAAGTTCACCGGAATCGTTGGCTGTCTTGAATTAGGGGAGTTTTTAAGAGAGTTTCGAAAAATGGAAATGGAGTTTAAAAGTGAAGGCGACTGCAAATCCAGTTTAAATTTATCGAACATTTAAAGAAATGGAGAGTGAAGGAAGAATGGTGGAAATAGAAGGGGAACATGTTTTCCAATTATGTGTGGCCAGAGGAGATAGTGGAAGATCGTGAGAAGGAAATGGTAGTGCGCACAAATCGCAGCCGTTCTTTGTCTTGGATGAGAATAAATCTCAACCCTTTTTTGTCTTTTAATAACCAATCCATGCTTTTTGTTCTATAAATATATGGTGGGCGACTATTTAGACAAAAAATTAAACACAAATAGAGAGACACAATGCCTCAACCATTGGATCTTTTTGTATTTATATAAAGAGGTGGAATTCATGGAGTGATCCAATGGTGCAAATCAATCGTGTCACCAATGTCAAATTTTTGCATCTAAATAGACTTTCCTATATATATAGTTTACTGTTGAAGTCAAAGAAATGACGATTGATGGTGGCTCATTTTGGCATATTAATATTTTACTGCAAATTACAATAACAAGTCAGTTAAATTAATCTATGCTTGAGTATAATGTTGTTTGTTGCTAGCATGCATTGGTTCATATTGGATCAAAAATAACATGTAGGAGAGAGGCTTTAGGAGATATATTTGTGTACATTGAGGATGGTAGGTATCGAGTCCAGCGGTTTTATTTGCAGTTTGAAAGCGAGTAGTAAAGGAAGTTATCATAGTATGGCGGGGGGGCAGATTTGTGAAGCAATCGGTGTTTGCTGGTTCAGTCGTTGAGTAAGAAGTTGAGAGTGTACTTGTAATGACCCGCATTTTTCAGAGGGATATAATTTATTTATTTAATTATAGAAATAGTGATATAGGAAATTAAATCATCGTTTAATTAAATAATGGAATATTTAATTAAATTAATTAATCAAATAATATATTTAATTCAGAAATAATCAAAAATATTGGAAATCAAAATATTCTGTGAACTGGGCCATCCCTAAGATCTTATTCAACTTAGAGTTGAATTATATTGACGAATATATTCAATCGACGTCAGTTTGAACGTAGAATTATAATATAATTAAAACAGAGCTTGAAATGGCGCGGCAGTTCGCTATTTGGCAATTCGAATTTCAACTGAATGTACAGGATTCGTTTTAAGCCGGATTTCTGTGAAACAAGGAACGTGTGGAGCTGGTGAAGGATATTTTTCTGGTGGAAGAGAAAAATCGGGATTTCATCGTGTAGATTTTGATTTACGTCCAAATCAAATTTCAGAAAAAGTCGCTGTGGAATTCCTTTATAATTTGCGACGCTTTATTTACGTTATAAAAGGATTTTCGATATAAATTGAACATCGAGATAAATATAAAATCTGAAATATCAAACTGTAAATTCTGATATGATATTCTGGAGCTGTACGATATCATATGTGAAGATATACGATAATATAAATTTATTTATATTTAATTTAATTATATTTAAATATATTTATATATTTAAATGGGTCATCTAGAGCTTTAAAAATAGCCGGTTTTGCAAACGAAGTCGGAATTCGATGAAACCAGTTTTGTTGGATCCACAATATCAAATAGTTGTTAGATTTCTAATTTCGTGATTTTTAGAGTCAATGTGTGGCCGTATGGATTTTTAGAGTGTAAAACAGTCAGTATTTTGATGGTTAAAAATACGCTGTATGAGCATACGGAGTCGGAATTCGACGAAACCAGTTTCGTTTGGACCGTAATATCGAACTCTAGCAGCATGTCCAGTTTCATGATTTTTGGGTATCGTATGTGGTCACAGGAATTTTTAGAAGGCAAAAATGAATATTAAAATGAAAATATCTTCATAAATATCTCCACAAAAATATCTCAGCCTATTTCTCTATAAATATCCCTCCCTTAGAAATTCTAAACCTAAGTCTTCATTTCTTCTGGTCAACGGAGAAATCCGCCGTTCTTCTTCGTGTTCACAGTAAACATTTTCCATCTTCAAAAAAAAATCAAAACAATCGAAAGAGAAATCAATAAATCATGTGAGTTGGGTTTTTGAATTGCTAGTGAGTAGAGCTTCCTGCTGGTGCATCTGTTGCTTGGTGCGATCAAGTTTTTGCCCATCGATTTGTAAGACAACGAACTAGGGTTTCGCAGAATGGAGAAGTTAAAAGCATCTGTACTCGATTTGTATAGTGTACTGAGGTTTGTGGTAGAAAGAGGTCGAATTTGTGAAATTTTGGTGAGGATTGAGGTAGAAAAGGCTCGCTAGTTTTACTGGTTTGTGCGGGTTGGATGCCTGAAGTCGCGATGCACGGCAGGGTTGCGAGTGGAGCTTGGATAGGTGCTTTCGAAGGAGGAAGTGATGATGAGTTCGTTGGTGGGGGGAGTTGGCTCCATAGCGTGAGGAATAGGGGATGAACGAGGGACGCAGGCTGCGACATAATGGAGTTTGGGTGCTGAAGCTTTCGTTTTAATAATCGGGGAAGATGCATTGGGTATTTGGGCTTGAAGAAGATTAATGGGTGAGGCCCGTTATGATATCAATGTTTAAGTTATTTTAATTAAAAAAGTGTATTAACTTTATAATGCGATAACTCGATCATACGACATCAGAATCTGACGAAACAAGTTGCGTTGGGATCGTATGGACGGGAGCAACACAATGGGACTGACTGGGAGTGGATTGGAGCTCGTTTGGATTTATGGCGAAATAAATTGTTTGATTCAAATCAAATAACAGTTTACCGTTCTTTAACGATGAACTGCAAATGTGAGTAAAACTCACTAACTCTGTACAGTTCTATTTTTACAACGTATTCTTAGAACTGTTAAATATTGTCTTTTTGATTGTGTATTGACTGTTTGATTGAACTGCTAGTCAGTTAGCGAATATTTTATATATATATATATATATATATATATATATATATATATATAAACAGTTAAATAGTTATACATTGATTCTGTTAACAGAATATTTCATATTTAACTGGAAGTGATGTTGATTATACTGTGTAACATCAGTGATGCAGGGAAACAGGTTGGAGGAATCCAACTGGATTCCTCAACAGTTATTTTACTGTGATTTATATATTGTGATATATAATGTGATATATATTCAGACGTTGATTATGTGTGCTTTGGACGATAGTTATCGTTGTTATTGGGTGTGTTAAATACCATAAGAAATACCAGAATGTGGAAAAGGGATTTTCAAAGTATATTTTGAAAATAATTTATTTATATAAAATCAATGGATTTTATATTATACAAGAAAAAGGATTTTGAATAAAAGAATTATATTTGTAAATCAAATATAAAGGAAATTTATATTTGTTAATAAAATATAAAGGGATTTTATTTGTTAAACAAATATAGAGGAGATATATTTGTGAAATCAAATATAAAGGAAAATATTTGTAAAACAATATATATAAGGGAAAATATTGTCAAAACCAATAGAAAGAGGGATATTTGTAAACCATTTACAAATAGATAAAAATGATTTATTTATTTAGGAAATAAATAAAGGTAAAAGAACTTATTATTTAGGGTATAAATAAAGTTAAATGAATATTTATTTGTTAGAATAAATAAAATAAAGGAATATTTATTTGTTAGAATAAATAGAATAAAGGAGATATTTATTTGTTAAATAAATAGGATTATAAGGAAATATTTATTTAGGAAATAAATAGATTATAAAAGAAAACCTTTAAAAAGGAATAAACGTTATTAGCAAGTAAGTTAATCAAATTGAGTTATCAGGTTAGTTAATCAAAGTAAATTGATTAGTTAAACTAAGTGAATTGGTTAAGTTAATCAAAGTGAATTGGTTAAGTTAATCAAAGTGAATTGGTTAAGTTAATCAAAGTGGATTGGTTAAGGTAATCAAAGTGAATTAGTCGAGTTAATCAAAGTGATTAGTTCAGTTAATCGAGATAAGAAAAATCAAGCTAGGTTAATCGAGTTGAATTAGTCAGTCGAGTTAATCAATTGAGTTAGTCAAACCAAGTAAAACCAGTTAGAGTTAATCAGTTAGGGTTGACCAGGCAGAGTTAATCAGTTGGAGTTAATCGATTCGAGTTAAGATTTTCGAGTTGATAATCGAGTTAAGTTATCGAATACCACTTATTCGAAGTAGAAGTTATCAAATATAGTTATTTGAGATAGAGTTAGTCAAACAGAATTATTCAGGATAAGTTGCCATCTCGTACGACTGCTAGCGTAATTCGCAGGGCTGTAAATAGCCTACGGCTGTCGGATGTTTCCTGAGGGAGTCAGGCGTAACCATTGTGATCGCTGCGATCTAGAGTCAAGCGAATGGAGTTAAATCGAATATTAGTTATGCGATAGGAGTTAATCAACTTGAGTTAGATTATCGAGATAAGTTAATCGAGTTAAGTTTTTGAGTTAGATTATCAAGATAAGTTAATCGAGTTAAGTTCTTGAGTTAGATTATCGAGATAAGTTCATCGAGTTAAGTTCATCGAGTTAAATTAATCGATGTTAGTTTCATCGAAAGGAGTTAATTGATGTTAGTTTCATCGAAAGGAGTATCGATGTTAATTTCATCGAAAGGAGTATCGATGTTAGTTTCATCGAAGGGAGTTATCGATTATTAGTTAATCGAAGTGAGTTATAGAATATTAGTTAAATCGAAGGAGTTATCAAATATAGTTTATTCGATGGAGTTAATCGATTAGAGTTAAATCAAAGGAGTTAATCGAATATAGTTTATTCGAATAGAGTTAGAGGAGTTAATCGAATATAGTTTATTCGAATAGAGTTAGAGGAGTTATCGAATATAGTTTATTCGACATGAGTTAAGTGAACCAAATAGAGTAAATCAAATGGAGTTAACCCAATAGGGTCAGTCCAATAGAGTTAATTGAAAAGAGTTAATCGAATATAGTTATTCGAAAGAAAGGTTAAGTAAGGAAGTTAGTTAAAGAAATATAAAGTGAACTTTGCCTATTTCAAGGTTAGAAGTGTTGTTCAGTTAAGGTCTGAGAGGTAGTTCTACCCCAACTTGATTGGCTTCGTTTTTAACTGAGGAATGGTTAAGGTTCGGCAGTAAAGGATGGTAAAGTGAATTTAGTAATTAAAGAAAATGGTTGAGTTGTCATAGCGATGTTTTATCTTAACATCTGTTTAATCCAAACGTAGGAGTTGGGAAATGTTTTCCAAACAAGAATCAGAAATGTTTTCTAAATACAGAAAACCAGGAATGGAAATGTTTCCAGTGTTAATAACGTATATTTTCTAAATCTAGAAAATAAGAAATGTTGAATATAGGGAAACAGGAGATGAAAAATGAACTAAAGAGATTAATGTTAAATGATGTTTGTTCGATATAATTTCCATCTGGAAATAATATCGTTGTTTGCACACTTGTTTTTCTTTGATAGTTAACTCACAGACTATCGAAGTTCTGACCATTTTAACGTTGTTAATATGGAGAGATCGGTTGGATTATTATCCAAAGAACCACTCTGTATTGGGATAAGCGTTGTGAATCATATATGCCAAAGATAATTGAAGACGGAGTAAAGTGCAAGGGCTGTTGTATAAGTCTTAGATAACAATGACTAAGATGGATATACTGAATAGTGCCTTCGGTTTTTCCAGTCCCAGGACAATGTATATGGAAGAAGGTCTGACAGAGTATATCCAATGGATCGCGTAAGTTGATCTGTTTAAACGTATATACGTTGGTGGCAGAGGAATTCGTTTCTCTTAGCTATGTACCCGTGTTATTTTTGGATAAGTCAATTTGTGATTTGGCAGGTATGACGATGTGACATTCTAAGTGAATGAAGATGGATGTCTGACAAAGTATTTCCAGACGATCACGTACATTGATTTCTCCAACCGTACCAAGAGTGGAAGCGGAGAAGGAAACTTCTTTTAGCTAACACATAATGTATTGTTGAGGACGTCAATCGGTGATTGGATGGATTTGATGATGTGGCATTTAAAGTGAATCTAATGTGATGATAAAGCGTAGCTTCTAGCCTTATCAACTGGTAAATGACAGAAATTGGGCAGGCAGCATGACTATGTAGGTCGCACCTATTAGGGTGTATAATCACCTGATCTAGAGTTTCATTTATTTCTAAAAATCTATTGTCGATACTGTCCCATTCGGGAAACGGTTGCTGATTCCAACCGTTGGTGATATACATTCGATACACTCAAGCGAAATGAGTGGTCGGTCATGTATGGCCGGGTTGCAAGATGTTCTTGTTGAACCCAGTGTATTCCTCTCTAGAGGTACACTGGCGAAGGTGGTTCCATACCTTGTCATAGTTGGAAATCCATTATCCAATACGTGCTTGCGATTTTGATTGTATACTATATATGTAGAACGTGAGATGAAAGCGTTTATGCTAGATTGATATCTGTTTGTACTTAGACATTATTATAATATCAGAACGATATTGCTTTGTCAAAGATGTTGGATTCTCATAAGGGAAAAACCCGTTCCATATTCACGGCGTGGTCTTATGAGATATCATATACCTGTTCAAACTACTTAAACTGTTTTACTCACACCAGTCACATGACTGACCCAGAGTTTACTTTGTTGTTTTCCCTAAACTCTTGGGTGCCTAAATTTGTATGGGCGGTCAAGTAGTCGGGATTTACAGATATACTTGGAGAGCTTGGAGCAGGAGGTTTCAAGATTTTATAGCTATTGTTTTTCCACTGTTGTTGTAAGTGCTGTATTCTGATAAAGTGCTATTGTATATATATAACTGTTTTACTTAAAAGTTATGTTATATGTTATTCGTTCCGCTGTGAGATTCGGGTTACTCTGATGATGTAAGTTCTTCTTTTCTTCTTCTATTCTAAGTTTCTATCTTATCTATCCTCACCCTCTAATTTCTTTCACTAATTACCAGGATTTTTCGATGTTTTGGTTATCGACATCGTGTTTATGTCGATAACCAAAGTCGCTCAAAATCCGGGTCGTTACAGTACTGAATGTGACTGTGTGGTTGATCTAAAGGTTAATTAAGTTCTGAAGTAGGAGAAAGCAGTGTATAAAGAGGATGGGTATATTAACAAGAGAGATGGTGTATATTTTAATTACTCTTTCATTTTAATTTGCATACACAAATGAAGATTACAGGAAAGAAATGATGATTGGTTTCTCCATTTACTCATGTTAAATTCCAATTAAAATGATATTAATAATAAATGAAAAAATTGGTTGATTTCTATTTTATTCATAATATATGCTCCTATTTTCTATTCTTTTCATTATTCTCTATGATTTTAGTTTCTAATAGAAGTAGAAAAGTTTTAGACCAAAATTTGGTATTAACACCCAAATGCAATGTAAAGTCCTCACAATCACAAACCACAGATCATAGAATGCAGATAAAGGTAAAATAAGAGGAGACACACGAGGTTTTTATAGTGGTTCGGCTCAAACCAAGCCTACGTCCACTTTATAATCTTATTGTTATACTGACAGATTACAAGAATCAGTTACATGAAGAAACACAATCCATGTATTGAATGAGGTTATAGGAGTTTGTACACATAATCCACCTGTTAATTTCGTTTTTGAATGAAGTGCAATGTCCTTGCGTGGTGTATTTATAGCTGCGGAGGAGCTCCGGTTCGGATGCCACGTGGCATGCATCCCAATAATCTCGAAATAAAGTGGAAATAGTGAAGAAGTCCTCTTTAGATCATGATATGCCATGTGTAATTTGATCTAGGCAAGTAGGAGAAAGTTACTCCTTAAGAATCGGTCAAAGTTGCTGTCCAGATGAAGTCACAGGCGGGTCAGATTGAATATGGACGAACCAGACCATTGTGAAGCTTCGAAACTGAAGACATGGCGAATCCGGGTGCAGAATGCAAGGCGGGTCAGATCCTCCTATGCCGATCCGAACCAAATGTTATACCTGAGTCCCAGAGTCATTTCTAAGTCGTCCATCATGTAATGGGTTCGGATTGGGTCCGATCTGCCTTGAAATCCCCGATCTGAACCGATGTTTTGCCCATGCCCAAAATCCAAGTTTGAGAATTTCCTATTCTACACCCGTTCACGGAAAACGGGCGTAACTTCCGAACCGTATGTCTGTTTTGACCAAATAAAAGCTCTACCTGAAGCTAATTCAGAGGACTACAAGAGTCACCAATCAAACCCCATAACTGAAGTTTTCAGGCCCAAAAGATGTCATCTGATAGGAGTTTTGAGCCACTTTATGTTTGCGATGCACCTTCAACCAAATCGCTTCATGTCTTTTGACGATGTCCTTAATGCTTGAACGCATTGCTGATCAGGCTCTTCACGTGTGACGGATTTGACCAAAAAGTGTGTCAGCATGTTTGCCCCTCAGGACATATCTTGCTAGAAAGGAAGATGCGTTCTGGATAATGCGAGAAGTCCAGAAGTTTGTACCTGCAAGGAGATAAGACAAACAATACAAAAATGGCTCCGAGATGGCCTTATTGGAGTAAGATGACCAAGGAAGTGCTATGAGGTTCCAAGACGGCCTTACCGGGGTAAGATGACCAAAGAAATGCTAATGACATTCCAAGATAACCTTACCGGGGTCAGACGACCAAGGAAATGCTAATGAGGTTCCAAGACAGCCTTACCGGTGTAAGACGACCAAGGAAATGCTAATGAGGTTTGCTTATACTGGACGGATCCAGTTCAAGGCCGGAGTTCAATGCTTATTACTGATTCATAAAAGTACAATGTTTGTTAGCCAGACACGACTGGAGATCACAAGCCAGATCCGTGCGTATGGGCCGATGTGACCGCTTTTATTACTTGCAGAAAAAACAAAGAGGGGCAAGAAGTCGCTTAAAAGCCTAAAAACATGAACTATGGGCCGGAGTCCAACAAACTGAAGAGATTCGCTGAGTGAGATCAGTTAATGATAATCCCGTGATTGCTTGATCCAGGATCATTCCCTCTCCGGGGAATAGGTGGTGGCAGCGCAGGGGCAGATGCAGGCAATATTGGTAGTGTGACATACTCGGGCAGTTCTCCTCGTCTGACCTGATATTCAATCAAATCTCGCAAATGCCTGCAGTCATTAGTATTATGACTGTTTATGTCATGAAATATGCAGTGCTTTTCGGAATTGCGTTGTGCTAGCGGTGGTTCCCTCTTAGGAGGCCATGGATAGGAGGTAGCACCCCCTGTATCCATGTACATGTCAGTCGACGTTGAATTGAGTTCAGTGTACTTATCATATTTGGGCCCTCTTCGGGGTTGAGCGTTGCGATCATTCTTCATAGTGGCTGTTCCTTTGCCCTGGTCATTGCCTTTTCTAGAATCAGATGGTGCTCCGCCTTTAAGCATGTTGACATCGAGAACAGCCTTCTCAGACTTTGCGTCCTCTTCACGCAGAAATCTATCTGCTTCGAGGTAGAATTCGCAGAGATCTCGCTGTGGGTCCCGGTACAAAAATGTTTTAAACTCCGATGTATCCAGAACACCAGATACTGCCGCCATCAATATAATAGATGGCTTAGGTCTATCAACTAATGCTAATGCAGCGTTGAATTTCTCAAGGAATGAGCGTAGAGTTTCTCCAAACTTGTGTTTGATTGTAGTGAGGGACATGACATTCTTGGTATGAGATATGTGGACCCAAAATTGTTCAATAAAGCGAGCAACCAATGTATTCCAGTCGTTGGCCGATTCTGAGGCCAGCTGCCGAATCCATATAACAGCTATATCAGTCAAGAAGAGAGGGAAACATTTACCCATGACATTTTTGGACGCCGATTGAACTTCCATATGCTGTTTGTATCGCATCAGGTGCACGGTAGGATCCATCCTGCCATTGTAAGGCTCTAGAACTAGAAGTTTGAAATATGGAGGATTGCGATATTTTCTAATTTCTTGCGTGAATGGTTTGTGATTGACGTCGTCCACATCATTCTGATAAGTGCGGTCTCTTGAGAGGCGTTTAATCAAATTAGCGAGCCGATCTCCATCGAAAAGCTATTGCAGGTTGCCAAGATCAGAGCTGGTTCCCCCGGCATTTAGACTGGAAGAGTTTGGAAGTGCATGAGGGGCCTGGAAAGATTTTTGGTGTGGATCGGAGGCAACTGTTGCCTACGGATCGGTGAAGCCGAACCGACCCGGTTCGGGGTGCCTGACCCGAACGGATTCATGGTGCCCGACCCGAACGGGTTCGCATGCATTGGCCTGGTGCCCTCCATCTTGCAGTCGTGTTATTCCAATTGATGTTGCCCTATTATCAAGGCAAACAAGAGCAGATGTTGGTCGTGCTCGACCTGAGTCAATATTTCCAAAGTTGCCGTTGTTCCCATCCGAAACAATGAGCGATGCACGTTGTTCATTCGTAGAAGGAGGCACATTGTAACAACCCGCATTTTACATGTCAAAAGATTATAAAATATTTTTATTTTATTCCCTGAGGGCTGGATCATTCTCATCTTTTAATATGTTACTTATGGGGATGTGAGACATGTCCATAATTTTTACCGATTTTGTTTGTGACCATTTTTCCCCTATCAATCTTGTACAGGGCATAACTTTTGACTCAGGTCAAATCATAAGGTGATACCTGTGCCATTGGAAAGGAATTGATGATTGTCTTTCCGTAGAGTGGTTACATTAAAGATTTGGCTCAGCGGTTTGGGAGGAATCATTGTTTTAAGGTTTTTCAGTTGGCTGTCCAAGTTTTGGGAGCCTAATGGGTTGATTTAGGAGAGGCCCATTAGTGGGTTGGTGGGAACTATAAATAGGGGCTAAGGGATATGAGAAATGTTTTTAGTTTTCCATTCTCTCATTGGAGGCCTTGTGCTCCTTTCTCTAACACCTTTCCACCATTAAAAATCATAATCCAAAGGGGGAAATCATAGATCTACACCAATAGAGGATAGATCTACATCAATTGAGGCAAGAATTCATCGGATCAAAGTGTTTGGTGCGAGGTGCTTGTTGTCCGGATTCTTATTTCATCAATTTTAGCTTGTTTTGGAGAATCGGTGAGTGATTTGCATCTCTCACATGTTTTCGATAAAGTGTTTGAACATGTTTTTCATCCATTTCAAGTGTTTTACCATAGATCTCATTTATTAAGTTTAAATATATGATTCTATGTTATTTTTATGTTATTCCATATGATTATGCAAGTTATATCCATAGTTTTGTTCATATTTGCATTTGTGGTGATTTTGGTAAGTTCCACATAATTATTGATGAAATTGCCAAATTGGTGGTGTTATTGGTTTCATAACATGTTTGTGGTTGTATTTGGTGAATTTGTTGAGTTAGTTTCGTTGATTGTATCGATTGGCGGAGTTTTGGTCGAAATTGGAGTTGCATTGGAGTGGTGCAAGTTTTGAGTCGCAGTAGGGGGGTCGGTCGTGCACTATGGTAGATTTCTTGGGAAACAAGTCAGAAATGCAGGATCAGTCATGGATTTGTGACGGATCAATGGCTGAATGGATCAGTCATGGATTTGTGATGGATCTGAGATGGATCACGCATGGATGGATCATGCATAGATGACTCACGCATGGTCCAGATCTACGATGGATCAGTGACGAAACGGATTGGTCAGTGATGGATTTGTATGGGGTCGGTAGATCATGAAGGGATCAGTCAGCGATGGATTTGTAACGGATTTATGACGGGTCGGTCAGTGACGGATTTGTAAGGGGTCAGTCAGTGACGTATTTGTGATGGGTCGATCGATAATGAAGAGGTCGGTAAGTGACGGATTTGTGACGGGTCAGTCAATAACAGATTTGTGATGGCTCGGGCATGGGTAGATCACCCATGGATGGATCGCGCATGAATGGATCGGCTTAGATCTGTGATGGATCTATGATGGAATGGATCGGCTTAGGTCAGTGACGGATCAGTGATGGATGGATCAGTGACGGGTCAGTGACGGATCGGTGACGGATTGATGCAGAATTGAACTAGGGGATATGATAGCATTTCAGCAGCGCTTCTCAACATTGTGGTGAATGGGTTAAGTGTTTGTGGCCTATTTCCTTAGCTTGTGTGTACGAATGCTATGGATTGTTAGGACCTTATGATTGATGATTACTTTGGTCCGAGAGTGATTATTACTTTGACACGAATTCAGTGGGAATGTCCAAGTAATGGGGTGTAATCATTGTCAAGTGTTGTACAACGAGGGTGATTACAACTCAAAAGTGTCCTCAGTTGGTGAACAGTCGTGATTGATAATGACTGGTGATGCGTATGCTGAGGAATTATCATTATCGCAGGATCTAGCTGGCTTAGAGTAAGGGTTACGCGATTTCATTGTATGGTCGCGTACCCTAGGTTTCGTCGTATGGCCCAAACAAATTTTGTCGTATGGTGTGTGGGGTTTGGCTAGAACCGAGGTTTCACTGTACGACCCTTGATAGTTGATGGCAAGTTGTTTAGCCAGTCATGCGATAAACGGTGGTTTCAAAGCAAGGTTGGTGGTGATAACCAGAGTCAGTCATCGATGTTTGGGTGCATGTTGTGACTATGTTTGAGTTGATATTGCTATGTGTGAATGGTTGTTCTGATTACCATGGCTGAGTTGTTATTCCTATGGATGTATGGACCGTAAAGGCTATCACTATCATGTAGTGCGGAAGGCAGGTGTAAGTTCTTCTCTGGAGTTGGGTAAATTAGTTTGTTTATTTACCCATTCTCACATAATTTATTGATGAAGTTTGTCAGTTGTTTTATCGCTCATAAAGACTATTGTCTGACTCAAGGTTTTATGTCTCCTCTTATTACCTTGGGCTATTCATCCGATTATGGATGGGCATACTGAGTAGCAGGTGACAGATGATGCTTTAGTGAGGACGATGATGCCGATCGGTGGCGAGCAGGAGGCTCATGTACCAGTTTTGCTACTATCTAGTATTTGTTTCCGCTGTTTGTTATTTCTACGAGTGTTGTAGTGAGATAAATTGTACAAACACTACTGTTGCTATCCACGTGTATGGAAAATACTTTCTAGTTGTTATGAAAGTCTAGTGTTTTTCTGCTTTACTATCACTACATGTTGTATATATATTCTATTATATTTTATCCTTGCGCTGTGAGTTTACGACGGCTTCCGCTTATATACTTTACCATGATGATCGTCCATAGTTGCCTGTCACGCCCTACAGCGAATTATTCCTCTTGTATAGTGCGGGGCCTGTGGGCGGCCGTCACATTTGGTATCAGAGCTCTGGTCAACGATTTTGGCTGAAGTTCGAGGACATAATCACGTATGAGAGACGTACTAGTAGATTTCAGTTGGATGCTTACTATATATACTAGCATATATAGTAGTAACGGTTGTTTTCCTTTGTCAGTTTTTCTTGGAAGTGGCTAATTATTCTAAATTGCAGATTTAAAATGAGTAGACGACCATCAATACACACTGCTAGGGGAGCTAATACTGGAGGGGTAAATGGTGGCGAACAAGACTACCAAGCCATGTCCGAGGCCATGGCAGCAACGATCATGAATAGGGTTCCCGCTCTAGTGGCGGCTATGGTTAATGTTTGAGTTCCAGTGCCTAGAGCTGTAGAATTCGCAAAGCTATGCAAAGATTTTTCTTCATTGGGAGGAAAACAATTCAAAGGCACAGAACCAGTTGAAGAGGTTCAAAGGTGGTTGGATACTTGTGTTAGAATCTTCAGGGACTTGGGCATTGATGATGCAACAAAGAGGAAACTTGCGTCAAGGCAGTTAGTGGGCAGAGCAATGGACTAGTGGAACTCTGTCACACTTGAGACTCCTAAAGAGGATATTTCATGGGTATTGTTCTGAGCTAAGTTCGAAGCAAAATTTATCTCCACCATGCAGAAGTCTGTTATGTTTAAGAAATTTGTGGACCTTAAACAGAATGGTTGCCCAGTTCTTGACTATTTTTCTGACTTCGAGGCTTTGTCAAAGTATGCTCGTTCATATGTGGATACTCCTTATCAAAAGAACGAGAAGTATTTTTTGTGATTGGATGAATATCTTGGGGATCAGCTTGTGGATCACCTTGATGATAGCTATGAAAAGATCGTCGAGAAGGCTTTGAGGCATGAGAGTTTGTTCCCTAAGAAGATGTCTCTTGTTGCACCTACGGAAGGGAAAAAGCCACAACAACGTGGTAACAATAAGAAAAGGAAGCAACAACAACAGAAGGGACATGATGGTCAGAAGAAGCAGAAAAGTGAAGTGACATGCTATAACTGCTGGCAGAAGGGCCATTATTCCAAAGATTGTAAGAATCCTAAAGCTGAGAAGAAGTGCTTCAAGTGTGGGAAGTCGGGACATGAGAAGAAAGATTGTACAGAATCAGCTCAAGGAAAGCAAGTGGTTAAGGCTTATGCTTTAGGGGCAGTGCCATCTTCTTCAAAGGCTCCTACTTCCGAGGAGAAAGGAAAAGGTACCATGGCGCAAGGTACTCTTTCTGTTCATGGTGTTTCAGTTCGTGTCTTGTTTGATACTGGAGCATCACACTCATTCATTTGCAATGAGCTTGTGTGTCGCTTGGGTTCAGAACTCGAGATTTGTGATAGACCATTAATCGTGACTAATCCAATTGGGGGTTCGTCTAGTTTGTGCATGTTGTGCCGTGGTCTAGTGTTGTTGAGTCATGGTTACTCTTTTGTGTGTGATTCCTTTGTTCTTAACTTCGCTGGGTTTGGGATCATCTTGGGCAAGGATTGGCTCAAGAGGTATGTGGCAAGGGTGAATTGCGAGAAGCTAGAGGTAAGAGTTAGGGATGTCAAAGGGTGAAAGGTGTTGATAAGGTGTAAGAACGAAGAGGGTGTCTTCGTTAGCTATCTATATTCGCTTGTGATTCCCCAAGAAGACTTGTTATCTGTGCTGATCGCTAATGAGTATGAGGATGTCTTTGACGAGGTCAAAGGGTTGCCACCGCATCGTGAGGTCAAGTTTAGGATCGATTAGGTCGAGGGAGTTAAACCAATCGTTATGCCTCTTAGGCGTATAGTGCCTAAGGAACAGTGAGAGTTGGAGGTGCAAGTTCGAGACCTTCTTAGGAAGGGATTTATTCGAGGAAGTGTTTCCGAATTGGGATCACCGGTCGTGTTTGCAACCAAGGCAGATGGCTCATTTTGGTTTTGTGTCGATTATCATGAGCTGAACAAGGTAACTAAAAAGAACAAGTATATGTTACCAAGGATTAATGACTTGTTCGATCAGCTTCACGAAGCTGAAGTGTTTTCTCACATGGACTTGGCAACGAGATTTCACCAATTGAGGGTGCATAAGGATAGTGTGCCAAAAACTGCTTTTAGGACACCATTCGCTTTCTTCGAGTGGTTGGTGATGCCATTCGGGTTGACCAACGTGCCAATGTATTTCGTGGATCTTATGAATAGAGTGTTCAGAGATCAGTTGAACAAGTTTATGCTTTTGTTCGTAAATGATATTCTGGTTTACTCCAGAAATGAGGAAGAACACTAGACGCACTTGAAAGTTGTGTTAGAGATCTTGCAAAAGCATCAGCTGAATGCCAAGTTCTCAAAGTGTCACTTCTGGAAGGATGAAGTAAGGTTCTTAGGTCATGTTGTTTCTAGAAAGGGGATAGCGGTTGGCCCCGCTAAAGTGGCAGCAATCCAGGACTGGGATAGACCTAAGAATGTGACGGATGTTCGAAATTTCCTTGGGTTGGCAGGATATTACCGAGGGTTTGTGAAGGATTTCTCCAAGATAACTGCACCGTTGACAGGATTAACGAAGAAGAACCAAGTGTTCAGATGGGATGCGAAATGTGAATAAGCGTTTGAGTTCCTGAAGGAGAGATTGACGAGTGCACCTGTGTTGACCATTCAAAGTGGGAATGAAGATATGGTGGTGTATACCGATGCATGTGGTACTGGGCTTGGAGCAGTACTGATGCAGAAGGATAAAGTTGTGGCTTACGTGAGTCGACAGCAAAAACCGCATGAGAAGAATTATCCAACTCATGATTTGGAGTTGGCAGTGATTGTGTTTGCGCCGAAGATATAGAGACATTACCTATTGGGAGTTTGGTTCGAGTTATTTACGGACCACAAATCATTGAAGTATCTTTTCTCTCCTGGCAAAGGCAACGCAGTTGCAGAAGCGTTGAGTCGAAGACACGCTAATTTGGGGGATATATTTTTAGAATGGATGAGCCCCGAGTTTTTGGCAAGGTTTGATTTCAGGCCAAGGTGTGAATTGGAACCTGAAATATTGGCAAGCTTATCGATAAGACCTACTCTCATCGAAAGGATTGGCGAGAGCCAGAAGCGAGATGCAAAGCTTGTCGAGTTTATCCAACGACTAGAACCAGAAGATAAAGAGTTCGAAGTCGATTGAGAAGGTTGGCTTTGAAAGCGAGGGCGATTAGTTGTTCCTGATATCGATGGATTGAGAGATGAGGTTTTGAGAGAATGTCATTACTCGAAATTGACGATTCATCCCGGTGGTAATAAGATGTATCAGGACATGAAGCGAGTTTACTATTGGGAAGGGATGAAGAGATATATTAGAAAGTTCATTTCCAAGTGTATGAACTGTCAGTTGATGAAAGCTGAACAAAAGAAGCCGAGTGGCTTGCTTCAGCCATTAGAAGTTCCTACGTGGAAGTGGGAGCAAGTATCAATGGATTTTATCGACATACTACCTAGGACGAGGGCAGGAAATGAAGGGATTTGGGTCCTCGTGGATCGCTTGACTAAAAGCGCAAGATTCATTCCTGTCAAGTCGACGAGGACGGCATCAAAATTGGCTGAACTTTATGTGAAATGGATAGTTAGATTCCATGGTATCCCAAAGAGTATAGTGAGTGATCGAGATCTGTTGTTCACTAGCGGATTTTGGAAAAGTTTGCAAGAAGCTTTGGGAACCGAGTTGTGCTTGAGTAGGGCATATCATCCCGGAACTGATGGTCAACTGAGAGAGTCAATCAAGTTTTGGAAGATCCCCTAAGAGCTTATGTGTTGGATTCTGGGGGACCATTGGAGGACCATCTACATCTAGTTGAGTTTGCATATAATAATAGCTACTAGTCGAGTATTGGGATGGCACCATACGAGGCGTTGTATGGGAGGCCGTGCAATTCTCCAGCTTGTTTGTTAGAAACTGGAGATAAGTTGATACTTGGGCTTGAGATGATTAAAGAGACCTCATAATGTATTGAGATCATTCGGCAATAGATGAAAGCAACCCAGGATCGTCAGAAGAGTTATGCTGATAAATGTCGAAAAGATTTGGAATTCGACGTAGGTGATATGGTTTTTGTGAAAATTTCACCTTTAAAGCATGCAGTGCGATTCAGAAATAAAGGAAAGCTAGCTCCAAGGTTTGTTGGATCATTTCCAATAGTCGATTGAATAGGAAAGCTCGCATATAGATTAGAGTTGCCCAATAAGATGTTGAGTGTGCATAATGTTTTCCATGTGTCATTCCTACGGAAGTTCATGCATGACTCGAATGTGTGGTGGTATCACCAAAGCAGTATGAAGACTTGGAGGTAGAGACTACAGCGGTGAAACCTCGTAAGCCGCTTCGTTTTGTGGGGAATGACACGAAACAACTTAGGAGGAGGACAGTTAAGCTGATTAAGATATAATGAAGTGAAGATGGTGACGATTGTACATGGGAGATGGAAGAGAGCATAAGAGTGGCTCATCCATAACTCTTTGTTGGTAGGACCCTTTGATATCGTATCGTTGTATCTTGTTGATTGTTTGATAGAATTACGCATATTAGGATAAGGCTATGGATGCATGGCTTGATGGTTGCTAGTTTGGACGATAGAATTTGCTTCTCATAGATGATAGGCATGATGATTTGTTGTGATGGCTTGTGTTTTCTTGGAATTTCGGGGGCGAAATTCTTAAGGGTGGACGGGGGGAAGGGAGAATGTAACAGCCCACATTTTACGTGTCGGAAGATCGTAAAATATTTTTATTTTATTCCCTAAGGGCTGGACCATTCTCGTCTTTTAATATGTTACTTATGGGGATGTGAAACATATCCATAATTTTTACCGATTTTGTTTTTGACCATTTTCCCCTATCAATCTTGTACAGGGGATAACTTTTGACTCAGGTTGAATCAGAAGGTAAGACCTGTGCCATTGGAAAGGAATTGATGATTGCCTTTCCGTATATTGGTTACATTAAATATTTGGCTCAGCAGTTTGGGAGGAATCACTGTTTTAAGGTTTTTCAGTTAGTTGTCCAGGTTTTTGGGAGCCTAATGGGCTGATTTGGGAGAGGCCCATTAGTGGGTTGGTGGAAACTATAAATAAGGGGTAAGGGATATGGGAAATGTTTTTAGTTTTCCATTCTCTCATTGGAGGCCTTGTGCTCCTCCTTCCTCTAACACCTTTCCACCATTAAAAATCATCATCTAAAGGGGGGAATCATGGATCTACACCATTGGATGCTAGATCTACATCAATTGAGGCAAGGATTCATCGGATCAAAGTGTTTGGTGCTTGCTGTCTGGATTCTTATTTCATCAATTTTAGCTTGTTTTTGAGAATCAGTGAGTGATTTACATCTATTACATGGATTCGATAAGGTGTATGAGTGTTTGATCATGTTTTTCATCCATTTCAATGTTCTTCCATAGATCTCATTTAGTAAGTTTAAATCTATGATTCTATGATATTTCTATGCTATTCCATATGATTATGCAAGTTATATCCATAGTTTTGTTCATATTTGCACTTATGGTGATTTTGGTAAGCTTCACATAATTATTGATGAAATTGCCAAATTGGTGATATTATTGGTTTCATAACAAGTTTGTGGCTGTATTACGTGAATTGATTGAGCTAGTTTCGTCGATTGTATCGATTGGCTGAATTTTGGTCGAAATTGGAGTTGCATTGGAGTGGTGCAGGTTTTGGGTCGCGCGTAGGGGAGGTCGGTCGTGCACCATGGTGGATTTCTTGGGAAACACGTCAGAAATGCAGGATCGATCATGGATTTGTGACGAATCAATGACGGAATGGATCGGTCATAGATTTGTGATGGATCTGAGATGGATCGCGCATGGATGGATCGTTCATAGATGACTCGCGCATGGTCCAGATCTGCGATGGATCAATGACGGAACGGACCGGTCAGTGACGAATTTGTAAGGGGTGGTCGATCATGAAGGGATCGGTCAGTGACGGATCTATAACGGTTTTGTGATGGATCGGTCAGTGACGGATTTGTAAGGGGTCGGTCGACCACGAAGGTGTCGGTCAGTGATGGTTCGATCAATCATGAAGAGGTCGGTCAGTGACGGATTTGTGGTAGGTCCATTAATGACGGATTTGTGACGAATCTGTGATGGCTCGCGCATGGGTAGATCGCCCACGGATGGATCGCGCATGAATGGATCAACTTAGATTTGTGATGGATCTATGATGAAATGGATCGACTTAGGTCAGTAACGGATGGATCAGTGACGGATTAGTGATGGATCGGTGAAGGATTGATGCAGAATTGAACTAGGGGATATGATGGCATTTCAACAGCGCTTCTAAATGCTGTGGTGAATGGCTTAAGTGTTGTGGCCTATTTCCTTAGCTTGTGTGTATGAATGCTACGGATTGTTAGGACCTAATGATTGATGATTACTTTGGTCCGTGAGTGATTATTACTTCTAGAAGAATTTAGTGGGAATGTCAAAGTAATGTGGTGTGATCATTGTCAAGTGTTGTACAATGAGGGTGATTACAACTCAAAAGTGTCCTGAGATTGTGAACAGTTACGATTGATAACGACTAGAGATGCAAGGGCCGAGGAATTATCGTTATCCCAGGATCTAGCCGCCTCAGAGTAAGGGTTATGCGATTTCATTGTATGGTCCAGTATGCTGGGTTTCGTTGTATTGCCCAAACACATTTCATCGTGTGGTGTGTGGGGTTTGGTAAGATACGGGGTTTCGTTGTATGTCCCTTAACAGTTGATGGCAAGTTGTTTAGCCAATCATGTGATAAACGTGATTTCAAAGCAAGGTTAGTGGTGATAACCAGAGTCAGTCATGGATGTTTGGGTGCATGTTGTGACTATGTTTGAGTTGATATTGCTATGTGTGAATGACTGTTCTGATTACCATGGCTGAATTATTATTCCTAAAGATGTATGGATCATAAAGGCTATCACTATCATGTAGTGCGGAAGGCAGGTGTAAGTTCTTCTCTGAAGTTGGGTAAATTAGTTTGTTTGTTTACCCATTCTCATATACTTTATTGATGAAGTTTGTTTGTTGTTTTATCGCTCACTAAGACTATTGTCTGACTCAAGGTTTTATGTCTCCTCTTATTACTTTGGGCTGTTCTTCCAATTGTGGATGGGCGGACTGCATAGCAGGTGACAGGTGATGCTTTAGTGAGGGCGATGATATTGATTGGTGGTGAGCAGGAGGTTCACGTACCAGTTTTACTACTATCTAATATTTGTTTCCGCTGTTTGCTATTTCTATGAGTGTTGTAGTGAGGCAAACTGTACAAACACTACTGTTGCTATCCTCATGTACGGAAAATACTTTCTAGTTGTTATGAAAGTCTAATGTTTTTCTGCTTCACTATCACTACCTATTGTACATATATTCTATTATATTTTATCCTTGCGTTGTGAGTTTACGACAGGTTCCACTTATATACTTTACCATGATGATCGTCCATAGCTACCTGGCACAACCTACAGAGCATTATTCCTCTTGTATAGTGTGGGGGTTGTGGGCGATCGTCACATAGATTGCCCCCGGCTCCAACAGTTCGGATTGGGTTTGTTCCGATCTGGTTCAGTGCAACTGTTGGTGTTGTGTTTGTTGCATTATTTCCAGTGGGTTGATTGTTGTTGCTCAGACTTCTATCTATCCAAGCGAAGAATTCATCCATCATATTTGGCTGTTTTTAAAGAAGCTCATCCTGCCTTGCCATCTGGCTTCTCAATTCAGCGAGAACACCATCCATTTCTTCTCTGGTTAAGTATGTTGATTGATTTCCTTGAGAGAAAGCCTCCTGGCTCGCCTCGTTTCTCGTGCCTTGAGCTCCAACATCATCTGCTTGGGATATCTTTTGTTTGACCATCGATCCAATAGGCAAGAAATCCGCTTCCTTTCAAGCTAGAAGATGAAGTTATATCGTGTGCCCTACCTGGCGCGCCAAAGTGTTAGATTGAAATTTGGTACTAACACCCAAATGCAGTGTGAACTCCTCACAATCACAAACCGTAGATCATAGAATGCAGATAACGGTAAAATAAGAGGAGACATATGAGGTTTTTATTATGGTTCAGCTCAAGCCAAGCCTATGTCCACTTTATAATCTTATTGTTATACTGACAAATTACAAGAATCAGTTACATGAAGACATACAATCCGTGTATTGAATGAGGTTACAGGAGTTTGTACACGTAATCCACATGTTAGTTTCATTTTTGAATGAAAAGCAATTTCCTTGCGTAGCTGTAATGGAGGCTGAGAGTGAAAGTGGCCAAAAGTCCCTTCATTTGCCTTCAAGTGGTGTATTTATAGCTGTGGAGGAGCTTTGGGTCGAGTGCCATGTGGCATGCACCCCAATAATCTCGAAATGAAGTGGAAGTAGTGGAGAAGTGCTCTTCAGATCGTGTTATGCCATGTGTAAGATGATTCGAGCAAGTAGGAGGAAGTTACTCCTTAAGAATCGGTCAAAGTTGTTGTCCAGATGCAGTCCCAAGCGGGTCGGATCGAGTACGGATGAACCGGATAGTGTGAAGCTTCTAAACCGAAGACATGGCGAATCCAGGTGCAGAATGCAAGGCGGGTTGGATCCTCTTACGCCGATCCAAACCGAATGTTGTACCTGAGTCCCAATGCCACTTCCAAGCCGTCCATCATGTAGTTGGTTCGGATTGGGTCCGATCCGACCCGAACCCCTCGATCTGAGTCGATGTTTTTCCCATGTCCAAAATCAGAGTTTGTGAATTTCTTGTTCTGCAACCGTTCACAGAAAAGGGCATAACTACCAAACAGTAAGTCTGTTTTGACCAAACGAAAGCTCTACCTGAAGCTAATTTAAAGAGATACAAGCATTATCAAGCAAAGCCCCATAATTGTCGTTTTCAAACCCAAAAATGTCATCTGATAGGTGTTTCGAGCCACTTTATGTTTGCAATGCGACTTCAACCAAATCGCTTCATGTCTTTTGACAATGTCCTTAATGCTTGAACGCATTCTTGACCAGGCTTTTCACGTGTGACGGCTTTGACCAAAAAGCGTGTCAACAAAAAGTAAACTGTAGACTTTTTGGAAAGATCACAACAACGTTTTGTAAGATTAATTTTCATACTTTTTGTTTTAATGGTTGACAACATTGAGCCAACAGCTTTTCTTCTTATACAAAATTCATTTGTATATCCCAGCATCTTATATGTTTATACAATTGTGTTCGTCCTTGGTATGAATAGAATGATAAATGAGTGTCGTTTTTTCCATGCTTCCTTAGCTAAATTGATGATTTTATTTTTATTTTTCATTTTTAGTACTATCCCTGTGATATCCCATGGTCCAGTCTGATTTAAACCATGCTACTTTCCTCAGCTAGGAGTTTGTAGCTTTGATTATCTTTGGTATGAATTGCACGGACTCTAACTACCAAAGATACTGTTCAGATGTTGAAGCGTTTCAAAGGGAAAACATTTATACATTTGGTTTCTTTTTTGGTAGAACAACTGTCTAATAGATTACAGTATTAAATTTCTAATGCAACAATGCTCAAACTTTTAAAACTGACAAAGTCAAACTAATTGTTAATTGCCTTATACTACATATATAAACTAGGGTGTGACCATGCTTCACACACGAGGACGAACGTAAGTATTTGCTTCCCTGAGCTATAGCCTGGGAGCAGATTTTAAAAAAAAAGAAACTACAACTATTAGTCAACCCAATAGCCCATGAACCAACTACTCAAATAAATTAAAATCAGAAGAATATTGTTGGCCTTCATCTTTTTATTATCGCAGAAGAATACAGCTGGCTTCATCTTTTTCTTACCGTAGCCTTCGTTTTTTTCTTAATGCAACGCAGTTATCATCTCGATTCTCTTCCATTTCAGCTCTAGCGGAGAAGCACTACCTGCAAAATTTCACGTTCCAAGAGATACATATATTCAAGTGTCAACTACAACATTATGATCTTGATATTCCTTCTCATCCAAATTTCCAAAATCTATCAACCACCTCTGAGTTGTGTAAACAACTATTTGAGACAAGAAAGAAAGACATTTATTACTTGGTTGATCGATTGATTCGTCTTATTTCAACTCTTCCAGCTCCAACGACAACGACGAAGCGGGATTTTTCAACTATGAAACATGTTAAAACTACTCTACGGAATGAAATGGGTGATGATTTTCTTGAAGATTACATGATTATCAACATTGAAAGGGAATTTGCCGAAGATGTTGACTTGGATTTGGTAGTTTGTGATTTCGACTCATGTAAAGAACGTAGAGTCCAACTTGTCTAGATTATTGTATCTACTTTTTTATTTATCAAAGTTTGAGATGTACCCAATACTTCATGTTTTTGTTAGATTTTATTGATATATAATTAAAAACTACTTTTTGCAACTTTTGATACTATACACCTCTATTATTTTTCATCGCTCTAATTTAGCCCAAGTCACATTGAAATCCTAGCTCCGTCCATGTTCACACTGAGAAGGGTGTTGGATTAATTTTCTATTGTGGGCACATATGTTAAATGTACATTGCTATTATAATTAAGGTATAAACAATAAATGATATTTACAATTTAATGAGGGGCTAAGTTATAAATATAAAATAACTGATTTTTATCAGTTAATAAAAAGTCTTTGGGTCCCAAGAATACATAAGCTTCTCATTTTCTTTCTTCCTCAACAGAAAGAAACATTGAAAACATAAGGAATGACATTATTGGAAGATCACAACTTCATACAAATTGATTCCGGTACGCTTCCACAATCTCTATTTGTTTATGGTTTTAATTTCTCTTGAGTTGATTAAGGTTAAGGCTGAATTGAAAATTTTCGTACAATTGGTATCAGAGAAATCCTAAATTAATTCTAGAGGATTTAGAATAATATTTATACAATATTCCAAAACTTGAAATCAGTTCAACATATGCACGTTCCATATGGTTCTACATTTTGGAATTTTATTTTTCGGAATGAGGCGTTGGCTGTTGAATATAATTTGCATTCAGGCTATTCAACTTGTACATAATAGTACATATTGAATTTAGTATACTGTAAGCCTCTTCTTTTCAATATGGAATTTTTTTTCTTTTGTATGCTTCTATTCGCATCCATTTATCAATATGTTTTTCTTTGCGTTATCGAATTTTGTGTTGAAGACTTTTCAACCTATAAAATATAGTAGACATTGAAAGTAATTGCTTTTTTTTTGCATTCCAATATGCAGGTGATCATGCCATTTTCAATCAGTGGGCAATAATACACATTAATATAAATGAAAATAAAATATACACTTTCATGTCGTGAATACATTGAAACTGCAAATCTTGACTCCCTGTGTTCAGTAAATATTCTTGACACAAAACTCTTATTTCTTTCATATCATTGATTGCACCTTTGGGTTTTGGTTTATATAGTATAATTTTCAAAAAGAATAATGGGGTTGACTTTATATTCATATGATTGGTATATTATTTGAAAGTTTCACAAGCGACTGGGGGGAGGATTAAACTATTAAAGCCTAATGTTCTACAGTAAGTAGTAATATTTATCCTATAGTAAGCTAGCCAAGCGGTGAAATTAATTCTTTGACTTCTTTCTTTCTTTACTGAAGATGATTCAAACAAAATTAATTTTCCAATGATTTATTGGTGCGTTCATGTATTAATGAACCTGGAATTTCTAAAAAAATGTGTTCGACATGCTATTCACTGGAACTGGGTTCCGTATGCATTTTCAGTAGCATAGAACATAAAAATAATATATGGTAAAAGTTAGTATCATTAGAAATCCAGGATGACTTGAATTGCATGAATTTGTTGATATTTGGTACATGTGGATATGCTGCCTCTTGCATTTTAATGGCCTTTTAATGAAAGTAAAAGCTACTTTTGCAAAGCATGATGCCTTTTTACCAAACATTGGTACTTTTGCTGTTGCATGGAATTAGCGATGACTATCTCATTTAATTCATGCTTTTGAATACAATATTGTTGTCATTAATGATGCATATAAATACAATATTGTTTAGTCCAATATTAGTTGTATTATCCAGTATTGCACAAGCTGTAACATCCCAAGATTTTTCGATAATTTAGAATAATAAATTTAATGTGATTTTGAACAAAATTATATAAAAATTTAAAATTAATAATTTATGTTGTATATCGATAAGGTATGAACTAAAATTGACTTGTTAAACAATGAATTTTAATAGCTACATATGTTAGTAACAATGTTTGATAATCTATGTATAATGGAGTCTGAAATTTTTATTGAACTAACAATATAAAATGGATTAACTAATTTTTGCAATTCCTTATATGTTGAAAATTTTAATGTATTGAATACGGTAATGTTAGATCCAAATTTGACTTAACACCCAAATAGTTCGGATTTGTAGAGAATTATATCAAAAAATGAAGAAAAAGGGAGAACACACAAGATTTATAGTGGTTCGGCGTTAACAAGCCTACGTCCACTTTATATCTTTTTGATTACACGTAGAATGCAAGTACAATCAATGATTTCTCTCAATCTCACAATTACAATGATAATTCACTCAATAATTTTGTAATAACACTGATCAGAAATAATGGAGAAGCAACAATGGTGATAACAACACTTAGAATAGCCAAAAAAGATCCTGAAAAATGCCAAGCGCTGGGCTATTTATAGTTGATATCTGCAGATTGGTCATGGTCACATGTGGCACAAATCCCGAGGATCTCAGGCTGGTTCGTGTCTTGATGGAGAAGTGGTTAAAATGGCCGTTATGGACAGATGTCATGAGATCCGGGCCTTTCGGGTTGTGGGAGACTAGGTCACTGCCTTCATTCCTTGACCATGAGGATCGGGTCGCGGAGATGGATCGGGTCGTTCTTGGGAATCATGAGCGGGGGTCGTGATCGGGTGTCACGAACTGAAGATAGTAAGGGTGACCACGAACAGGTTTGGTTGGCTCTAGGAAGGAAACTTCATATTGGGCTTGTGTATGAGCCTTGGTGGCTTGGTTCAAAAGCTAGCCAACATTTTGCCCCCTTGAAGTATGTTTTATCAAGGATGGAACATGCTTCGAAGTTGCTGTACTATCCTTTCGTGAAATGATACAAATCAATGGTTGTGTCTGTTTGGAACGTCGTACTGCTTCAAAGAGTCGCGTTCTTCGATGGGTATAAATACCAGATTAAATCATCAATCATCTCTTTATTCATCGACTAATTCTCACTTCTTAAATTCAGGAGGATATCGTGATCAACCTATCAAGAAAGTTTTCCCTTTTTATTCATAATTTCTCCTCTCTTTTTTTGGGGCGTTGTGATGCAAGGCGACTTGTGCGACAAGGTGAAGACAATGGACCTATGCTCGAGCGAACCACCTTCAATACCACGATGGGCCCTCCTGGGTGCCCGTGGTCCATGGGTTCTCACGGATCTGAATAGGACAAAGTTGGGGAGACGAACAGTCTTCACGTCAGCCATATAAGCCAAACCCCGCTCCTTCCTTTCCTTTTCCTTCCTTTCTTTGATTTTGCAGCCGCCACCAGTTCTTCAGCCGAAACCCCATTTTTTTGAATCGATTTGATCTCCGAGCTTTCGCTTAATTCAACTAGGTAAAAACAATTTTAATTGTTGTCCTTAATTAAAGCACGGGATTTATTACTTGTTCCATTTCCTTCGAGCCCCCTTCAAACGTCCGATGGCTCATAGTGCTGGGGCTGATAGTGGAGGTTTTGTGATGGGTTTATTTAAATGGGTTTGTGGATGGAGGAGAGAAACAACGAGGAAGAAGAAGCAGGTCTGTTCGTAGATGGGGCATTGGCTCAGGTCATCACAATCAGTAAGGTGGAGGGACCAAAGAGGAACCCATGGTGTGATTCTGAGCAACGGATTGGGTGGCAACATTGGGGGAGTATTGGTTCGTGGAGATATGAAGCGGAACAGATCGTGGGGGGCCTGCCACGAGCCGTTCGGGTAAGGATGGGTTGTCACGAGCTAGATCGTTCCACGATCCGAAGCCTCCTTCACGGGCCAATATTCCCTCGCAAGCGTGATTGTTGGCGATCCGTTATCCATGACCCGACCTATGCTCCACGATCCGGCATTCACATCACGACCTGAGCTCCAAGACTTTAACGAGCCAGCTTTCCCAGCGATCCAATGCACATGTTGACTAGAAAATGCAACGTAATTCTGATATATCAGTGGACAGTTAGGTTAGATCCTTCGATACGAACTTTTTGGATTGGACAACAGCAAAACTCAGTAGCATACAATGGCCATTATTACGCCTATCCAACTTTACTTTGCATTTCTATTTTTCTAGTATTATGCACTCTTGCACACAACAGCACTTGCACAGGGTTCACGGGTAATTGTATCCTAATACTTCATGTTTACTCGCCAAAACAGCCATGTCAGATGGACACTCCTCACGATTATCCGAGATGAGAGCAGATCCAGAGTCCTCCAAATATCACAATCCCGACGTACTCCCGTCAGGTTCAGACTAGAGTAATTCTGGTTCCGAGTATGAGACAAATACAGAATCGATTTATTCTGAGAGTACATAGCTTGATCAAGAAGAAGATGATGATGATCGGGCTCCTGACGAGATCCCAGGCGTTAAGGAAGTAGAGAAAAATAAGCTCACTGATTCTCTACCTTCCAAATTGAATGATATAAGACTTAAGAAGATATGCATAAGACATGGGATTCCTTGGGACGATGTGAAAGTTCCAGAAGATAGGCCTCATTCTGGCCCAGAAGGGTGCATGACTGTCAGTAGGCTCATGTGCTGGGTAGGCGCTATTCCTCTATTTCCCCAAATCATCGTTGTGATCTTAAGACGGCTGCATAATGCCCCCATGCAGGTCCATCCTAATGCTTACGCGTCTTTGTACACTCTGTGTGTTGCGTATGCAGAGATTCTACAAACTGAGCTCACTTTCAAGGATTTGAAATTCTATTACCATTTCAAACACCACTCCACAGGGACTCCAAACTTCACTTTCTTTGAATCAGTGGCCAATAGGATGGTTTTATCGGATGGTCACAGCAACATAGGGGATGCCAAATCAGATTGGTTTTACATAAAGCATCAAGCCGGATGCGCGAGGATGTGGCTACAACCAAGTAGGATTTAAGTCTGTCAACGCATGTCCTAATTGCATAATCAAAGTGCTAACGTGTTCCTTTTTTCTGTGTAGATCACAATTTTGCAAAAACAGAAGGTTCGATATATGAAGACCGACTGTCCCACCTCCTCAAAAGTAAATTAGATTTCTTAAGAATCAAGAACTGTATTACCGACGAGAATCTCCACAAACACCGTCTTCTGGACATGAGATTCGGGCTTGGTACGGGTGGTCGGCCTTATAAATATGTGCCCCATGCTCTTGGGGAGTCTAGCAGCGTGCCCCCGGCCGGGGAAGAAGGGACCACAGAAGCCATGAAGGCTGTTGAGATTCCTAAAAGTCCTTCACCAATGATCAATCAGGATGACGAGAATCTAAATGTGTATAGAGAAGACGAAACTCGGGTTAGCGAACTGGAAGACATCCCTTTCGCTAAAGGGCAATCTCCCGCAAAGACTCCACCACCAGTTGAACCTTCGTTAACAGATGAGCAGATACGCGATGGTTTAGAAAAGATTCCCATGCCAGATGACCTCTATACCTCCGGGGATTTTGGAGTGGAACCATTCTTCCCTACTTCCGAGGTAGAAACCTCCCCTACTACAGAGAAAAAATTGTGCAGACGAGCCAAGCTTCGGGCCCTAGATTGTGAGGGGGGATTACACGAGCACACAAACACTACATGCACCACTTGTCATGATACTGGTACACTAATCAAATTCATAATCCTTATTCCCACTTTTTATTTTCTGCAGGAAACATGCCGCATCGTTATTCTTACTCTTTCCGCGCTCTTCGCGAGAATACTCATGGGCTTTCTTCCATGCCCGAGCACGATCGCAGCGACAGTCGTGGGAGGGATACTCAAAGATGCCACGATTCCTATCAACCTCACTCCTCGTGCTCTCGCTTTCCTTCTAAGCAGGATCCCGGGAAGTCCCATAGTCGCCAAATGCCACATACTAGGGGTAAAGAGATTCCCAAGGCTCTCTGAAAGGCTTACCTCCCCATAACAAATCTTCTAAAAAGCATCACGAACCCAAGGACAAACAGAAGGAACCAAGCAAAGGCAAAGAGAAAGAGAAAACGGCTCTTGTTTCTTCGGGCCAGTGACGTTTAGAATCCTCTACCACACAAGAGGTAGCCTTGGCACCTAACAATAAGGCAAAACTGGAATGCTTACGGAAACAATTTCCCGAGATTTATTTTGAGAGAATGGTTTTCGTCCCAGACTTAGAAAGGGTTCCTGAGGACAAGGACGTCGAAGTTGTGGGGCACATCGCCCATGTAGCTAAGCAATATAAGGTAATGAAGAAACATGCCAAGAATCTTTCTAATGCCATCCATACTATAGAGACAGAGGCAGCTAGGGCCGGAGTAAAAACAGACAATGATGCTAGGGCCAGGGGTAAAATAGATAAGGAGCTCGAAGATGCACAAGCTCAACTTGCTTTAGCCTAGCGAGATGCAGGAAACTACAAGGCTGAGCTGGAGGATGCCAAGAAATGATTCCATCTTAAGCTCGATTCTCATAGCCAAGAGCGCGTGGCTTTAAAACAGGAAATTGAAAATCTCAAGACTACCAACATTGAATTGAAAGCGGCACAGGAACATTTTGCTATCGAGAAAGCTGCTTGGGAAAAGGAGAGGGCGAGCTTAAAAGACAATCTCGCTCTTGCTGTGAAGGAGAATGCAAGCTTAAACGGCAGGCTCGCTCATGCTGAGGAGCAGGCGGCTTTCGCCGAAAGTAACGCAAACACAGCCCTTGAGTCAGCCTCCACCGCCACTGCTAATCTTGCCGCAATCAAGAAGGAGATAGAAGGATTTGAGGAGCTGCTTATGGACTTTTTCGCTCAGGTTATTCGAACCCGGGACATCTCTTGGATCCACGATTATAAGATCACTTTAGTTAATGTCTGGGATATGATAGTTGAGGGAGAAAAACATCGATTGAAGGTTGAGGAGATTGACGAAGACCAACTTATGGATACTTTCCTTAAGGGTGGAGAGGCTGAGGCTTTAGCAGAGGGTAGACGTATGATTCAAGCGGCCATAGAGAAAGAGAAATCTGATCTCAAGGGCAAATCTAAAATCGATGAGGGTTCCAGCTCAGCACCGAAACCCAAAATTTCTGAAGTTGAGGAATACAGTCCAAATGATCCCTTGATTTCCGAAGCCCTGGTTCCCCCAACTGTTGGGGCTTCCACCGCAGCGTCGGCCTAGATTCAGCGGAAGGTATTTCCACATTTTCTCCACAATTTTTAAAAGCTATTATAACTTGTCATCATATTGTGGAGCAATCAGTTGAAGAGGCCACACTTTCTCTCAAACTAATAAATATTTCTTCTTAAAATATAGGTGTCAAGTCCATCGAGGAGATTACAGAATTGCGGGCGGAGGTCAAAAAGGTCAACGTGCCCCCAGCCACTGAGATTATCCCTGAAGATCCTAAGCAAACCAAGGAAAAAACAACTATGGAGGCTACTGGGGTATCAAGTACAGATGCTCCAAAAGATGTTGAAATTATTGGAGCTCTTGACGATACCGAAGATGGCCACGAAGACGAAGAGGAGGATGTGGACATCATAGGGGAGACCAATCGTGATGACAGCGAGACTCTGGCTGAAATCTAGGCAAAGAGGGATAAACAGTTGGCCCTGAAAATAGAGGAACAACAACCTCTAGATGTTCCACCGATCTCTGTAGCTTCTCCCGGCTCCGGGATGTTCATAAAGTTATCAGTAAATCGATAACCACACAGCTTGCAGCCCAGTTTGGCAATCTTCCAGTGGATCCTCCTTCTGACAAGAAAAAGAGGAAACATTATAAAACTGATGCCGGTAAGGAGGAGACGAAGAAGAAAAAGAAGGAGAGGAAGCTGAGGTCATCCCCAAAGCCCAAATAGTGCTAGTTTAGTTATATCTTTCTTTTTAGCATTTCTACTGGCCTTATGATGTAGCTGCGAGTATGGCCCTCGCCTTTTGCTTAGCTTTATTTTGTAAGTTCAAACTTAGTGAATGAAAACCTGTTTCTTTTGCATCATCGCGTAACTGCGAGTTTATCATTTACAAACTTATCATATCTGCAAATTTATCATCCTAAGACACATATATTAGATATAATCGCAACTAAATTAAAGTCATAAGTAATTAACATTAAAAATTCCTTACACTACACTAAAACACTTAAATGTGTAATGATATGCCCCAATCAATCGTCAACATGATGCCTGGCCAGGGCCTATTGAGGATTGATTAGAGTCATATGTACACTGCCCCGTCAATTTCAGAGACGAGGGGTTTGGATTCAGATTTCAATCTGCTCCTCGATCCTTCAGCGCGGTAAGAATTCTTTGGTGGCATTAAGTCTCTAGCGCCTTTATACTCTCCCATCGGATGTCAAGGGTAGAGTGTTATCGAGACGGTCTTTTAATCAAGGTGCACCCTCACGTCTCATAAACAATTCTTTATTCTTCACACTCCTTCTCAAATCATGAGAACCGGAGCATTGACGGTAGTGTCATTTATTTCACTATACACTTAGACTCAGATCATTTGAGCCTTGAATTCCTTGAATTATTTGTTTCAAGATCTTCGCAAGATTCCATAATATTTCATAATGGTGACAGCTCACAAGATTGAAAAGTAGCAATATATATATAGTATGGTAAAAGTAAACGACACACGATATTTTTATAGTGGTTCGGTCGAATCACGACATACGTCTACTTTATAATCCCTTGTTTAGACAACATGACTGTTCTAGGCAAGTCGTGCCTTTTTACATGGTCCTCAAAACAAAAGAAAACATTGACAATTTTATGTCAAGTGATGCCGCAGATGTTGGGCATTCCACACTCTGGTGATTTCATCTTCATCTACGGTCGCTAGCTTGAAAGTTCCATTATCAAGCCTCCGAAGGATGGCATACGGTCCTTCCCACTTTGGGCCCAGATGTACTGGGGTGGGAAAACACGCTTCAGGACTAGGTCTCTGGGCCCAAATGTTCGGGCTCGAACCTTTTTGTTATAGTATCGGGCGACCTATTGCTTATGACTCAATGCGCGTAGGTCGACTTCATCCCTCTTCTCTTCAACTATATCCAGGGATTCAAGGAGCAATTCATTGTTGGTCATTGGTTCATAATAAGTGGTTCTATGAGAAGGTACTTTTAGTTCGATCGGGATAACTGCTTCTGCTCCAAAAGCGAGGGAGAAAGGCGTGTGACCCATCACCGACTTGTAGGTTGTCTTGTAGGCTCATAGAGCCAAGGGTAGCTAATCGACCCACATGGCTTTGGCCCTCTTTAATATTTTCTTCAGAATGGATTTAATCACTTTATTTGGCGCTTCGACCTGTCCGTTCGATTGCGGATGTGCCACAGAGGTGTACCTCTTCTCAATGTGGTACTTCTGGCAAAAGTCACTGAATTTAGCGCTATCAAATTGGGTTCTGTTATCTATTATAACAACCTTCGGAATCTCGAATCGGCATATGATATTTCCGATGATGAAGTTAATTACTCGCTTGGTCATGATCGTAGTCAATGGTTCCGCTTTAAAACAATTCGTAAAGTAATCCACGGCCACAATGGCGAACTTTGCTCCCCCTTTCGCTATGGGGAGACTTCCAATAATGTCAATTCCCCACACAGCGAATGGCCACGGGCTCACCATCGTCTTTAACTCGCTAGGGGGTGCCCTAGGGATCTTGGAAAGTCTTTGACATGCATCACATCACCATGCATATTTAGTTGCGTCTTTGTTTACGGTGGGCCAGAAATAGCCATGCCGCAGTATCTTCTTTGCCAGCGTTTGTCCTCCAGAATGGTCACCACATTCGCCTTTGTGCACTTCTTTCAGTACACACTTGATGTCGTCATTGGCTATGCACCGGAGGATAGGCATCGAGAATCCTTGTCTATATAGGATTTCACCTTGCATGATATATCTAGAGGCTTCTCGGATAACAGCACGCCTCTCGCTCTTCTTGGTCGGAAGCGTTCCATTCATCAGAAAGTTCTTCAAGGGTGTCATCCATGACTCCCTTTCTGGTTCAATTTCCATTACTGGATCAATTTCCATCTGATCAATGCTTGGAGAGTGCAATATTTCAATTGGGAATAGCTCAGTGTCTTCAGGATAGTCGGAACTAGCCATCTTTTCCAACTTGTCTGCCTTTTGATTTTCCTCTCGAGGGATATGGGATATGCTGTAATAATCAAGGTTTTCCAATAGTTTCCTCACTTCTTTCAAGTATGATATTAGTCTTGGACTCTTGGGTTGAAATTTCTTATTAACCAGGTTCACAACTAACTTGGAGTCGCTAAGGATATCAAGCTTCGTTATCTCCAACTCTTTTGCAAGCTTCAGCCCAACAATCAGGGCTTCATACTCAGAATCATTATTCGTGGCATGAAACTCTAATCTGTGGGCTTAGTATATTGATCGGTCTTTGGGAGTTACAAGCACAACTCCAGCACCAGATCGTCTATCATTCTTGGCGCCGCCAGTATATAATTTCCAGGCATTGGGGTCAAGGAGTTGTTTCGAAGGATCAGCTTCTCCACTCACTACATCATCCTCTGGGATAGTGAATTCTGCTATAAATTCTGCCAATGCTTTCCCTCTTATTGATCGTCGAGGCTGAAAATTCAAATCAAACTGACTCAACTCAATATTCCACTTGAGTAGTCTTCCTGATGCCTCTGGCCTTTGCTAAACTTGTCTGAGCAGGTGGTCAGTGTACACGGTAATGGGATGAGCCTAACAATAGTGGCAAACTTTTCTGGAAGCAATCAGTAAATTGTACGCGAGCTTTTCTATTCTTGGGTAGTTTCGCTCAGCTGCCGCCAACTTCTTACTCACATAGTACACTGGCCTCTGAACTTTATCTTCTTTCCTTACCAAAACTGAACTTATCGCATGAGACGATACGACCAAGTACATAAACAAGTCCTCATGGTCGATTGGTTTGGACAGTATCGGGGGTCTCTCAAGGTGGTTCAGAAAGGTTTTGGAATGCTTCTACGCAATCAAGAGCCCATTCGAAATTGCGTTTTCCTCGTTTTATCAATTCAAAGAACGTAATACACTTTTCCGTAACCTTGGAGATGAATCTACTCAATGCAGCTACTTTTCCAATGAGGCTTTGCACCATCTTTGATTTGTCTTGGTTTCTGAATATTTCTGATTACTATAATTTGGTCGGGGTTGATTTCAATTCCACGTGAACTGACGATAGATCTAAGAACTTTCCAGAGACAACCCCAAATGAACACTTCATAGGGTTGAGTTTCATCATGTATCTTCGGAGGATATCAAACATTTCTGCTAAGTCGGCAGTGTGGTTGGATGATTGTCTGGACTTTACTAACATGTCATCAACGTATACCTCCATTGTCTTCCCGATTTGGTTGTAGAACATCTTATTCACCAACCGCTGGTAGGTAGCGCTGGCTTTCTTCAAACCAAATGGCATCATTACGTAGCAATATAACCCTAGATATGTGATGAAGCTGGTATGCACTTGGTTCGGAACATGCATAGGAATATGGTTATATCCTAAGTAGGCATCCATGAAGGAGAGGAGCTCATGACCTGCCTCTGAATCCACCAGTTGATCAATTCTTGGTAGCGGAAAAATGTCTTTTGGGCAGGCTTTGTTTATATCTGAGAAGTCAATACAGGTGCGCCACTTCCCGTTAGATTTCTTCACCAAGACCGGGTTTGAGATCCATTCTGGGTATGTTGAGTCTCTGATAAACCCATTACTTCTCAGCTTCTCTACTTCTTCCTTCAAGGCAGCGACCCTTTCTGGGCCAAGGATTTGCCTTTTTTGTTTGACAGGTGGATGCTTCAGATTAATGCTTAATGAATGGCTCATAATCGAGGGAGATATTCCGCATATGTCAGCATGGGTCCAGGCAAACACATCCAAATTAGCCTTTAAGAAATTCGTCAGATCTCTTGCTCGAAGGGGATCCAGTTGAGATCCAATCCTCAGGACCTTCTCTGGGTCGCTACCATCGATTGGTACATCCACAGTCATTTCATTGGGAGTCGCCATTCTGCCCCCAGGCTCTTCGTCCTCTTTGGGATCTCTGTCCTCAGGCAGTTCTTTGGGCGACTCTGCTAGATTTATGTTCTTTAGTTGCTATGATGTTTCCTCCCTTGGGGGGAGGTGGCGCCTTTTGTTTCTACATCTCTTCCTTTATGCAACAACTTGAGTTCTACTATGTAGCATGCTCGTGCAACGACTTGATATCCTCTGATTATTCCTACACCGGCATCTGTCAGGAACTTCAACAACAAACACCAGGGTATAATGCAAGCCCTGAACTCTGTTTGGGTCGGTCGGCCTAAAAAGGCATTGTATGGCGACTCAATATCCAAAACCACAAAAAGAAGGATTCTGACTCTCCAACATTCTCCTTCCCCAAGGGTGACCTACACTTCCACGTATCCCACTGGAGAAGTTAAGGCTCCGTTAAAGTCGCGTACCCATCCCTCGCAGGGCTTCAAATCATTTGGTTCAAGTTTCATTTGATCAAATGTTTTCTTGAACAAAATGTTAACCGAACTTCCATTATCCACCAAAACTTTAAGGTCTGACCAATAGTGACTATGATCACTAATGAGTCTTCAGTTAGGGAATGAACACCAATACTTTCTCTACTGCAGAATATAACGTCGTCGGACATTGTCTTTTGTTGTTTGATTGGAGCAGAATCGTCAAGGTTACTGCGTTCTCCAACTTCAAGATGTTGTTTGGCCGCGTTGACATACTGCTCCATTGCCCTGAAGGTGTGCCCTGCCAGATGGAGTCCACCGACTATGGTGTTGATTACAATATTCTTCCCTTTCTGGTGAGGAGTAGGTCTAGCAACGGGTTGGCTTTGGTTTGGGGCCTGACCTGCTTGCCCCTATCTCTTGGAGCCACCTTATATTCGTCTAGTTTTCCTTCTCGTAGTAGCCTTTCAATCACATCTCTTGTAACAACCCGAATTTTTATAACATGTTAAAACAAGAAATCAGGGCTGAATTAAATTATAAGTTAAGAATCAATGGGAACAGGTTATGCCATTGCGTTCATCTCGAAATTCTACTTGAAAACGAGTCCGAAATTTCGAAAATCGGAGTCCGTATGACCAAATTATGGCCCATAGAAGATTTCAGAAAATTCAAAATTTAGCCCGAAATTCAAATTCAGCCCCAAACAGACTGGGCGGGAAAATTTCCCGCCTAGCCCCAGGTTGACTGGGGGGTCGACCTGCCCAAGCCCTAGGTCGACTGGGCAGTCGACCTGGGTGTCGACCTGGGGGTCGACCTCCCTGGTCGGCCATGTTGGCCTGGTGCACCTGCTTGCTCCTTTGGGTCTGTTCAGTTGGCCTATGACGAGATTTGATGGTTCAGATCTAAACTAGGGTTAATCCTATGGCCTAAACTTGTTTCTACTCCTATAAAAACACCCTAATACCCAGCCTAAACCACCACAAATAATCCTAACAACTAAGTGCTGCCAAAATGCTCCCTAATCATGGCCTCCATCTTCATGTTGAGAGCTTGAGAGTTCTAAACTAGATCTAAGGCAAAGGAGTAATCTTTCTTCATCAAATCAAAGGAGCTACTTATTTCTCAAGGCTTTGTGTGGAGCTTATTATTATTTGGAGATTTCTAGTGTTGCTACATCATTCCTAGAGCTTCTACAACGTCTCTATCTTGTTCTATTTTGTTCTAGTTCTCATAGCCACGATTTGCAAGCCCCACTCTACACTTAGATTTAAACTATGAAATTAATATGAACATGTAGCAAGTTGAAATGGGATTTTTGTGTAATACTTGTCTTGTGCCTATCATTGTATGCATAGATCCATTCATGACTCTTTTGATCTATGATTGTGGAACTATCATGAACCTAGTACCGTTCATCTTGATTTTTGGGTAGAAAGCTATGAGCTTTATTTGGGGATTGTTCATAATGCAACATAGAACCCCTCATAACCTTGATGTTAACCTGCCTATGATGTTGAACTACATGCTAGTCACAAGTTTATCACTATATGTCAACTATTACCATGTTATCACCCTATTTGCTAAGTTTTATGTCATACATGTTTTGAGGCCAATAATCCTATATGCTAGTTGTGATGAACACCTTTGCCTCAAATATCATCATGTTTAACTTATGACCAACTTCACCACCTTATGCCCATCTTTGTCATATTGTTATGTTCCCCTTCTTAATCTATTTGTATTGATGCGAATTTACGTGCGATGGGAATACGTTATGGGTAGTTAGGCGAACTTGAAATGACATGAAAAACATGACTTGAAATGTGACATGAAAATTGATTATGCTTGAAAAATTGAATGTGGTCATGACATGTAGAAAACCATGAAGTGGCCAACTCGAGGTTGGGTTGAGTTTGTAGCATAAATCTGCCCGGAACTGCCCGGCAAATCCAGTGGATACAAACAATAGGACCCAATGTGAGTAGTTGGTCATATCACGCTTGAAACCCGAGGTTAGACTAGGTTGTGGTGTAAAGCTGCCCGGACCCGCCCGACACATCCAGTAACCACAACAAAGTCTAATGTGAGAGGTTGGGCGCATTAAGTTAATTAATGCCACATGATAGGGTTAAGTCATGAACCACTTGGATACACTTAACCAACTTGATTCATGATTGAATATGGTTAACCACACTTAACCCGTTAGAAACCCTAGTTACATGGTCCTTTTCAGCAGTAACCCTCTTGGATGTATCACGATACCCTAGGGACTAGGCTAGGGTGGGGCACGATTACTGGGCTGATTGTAAGCGACCAGGAGGACGGATGAGTAGGTGCACCAGTGTAGGTTCAGGCGGGCTATGGTCGTGCACATAGTCCGGAGTTGAAAAACAAACAGACACGGGCACCAGTAGGTTTAGACTGTGCGTGCTTGATTTATGTCAGTGGTTGGCACCTTAGGGCTTGATACACCCTAGGGTGGACCTAGCACAGTTGACTACATTCCGTGATTGGGCCGTATGACACCGACACTCGACGAGTTAGGCTTATAGGGAGCCGATCGACTAGATCGTATAGTTGGACCTTGACTTGCGTCATCTCATGATATTGGGCCAAGGGATCATTTCTCGTTTATACTTGACATGGGTTAGAATACTAGTACGTATTGGTGCAAAATTAAACCTTGTATATGCGATGCCACACTTGATCTACCTTGTTATCTATTTATCATGCCAGTTAGTTACCATCTTTATGTTTCATCTCAGTTTCTCATGTATAGTTAACTTCATTAGTTTTTATACTAATAGTAGGTAGGACTTACCAGTCTTTATGACTGACCCTTTTTCTTTCGCCTCTTTTCTTCCGTTTCCCCCCTCCCAGGTTATCAGGGAGGGAACACTAGTGCTTAGCTTGGACATTTGGCTTGCTTTCTTGACAGCTCATGTACGGTTTGGACTTGAGCTTGCTTTGGCTTCACCACATCTATTTTGGGGATAGTTTACTTTATGTTATTTTCAGTTTATGTTTCTAGACTTGTGGTAGTCGAAAAATGATGACTAAGTATTTTGATGTAAGTTGACTTTGGTTTTGAAATGGTTAACCATGGTTTTTAAATTTCTACCGCTACTTTGCTTATTTATTTATCTATGTTCTGTCTTGTGATATCTCTGTGCATGTCTACCTAGACAACACCCCTCCAAAGCTAGTGCAATCACTCGTGAGTGACCCTGGCGGAGGTGGGGTGTTACATTTGGTATCAGAGCATGAGGTTTACTAGACCGGACAAAAGTTTTAAAAACCCTTTTGAAAAACTATTTTCAAAACCAATAAAGTATTTTTCCAAGGAAAGTCTAGTTTATTTTAAAAGGCTATTCCCCAAAAGCCATTAGCACTATCCTTTGTTTCCTCATTCTAAATCTATCTTTTACTTCATTTCAGTATGGCCGATAACTTTATCATCCCGGAGGGAATACCGGTACTTATTTGGTTTAGGAGGTACATGGAGGCTAGGGCAAGTGGAGCCGGCCCAGCAGACACCCCCACTCCTCCTCCCGTAGTTGTGGTTCCTCCTCCTCCTAGTCCTCCTCAGCGTCCACAAGCAGATTTCGCGAAGATTTGCAAAGACTTTAAGGCGATGGGTGGCAAGAATTTTGTTGGGACAGAGACTTTTGTTGAGGCAAGAAACTGGTTAAAGGAAACTAAAGACCTTTTTGCTATCTTTGATGTAGAAGATCATATGAAAGTTCTCTTGGCAGTATGGCTATTGAAAGAGGAAGCTGCTTATTGGTGGGAAGTCACCAACGCTACTAGGCCTATAGAGACTTGGGCCGACTTTAGGATGAGGTTTGGGCTTAAGTTTCTATCATCTACTGAAGAGAATCTGCAAATGGAGAGGTTTATATCTTTGAAGCAAGGGGACATGACCGTGAGGTAGTATGTGAATAAGTTTAACCAGCTTGCTCCATTCGGTTTTGACATGGTTAACACACCTCAGAAGAAGGCTCTACGCTTTGCTCGAGGATTGAATGAGCCATTGCAAGGTTTGGCCATGTCTCATATACCCATGGGGGCCACTTTTGAGAGCTTAGTGGGTATGGCCTTGCTTCAAGGAGATGATAAGAATGGCAAGAAAGAAGTTAAGCTTAATGAGACTCAAACCAAGAAGGTGGACTCCAAGTGGGGAGGCAACCAGAACAACAAGAACAACAAGGGTAATAAGGCCAACAACAACAAGGCAAGGGAGACAAGGAAGTGCAACTTCTGTGGGATCACTGGACACATAGCCAAAGATTGTAGGAAGAAGAAGAGGAAGTTGGGAGAATGCTTTCATTGCGGAGAGTCTGGACACTACAGTAAGGATTGCCTAAACAAGCAAGGACAGGGGCAAGGACAGACTCAGCGGGCAGGACCTTCTGGAGGGCAGATGAATGCTCTCAACACTACTCCAGCTCCGGACCGAGGTAGTATTTCTGTAGAAAGCCTTGTTTACATTTCTGGTTTTCTTGTTCGGACTTTATTTGATTCTAGCGCATCGCATACCTTTATTTCTTCTGACATTGTTGAAAGTTTGCACCTAAGTACTAGTCTAGTTGAGGATCCCATTAGTGTTTCAAATCCAATTGGGGGTTCCGCCCATCTATCTATGATTTGTATGGATTTGAGGATTTCTATCTTGACCGTAGAATTCACATGTAATGCTATGTTCTCGGGTTCATGGGATACGGGTTGATTTTGGGCATGGATCGGTTGTCCAGTTATGGAGCCATTCTCGATTGTGAGCATAGGGTAGTGAGGCTTATGACTTGCCTTGGCAATACCCTAGAGATTTCTTGTAACCCTATGGATCTCGTCATGTTATGTTATCTTGAATCCCTCGACTCGTCTATTGACAATCTTCAATCTGTGAGGGTGGTCCGAGAATATCCTGATGTCTTTGATGAGGTGAAGGGGTTACCCCCTAAACGCGAGATAGACTTCCGTATTTATCTTGTTGATAATGCCAAGCCAGTTTCATTGCCTGTTAGGCACATGGCCCCGCGAGAAAGAAGAGAGCTTAGCAAGCAAGTCAAGGAGTTGCTTGAGAAAAATTTCATTAGACGAAGCATTTCTGAATGGGGTGCTCCTGTGGTATTCACTACTAAGGCGGATGGTTCGCTTCGTCTATGTGTTGAATGTCGTGAGTTAAACAAGCTGACAAAGAAGAATAGGCACCCGTTACCGAGGATTGGTGATCTCTTTGAACAGATTGTAGGTGCTTCTGTTTTCTCTCAACTCGATCTAGCCACCGGATTCCATCAGCTTAGAGTGGCTGAGGATAGTATTGACAAGACTGCGTTTAGGACTCCAGATGGATTCTTTGAATGGCTTGTCATGCCGTTCGGTTTGACTAATGCACTCGCATACTTCGTTGATTTAATGAGTAGGGTGTTTAGGTAGTTCCTTAACAAATTTGTGGTTGTCTTCGTGGATGATATTCTGATCTTCTGTAAGGACGAGGAAGAGCATGCTACACATCTCAAGGAGGTTGTGGATACGCTTAGAGCTCATCAGTTAAAAGCCAAGTTCTCCAAATGCCATTTTTGGAGAAGGGAAGTTCGGTTCCTTGGGCATATAGTTTCTAAGCAAGGCATAGCTGTGGATCCCGCTAAAGTAGTGGCGGTACAAGACTGGAAAGTTCCAAAGAATGCAACTGAAGTGAGAAGCTTTCTCGGTCTGGCAGGATTTTATAGGAAATTCATTAAGGACTTCGCTAAGATTTCATCCCCTCTTACTAAGTTAATGAAGAAGAACTTAGTCTTTGCATGGGACTTAGAGTGTGAGCTTGCTTTTCAAAGGCTCAAGAAAGCCCTCACCACAGCTCCAGTTCTAGCATTACCCGATGGAGGGAAGTTGTTTACCATGTACACCGATGCATGTGGCACAGGATTAGGCGCTATCCTGATGCAAGAAGGGAGAGTGATATGCTTTGGGAGTAGGCAACTCAAAGTTCATGAGAAGAACTATCCCACTCATGATTTGGAGTTGGCAGCGATCGTCTTTGCACTCAAATCTTGGCGCCATTATCTTCTAGGTGAAAGGTTTGAGTTATATACTGATCACAAGTCGCTCAAGTAGCTCTTCTCGCAGAAAGATTTGAATCTAAGGCAGCAGAGGTGGATGGAATTCTTGGCATCATATGACTTCGATATAGCTTATACCCCTGGCAAGGGTATTGCTGTGGCGGATGCGCTAAGTAGAAAAAGGTTGACTTTGAGTCCCTTGATTATTGAGATGAAGAGCCTAGATTTCTTGGCAACCTTTGATTTTACACCTGCTATTGAGTCGATGACTGGTTCGTTAGCATCCCTTGAGCTTAGACCTACACTTCTTGATCAAGTTGGGACTTCACAGAGGGAAGACCCGCAAATAGTCGAGATCATGGACAAGTTGATCGTGGTGATACGTCAAGTCACCTCGCTAGATATACTATTGATGACAAGGGGTGGCTAAGGCGTGACGGAAGACTATGTGTCCCACAAGTGGGAGACTTAGTAAATAATGTTCTTGAGGAGGCGTATCACTCGAGGATGACCATACATCCCGGAGGGGATAAGATGTACCGGGGTATGAAGCGCATTTTCTTTTGGGTTGGGATGAAAAAGGATGTTGCAGAGTTTGTTTCTAGATGCATTGTTTGCCAACAAGTAAAGGCCGAGTCGAAGAAGCCCAGTGGACTACTGCATCCATTGGAGGTCCCGCAATGGAAGTGGGAAAGTATCTCTATGGATTTTGTGGATGGATTGCCGAGATCAAGGAAGGGGAATACTAGCATATGGGTCATAGTGGATAGACTCACGAAGAGCGCTCATTTCATTCCAGTGAAGAGCAAGAGGACCGCATCATGGCTAGCATCTGTTTATCTTCGAGAGATAGTGCGATTGCATGGAGTTCCTTCTAGCATAGTTAGCGATCGTGACCCCATCTTCACTAGCCAATTTTGGAATAGTTTGCAAGAAGCGAGGGGTACACGATTGAATCTAAGTACAACATATCACCCACAGACGGATGGTCAGACCGAAAGGGTGAATAGGGTACTAGAAGATCTGTTGAGGCTATGCATTCTTGACTTTGGTGGCACTTGGGAAGACCACCTTCCTCTCGTAGAGTTTGCTTATAATAACAGCTACCAAGCAAGCATAGGGATGGCACCATTCGAAGCTTTGTATGGGAGGCCGTGCAAGTCACCAACATGTTGGTGGGAGACGACGGATAAGCTTATACATGGGACCGACATGATAAGGGACACATCCGAGAAGGTTGAGTTGATTCGAAGGTGGATGAAAACGGCCCAAGACAGAAAGAAATCCTATGTAGACAAGCGAAGGACAGACTTAGAGTTTGAAGTTGGAGATATGGTCTTTGTGAAGGTTTCTCCCTTGCGAAATGTGGTTCGTTTTGGAGCAGTTGGAAAGCTAGCACCAAGGTTCGTAGGACCCTTCCCTATCATCGAGAAGATTGGGCAAATGGCTTATAGGGTGGAATTGCCCGATAAGCTAGCTGGAGTGCACAATGTCTTTCATGTCTCGCATCTCCGAAAATGCCTACATGAATCAGCCGAAGTAGTTGAGCCTAGCATTCTTGAAGATGTGGAGGTAGAGAAAGAGGCAACCCTGTGGCGAGCTCCGATTCGTATCTTGGGAATGGAGATCAAGAAGCTGAGGAATTGAGAAGTCAAGTTAGTAAAGGTTCAGTGGAGTGAAGCCGATGAAGATGCAACTTGGGAAACCGAGGAGAAGATGCGTGGGCTTTATCCATATTTTTTTTGAGGGTGCATTCCCAATCTCTTTTCCTAGTTAGCATATCTTTCTTTTGCCATCCATGTTTATCTTTTTATTTCGTTAATCTTGTCATGAGAACCTTAGGAAGAAACCCTTTGGATGAAACATGCATTTGAAACATGTTATGCTTGATGGTCGCAAATGGTTGCAAGTGTTTGCAAGTGGTCACTCGTGGATGCATGATACACGTTAGGCACTAAGATCGGCTCACACACTTTCATATTGCATATGCATGAGTGTTTATGCTTATTCATGGATGAAACTTGTTATGCTATCACGTGGATGTTGCATATGAATGAATGTTATGTGCACTCATGTAGAGATTATAAATTATGTTAGGAATTTGCATACATTTGGACTCATTTCACTAACATATTCTGCATTAAGGAGGTTTACTGAGTCAGTAACCGCCTGATTTTCGCATTAGATAGGTGCATATACACACACTTTTGCATATGTTCATACAACATTAGAAATCTTTTAACGACAATGATTACTTGTGGATGATGTTTTGAGTAGATGGATGATGGATAGTAGGATATGTTCTTCCTAATTTGGAGATTTCGGGGACGAAATCCTTTAAGGTGGGGAGAATGTAACAACCCGAATTTTTATAACATGATAAAACAAGAAATCAGGGAAGAATTAAATTATAAGTTAAGAATCAATGGGAATAGGCTACGCCATTGCGTTCGTCTCGAAATTCTGCTTGAAAACGAGTCCGAAATTTCGAAAATCGGAGTCCGTATGACCAAGTTATGGCCCATAGAAGATTTCAGAAAATTCAAAATTCAGCCCGAAATTCAAATTCAGCCCCAAACAGACTGGGCGGGAAAATTTCCCGCCCATCCCCAGGTCGACTGGGGGGTCGACTGGGGGGTCGACCTGCCCAGCCCCAGGTCGACTGGGCAGTCGACCTGGGTGTCGACCTGGGGGTCGACCTCCCTGGTCGGCCATGTTGGCCTGGTGCACCTGCTTGCTCCTTTGGGTCTGTTCAGTTGGCCTATGACAAGATTTGATGGTTCAGATCTAAACTAGGGTTAATCCTATGGCCTAAACTTGCCACTACTCCTATAAAAACACCCTAAGACCTAGCCTAAACCACCACAAATCATCCTAACAACTAAGTGCTGCAAATATGCTCCCTAATCATGGCCTCCATCTTCATCTTGAGAGCTTGAGAGTTCTAAACTAGATCTAAGGCAAAGGAGCAATCTTTCTTCATCAAATCAAAGGAGCTACTTATTTCTCAAGGCTTTGTGTGGAGCTTATTATTATTTGGAGATTTCTAGTGTTGCTACATCATTCCTAGAGTTTCTACAACGTCTCTATGTTGTTCTGTTTTGTTCTAGTTCTCATAGCCACGATTTGTAAGCCCCACTCTACTCTTAGATTTAAACTATGAAATTAATATGAACATGTAGCAAGTTGAAATGGGATTTTTGTGTAATACTTGTCTTGGGCCTATCATTGTATGCATAGATCCATTCATGACTCTTTTGATCTATGATTGTGGAACTATCATGAACCTAGTACCGTTCATCTTGATTTTTGGGTAGAAAGCTATGAGCTTTATTTGGGGATTATGCATAATGCAACATAGAACCCCTCATAACCTTGATGTTAACCTGCCTATGATGTTAAACTACATGCTAGTCACAAGTTTATCACTCTATGTCAACTATTACCATGTTACCACCCTATTTGCTAAGTTTGATGTCATACATGTTTTGAGGTCAATAATCCTATATGCTAGTTGTGATGAACACCTTTGCCTCAAATATCATCATGTTTAACTTATGACCAACTTTACTACCATATGCCCATCTTTGTCATATTGTTATGTTCCCCTTCTTGATCTATTTGTATTGATGCGAATTTATGTGCGATAGGAATACGTTATGGGTAGTTAGGCGAACTTGAAATGACATGAATAACATGACTTGAAATGTGACATGAAAATTGATTATGCTTGAAAAATTGAATGTGGTCATGACATGTAGAAAACCATGAAGTGGCCAACTCGAGGTTGGGTTGAGTTTGTAGCATAAATCTGCCCGGAACCGCCCGACAAATCCAGTGGCTACAAACAATTGGACCCAATGTGAGTAGTTGGTCATATCGCGCTTGAAACCCAAGGTTAGACTAGGTTGTGGTGTAAAGCTGGCCGGACCCGCCCGGCACATCCAGTAACCACAACAAAGTCTAATGTAAGAGGTTGGGCGCATTAAGTTAATTAATGCCACATGATAGGGTTAAGTCATGAACCACTTGGATACACTTAACCAACTTGATACATGATTGAATACGGTTAACCACACTTAACCCGTTAGAAACCCTAGTTACATGGTCCTTTTCACCAGTAACCCTCTTGGATGTATCACGATACCCTAGGGACTAGGCTAGGGCGGGGCACGATTACTGGGCTGATTGTAAGCGACCAGAAGGACGGCTGAGTAGGTGCGCCAGTGTAGGTTCAGGCGGGTTATGGTCGTGCACATAGTCCGTAGTTGAAAAACAAACAGACACGGGCACCAGTAGGTTTAGACTTTGCGTGCTTGATTTGTGTCAGTGGTTGGCACCATAAGGCTTGATACACCCTAGGGTGGACCTAGCACAGTTGACTACATTCCGTGATTGGGCCGTATGACACCGACAATCGACGAGTTAGGCTTATAGGGAGCCGATCGACTAGATCGTATAGTTGGACCTTGACTTGGGTCATCTCATGATATTGGGCCAAGGGATCATTTCTCGTTTATACTTGACATGGGTTAGAATACTAGTACTATTGGTGCAAAACTAAACCTTGTATATGCGATGCCACACTTGATCAACCTTGTTATCTATTTATCATGCCAGTTAGTTACCATCTTTATGTTTCATCTCAGTTTCTCATGTCTAGTTAACTTCATTAGTTTTTATACTAATAGTAGGTAGGACTTACCAGTCTTTATGACTGACCCTTTTTCTTTCGCCTCTTTTCTTCCGTTCCCCCTCCCTGGTTCTTAGGGAGCGAACACTAGTGCTTAGCTTGGACATTTGGCTTGCTTTCTTGACAGCTCATGTACGGTTTGGATTTGAGCTTGCTATGGCTTCACCACATCTATTTTGGGGATAGTTTACTTTATGTTATTTTCAGTTTATGTTTCTAGACTTGTGGTAGTTGGAAAATGATGACTAAGTATTTTGATGTAAGTTGACTTTGGTTTTGAAATGGTTAACCATGGTTTTTAAATTTCTACCGCTGCTTTGCTTATTTATTTATCTATGTTCTGTCTTGTGATATCTCTGTGCATGTTTACCTAGACAACACCCCTCCAAAGCTAGTGCAATCACTCGTGAGTGACCCTGGCGGAGGTGGGGTGTTACATCTCTTAAATGGCGACATTCGTTAGTGGAGTGACCATGAACTTGGTGGAAGAGGCAGAACTTTCCAGTTTCCCGTTCTTTCTCCGTCGAATCCCTCGGGGGAGGCCTCTTGTACTGGAGAACATTATAAGTATCCATAAAGATGTTCTCTAGTGTATCATTTAACGGTGTGAAGTACTCAAATGGCCTGGATCGAGGCCTTCTTTGGGAATCATTCCCCCGGTTCCCCTTCCGACTGTTATTTACCGACTGGTGCCATTTTTATTTCCGACATTTACCTCTACTCTCCCTGTGTTGTCTCCTATCTGCTTAATGGCCACATTACTCTGTATATCTTCTTTGTCGGCAGCCTTCCTTTTCCGGTTGGCATATATTTCTTCCTGACGTAGGAGAATATTAGTTTTTTCATAGAATATCTCTCTAGTCAGTGGCGGCTTGCCAGCTAGGTACCTTACGAATTCAGTATCTTTGTCCACCCCATCAATTATGGCCAACAAGACAGTATGTTCGTGAGGGTCTCTGACCTCTGTGACAGCTAGGTTGAAACGATCCAGGTACGACCTCAGAGTCTCATCAGGACGTTGTTTCATAAGGGATAACTCCATGACATTTTTAGATCTCTGAGCGTGAAGCCGAAATTGGCTCACGAATCTTTCACACAGTTCCCTGAAACTGGATATTGATCGTGCTGGCAGGCAGGTAAACCATAGTACTGCCACATCTTCCAGGAATATCGGGAACGCTTTACACTTTACGGCGTCGGAGGCTGTAACGACATTCATGGACCATGAGTATCTCATCAGTTGTTGGACTGGGTCTGTCCTGCCGGTATAACGATTCATAGTTGGCATATTGAAACGCCTCGGGAATGTAACCTCCAATATGTTGTCGGTAAAGGGCGTGTGAGTACGCTCTATACCACAATCTTTGTTTCTCTGTCCACGGCTGTCCACCATGATCTACCTAATCATTGCTTCAACCTCGACATGCGTCACCATAGATTCTAGATTGGCACTCCTGGCTCTGCGGGGCCCTCGATCGTTCCTTCGGCGGGCTGCCAAAAAGTCTGGAACCTGAACAGAGCTCCCCTGTCCCCTGTTACCATGGTCAATAACGTGGCGAAAGGGTTACGGTGGTCGATTCTCAGCAGGCTCATTAACAATCTACATTCTAGGGAATGATGCCGGGTTATTCAGATTATGGTCGACATGTCCTAGGTTTAGTGTTGCTTCTTCTCGGGAGGGCAGCGATTCAAATCGAAGCTGTTCTATATTTTCAGCCCTTTCCAATGGTCGCCGTGGAGGTCTTGGAGATTCCCCTGACGAAGAAGAGTATTCTGGGGTAAGAGGTCAAGCTGGCGGAGGTGCCCTTTACCTCAGAAGATCATCAATGTGCCTATCCATAGCGGCCAGGTTCTGTCTTAGTTCAAAGCTCTCTTGCCTTTGAGCGACTAATTCATCATTTGTCCTATCCAACATTTCAATGATGCGAAGAGATCTCCTTCAGTAGATGGGTAGTAGGGTTGAAATGATTACCAACATTCTCTCTTATACGTAAAGAACCCGAGCCAGGTCAAGCAAATGCACCAGCGCGAGCATAACGAGCTATAATTTCCTTTCTTGATTGAGATGTGGTCCTGTGGTTAGAGGGGTTCGTAGTCCCTTCTAGCACCCAGTTCGTGACTCCCTCATCAGGCTCCTGATTCATGACATTCCTCTGGACTTGGCTCATGGAAGCTCCTGCATGGCGGCTCGTGGAAGCATTCTGGATGCGGGTCGTGATGCCCCCATCGGGTCTGGTCACCCCCACGCCATCACGAACCGAGATCTCCTCCTCGGCCTGCTCGTGCATACTTTCTTTAGTGGCTTTGTTTGCAGCTTCATTTGCTTGTGAAACTCGTACTTCCTTAGACTTCTTTCCAGCCATGATATCTAGGCTTTGCTGAAATCTTCAAAAATCGAAACAGTGTGGTTTTGGACTGTTTTCTTCGGACTTGAATATCCAAACAATAGAGTAACAATCCAATATGCTGAGACTTCTTTCTCAGTGAAAGAACCAAAATGTTAGAACCAAATTTGACTGTTACACCTAAATAGTTCAGATTTGCACTCAAAAAATGAAGAAAAAGTGGAGAATACACGAGATTTATAGTGGTTCGGCGTTAACGGGCCTACGTCCACATTATATCTTTTTGATTACATGTAGAATGCAAGTACAATCAATGATTTCCCTCAATCTCACAATTACAATGATAATTCACTCAATAATTTTGTAATAACACTTACCAGAAATAATGGAGGAGCAATAATGGTGATAACAATACTTAGAATTGCCAAAAAAGATCCTGAAAAAGCCAAGCGTTGGGCTATTTATAGGTGATATCTGCAGACGGGTCGTGGTCACACGTGGCAAAAATCCTGAGGATCTCGGGCTGGTTCGTGGCTTGAGGAAAAAGTGGTCAAAATGGCCGTTATGGACAGATGTCGCGAGATCCGGGCCTTTGGGTCGTGGGAGACCATGTCACTGCCTTCATTCCTTGACCACGAGGATCGAGTCGTGGAGACGGATCGGGTCGTTCTTGGGTGTCACGAGCGGGAGATCGTGATAGGGTGTCACGAACTGAAGATAGTAAGGGTGACCACGAACATGTTTGGTTGGCTCTAGGAAGGAAACTTCGTATTGGGCTTGTGTATGAGCCTTTGTGGCTTGGTTCAAAAGCTAGCCAACGAGTAATAAAATAGATACGTTGTTTGTACAATGAATGTCAACTATATATAAATGTAATTTAGTGCATGGATTGAAAATATTATTATATTTTAAAGGAATGATTAATTAAAATAAATTGATTATTTAAAATAAAAAGATTGTAATTAAATTAAACCAATTTAATGGAATTAAAAGTACACTTAATTGGATTTAACTAAAATTGAAACCAGATATTGGAAATTAGTGTAATAATTAACTTTGAATTTTATATGTGAATTCATTTTAAATTATAGTAAATTTTTTTGAGTAACCAAAACGATAAAATTTGCTACTTTTGAAACTTGAATAGCAATGAAAGTTAACTAATTTAATATAATTAATGTTCAACGGAGATTGGTAAACAATAATGAATTTGAGATTTTAATGTATGTAAATTGATGGAAGCCCTATTTTGAAATTGGATTTAAATGGGTAACTTTTGGAATTAAATTAAAGAATGGTATCATACTGAGATTTTGTTACCTATAAATAATCTTTTCCTAAAACCCAACTTCTGATTTCTACCTCAATAAAACAAATCGTATCCTTTCATTTCCTTTTCTTCTTTTGCTCAAACAATAAATGCCATTCCCCTCTTATCTTTAACCAATTTTATAAAACCAGATTCTCCATGAAATCAAAAACCAGTTGATTCGTTGAACTCATATCGACAAGAGCTTCGATTTTATGCTATTATTTGAGAGTGCGATGTCATTTTGTGAGATCAACATTTTACAGCACATGAGGACTAAATTAGGGTTGGGATTTGCTGGCAATATAGAGATCGATCCGTGAATTCATGATAGGATTTGGATCCATGGAAAAAAATAACACCTAGTGACAAAATTTGAGTGAAATCAGAGAAAATTAGTATCGAGACCTATAGCAAGGTGTGCATACAGGTGATGAGGACGGAAATTGGGGATGGCCTAGATTGGAGTTATGGTGATGGAGAGGTCGGGTTCGGAAAGAGAAGTACGCTAGAGAAATCTGTTTGGCGAGTGGCGAACCTGTGCTCCGTGTCACTACAATGCATGCACGGTTGGAATGGGTTCAACTTTTCTTTTTACTGTAGCATTTAAGAAGATGGAATCGGAAGAAAAATAGGTGAGGTGGTTTTTTTATCATTTTATTTCAATGTGTATTCAAATTTATATACTTCAGTCAAAGTCTAGTGGTCCAGTGGTTAAGAACACCATGAGTTTCTGCATGTAGTTTGCAATGGCACTGGTTCGAATCCCAACGACCACAATACCGAGACATAGTGCATGGCTACTTTAAACCGGTTAACCAAGAAGGCACGGTATACATAGTCTTCGTGTCCCCAAAGTTTAGTTTTTTCGCACAGAAGTAAAAAATAACTTCCTAGTAAAGGGTTTTGGAACAAGTGATTATAACAATGGCGACAGATCTCGTTCTTTCACAATCCCTCTCCGTCTAAATCAACATCTTAACCTCTCCGCCGTTCTACTCCATCCACCTCCACCTCGTCGATGGTCAAAAGCAAAAAGCAGCAATCGCGATTCACCTCTGAATCTCGTTCTCCAAAATCCAATACTAGATCTGGTCGCCGCTATAACCTAATCTCCTCCTCCTTACTTGATTCTGAAATGGATGTTGTCGATGTTGACGAGTCCGAACATGCTCCGACAAATTCTAAACCCAGATCTGCTCTGGATACAGCTGTCACTCTGTCAAACAATGCTTCAATGGCCAATCTGATTCGCAACATCATGACAGCTCCTAGGTCATCACCTGAACTTCTAGTAGTAGCAGGTCCTTCAACTCTATCTTCGCTGATTGTATCTGCTGATCCTACATGGCCCCCCAATCAAGGTAATACTCTAAAACAAATTGTATTGGGTGAAACTGCCGGGAATGGTGAAACTGTAATTGGAACATCTAACACAGAGAAAGCAAGCTCTGATGTTTCACTGGGGAGTATTGTTTTGAGTGATACTGATGTATCTGGAACTGCTGTTTGTTGTGAGAAAGCAAAATCTGTTGTTTTCCCTGAACTTGCGGAGCGCACGCATGATGCTCGACCAATTGCTAAACCTGCTTTTGCACCATGGACATCATGATCTGGCTCCTTACCGAACTGTGCTGGTGACTATGAACTGATACATTTCAATATTCCTGGCGTACTATCCGGCCCAGCACCTCCACCTGAAATACTACTGGAAGCTAAAACTTTTTGGAAAGATCACATTGTCGGGTTTTTCTTGGATTCCAAAGTGCCAAATTTTGACATGCTAGCTGCTTGCCGCTGGGCTTGGCGGCTTCACGGACAACTACGAATTTCTCTTGTCAATGGCATGTATTATCTAAAATTCTCATCAAATGAAGAAAAACTCAGGGTCTTAGAAGCAGCTCCTGCAATTATTAGAGGAAAGTCGTTTACAGTCACTCCATGGAATCCATCAGTGGACAAAGCAAGAGATCAGGTCCTCTCTATTCCAATTTGGGCCCAATTTAACAATGTGCCTTTGGCACTCCAAGCTCTAATTGGGCTCAATTGGCTTGCATGCCATATTGGCAAGCTCAAATGCTTTGACTCTAATACGGTAGCCAGAAGAAATCTTGTTTTTGCTAGAGCGCTGATTGAAGTTTCTCCATGCAAGCCTCTTCCTACGTAGTTGATGGTTTGCATTGAAGAGCATTTTTATTATGTTGATGTAACATATAAATGGAAACTGGAGATATGTAGCACTTGCAAATCTTTTGGACATGTCATGCAAAGAGTGATAGTATTCAGACTGAGTGGATAACTTTACTGCGTGCACCTCCTAAGGTAGTGTTGAAGATCCCTTTACTATAGTTCCAATAGAAAGTCAAATTTTTGATTGGAACAAATCGCAAAGGATTCTGAATCATTCTAAGACTGGTATGAAACATAAGTTAAGCGAGGGAACTTAATATATACATGTAGACGAGAATGACGAAGTTCGAAAGTTAATGTACCATGTTGAAGGTGAAGGGTTAATTCTAGCAAAGGAAGGTGAAGATGGAAAGAACAATGTGCAATTACTTCAGGACTCATTTTGGGACAGACGACATCTATATTCCGAGCTTTCTCCCTTGTATGTGTCGGATTTGGCTACCCACTTTGCTGAGGCCGTGATGGAAGTTTCTCCGTGTGATGCTGATAGGGCTAGACCCGGTTAGCGCATAGTAGACTTGACATATCTATCAAGCTCCTGTTTGTTTTTCTTTTTGTAGTCTAGCAGATGGCTAGCACCTGTGCTGTAAGCCTGTGTAGGTTATTGGTGGTCGGACCACCTAAAAGTCAATAGTTGATTGTCTACTAACAATCACCTGTAACTTTCTGTACTTTTGTTATTAGTTATAATAAAAGGTGTTTGTGGTCACCTTAAAAACCAGTCGGCTTTGCCAAAATAAATAAATTGTATAACTTCAAACATGTATAAATTTTTCATACAAAATCAGACTGACACGCGGTTTGTAGCTCTTCGTGATCGAGCTGGTTTGGATAAATTCAAAGAACGTAAAATTTTGGGCTAAATTTTAAATTTCAATCTTGTTTGAAATCAAAGGCGAGTGATTAAACTCACTCACACCTAACTAAAGTACTCGATTATTTGTTAAGTTAGAATTATGTTATGATATGATTTTATTGATTGTTGTTTGGTAATTAAACTTCCATATTTATGTTAACTAGCATCGATAGTGTAATTTAATTTAACTGTTAGTTTAAATTTTACAGTTAAGTTAAAATTTGACATTTTATTACTAGTTTAAAACCCATCATTTAATAATGAAATGACCCAAACTTGCCCTTGCAGGAAAGCCCGGATTGAGTTGAGAACACAACAAATCAGAACACAAACAAAAGAACATTTGATTGCTTATTATAACAATTTGCATCAGAGTACAAGAATATACAGAGTATGAATAAATAGTATACATCAGGAAAATATCAAAGATTAAAATTACAATACATAGCAGTGGAAAAATAATACATAATTACAACTGTAAGTGATATACGGATACAGAGCGTTCTGAATATAGCTCCACCTGTAAATCCAGTATCCTAGAAAAGAAAAATCTGCAAAACCAAAACTACTATGTAGAAAATAGGGGCACCCAGAGTTTAGGTTAAAACAATAAACTCCAGGTTAGTCATGTGACTAGTGTGAGAACTAAAACATTTATTTAAAACTTTACTTTAGAAATAAGGTAAATCAAAGGACATGCCGTAGAACACAGAATGGGTTTTCTCCTAAGAATACCAGTGCATATAACAAACAGCGCAATGCTTTTTGAAAAAATAAAGCTAATATAACACTCAGGTCCTATCACACAATGCAATGCAATGCAAGACGAAGGATAAAGTTTTCCCATATAATAGCCAAACATGCTTGGTACATTTAAAACAAATCATTTGAAACTATTATAAGTGCATAGTGTATAAAACAATTTCAAATATAAATGTATCAATCATAGACGGCATGGGTACCATCTATCAATTCGCCAATACTAGGCCCTACAATCAAAACCGAAATGACACGTATTGGAAATTGGATTTCCGTCATGAGTCGAGGCCAGGGATGGCTCCCCACCGATTCGTGACACTCTAGCAAATGTCTTAGGATTCCCCGCAGGGATCCTTGAATGTGGTTGGGCCAGTCCTCCCTTACATTTGAGGAATAGTTACTCTTGAACACATGTCTCCCAGTCTTAATGGACCTATCCATCAGCTCCGTAGTAACTGATATATCCGAGGCACCTCGCTATCCATCATTCACATAGGTAAAAATATAATAAATGTCTGGGCTCCATACCATGACACCACCCATAGCTAGAAAGAAACGTCATGTTCTCCCAACGGTCCGATCCCCTTTTTGACTCATACCGAGGTGTGAGGCTCGCGAATTAACGCTATACACAAAGCTATGCCCTTTAAGGCCGTGCTTTGATCATCAACCACAAGACTCTGCTTTTCAATAGAAGCCTTGGTCATTTGCATCTCAGCATGCCACACTGAAAATTCACGCCATGCAACTGATGTCTATCGATATATAACCTCTGAGCTCGTACGTCTCGGAGAAGGGCGTTAAGCAAGAGAATAAATTCTCCGCTGCCAAAAAGATATATATTTAATAGAAATAAATCAACAAAGAATAAAATCCAATGTCAGACACATATCCATTTACTAGTTCGTTCTAGGTCTAAACGAAACCGGAGGCACCTTAATCCTCGTTCCATATATCCAATACAGGAGAGAGGTCCCCGCATATCCGATCGATCTCCAAGTATGTCTGGACGATCACCACTTATTACATCGTCTTGGGTGTATAGCACAATCAAGACATCAGTAATCATCCAAACGATGCGAAGACCTCCGGTCTTTGACCACCGTCTTCATCGTTGACTTATCGTCGAATCAGTTATTCAGAATGGGTATATACCCGACCTTTCCGAATAAATCGCGTATATAATAAATAAGTGCTATAAAAACACAACGTACGCCTCATTCCAATCCAAAATATTCTTTTATTCAAATATTCTTATATTATTAGGGAAAGGTTCCCATTAATTTTATCAAAGATAAATTCTTTAAGTTTATTCTTTAATCTTCCTTTGGATATCAATTCAAACCAATTTAAGGTTTATCCAAACTAATCGGGCTTAGCGCACCTTACCGAAGTAATCATTTGTCTAATTTCCCAATCCCAACCTATTCATCCCATGGAGCAAAATTGATAATACTCCATATCTAACACCATGGTGTTATCGGTAAAATTAATTACCATTTCACGTTCAAATCTAATCAAAGATTTAGCTATCGCCTGGAGTAAAACTGTTGGTACTCAATTCTTGATCATTTCCCAAATTTGATAATTTAGATTATCACATTTTCATTTCAATCTAATTAAAGATTCATTAAAACTCCACTTGGTTTTAATCTTCCCAAAAATCAATACTAATGATTATTTAACTTTGAAAAAACCAAACATGCCGCATCGACAATCTACACCGTACTATTGATTTTTAGCTACATACAACCTTTGAGCTCATACGTCTCAGAGAAGGGTGTTAAGCAAGGGAATAAATTCTCTGCCACCAAACTGATATATATTTAGCAGAGATCAACCATACAGTTTGAAATACAATGTTAGACATGTAATCCTATCTTCAACTGGGTTAAAGAACTAATGTCATTTAAAACACAGTTCATGATAAACCCAAATCACATTCCATTAATTATGGAATCTTCATGGAAAATAGATCAATATATAATCGATATCAATTTCTGTATCCGACTAATAATGTAAATGGAATAACGACAAAGCCTTTTAAATTCCATATATATTAGCCATCCTCCTCCACAGAAGCTCACTTCGATTATTACCAAATCGAATTCCATTCATTTCCAATTTAATATATTAAACTGGAAAACTTTACTTTGGAAAATTCCCGTTAAATCTTAATAAAAAGATTTATAAATTCCAAATCACATTTCATTGTAAATCGGGTTAAAGAACGAATGTCGTTAAAACATAGTTCATGATAAACCTAATTCACATTCCATTTTATTCCAATTAAATGTTAATTAACTAGAAACTCTAATAATCTTAATTAAAAGATTTATCCTTTTCACATAGGATCTAAGAATAGTGTTTTTTAAGACACCATTCACGACAAACCCAAAATCCAATTCGATATCAAATACAAGGCTCTGAATAGAAATTATATCGGCTTATATTCAATATCCAATTCTGAAATCAACAAATATTGTATTGGGAATAACGATATATATCTTCCAAATTCCTCCACAATATCTGTATAATCATGGAAACGAATATCGAAATATTACGAAGATAATTTTGATTCAAATCCAGTCCAATTCATATATTGGAAATTCTTATTATTTTTAAAACCATTCCAAATCCAATTTATTTAAAAGTATTGGACTATAATTCTAGTTCATAACTAGTTCATTTTGATAAAAATATATTTTTATCTTTTCAAATGTGGAATTTTTCATTCAAATTCTTTCCAAATCATTTATTATGATTTTCACAAATTATTGATATTTTTAATAATTTTATTAAGGCCATTTTATTCGATTTCCATAAACGGTCATCGAACTGCACTTATAGCGACCATTTCCAAATTTGATTTGGACATAATTCCAAATCCAAGCATTATATTTCAAATCTCTTAGGTTCATTGGAAAGCTCTTTTCAATATGAACCCAAGGTTATGGTTTTAGGAGAATCCGACGGTTGGATCTCCCGTAATTTTAATTCAAAGTCAACGGTCGAAATCCACGAACGGCCGCGACGCGGCGCGTTCTTTTCTGGCCATTAAATATATATTATATATATATATTTCATCGATTTCCATTTTAAACGTATTTTATAAATCGTTTTAATTTTTTTTTAAATGATTTCAACTTCATATTCAAGTTTAAATCAAAATTGAATATTCCATATCATTAATATATAATCGATAATATGTAAGGACCCGTAACTTCCCCGGTAAGGAAAGAGCGGATACTTTGAGAACAACACACAAAAGAACGCAGACAGAAGAACATTTCATTGTATATTACAACAATTCCTTCAGATTACAAGAATATATAGAGTATAAATCAATATTACACTTTCGATAAATATCAGAGATTACAATACATTACGTAGCAGCGGAAAATAATACAAAATACAACCGAAGAAGATATACAGATACAAAGCTTTCTGGATATCGTTCCAGCTATACATCAGAATCCTGTGAATATAAATCTGCAAAACCAAAACTACTAGCTGCCTGTGTAAAAATAAGGGCACCCAGAGTTTAGGTTAAAACAATAAACTCCATGTCAGTCATGTGACTGGTGTGAGAACTAAAACAGTTATAAATCTTTATTTTAAAGTTAGGTAAATCAAGGGACCACGCCGTATAACACGGAACGGGTTTCCTCCCAAGAATACCAGTGCATATAACAACAACGCAATGCTAAATAAAGAAAAATGAAGCTATTATAAGACCCAGGTCCTATCACACAATGCAACGCAAGCCGGGGGATAGGGTTTTTACCTTATTAGAGCCAAAGAATGCGTGATACGTGAAATTTTATCTTTTTATTTTTAATCAGACTCCAACCGCAAATTATTAAGAGAACGATTCCCTAAGTATTAACCCCGAAGGCCGAAACCAACATCAGATCAATACTCAGGAGACCACTCGTCTTAGCTCGTTTCCAGTTAGTTTCTGATTTTATATACAATCATAAATATCAATCATAGGCGGCATGAATGTCCCATACCACTATGTCGCCATATATAGGTATACAATCAAAACCGCAAAATATCGTATTGGAAGTTGGGTTATCATTTATGGTACGAACCGAGGCAAAAGATAGTCCTCACCGATTCGGGACAATCTAGCCCATGTCTCAGGAACAGAACGCATCGTCCCTTAGATCGTCAGGGGCGGTCCACACAGAGTGGATTATTATGCCTGAACAATACGTCTCCCCGCCCTATGGGGCGTAAACGAGCCAACGAATGACTCGATCGGCTTCACATAGTCACCGATATGTCCGAGGCGCCTCCCAAACCAACAACCACATAAGTCAAAATCGTCAGGGCGTGTAAAACCACTGACGCCACTTCTAACTAGAAGGAAACGCATGCCCTCCCTAATGTCCTCTCCCGTTTCTGGTTCGTACCGGGTGTGAAACTCGCGAAGTAAACGTTACACAAAGCTATGCCACAAAGTCCATGCTTTGATCATCCACCACAAGACTTTGCTTTTCATAAGAGGCCTTGATCATTTGCCACTTAGGCATGCCACACAAGCAATTCACTCCATGCGATGGATATCCATCAATATATAACCCCTGAGCTCGTACGTCTCAGAGAAGGGCGTTAAGCAAGAGAATAAATTCTCCGCCGCCAAACACACACACATATATATATATATATATATATATATATATATATATATATAAAATAGAAATCAATCACACATAATAAAATCCAATGTCAGACACACAGTCCATTTACAAGTCCGTTCTGGGTCTAAACGAAACCGGAGGCACCTAGTACCCCGCATGTCCATCGATCACCAAGTACGTCTGGACGATCACTTGTTAACTTATGGTTAGGGGATTGCTCACTTGTTAACTTATGGTTAGGGACTTATTGAAATGTGATGTGATTTTGGGGTTTATCGTGAACCGTGTTTTAAATGACACTAATTCCTTAACCCAATTAAAGATTAAAACTAAAGGGAGTTTTAATGAATCTTTAATTAGATTGAAAAGATCGAGAATGGAGTATCACCAGTTTTGCTCTAGGTGATAGTTAAATCTTTAATCAGATTTGAACGTGAAATGGTAATTGAATTTACCAATAACACCGTGGTGTTAGATATGAAGTATAACCAGTTTTACTTCATGGGATGAATAGGTTGGGGTTGGGAAATAAAATAAATAATTACTTCGGTAAGGTTCGTTAATCCCGACTAGTTTGAAGTAATATTCAAAGGAAGATTAAAGAATAAATTTAAAAAAATTATCTTTGATAAAATTAATGGGAACCTTTCCCTAAGAATGTGAAATCTAGAAACTAACTGGAGATTAGTTAAGTAGAATGGTTTCCTGTGTATTGATATGATGTTGGTTTTGGCCTTCGGGGTTAATATTTGGGGAATTGTTCTCTTACTAATTTACGGTTAGTGACTGATGAGCTGGAATGAGGCATATGTTGTGTTTGTGTAACACGTATTTATTATGTACGTGAGTTATTCAGAAAGACCGGGTTCATCCCATTCTGAATAACTGATATGACGACAAGTCGAAGATGAAGACGATGGTAGAAGACCGGAGGTCTTCACGTCGTTTGAATAATTACCGATGATCTTGATTGGGCCGTACACCCAAGAGGAGGGAATAAGTTGGTACAAGTGAGCAATTCCCTAAGAATTAACCCCGAAGGTCGAAACCAACATCAGATCAATACCCCAGAAACCATTCAACTTAACTAATCTCCAGTTAGTTTCTGATTTTCTTAACTCCATTGGGTCTAAGAACAGTATTATTGAAGATACCGTTCACGACAACCCAAAATCACATTTCATTGATTATCGGGTTAAAGAACAAGTGTTATTTAAACACTGTTCACGATAAACCCAAAAATCAATACCAATTCAACTCCAATTAAATACTATTTAATCGGTACACTTCATCAAATCTAAATAAAAAGATTTAACCTTTTTCTCAACTGGGTTAAAGAACAGTGTTAATGAAGACACCATTCACGACAAATCTAAATCACATTTGATATTAAATACAAGGCTCTGAATAGAAAATATATCGGCTTATATTCAATACCAAATTCTACTCAAATATCATATTGGAAATAACGATATATATATAGATCTTTCAAATTTCCATAACAACATCTGTATAATCACGAAATCCAACATCGAAATGTTCCAAAGACAATTTCGATTCAAATCCATTCCAATTCAATTATTGGAAATTCAGGTTACTTTTAAAACCCTTTTCAAATCCAATTTATTTATTTAAAAATAAATAGAATTATAGTTCTAGTTCAAAACTAGTTCATTTAGATAAAAATCTGTTTTCATCTTTTCAAATATGGAGTTTTTCATCCCGATTCTTCCCAAATCATTTCTTATGATTTTACACAAATTATTGATATTTTTAATAATTTTATCAAGGCCCGTACAGTTGATTTCCACCAACTGCCATCGAACTGCACTTACATCGATCTTTTCCAAATTTGATTTGGAAATAATTCCAAATCCAACCATTAGATTTCTAATTTCTAATATTCGTTAGAAAGATCTTTTCGATACGAACCCAACGGTTCCAGTTTTAGGAGAATCCGACGGTCGGATCTCCCGTAATATCCGTTCGAAGTCAATGGTCGAAATTCGCGAAATGCCGCGGCGCGGTGCGTTCTATTCTGGCCATTATATTATATATATAATATATACTTCGTCGATTTCCTTTTAAAACATATTTTATAAATCGTTTTAAATTCGTTTTCAAAATGATTTCAATTTCATTTCAAATTCAAATCAAAATTGAATTTTTTTCCTTATAAATTCATTTTAAATTCATTTCAAATTGATTTCAATTCAAATCGATTTTTAATTCAATTTCAGTTCGTTTTCAATTCAATTCAATTTCAACTCTAATTCATTTCTATTCAATTTCAATTCGAATTCATTTCCATTCAATTTCAATTCGAATTCATTTCAATTCAATTTCAATTCGAATTCAATTCCATTCAATTTCAATTCGAATTCATTTCTATTCAATTTCAATTCGAATTCATTTCTATTCAATTTCAATTCAAATTCATTTTTGTTCAATTTCAATTCAATTCGAATTCAATTCTATTCAATTTCAATTTAATTTGATTTTCAAAGTTACTTTAATTCGAATTTCAAAGTCACTTTCAATATTCATTGGAAAAAAATCAATTTCAATTCGAATTCATTTCAATTCAATTTCAATTCGAATTCAATTCCATTCAATTTCAATTCGAATTCATTTCTATTCAATTTCAATTCGAATTCATTTCTATTCAATTTCAATTCAAATTCATTTTTGTTCAATTTCAATTCAATTCGAATTCAATTCTATTCAATTTCAATTTAATTCGATTTTCAAAGTTACTTTAATTCGAATTTCAAAGTCACTTTCAATATTCATTGGAAAAATGAATAAAATCAATATAAATATCGTTCGCGTCAAAATGATGTCAATCTAATCAACATGGCTTCATATCTTTCTATTTTCAAATATTCTATTTCAAATATTTCTATTCAAATATTTCTATTTCAAATATTTCTATTTCAAATATTTCTATTTCAAATATTTCTATTTCAAATATTTCTGTTCAAATATTTCTTTTTCAAAACTGAAATAAGGCCAAATCAATTACCATATAATGTTAATTATATGGGTTTTCTACAACACATGTATATAGGTTTTCTAAAACTGAAATGAGGCATAAACCGTACCGCAATGTGGAAACCGCCCAGACCGAACCGTAAAAACGGTGCGGAAAACCGCACCAGATTCTCTTTCTAGAGCTAACAGCCCAAACCGAACTGACTCGCATGATACAGTTCGGTTGCGGTTTGAACTTTTACCAAACCGTATTAAACCGAACCGAACCGCATAGCTACACCTGCAATGTTATGATAAAAAAATTAACAAATTCCTACCTAACTTTTAATTTAACGCTGTATATTCTATTTTCAACGTATGATGTAGTTATATTAATTAAAGATAACACTATGCGTGTTAACCTTCAGATGACACAACGTCATAAAATCGTAAATTGTTTGTTGATGCAAGTAATTTTCTTGTTTCGTATTTAATATGGGTTCAAACCGGACCGAACCAAAACTGAACCGTATTACATCGAAACTGAACCGAAACCGAACTGTTTGAACGGTTAATATAATGGTTTGTATTTTTGATCAACCATTTGATGCGGTGCGGAAGCAGTTTGAGCTTCAAACCGCACCGAACCGAACCGCGCTCACCCCTAGTATATATCAACAATGACAAATAGTCAACCATCATCCAAAGTGCATTCTGCACTGTATAAGCATCAAATATAAATATTTAACGCTTATAACAGTTTGTCAATCAATCGATCGACATACAACTAATTATTGGGATTAGTGTATGTCATATATCATCCCAATACCCGTGTCAGGTTTCAAACAATCAAACACAGATTTTATTTGTGCAGTTGGGCGATGTGTGAAATTTATCATCCCAATCAATATCAGTCAAATGTGTGTATATAAACAAATCATTCGATTTGTTTATATTAATTTATTTCATTTCATATACACGTTAAAAATTCCATTTTTAACTATATAATATTTTTAACTATATAAATATTTTATTTCATTTCACATCACATTACACAATCAACCACACATCAAAATCAAACAAACAAGCATACAAGCCGTCCATGGTCTGTGGACGATGGGTGTCGGGTGCTACTAAACACCGTCTGCATCCTAGTATATGTTTTAAACTAGAAATAAATTAAAAGTGAGGAGTTCTCACCTTTGGGATCCACTCCGCCATTCTTTATTTCTAAACGGTTCAGATTCGCTCGACATTCCAACTCAACCATTTCACGCTGTTCACAATAAAAATCACATTTTTATTCTTGTACTGTTCATATAAAAATCACATTTTTATTCTTCTCTTTATATAAAAATCATATTTTTAATATCTCTGCTATATAAAAATCATATTTTTATTATCTCTGCTACTGTATATGTAAAAACCTAATTTTTATATCTGCTTCTCATATGACAAAAATTATATTTTCTTCTTCTATTCTAAAAACAATGTATAAACATCGCTATTTTATTTTTATCAAACACATTTTAAAAAAATCGTTATTTATATTTTGAATCGATGTATATTTTCTTTCATAAACAAAGTATATTTTATTTTCAAAAATCAATTCTATTTTATTTTAAAAACAATGGTTTTTATTTTCCAAAACAAAGGTTTTTAATTTCAAAACAACGGTTTTTAATTTCAAAAACAATGACATGTTTTTATTCTATTCTATATATTTTTATGGTTAAAACCATATCTATTTTTATTTCTAAACAACATTTTATTTTTATTTTTAAAAATAATGTATATTCACATTTTTAAAAGCCAATGTGTGTGTATATATTTTTAAATCAATGTAAAAAAAACTGAAATTAAACAATGCAAATGGGTATAAATAAAATCAGGAGATAAGCTCACAGTTCTTCATCGTCAGGAATTCACGCTACCCTCGAACCCATTTTCGCAGGTAGGGTTCCACATTAGCACGCTCTTCGAGGCATGAGGAGCCGATCCACCACCATCGAGCCTTGCGCCTCCACGTCAGCAACCCGTGCCCCAAAAACCCCACCGTCCGATCGCCTCTTTCCTCCCCTATTCTAGTTCGAGCGGGGCAACTGCAGGAGGAGAGTTCGGCCTCTATTTTGAACGAGACCAAATCTCAGTCATTCGATGCATTCGCCCCTCTTTGCCCTTCGTTTTGGTGGTTGGAGTTTTGACTTCGATTGTGTGGATTAGAAGAACGAGTGGGGGGAATCCTTGAGCATTCTACACGTCAGTTTTCTTCTGGCAGCTCCGGATTTTGAAATAAAGGGGTTAGGGTTTGTGAAGTGTAGGGTAGTTATATAAATAATTTATTAATTTTATTATTTTCTTCCGTAACAAGTAGGGTTTTTGTTCGAACTCCAAACGAACTCCACCGACTGTCGTCCATAGCCTATTACCCCCATTCCGAACACAATGGGATACGTATCGTAGGCCAATTCGATCGTTCGATCAGTTTTCGCCAAAATCAACATATAACTCTATATATTGAATTTGAATGCACATTTCAATTTACTGGGGCCACATATGAACTCTAAAAATTCTCGGAAAATATTTTCTAGTTTCGTATTGATGATACGGTCCTAACAAAACTAATTTCGTCGAATTCTGAGACCGTTTGAAAAATGGCCATTTTCCAGTCGATTAAAATCAACTAAAACTGGTCAAACGCGTTTTCCTTTGCCACGCTCACATATTGATTCGAAAAATTACGAAATTTGAAACCTAGCAATAACTAGAGATCACGGATCCAACAAAATTGGTTTCGTCGAAAACTGAGGTCGTTTGCAAAATTCCCATTTTTAAGGGCCAGAATTCCATAGCGACTATTCTGAATTTTCAACTGGCATTACTCTTTACCCCCGCTATGAAATTTTGATTTTTCGGATTCATTGGAAAGATATTCTCCATTAGATTCAAATATTTTTGGTTTTGCTAAAATCCGATTTATTTTGCACCCGGTACATTCATTTGAACTTTGAAATCGAATTTTCAAACTACCGCGCCATTTTCAATTCCTTTTATATATATAAATAAATATTTATATTCTAACAACGACGTATATAATTATGTACGTTCTAATTCTATTCAAAATAAATTTCTCGTCGTTATTATTTAAAATAATTCATTTTAAATAATCAGAATTTGCTAAAATTGCCAAAATAAAAATTTTAAATTGGCTTGGATTTCCGGGTTATTACAATCTCCCCCACTTAAAACTTTTCGTCCCCGAAAAGGAACGAAGCCAAAAGTTGTTTAACTAATCAATTCAACTTTCACTATTTTCATTACGGCTTAAGTTCTTCAACTTTTCAGTTTCTAAGAACTTTTCAAATTTTTCAAAAATTTGGCTAACACCCTAAATTTTCGAAAAATTTCTCCATGACCTCCCCTGCACCGGGGACTTCGGGATATTTCATATAGCCTCCCATGGCCTTCTTCAATTCAAAAGAAAAAGAAAAAGCCAAGCAGCTAGCCAATCGACTCATAAAATCATCATCACCCAAACAAAACAGTAAATTATGGTAAACATGCACCTATTTGTTGGGCAAACAATTTTATTCTCTGCTTTAGCCTCCTTGCAATGACCTGTTCAATGTAAGTATATGTATATGCATGCAAATGCGACAAATTTTCAATACAATTCACTATTTGATTAATTTGGCTAAAGGTTCAAATTTTAATTAATCAACCAATAATCAAACAACACAACCATCAATCAATTAGTGAATTATCATTTCAAATTCATAACTTTGATATATAGTCAAAAATCTCATTTTTGATGCCAAATCACAACAATAAACCCTATCTAATTTTGGTCCTCACACCAGTCAATTGGAAATATATAGAAATCTCACTTTCGAAACACGAAAATAAATTCTAATGATGATGCGTCAATCATTAGAATCATGTCCGAGCAACTAGAGTATGATTCTATATCTATCGAATATATTTGAGGCTTCAATACACGTGGATCAGACGTATACTAAAATCTCTATATATTTGATTGTCCAAATAAAGATTAATAAATAACCAAATACATATAATTGATTTAAATCTTCAAAACAAAAATTCGTTTTCATTTCAAAAATATACTCTTCACACTCGTTCTAGGATACTACTGTTCCCATCTCTAATGACTCATTCTCGTTGGATATTACTAATCCAATTCTGGTGAATTCTTTCGTTTGGTTCTAATGTGTTCTTGTTCTCTAGCTTTGTAAACCAAAGCTCTGATAAACTCCAGGTCAGTCATGTGGCTGGTGTGAGAACTAAAACAGTTATTTTAAACTTTACTTTAAAAGAGAGTAATTCAAGGGGCCACGCCGTATAACACGGAATGGGTTTCCTCCCAAGAACACCAGTGCATAGAATAAACAACGCAATGATTTTTCGAAAAATGAAGCTATTATAAGACCCAGGTCCCATCACACAATGCAACACAAGCCGGAGGATAGGGTTTTCCCTTATAATAGCCAAACATGCTTGGTACGTTTAAAACAAATCATTTTGATACTATTATAGTATAAAGTGTAAAAACAACTTCAATCATAAATATCAATCATAGATGGCATAGTATCCCATGCTACTATGTCGCCATACTAAGTTCTACAAATAAAACCGAAATATCTCGTATTGGAAATTGGATTTCCGTCATGAGTCGAGGCAAGGGGCAAGCTCCTCTCCGCTTCGAGACACTCTAGCAAATGCCTCAGGACTACACACTCTGGGCAACCCTTGGATCTTCAGGGTCAGTCCTCTCTTACGTTTGAGGAGTGGCAATTCCTTAACACACGTTTCCCGGTCCTTACAGACCTAAAATCGAGGCGCCTCATCCCAACAACCACATAGGTAAAAATAATATAAATATCAGCCAGTTTAAGCACTGACACTACCTCTAGCTAGAAAGAAACGTCGTGCTCTTCTTGCAGCCCTTATCTCATTTTTGACTCATACCGAGGTGTGAGGCTCGCGAATTCATGCTATATACAAAGCTGCGCCACACAGGCCGTGCTTTGATCATCAACCACAACACTTTGCTTTTCAACAGAAGCCTTGATCAATCGCCACTTAGGCGTGCCACACAGGCAATTCACTCCATGCGACTGATGTCCATCGATATACAACCTCTGAGCTCGTACGTCTCAGAGAAGGGCGTTAAGCAAGAGAATGAATTCTCCACCGCCAAACAGATGTATATTCAATAGAGATCAATCAACACAGAATAAAATCCAATGTCAGACACACAGTCCATTTACAAGTTCGTTCTGGGTCTGAACGAAACCGGAGGCACTTTCCTCGTATATCCATCGATCTCCAAGTACGTCTGGACGATCACCAACTGATTCCCTTATCTTGGTTGTACAGCCCAATCAAGATCATCAGTAATCACCCAAACGATGTGAAAACTTACGGTCTTCAACCACCGTCTTCATCTTCGACATATCGTCGAATCGGTTATTTAGAATGGGTATAAACCTGGCCTTTCCGAATAACCCGCGTATATAATAAAAAAATGTTACACAAACACAACATACGCCTCATTCCAATTCAACAGTCACTAACCGTAAATTAGCAAGAGAACATTTCCCCAAATATTAACCCCGAAGGCCGAAACCAACATCAGATCAATACCCAAGAAACCATCCTTCTTAGCTAACCTACAATTAGTTTCTAAATTTCACATTCTTAGGGAAAGGTTCCCATTAATTTTATCAAAATAAACTCTTTAAAATTTATTCTTTGATCGTCCTTTGGATATCATTTCAAACCATATTATGGTTTTCCAAACTAGTCCGGATTAGCGAACAACACTGAAGTAATTATTTATTTTATTTCCCAATCCCAACCTATTCATCCCATGAAGCAAAACGGGTAATACTTCATATCTAACACCACGGTGTTATCGGTAAAATTGATTACCATTTCATGTTCAAATCTAATTAAAGATTTAACTATCGCTTTGGAGCAAAACTGGTGATACTCCATTCTCGCTCACTTTCCAAATTTGATAATTTAAATTATAAATCAACATTTCAATCCAATTACAGATTCATTAAAACTCCTTTTACTGGGTTAAAGAACTAATGTCATTTAAAACACAGTTCAGATAAACCCAAATCACATTCTATTTCAATTCCAATTAAATATATTACAAATTCTGGTTATTTAAAACCCATTTCAAATCAAATTTTATTTATTTTAAAATAATTGGATTTTAATTCTAGTTCAAAACTAGTTCATTTCGATGAAAATCTATTTTTATCTTTACAAATGTGGGATTTTTCATCCCAGTTCTTCACAAATCATTTCTTATAATTTTACACAAATTATTAATATTTTTAATAATTTTATCAAGGCCCGTACAGTCGATTTCCAATAACAGCCACCGAACTGCAATTATAGCGACCTTTTCCGAAATTGATTTGAACGTATATCCAAATCCAACTGTTATATTTCAAATTTCTAATATTCATTGGAAAGATCTTTTCGGTACGAACCCAACAGTTCCGGTTTTAGGAGAATCCAACGGACGGATCTCCCGTAATGACCGTTCGAAGTCAATGGTCGAAATTCGCGAACTGCCGCAGCGCGGCGCATTCTATTCAGGCCACTATATTATATATATAATATATATTTCGTCGATTTCTATTTAAAACGAATTTTATAAATTGTTTTAACTTCGTTTCAAAAACAATTTCAACTTCCATTTCAAATTCAAATCAAAATTGAATTTTCCATTATAAATTCGTTTTAAATTCATTTCTATTTGATTTCAATTCAAATCGATTTTTAATTCAATTTGAATTCATTTTCTTTTCAATTCGAATTCATTTTGTATTCAATTCAATTTGAATTCGTTTTATATTCAATTCAATTCGAATTCGTTTTATATTCAATTCAATTCGAATTCGTTTTATATTCAATTCAATTCGAATTCGTTTTATATTCAATTCGAATTCGTTTTTATATTCAATTCAATTCGAATTCTTTTTATATTCAATTCAGTTCAAATTCGTTTTGTTAGGTTTTCGTTTAATTTAAAATATAAATCTTTATATATACAATTTAAATGTACATTTCCAATTACCGGGGTCACATACTAACTCGAAAAAATCCAGAAAAATTATTTCTAGCTTCGTATTGACGATACGGTCCTAATGAAACTAATTTCATTAAATTCTTAGACCGTTTGAAAAATGGCCATTTTCCAGTCGATTAAAATCAACTAAAACTGGTCAAACGCGTTTACCTTCGCCAGCTCACATATTGATTCGAAAAATTATGAAATTTGAAACCTAGCAATAATTTGACATCACGGATACAACAAAAGTGGTTTCGTCGGAAACCGAGGTCGTTTGCAAAATTTCCATTTTTAAGGGCCAGGATTCCATAACGACTATTCTGAAATTTCAAATGGACATATCTTTTGATTCCCAGTATGAAATTTTAGTTTTTCGGATTCGTTGGAAAGACATTCTCAAATAGTTTCAAATATTTCTGGTTTTTCTAAAATCCGGTTTATTTTGAATCCTGTACATTCATTTGAAATTTGAAATCGAATTTTTGAACTACTGCGCCATTTTCAATTCCTTTTATATATATAAATAAATATTTTATATTCTAACGACGATTCGAATAAATATATACTTTCGAATTCTACTCAAAATAAATTTCTCGTCGTTATTATTTAAAATAATTCATTTTAAATATTCAAAATTCACTTAAATGGCCAAAATAAAAATTTTAAATTGGCTCAGATTTCCGGGTTATTACAATCTCCCTCACTTAAAACTTTTCGTCCCCGAAAAGGAACGAAGCCGAAAGTTGTTTTACAATTCAACTCAACTTCCAGTATTTTCACTACGGCTTAAGTTCTTCAACTTTTCAGTTTCTAAGAACTTTTCAAATTTTTCAAAAATTTTCGAAAATTTTCGCCATAACCTCCCCTTCACCAGGGACTTCGGGATATTTCATATAGCCTCCCATGGCCTTCTTCAATCCAAAAGAAAAAGAAAAAGCCAAGCAGCTAGCCAATCGGCTCATAAAATCACCCAAAACTCAAGAAATACAATAAACATGTACCTATTTGTCTGGCAAACAATTTTATTCCTCTTCTCTAGCCTCCTTACTTTGACCTGTTCAATGTATACACATGCATTTCCAAACAATTTACCATACAGTTCAATATTTGGTTCAATTTGGCCTAAATTTACCGTTCATTCACATAATGGTTTAAATAAATAATCATACAACACAACCATCAATCAATTAGTGAATTAACATTTCAAACTCATAATTTTGATATATATATATATATATATATATATATATATATATATAGAAAATCATGTTTTGATGCCAAATCACAACAATATATTCTAACTATATTTTGGTTCTCACACCAGCCTCATGGAAATATATAGATATCACACCTTCGAAGCCCGAACATAAATACTGATGATGTGGCCATATCATCAGAATCATCCCCGGGTATCTTGAATGTGATCCTATATCTATCCAGTATATTAAAACTTCGAATATACGTTCATGACACGTATACGCGAAATCTTTATATACTCGATTGTCCAAATTCAAAATAAAATAAATAAATATTCGAATATGTATAATTGAATTTAATTTTCAAAACAAAATTGTTTTCATTTGAAAAATATACTCTTCACACTCGTTCTAGGATACTACTGATCCCATCTCTAACGAGTTATTCTAATTGGATATTACTAATCCAATATCTGATGAATCCTTTCGCTCGGTTCTAATTTGTCTTGTTCTCGAGCTCTGTAAACCAAAGCTCTGATACCAAAATGAAATAGCCAACGAAATCCGGTACGCTTTGCAACCATCCCTTCATCCCCCAAGCAACAGGTAATGCCCACCGTGGCTCTCACTGGTCCCCCGGTCCCCTTGTTTTACGGCGACCCTCTCGAGTCTCCCGGCACTGCCGAACCAACCCTTAACAGGGACATGTAGGGGTAAGAGTCTCCCGTTTGCCACCAAACCGCGAAGCGAGAACCACCTATCATGCGTACCCAGCCTACTCAGGACCGGCAACAAGAACTGGTGATTAGAATGTAAATGTAAATATGATTTAGTTATTCAAATGTAAATATGTGTATGCTTTATAGGATTTATTGGGTACCTAATACGGCCCAATAAATTTCCAAACCCCCCCATACAAAGGAGGTTATGGCGAAATTTTTCGAAAATTCCGGGTGTTAGCCAAATTTTTGAAGAATTTGAAAATTCTCAGAAACTGAAAAGTTGGAGAATGGAAGCCAGATTGAACGTAGAGTTGGTTAATCAAACCACTTTCGACTTTGTTCCTTTTCGGGGACTAAAAGTTTTAAGTGGGGGAGATTGTAACGACCCGGAAAATTTGAACCAATTTAAAATTTTTAAATTGGCTATTTTAGTGGATTTTAAATATTTAAAATAAATATTTTGAATAATAACGATGAAAAGTAAGTTTGAATCGTCATTTGAAAATGAATATAATTAATTCTAATTATAAACAAGGCCTGAAATGGCGCGGTAGTTTCAAGATTTGAATTCAAACTTTGACTGACTATACCAGGTGCAAAACAAAACGATTTGAGTGAAACCAAAAATATTTAAATCTGTTAGTGAATACCTTTCTAAAGGATCTGAAAAATCAAAGTTTCATAGCGGGAAGCAAAAGTTATAGCCAAATGAATTTTCTGAAATGTCGCTATGGAGTTTATATAGCCCGTGAAAATGGCCATTTTTCAAACCACCTCAGAATTCAACGAAACCACTTTTGTTGGATCCGGGATGTCAAATTATTGCTAGGTTTCAAATTTCATAATTTTTGAAGTTAATATGTGAGTGTGGCAAAGGAAAACGTATTTTGGTCAATTATAGTTAAATTGGATCGACCAGAAAAGGGGCCATTTTGCAAACAGGTTCAGAATTCGATGAAGCTAGTTTTGTTGGGACCGTATCGTCAAAACATAGCTAGATTTATTTTTCTGGGATTTTTCGAATCAATTTGTGGCCCCGCCAAATTGAAATGTAAATTCAAATTAAATATTTAATGTTTTATATTTTAATTTGAAGATAAACTGACTGAAACAGTCGAATGGGCCTTCGAAACATATCCCATTGTGTTCGAAATGGGGGTATTTAGCTAGGGACGACAGTCGTTGGGTTTGGATTGGAGGTCGTGTTAGAAAACCCCCTTTTAAAAGCTCCCGGCCAATCAGAATTTATAAAAAAAAGAGAAAATTCTCAGAACCCCCCCCCCCCCGGATGAACGACGGAAGTCGCTCGAAACTTCCCGAGCATTTTGCTGCCGCCACGTTGATCTTCAGCCCCGCCTCCAGTTTGGTTTTTTTTGTTCGCCTCCCTCCCCTCTACAAATCCATACCTGGTACCCCTCTCCTCGTTAAGTATTGTGCCCGAATCGAGCCCTCAAAGTTTGGATCTTTCTCGCACCGCCCTGTCTCGAGTTCGCCACCGAGTTCCATGTGGGGCCCCTCGTTCTGCGCGCCTCTCGGAGGTCTATGACGTGGTGCCGTCCGATCTGGACATCGAGCTACGGACTTTGCAAAAATCTAAAACCTAGATTTGAACAAAAAACTGAGGTAATACAGCTGAAACCATTTTAAACTATTTAATAGCAGTTTTAAGCGCTACGGTTTTTGATCTCATTGTAAAAATCATATCTTTTTCGTTTCTTGACGAAATTCAGTGAAACAAGTGACAATGGACTCATGTGGATGTCTTCTACATTCTAGAAGGGACCGCATATTTTTCTGAGCCTTCTGCTATTTTTGGTGGAGTGGAACCCAATGTGAGATTTCTAAATTATAAACGATATGGAAAACGACGATGTATAAATTATATTGTCGATGTATGAGTTATATAAGCATTGTACACCTCTTGTATAAGAGTTGTATAAGTTGTACGTTTGATATACAAGTTATATATGCGTTGTAAAAATTATATATGTGTTGAAATAGAAGTGAAATGCTTATACATATATATATATATATATATATATATATATATATATATATATATATATATATATATATACACACGCCTCTCGTCCACAAACCATAGACGATATTTATTGGTTGTGATTGGTGTGAAAATTGGTTGATTACGAATGGTTGATTAGAATTGTTTGTGGTTGAAAAATACCCGTTTGTGGTTGAGAAATATTTGGTTGAAACCATATAGGATTAGTTTGTGGAAATGAAAAAATATACATGCCGCCTGCGTGCGAACTAGATGCATGAAATCCCTATTGTCAAAAGCTGTGAGGCTTTAAGGTAGAGCGAGGAGCCGTACTAGGGACGGCCCCGGATTTAACTACCCTGCCGTTATGCTGCCGAAATTTTCTGGAGTATTCATGTGTTAGAATTATTTTCATTTGTTGAAATTATTTTCATATGTTGAAACCGTTCATGTGTTGAATAGAAATTCATTCGTTGAACAGAAATTCATTGTAACGACCTGGAAAATCCGAATGAATTTAAAATTTTTATTTTAAATTATTTGGTGGGAAAATGTGGAAGAAATTAAAATTTTCATTTTTAAATAATATTAAAGCCAGTAAAAATAGTCAATTTTCAAACAATCTCTATTTTCAACGAGACCACTTTTGTTGGAACCGGAATGTCGAATTATTGCTAGGTTTCAATTTTTAGAATTTTCCGTGTTAGTATGTGAGCGTGGTGAAGGAAAATGTGTTTTGTCGTTTTTAGTCAAATTTAATCGACTGAAAAATAGCCATTTTTCAAACAGTCTCAGAATTCGACGAAATTAGTTTTGTTAGGACCGTATCGTCATAACAAAGACAAATATATTTTTTCTGGATTTTTCTGTTTCCGTATGTAGCCCCGGTAATTAAAATGTCCATTTAAATTAAATATATATTGATGTATATATTTAATTTAAAGAAAAAACCTATTGAAACAGTTGATTTGGCTGATGTGACTTATTCCATTGTGTCCGGGTTGGGGGTATTTGGCTAGGGGCGACACTCATAGGGTTTGAAATGGATTTCGTATGAATGGATGAGCCTTATTGGAATTAAGTGAATTAAATAAATAAAATTAAAATACCAATACGCGTATGAATACGATATTCACGTTAACCCTAATACGCATCTGTCGTAGCCGCCTTCTTCACAAACTCAATGGCCCTCACGCTCCCATCTTCCTCCATCGACTTCTCCTAATCCCCTTGATAATTTTCAAAACAAATCAGTCAAACGTTCAAGAGAAAAGCTCGATCTTCATTTCTATACGGATTAGATTGAGTATAGGGGTGTATCCATTGAGAACCGAGCCCGGGAAGTGGGCTGTTTTGGACCGCCGCCCTGCCTTCCGTTCACCACCGAACTGGTCCCCATCGCCAGAGTTGAGGCGCCGCTCCAAGCCCTCTACCGTGGTCTGGTCCGATCGTCAGCAGGTGTCCCGGTTCTCTAGCGATTTCGAACCCTAGGATCGACTGTATACCGAAACCCATCGGCCAAAGTTTGCACTGATAGTGGAAGATGGTAGTATTTAATTAATTAATTTAAATATAATTAAATCTTTAAATGGTCGTATCTTGTTCATACGTTGATGAAATTCGACGAAACATGAAGCGTTGGACTCGTAAGACTGAGATCTACAATTCTAGACTGACCGGAGTGAATTCTGAGCAGATCGGATTTTGAGAACTTTTCGAATTTGAACTATTCAGGACACAGGGAAAGCGAAGTGAGATTCTAAATTTTGAATAATTAAATAATTTAATTATATTTGTTATGTGAATCATTGTATGTTATTATTTCTGATCTGTGATGTTGTGATTGTTGTATGGTTATTAATATTCATTGTGATATCATGATATAGCATGTCAGTTTAGTTCTATAAATTCTGATGTAATCTCTATAAAGTTCTCATCTTTATTAGTTTTATTTTTATTTTTATTTTTATTTTTATTCCTCTATAGAAATGAAAATTTGAATCTTGTTTGTTTTACAAACAAAAATGAAATTTTGAATCTTTATTTTGTTTTACAAATTAAAATGAAAAATTGAATCTCTATTCTGATTTACCAAAGAAAGTTTAAATCTTTATTTTTGATTCACAACATAAAAACAAAAGTTGATCTTTATTTTGATTTGCAAAATAAAAACATAAGTTGAATTTTTATTTTGATTGGCAAAATAAAGACAAAAGTTGATCTTTATTTTGATTTGCAAAATAAAAACATAAGTTGAATTTTTATTTTGATTGGCAAAATAAAAACAAAAGTTTGAATTTGCAAAATAAACAAAAAGATTGAATCTTTATTTTGTTTATGATTTATAAAATAAAGAAAGTTTAAATATTTTAATTTTTAATTAAAAGATAAATTAAGATTAGATATTTTGTTTTGTTTTACAATATGAAGTAAAGATTAGATATTTTATTTTACTTTACAATATAAACTAAAGATTAGATATTTTATTTAATTTACAAATAAAGATTGGATATTTTATTTGATTTACAAATAAAATAAAGATGAGACCTTTTATTGTGATTCATCAAATTTATACACCAAACCATATATTGCGTTGTATGTGTGGATATTGAAATTACGACGTTGGGTAAATAGAAATGGTTAAACCAAAAATCATATTATTATATTTGTGGATATTGAAATTACGACGTTGGGTAAATAGAAATGGTTAAACCAAAAACCATATTATTATATTTGGGGATATTGAAATTACGATGTTGGGTAAATAGAAATGGTTAGACGAAAACCATTATTTTTTGTTATCATATTTTGACACCAAATTGACATGTGAGTTAGATAGGAAAATATCTCCTATCAAGAAACAATGTGCATTAAGGAAAGATAATTAGAAAATTTACATTTTTCTAATGTAATAAAGATAATTAGAAAATTTACATTTTTCTAATGTAATAAAGGTAATTAGAGGATTTACATTTTTCTATGTAAAAATATAAGATTTACATTTTTCTATGTAAAGATAAAGGATTTACATTTTTCTATGTGAAAACATGAGATTTACATTTTTCTATGTGAAGATGAAAGATTTACATTTTTCTATGTAACAATGAAAGGTTTACATTTTTCAATGTAAAGGTAAAGAACTTACATTTTTCAATGTAAAAGAAAAAGAGATAAAATATTTACATTTTATAGAAACATAAAAGTACATTTTTGTGTATTTAAAACGAATAGGATAAAAAGTACATTTTTGTGTATTTAAAACAAATAGGATAAAAAGTACATTTTTGTGTATTTAAAATGAATAGGATAAAAAGTACAGTTTTTATGTATTTAAAACGAATAGGATAAAAAGTACATTTTTGTGTATTTAAAACGAATAGGATAAAAAGAACATTTTTATGTAATTAAAGAAAGAGAACATTTTTACCGTCGTTTTTGTCGCATTAGAATTGGCGAACAAAAATATTATTTTTATTGAATATAAAAATATACAATGTCGAAAACCGTCATTATTGTCGCATTAGAATTGGCGAACAAAAATATTATTTTTGTTGAATATAAAAATATACAATGTTGAAATCGTCATTTTTGTCGCATTAGAATTGGCGAACAAAAATATTGTTTTTATAGAATAAAAAGAATGGACTTTAATAGTGGGAATCGTCAAATGGTTCATATATATAAATATAAATATAATATTTAACGAAACGAGAGCGGCAGTTCGCTTATCGACAATTGTAACTTCAAACGATTATACCGAAAGATCCGACCGTTGGATTTTCCCAAAACTAGAACCGTTTGGACCGCTTTGGGAAGAGCTTTCCAAGGATATAAATTTCATCAAAATCTGACGGTTAGATTTTAAGATATGTGTAAATCAAAATTTGGTTAAAACAGCGCCAGGACCGCCCATTGACCCGAAACGTCATTTATTTATTTCAAGCTATTTTCAAATAAATAAAAATAGCGATAAATAGTTATAAATATATATGAAATGTTTTAAATGATAATTATGTGACAATTATTTGAAAAGACCAAGTTTAACTCATTTCAAATAATTGCACGGCGATTAAATCAAAGATGTAAGAAGACGATGGTTGAAGACCGGCGATCTTCGCATCGAATGGACGACGACTACTGATGCCTTGGACTGACTTGCTCTCAGGACGGGGTTGAAGCAGTAGTTTTCCAAACGAATGTGTCGGTCGTGCGGATAAGCGAGCGTCTCTTTGGTGTCTCTGGTTCCGTTCAGACCCAGAAAGGACTTGTAAATGGATGCGTGTCTGACGTTGGAGTTCATCCCATGTAACTAAATCGATTTGTATTAATATATGTCTGATTAGTGGTGGAGAATCTATTCTCTTCTTAACACCCTGATATATAGTAATAGTTATCGATCGCATGGCGTGAATTGTCTATGTGGCACGCCAAGATGCAATGATCAAGGCTTTGTTGAAAAGCAGGCCTTGGGCTGATGATCAAAGCATAGCCTGTTTAGGCACAACTTTGTGTATAGCGTGACTTCGCGAGCCTCACACCCCGGTATGAATCAAAAACGGGATATGGGCCGTAGGGAGTGCATACGTTTCTTTCTAGCTAGAAGTGGTGTTTGGGCTTTAACACTGCCCGACATTTTACTTATGTGGATTCTGGATTTGAGGTACCTCGTTATTTTTATATAGGCCGGAAGTGGTCATATTATAGGTCCAAAGGGGCCGGGAAACATATGTTCAGGAATTGCCAATCCACTACTGTTAGGTGGGGACCGGCCCTACTGCTCCAAGGGTTGCCCATAGGTGTGATCCTTGAGTGTCTCGAATCGGAAGAGGACGATCCCTAGCCTCGATTTCATGACATAAAACCAATTTCCAATACGACATCACGCTCTTGATTGTAAACTTATATACGGCGACATGGTATATGGTACGTATGCCGTCTAGGATTGATACATTTATATTGAAGTATTTTAATACTGCTTAAACACTAATAATAATATTAAAATATTACTTTTCACGTATTAAGCATGTTTGATCATCATAAGGGAAAACTATATCCTCCTGTGTGCGTTGCATTGTGTGATAGGACTTGAATCTTATGATGATTTCATTTTTTCAAAAGTCATTTCGCTGTTTTATATAAACTTTATAAAATTATGCACTGGCAATCCAATGGAGTAGACTCGTTCTACATTAGCGGTGTGGTCCTATGATTCGCCATATTTATAGTTAGTATAGGAAGATTTCTCATACCAGTCCCATGACTAACTCGATGTTTGTTTCACTTTGCAAACTCGGGTGCCCACTTTCCACATGGGCAGCCAATTGATAGGTTCAGGTGATACATTCTGATTGGAGCTTGCTTTGAAGGAAGAAGAAGGCTTTTCTCTAGTTTTTACTTCTGCTTTGAGACATTTTATCTTCTGTAGCTTTGATGTATGTAATGGAGTTTGAGACTTGTTTCTTTTCCATTGAAACTTATTTCCCTTTTGTTGAGACTCTTTGTTTGGCTAAGTTGTATCCTGTACTGCTTACTCTGATGTATTGGATATTATGATGCTGATGACATTTATTTCCGCTGCAATGGTTTATGTGTTATGATAATTATCTGAGATCTGTTTTTGTTGTAAATATGTTGTATTCCAAAATGATTATCCTTACTTTCAGTCTTCGGAGGTTTGGGGTTATCACAGTTGGTATCAGAGCCTAAGGTTAACCTTAGCTTTAGAATATAACGTATTTAGAACAATTCGTCTAGATAGAATCCACATTATTCTAAGGCGAGTAGCTCATTATAGATAGGACTAGAAATGTCCTAGAATGAGCATAGCAGAATAGCACATATTTATCAGTCATTACATCAACATCTTTTCATCTTGTCCTTATCTTATCTTTTCTTGAAAATTCTCATTTTTGTTGGTCTGACTCTTTCCTTGATGGTACAGACTGATTTAAATGGATACTAGAGCAAGAACAGCCCGGGGCGGAGCCCGAGGTGGAGCTTGAGGCCGGGCCAGAGGAGGAGCCCGAGTAGGAGATGGAGGACAAGCTAGAGATGAGACCCCCATCACTTAGGAACAACATACTTCAGAGGTCGTAGCCGAACCACCTCCACCTCCACAGCCCTTCGATTTGGAGAGAATGTCAAAGAAATTCAAAAACCTTGGAGGTGTACCTTTCACGGGGCGAGAGTCGGCGATTCAGGAAGAGGCATGGCTTAAAGATTGTGAAAAGATCCTAGAGGGCTTAGAACTGGAAGATCAGCGAAAGTGTTACCTGGCAGTATGGCAATTAAAAGAGGAAGCCGGGCATTGGTGGGATACGATCAAGATCTGCAATGACGTGGCCAATATGTCTTGGGCCAAATTTAAGGAGCTTTTCAATGAGAAGTATATACCCCCACAAGCTAGAGAGCGCCTGCGCGAGCAGTTCGTTAACCTACAGCAAGGGAATATGACCGTTTCTGAGTATGTGAGGAAGTTTGATGAGCTTTCACGATATGCTCCTGGTTTTATTCAAGATCCGGTAGAGAAGAATAAAAAATTTATCAAGGGTCTGCCAAAGAAATATTTGAACCGAGTCACTGCTCATATCAAACTTCCATTCAATGAAGTAGTTGAGATGGCATGCCGCTACGAGGAAAATGACGAGTTCGGACCGCAGAATAGAGCGAAAAGCCAAGGCAACAACCAGAAGGAACAGGCTAACAAGAAACCGGAGGCAAGCAATTCTTCTACCACTAAGCCCCAAGGGAAGAAGAGGGACAGGAGCAAGGTGACCTTCTATAACTGCGGCAAGATTGGACATTTTGATTACGAGTGTAGAGCACCTAAAAAGGTCAAGAGAAATGATTCAGGCCCTAGTCAGAACCGTGGTCAGAGCTCCCAGAATTGTGGCCATAATTCTCAGGATCATGGTCAGAACCCCAGGAACACTCAGGATTGCTATAAATGCCATAAGCCGGGGCACTTTGCCAGAAACTGTCCCCAGTTGAAGAAAACTGCAGTGGCACATGTTTATGAGGGAGAAGATGCACCAGCTTCTGTCGAGAGGCCAGATAAATCCGATGTCTTAGGAGGTACGCTTAATATTAAGAACATCCCTATTACTATCTTATTTGATACTGGTGTTGCACGAAGCTTTATTTCTAATGATGGAATTAAAAAGTTGAAACTGAAACCAAGGAAACTCAAAAAATTGATTAAAGCTAATAGCCCGATAGGAGGTTCTCTTATTCTTGATCAGTAATGTAGAGTACCTGTTTCTTATTCTCGCTGCCAGTTTCCCTTTGACTTGAGCGTTATGAGTTTCTCCGGTTATGACGTTATTCTTGGGATAGATTGGCTGACAAAATATGAGGCCGAAGTCAAATGTGCCGAAAGAATTGTCAAAGTTAAAACTAATCTCGGGAATGTATGTATCCCATGCCATGGCTCAGCCACCGACAGAAAAACATTCTGGTCTTCTCTAGAAGTTACCCCTACTTCTATTGAGGATATCCCTGTCGTCAAAGATTACGCTGATGTATTCAAAGAAGTTGAGGGCTTACCTCCGCATAGAGAAATCAGCTTCCGAATTGATTTAGCTCCGAACGCAAGGCCTGTCGTACATCCCATTCGAAGAATGTCACCCAAAGAAAGAGAGGAGCTGAGAAATCAAACCAAGCAACTTATGTGGAAGGGTCTGATCAGGCCCAGCTTCTCAGAATGGGGAGCAGCAGTGGTGTTCGTCCCAAAATCAGACGGTACTCTCAGGCTATGTGTAGACTACCGTGATCTCAACAAACAAACTCTGAAGAACAAATACCTACTGCCTCGTATTGATGACTTACTTGACCGCTTGCATGGAGCACGAGTATTCTCTTGGATGGACCTAGCTACAGGCTTCCATCAACTTCGCATTGCAGAAGAGTGTGTGCCTTTAACTGCTTTCAGAGGACCAGATATCTTTTATGAATGGCTAGTAATGCCCTTCGGTCTATGTAATGCTCCAGCATATTTTGTTGATCTGATGAATAGAGTGTTCAGAGATGTTTTATATAAATTTGTGCTCGTGTTCATCGATGATATCCTCATCTTTTCTAAATCCACTGCTGAGCACGAATAGCATCTGAGAGAAGTCTTAGAGATTTTGCGAAGAAATGTGCTGAAAGAAAAATTTTCTAAATGCATATTCTGGCAAGAAGAGGTGAAATTCCTCGGCCATGTTGTATCAAAGGAAGGCATCTCAGTAGATCCAGGAAAGATCTCAGCCATCCAAGAGTGGAAGCAGCCTAGAACTCCCATAGAGGTCAAGAGTTTCTTAGGACTGGCTGGCTATTATCGGAAATTTGTCAAAGATATTTCGAAGGTTGCTTGCCCATTGACAAACCTGACCAAGAAACATACAAAATTCAATTGGACACCGGAATGCGAGACAGCTTTCCAAGAGCTAAAGAAGAGGTTGACCAATGCTCCTGTGTTGACCATCATAGATGGCAATCGGGATTTGAAGGTCTGGACCGACGCTTCTAAACAAGGTACGGTTGTTTCTTTTATAAATCAACATGTCAAAGATAACATTTTCTTTTAATGTCAAATCTCATTTTAACATGTTATCCCTTATTTATTTAAGGTATTGGTGCGGTGCTGATGCAAAGAGGCAGAGTAGTCGCATATGCTAGCCGCCAGCTGAAACCGCATGAGAAGAATTACGTCACGCATGATCTTGAGCTTATGGCCATTGTGTTTGCTCTTAAAATATGGAGGCATAATCTCTTGGGTGAGAAGTTTGAAATTTACACGGATCACAAATCCTTGAAACATCTTTTTACCCAAAAAGATTTGAATATGAGGCAGCAACGATGGGTCAAATTTCTTGCATCATATGATCTGGATATCCTATATACTCCAGGGAAAGCCAACGTTGTGGCCAATGCGCTCAGTAGAAAGAATGCAGATGATGACAAGCTTATTCTCGCCAATCTCATTATCACTCCTACTCTGATTGATAAAGTCTCTGCTCTTCAAAAGGATGATAAATTTATTCAGAGGATTATCAAAAGAATTCAAGATGGAGAAACCATGAGTTTCCAAATTGACGACAAAGGGGTTCTGAGGCTATTAGTCCGAATCTGTGTCCCATACGACTCTAAGCTCAGAAGGGAGGTTATGAATGAATGTCATAAATCTAAGCTTAGTGTTCACCCTGGAGTGAGCAAGATGTATCACGACCTCAAGCACACATTTTGGTGGAGGTCGATGAAGAGAGATATTTCTATTTATGTTGCTAGATGTCCCACTTGTCAGCAAGTTAAAAGTGATCAACAGAAGTTGGCCGGTTTGTTGCAACCACTGGGAGTTCCAGGTTGGAAGTGGGAGGAAATTTCTATGGACTTTATAGATGGCTTGCCCCACAGCAGAAAAGGGAATGATAGCATATGGGTGATTGTGGATCGCTTAACAAAATTTGCCCATTTCTTCCATGTCAGGTCCAATAGAACAACTCGTAGTTTAGCATAGCTTTATCTTAAAGAGATAGTCAGACTACATGGGGTTCCCAAAAGCATTGCCAGTGATCAGGATCCATTATTTACTAGTAAATTCTGGGAAGCTTTTCAAGAAGAGCTTGGGACCAAGTTGAATCTGAGCACTGCTTATCACCCTTATACAGATGGCCAGACTGAGAGGGTGAACCGTGTTTTGGAAGACTTGTTGCGAGCTTGCATTCTTGATTATGGCGGTTCATGGGAGGACCACTTGCACTTGGTGGAATTCTCCTATAATAATAGCTATCAAGCAAGTTTGAAGATGTCACCGTTTGAATTACTATATGGCAGGCCATGCAGATCTCCGGCATGTTGGGTGGAGTCAGGCAATTGACTAGTCTTGGGCCCCGACATGGTTCGAGAAGCATCGGATAAGGTTGACTTGATTAAGAAACGCTTGTTGACTGCTCAAAGCCGACAAAAGAGCTATGCAGACCAGCGAAGAAGAAATCTAGAATTCTCTGTGGGTGATCGAGTATACTTGAAGGTTTCTCCTTTGAGAGGCGTGATTCGTTTTGGGAAGACGGGAAAGTTGGCACCGAGATTCATTGGTCCATTCCCTATCCTCGAAAGGATTGGTACTCTCGCTTATAGAGTGCAGCTGCCTGACTGGTTGCCAGGGGTGCATGATGTATTTCATGTGTCTCAACTCCGCAAGCATGTTCATGATCCAGATTTGATAGAGGATGAACTAAATCAACAGGTCCTAGATATTTCTCCAAATCTAACAGTGAGGAAAGAGCCGATTAAGATCATTGGCAAAGAAACCAAAATTTTGAGGAACAAGAGGATCAACCGAGTCAAGGTTCAATGGAGTGGGGATCCTAGAGACTGTACTTGGGAGACAGAGGATAGCATCAAAAAGGCTTACCCCAAGTGCAAAGTGGACATCTCCGAATAACTCTTGTGTTAAGGTACATTTACCCAATTTACATTTTCCATCTCGTTTCCTACTTTACATTGTTTCCTTTTCGAGGACGAAAAATTATTAAGTGGGGGAGATTGTAACGACCCGGAAAATCCGAACCAATTTAAAATTTTTATTTTAAATAATTTGGTGGGGAAATGTGGTAGAAATTAAAATTTTCATTTTTAAATAATACTAAAGCTAGTGAAAATAGTCAATTTTCAAACGATCTCTGTTTTCAACGAGACCACTTTTGTTGGAACTGGAATGTCGAATTATTGCTAGGTTACAATTTTTAGAATTTTCCAAGTTAGTATGTGAGCGTGGCGAAGGAAAATGTGTTTTGTCGGTTTCAGTCAAATTTAATCGACTGAAAAATAGCCATTTTTCAAATAGTCTCAGAATTCGACGAAATTAGTTTTGTTAGGACCGTATCATCATAACAAAGACAAATATATTTTTTCTGAGTCCGTATGTAGCCCCGTAAATTAAAATGTCCGTTTAAATTAAATATATAGTGATGTATATTTTTAATTTAAAGAAAAACCTATCGAACCAGTTGATTTGGCTATTGGGACATATTCCATTGTGTCCGGGTTAGGGGTATTTGGCTAGGGGCGACACTCGTTGGGTTTGAAACGGAGATCGTATGAATGGATGAGCCTTATTGGAATTAAATGAATTAAATAAATAAAATTAAAATACCAATACGCGTATAAATACAGTTTCCACGTTAACCCTAATACGCATCTGTCATAGCCGCCTTCTTCACAAACTCAATGGCCCTCACGCTCCCATCTTCCTCCATCGATTTCTCTTAATCCCCTTGATAATTTTCAAAACAAATCAGTCAAACGTTCAAGAGAAAAGCTCGATCTTCATTTCTATACGGATTTGATTGAGTATAGGGGTGTATCCATTGAGAACCGAGCCCGGGAAGTGGGCTGTTTTGGACCGCCGCCCTGCCTTCCGTTCACCACCGAACTGGTCCCCATCGCCAGAGTTGAGGCGCCTCTCCAAGCCCTCTGCCGTAGTCTGGTCCGATCGTCAGCAGGTGTCCCGGTTCTCGAGCGATTTCGAATCCTAGGATCGACTGTATACTGAAACCCATCGGCCAAAGTTTGAACTGATAGTGGAAGAAGGTAGTATTTAATAAATAAATAAATTAATTAATTAATTTAAATATAATTAAATCTTTAAATGATTGTATCTTGTTCATACGTTGATGAAATTCGACGAAACAGGAAGCGTTGGACTCGTAAGACTAAGATCTACAATTCTAGACTGACCGGAGTGAATTCTGAGCAGATCGGATTTTGAGAACTTTTCGAATCTGAACTATTCAGGACACAGAAAAAGCGAAGTGAGATTCTAAATTTTGAATAATTAAATAATTTAATTATATTTGTTATGTGAATCATTATATGTTATTATTTCCGATCTGTGATGTTGTGATTGTTGTATGGTTATTAATATCCGTTGTGATATCATGATATAAAATGTCAGTTTAGATCTATAAATTCTAATGTAATCTCTATAAAGTTTTCATCTTTATTAGTTTTATTTTTATTTTATTTCTATTTTTATTTTTACTCCTCTATAGAAATGAAAATTTGAATCTTGTTTGTTTTACAAACAAAAATGAAATTCTGAATCTTTATTTTGTTTTACAAATTAAAATTAAAAATTGAATCTCTATTCTTATTTACCAAAGAAAGTTTAAATCTTTATTTTTGATTCACAACATAAAAACAAAAGTTAATCTTTATTTTGATTTGCAAAATAAAAACATAAGTTGAATTCTTATTTTGATTGGCAAAATAAAAACAAAAGTTGATCTTTATTTTGATTTGCAAAATAAAAACATAAGTTGAATTCTTATTTTGATTGGCAAAATAAAAACAAAAGTTTGAATTTTTATTTTGATTTGCAAAATAAACAAAAAGATTGAATCTTTATTTTGTTTATGAATTATAAAATAAAGAAAGTTTAAATCTTTTAAATTTTAATTAAAAGATAAATTAAGATTAGATATTTTATTTTGTTTTACAATATAAAGTAAAGATTAGATATTTTATTTTTCTTTACAATATAAAGTAAAGATTAGATATTTTATTTGATTTACAAATAAAGATTAGATGTTTTATTTGATTTACAAATAAAATAAAGATGAGACCTTTTATTGTGATTCATCAAATTTATACACCAAACCATATATTGTGTTATATGTGTGGATATTGAAATTACGACGTTGGGTAAATAGAAATGGTTAAACCAAAAACCATATTATTATATTTGTGGATATTGAAATTACGACGTTGGGTAAATAGAAATGGTTAAACGAAAAACCATATTATTATATTTGGGGATATTGTAATTATGATGTTGGGTAAATAGAAATGGTTAGACAAAAACCATTATTTTTGGTTTGTCATATTTTGACACCAAATTGAAATGTGAGTTAGATAGGAAAATATCCCCTATCAAGAAAAAATGTGCATTAAGGAAAGAAAATTAGAAAATTTACATTTTTCTAATGTAATAAAGATAATTAGAAAATTTACATTTTTCTAATGTAATAAAGGTAATTAAGATTTACATTTTTCTATGTAAAGATAAAGGATTTACATTTTTCTATGTGAAAACATAAGATTTACATTTTTCTATGTGAAGATGAAAGATTTACATTTTTCAATGTAAAGGAAAGAACTTACATTTTTCAATGTAAAAGAAAAAGAGATAAAATATTTACATTTTATAGAAACATAAAAAGTACATTTTTGTGTATTTAAAACGAATAGGATAAAAAGTACATTTTTGTGTATTTAAAACGAATAGGATAAAAAGTACATTTTTGTGTATTTAAAAAGAATAGGATAAAAAGTACATTTTTTTGTATTTAAAACGAATAGGATAAAAGGAACATTTTTATGTAATTAAAGAAAGAGAACATTTTTACCGTCATTTTTGTCGCATTAGAATTGGCGAACAAAAATATTATTTTTATTGAATATAAAAATATACAATGTTGAAACCGTCATTTTTGTCGCACTAGAATTGGCGAACAAAAATATTATTTTTACTGAATATAAAAATATACAATGTTGAATTCGTCATTTTTGTCGCATTAGAATTGGCGAACAAAAATATTGTTTTTATAGAATAAAAAGAATGGATTTTAATAGTCGGAATCCCCAAATGGTTCATATATATAAATATAAATATAAAATTTAACGAAACGAGAGCGACAGTTCGCGTATCGACAATCGTAACTTCAAACGATTATACCGAAAGATCCGACCTTTGGATTTTCCCAAAACTGGAACCGTTAGGATCGCTTTGGGAAGAGCTTTCCAACGATATAAATTTCATCAAAATCCGACGGTTAGATTTTAAGATATGTGTAAATCAAAATTTGGTAAAAACAGCGCCAGGACCGCCCATTGACCCGAAACGTCGTTTATTTATTTCGAGCTATTTTCAAATAAATAAAAATAGCGATAAATAGTTATAAATATATATATGAAATGTTTTAAATGATAATTATGCGACAATTATTTGAAAAGATCGAGTTTAACTCATTTCAAGATTAAATCAAATATGTAAGAAGACCATGGTTGAAGACCGGCGATCATCGCATCGAATGGACGACGACTACTGATGCCTTCGACTGACTTGCTCCCAGGACGGGGTTGAAGCATTAGTTGTCCAGACGTATGTGTTGGTCGTGTGGATAAGCGAGTGCCTCTTTGGTGTCTCCGGTTCCGTTCAGACCCAGTACGGACTTGTGAATGGATGCGTGTCTGACGTTGGAGTTCATCCCATGTAATTAAATCGATTATATGTCTGATTAGTGGTGGAGAATCTATTCTTTGCTTAACACCCTGATATATAGCAATAGTTATCAATCGCATGGCGTGAATTGTCAATGTGGCACGCCAAGATGCAATGATCAAGGCTTTGTTGAAAAGCCGGCCTTGTGGCTGATGATCAAAGCATAGCCTGTTTAGGCACAACTTTGTGTATAGCGTGACTTCGCGAGCCTCACACCCCGGTATGAGTCAAAAACGGGATATGGACCGTAGGGAGTGCATATGTTTCTTTCTAGCTAGTAGTGGTGTTTGGGCTTTAACACGGCCCGACATTTTACTTATGTGGATTATGGATTTGAGGTACCTCGTTTTTTTATATAGGCCGGAAGTGGTCATATTATAGGTCCAAAGGGGCCGGGAAACGTATGTTCAGGAATTGCCAATCCACTACCGTTAGGTGGGGACCGGCCCTACCGCTCCAAGGGTTGCCCATAGGTGTGATCCTGAGGCATTTGCTAGAGTGTCTCGAATCGGAAGAGGACGATCCCTAGCCTCGATTTCATGGCAGAAAACCAATTTCCAATACGACATCACGGTCTTGATTGTAAACTTATATACGGCGACATAGTATATGGTACCTATGCCGTCTAGGATTGATACATTTATATTGAAGTATTTTAATACTGCTTAAACACTAATAATAATATTAAAATATTACTTTTCATGTATTAAGCATGTTTGATCATCATAAGGGAAAACTCTATCCTCCTGTGTGCGTTGCATTGTGTGATAGGACTTGAGTCTTATGATGATTTCATTTTTTCAAAAGTCATTTCGCTTTTTTATATAAACTTTATAAAATTATGCACTGACAATCCAATAGAGTAAACCCGTTCCGCATTAGCGGCATGGTCCTGTGATTCGCCATACTGATAGTTAGTATAGGAAGATTTCTCATACCAGTCCCATGACTGACTCAATGTTTATTTCACTTTGCATACTCGGGTGCCCTCTTTCCACACGGGCAGCCAATTGATAGGTTCAGGTGATACATTCTGATTAGAGCTTGCTTGGAAGGAAGAAGAAGTCCTTTTCTCTAGTTTTTACTTCTGCTTTGAGACATTTTATCTTCTGTAGCTTTGATGTATGTAATGGAGTTTGAGAATTGTTTCTTTTCCATTGAAACTTATTTCCCTTTTGTTGAGACTCTTTGTTTGGCTAAGTTGTATCCTGTACAGCGTACTCTGATGTATTGGATATTATGATGCTGATGACATTTATTTCCGCTGCAATGGTTTATGTGTTATGATAATTATCTGAGATCTGTTTTTGTTGTAAATATGTTGTATTCCAAAATGATTATCCTTACTTTCAGTCTTCGGAGGTTTGGGGTTATCACATTCATGTGTTGAATGATTTTCGTGTTTGAAATAATTTGTTTTATAATAAAAATCCTATTTTTATCATCTGTATGAACTATATAAAATAGTAGTGTTTTGAAATAAATTGTTTTGCAATAAAAATCACATTTTACACTATATATACAAACTATAGAAAACATTCATGTGTTGAATAGAAATTCATTCGCTGAATAGAAATTCATGTGTTGAATGGTATTCATGTTTTGAAATAAATTGTTTTATAATAAAAATCATATTTTTATCATCTGTATGAACTATATAAAATAGTCGTGTTTTGAAATAAATTGTTTTGCAACAAAAATCACATTTTTTACTATATATATACAAACTATAGAAAACCTTCATGTGTTGAATAGAAATTCATTCGTTGAATAGAAATTCATGTGTTGAATGGTATTCGTGTTTTGAAATAAATTGTTTTATAATAAAAATCATATTTTTATCATCTATGTTGACTATATAAAATAGTTGTGTTTTGAAATAAATTGTTTTACATTAAAAATCACATTTTTATTATATATATGAATTGTTAAAAATAGTGAAGTGTTGAAATAGAAGACAGTTGGATAAAAATATCATTTTTATCAAAGATATGAAAAGCATATAGTTTTGAAATCGAAGAATCGATTATATTAATATACATATATATATAATTAAAATAAATCGAATAATGAAGCTGCAGTTCGTATTTTAAAACCGTGATTTCAAACGATTAGTGCGGGAGATCCGGCCATCGGATTTTCCCGAAACTGAAACCGTTGGGTTTGCTTTGGAAATATCTTTCCAACGACACCAGCTTTGTAAAAATCCTACGGTTGCATTGTCTGGAATGTTTAATTCAAATCTGAAGAAAAATAGCACCAAAATCGATTATATTTTTATAAATATATAAATATAATTAAATTAAATCGAATAACGAAGCTGCAGTTCGTATTTTGAAATCGAAACTTCAAACGATTATACCGGGAGATCCGACCATCGGATTTTCTCGAACCGTTGGATTCGTTTTGAAAAGATCTTTCTAATGATATAAATTTTGTGAAGATCCAACGGTTAGATTTTCAGATATGTGTAAATCAAATCTGAAGAAAAACAGCGCCACGGCCGCGTCATGGCCCAAAGCGTCGTTTGAATAAATTGGCTATTTAAAAATAAATAAAAATAGCAATAAATCGTTATAAAATATTATAAACGATATTGACGTGAAATTTAGAAACTAACTGATGGTTGGCTAAGTCGAATGGTTTCCTGGGTTTTGATCTGATGTTGGTTTCCGCCTTCGGGGTTAATATTTGGGAAATCGTTCTCTTACTGATTTACGGTTAGTGACTAATGAATTGGAATATGGCGTATGTGTGTTTGTGTTGCACTTGTTCATTATATACGTGATTTGCTCAGAAAGACTGGGTTTATCCCATTTTGAATAACTAAATCGACGATAAGAAATCGAAGATGAAGACGGCGGTTGAAGACCAGAAATCTTCACCTCGTTTGGATGGTAACTGATGTCCCGATTGGGAGGCATCCCGAAATATGGATAATGAGTGGTGATCGTCCAGACGTACGTGGAGGTCGATGGGTTTGCGAGGTATACAGTACCTCCAGTTTCGTTCAGACCCAGAATGGACTTGTAAATGGACTGTGTCTCTGACATTGGAATTCATTCTATGTGATTGATAGCCATCAATTGCACGGTGTGAATTGCCTGTGTGGCATGGTAAGATGCATTGATCAGGGCTTCTGTTGAAAAGCAAAGTCTTGTGATTGATGATCAAAGCACTGCCTGTGTGGCGTAGCTTTGTGTATAACGTGAATTCGTGAGCCTCACACACCGGTATGAACCAGAAATGGGAGAGGACATCAGGGAGGGCCTGCGTTTCTTTCTAGCTAGAGGTAGTGTCGGTGCTTAAACTGGCTGACATTTATATTATTCTCACCTATGTGGTTGTTGCTGTTGCGAGGCGCCTCGGATATGCCGGTGACTATGTGAAGCCAAAGGAGCCATTTGTTGGCTCATTTACGCCCCAAAGGGCGGGGGAACACAGTGTTCAGGCATAATAATCCACATCGGTGGACCGACCCTGACGATCCAAGGGTTGCCTGCGCGCTTGCCTGAGGGGCGGGCTAGAGCGTCTCGAACTCGGTGAGGACGATCCGTTGCCTCTGTTCATGACGGAAATCCAATTTCCAAATACGTGACTTTGCGATTTTGATTGTATATATATATATATGTATGTATGGCAACATGATATATGGTACCCATGCCGTCTATGATTGATAGTAATGATTGAAATTGTTTTTGAAACTTATAGACACTAGTAATAATATCAAATGCTTTTGTTTTATTCGTATCAAGCATATTTTGGCCATTATAAGGTAAAACTCTATCCTCCGGTTTGCGTTGCATTGTGTGATGGGAACTGAGTCTTATAATGGCTTCATTTTTATATAAAGCTTTGCAATGTTTAAAAGAATTATTTATTTTAAAGCACTGGAAATCCAATGGAGTAAACCCGTTCCGCGAAAGCGGCGTGATCCTGTGATTAGCCATATTATAAATGTGTTAAGTGGATTTCTCATACCAGTCCCACGACTGACTCGTAGTTTGTTTCACTTGCAAATTTAGGTGCCCCTTTTCTACACGGGCAGCCTTATATTCAGGTTTTATCTGGCTCTTTCTGGATAGCTGGAGCTGAAGATTTCATATAGATGATAAAAATATACCAGCCCATGTTGCCAGTCCTGAGTAGGCTGGGTACGCATGATAGGGTGTTCTCGCTTCGCGGTTTGGTGGCGAACGGGAGACTCTTACCCCTACATGTCCCTTTTGAGGGTTGGTTCGGCAGTGCTGGGAGACTCGAGAGGGTCGCCGTAAAACAAGGGTACTGGGGTACCATTGTGAGCCACGGTAGGTATTACCTGCTGTACTGGTGGATGAAGGGATGGTTGCAAATAGGGGTGAGCAATATTCGGTTGGAACCAAATTAACCAACCGAATCGGTTTATTTCGGTCAGTTCAGTTCGTTTTTGACACTAAATCGGTTTGAATTCGGTTTGTAAAATATATTTTTTTGATTTTCGGTTTAACCAAATTAACCGAACTTTTATCATATTATCTAATTTAATGATATTGTAGCAGTTTAAATAATTGAATTAGTAATAAAATACAAATTTTTTTGCTAAAGGTAAGTAAAATTTTACTGTAAACATAAAATTTAGTGAATAAAATCCCTCTAATCATAAATTTAAGTTTTAATTTGAGTGAATTAATCATTTGAATAATAACATATCCTTCAAGTTCAGTTAAATCGATTACCGACCGAATTAACTGAAATTATTTTGGTTCGGTTTTGAAAATTTTCGGTTCTAAATCGGTTTTAAACTTTTTACTTCCAAACCAACCGAACCGACCGAACGCTCACCCCTAGTTGCAAAGCCTACCGGATTTCGCGGTAACGTCACAACGTGGTATCAGAGCTTTGGTTTACAAAGCTAGAGAACAAGACACATTAGAACCAAACGAAAGAATTAATCAGAATTGGATTAGTAATATCCAACGAGAGTGACTCGTTAGAGATGGGATCAGTAGTATCCTAGAACGAGTGTGAAGAGTATATTTTTGAAATGAAAACGAATTTTTGTTTTGAAAATTTAAATCAATTATACGTATTTGATTATTTATTTATATTGATTTGGACAATCAAATATATAGAGATTTTAGTATACGCCTGATCCACGTGTATTGAAGCCTCAAATATATTCGATAGATATAGAATCACGCTCTAGTCGCTCGGACATGATTCTAATGATTGACCCATCATCATTAGAATTTATTTTCGTGTTTCGAAAGTGAGATTTCTATATATTTCCAATTGACTTGTGTGAGGACCAAAATTAGATAGGGTCTATTGTTATGATTTGGCATCAAAAATGAAAATTTTGACTATATATCAAAGTTATGAATTTGAAATGATAATTCACTAATTGATTGATGGTTGTGTTGTTTGATTATTGGTTGATTAATTAAAATTTGAACCTTTAGCCAAATTAATCAAATAGTGAGTTGTATTGAAAATTAGTCGCATTTGCTTGCATATACATGTACTTACACTAAAAAGCTCATAGCAAGGAGGCTAGAGCAGAAGAATAAAATTGTTTGCCTGACAAATAGGTACATGTTTACCATAATTTACTGTTTTGTTTGGGTGATGATGATTTTATGAGCCGCTTGGCTTTTTCTTTTTCTTCTGGATTGAAGAAGACCATGGGAGGCTATATGAAATATCCCGAAGTCCCCGGTGCAGGGGAGGTTATGGCGAAATTTTTCGAAAATTTAGGGTGTTAGCCAAATTTTTGAAAAATTTGAAAAGTTCATAGAAACTGAAAAGCTGAAGAACTTAAGTCGTAATGAAAAAAATGGAAGTTGAGTTGATTTGTGAAACAACTTTCGGCTTCGTTCCTTTTCGGGGACGAAAAGTTTTAAGTGGGGGAGATTGTGATAACCCGGAAATCTGAGCCAATTTAAAAATTTTATTTTGGCAATTTTGATAAATTTTGAATATTTAAAATGAATATTTTAAATAAAAACGACGAGAAATTTATTTTGAATGGAATTCGAACGAATATATTTATTTGAATCATCGTTAGAATATAAATATTTATTTTAAATTATAAAAGGAATTGAAAATGGCGCGGTAGTTCGATAATTCACTTTCAAATTTCAAAGTTCAAATGAATGTACAGGATTCAAAATAAACCGAATTTTAGTGAAACCAAAAATATTTGAAAGAGAAATATTTGAATTGAATATTTGGAAAAAATATATTTGAAATAGAATATTTGAAAATAGACTGTATGAACCCGTGACTTCCCTGGTAAGGAAAGAGCGGATACTTTGAGAACAACACACAAAGAATGCAGACAGAAGAACATTTCATTGTTAATTACAACAATTCCATCAGAATACAAGAATATGCAGAGTATAAATCAAAATTACACATTTACCAAATATCAGAGATTATAATAAATTACATAGGAGTGGAAAATAATACGATACACAACTGAGGGAGATATACGGATACAGAGCTTTCCGAATATCATTCCAGCTGTAAATCAGGATCCTGTGAATATAAATCTGCAAAACCAAAACTACTAGCTGCCCGTGTCAAAATAAGGGCACCCAGAGTTTAGGTTAAAACAATAAACTCCAGGTCAGTCATGTGACTGGTGTGAGAACTAAAACAGTTATTAATCTTTATTTTAAAGTTGGGTAAATCAAGGGACCATGCCGTATAACACGGAACGGGTTTCCTCCCAAGAACACCAGTGCATAAAACAATAGCGCAATGCTAAATAAAGAACAATGCAGCTATTATAAGACCCAGGTCCCATCACACAATGCAGCGCAAGTCGGAGGATAGGGTTTTACCTTTTAATAGCCAAAGAATGCTTGATACGCTAAAAAACAAATCATTTTATACTATAATAAGTGTATAGTGTCAAAAAAATTCAATCATATGCGACATAGCATCCCATGCTACTATGTCGCCAATACTAGGCTCTACAAATAAAACCACAAAATCATGTATTGGAAGCTAGATTTCCATCTGTGAACCGAGGCAAAAGATAGTCCTCTACCGATTCGAGACTCTCTAGACCGAGCCTCAGGATCAGAATGCATCAACCCTTGGATCCTCAGGGCCAGTCCACCGATGTGGATTAAACTTAAACCCTGAACATGCGTTTCCCCGCCCTATGGGGCGTAAATGAGCCAACGAATGACTCCATCGGCTTCACATAGTCACCGATCTATCCGAGGCACCTCGCAACAGTAACAACCACATAAGTCAAACTCGTCAGGGCGTGTAAAACCACTGACGCCACTTCTAGCTAGAAAGAAACGCATGCCCTCCCTGATGTCCTCTCCCATTTTTGGTTCACACCGGGATGTGAGGCTCGCGAATCAACGCTACACTAAGCTATGCCACACAAGCGGTGCTTTGATCATCAGCCACAAGACTTTGTTTTTCAACAGAAGCCTTGATCAATTGCCACTTAGGCGTGCCATACAGGCAATTCACTCCATGCGATGGATATCCATCAATATATAATCCCTGAGCTCGTACATCTCAGAGAAGGGCATTAAGAAAGAGAATAAATTCTCCGCCACCAAAAAGACATATATTTAACAGATATCAATCACACAGACTGAAATCCAATGTCAGACTCACAGTCCATTTACAAGTTTGTTCTGGGTCTGAACGAAACCGAAGGCACCTAGTACCCCGCATATCCATCGATCTTCAAGTACGTATGGATGACCACTAACTGATTCCCTCCTCTTGGGTGTACGGCCCAATCAAGATCATCAGTAATTATCCAAATGACGTGAAGACCTCCGGTCTTCAACCATCGTCTTCATCTTCGACTAATCGTCAAATCAGTTATTCAGAATGGGATAAACCCGGTCTTTCTGAATAACTCGCGTATATAATAAACAAGTGTTACACAAACACAACATACGCCTCATTCCAATTCATCAGTCGCTAACCGTAAATTAGTAAGAGAACAATTCCCCAAATATTAACCCCGAAGGCCGAAACCAACATCAGATCAATACACAGGAAACCATTCTTCTTAACTAACCTACAGTTAGTTTCTAAATTTCACATTCTTAGGGAAAGGTTCCCATTAATTTTGTCAAAGATAAATTCTTTAAATTTATTCTTTAATCTTCCTTTGAATATCAATTCAAACCAAATTATGGTTTATCCGAACTAGCCGGGATTGACGAACCTTGCCGAAGTAATCATTTGTTTTAATTTCCCAATCCCAACCTATTCATCCCATGAAGTAAAACTGGTTATACTTCATATCTAACACCACAGTGTTATCGGTAAATTCAATTACCATTTCATGTTTAAATCTAATTAAAGATTTAACTAACACCTGGAGCAAACTGGTGATACTCCATTCTCGCACTTTTCAATCTAATTAAAGATTCATTAAAACACCACTTAGTTTTAATCTGTGGCTGGGTTAAAGAATTAGTGTCATTTAAAACACGGTTCACGATAAACCCCAAAATCACATCACATTTCAATCAGTCCCTAACCGTAAATTAGAAAGTGAGCAATTCCCTAAGTATTAACCCCGAAGGCCGAAACCAACATCAGATCAATACCCCAGAAACCATTCAACTTAACTAACCTCCAGATAGTTTCTGATTTTCTTAACTCCTTTGGGTCTAAGAACAATATTATTGAAGATATCGTTCATGACAACCCAAAATCACATTCCATTAATTATCGGGTTAAAGAACAAGTGTAATTTAAAACACTTTTCACGATAAACCCAAAAATCAGTACCAATTCAATTCCAATTAAATATTATTTAACTGGTACACTTCATTAAATCTAAATAAAAAGATTTAATCTTTTTCTCAACTGGGTTTAAGAACAATGTTAATGAAGACACCATTCACAACAAACCCAAATCACATTTGATATTAAATACAAGGCTCTGAATAGAAAATATATCGACTTATATTCAATATCAAATTCTACGACCAACAAATATCGTATTGGATATAACGATATATATATATATATATATATATATATATATATATATATATATCTTTCAAATTTCCATAACAACATCTGTATAATCACGAAATCAAACATCGAAATATTCCAAAGACAATTTTGATTCAAATGCATTCCAATTCAATTATTGGAAATTCTGGTTACTTTTAAAACCCTTTTCAAATCCAATTTATTTATTTAAAAATAAATAGAATTATAATTCTAGTTCAAAACTAGTTCATTTCGAAAAAAATCTATTTTTATCTTTTCAAATATGGAGTTTTTCATCCCGATTCTTCCTAAATCATTTCTTATGATTTTACACAAATTATTACTATTTTTAATAATTTTATCAAGCCCCGTACAGTCGATTTCCATCAACGGCCATCGAACTGCACTTACAGTGACCTTTTCCAAATTTGATTTGGACATAATTCCAAATCCAACCATTAGATATCAAATCTCTAATATTCGTTAGAAAGCTATTTTCGATACGAACCCAACGGTTCCGGTTTTAGGAGAATCCGACTGTCGGATCTCCCGTAATACCATTCGAAGTCAATGGTCGAAATTCGTGAACTACCCCGGCGCGGCGCGTTCTATTCAGGCCATTATATATATATATATAATATTATATATATTTCGTCGATTTCCTTTTAAAACGTATTTTACTATTCGTTTTCAAAACGATTTCAACTTCATTTCTAATTCAAATCAATTTTTAATTCAATTTTAGTTCGTTTTCAATTCAATTCAATTTGAATTCGAATTGAAATCAAATATTTTGAAATGAATTTGAATTGAAATTGAATAGAATTGAATTCGAATTGAAATTGAATAGAATTGAATTCGAATTGAAATTGAATAAAAATGAATTCGAATTGAAATAATTAAATTGTTGGCAGAGAATATTCTATTTCATTGTTTGCCAGATGTCTCTCTTTATATGACCAGCCTGATGACATAGAATGGTAATACCTTGCCGACCATTCTGATATATCATGGCAATGAAGATTGATATTGGTCTCGTTCGTCGTAATGGTAATTTGATTTATCACCTTGCCGACCATTTTGATATATCATGGCGATGAAGATTGATATTGGTCTCGTTCGTCGTAATGGTAATTTGATTTATCACCTTGCCGACCATTCTGATATATCATGGCGATGAAGATTGATATTGGTCTCATTCATCGTAATGGTAATTTGATTTATCACCTTGCCGACCATTCTGATATATCATGGTGATGAAGATTGATATTGGTCTCGTTCGTCAAAATGGTAATTGAATTTACCGATAACACTGTGGTGTTAAATGTGAAGTACTACCAGTTTTACTTCATGGGAGCTATAACGACACGGATTTCGACCGGGCCTAATCGATCGCTAAACTGACCAAGACCGTTCAAATCCCGCACACGCTAACTCTGGGTATACAACACATCAGAACAAATAACAGAAAACTTCTATAAACATCATAATAACTTTACATCAGAGTACAGAATATCAGAGTATATTGAAATATAATCAATATAGCGGAAGATGATTTTACAATAAATGTAATACAATGCACAGCGGAAATAAATAAATAACACAGCGGAAGACTAACGATGCTCTGGATGCAGCTTTAAGCTTCAATCCAGATTCCTACTCACATATCTGCAACATAAACTACTCGACTGCCCGTGTGGAAAATAGGGGCACCCGAGTTTGCAAGGGAAAAGCAAACTATAGGTCAGTCATGGGACTGGTGTGAGAAACTCTAAACAGTTATAATTAACTTGTTTAATAATATGGCATATCACAGGACCATGCCGCTAACACGGAACGGGTTTACCCCCATGAATGCCAGTGTATAAACAACTATCAATATTGATATATGGATCTATTATGCATCAATCAACATGCAATATCCCAATCTACCCACTTAGATTAATCACTACACTTAGATTTTCCAAATCCAATTCAATTTACATAAATTATTCCTTTGGATTTTATTCCCGATTTCTTATTTCAAATCATTTGAAATACCTATCTAACTTTCTATATCAAAGTAGATTTCACTTCGGGATATCAAATCAAATCGTGTGGAAATATGAATTCCAAAACATAACAGTGCATACAAACCAGTATGCAACGAAATATTGTGCTCCCCATCGACAAGGCAAAGGGTACGCACCTCGCAACTCGATATATAAATGTGCACCTACCCCACATAGGAGCAGGCTACACCGACGATGCACCTCCCACACATGGATAGCATACACCGCCCTCTCACCCATACTTTTAGTCTCAGGGTTAAGCAACTCTTTAGCCATATACTAAATCATTTCATATCCCGAAGTAGGGAAAATCATTTCACAACATATTAATCACAAGTATTTTCAAAATACAGTACTTCACATCAGTAATTCACACATATGATCAGTCACTATTAATCACATAACCTTTGAGCTCGTACGTCTCAAAGGAAGGGTGTTAAGCAAGAGAATAAATTCTCCGCCACCAAACAGATACATCATTAATAGTAACTAATCGAATATGTGATGAACTACAATGTAAAACCATAAAACATTTCCAAATCATTTCGAAATCATCGGGTTTTAGGCCTTGAAATCCTTTCTTTTTATAAAACATTTTTATAAAACATTCCCTGTCTAAAATCGGGAATACATTTCTTTTCACTTAAGGAAAATATCATTTTAAAATCATTCATTAAACTTGAAATGAACTCAACATCGCTAAACACCTTATCGTCAAATCGCGAAGTGTTTCACAAGGTGTTAACACATAGATATTTCTGCCCAACCCAATGCTAAATGTAAAAGCATATTTTGCTCATAAACTGGTCGAGCACAATCCAAACAATCAATCAATCCAATTTGAAATTAAATATAAGGTTTTGAATAGAGATAGTATCGACTTATATTCAACATCAAATCCTAAAACCAACAGATATCATATTGGGAATAATGATATCGATATCTTCCAAATTCCCATCACAATATCTGCATAATCACGGAATCCAATATCGAAAATATCCAAAGATAATTTCAATTCAAATTCAATCCAATTTATTTATTTATAATCATTGGATTTTTTCTAGTTAATAACTAGTTCATTTCGATAGAAATATATTTTTATCTTTTCAAATATGGAATTTTTCATCCCAATTCTTTTTGAATCATTTATTATGATTTTACACAAATTATTGATATTTTTAATAATTTTATCAAGGCCCGTACAGTCGATTTCCATCAAAGGCCCTCGAACTGCACTTACAGCGACCTTTTCCAAATTTGATTTGGACATAATTCCAAATCCAACTATTAGATTTCAAATTTATCATATTCGTTAGAAAGCTCTTTTCGTTACGAACCCAACGGTTCTGGTTTCAGGAGAATCCGACGGTCAGATCTCTCGTAATGTCCATTTGAAGTCAATGGTCGAAATTCGCGAACTGCCGCAGCGTGACGCATTCTATTCAGGCCATTATATTATATATAAAATATACATAATATATATTTCGTCAATTTCTATTTAAAATGAATTTTATAAATCGTTTTAAATTCGTTTCAAAAACAATTTCAACTTCCATTTCAAATTCAAATCAAAATTGAATTTTTCCTTATAAATTCATTTTAAATTCATTTCAATTCAATTCAAATTTCAAATTCATTTCAATTCGAATTCATTTTCTATTCAATTCAATTCGAATTCATTTTCTATTCAATTCGAATTCATTTTCTATTCAATATCAAAATCGAATATTTCATATACATGACAATTTTATACAGTGTATTTCTATATATATGTTAAAAATTATATTTTTAACAATCAAATCATTTTCACATTTCATATATATATCGTTTTCATTTCATATATACATCGTTTTCACATTTCATATATATATGGTTTTCATTTCATATATACATCGTTTTCACATTTCATATATATATATATATGGTTTTCATTTCTTATATACATCGTTTCCACATTTCATATATATATATATATGGTTTTCATCTCATATATACATCGTTTTCATATTTCATATATACATTGTTTTCATTTCATATATATATATATTATTTCCACCTTTCATATATATAATATTTTCACTTTTCACTATATACGATATTTTCACTTTCAATATTTATACGATATTTTCACTTTCAATATATATACGATATTTTCACTTTCAATATATATATATATATATATATGATATTTTCACTTTCAATATATATATATATATATATATATATATATATATATATTTATGACAAGTGCTAAAAGCACCCGGCTATATTCTTTCGGCCACCATTCGGCTGTTAATACAGCAACAAAGAAGCTGGGTGCTGGAAGAAGGAAGCCGGGTGCTTTTATCATCACTCATATTTATTTATTTATTTCATTTCACATCACGATCAATTTATTTCATTTCACATCACGATCAATTTTCACATAGAATACAACCAAATAAACAAGTCGTCCATGGTCTGTGGACGACGGAGAACAGTTCATATATGCAGTTATGAAATAAATAACTGTACAGAAAATTTAAAGTGAGAGAATTCTCACCTTCGTTCTCCACTCCATCAATTATAATTTCTGAATTTCCATTCTGTTCTGATTTTGAATTTAAATTCACTTCAAATTCTGATTTGCTCCTTTTTGATTCTGGTCAGTTCTGTGTTATAGCTCTCGTGAAGATGATTCCAATGCGACCAGATTTACCGAATTCTGTTCACATTTGCATAAGTTATTGAATTTTAAACTTTAACAATTTAAACTAATAATTAACTAATAATTAATTAATTTTAATCCTAAATACCTTACCACTAATCCACGTTTACCCTTAATTATCTCCCCCATTCACGAATGCTTCAGGAAGACCGAACCTCGCTCGAACAAAACCAGCTTCCCCTGTTCACAATCGCACACACCTCAACACACTCCAACGTTGATCCACCCATGCCATTCGATGCGCCGCCTCTCCCTCTCTCAGCGCCTGCTGTAGCTTCGAATTTGAAGCATATCCCGTTGTGTTCGGAATAGGAGTATTTAGCTAGGGGCGACAGTCGTTGGGTTTGATTTGGAGTTTGTATGCAAAAATCTCATTTTTCGAATTAAATAATATCTAAATATAAATATAAACCCAAAGTCAAAGGTCTTCTTTGGTCAATCATTAAACATGCTGCTGCTACTTCGAAACAAGCGATCCAAATCGCTCAGAACTTCCTCCCCTTCGATCTGCTTATACGTTTAATGATTCTAAAAATTCCAAACACAAAAATGAAGAGTCAGGGGAGATCTTTAAGTTGTACGGTGGAGATGGGTTCTAGTTCATTGTGCTGCTCGAATTTTGGCCAGGAAGCTGACGGTTTTGGGTCCATTTTCTGGTGAGATGGATGCAAAACAAGGGACTGGGGGACCAGTGTGAGCCACGGTAGGTTTTACCTGCTGTACTGGAGGATGAAGGGATGGTTGCAAAGCCTACCAGATTTCACGGTATCATCACAGTTGGTATCAGAGCTTTGGTTAAGCTTAGTTCTGGAATATAACATATTAACGTCAGAAATAAAACCAGAAGTGTTCTAGGACGGGTAGCTCATTACAGGTAGGATCAGTAATATCCTAGTATGAGTATAGCAGAATGAAATACACCCCGATAGACACATTTACATTCAAGTATTTGTATCTATGTTTTAAAATACCTTTCCTGTTGACCTGACACTTTGTCTGCTAATTGCAGTTGCTCTAGAAAATGAGTGCCATAAACAGAAGAAGTAATATTGACCCAGATATAGAAGCTCTATTTATGAAATATAGAAATCTGGTTGGAAAACCGTTCTCGGGCGAAGAATCTATTGTGAAAAAATAAGCTTGGGTTCGTTCTGCTGAGAATATCTTTGATGAGGTCGGGAATATTCTCTGTGACTTCAGGGATATTTTCTATTTGAGCTGGAGAAACATCTAAAGCTGACCAAAAGTCTTTTCTATTTGAATTCGGGCCTTCACATGGTATGGTTATATAATTCCCTGATTTAATCTATAAATTGTTTTGAAATAAATATAATTCAACGATGGTAGGGCGTTTGATGTTAAGAAACGATTACTCACCGCTCAAAGCCGACAGAAGAGCTATGCTAATAAGAGAAGAAGAGGTATATCGTTTGCTGTTGGCGACTATGTATATTTGAAAGTATTGCCGATGAGGGGAGTTATCCGGTTCGGTAAAACAGGGAAATTGGCACCCAAATTCATTGGTCCGTTTTCTATTCTTGAACGGATCAGAACTCTCGCTTATAGGGTTAAATTGCCAGATTGGTTACCTGGAGTGCATGATGTATTTCACATATCTCAATTTCGAAAGCATGTTCATGACCCTGACTTGGTTGTGGAAGAGGCCGCACAGCAAGATATTGAAATTACTCCAGAACTAGCTGTGAGAAGAGAGCCGCTCAAGATTATAGGCAAAGAAAACCAAAGAGCTGAGGAACAAGAAGGTTCACTTAGTCAAAGTGCAACAGAGTGGAGATCCGCGAGATTGTACTTGGGAAACTGAGGAGAGCATTCAGAAAGCCTATCCAAGGTGTCGAGTAGATATCTCTGATTGACTCCGGTGCAAGGTACATTTAGCCTATTTTGAAATTTCCATTTAGTTCTCAACTCTGTTGTTATTTTCTTTCCATGGATGTACACTTTTAATTCTATAGTCTGAATGATTTTAAAAGAGTATAGGAATTGATTAGTATATTTTTGAAAAGTTAAAAACAAATTGATTGTTGTTTGTGTTGTGTGATAGTAGATTTGATTAATTAAATTATTGAAACGATAGTTAATTTAATCAATAAGAGGATGAATGGTAGAATTTATTCGATTAAATCACACATTGAACTGATTTAAAAATAGATAGAAATATATACATGTGCATCATATATGTTTGAACAGGCAAATTGATAGCTGTTGAGTAAAGAAATTATTTGTGTGCCCGACAAATAGGTAAACCTTAATGAGTTGGATGCGAAATATTATTATATCAACTCTTGTGAATGCCATTGGATGCAGAGTGCTGGTTATTCTGTGTGTAATGATAAACGCCGCCATAGGATAGTAACAAATAATTTTTTTTGTTGATATCATGGGGAACCTTATGATCACAGTATACATTGATACTCACTTAAGTAAACCCCACGCCGTGTGTCTACCCCGCTTTTGTTTAGTCGTCGCACACGGATGCGTAACGTCCTAGCCCCCTAAGTGGTTCACAGCGGGATTCAAACCTGCCTGCACACAGTGCTTAGATCCCCATCTCCCAACTCCTGAACCACCCGAGCTACGAACGGCGGGTTAGTAATAATTAATTTTGAAATACACTACATGACATACTTCTTGAAGATAGGCATACTTCATTATATACCACATAAGCATTTGGAGCTTGTGTGACGAGGTTGAAGGTTTACCATATGAGCGAGAGGCTAGTATGGCGATGACTATATATTACAGGTTGAACTGATGACTGATATGGACCATATAAATTGTTTTATAATAAAAATCATATTTTTATCATCTATATTGACTATATAAAATAGTCGTGTTTTGAAATAAATTGTTTTACATTAAAAATCACATTATTATTATATATATATGAATTGTTAAAAATAGTGAAGTGTTGAAATAGAAGACAGTTGGATAAAAATATCATTTTTATCAGAGATATGAAAAGCATATACTTTTTAAATAAAAGAATTGATTATATTGATATACATATATATATATAATTAAAATAAATCGAATAACGAAGCTGCAGTTCGTATTTTGAAACCGTGATTTCAAATGATTAGTGCGGGAGATCCGATCATCGGATTTTTCCCGAAACCGAAACCGTTGGGTTCGCTTTGGAAATATCTTTCCAACGACACCAACTTTGTAAAAATCCAACGGTTGGATTATCTGGAATGTTTAATTCAAATCTGAAGAAAAGCAGTGCCAGAATCGATTATATTTTTATATACATATAAATATAATTAAATTAAATCGAATAACGACGCTGCAGTTCGTATTTTGAAATCGAAACTTCAAACGATTATACCGGGAGATCCGATCGTCGGATTTTCCCGAAACTGGAACTGTTGGATTTATTTTGAAAAGATCTTTCTAATGATATAAATTTTGTGAAGATCCAACAGTTAGATTTTCAGATATGTGTAAATCAAATCTGAAGAAAAACAGCGCCACGGCGGCGTTATGGCCCGAAGTGTCCTTTGAATAAATTGGCTATTTAAAAATAAATAAAAATAGCAATAAATTGTTACAAAACATTATAAATGATACAGATGTGAAATTTAGAAACTAACTGAAGGTTGGTTAAGTCGAATGGTTTCCGGGGTTTTGATCTGATGTTGGTTTCGGCCTTCGGAGTTAATATTTGGGAAATCGTTCTCTTACTGATTTACGGTTAGTGACTAGTGAATTGGAATATGGCGTATGTGTGTCTGTGTTGCACTTGTTCATTATATATGCGAGTTGCTCAGAAAGACCGGTTTTATCCCACTTTTAATAACTAAATCGATGATAAGAAATCGAAGATGAAGACGGTGGTTGAAGACCGGAAATCTTCACCTTGTTTGGATGGTAACTGATGTCCTGATTGGGAGGCATCCCGAAATATGGATAATGAGTGGTGATCGTCCAGACGTACGTGGAGATCGATGGGTTTGCGAGGTATATAGTGCCTCCGGTTTCGTTCAGACCCAGAACGGACTTGTAAATGGACTGTGTATCTGACATTGGAATTCATTATGTGTGATTGATAGCCATCAGTTGCACGGTGTGAATTGCCTATGTGGCATGCTAAGATGCAGTGATCAGGGCTTCTATTGAAAAGCAAAGTGTTGTGATTGATGATCAAAGCACCACCTGTGTGGCCTAGCTTTGTGTATAACGCGAATTCGCGAGCCTCACATCCCTGTATGAACCAGAAACGGGAGAGGGCATCAGAGAGGTCCTGCGTTTCTTTCTAGCTAGAGGTGCCCGTGTAGAAAAAGGGGCACCTGAGTTTGAAAGTGAAACAAACTACGAGTCAGTCATGGGACTGGTATGAGAAATCTACTTAACACATTTACAATATGGCTAATCACAGGACCACGCCACTTTCGTGGAACGGGTTTACTCCATTGGATTGCCAGTGCTTTAAAACAAACAATTCTTTTAAACATCACATTGCTTTTTATAAAAATGAAGCCATTATATGACTCAGTTCCCATCACACAATGCAACGCAAAGCGGAGGATAGAGTTTTACCTTATAACGGCCAAAATATGCTTGATACGAGTAAAACAAGAGCATTTGATATTATTACTAGTGTTTATATGTTTCAAAAACAATTTCAAATCATAAGTATCAATCATAGACGGCATTAATGCCCCATACCACTATGTTGCCATATATAGGTATACAATCAAAACTGCAAAGTCACGTATTTGGAAATTGAATTTCTGTCATGAACCGAGGCAAGGGATCGTCCTCACTGAATTCGAGACTCTCTAGCCCGCCCCTCAGGCAAGTACTCAGTCAAGCCTTTGGATCGTCAGGGTCGGTCCACTGATGTGGGTTAAAATTCCTGAACACTGTGTTTCCCCTCCCTTTAGGGCGTGAGTAAGCCAACGAATGACTACTCCATCGGTCCCAGATCGATCGATATATCCGAGGCGCCTCGCAACAGCAACAACCACAAAGGTGAAATTATATAAATGTCAGCCAGTTCAAGCACCGACACCACCTCTAGCTAGAAGGAAACACGTGCCCTCCTTGGGGTCCTTCTCCCGTTTCTGGTTCATACCAGGGTGTGAGGCTCGCGAATTCACGTTATACACAAAGCTACGCCACACAAGCGGTGCTTTGATCATCAACCGCAAGACTTTTCTTTTCAACAGAAGCCTTGATCACTGCATCTTAGCATGCCACACAGGCAATTCACACCTTGTAACTGATGGTTATCAATCACACTGAATGAATTCCAATGTCAGACACACACTCCATTTACAAGTCCGTTCTGGGTCTGAACGAAACCGGAGGCACTATATACCTCGCATATCCATCGATTTCCACGTACGTCTGGACGATCACCACTCATTATCCATATTTCGGGGTGCCTCCCAATCAGGACATCAGTTACCATCCAAACGAGGCGAAGATTTCTGGTCTTCAACCACCGTCTTCATTTTCGATTTCTTATCGTCGATTTAGTTATTCAGAATGGGATAAACCCGATCTTTCTGAGCAATTCGCGTATATAATAAACAAGTGCTACACAAACACACATACACCTTCTTTCAATTCATTAGTCACTAACCGTAAATTAGTAAGAGGACGATTTCCCAAATATTAACCCTGAAGGTCGAAACCAACATCAGATCAAAACCCAGGAAATCATTCGACTTAGCTAACCTTCAGTTAATTTCTAAATTTATCATTCCATATCATTTATAATATTTTATAATGATTTATCGCTATTTTTATTTATTTTAAAATAGCCAATTTATTCAAACGACGCTTCAGGACATAACGCGGCCGTGGCGCTGTTTTTCTTCTGATTTGATTTACACATATCTGAAAATATAACTGTTGGATCTTCATAAAATTTACATCATTAGAAAGATCTTTTCAAAACGAATCCAACGGTTCTTGTTTTGGGAAAATAAGATGGTCGGATCTCCCGGTACAATCATTTGAAGTTTCGATTTCAAAATACGAACCGCAGCATCGTTATTCGATTTAATTTAATTATATATATATATATAAAAATATAATCGATTCTGTCACTGTTTATCACCTGGATTATATGGTAATTGATTTGTATTATATGGTTTGAGGCCAAAACAATTTGTAGTAACATGGTATGTTATTCGTGTTTTGAAATAAATTGTTTTATAATAAAAATCATATTTTTATCATCTATATGAACTGTAACACCCCGTAATTTTATAACATTAAAATTCACAAATTAAAGTATACTTAATTTTTAGAAAAGAATTAAGTGAAATGGGTTGCGCAGAGAAATATATATATATATTGATATATATATATATATATATATATAAATTAAAAAAATTAAATAAATAAATATGCGAAAAAGTTCAAAACATCGAATTGGGAGGGGAAATTACCCGAACCGGTCCATTTTTGAGGTCGACCCAAGCCCTGCTGGGTCGACTAGGGGTTAATCCAGGGTGTTTGGCTGTCAACCCGTGGGCCGATTCGCTCAAATGCAGATTTTGCATTTGATTGGTTCTCATGGTTCAGGGTTAATCTAATGGTCCTAAATAACTTTCTACACCTATAAATACATCCTAATGCTACCCTAAACCTAATTAAAATAGAATAGTTACCGTCATACCGTTGCTATGGAAATCAATGGAGCCGCCGCCAACTAAGAAAGAAGAAAAGCAAATTCAATTCTAATTCTCTCAACCCTAAAGCAAAGCAAAACTCTTTCTTTTCTTCTCTAAATTGTGAGTATAATGATCTTAACAAGATTATTATCATTTTAATTAGGTTGAATTATGAATGGATTATGAGTAGATGATGTGAATTATCATATATGTTGTTGTAAACCCCTTTTGCTATCATGTATATTGTAAATCCAATGTTATGTGATGATGATATCTTATATGTTGTAAATCATGCTATGATGATGTTATGTATGTTGAAAGTTTCTATGCTAAGTTGTGATGAATCATACATGTTAAAAAGGCCATGATGTTACCATCTATGCTAGTTAGTTCATATTAATTAAATCATCATGTTTGGGTTATGTTGATCTATATGACAAGTCACATATGCAAGTTAGATTGATTAGAAAAGTTATGAACATATGCCAAGACATCTATTATGACATCTAGAATTATGCTATGACATATGTGATATCCTATGCTAGTTCACACCATCATTATGTTGCCTAAAAACCCCATATGCAAGTTTATGTATAGATTTGGGCTATGATCATATCGTGTAAATTGAGACATTTAACAAGTTGACACCTTTTGATCCTTAACATGTGTAGTTTATGCAAGTTTCACCCCTATTATGATTAGATTTATTTTAATTGTCTATATGTTGTGAAAATTTATCTTTGTGCTAGGTGTTAAACCATACAAGTCTAGCCTATATTATGCATTGAATAAGCGAACATATAAACGTGGGGTAGGGGTAATATTAAGGATTTAATATTAAAAAGTTGGGGTGCAATTGATATGATTTTGCATGCCATAAGTGGATGGCCATAATTGAGTCAATTATGGACACCATTAAAAGTTGACTTAATTAATAATTTGAATAGGGAATTATTAAAACTGGGGTAAAAGATTTTAAGTGTTAATCAATGCTTAGGACACGAGGTTGGACTCGTTTGTGACGTAAACCTGCCCGGACCCGCCCGACAAATCCAGTGGTCACAAATGTCAGCCCAATGTGAGAGGTCCTAGGCCTAAACTAAAGCATAACGGTTGTAAAGACACGAGGTTAGACTCTTTTATGGTGTAAGACTACCCGGACCCGACCGGCAAATCCAGCTGCCATAAATGCCAGTCTAATGTGAGAGGTCTTTATGAGGTTATGGCCTGAATGATCTAAGAAATACTTAACCAGATAAACATATAAAGTGGGACATGGGGGTTAAGTAGGTGCCTTGGGTGGCACGAGGAATCTAGGGGTGCCCTTAGTGGCATGTGAAATACGATTAGTAAGACTTAACCAAACACACATGTAAATGAACATGACTAAGAGGGTTAAGTGGGATATACTAGTGACAAGCTTAGGTGGGTAGCTTGTGGGGGCCCATTTCGACCAGTATCCCAAACGTATCTTTGTGGGCTCGACCCAAGTCGAGGACGGGACACGCATGCTGGGTTTGACTGTAAGAGGCCAAAACGGGGAGCGGTGGCAACGCAAGTCCAACGAGTTTCGTATGTGTGTGTGGACCCGGGCTGGTAGGTAAGACGTTGTTGCATCATGTAGGTATAAGCCGTGCATTCTCAAGTTGTATCGGGTTGCCACTTTAGGGGAGTGATACACCCCACTATGGGGCCAGCACGGGTATCTACGAGTAGGGAGCCAATCGAAAGTGGGTAGTGGGGTACACCTAGTGGAGATAGGGGCAGACGGCACCTATGTAGTCAGCTAGGGGTACGTAAGGCTATTTATAAAGTTTCTGTGTGAAGCAAGTGGGATCAAACAATAGGGTGACTGGTGTGGTGCAGTGTAGTAATGTACGGTGCAGTGTAGTAATCATTCGTTAGTAATTAGGTGTGCCTTTACCGTTATCTTTACCGTTATCTTAAACGCTATCTTTATCTTCCTAAGAGTCCATAGACATTTACTTGTCTTCCAGCTTATGCCTTAGTCTGGTTATTTTGATAATAGTATTGTTAGAATTATCATAATCGCCAGACTTTATGTCTGACCCCCTCTATTTCTATCCTTTTCCCCCTCCAGGTCCTCAAGTTGGGCCCAGCTCTAGTGGAGTTTGATTGAATTGCTTCATCTTTCTTTGGAAAGCTTGGACTGTTGAAGTAAAGTCCAGCTTGTTATCTTTTTAATGGCTATTTATGTAATTGGATTATGTATTTTTTTATGAAGATGGATATTGTACTTGGTTGTGATCTATGGTTTTATGATGTAACAAACATGTTTAATTTCCGCTGCAATAAAATGAAGTTTTAGATTTCCAAGTACTATTTATTACTTGTCTTGTTGTAATTTTTCTGTTCTATATTCACTTATAACCTCCATGGAAGTTAATGCATTCCCTTCGTGAGTGACATTAATGGACGTGGGGTGTTACACGAACTATATAAAATAGTCGTGTTTTGAAATAAATTGTTTTGCAACAAAAATCACATTTTTTTACTATATATATACAAACTATAGTAAACCTTCATGTGTTGAATAGAAATTCATTCGTTGAATAAAAATTCATGTGTTGAATGGTATTAGTGTTTTGAAATAAATTGTTTTATAATAAAAATCATATTTTTATCATCTATATTGACTATATAAAATAGTCGTGTTTTGAAATAAATTGTTTTACATTAAAAATCACAATTATATTATATATATGAATTGTTAAAAATAGTGAAGTGTTGAAATAAAAGACAGTTGGATAAAAATATCATTTTTATCAGAGATATGAAAAGCATATAGTTTTGAAAACGAAGAATCGATTATATTTATATATATATAATTAAAATAAATCGAATAACGAAGCTGCAGTTCATATTTTGAAACCGTGATTTCAAACGATTAGTGCTGGAGATCCAAACATAGGATTTTCCTGAAACTGAAACCGTTGGGTTCACTTTGGAAATATCTTTCCAACGACACCAACTTTGTAAAAATCCAACGGCTGGATTGTCTGGAATGTTTAATTCAAATCTGAAGAAAAACAGCGCCAGAATCGATTTTATTTGTGTGTATATATATATATATATATATAATTAAATTAAATCGCATAACGACGCTGCAGCTCGTATTTTGAAATCGAAAATTCAAACGATTATACCGGGAGATCCGACCGTCGGATTTTCCAGAACCTGGAACTGTTGGATTCGTTTTGAAAAGATCTTTCTAATGATATAAATTTTGTGAAGATCCAACAGTTAGATTTTCAGATATGTGTAAATCAAATCTGAAGAAAAACAGCGCCACGGCCGCGTTATGGCCCAAAGCGTCGTTTGAATAAATTGGCTATTTTAAAATAAATAAAAATAGCGATAAATCGTTATAAAATATTATAAACGATATGGATGTGAAATTTAGAAACTATCTGAAGGTTGGCTAAGTCGAATGGTTTCCTGGCTTTTGATCTGATGTTGGTTTCGGCCTTCGGGGTTAATATTTAGGAAATCGTTCTCTTACTGATTTATGGTTAGTGACTAATGAATTGGAATATGGCGTATGTGTGTTTGTGTTGCACTTATTCATTATATACGTGAGTTGCTCAGAAAGACCGGGTTTATCCCATTCTGAATAACTAAATCAACGATAAGAAATCAAAGATGAAGATGGTGGTTGAAGACCGGAAATCTTCACCTCGTTTGGATGGTAACTGATGTCCTGATTGGGAGGCATCCCGAAATATGGATAATGAGTGGTGATCATCCAGACGTACCTGGAGATCGATGGGTTTGCGAGGTATATAGTGCCTCCGGTTTCGTTCAGAACCAGAACGGACTTGTAAATGGACTGTGTGTCTGACATTGGAATTCATTCTGTGTGATTGATAGCCATCAGTTGCACGGTGTGAATTTCCTGTGTGGCATGCTAAGATGTAGTGATCAGGGCTTTTGTTGAAAAGCAAAGTTTTGTGATTGATGATCAAGGCACCGCTTGTGTGGCGTAGATTTGTGTATAAAGTGAATTTGCGAGCCTCACACCCCGGTATGAACCAGAAATGGAAGAGGACATCAGAGAGGGTCTGCGTTTCCTTCTAGCTAGAGGTGGTGTCGGTGCTTAAACTGGCTGACATTTATATTATTTTCACCTATGTGGTTGTTGCTATTGCGAGGCGCCTCGGATATTCCGGTGACTATGTGAAGCCGAAGGAGCTATTCGTTGGCTCATTTACGCCCCAAAGGGCGAGGGAACGCAGTGTTCAGGCATAATAATCCACATCGGTGGACCGGCCCTAACGATCCAAGGCTTGCATACACGCTTGCCAAAGGGGAGGGTTAGAGCGTCTCGAATTCGGTGAGGACGATCCCTTGCCTCGGTTCATGACGGAAATCCAATTTCCAAATATGTTACTTTGCGGTTTTGATTGTGTGTGTGTGTGTATATATATATATATATATATATATATATATATATATATATATATGACGACATGATATATGGTACCCATGCCGTCTATGATTGATAGTTATGATTGAAATTGTTTTTGGAACTTATAAACACTAGTAATAATATCAAATGCTTTTGTTTCATTCATATCAAGCATATTTCGGCCATTATAAGGTAAAACTATATCCTCCGGTTTGCGTTGCATTGTGTGATGGGAACTGAGTCTTATAATGGCTTCATTTTTATAAAAAGCATTGCGATGTTTTAAAGAATTATTTGTTTTAAAGCACTGGCAATCCAATGGAGTAAACCCGTTCCGCGAAAGTGGCGTGGTCCTGTGATTAGCCATATTATAAATGTGTTAAGTTGTTTTCTCATACCAGTCCTTGTTGCCGGTCATGAGTAGGCTGGGTACGCATGATAGGGGGTTCTCGCTTCGCGGTTTGGTGGCGAATGGGAGACTCTTACCCCCTACATGTCCCTTTTGAGGGTTGGTTCGGCAGTGCTGGGAGACTCGAGAGGGTCGCCGTAAAACAAGGCATCTGGCGCACCATTGTGAGCCACGGTAGATTTTACCTGCTGTACATATAATGCAAATCAATTATAATGAACATTTCGATTACCATATAATGAACATTGATATATAACAATGAAATAGAATATTATGATGGCAAACAATAAGATTGATATTTCTATTTCAAACAAAAATATTCTATTTCATATAATCCAAATCAATTACCTGGATTATAAAAATATCAGAATAGACGACAGTCGTTGGGTTTGGATTGACGTTCGTGTGTGAAGAGGGGTATTTTTGAGAATTTAAAAATTATAAAATAAAATAAAAATTCTGATTGGCCATTCACTCCCAGAAAACCCGATAGAACCCCAAACACGAACGGCGGCTGCTTTTTCCTCCTTCTCTCCTCTTTTTTTCTCCAATCACTCGTTAAAATCAAGTGCTTCTTTGGGGGATTTTGAAGAGCTTCTAACCCTCTTTAAATCCATAAAAGGTTTGGATTTATTCGTGTAGTGTGCGAAGAGTTACGAGCCCAGGAGGTTCGCCGTTTCCTCCCTCCGCCGCGACCGCCATCCTCGATCGAAGAGGGCCCCCTACCACGGTTGGGCGCGCCTTTCCACGCTCCAGGCCGTGGCACAACCCGATCGTCGATCCGCTGCACCATTGGATCGAAAAGTGAAAACCTAGTTTTGAAGATCAAACTGAGGTAATACGGCTGTTTTTAATTTAACTATTCTATAGCACATCTAAGCGCTACGGTTTTTGATTTCACTGTAAAAATCATATCTTTTTGTTTGTTGATGAAATTCAGTGAAACAAGATACAGTGGAATTGTGTGGACGTCTTCTACATTCTAGAAGAGACCACATATTTTTCTGAGCCTTCGGCTATTTTTGGTGGAGTGGAACCCAATGTGGGATTTCTAAATTATAAACGATATGGAAACGACGATGTATAAATTATATAGTCGATGTATGAGTTATATAAGCATTGTACACCTCTTGTATAAGCGTTGTATAAGTTGTACGTTTGATATATAAGTTATATATGCGTTGTAAAAATTATATATGTGTTGAAATAGAAGTGAAATGCTTATATATATATATATATGCCCCTCGTCCACAAATGGTTGATTAGAATTGTTTGTGGTTGAAATTGTTTGAAAATTGGTTGATTACGAATGGTTGATTACGAATGGTTTGATTAGAATTATTTTTGGTGTGAAAATTGGTTGATTACAAATGGTTGATTAGAATTGTTTGTGGTTGAAATTGATTAATTGTGGTTGAAAAATACCCGTTTGTGGTTGAGAAATATTTGGTTGAAACCACATAGGATTAGTTTGTGGAAATGAAAAAATATACATGCCTCCTACGTGCGAACTAGATTCATGTGTTGAAACCACATAGGAGTCGTACGAGCGACGGCCCCAGTTTTAACTACCCTGCCGTTATGCTGCCGAAATTTTCTGAAATATTCATGTGTTAGAATTATTTTCATTTGTTGAAATTATTTTCATATGTTGAAACCGTTCATGTGTTGAATAGAAATTCATTCGTTGTATAGAAACTCATGTGTTGAATGGCATTGGTATTTGAAATAAATTGTTTTATAATAAAAATCAAATTTTTATCATCTATATGAACTATATAAAATAGTCGTGTTTTGAAATAAATTGTTTTACAATAAAAATCACGTTGTTATTTTATATATATACAAACTATAGAAAACCTTCATGTGTTGAACAGAAATTCATTCGTTGAATAATATTCATGTGTTGAATGGTATTCGTGTTTTAAATAAATTATTTTAACAATAAAAATCACATTTTTATTATATATATATATATACGAACTACAGAAACCGTTCATGTGTTGAACAGAAATTCATTCATTGAATAGAAATTCATGTGTTGAATGGTATTCGTGTTTTAAAATAAATTGTTTTATAATAAAAATCATGTTTTTATCATCTATATGAACTATATAAAATAGTCGTGTTTTAAAATAAATTGTTTTACATTAAAAATCACATTTTTACTATATACATGAATTGTTAAAAATATTGAAGTGTTGAAATAGAAGACAGTTAGATAAAAATATCATTTTTATCATAGATGTGAAAAGAATATAGTTTTGCAATCGAAGAATCAATTATATTTATATATAAATAAATATAATTAAACTATAACGAATAACAAAGCTGCAGGTCATGTTTTGAAGCCGTGATCTCAGACGATTAGTGCGGGAGATCCGACCATCGGATTTTCCCGAAACCAAAACCGTTGGGTTCGCTTTGGAAATATCTTTCAAACGACACCAACTTTGTAAAGATCCAACGGTTGGATTGTCTGGAATGTTTGATTAAAATCTGAAGAAAAACAGCGCCAGAATCGATTATATTTATATATATATATATATATAAATAATTAAATTAAATCGAATAACGATGCTGCAGTTCATATTTTGAAATCGAAACTTCAAACGATTGTACCGGGAGATCCGACCGTCGGATTTTCCCAAAACTGGAACAGTTGGATTCGTTTTGAAAAGATCTTTCTAATGATGTAAATTTTGTGATGATCCAACAGTTAGATTTTCATATATGTGTAAATCAAATCTAAAGAAAAACAGCGTCACGGCCGCGTTATGGCCTGAAGCGTCGTTTGAATAAATTGACTATTTGAAATAAATAAAAATAGCGATAATTCGTTATAAAATATTATAAACGATATGGAATGTGAAATTTAGAAACTAACTGAAGGTTGGCTAAGTCGAATGGTTTCCTAGGGTTTGATCTGATGTTGGTTTCGGCCTTCGGGGTTAATATTTGGGAGATCGTTCTCTTACTGATTTACGGTTAGTGACTAATGAAATGAAATGATGCGCATGTTGTGTTTGTGTAGCACTTGTTTATTATATACGCGAGTTGCTCAGAAAGACTTGGTTTATCCCATTCTGAATAACTAAGTCGACAATAAGATATCGAAGATGAAGACGGTGGTTGAAGACCGGAAATCTTCACCTCGTTTGGATGGTAACTAATGTCCTGATTGGGAGGCATCCCGAAATATGGATAATGAGTGGTGATCATCCAGATGTACCTGGAGATCGATGGGTTTGCAAGGTATATTGTGCCTCCGGTTTCATTCAGACCCAGAATGGACTTGCAAATGGAATGTGTGTCTGACATTGCAATTCATTATGTGTGATTGATAGCCATCAGTTGCACGGTGTGAACTGCCTATGTGGCATGCTAAGATGCAGCGATCAGGGCTTCTGTTGAAAAGCAAAGTCTTGTGATTGATGATCAAAGCACCGCCTGTGTGGCGTAGCTTTGTGTATAACGTGAATTCGCGAACCTCACACGTCGGTATGAACCAGAAACGGGAGAGGACATCATGGAGGGCATGCGTTTCCTTCAAGCTAGAGGTGGTGTCGGTGCTTGAACTGGCTGACATTTATATTATTTTCAACTATGTGGTTGTTGCTGTTGCGAGGCGCCTCAGTTATATCGGTCGATCCGGGACCCGATGGGGTCATTCGTTGGCTCAATTACGCCCTTTAGGGCGGGGAAACGCAGTGTTCAGGCATTTTAATCCACATCGGTGGACCGGTCCTGACGATCCAAGGGTCGATGCGTTCTGATCCTGAGACATGGGCGAGATTGTCTCGAAGTCGGTAAGGAATATCTTTTGCCTTGGTTCATGACGGAAATCCAATTTCCAAATACGTGACTGTGCGGTTTTGATTGTATACCTATATTTGGAGACATAGTGGCATGGGACGCTCATGTCGTCTATGATTGATACTTATGATTTGAAATTGTTTTTGAAACATATAAACACTAGTAGTAATATCAAATGCTTTTATTTTATTCGTATCAAGCGTATTTTGGCCATTATAATGTAAAACTCTATCCTCCGGTTTGCGTTGCATTGTGTGATGGGAATTGAGTCTTATAATGGCTTCGTTTTTATAAAAAGCATTACGATGGTTGAAGATTTACTTGTTTTAAAGCACTGGCAATCCAATGGAGTAAACCCGTTCTGCGAAAGTGGCGTGGTCCAGTGATTAGCCATATTTTTAATGTGTTAAGTAGATTTCTCATACCATTCCCATGACTGACTCGTAGTTTGTTTCACTTTCAAATCGGGTGCCCCTTTTTCTACACGGGCAACCTTGTGTTCATGTTTAGAAGGCTTTTTCTGGATAGCTGGAGATGAAGACGGATTCTATCATTTATCTCTTTTTATGCTGTTCAGCTCCTATTGTGTATTATGTTTTGTTTTCTGCTGTAGAAATTTATGTATAGCTGAACTGTATTTGTACTAAGTATGATCCTGTATACTTTGTAACTCTAATGATTACGTTTATCCAGTGTATTCTATTGTGCATTATCTGGTGTATTTAATTATTTTTGTTCTGCTATTATCTGTTTATGTGTTATATTCCAAAGATTACCCTTAAAACCATCAGTACGGGTTTTGGGGTCGTCACACTATGGTATCAGACTTTGGTTAAGCTTAGTTCTGGAATATAACATATTAATGAACTCATCAGAAATAGAACCAGTAGTGTTCTAGGACGGGTAGCTCATTACAGATAGGATCAGTAATATCCTAGTATGAGTATAGCAGAATGAAATACACCCCGATAGACACATTTACATTCAAGTATTTGTATCTATGTTTTAAAATATCTTTTCTGTTGACCTGACACTTTGTTTGCTAATTGCAGACGCTCTAGAAAATGAGTGCCAGAAACAAAAGAAGTAATATTGACCCGGATATAGAAGCTCTATTTATGAAATATAAAAATCTGGGTGGAAAACCGTTCTCGGGCGAAGAATCTATTATGAAAACACAAGATTGGGTTCGTTCTACTGAGAAGATCTTTGAAGGATTAAAGCAGAGGGATGACCAGAAAAGATTACTAGCATCCTGAGAACTCAAAGACGAAGCTTTGTTCTGGTGGGATTCGTTAATTAAGGATAATCCAGAAAGTGATATCACCTGGGATAGATTCAAAGCGATTTTCCTGGAAAGATTTACTCCTCCTGAAACAATTGAGCAGCTATGTGATGAATTTTCTTATCTGATACAAGGAGATATGACCATTCCAGAATATCATAAGAAATTCAATGAACTTTCTCACTTTGCTCCTCATCTAATTCAAAATCCAAAGAGGAAGAATTTGAGATTTATCAACGGGCTTCAAAGAAAATATCATAATAGTGTAATGAGGAATGTGAAGCTTCCTATTTCTGAAATGGTATACATGGCTTACCAGTATGAGGATCTCGACAATAATGGTATGTTACACTACGAAGAGATGGTCGGTTCTAATAATAAAGTTGAGTCGAAAACTGATCGTCATGAGGCCAGTACGATGTTTGAGGTCAGTAAGAAGCCTAAAGTAAATCGGAAATGGGCCAGATCTGAAAAAGAACCAGCAACGACTGCTATATGCAATAACTGCCATAAGCAAGGGCATTTGCAAGGAAATTGCAGATCTTTGAAGAAACGAAAGAAGGATAAATTTAAATCCAAGGACAAGTTTCTAGAGAATAGAAAATGCAGTCAATGCCATCGGATTGGTCATCTTGAAAAGGATTGCGGGCAATTTAAGAGATCCAAAGCAGTGCATATAAATGAAGTAGCAGAAACTTCTGAGCCCTCATCTAGTCAGGGAAGACCAGATGTTTTGGAAGGCACGCTTAATGTTAAAAGCATTCCAGTTAAAGTACTGTTTGATACGTGTGCGACACGAAGCTTCATTGCCAAGAATGCAGTTAAGAAGTTGGATTTGAATTTGAAGAAGCTCAAAGAACCAATGACTGTCCATAATCTGGTTGGGGGTTCCCTCGATCTCAGCTGGGTTTGTGCAGTACCTGTCTCTTTTTCCTGCTATAAATTCCCTACTATCTCTATCCTCATGAATTTTACTGAATTCGATCTTATTCTGGGATTGGATTGGCTAATCAAATATGAGGCAGAGGTTAGATGCGCCTAGAGAGTTGTTAGGGCAAAGATTAAATCGGGGAATTATATAACCATACCATGTGAAGGCCCGAATTCAAATAGAAAAGACTTTTGGTCAGCTTTAGATGTTCCTCCTGCTCAAATAGAAAATATCCCTGAAGTCACAGAGAATATTCCCGACCTCATCAAAGATATTCCTGTCGTCAAGAAATATGCGGATGTGTTCGAAGAAGTTGTTAGTTTACCTCCACAGAGAGAAATTGATTTCAAGATCGCTCTAATTCCGAACGCAAGGCCAGTAGTGCACGCAATTCGGAGGATGACCCTAAAGGAGAAAGAAGAACTAGACAATCAAACTCGACAGCTTGTATGGAAGGGTCTGATCAGGCCTAGTTTCTCTAATTGGGGAGCAGTGGTGGTGTTTGTCCCAAAGTCAGACGGTACTCTGCGACTATGTGTGGATTACCGTGATTTGAATAAGCGGACAATAAAGAATAAATATCCATTGCCGCAAATCGATGATTTATTGGATCGTCTGAATGGAGCACAAGTATTTTCAAGGATGGACCTAGCTACAGGCTTCCATCAGCTTCGTATTGCCGAAGAATGTGTTCTTATGACAGCATTCATAGGTCCAGACTTATTCTATGAGTGGTTAGTAATGTCGTTCAGCTTATGTAACGCTCCAGCATACTTCGTCGATTTAATGAATCGAGTGTTCAGAGGAGTCCTAAATAAGTTTGTTCTGGTTTTTATTGACGATATTCTAATCTTCTCTAAATCAAAGGCCAAACATGAAAAACATTTGGAACAAGTTCTGGAAATTCTAAGAAAGAATGTATTGAAAGCTAAACTGTCCAAATATATATTCTAGCAAGATGAAGTAAAGTTTCTTGGCCACGTCTTATCGAAAGAAGGAATTGCTGTGGATCCAAGTAAAATCACGGCTATTCAAAATTGGAAACAACCTAGTAGTCCTACAGAAGTCCGCAGTTTTCTCGGATTGGCTAGTTATTACCGGGAGTTCATTAAAGATTTTTCGAAGATATCTAGTCACTTAACGAAGCTTACAAAGAAGCACTCGAAATTCAAGTGGACTCTAGAATGTGAGGAGGCTTTTGAGGAGCTAAAGTTAAGATTAACAACTGCCCCAGTGTTAACCATTATCGACGACAATCCGGATTTTAAAGTCTAGACAGATGCCTCTAGAGAAGGCCTTGGTGCAGTATTAATGCAAAGGGGTCAGGTTGTTGCTTATGCTAGCCGTCAGCTGAAGCCACATGAAAAGAACTACGTTACTCATAACCTGGAGTTGTTGGCTATCGTATTCGCTTTGAAAATCTGGAGACACTATCTTCTGGGTGAGAAATTCGAATTGTTTACAGATCATCAGTCGCTAAAGTATCTGTTCACCCAGAAAGACTTAAATCTGAGGCAACAACGTTGGCTAGAGTTCCTTGCAGCATACGATTTTGAGATTATATACACTCCAGGGAAAGCCAATGTCGTGGCCGATGCGTTAAGTAGAAAGAATGTTATGATCGCCAGTTTTATCATTTCGACTTCTTTGATTGACAAGATATTTGCACTCCAAAAAGATGACAAATTTATTAAAGGAACGAGCCAACGAATTCGTAAAGGCAATGCTTCGGATTTCCAGCTCGATAGCGAAGGGATTCTGAGGTTACTATGACGAATTTGTGTTCCAGAAATTCCTGAACTCAGAAGAGATGTGCTTGATGAATGCCACAAATCTAAGCTCAATATCCATCCGGGTGTGAGTAAAATGTATAGCGATATCAAGAGAACATTTTGGTGGAAGTCGTTAAAAAGAGACATCTCTATATATGTTAGCCGATGCCCTACCTGCTAACTTGTCAAAAGCGACCAACAGAAATTGGCTGGATTGTTGCAACCGCTAGACGTTCCAGGTTGGAAGTGGGAACATATTTCCATGGACTTCATAGATGGTTTTCCCAGAACCAAAAAAGTAAATGACAGTATTTGGGTGATCGTAGATCGCTTCACGAAGACCGCCTATTTCATACCTGTCAGATCGAACCGAACTGCCCAGAGTCTGGCGCAGATATATTTCAAGGAAATAGTTAGACTACACGGAGTGCTGATCAGTATAGTTAGTGATAGAGATCCAATATTTACTAGCAAATTCTGGGAGGCATTTCAGGTAGAACTGGGAACAAAGCTGAACCTAAGCACCGCTTATCATCCTCAGACAGATGGTCAAACTGAGAGGGTGAATCGTATACTAGAAGATTTATTGCGGGCTTGTGTTCTTGACTTTGGTGGATCATGGAAAGACCATTTACATTTGGTAGAGTTCTCATATAACAACAGCTACCAAGCGAGCCTGACAATGTCACCATTCGAAGCATTGTATGGTAGACCGTGCTGATCTCCTGCTTGTTGGGTCAAACCTGGTAATAGGCTTGTATTGGGACTTGATATGATCCGAGAAGCTACCCACAAAGTCGATTTCATTAAGAAACGATTACTCGCCGCTCAAAGCCGACAAAAGAGCTATGCCGATAAGAGAAGAAGAGACATATCATTTGCTGTTGGCGACCATGTATATTTGAAAGTATCGCCGATGAGAGGAGTTATCCGGTTCGGTAAAACTGGGAATTTGGCGCCCAAATTCATTGGTCCGTTTCCTATTCTTGAACGGATCGGAACTCTCGCTTATAGGGTTCAATTGCCAATAGGTTGCCTGGAGTGCATGATGTATTTCACATATCTCAGCTTCGAAAGCATGTTCATGACCCGGACTTGGTTGTGGAAGAGGCCGCACAGCAAGATATTGAAATTACCCTAGAATTGGTTGTGAGAAGAGAGCCGCTAAAGATCATCGGCAAAGAAACCAAAGAGCCGAGGAACAAGAAGTTTCACTTAGTCAAAGTGCAATAGAGTGGAAATCCACGAGATTGTACTTGGGAAACTGAGGAGAGCATTCAGAAAGCCTATCCTAAGTGTCGAGTAGATATCTCTGATTGACTCCAGTGCAAGGTACATTTACCATATTTTGAGATTTCCAGTTGTTCTCTACTTTGTTGTTATTTTCCTTTCATGGATGTAAACTTTTAATTCTATAGTCTGAATGATTTTAAAAGAGTATATGAATTGATTAGGACATTTTTGAAAAGTTAAAAACAAATTACTTGTTGTTTGTGTTGTGTGATAGTGGGTTTGTTCAATTAAATTATTAAAACGATAGTTAATTTAATTAATAAGAGAATGAATGGTAGAATTTATTCGATTAAATCACACATTGAACTGATTTAAAAATAGATAGAAATATATACATGTGCATTATATATGTTTGAACAGGTAAATGGATAGCTGTTGGGTAGAGATTTTATTTGCGTGCCCGACAAATAGGTAAACCTTAATGAGTTGGATGCGAAATATTATTAAATCAACCCTTGTGAATGCCATTGGATGCGGAGTGCTGGTTATTCTGTGTGTAATAATAAATGTCGCCATAGGATAGTAACAATTAATTTTGAACTACACTACATGGCATACTTCTCGAAGATAGGCATACTTCATCATATACCACGTAAGCATTTGGAGCTTGTGTGACGAGGTTGAAGATTTACCGTACGAGCGAGAGGCTTGTATGGCGATGACTATATTTTACAGGTTGAACTGATGACTGATATGACCATATAAAATTGTAAAGATAAATTGCCAGAATAATAAAACCCCACATGGGTCTAGAGTTGACAATAATCACGTCTCTCTAGTCATTAGATACGGCACATGGATTATTTATTTCCCACACGGGACGAGGTGACGAGAATTTATTCTCTGGAGCAATTAAAATACACACTCCCTCAGGATTTGACAGGGTGACGAGAATTTATTCTCTGGAGTTATTATCTATACACTCTCCCCTGTAAGTACCAGAATATATCACTATAAATATGTGTATGCTTTATAGGATTTATTGGGTACCTAATACGGCCCAATAAATTTCCAAACCCCTCCCCGTACAAAGGAGGTTATGGCGAAATTTTTCAAAAATTCCGGGTGTTAGCCAAATTTTTGAAGAATTTGAGAATTCTCAGAAACTGAAAAGTTGGAGAATGGAAGCCAGGTTGAACGTAGAGTTGATTAATCAAACCACTTTCGACTTTGTTCCTCTTCGGGGACGAAAAGTTTTAAGTGGGGGAGATTGTAACGACCCGGAAAATCTTAACCAATTTAAAAAATTTAAATTGGCTATTTTAGTGGATTTTAAATATTTAAAATAAATATTTTAAATAATAACGATGAAAAGTAAGTTTGAATAGAAGTTGAAAATAAATATAATTACTTTGAATTATAAACAAGGCCTGAAATGGCGCGGTAGTTTCAAAATTTGAATTCAAACTTTGACTGACTGTACCGGGTGCAAAACAAAACAGATTTGAGTGAAACCTAAAATATTTAAATCTATTAATGAATATCTTTCTAAAGAATCTGAAAAATCGAAGTTTCATAGTGGGAAGCAAAAGTTATGGCCAAATGAATTTTCAGAAAGGTCGCGATAGAATATATAAAGCCCGTGAAAATGGCCATTTTGCAAACGACCTCGGAATTCGACGAAACCACTTTTGTTGGATCCGGGATGTTAAACTATTGCTATGTTTCAAATTTCATAATTTTTGAAGCTAGTATATGAGCGTGGGAAAGGAAAATGTGTTTGGTCGATTTCTATTAAATTGGGTCGACCAGAAAATAACCATTTTGCAAACGACCTCAGAATTCGACGAAACCACTTTTGTTGGATCCGGGATGACAAATTATTACTAGGTTTCAAACTTCAAAATTTTTGAAGTTAATATGTGAGTGTGGCAAAGGAAAATGAGTTTGGTCGATTTCTATTAAATTGGATCGACCAGGAAAGGGCCATTTTTCAAACGGTCTCAGAATTCCACGAAACTAGTTTTGTTGGGACCGTATCATCAAAACATAGCTAGATTTATTTTTCGGGAATTTTTAGAATCGGTTTGTGGCCCCGGCAAATTGAAATGTACGTTCAAATTAAATATTGAATGTTTTATACTTTAATTTGAAGGAAAACTGACTAAAACTGTCGAATGGGCCTACGAAACATATCCCATTGTGTTCAGAATGGGGGTAAAACGCTAGGGACGATAGTCGTTTGGTTTGGATTGGCGTTCGTGTGTGAAGAGTGGTATTTTTGAGAATTTAAAAATTATAAAATAAAAATTCTGATTGGCCATTCACTCCCAGAAAACCCGATAGAACCACAAACACGAACGGCGGCTTCTTCTTCCTCCTTTTCTCCTCTTTTTCTCTCCAATCACTCAATAAAATCAAGTGCTTATTTGGGGGATTTTGAAGAGCTTCGAGGCCTCTTTAAATCCATACAAGGTTTGGATTTTTTTCATGTAGTTTGTGAAGAGTTACGAGCCCAGGAAGTTCGTCGTTTCCTCCCTCCGCCGCGACCGCCATCCTCGATCGAAGTGGGCCCCCTACCACCGTTGGGCGCGCCTTTCCACACTCCAGGCCGGGGCACAACCCGATCGTCGATCCGCTGCACCATTGGATCGAAAAGTGAAAACCTAGTTTTGAAGATCAAACTGAGGTAATACGGCTGTTTTTAATTTAAATATTCTAAAGCACTTCTAAGCGCTACGATTTTTGATTTCACTGTAAAAATCATATCTTTTTCGTTTGTTGACGAAATTCAGTGAAACAAGAGATAGTGGACTCGTGTGGACGTCTTCTACATTCTAGAAGAGACCGCATATTTTTCTGAGTCTTTGGCTATTTTTGGTGGAGTGGAACCCAATGTGAGATTTCCAAATTATAAACGATATGGAAAACGATGATGTATAAATTATATAGCCGATATATGAGTTATATAAGCGTTGTACACCTCTTGTATAAGCGTTGTATAAGTTGTACGTTCGATATATAAGTTATATATGCGTTGTAAAAATTATATATGTGTTGAAATAGAAGTGAAATACTTATATATATATATATATATATATATATATATATACGCCCCTCGTCCACAAACCATGGACGATATTTATTGTTTGTGATTGGTGTGAAAATTGGTTGAGTACGAATGGTTGATTAGAATTGTTTGTGGTTGAAATTGATTAATTGTGGTTGAAAAATACCCGTTTGTGGTTGAGAAATATTTGGTTGAAACCACATAGGATTAGTTTGTGGAAATGAAAAAAATATACCTGCCACCTGCGTGCGAACTAGATGCATGAAATCCCCATTTCCAAAAGCTGCGAGGCTTTAAGGTAGAGCGAGGAGCCATACGAGGGACGGCCTCGGTTTTAACTACCCTGCCGTTATGCTGCCGAAATTTTCTGAAATATTCATGTGTTAGAATTATTTTCATTTGTTGAAATTATTTTCATATGTTGAAACCATTCATGTGTTGAATAGAAATTCATGTGTTGAATGGTATTGGTGTTAGAAATAAATTGTTTTATAATAAAAATCATATTTTTATCATCTATATGAACTATATAAAATATTCGTGTTTTGAAATAAATTGTTTTGCAATAAAAATCACATTTTTATTCTATATATATACAAATTATAGAAAACCTTCATGTGTTGAATAGAAATTCATTCGTTGAATAATATTCATGTGTTGAATGGTATTCGTGTTTTAAATAAATTGTTTTAACAATAAAAATCACATTTTTATTATATATATATATACGAACTATAGAAACCGTTCATGTGTTGAATAGAAATTCATTCGTTGAATAGAAATTCATGTGTTGAGTGGTATTCGTGTTTTAAAATAAATTGTTTTATAATAAAAATCCTATTTTTATCATCTATATGAACTATATAAAATAGTCGTGTTTTGAAAGAAATCGTTTTACATTAAAAATCACATTTTTACTATATACATGAATTATGAAAAATAGTGAAGTGTTGAAATAGAAGACAGTTAGATAAAAATATCATTTTTATCATAGATGTGAAAAGAATATAGTTTTGCAATCGAAGAATCGATTATATATATATAATTAAAATATAACGAATAACGAAGCTGTAGTTCGTGTTTTGAAACCGTGATTTCAAACGATTAGTGCGGGAGATCCGACCATCGGATTTTCCCAAAACCGAAACCGTTGGGTTTGCTTTGGAAATATCTTTCCAACGACACGAACTTTGTAAAGATCCAACAGTTGGATTGTCTGGAATGTTTAATTCAAATATGAAGTAAAACAGCGCCAGAATCGATTATATATATATATATATATATATATATAATTAAATTAAATTGAATAACGACGCTGTAATTGGTATTTTGAAATTGAAACTTCAAACGATTGTACCGGGAGATCCGACTGTCGGATTTTTGCAAAACTGGAACCATTGGATTCGTTTTGAAAAGATCTTTCTAATGATGTAAATTTTGTGATGATCCAACGGTTAGATTTTCAGATATGTGTAAATCAAATCTAAAGAAAAACAGCGCTACAGCCGCCTTATGGCCTGAAGCGTCGTTTGAATAAATTGGCTATTTTAAATAAATAAAAATAGCGATAAATCATTATGAAATATTATAAACGATATGGAATGTGAAATTTAGAAACTAACTAAAGGTTGGCTAAGTCGAATGGTTTCCTGGGTCTTGATCTGATGTTGGTTTCGGCCTTCGGGGTTAATATTTGGGAGATAGTTCTCTTACTGATTTACGGTTAGTGACTGACGAAATGAAATGATGCGTATGTTGTGTTTGTGTAGCACTTATTTATTATATACGCGAGTTGCTCAGAAAGACCGGGTTTATCCCATTCTGAATAACTAAATCGACGATAAGATACCGAAGATGAAGACGGTGGTTGAAGACCGGAAATCTTCACCTCGTTTGGATGGTAACCGATGTCCTGATTGGGAGGCGTCCTGAAATATGGATAATGAGTGGTGATCGCCCAGACGTACGTGGAGATCGATGGGTTTGCGAGGTATATAGTGTCTCCGGTTTCGTTCAGACCCAGAACGGACTTGCAAGTGGAATGTGTGTCTGACATTGGAATTTATTCTGTGTGATTAATAGCCATCAATTGCACGGTGCGAACTGCCTGTGTGGCATGCTAAGATGCAGCGATCAGGGCTTCTGTTGAAAAGAAAAGTCTTGTGATTGATGATCAAAGCACCGCCTATGTGGCGTAGCTTTGTGTGTAACGTGAATTCGCGAACCACACACCCCGATATGAACCAGAAACGGGAGAGGACATCAGGGAGGGCATGCGTTTCCTTCTAGGTAGAGGTGGTGTTGGTGCTTGAGCTGGCTGACATTTATATTATTTTCACCTTTGTGGTTGTTGCTGCTGCGAGGCGCCTCAGTTTTATCGGTTGATCCTGGACCGATGGAGTCATTCGTTGGCTCACTTACGCCCCATAGGGCGGGGAAATGCAGTGTTCAGGCATTTTAATCCACATCGGTGGACTGGCCTTGACGATCCAAGGGTCGATGCGTTCTGATCCTGAGACATGGGCTAGATTGTCTCGAAGTCGGTAAGGACTATTTTTTGCCTTGGTTCATGATGGAAATCCAATTTCCAAATACGTGACTGTGCGATTTTGATTGTATACCTATATTTGGCGACATAGTGGCATGGGACGCTCATGTCGTCTATGATTGATACTTATGGTTTGAAATTATTTTTGAAACATATAAACACTAGTGGTAATATCAAATGCTTTTGTTTTATTCGTATCAAGCATATTTTGGCTATTATAAGGTAAAACTTTATCCTCCGATTTGCGTTGCATTGTGTGATGGGAACTGAGTATTATAATGGCTTCATTTTTATAAAAAGCATTGCGATGTTTAAAGATTTACTTGTTTTAAAACACTGGCAATCTAATAGAGTAAACCCATTCCGCGAAAGTGGCGTGGTCCAGTGATTAGCCATATTTTAAATGTGTTCAGTAGATTTCTCATACCAGTCCCATGACTGACTCGTAGTTTGTTTCACTTTCAAACTCGGGTGCCCCTTTTTCTACACGGGTAGCCTTGTGTTCAGGTTTAGCAGGCTTTTTCTGGTCATTTATCTCTTTTTATGCTGTTCAGCTCCTACTGTACATTATGTTTTGTTTTCCGCTGTAGACATTTATGTATAGCTGAACTGTATTTGTACTAAGTATGATCCTGTATACTGTGTAACTCTGATGATTACGTTTATCCAGTATATACTATTGTGCATTATCTGGTGTATTTATTTATTTCTGTTCTGCTATTATCTGTTTATGTGTTATATTCAAAAGATTACCCTTAACACCGTCAGTACGGGTTTTGGGGTCGTCACATTATGGTGTTACAACTTTTAAAAATGTGAATATACATTATTTTTAAAAATAAAAATAAAATGTTGTTTAGAAATAAAAATAGATATGGTTTTAACCATAAAAATATATAGAATATAAAAAGAACATGTCATTGTTTTTGAAATTAAAAACCATTGTTTTGAAATTAAAAACCATTGTTTGTGAAAGAAAATATACATCAATTCAAAATATAAATAACAATGTTTTTAAAATGTATTTGATAAAAATAAAATAGCGATGTTTATACATTGTTTTTAGAATAGAAGAAGAAAACTGTAAGGACCCCGTAACTTCCCCGGTTAGGAAAGAGCGGATACTTTGAGAACAACACACAAAAGAACGCAGATAGAAGAACATTTCACTGTATATTCTTGTAATCTGATGGAATTGTTGTAATATACAATGAAATGTTCTTCTGTAATGACCCGGGATTTTGTCGACTTTGGTTATCTCCATAAACTCAATGATGAGTAACCAAACATCGAAAAATACCGGTCATTAATGAAAGAAAACAAAGGGTGAGGAAAGATAAGATAGAAACTTAGAATAGAAGAAGAAGAAGAACACAACATCAGAGTAACACGAATCTCACAGCGGAACGAATAACATATAATATATAACATAACTTTGAAATATAACTTTGTACTTGAATATACATCATTATCAAAGTACAACACTTACAACACAGCGGAAATAACTATAGCTATATGATCCTGAAACCTCCTGCTCCAAGCTCTTCCAGTATATCTGTAAATCCCGACTACTTGACTGCCCGTACAAATTTAGGCACCCAAGAGTTTAGGGAAACAAACAAATAAACTCCGGGTCAGTCATGAGACTGGTGTGAGTAAAACAGTTTAAAACAGTTCAAGCAGGTAATCGATATCTCATAAGACCACGCCGTATGACGGAACGAGGTTTTTCCCTTATGAGAATCCAAATATCTTTATATCAAAAACCTTTTGATATTATAATAATGTCTATCAACACAATATAATAAGCATCTAGTAGAAACGCTTCCATCTCACGTTCTACATATATAATATACAATCAAAACCGCAAGCACGTATTAGGTAATGGATTTCCAACTATAACAAGGTATGGAACCACCTTTCGCTAGTGTAACTCTAGAAAGGAATACACTGGGTTCAACAAGAACATCTTGCAACCCGGCCACACATGACCGACCACTCATTTCGCTTGAGTGTATCGAATGTATATCACCAACGGTTGGGATCAGCAACCGTTTCCCGAATAGGACAGCATCAACAATAGATTTTTAGAAATAAATGAAACTCTAGATCAGGTGATTATACACCCTACTTCGGTGCGACCGACTTAGCCATGCTGCCTGCCCGATTTCTGTCATTTACCGGTTAATGAGGCTAGAAGCTATGATTTATCATCACATCAGATTCACTTCAAATGTCACATCGTCAAATCCATAAAATCACCGATTGACGTCTACAACCATACATTACGTGTCAGCTAAAAGAAGTCTCCTTCTCCGCTTCCACTCTTGGTACGGTTGGAGAAATCAATATACGTGATCATCTGGAAATACTCTGTTAGACATTCATCCATACAAGTCATCCAGGAACAGGATGAACCGAAGGCACTATTCAATACATCCATCTTAGACACTGTTATCTAAGACTTATACAACAGCCCTTGCACTTTACTCCGTCTTCATTTATCTTTGGCATATATGATTCGAAATGCTTATGCCAATACAGAGTGGTTCTTTGGATAATAATCCAACCGGTCTCTCCAAATTAACAACGTTAAAATGGTCAAAACTTCGATAGCTTGTGATTTAACTATCAAAGAAAAACAAGTGTGCAAACAATAATATTATTTCTAGATGGAAATTATATCAATCAATCATCAAACATATATATATATATATATATATATTCCTTACTTTCCCTGTTTAAAAATATACGTTATTAACACTGGAAAACATTTCCATTTCTTGTTTTCTATATTTGGAAACATTTCTGATTCTTGTTTGGAAAACATTTCCAAAACTCCTACGTTTGGATTAAACAGATGTTTAGATAAAACATCGCTATGCCAACTCAACCATTTCTCTTATTAACTAAATTCCTTTAACCCACCTTCACTATCGAACCTTAACCATTCCTTAGTTAAAAATGAAGTCAATCAAGTTGGGGTAATACTACCTCTCAGACCTTAACTGAACAACGTTTCTAACCCTGAAATAGACAAAGTTCACCTTATATTTCTTTAACAACTTCCTTACTTAACCTTTCTTTCGAGTAACTATATTCGATTAACTCTTTTCAATTAACTCTATTCGATTATCTCCTTTGGATTAATTCTATTCTTTTAACTCCTGTCGAATAAACTATATTCAATAACTCCTTTAACTCTATTCGAATAAACTATATTCGATTAACTCCTCTAATTCCATTCGAATAAACTATATTCGATTCATTCCTTTAACTCCATTTAACTCTATTCAAATAACTAAATTCGATTAACTCCTTTTTAACTCTTCTTTGAATAATTAATATTCGATGACTCCTTTTACTTTATTCGAATTACTAATATTCGATTAACTCAATTGATTCTATTTAATAAACTATATTCGATTAACTCCTTTATTTTAACTCTATTCGATTAATTCTAACTGGTTAACTCTTATTCGATTAACAAATATTCGATTAACTCTATTCAGCTAACTCGACTAACCCCTTTTCGAATAACATATTTGATTTACTAACTTTCGAATACCTTATTCGATTGACTCCCTTCAAATACCATATTCGATTTAACTCTATTCGAATAACTAAATTCGATTAACTCCTTTTCTTTAAACTATTCATTTATAAAGATTTACTTTTAGTAACGGTTCTTTACTTTACAAATGATTTCCTTTTTAGTAACGTTTTCCTTTTTATAACATCCTATTCGGTTATAAACAAATTTCCTTTTTATAACTCTATTTATTTTCTAAATATTTCCTTTTTATAAAATCTCCTTTGATTGTTATAAATATTATCTCTTTTATAAAATCCTTTGATTTTATAAATAATCTGTTTTCAATATTCATTTTGAAAATTCCCTTTTCACCATTCCGGTACGTTATGGTATTTAACACATCAAATCACGATGACCAATAACACATATAATCGACAACAGATTATATATCGCATCATATATTACAATATATGAATCACAGTAAAATAAATGTTGAGGAATCCAATTGGATTCTTCCAACCTGTTTCCCTGCATCCACAGATGTTATACAATATAAAATCAACATCACTTTCAGTTCCATATGATATATTCTGTTAAACAGAATCAATATAGAAATTCAACTAACTGACTAGCAGTTCAATCAAACAGTCAACACACAGTCAATCAGCGAATATTTAGCAGTTCTAAAAATACAACATGAAATTATAAACTGTTCAGAGTTAGTGAGATTTACTCACATTTGCAGTTCATCGTTAAAGAATGATAAACTGTTATTTGATTTGAATCAAACAATTTATTTCGCCATAAATTCAAACGAGCCCCAATCCACTTCCAGTCAGTTCCATTGGGTAGTGTCCGTCCATACGATCCTAACGGATCTTGTTTCGTTGAATTTTGATAATATACAAGCAAGTTATTATCGTTACAAGTTTATACAATATTTAAATTAAAATAAACTTAACTTCTATTTATAAAAGGGCCTCCCACTAGAAATTCCCGGCCCAAACCAATGTGTACTAACCCAAATCGAACCCTTTCTTCCCCAAAATTTTGATGCCGTGACCTCTCCATTGTTTCCTCCATCATTTCGAATCCTTTAAACCTCCACCGCAACTTCAATGTTCCACGAAATCAAAAACTAAAATCACCTAAACCTTTCTCTTTCCAACTACTCCATCTTCATACCAGTTTTATTCCATCCGCCTGTTTCCCCATGGACCGCGACTTCGACAGTTTTCTTCGACCATACAGTAACCCTCGAAATCTTTTATCATCGAATACCACAAAGCATTGCACCTAGGTGCTAAAATCCATAATGAAACCGAAAATGCACTTCGATTTTCAAATCACTACACCATTCCATTCCAAGATCTAACCCTAAGTTTACTGCTTACTTTCGAACCTCAGAATACTTCGTCGAGCGTGATAAAACTTGTACGGGGTGAAGGAAAATTTCAAGAGGAACTCGAATATACATCAATCCAAATTTATAGGAATTAATTTCATTTGATTTTGATTTTTCTTGCTCACCAAATGTTTGTTGTATGAAGAGTTGATGACGGCGGAAATTTCAGAATTGAGGAATTAGGTTTTAAGGATGGTTAGGGAGTACTTATAAGGGAGAAAGTTTAGATATTTTATTTTAGATATTTGTTGAGATATTTTTATTTTAATATTCATTTTTTCCTTCTAAAAATTTGTACGATCACATATGATACCTAAAAATCATGAAACAAGACATGCAGCTACAGTTCGACATTACGGTCCCAATGAAACTGGTTTCGTCGAATTCTGACTTCGTTTGCTCACCCAGCATTTTTTTAACTATCAAAATACTAACTGTTTTTCACTCTAAAAATCCGTACTACCACACAGTGACTCTAAAAATCACGGAACTTGAAATCTAACAATAATTTGGCAATGCGGATCCAACAAAATTAGTTTCGTTGAATTCCGACTTCGTTTGCAAAAGTGACTATTTTTAAAGCTTTGGATGACCCATTTAAATATATAAATATATTTAAGGGTGCGTTTTCTATAGGTCCCTATTAAGTTTCAAAATTAGGCTCACATCCGGTCATAAACTTATTATAAATTTAGTCCTTGTTTTCATTTTTACATGTTATTCAAAATATTTACATACATGTATGCAACTATTCTGAACGAATATTTGCATACATGTATGCAAATATTCGTTCAGAATAGTTGCATACATGTATGCAAATATTCTTAATTATTGCATACATGTATGCAAATAAAGTTGAACTAACGTTGATGAATTGTTGCATAAATGTATGCAATTTTTCTAAATAGAAAAATAGGGACCTAATTTACAATAAGTCTATGACCGGTCCTGAGCCTAATTAAGTTTCAAAATAGGGACCTTAGCCCAATTTCCACTATATTTAAATATAATTAAATTAAATATTTAAAAATAAATATTATCGTCTATATTCATAGTATACAGCTCAGAATATTCCTATATGAATTTCTAACTTGATATTTTCAAATCTGGGTCAACCCGATATTCAATTTATATTGAAATTCCTTTTTAAAATATAAATAATTCCTTTATAAATTATAAAGGAATTCCACAACGACTTTTCTAAAATTTGATTTGGACATATCTCAAAATCTACACGATGAAATCCCGATTTTTCTCTTCAACTAGAAATATATACTCCACCAGCTCCTAACGTTTCTTGTTTCATAGAAATCCAGCTTAAAACGAATCTTGTACATTCAATTCATGTTCGAATCACCAATTTACGAGCTGCAGCGCCATTTCGAGCTCGATTTTAATTATATTATAACTCTACGTTGAAACTGTCGTTTACATAATATTTTCGTTATTCAAATTCAATTCCAAGCTGAATTAAATATCACAGATGATCTAGTTCACACCATATCGCCATTTCATCCAATTCTGATTATTTCAGAATTAAATATATTATTTAATTTATTATTTTAATTGAATATTCACCATTATTTAATTCAACGATCATTAAATCCTTTTAATTACCATTTATATAATTAAATAAATTAATTATAATACCTCTGCCAATGCGGGTCATTACAATCTTCCCCACTTAAAATAATTTCGTCCTCGAAATTGCTAAGGTAGAGAACGACCCTATCGACGGGTTAGAGCTTATTTGTTCACTTCTTAACTTCAGTTTCAACTGAACCAATTTAATTTCAATTAAATTATTAATTAATTCTTATCAACCAAAATTTCCAAAAATCCTGAAAATTTTCCAACACTTTAACTTTTCGAAAAATTTCGCTAGCACCTCCTTTGTACTGGTCAATAGGTCAAACTCCAACTCGCCTCTCTGGGCCATCTCCAAACAAAAGAAAATCAAACAGCCAAGCAACTTGCCAATTCGGCTCATAAATCTTGTATCCAATAGAAATATAAACTTGTACCTTTTGTCGGCATATCATTATATCCTTTCCACCTGTTATCAATTCAGCGGATACAAGGGTCATCCCAATTAAATTCCAATCTGTTTTTATACACAACACAACCATTCGCTTATATCCGAGCCAAATATCACTTCAACTCGAGTTTTTTCTCGATTCCCAACTCTTAACTTGATTATCACATTACACTTCAAATTTGAATCTCACAATCCAATTTGTCTTGATATTATTCTAATTCAATCTCAGTTACCACTTTACTGGCTTTACTTTAATTCCATTTTGCTTTCACAACTTTCTGTTAAATTTGTTTTTAATTCAAACAGTCTTTTCTTTGGAGTTTTTAAACAGTTTACTCTTTTCAAAAATCAAATTTTCCTTTTGAGCATGTCACTGAGCCCTTAATTAATATTCCATTAGTTAAATCACTTCTCTATTTCTTTATCAATATTTGTTAACCAAATATTTTCAATAACCATATTGGCCTTTTATGTTATTTGCGAAAACATTTCTGAATATCGCCTTCCTTTATTTTCTAAACTTTAGAAAATATAAGCTATTTATAATTGGAAAATATTCCAATTACTTATCTCTTTTCCGATCTCGTTTATTTCTATACTTAGGAAATATTCTTATTATATTTCCAAGCATACACTCATTTGGGTTAAAACGGATGTTGTGTAAAACATCGTTACGACATAAATACTATATTCTACTAACTCTTATTCAATATTGATCTTCGATCCTGAAATCTTACTAATTATTTGTTAATAATGAAATCAATCAAGTTGGGGTATAACTACCTCTCAGACCTTGACTGAATAATATTTATAACGTCAAAACAGATATGACTACTTACTCGAATAAGCAATACCATATTCCTAAGTTCGTTTCCTTATCGACTTCTATATATATCGATATGTTGATTTCTAATTATCAAATTATCTTACAAATATTGTAACTCCTTAAACTCTTGGAAAAATTTGCCATAACCTCCTTTGTACCAGGAGCATCGGGATATTTCAAATAGCCTCCCATGGCCCTCACCAATCCAAAGAAAAAGAAAAAGCAAAGCAGCTAGCCGATACGATGCGTAAAATCTCATATGTGAATTAAATACATACCTTTTCGTCGAGCATTCTATTTATATACCTTCATACCTTATCCATACCTATCTCATGTATATTTATACCTGCCCAATCTATTTTAACTATACCTAATTGTTTTAACTCAATTCGTTAATTAATTTGTTAATTAACACTTTAGTCTATTTCACTTTTATATTTGAACATGACATGTTCAAATATATTTTAACTTGCTTATTAACTAATTTGAATCCAAATTTCAAATTTAAGTTCTATATTCGATTTCGAATACCCATTTATAAATCCAATTCACCTTTCAAAGTTCAATTTCAAATTCAATACTCAATTAACTAATTCCTCTTCCACTTAGCTAACTCTATTCAATTTCTATTCAAATTTTATATCACTTCCATTGTTCAAATCTATATATCAAATTCTATATTTGAATTCCATTTGAATTCTATATTCAAACTCTATTTCAATTCCATTGAATTTCATATATTCAAACTCCCTTTGAATTTCTATATTCAATTTCTATTTCAATTCCATTGAATTTCATATATTCAAACTCCCTTTGAATTTCTATATTCAATTCTATTTCAATTCCATTGAATTTCATATATTCAAACTCCCTTTGAATTTCTATATTCAATTCTATTTGAATTCTCTTTATTCAAATTCTATATATTCAAATTCTATATATCAAATTCTATTCAAATTCCATTTTGAAATTCAACACAACTTGTCTTTCCCAAAACAAATTCAAAACAAAATCTCTGGTAGTAATTCGTCACTTACAATTCGAAAATGAATACGATAATGCAGCTGTCATCATCAGAATCTATTTTCCAGCGATCGAAGTGAGTTCAATAGTATAAAACCATTTCTAAACATTTCCACTTTGAAATTCATTTCAAAATAAAATTCACAGTGCTTGTAAAACAATTTAAAATCTCCCATGATCTTAAATTTTCCTTATTTTTAATCTAAATCCATTTACAAATACTTATCCAATTCTCCAGAGTTTTAACTCAATTTCTGGTTCAAATTTCAGATTTAACTCATCTGATTTCACGTATTTCACTTATATGAATTCTGATTGGTTATTTACATAACCATTTAATTTATAATCTTTACTCGATTATAATAACAACCATATATCCACTATATTATAATTTTGAGATATATATATATATATATATATATATATATATCTTCTCTATATCAAGATATACCTTGGGTAAACTTATTTTAATTTAGCCCTCTTTTCAAAACATACCATGACGATTCATCGTATTCAAGTGTTTGTTAACTCCTACCGATACAGTGGATCAAACTAATCGACCAAAACTCATAAACAACTCGACCAATAAATCACCACAATATAAAATAATTTTTATATCAATAACAAATACGCTAACTCACATATATACACTCAACTCAATCTAGGGTATTACTAACCCCATCTCTACTGAGTCACGCCACAGAGCCAAGGTAATTCACTTAACTTAAGCTCTGATACCAACTGTAATGACCCGGGATTTTGTCGACTTTGGTTATCTCCATAAACTCAATGATGACTAACCAAACATCGAAAAATACCGGTCATTAATGAAAGAAAACAGAGGGTGAGGAAAGATAAGATAGAAACTTAGAATAGAAGAAGAAGAAGAACACAACATCAGTGTAACACGAATCTCACAGCGGAACAAATAACATATAATATATAACATAACTTTGAAATATAACTTTGTACTTGAATATACATCATTATCAAAGTACAACACTTACAACACAATGGAAATAACTATAGCTATATGATCCTGAAGCCTCCTGCTCCAAGCTCCTCCAGTATATCTGTAAATCCCGACTACTTGACTGCCCGTACAAATTTAGGTACCCAAGAGTTTAGGGAAACAAACAAATAAACTCCTGTTCAGTCATGGGACGGGTGTGAGTAAAACAGTTTAAAAAAGTTCAAGCAGGTAATCGATATCTCATAAGACCACGCCGTATGATGGAACGGGTTTTTCCCTTATGAGAATCTAAATATCTTTATATCAAAAACCTTTTGATATTATAATAATGTCTATCAACACAATATAATAATCATCTAGCAGAAACGCTTCCATCTCACGTTCTACATATATAATATACAATCAAAACCGCAAGCACGTATTGGGTAATGGATTTCCAACTATGACAAGGTATGGAACCACCTTTCGCTAGTGTACCTCTAGAAAGGAATACACTGGGTTCAACAAGAATATCTTGCAACCCGGCCACACATGACCGACCACTCATTTCGCTTGAGTGTATCAAATGTATATCACCAACGGTTGGGATCAGCAACCGTTTCCCGAATAGGACAACATCAACAATAGATTTTTAGAAATAAATGAAACTCTAGATCAGGTGATTATACACCTTACTTCGGTGCGACCGACTTAGCCATGCTGCCTGCTCGATTTCTGTCATTTACCGGTTGATGAGGCTAGAAGCTACGCTTTATCATCACATCAGATTCACTTCGAATGTCACATCGTCAAATCCATCAAATCACTGATTGACGTCTACAACCATACATTAAGTGTCAGCTAAAAGAAGTCTCCTTCTCCGCTTCCACTCTTGGTACAGTTGGAGAAATCAATTTACGTGATCGTCTGGAAATACTCTGTCAGACATTCATCCATACAAGTCATCCAGGAACAGGATGAACCGAAGGCACTATTCAATACATCCATCTTAGACACTGTTATCTAAGACTTATACAATAGCCCTTGCAATTTACTCCGTCTTCAATTATCTTTGGCATATATGATTCGAAATGCTTATGCCAATACAGAGTGGTTCTCTGGATAATAATCCAACCGGTCTCTCTATATTAATAACGTTAAAATGGACAAAACTTCGATAGCCTGTGATTTAACTATCAAAGAAAAACAAGTGTGCAAACAATGATATTATTTCCAGATGGAAATTATATCAATCAATCATCAAACATATATATATATATATATATATATATTCCTTATTTTCCCTGTTTAAAAATATACATTATTAACACTGGAAAACATTTCTATTTCTTGTTTTCGATATTAGGAAACATTTCCAAAACTCCTACATTTGGATTAAATAGATGTTTAGATAAAACAACGCTATGCCAACTCAACCATTTCTCCTATTAACTAAATTCCTTTAACCCACCTTCACTGTCGAACCTTAACCATTCCTTAGTTAAAAATGAAGTCAATCAAGTTGGGGTAATACTACCTCTCAGACCTTAACTGAACAACGTTTCTAACCTTGAAATAGACAAATTTCACCTTATATTTCTTTAACAACTTCCTTACTTAACCTTTCTTTCGAGTAACTATATTCGATTAACTCTTTTCAATTAACTCTATTCGGTTAACTCCTTTGGATTAACTCTATTCACTTAACTCCTGTCGAATAAACTATATTCGATACCTCCTCTAACTCTATTCGAATAAACGATATTCGATTAATGCCTCTAATTCCATTCGAATAAACTATATTCGATTATTCCTTTAACTCCATTTAACTCTATTAGAATAACTAAATTTGATTATCTCCTTTTTAACTCTTCTTTGAATAACTAATATTCGATAACTCCTTTTACTTTATTCGAATTACTAATATTCGATTAACTCAATTGATTCTATTCGAATAAACTATATTCGATTAACTCCTTTATTTTAACTCTATTCGATTAATTCTAACTGGTTATCTCTTATTCGAATAACTAATATTCGATTAACTCTATTCAGCTAACTCGACTCGACTAGCCGCTTTTTGAATAACATATTCGATTTACTAACTTTTGAATACCTTATTCGATTGACTCCCTACAAATACCATATTCAATTTAACTCTATTCGAATAACTAAATTCGATTAACTCCTTTTCTTTAAACTATTCATTTATAAAGATTTACTTTTGGTAACGGTTCTTCACTTTACAAATGATTTCCTTTTTAGTAATGTTTTCCTTTTTATAACGTTTTCCTTTTTATAACATCCTATTCGGTTATAAACAAATTTCCTTTTTATAACTCTATTTATTTTCTAAATATTCCTTTTTATAAAATCTCCTTTGATTGTTATAAATATTATCACTTTTATAAAATCCTTTGATTTTATAAATAATCTATTTTCAATATTCATTTTGAAAATTCCCTTTTCCCCATTCCGGTATGTTATGGTATTTAACACATCAAATCACGATGACCAATATTTGTACAAACACATATAATCGACAACAGATTATATATCGCATCATATATTACAATATATGAATCACAGTAAAATAAATGTTGGGGAATCCAGTTCTGTTTCCCTGCATCCACAGATATTATACAATATAAAATCAACATCACTTTCAGTTCCATATGATATATTCTGTTAAACAGAATCAATATAGAAATTCAACTAAATGACTAGCAGTTCAATCAAACAGTCAACACACAGTCAATCAACCAATATTTAGCAGTTCTAAAAATACAACATGAAATTATAAACTGTTCAGAGTTAGTGAGATTTACTCACATCTGCAGTTCATCGTTAAAGAACGATAAACTGTTATTTTATTTGAATCAAACAATTTATTTCGCCATAAATTCAAACGAGCCCCAATCCACTTCCAGTCAGTTCCGTTGGGTAGTGTCCGTCCATACGATCCTAACGGATCTTGTTTCGCTGAATTTCGATAATATACAAGCAAGTTATTATCGTTACAACTTTATACAATATTTAAATTAAAATAAACTTAACTTCTATTTATAAACGGGCCTCCCACTGGAAATTCCCAGCTTAAGCCCATGTGTACTAACCCAAATCGAACCCTTTCTTCCCCAAATTTTTGATGTCGTGACCTCTCCAGAGTTTCCTCCATCATTTCGAATCCTTTAAACCTCCACCGCAACTTCAATGTTCCACGAAATCAAAAACTAAAATCACCTAAACCTTCCTCTTTCCAACTACTCCATCTTCATACCAGTTTTATTCCATCCGCCTGTTTCCCCATGGACCGTGACTTCGACAGTTTACTCCGACCATACAGTAACCCTTGAAATCTTTTATCACCGAATACCACAAAGCATTGCACCTAGGTGCTAAAATCCATACTGAAACCGAAAATGCACTTCGATTTTCAAATCACTATACCATTCCATTCCAAGATCGAACCCTAAGTTTACTGCTTAATTTCGTACCTCAGAATACTTCGTCGAGCGTGATAAAACTTGTACGTGGTGAAGGAAAATTTCAAGAGGAACTTGAATATACATCAATCCAAATTTATAGGAATTAATTTCATTTGATTTTGATTTTTCTTGCTCACCAAATGTTTGTTATATGAAGAGTTGATGACGGCGAAAATTTCTGATTTGAGGAATTAGGTTTTAAGGATGGTTAGGGGGTATTTAAAAGAGAGAAAGTTCAGATATTTTATTTTAGATATTTGTTGAGATATTTTTATTTTAATATTCGTTTTTGCCTTCTAAAAATTTGTACGATCACATACGATACCTAAAAATCACAAAACTGGACATGCAGCTACAGTTCGACATTACGGTCCCAACGAAACTGGTTTCGTCGAATTCTGACTTCGTTTGCTGACCCAGCGTATTTTTAACTATCAAAATACTGATAGTTTTTCACTCTAAGAATCCGTACGGCCACACAGTGACTCTAAAAATCACGGAACTTGAAATCTAACAATAATTTGACATTGCGGATTAAACAAAATTAGTTTCGTCGAATTCCGACTTCGTTTGCAAAAGTGACTATATTTAATGCTCTGGATTACCCATTTAAATATATAAATATATTTAAATATAATTAAATTAAATATTTAAAAATAAATATTATCGTCTATATTCATAGTGGAATACCATACAACTCAGAATATTCCTATATGAATTTCTAACTTGATATTTTCAAATCTGGGTCAACCCGATATTCGATTTATATTGAAATTCCTTTTTAAAGTATAAATAATTCCTTTATAAATTATAAAGGAATTCCACAGCGACTTTTCTAAAATTTGATTTGGACATATCTCAAAATCTACACGACGAAATCCCGATTTTTCTCTTCCACTAGAAAGATATACTCCACCAGCTCCTAACGCTTCTTGTTTCACAGAAATCCGGCTTAAAACGAATCATGTACATTCAATTGATGTTCGAATTGCCAATTTACGAACTGCAGCGCCATTTCGAGCTCGATTTTAATTATATTATAGCTCTACGTTCAAACTGTCGTTTATATAATATATTCGTTATTCAAATTCAATTCCGAGCTGAATTAAATATCACAGATGATCCAGTTCACACCATATCACCATTTCAGCCAATTCTGATTATTTCAGAATTAAATATATTATTTAATTTATTATTTTAATTGAATATTCACCATTATTTAATTCAACGACCAATAAATCCTTTTAATCACCATTTATATAATTAAATAAATTAATTATAATACCTCTGCCAATGCGGGTCATTACGCCTTTTGTCTGCGTTCTTTTGTGTGTTGTTCTCAAAGTATCCGCTCTTTCCTTATCGGGAAGTTACGGGTCCTTACATGTGAATTTTATACGTCGCATACATTAGTTAAAAATCATATTTTTTTACTAACTAATGAATATTTCATTCAAAGCCTATATATAATTCCATACAATGTTATATTTATTTCATACATCGTTATATATATATATTTCATACAACGATTATATATTCTCATATAACGTTTATATATATTCTCATATAACATTTATATAATTTTAAACCACGCATGTATATATTCATACAACGTATATATATAATCTCATACGACGCTTGTATATATATTCTCAATATAGCATATATAAGCTAAGAATCATATTTTTTTTTTTGATCAACTAATAATTATTAGTTAGTTAAAAATGTTATTTTTAACTAAAGTATGCTATGAAAATAAGGAAAGTAATATGCCAACTAGTATGTATTGGAATGAAAGGTAAATTAAGCCAACTTGAATCAAAAATTGAACTAAGTTGAAAATCGATTGAAACTGCATACATGTACATGCGTATAATTGAACAGGTCATAGAAAGGAGGCTAGAGAAGAGGAATAAAATTGTATGCTCGACAAATAGGTACATATTTACTGTTTTGTTTGGGTTTGATGATTTTATGAGCGGATTGGCTAGCCGCTTGGCTTTTTCCTTTTCTTTTGGAGATCGGAAGGCCTATATGGAAATTTCAGGATTTTCCCTGTGCTCCCGTGCAGGGGAGGTTATGGCGAAATTTTTCGAAAATTTAGGGTGTTAGCCAAATTTTTGAAAAATTAGAAAGTTCTTTGAAACTGAAAAGTTGAAGATCTTGAGCCAGAATAGATATTGGAATCGTTGTCAAACGAATTTATAACGTTTATAAAATACGTTTTATGAAGGAAATCGACAAAATATACATAATATATATACTATATGGCCTGAAAAGAACGCGCCGTGCCGCGGCCGTTTGCGAATTTCGACCATTGACTTCGAATTGATGTTACGAGAGATCCGACCGTCGGATTCTCCTAAAACCGAAACCATTGGGTTCGTATCGGCTTTCCAACGAATATAAGAGATTTGAAATCTAACGGTTGGATTTGGAATTATGTCCAAATCAAATGTGAAAAAGGTCGTTGTAAGTGCAATTCGATGACCGTTTATGGAAATCAACTGAGTGAGCCTTGATAAAATTATTAAAAATAGGGGAAAAATTATGTAAAATCATATTAAATGATTCAGAAAGAACTGGGATGAAAAATTCCATGTTTGTAAAGAGAAACATATATTTTTATCGAAATGAACTAGTTTATAACTAGAAAAATAATCCAATATTTTTAAAGAAATAAATTGGATTTGAAAATGGGTTTTAAATAACCAAAAAAATTTCAATATATAAATTGGAATGGATTTGAATGGAGATTATCTTCGGATATTTCTAAATTGGGTTCCGTGATTATACAGATATTGTGATGGGGATTTGGAAGATATCGATATCGTTATTCTCGATATGGTATCTGTTGGTTTCAGGATTTGATGTTGAATATAAGTTGATACCATCTCTATTCAAAACCTTATATTTAATGTCAAATTGGATTGATTGATTATGTGGATTGTGCTCGACCAGTTTATGAGCAAGATATGCATTTACCTTTAGCATTGGGTTGGGTAGAAATATCTATATGCTAACACCTTGTGAAACACTTCACGATTTGACTATGAGGTGGTTAACGATGTTTTTTATTTCAAAATTAATGAATGATTTTGAAATGTGATTTTCTTAAGTGAAAAGTAATATTTTCCCGATTTTAGACAGGGAATGTTTTATAAAACAGAAAGGATTTCGAGGCCTAAACCCGATATTGTCGATATGATTTCGAAATGTATTATGTGTTACATTGTGGTCCATCGCGTATCGATTAGTTGCTATTGATAACATATCTGTTTGGTGGCGGATAATTTATTCTCTTGCTTAACACCCTTATTTGAGACGTACGAGTTTAAAGGTTATGTGATTAGTAGTGACTAATCATATATGTGAATTGTTGATCTGAAGTACTATATTTTGAAAGTACTTGTGATTATTATGTTGTGAAATGATTTTTCCTACTTCGGGATTTGAAATGATTTAGTATGTGGCTAAAGATTCGGGTAACCCTGAGACTAAAAGTATGGGTGAGAGGGCGGTGTATGCTCTCCATGTGTGGGAGGTGCATCGTCGGTGTAGCCTGCTCCTATGTGGGGTAGGTGCGCATTTATATATCGAGTTGATAGGTGCGTACCCTTTGCCTTGTCGATGGGGAGCGCGATATTTGGTTGCATACTTGTTTGTATGCATTGTTATGTTTTGGAATTCATATTTCCAAAGATTTTGATTTGATATCCCGAAGTGAAATCTACTTTGATATAAAAGCTAGATATGTATTTCAAATGACTTGAAATAAAAATCGGGAATGAAGTCCAAAGGAATAATTTCTGTAAATTGAATTGGATTTGGAAAATATAAGTGTGGTGATTAATCTAAATGGGTAGATTGGAAAATTGCATGTTGTGTGATGCATTGTAGATCCATATTTCTATTAATTGTTGTTGTTTATACACCGGCAATCTAGTGGAGGAAACCCGTTCCATGTTATACGGCGTGGTCCCGTGATTTGCCATATTTTATAAATAAAGTTTAATAACTGTTTTTAGTTCTCACACCAGTCCCATGACTGACTCGTAGTTTGCTTTTCCCTTGCAAACTCGGGTGCCCTTATTTTCCACACGGGCAGTCGAGTAGTTTTATTTTGCAGATATATTGAGCAAGATTCTGGATTGAAGCTTTAAGCTGTGTCCAGAGCATTTATCGTCTTCCGCTGTGTTAGTTTATATTCCGCTGTGCACTATATTACATTTATTGTAAAATTATCTTCCGCTGTATCATTATATTTGATATACTCTGACATTCTGTACTCTGATGTAACATTATTATGATGTTTATAAAAGTCTTCTGTTATTTGTTCTGATGAGTTATATGCCTAGAGTTAGCGTATCCGGGTTTTGAACGGTCTTGGTCGGTTTAGCGATCGATTAGATCCGAGCGAAACTCGTATCGTTACACATGGTATCATTGTATATTACAAGAATTCCATCAGATTACAAGAATATACAGAGTATAAATCAATATTACACATTTGATAAATATCAGAGATTACAATACATTACGTAGCAGCGGAAAATAAAAAAAATACAACTGAAGAAGATATACGGATACAAAGCTTTCCGGATATCGTTCCAGCTGTACATCAGGATCCTGTGAATATAAATCTGCAAAACCAAAACTACTAGCTGCCCGTGTCAAAATAAGGGCACCTAGAGTTTAGGTTAAAACAATAAACTCCAAGTCAGTCACGTGACTGGTGTGAGAACTAAAACAGTTATAAATCTTTATTTTAAAGTTAGGTAAATCAAGGGACCACGCCGTATAACACGAAACGGGTTTCCTCCCAAGAATACCAGTGCATATAACAACAGCGCAATGCTAAATAAAGAAAAATGAAGCTATTATAAGACCCAGGTCCTATCACACAATGCAACGCAAGCCGGGGGATAGGGTTCTTACCTTATAATAGCCAAAGAATGCTTGATACGTGAAATTTTATCTTTTTATTCTTAATCAGACTCCAACCGCAAATTAGTAAGAGAACGATTCCCTAAGTATTAACCCCGAAGGCCGAAACCAACATCAGATCAATACCCAGGAGACCACCCGTCTTAGCTCGTTTCCAGTTAGTTTCTGATTTTATATACAATCATAAATATCAATCATAAGCGGCATGAATGTCCCATACCACTATGTCACCATATATAGGTATACAATCAAAACCGCAAAATGTCGTATTGGAAGTTGGGTTATCATTTATGGTATGAACCGAGGCAAAAGATAGTCCTCACCGATTCGAGACAATCTAGCCCATGTCTTAGGAACAGAACGCATCGTCCCTTGGATCGTCAGGGCCGGTCCACACGGAGTGGATTATTATGCCTGAACAATACGTCTCCCCGCCCTATGGGGCCTAAATGAGCGAACGAATGACTCCATCGGCTTCACATAGTCACCGATATATCCGAGGCGCCTCGCAAACCAACAACCACATAAGTCAACCTCGTCAAGGCGTGTAAAACCACTGACGCTACTTCTAACTAGAAGGAAACCCATGCCCTCCCTGATGTCCTCTCCCATTTCTGGTTCATACCGGGTGTGAAACTCGCGAAGTAAACGTTATACAAAGCTATGCCACAAAGACCGTGCTTTGATCATCAACCACAAGACTTTGCTTTTCAACAGAATCCTTGATCATTTGCCACTTAGGCATGCCACACAGGCAATTCACTATTTGATTGTACATAGCCAATTACCCCCATTCCCAACACAATGGGATAGGTATCGTAGGCCAATTTGATCGTTTCGATTAGTTTTTGCCAAAATCAACATATAACTATGTATATTGAATTTGAATGCACATTTCAATTTACTGGGGCCACATATGAACTCTAAAACTTCTCGAATTTTTTTTTCTTTTTCAAAACTGAAATGAGGCCAAATCAATTACATATAATGTTAATTATATTTATATAGACCCAGAACGGACTTGTAAATGGACTGTGTGTCTGACATTGGATTTTATTTTGTGTGATTGATTTCTATTATATATATCTATTTGGCAGCGGAGAATTTATTCTCTTGCTTAACACCCTTCTCTGAGACGTACGAGCTCAGGGGTAATATTTGAAAAACCTACCGTGGCTATGTATGGTAATATCTTGCCGACCATATAATGAAAATAGAATCCAAATCAATTAAATGATATATCAATCTTATTGTTTGTCATATATCATCCCAATACCCGTGTGGGGTAATATATAGAATATTTCGTGTGTGATATAGAATGGTCATATATATATATAATGAAATAGAATATTTGAAATAAAAATATTTGAAATAGAATATTTGAAAAAGAAATATTTGAATAGAATTATTTGAAATAGAATATTTGAAAAAGAAATATTTGAAATAGAATATTTGAAAATAGAAATATATGAAGCCGTGTTAAGTAGTTACACGCCATTTTAACACGAACGAGAATTTTATCGATTTTATAATAAATATGGAAATAATTTCAAAATTGAATATTTTGAATTAGAAATGAAGAAAAAAGAGGATTTTTATTTGGGAAAAATCGGGATGAAAAATTCCATGTTTGAAAAGATAAAAATATATTTTTATCGAAACGAACTAGTTATTAACTAAAAAAATAATCCAATGGTTATAAATAAATAAATTGAATTGGATTTGAATTGAAATTATCTTTGGATATTTTCGATGTTGGATTCCGTGATTATGCAGATATTGTGATGGGAATTTGGAAGATATCGATATCGTTATTCCTGATATGATATCTGTTGGTTTCAGGATTTGATGTTGAATATAAGTCAATACTATCTCTATTCAAAACCTTATATTTAATGTCAAATTGGATTGATTGATTGATTGGATTGTGCTCGACTAGTTTATGAGCAAAATATGCTTTTACATTTAGCATTGGGTTGCGTAGAAATATCTGTGTGTAAACACCTTGTGAAACACTTCACAATTTGACGATAAGGTGTTTAGCGATGTTGTGTTCATTTCAAATTTAATGAATGATTGTGAAATGATATCTTTCTTAAGTGAAAAGAATGTATTCCCGATTTTGGATAGGGAATGTTTTATAAAAATGTTTTATAAAACCGAAAGAATTTCAAGGGCTAAAATCCGATGATTTCGAAATGATTTGGAAATGTATTATGGTTTTACGTTGTAGTTCATCACATATTTGATTAGTTGCTATTAATGATGTATCTGTTTGGTGGCGGAGAATTTATTCTTTTGCTTAACACCCTTCTATGAGATGTACGAGCTCAAAGGTTATGTGATTAATAGTGACTGATCATATGTGTGAATTACTGATGTGAAGTACTATATTTTGAAAGTACTTGTGATTATTATGTTGTGAAATGATTTTCCCTACTTCGGGATATGAAATGATTTAGTATGTGGCAAAGAGTCGGGTAACCCTGAGACTAAAAGTATGGGTGAGAGGGCGGTGTATGCTCTCCATGTGTGGGAGGTGCATCGTCGGTGTAGCCTGCTCCTATGTGGGGTAGGTGCTCATTTATATATCGAGTTGCGAGGTGCGTACCCTTTGCCTTGTCGATGGGGAGCACGATATTTGGTTGCATACTTGTCTGTATGCATTGTTATGTTTTGGAATTCATATTTCCAAACGATTTGATTTGAGGTCCCAAAGTGAAATCTACTTTGATATAGAAAGTTAGATAGGTATTTCAAATGATTTGAAATAATAAATTGGGAATAGAATCCAAAAGAATAATTTCTGTAAATTGAATTGGATTTGGAAAATCTAAGTGGTGATTAATCTAAATGGGTAGATTGGGATATTGCATGTTGATTGATGCATAGTAGATCCATATCTATATTACCGATTGTTATTTATACACTGGCGTTCATGGGGGGTAAACCCGTTCCGCGTTGGCAGCGTGGTCATGTGATTTGTCTTATGATTAAATAAGTTAATTATAACTGTTTAGAGTTTCTTACACCAGTCCCATGACTGACCTATAGTTTGCTTTTCCCTTACAAACTCGGTTGCCCCTATTTTCCACACGGGCAGTCTAGTAGTTTTATTTTGCAGATATATTTAGCAGGATTTTGGATTGAGGCTTTAAGCTATGTCCAGGCATTTACAGTCTTTCTCTATGTTATTTTTATTTGTTTCTGCTGTATTGTATTACATTTATTGTAAATTAATCTTCTGCTGTATTATATTTTGTTATACTCTGATATATTCTGTACTCTGATGTAACATTACTATGATGTTTATAAAAGTCTTTTGTTATTTGTTCTGATGTGTTGTATGCCCAGAGTTAGCGTATGCGGGATTCGAACAGTCTCGGTCGATTTAGTGATTGATCAGGTCTGGGCGAAATCCGTGTCGTTACAGCTGGATAATAACCTGGAAATCCGAGCCAATTTAAATTTTTTATTTTGGCAATTCTGATGAATTTTGAATATCTAAAATGAATATTTTAAATAAAAACGATGAGAAATTTATTTTGAATGGAATTCGAATGAATGTATTTATTTGAATCGTCGTTATAATATAAATATTTATTTTAAATTATAAAAGGAATTGAAAATGGCGTGGTAGTTCGATAATTCAATTTCAAATTTCAAATGAATGTACAGGATTCAAAATAAACTGGATTTTAGTGAAACCAAAAATATTTGAATCAAATTGAGAATATCTTCCCAACGAATCCGAAAAATCAAAATTTCATAGCAGGAATCAAAAGATATGCCCAGTTGAAAATTTAGAATAGTCGCTATGGAATTTCGGCCCTTGAAAATAGCCATTTTGAAACGACCTCGATTTTCGACGAAACCACTTTTGTTGGATCCGTGATGTCAAGTTATTGCTAGATTTCAAATTTCGTAATTTTTCGAATCAGTATGTGAGTGTGGCAAAGGAAAACGCGTTTGACTTGTTTTAATTGATTTTAATCGACTAGAAAATGACCATTTTTCAAACGGTCTTAGAATTCGACGAAATTAGTTTTGTTAGGACCGTATCGTCAATACGAAGTTAGAAAATATTTTTTTGGGAATTTTTAGAGTCCGTATGTGGCCTCGGTAAATTGAAATGTGCGTTCAAATTCAATATATAGAGTTATGTTTTGATTTTGACAAAAACTGGTCGAAACTATCGAACCAGCCTGCGATACATATCCCATTGTGTTCATAATGGGAGTAATTAGATATGGACGACAGTCGGTGGGTTTGATTTCGAGGTGGAAATAAAAAGTTGCTTTTTGAAAGTAATTAAATAATAATAAAAAATATATAGATAATTACCCTTCTTCCTTTACTCTCAGCCCCCGTTACATTTCAAAATAAACAAAGAAAAAAAAGGAAGGGCGGAACCCTAGCCACCGCTTCCACCTCACGCCCCCCCCCCCCCCCCAGGTGGCGCGCCTTCCTCCCCAAGCCCCCCGCCTTCTCTCTCCACCTTCTGGTCCTCCTTCTCCCTTTCCGCCGTCTCTCTTCCCCCCTTCCTCAAAACGAACGCGCCCCTCCCTCTTTTTTTCTTCCAGCACGCCTCGCCGCCTTCCAGACCACCCTCGACCCCTCAGCCCTCCTCCACCGTTCGAGACAACACCCCTCCCCCCGAACCAAAACTGAAAAAGGTAAACTTTTACTTTTATTTAATTGTTTTGTTTCAGTCTTGTATTTATTTACTTTTCTTATGTAGTGATCTGAAATAGAAAGGATAGATTTTTAGACACAAAAAAATGGACTCGTTTGGCGTTCGTGTGTGATATAGAATGGTAATACCTTGCCGACCATTCTGATATATCATGGCGACAAATATTAATATTAGTCTCGTTCATCGAAATGGTAATTGAATTTATATATCACTATAAATAGAATATTTCATAAATAGAATATTCATCAGGCTAGTCATATAAAGAGAGACTGCTCTAATACCAGATATATCGGTGACTATGTGAAGTCGATGGAGTCATTCGTTGGTTCATTTACGCCCTATAGGGCGGGGAGACGTATTGTTCAGGCATAATAATCCACTCCGTGTGGACCGGCCCTGACGATCCAAGGGACGATGCGTTCTGTTCCTGAGACATGGGCTAGATTGTCTCGAATCGGTGAGGACTATCTTTTGCCTCGGTTCATACCATAAATGATAACCTTACTTCCAATACGACATTTTGCGGTTTTGATTGTATACCTATATATGGCAACATAGTGGTATGGGACATTCATGCCGCCTATGATTGATATTTATGATTGTATATAAAATCAAAAACTAACTGGAAACGAGCTAAGACGGGTGGTCTCCTGGGTACTGATTTGATGTTGGTTTCGGCCTTCGGGGTTAATACTTAGGGAATCGTTCTCTTACTAATTTGCAGTTGGAGTCTGATTAAGAATAAAAAGATAAAATTTCACGTATCAAGCATTCTTTGGCTATTATAAGGTAAAAACCTTATCCCCTGGCTTGCGTTGCATTGTGTGATAGGACCTGGGTCTTATAATAGCTTCATTTTTCTTTATTTAGCATTGCGCTGTTGTTATATGCACTGGAACTCTTGGGAGGAAACCCGTTCCGTGTTATACGGCGTGGTCCCTTGATTTACCTAACTTTAAAATAAAGATTTATAACTGTTTTAGTTCTCACACCAGTCGCGTGACTGATCTGGAGTTTATTGTTTTAACCTAAACTCTGGGTGCCCTTATTTTGACACAGGCAGCTAGTAGTTTTGGTTTTGCAGATTTATATTCACAGGATCCTGATGTACAGCTGGAACGATATCCGGAAAGCTTTGTATTCGTATATCTTCTTCAGTTGTATTTTGTATTATTTTCCGCTACTACGTAATGTATTGTAATCTCTGATATTTATCGAATGTGTATTATTGATTTATACTCTGTATATTCTTGTAATCTGATGGAATTGTTGTAATATACAATGAAATGTTCTTCTGTCTGCGTTCTTTTGTGTGTTGTTCTCAAAGTATCCGCTCTTTCCTTACCGGGGAAGTTATTGGTCCTTACATAATATTTTCAAAATATTAGATTTTGAAATCGTTATAAAAATGAATAAAATCGAAATAAATATTGTTCACGTCAAAATGGCATTAGTCTAATCAATACGACTTCATATATTTCAATATTTTCGTGTCCATCCCAAATCGGACATCAAAATCATATTTTGATTTATTACTGGATATTATTTTAAAAATTTTGTCATTTTAAAATATTCATTATTCGTCATTTTAAAATATTCGTTGATTTAAAATATTCGTTCTTTCCGAATTGGAATAAGACACAGTTAATTACCATATAATTTTATTTATATGAATTTCATACACACGTGTACACAACAATAATCAAACACAGTCAACCACCATCCAGAGTGCATTACACAACTGCATAAGTGTTAAATATAAATAATCAATGCTTACAACAGTCTGTCAACCCATCGACTGATATACAACTAAACAATTGGGATTGGTGAATGTCAAATATCATCCCAATACCCGTGTGGGGTTTCAATCAACACACCGATTTTATTTGTGTAGTTTGTTGATGTGTAAAATATATCATCCCAATCAATACAGTTAAATGTGTGTACATAAACAAATCGTCCGATTTGTAAATAAATATTTATTTTATTCATATACTCGTTAAAAATTATATTTTTAACGATAAAATATTATTTTCAACACATGAATATTTTATACAGTTCATTTATACAATAAAAATGATATTTTTATTATTCTGACATTTTTAGAAAATTTCGGCAGCATAACGGCGTGATACTAGAACCAGAATAAGGTCTAGCCTTATCCCTCGCCTAATACTGGCTCGCGGCATACACATACCAATTCTAATCAATTCAATTCAATTCACATCCTAAATTATACTCAAACAAATAAATCACTCAACCCAAAAATCAACCAAACATCCATTGTTTCAAATAAAGGTGTTGGGTGCTACTAAGCGCCGTCTGCATCCTAGTATATATATTTAACTAGAAAATAAATTAGAACGAGAAGTTCTCACCTTGGGATCCACTCCTCCATTTCTGTTTCTGAATTTCTAAACCGTTTGGATTTGCCCGAAATTCCAACGCAATCTTTTCCACGCTGTTCATAGTAAAAATCACATTTTTAATATGATGTTTATATATTAAAAAAATCATATTTTTAAACTACGTTATTTACATTTTAAAAATCACATTTTTATACGGCTATTATATATATAAAAATTGTATTTTTATATTGTAATTCATATAATAAAACCATATTTTTAAATCGCTATTATATCATAAAAATCATATTTTTATAATGCTACTTCATATATAAAAATTATATTTTTATACCAATTTCATTTATATAAAAATCATATCTTTATCCTGCTATTTTATATATAAAAATAAAATTTTTATCTTCTCTTTATATATATAAAAATCATATCTTTCTATTATATAAAAAAATCATTGATTTATCTAACTAAAACTCATTTCTTTTTACGAATAAAAATCATTTCCTTTTACAAATAAAAATCATTTCTTTCTACAAATAAAAATCATTTCTTTTTACAAATAAAAACAAAAATCAAAGAAGGCTTAAAAAACTTACAACTAGAGGGGGGAATCGCAGTTGCTCGCGGGTGTGGAGCATTGGGCGGAGGCGGTTTCGGGGGTGTTGGCGGTGGTAGGTGGTGGCGCGCGATTCAATTTGGGGGAGGGGGGCTCGCGGTTCTCTGACGGAGGAAGGGGAGAGGCGGAGGGGAGATGGACGGAGAAGGGGGGCATGGCGGCGCAGTGAGGTGAGAGGTTCCGGAGGCGGCAGTTTTCTTCCATTGTTCTCCCCTTTTTTTCTCTTTTGAATCAATCTGAGAAAGAAAAATTGGATGGGCGGTGTTTTATATAAATTTTAATTATCAATTATTTTAATTTTGAACTTATAAAGTTACTTTTCCATTTTAACCCCAAAACGAACCCATCTACTATCGTCCATAGATAATTACCCCCATTCCGAACACAATGGGATATGTCCGGTAAACCAATTCGACTGTTACGATCATTTTTTATCAAAATTAAAATGTAAATTAATTTAATGTTTAAAATTGACTTTAATGTACATTTTAATTTACCAGGGGCATATACTGACTCCAAAAATTCCAGAAAAATAAATCTAGTTATGTTTTAACGATACAGTCCTAACAAAACTAATTTTGTCAATTTGGAGACCATTTGGAAAAAGGTCATTTTCCAGTCGATTAAATTCAAACTAAATTGACCAAACACGTTTAAATCCGCCAAGCTCACATATTAATTCCAAAATTATGAAAATTGGAATCTAGCAATAATTTGACATTCTGGATCCAACAAAGGTGGTTTCGTCGAAAACGGAGGTTGTTTGCAAAATCACTATTTTTTAATATTAAAAAATATATAAATTCCATAACGACTATTATGAATTTTCAACTGGACATAACTTTTTATTCCAGTTATGAAATCTGGATTTTTCATATTCATTAGAAAGATATTTTCAAACCGATTCAAATATTTTTGGTTTTACTAAAATCCAATTTATTTTGAATCCTGTACATTCATTTGAAATTTGAAATCGAATTTTCAAATTACTGCGTCATTTCAGGCTCGTTATATAATTAAAATAGATTTGTTCGTTCTAACTTTGATTTAAATATATTTTTTAGTCGTTCTTATTTAAAATAAATCATTTTAAATATTCAAAATTCATTAAAATTGCCCGCACTTAAAATCTCTTCGTCCTCGAAAAGGAACGGAACTGAAGGTTGTTTAACTAACCAACTCCACCTTCATTCTTGCTTTCATCCTTCAATTTTTCAATTTCTAAGAATTTTCTAATTTTTCAAAAATTTGGATAACACCCTAAATTTTCAAAAAAATTCACCATAACCTCCTTTGTACGGGGAGACATTTAAAACCGCAACTAGCCACGCAGGGCCCTCATCATCGAAAAAGAAGAAGAAAAAGCCAAGCGGCTAGCCAATCGGCTCATAAAATCATCCAAACCCAAGAAATATAGTAAACATGTACCTATTTGTCGGGCATACAATTTTATTCCTCTTCTTGGCCTCCTTGTTATGACATATTCATTCTATACACATGTACATATATGCAATTGCAATCAATTTTCAAGTCAGTTCAATATTTGATTCAATTTGGCTTAATGGTTCAAAATTTCAATTAATCAAACCAATAATCAAACAACACAATCAGCAATCAATTTGTGAATTTAATTTTCAAACATATACTTCTATATATTTAAAAATCATATTTTTGGTGCCAATTCACAAACAAATAATTCTATCTAATTTTGGTTCTCACACCAGCCAATTGGAAATATATAGATATCCCACTTTCGAAGCTCGAACATAAGTATTGATGATGGGCTCCATCATCAAAATCATCTCTGAGCGACTAGAGTGTAATTCTATATCTATCCAGTATATTAAAACTTCGAATATATGTTTGCAAGGTGTATATGCAAATTCTTTATATACTGGTTTGTCCAAAATCAATTTAAATATAATATTCAAATATGTATCATAAGATTTAAATTTTCAAAACAAACTTTGTTTTCGTTTTTATTTTTAAAAATAACACTCTTCAGACTCGTTCTAGGATATCACTGATCCCATCTCTAACGAGTCATTCTTATTGGATATCACTAATCCAATCTTTGATGAATTCTTTCGTTTTGTTCTAATGTTTCTTGTTCTCGAGCTTTGTAAACCAAAGCTCCAATACCAAAATGAAACGATCCAAACTGTTTCATTGCTTATTACAACAAACAAAAGAACGTTTCATTGCTTATTACAACAATTTGCATCGGAGTATAAGAATATACAGAGTATGAATAATTACTATACATCACGAAAATATCAGAGATTAAAATTACAATACATGGTAGCGGAAAAATAATACATAATCACAACTGTAAGGAATACACGGATACAGAGCGTCCTGAATATAGCTCCAGCTGTAAATCCAGGATCCTGGAAAAGAAAAGTCTGCAAAACTAAAACTACTAGCCGACCGTGTGGAAAATAGGGGCACCCATAGTTTAGGTTAAAATAATAAACTCCAGGTCAGTCATGTGACTGGTCTGAGAACTAAAACAGTTATTTAAAACTTTACTTTAGAAATAAGGTAAATCAACGGACCACACCGTATAACACGGAACGAGTTTTCTCTCAAGAATACTAGTGCATACAACAAATAGCGCAATGTTTTTTGTAAAAATGAAGCTATTATAAGAGTCAGGTCCCATCACACAATTCAACGCAAGCCGAAGGATAGAGTTCCTCCTTATAATAGCCAAACATGCTTGGTACGTTTAAAACAAATCATTTAATACAATTATAAGTGCATAGTATATAAAACAATTACAAATATAAATATATCAATCTAAGACGGCATGGGTACCATCTATCATGTCGCCAATACTAGGCTCTACAATTAAAACCGAAATGTCACGTATTGGAAAATGGATTTCCGTCAAGAGTCGAGGCCAGGGATGGCTCCTCGCCGATTCGAGACACTCTAGCAAATGTCTCAGGATACCCCGCAGAAAACCCTGGATACGGTTGGGCCGGTCCTCCATTAAGTTTGAGGATTAGTTACTCCTGAACACATGTTTCCCGTTCATATTGGACCTATCCATCAGCTCCATAGTAACTGATATATCCGAGGCGCCTTGCTATCCATCATCCACAAAGGTAAAAATATAATAAATATCTGGGCTCCATACCATGACACCACCCATAGCTAAAAAGAAACGTCATGTTCTCCCAAAGGTCCGATCCCATTTTTGACTCATACCGAGGTGTGAGGCTCGCGAATTAACGCTATACACAAAGCTATGCCCTTTAAGGTCGTGCTTTGATCATCAACCACAAGACTCTGCTTTTCAACAGAAGCCTTGATCATTTACATCTCAACATGCCACACTGACAATTCATGCCATGTTACTGATGTCTATCGATATATAACCTCTGAGCTCGTACGTCTCACAGAAGGGCGTTAAGCAAGAGAATAAATTCTCCGTCTCCAAATAGATGTATATTTAATAGAGATCAATCAACATAGAATAAAATCCAATTTCAGACACACATCCATTTACTAGTTCGTTCTGGGTCTGAACGAAACCGGAGGCACCTTATTCCTCATCCCATATGTCCAATACAGGAGAGAGGTCCTCGCATATCCGGTCGATCTCCAAGTACGTCTGGACGATCACCATTTATTACCTTGTCTTGGGTATACAGCCCAATCAAGACATCAGTAATCATCCAAATGATGTGAAGACCTCCGGTCTTCAACCGCCGTCTTCATCGTCGACTTATCGTCAAATCAGTTATTTAGAATGGGTATAAAGCCGGATTTTCGAATAACTTGCGTATATAATAAATAAGTGCTATAAAAACACAACATACGCCTCATTCCAATCCAGAATATCCTTTTATTCAAATATTCTTATATTATTAGGGAAAGGTTCCCATTAATTTTATAAAGATAAATTCTTTAAATTTATTCTTTAACCTTCCATTGGATATCAATTAAAATCAAATTAAGGTTTATCCAAACTAGTCGGGCTTAGCGCACCTTACCGAAGTAATCATTTGTTTAATTTCTCAAACCAAACCTATTCATCCCATGGAGCAAAATTGGTAATACACCATATCTGACACCACGGTGTTATCGGTAAAATTAATTACCATTTCACGTTCAAATCTAATTAAAGATTTATCTATCGCCTGGAGTAAAACTAGTGGTACTCCATTCTCAATCATTTCCCAAATTTGATAATTTAGATTATCACATTCGCATTTCAGTCTAATTATTGATTCATTAGAACTCCATTTGGTTTTAATCATCCCAAAAATCAATATTAATGATTATTTAAATTTGAAAAAATCCAACATGCCGCATCGACAATCTACACCGTACTATTGATTTTTGCCTATATATAACCTATGAGCTCGTATGTCTCATAGAAGGGAAAATAAATTCTCCGCCACCAAACAGATATATATTTCGCAGAGATCAACCATACAGATTGAAATACAATGTTAGACATGTAATCCTGTCTTTAACTGGGTTAAAGAACTAATGGTATTTAAAACACAGTTCACGATAAACCCAAATCACATTCCATTAATTATGGAATCTTCACGGAAAATAGATCAATATATAATCGATATCAATTTCCGTATCCGACTAATAATATAAATGTAATAACGACAAAGCCTTTTAAATTCCATATATATTAACTGTCCTCCTCCACAGAAGCTCACTTCGATTATTAACAAATCGAATTCCATTCAATTCCAATTTAATATATTAAATTGGAAAACTTTACTTTGGAAAATTCCCGTTAAATCTTAATAAAAAGATTTATAAATTCCAAATCATATTTCATTGTAAATCGGGTTAAAGAACGAATGTCGTTAAAACACAATTCACGATAAACCCAATTTGCATTCCATTTTAATCCAATTAAATGTTAATTAACTAGAAACTCTAATAGTCTTAATTAGAAGATTTATCCTTTTCACATGGGGTTTAAGAAAAGTGTTATTTAAGACACCATTCATGACAAACCCAAAATCCAATTCGATATCAAATACATGGCTCTGAATAGAAATTATATCTGCTTATATTCAATATCCAATTCTGAAATCAAAAATATCGTATTGGAAATAACGATATATATATCTTCCAAATTCCTCCACAATATCCGTATAATCATGAAATCCAATACCGAAATATTCCGAAGATAATTTCGATTCAAAACCATTCCAAATAATATATTGGAAATTCTAGTTATTTTTAAAACCATTTCAAATACAATTTATTTATTTTAAAATATTGGATTATAATTCTAGTTCATAACTAGTTCATTTTGACAAAAATATATTTTTATCTTTACAAACGTGGAATTTTTCATCCAAATTATTTCCAAATCATTTATTATGATTTTACACAAATTATTGATATTTTTAATAATTTTATTAAGGCCCTTTTAGTCGATTTCCATAAACGACCATCGAACTGCACTTACAACGACTTTTCCAAATTTGATTTGGACATAATTCCAAATCCAACCGTTAGATTTCAAATCTCTTGGATTCGTTGGCAATCACTTTTCAATACGAACCCAATGGTTCCAGTTTTAGGAGAATCCGACGGTCGGATCTCCCGTTATCTCAATTCGAAGTCAATGGTCGAAATTTGCGAACGGCCGTGGCGCGTTCTTTTCAGGCCATTAAATATATATATATATATATATATATATATATATATATATATATATATATATATCGTCGATTTCCATTTTAAACGTATTTTATAAATCGTTTTAAGTTTGTTTTCAAAACGATTTCAACTTCATATTCAATTTTAAATCAAAATTGAATATTCCATATTATTATTATATAAATGATAATATTTTCAAAACATTACATTTTGAAATCACTTCCTTTCCAATATTCATTATAAAAATGAATAAAATCGATATAAATATCGTTCACGCCAAAATGGCGTTAGTCTAGTAAACACGGCTTCATATAATTCAATATTTTTGTGTCCATCCCAAATCAGACATCAAAATCACATTTTGATCCATTACTGAATATTATTTTAAAATAATAGTCATTTTAAAATATTCATTATTCGTCATTTCAAAATATTCGTTGATTTAAAATATTCATTCTTTTCGAATTGGAATCAAACACAGTCAATTACCATATAATTTTATTTATATGGATTTCATACACACGTGTACACAACAATAATCAAACACAGTTAACCATTACCCAGAGTCCATTACACAACTGCATAAGCGTTAAATATAAATAATCAATGCATACAACAGTCTATCAACCCATCGATTGACATACAAGTAGACAATTGGGATTAATGTATGTCAAATATCATCCCAATACCCTTGTGGGTTTTCAATCAATACACCGATTTTATTTGTGCAGTTGGGTGATATGTAAAATATACCGTCCCATTCAATATCAGTTTAATGTGTGTACATAAACAAATCGTCCGATTTGTAAATGAAAATTTATTTTATTCATATACTCATTAAAAATTATATTTTTAATGATAAAATATTTGTTTCAACACATGAATATTTTATACAGTTCATTTATACAATAAAAATGATATTTTTATCATTCTAACATTTTTAGAAAATTTCGGCAGCATAATGGCGTGATACTAGAACCGAAATAAGGTCAAGCCTTATCCCTCGCCTAATACTGGCTCGCGCAATACACATACCAATTCTAATCAATTCAATTCAATTCACATCCCAAATCGTACTCAAACAAATAAATTACTCAATCGAAAAATCAACCAAACATCCACAGTTTCAAACAAAGGTGTCGGGTGCTACTAAGCACCGTCTGCATCCTAGTATATATATTTAACTAGAAAATAAATTAGAGTGAGAAGTTCTCACCTTTGGGATCCACTCCTCCAGTTCTATTTTTGAATTATTGAACCGTTTGGATTTGCCCGAAATTCCAACGCAATCTTTTCCACGCTGTTCATAGTAAAAACTCACATTTTTAATATGATGTTTATATATTAAAATCATATTTTAAACAAAGTTATTTAAATTTTAAAAATCACATTTTTATACCGCTATTATATATATATATAAAAATCGTATTTTTATATTGTAATTCATGTAATAAAAACCATATTTTTAAACCACTATTATATTATAAAAATCATATTCTTGTTATGCCACTTCATATATAAAAACTATATTTTTATACCAATTTCATTTATATAAAATCATATCATTATCTTGCTATTATATATATAAATCAAATTTTTATCTTCTCTTTTTATATATAAAAATCATATCTTTATATTATATAAACAAAGTCATTGATTTATCTAACTAAAAATCATTTCTTTTACAAATAAAAATCATTTCTTTTTACAAATAAAATCATTTCTTTTTACAAATAAAAACCAAAATCAAAGAAGGCTTAAAAAACTTACAGCGAGGGGGGGGGGGGGGAATCGCAGTTACTCGCGTTGGTGGAGCATTGGGCGGAGGCAGTTTCAGGGGGTGTTGGCGGTGGTAGGTGGTGGCGCGTGGTTCAATTTTGGGGGAGAGGGGGACAGGGATCGTGGTTCTCTGACAGAGGAAGGGGAGAGGTGGAGGGGCGATCGATGGACAGGGGAAGCAGCGAGGCCAAGGGCTCCGGCGGCGGCCGGGAAGCTCCAGGCTTCGGCGGTTTTCATTCGTCATTCTCCCCATTTTTTTCTTTTTTTCTTTTGAATCGATCTGAGAAAGAGAAAGTGAAGGGAGGGGGATGTTTTATATAAATTTTAATTATTAATTATTTTATTTTTGAACTTCATAAAGTTACTTTTCCATTTTAACCCCAAATCGAACCCACCGACTATCGTCCCAAGCTAATTACCCCCCATTCCGTACACAATGGGATATGTCCAGTAAACCGATTCAACTGTTACGATTAGTTTTTATAAAAAATTAAAACATAAAAAATAATTTAATGTTTAAAATTGATTTTAACATACATTTTTATTTACTAGGGCCACATACTGACTCCAAAAATTGTAGAAAAAATAAATCTAGCTATGTTTTAACGATACGGTCCTAACAAAACTAATTTCGTCGAATTTGGAGACAGTTTGAAAAACGGTCATTTTCCACTCGATTAAATTCAAAATGAATTGACCAAACACGTTTAAATCCGTCATGCTCACATATTAATTCCAAAAATTATGAAAATTGGAATCTAGCAATAATTTGACATTCCGGATCCAACAAAAGTGGTTTCGTCGAAAACGAAGGTCGTTCGCAAAATCACTATTTTTTGTATTAAAAAATATATAAATTCCATAGCGACAATTCTGAATTTCCAACTGGACATAACTTTTTATTCCCATATTAAATCTGGATTTTTCACATTCGTTGGAAAGATATTTTCAAACCGATTCAAGTATTTCTGGTTTTACTAAAATTCGGTTTATTTTGAATCCTGTACATTCATTTGAAATTTGAAATTGAATTTTCAAACTACCGCGCCATTTCAGGCTAATTATATAATTAAAATAAATTTATTCTTCCTAACTTTGATTTAAATATATTTTTTAGTCGTTATTATTTAATGTAATTCATTTTAAATGTTCAAAATCCATTAAAATTGCCAAAATAAAATTTTTAAATTGGTTTTGAAAATCCGGGTTGTTCTAGATAACTTGTAACTTTTTTTTATATAGAACTGTTTTGATGCATTGATGTAATGAATGGCTTGGATTTGATATATTCGACATATTGATGTTTGTTTGTGTAAATTTACCTGTTATCCACCTTGATTTTTATATGATCATTGTTTATGATGATTAATCACAATCATTTACCCTAGAGGTTACGGGCATTGAATAAACCCGGGATAAATCATTAAAATGAATTAAGAACATAGGTTGAAATGATAAATACCTATGACCTTGATTTGGATTTGTAACGATCTGGATTTTTGACCGTTCAAATCGAAAATAATCCACACATGCCGACCCAAACAGATCGCAAACGTAGGTAGTTACTGGATAAAAAAAGAAGAGGAAACAATAACAGAATCTCACCATGGAAGGACAATATATAATAATTAATTAGCAGTTCAAAACCAGTTGAAATATATACATTTAATTATTACATACAAAGATTATCAGCGTTACACATATACAGATGTATACAACAAGGCAACTGAAACAAAGTGTAGCGGGAATACATACATATATTAGATATAATGAATCTTCGTCTTCATTCTCTGAGGCAAGGAAATCTTCGCTAACTGGAACTCGTACTTGACCTGAGCGTATTGCATAAAAGAAAACACACTAAACACTCGGATCAGAATTAAATCATTCTCATATTAGTCAAATTAAAATAAGAAATAACATAAGTGCTAAGGTGCAGTACTCAAAGAAAAGTTGTGGGAAATTTACCGGATCACGCCGCTAACGCGGAACGGGTTTACTCCATGTAAATTTCCGTGTATAGAAGTTCGCAAATGATTTTGAAAAAATGTAGCTATCATAAGCTCGTCCCACATCACACAATGCAAACACACACCAAATGGGTGAGTTTTGTCTTATGATAACCAAAAATGCTTTCATACATGAAAATCCACATTTAATACTAGTATTAGTGCATAGTGTCGAAAATCATTTTACAAATAAATATATTAATCTTATCAAGCATAGTGACTATGCACACATATATAGATTACAAACAAATCGAACGGCTCGTATTGGTTATTGGGTTTTCCAACGGGATGGTTCCTAGCACGAAAGATCATTGGAAGACACGAAGCTAAGTATTCCCAGTTAACATTCAGACAACGGAAACCGAATACAGAGAAAGATAGTATATATCCCGCTTAACATCCAGACATCAGGCACCACATATACTTTATTTCCTCAAGTTTCGAAGTAGATCTACTGCCGCAACATTCAATTTTCACAAAAGATTATGTATATACACAACCGCCAGTTTACCATCAATCCAGGGTATGAGGTTTCGACGATGTCACGATATACACAAAGCTATGTTTTAATAAGCCAAGCTTTGATCATCATTCGTTCATTTCATAACTCGAGTATGCCACATTGACAATTCACAACGTGTCAATAATTTCAATCAATACACACCCTCTAAGTACATACGACTTATAGATGAGAATAATTAATTCCCACAAATTCGATATATTAATAGAGATCAGTGCCACGTAGTCAATTTCAATGTCATACACACAATCCATATAAGTCCGTTCTGGGTCTGAATGGAACAACAATCCAAAAATCCCTAAACATATTCAAATTTCATGCCACTTATAACCTTATATCGGGTGATCGGTCCAAATGATACATCAGCAATCAATCCAAACAATTCAAAGGTTCTCGGTCTTCACTTATCGATTTCCAAGTCTTCAATTATTTATAACGTTGTATTATCACTTGGAATGGTTTTTGAACAAATATTCAATCCCGACCTTTCCAAGTAATAAGCACATTTTCAAATCAATAATTATGGGTAATTCCGGATTTCCCATTTATATCTCCTTTCAAATTGTTATCAATTCACTTATAATTAAGTTTGGATTTATTTTTAGTTTCCATAAATCCCATTATTGCTTTATCCTTTCTTGAAATTCGATATTCATTTTCCATTTCTTATATTTCGAACGTAGTTCTTTTATCAGTTGTCGTCATTATTTCATAAGTTCTCAAAATTTACCAAATCTAATTTTGTTTACATTCCATTCTTGATAATTCAAATAATTCATATTTTGAAAGAGAATATAGTCCTTATATCAAATATCAAAATCATTCCAAGCCAGTTTATTCAAAATATAATATATTTCATATCGTGATATCATAGTCATTCAAAATCGATTAATTCAAAATAAAGTAAAAATTGTTCAAAATGTCATAATATTTTCTAAATCAATTCATATTCAGAAATTAGAATAATATTTCATATCAATATCATGATTGTTTCAAAATCGATTTATATCCAAAATAGAATATTCTTTCAAATCATAATACCATAGTCCTTGCAAAATCAATTTATATCCAAAGGAGAATATATTTTATTCCAAATCTAAATTTGAATCAATGGTTTCATCAGGAACAATTCCAATTTAGGAAGAATTTACAAAATCTTTAATAGCCTAAAAATAGAAAATTATAAATAACACTTTTTATGAAAATATATATAACAAAATAATTAAAGTAAAATAAATTAGATCAAATCCTTATATATATATATCTTAAATACTCTACTAAAATAATCTATAAATAATAAATAATATAATATGCTTTATTTCAAATTACAGGTATATATTTAATGCTTTATTAAAATAATCTTTAAATAATAAATATAATATAAGATAATAAAATTTATTTCAAAACTATTAGTATATATATCTGTAGTTAACTAAATTTAAAACTATAAAGATATATATATATATCTATATAAGAGAAAGGCAGGGCTTGTTAATGGCGATAGGCGTTCTAGTTTTCACTTGATTTCACTGTGCGTGAGCTCTTCCCTATCTCTTATTACATCTTTTACTCATGTCCGATTTCATCTCGAAACCTTCAACAAGTTCTTCTTTCGGTTTTCATTGATAAGCCATATGAAATATTTTTTTCTCTCTCCTCACATCACTGAATACCTCCTCCTATCGAAACGATTAAGTTTAAGTTCCACGCAAAAATTTGTACCCAATTCGCACAGATGAATCACCGATCTCGATAAAACTTCGATCTACAAATTTCGCCACCGTATCGCCGGATTTTGCTTCATCCAAATCTTATTTTCGATGGTCGTTCGAACTTCGTCGCGTATCCTACTTGTGACTGGGTACGAGTTTCATCTGAAAGGTCAGATTTGGTCGAGCCCGGGATAATGGAGATAATACTGGTTTTCTTCGGTTCAGCACCTTAATAGGTTAACTGTGTTAATCCTATCTGTTTATAGTCAGGTTTAATGTCTAGATATATCCAGTTTTCATGTTGACAATTGATATGATTATTGAATTTGGTGTTTTGGTAGAGAACCATTACAATTGTGGATTTCATTGTGCAGTCCAGTTTTGCATCTGTTTTATTGTCTAGCCTTTTTCAGACTACTGGATTTCATACTCAACGTAACAAATTTGTGAGTTTGAAATTTATGAGTTAGAAATAGGTTTAGGTAACTGAAACAGCCTTGCATTGGTTTTAGCATTGCTAGTTTTCATGGAGATAACTGCACAGGAAAAGATATGGTGCAAAGTTGCAACAGTTTACTCATTCTAAAGTTCATCTTGAATTCTTGGTTTAGTTTGTTTGGTGTTTATATGTGTTCCGTCAGCAATTTGAAAATGATTCATGAACATGATTAATGTCTTCAATGCCGAAATGATTCAGATTGTATCGATTTGGCAAGGAAGAACCAGAGTAGGTTTTGGAAGTACCCCAGTTTTCCATCTTGATTTCAGATATTCCATTTGTTTTTTCACCAGTAGTATAAGTTGGTGATTTTCTTCTGCAAAATCAGTAATATATTTTGGTTACTGGAAGTCATTATATCACATAAACTTTTCGAGTATATTGAGTTTTATTGCGACAATGAAGCTTTAACGTTATCGGGCGTTCATAGTGTTAAAAAGTGGCAGTTTTAGCACACGTTGTGGAAGTCTTATTGCATCGTTTTTGGAGTGTTAGTGGCATATGGATGTTAGGTGCAAAAACCGGTGTGGAGTCGATAGGCAGCTGTGGAGATTCTTGCCTCATCATGGGCCTATTTGCTCTGAATTGTATCTTTTTATTTCCTTTTTATATTTTGGTTTCTTGCATGTATTTCGATTAGTGTGCTAACCTGTATTATGTACTATTTTAGTAGTTAATATAAGTGTACCAATTTTCAAAAAAATAATAATTTAAAACCATAATTGTTTCTTCCTTCCAAATTCAACAACTTGAGATTTAACTCAGCTTCGACACAGTTTATTTCCTTCCCATATCCCGATTCCAACAACATTCAAATTTGACCTTTCAAATAAAAAGGCTTTTCAATTCGCATTAAATCCAAATCTCAAACAATTCCAAGTATCTTCTAATATTTTTAATTTTAAAATTTAATTTAAAGAGAATTACCAAATTTATCTTTAAAAATTGGAAAAATCAAAAATCGTATTTAAATCCCATTTCCAAATTCATAATTTATTTGGAATAATTTTTTTTAACAAATTCAGTGAACATTCTGGTGTCTATATCAATGAAGTAACCAATTCAAATCCAAACATCCATCACAACCATGTCATCCAAATGGTAATCAATTATTTCTTCTCTCTAGTTAACAAAGGTCGGTAGATTTTTACTAAAAAATTAATTTAATTAAATAACTAGTTATCGAGTTTAATTCGCACATCAACACACTTACATGTCAAATTTTAAGCAACCAATCGACAATCAATCACAACCATTAAACCAAACTTATTTCATAATCTAATTTGATAAATATGGGAATAATTCAGTAAGATATAAGCGAGAAATTCATTCACCTTTGGGTCTTTAGTTAGACGAATGTCCAACCAAAGGCCAAATTTTCAGTCCCCAAATACAGTCAAATTAGTACCAAAACGTCCGCAGTTTCACCACAATCCAAGCGCAACAAACCGCGCTCGAATCCGACCTCGTGTGTGCAAGTTATTGCGATTAGAAGTTAAACACATATATATAAATAAATAAAATAATAAAATATACTCTTTATTCCACGTCAACTCCTCCCTTCAAAAGTTCCCGCTCGTGCAATGCATGAACAGTAGCCAAATCGAAACCCATTTCTAACGTGAAAACTACGAACTTTGACAGCCAAGGCCACCGTGCTCCATCCATGATAGGACCTCCGACCACCGTCATCGTGAAGCTCATGCCGCCGTTTACCTCCACGCCAGCCCCCAGGATCTCCGGTGGACCCCATCACGTCACGTCAAACCCCCTTTAGACCATGTTTTCCAACCTTGCAAACCCAAATCTCGGCGCCATACTCAATTTTATGCCATAGGACCACCACCCACGAACTCGTATGAATCTCCTCTACAATACCCATATCTCTAATTAAATGATTAACTCATAAATCAAAAACGCCCAAAATTGCCTCTAGGGTTTCGAAAATCAGACCTTTTGACCGTGAATTCTAGCAAAACTGATCACTGCATGTTGCAAGAAATCATATCAGCAGCTTCATCTCGTCGAGAGCTTCGAATCGATATATAATTTGCTAGGTTTTGTGGTTTAAATCTTGAATTTTTATTTGAATTAGGGTTTGACATTTTTGTTTCAACCATTAGAGGAAAAATTTGACAGAGGAAATTATACGTACATGTAAAATGAGCCGATGAGGTGGCAAAGAAATTTATTATCATATATATATATATGGAGGGTACAATAGAAGAAATAAAACATTATCAAATTACATTGATTACTCTCACGTTTTATTCCATACGGTCAACTGAAAAGTCCGATTGTAACGAAACTTGAAACTCTACAATAATTCACCGTTCCAGATCCGATTTCGTCGAATTTCGAGACAATTGCCAAAATAGCTAAATTTCATTGTTAATTAATTAATAAAATATTCAATTATTTGCTTAACTATTTAAATTCAATTTAAATATTTATTAAACTCCATTTTGATCCAATTACCACTTAAGAAAATGTTACAAATCCATTTCACCAATTTTAAGTTCCCAAATTTGATTATTTTGAATTTTAAATTTGAACTACAATTACAGATAAACAAACTAAATTTATCTTCAAATTTTCAAACATTAAACCCATAATTCGACCATTTATCAATTAAATTTGAATTCCATATTTTAACTTGAACATCTCAAATTTATTTAGTTATTATATTAATATATTAAATTTTAAATTATGACATTTCTAAATATAAACTCAATTTAAAATCTGTTTACGCAATTCAAACCATCGTCATTATTAAAATCAACAAAACTTGATTTTTAACCAATATTATTCAAACTTATTTATCTTTAATCTAAATTTAAATATAAGAAAAATTGTGGGCGTTACAGGATTGAAATGATGAGACGACCCCGAATCTCGTACTGACGGTGGCAAGGGTAATCTTTGAAATATAACACATATTCAGATAATAGCAGAACAGAAATAAATAAATACACCAGAAAATGTACAATAGAATACTCTGGATAAACGTAATCATCAGAGTTACACAGTATACAGGACCATACTTAGTACAAATACAGTTCAGCTATACATAAATGTCTACAGCGGAAAACAAACATAATCTACAATAGGAGCTGAACAGCACAAAAAGAGATAAACAATAGAATCCATCTTCAGCTCCAGCTATCTAGAGAAAGCCAGTTAAAACCTGAATACATGGCTGCCCATGTAGAAAAAGGGGCACCCGAGTTTGAAAGTGAAACAAACTACGAGTCAGTCATGGGACTGGTATGAGAAATCTACTCAACACATTTAAAATATGGACAATCAAAGGACCATGCCACTTTTGTGGAACGGGTTGACTCCATTGGATTGCCAGTGCTTTAAAAACAACTAATTCTTTTAAACATCGCAATGCTTTTTATAAAAATGAAGCCTTTATAAGACTCAGTTCCCATCACACAATGCAACGTAAACCGGAGGATAGAGTTTTACCTTATAATGGCCAAAATATGCTTATTACGAATAAAACAAAAGCATTTGATATTATCACTAGTGTTTATATGTTTCAAAACAATTTCGAATCATAACTATCAATCGTAGATAGCATTAATGCCCCCATACCACTATGTCGCCATATACAGGTATACAATCAAAACTGCACAGTCATATATTTGGAAATTGGATTTCCGTCATTAACCAAGGCAAAAGATAGTCCTTACCGAATTCGAGACGCTCTAGCCCGCCCCTCAGGAACAGCCGCAACTGCCCCTTGGATCGTCAGGGCCGATCCACCGATGTGGATTATGCCTGAACAATGCGTTTCCCCACCCTATGGGGCGTAAATGAGCCAACAAATGACTCCATCGGTCCCGGATCGACCGATATATCCGAGGCGCCTCGCAACAGCAACAACCACATAGGTGAAAATAATATAAATGTCAGCCAGTTTAAGCACCGACACCACCTCTAACAAGAAAGAAACGTATGCCCTCCCTGAGGTCCTTCTCCCGTTTCTGGTTCATACCAGGGTGTGAGGCTCGCGATTCACGTTATACACAAAGCTACGCCACACAGGCGGTGCTTTGATCATCACCACAAGACTTTGCTTTTCAACATAAGACTTGATAATTTGCTACTTAGGCATGCCACACTAGCAATTCACGCCATGCGGCTGATGTCCATCGATATACAACCTCTAAGCTCGTGCATCTCAGAGAAGGGCATTAAGCAAAAGAATAAATTCTCCGCCGCCAAACAGATGTATATTTAATAGAGATCAATCAACACAGAATAAAATCCAATGTCAGACACACAGTCCATTTACAAGTCCGCTCTGGGTCTGAACGAAACCGGAGGCACTATATACCTCGCAAACCCATCGATCTCCATGTACGCCTGGACGATCACCACTCGTTATCCATATTTCGGGATGCCTCCCAATCAGGACATCAGTTACCATCCAAAACGAGGTGAAGATTTCCAGTCTTCAACCACCGTCTTCATCTTCGATTTCTTATCGTCGATTCAATTATTCAGAATGGGATAAACCCAGTCTTTCTGAGCAACTCACGTATATAATAAACAAGTGCCACACAAACACAGCATACACATCTTTTCCATTCATTAGTCGCTAACCGTAAATCAGTAAGAGAACGATTTCCCAAATATTAACCCCGAAGGCCGAAACCAACATCAGATCAACACCCAGGAAACCATTCAACTTAGCCAACCTTCCGTTAGTTTCTAAATTTCACATCTATATCATTTATAATATTTTATAACGATTTATCGCTATTTTTATTTATTTTAAAATAGCCAATTTATTCAAAATGACGCTTCGAGCCATAACGCGGCCGTGGCGCTATTTTTCTTTAGATTTGATTTACACATATCTGAAAATCTAACCGTTGGATCTTCAGAAAATTTACATCATTAGAAAGATCTTTTCAAAATGAATCCAATGGTTCCAGTTTCGGGAAAATCCGACGGTCGGATCTCCCGGTATAATCATTTGAAGTTTCGATTTCAAAATTTGAACTACAGCGTCGTTATTCGATTTAATATAATTATATTTATATATATATATATATATGAATATAATCGATTCTGGCGCTGTTTTTCTTCAGTTTTGAATTAAACATTCCAGACAATCCAACCGTTGGATTCTTACAAAGTTGGTGGCATTGGAAAGATATTTCCAAAGCGAACCCAACGGTTGCGGTTTCGGGAAAATCCGATGGTCGGATCTCCCGCACTAATCGTTTGAAATCACGATTTCAAAATACGAACTGCAGCTTCGTTTTCCGATATTTTTCAATTCCATTTATATATATATATATATATATATATATATATATATATCGATTCATCGATTCCAAAGCTATATTCTTTTCATACATTTGATAAAAATGATATTTTTATCCAACAAACATTCACTTCGACTCTTCACTATTTTTAACAACTCATGTGTACAGTAAAAATGTGATTTTTATTGTAAAACCATTTATTTCAAAACAAGATTATTTTATATAGTTCATATAGGTAATAAAAATATGATTTTTATTATAAAACAATTTATTTCAAAATACGAATACCATTCAACACATGAATTTCTATTCAACGAATAAATATAGTTTCAACAAATGAAAACAATTCTAACACATGAATATTATTCAAAATTTCGGCAGCATAACGGCAGGGTAGTTAAAACCGGGACCGTCCCTAGTATGGCTTCTCGCTCTACCTTAAAGCCTCGCAGCTTTTGACAATGGGGAATCATGCATCTAGTTCGCACGCTGGCGGCATGTATATTTTTCATTTCCACAAACTAATCCTATGTGGTTTCAACCAAATATTTCTCAACCACAAACGGGTATTTTTCAACTACAAACAATTCTAATCAACCAATTTTCACACCAATCACAACCAACAAATATCGTCCATGGTTTGTGGACGAGGGGCGTATATATATATATATAAGTATTTCACTTCTATTTCAACATATATATAATTTTTACAACGCATATATAACTTATACATCGAATGTACAACTTATACAACGCTTATACAAGAGGTGTACAACGCTTATATAACTCATACATCGATTATATATTTTATACATCGTCGTTTTCCATATCGTTTATAATTTAGAAATCTCACCTTGGGTTCCACTCCACCAAAAATAGCAGAAGGTTCAGAAAAATATGCGGTCTCTTCTAAAAGGTAGAAGACGCCCACACGAGTCCATTGTCTCTTGTTTCACTGAATTTCGTCAAGAAACGAAAAAGATATGATTTTTACAGTGAAATCATGAACGGTAGCACTTTAAAGTGCTATAATATATATAATAATTTTAATTGTCGTTACCTATCTCGTTGGTTCAAAACTAGGGTTCGCCCTACCGCTCGATCCGAAGCACTCGGGGACGATCCACCTATGCCACGACGTCCAGCTCCGAGAGGCGAGCCTGGGGTGCTGACGGCGTCGAACTCGCACGCGCCAGGGAGGAGAATTTCGAGGGTGAACGGTGCGACTTCGTGACCTCCGTTCGAACGAAATACAGGGCGAGGGGAGGTGAATCAAGTATGGATTTGGAGAGGAGGAGGAGCTCTTCAAAAACTTCGACTGGAGCTATGGCTAATTCTTCTTAGATCAATCAGAAAATGAGGGAGAAGGGAGGAGCGTTTTTCGCCTTCGATCTGGAGCTTTTGGGCATGACGACGAGGAGAGAGAAAATAGGGTGGACCAATGGGTTTTTTTATTTTATTTTATAATTTTTAAATCTCCAAAATACCCCCTGTCACATACGAACACCAATTCAAACCCAACGACTGTCGTCCCAGCGTTTTACCCCCATTCCGAACACAATGGGATATGTTTCGTAGGCTCATTCGACTGTTTGAGTCAGTTTTCCTTCAAATTAAAATACAAAACATTCAATATTCGATTTGAACGTACATTTCAATTTGTCAGGGCCACAAACTGACTCGAAAAATTCAAGAAAAATAAATCTAGCTATGTCTTGACGATACGGTCCCAACAAAACTAGTTTCGTCGAATTCTGAGACCATTTGTAAAGTGGCCCTTTTCTGGTCGATCCAATTTAACTGTAATTGACCAAAACATATTTTCCTTTGCCACGCTCACATATAAACTTCAAAAATTATGAAATTTGAAACCTAGCAATAACTTCACATCCCGGATCCAACAAAAGTGGATTCGTCGAATTCCGAGGTTGTTTGCAAAATGGCCATTTTAACGGGCTATATAAATTCCATAACGACTTTTCTGAAAATTCATTTGGCCATAACTTTTGCATCCCGCTATGAAACTTCGATTTTTCAGATTCGTTAGAAATGTATTCACTAACAAATTTAAATATTTTTGGTTTCACTCAAATCCGTTTTGTTTTGCACCTGGTACAGTCGATCAAAGTTTGAATTCAAATTTTGAAACTACCGCGCCATTTCAGGCCTTGTTTATAATTAGAATTAATTATATTCCTTTTCAATTGTCGATTCAAACTCAGTTTTCATCTTTATTATTTAAATATTTATAATCCACTAAAATAGCTAATTTAAAATTTTTAAATTGGTTGAGATTTTCCGAGTCGTTACAAATGATATATATCCTTTCATAAAATACTAAAATTAAATTTTAAGTATTACTTGACCATAGGATAGAAAATTATATACGGACACCGGTTGGTTAAATAAAATTTGTTTTCACCATAACTCTTGAAATATTGTTTTAAAGATATTATAGACGTTGTTTTATAAATCAATTTCCTTTGTAATTGAAGGTTGGATTTTGAAATATAAAAGCTAAAGTAAATTTTTGATGTTGTAAATTGAAGTTAAGAATGAATGGAATATAAATCGAATTTATCGAGTTTGAATTCGTTATCCATTTTTGAATTTTACTTTAAATTAACTTGATTTAAAGTTATGTTTAAATTGTGAAATTTAGATTTTATAAATTGGAATAATTCAAAGTGAGAATTATAATTGAAATTTCAAATATTTGAATTGAATTATTAAATCAGATTGCTTGAATCGGACTGTTGAATCGAATTGAAATATAAATGGGAAGTTGAGATATCGAAATTTAGTCGAATTGATTTGAAATTGGAATATGATTTCCAGGTTGTTTAATTTTTTTTAAGAAACGATTCTAATTCCAACTACAGTATTTTATACCATCTTAAAAACTATTTTAATAATAATTATTTTCTTTATAAACTAATTTACCTTATAACTATTTTATTTTTATTAATTATTTTAAGTAAACCATTATAATAATTAACTATTTATTTTATAAACTACTTTAATATTTTAACTATAGATTTTACTAAATATGAAAATTTTATTTTAAATATAAGCTATTTATTTTCAAACAAATTCAATTATATATCAAAACTATTATAAATATAATTTTAAATATTTTAATATTAAAATTATTTTAAAGTTGGAATAGTTTCAAGATTCTAAGTTTGGTTTAAATGGAGACTTTGATATGAAAATATTATATCTTGACTATTGAAATGTGTCTAAAGAAAAATATGGTATTTTGATACGAAGTATGAATCTCTTAGAATTGTAAAAGAATCGACCAGTGTGAAAAATGTAAACATTTGGTTGTTAAAGTGACCGTGATCAGATATTGTCATACTCTATGCCAATACCGAAAACCACTTTAACTACTGTGTACGCGGTGGAGTTCGAGAATGAAGTTGGTTGGCGAATGCTACTGGAATGAAGTAAGAGAATGATGATGGATGTCCTGGACCTTCGGGTCATAATTTAAATGACTAAAACAGGGTTATACCGGACCAAGTGGGGTTAGCTACCTCCATTGGCAACACTTCTTCCTTTATTACTATAGTCCCTCGGTTTAACTGAATTGATGTGCATCCGTGATTTGGGAGTGTTGTTCGAGCTGGGCGGTATGCGCGGCTATGCGTTATCACAAGTCTGGGCATGCAACTAGTATATTCCTACTCTGGGCATTCCTCGTGTGCCTTGTCATATTATCCTGATGGAGCCCCCTACAATTTTGATTTAACGTTATCGTATAGCGACGCATTCCTATCCACCGACCTTACTGGTGATTTATATGCAATGTTTATGATAATGTATAAATAGTATAATGGTAAAAATGTAATCCCGCTTATGCAATTTTAATATTTTATATTTAATAATAGACACTATTATAATAGTGTATCGTATTATATAGTATCCAGTTTGGTGGATCCTTAGGAGATGGAAATTCCTGTAACATCTCTTAAGTTATTGCACTCATATTATCACATGAATTTGATTTAACTAATATGAGAATGTTTAGTTCCGATCCAAGTGTTTTTTTCTTTTCATTTGTGCTCGGGTCAGCCTGAGTTTAAGTTATTGAAGACGCTGTTATGAAGATGAAGATGGAGCTTGATAGTCGTATTATTATTATTATTATTATTATTATTCCGCTGCAAATGTTGGTATGTTGTATAACAGTAAATTCTGATAATTGTTGTAAGTGTATAATCAAATGTATGTTTTTAACAGCTTCATGAACTATTATTTATTTATTATATTTTATTCTTCCGCTGCGAGATTCTATATTTTTTTCTTCTTTCTTCTTTTTCTTATATTCATCCCAATAACTATTTGTATTTTTGATTTGTCGACATTTGAGGATTATTGTCGATTTGAACGGTCAAAAATCCAGGTCGTTACACAAGCAATGTTATTAAAACCGAACTGGACCGCCGGTTATACCGTAAAAACCGCGAACTGCATAGTAGTCTGATTCGGAGCTCAATAAAGCCTTGTTTTGGTTGAACTGGAGAAAAACCACAGTTCAACCATGTAAACTTGGTTCTCTGCGGTTTTCACCTCTAAACTGAGCAACATAAATAAAATTATTTATCTGAACTACCAGCCATGTAAGGCTACAATGCCAGTTGTATTTCTATTGGACTACGTGCTGATATATTTATACCGAGAGAATGTGAAATCCCTCCAAAATTCTGCAATATGGGACATATATTACACGCTTAACTTCTTGTTTCTTTTTAAATGGTTTCATTTCGTATGATCCAGTACATTTTGTGTACATGTTGATTCCTTATTGTTCATTTTTTATCAAAAAGTAACAAGCACGGTTTTGACGGTCCGATTGATCAGATCTTGAAAACCTTAAACCTTGGGGCATCATAGTTCGATTGACGGTCCAGTCATGATAACATTGTGCCCAAGTCTTATATGATTCATGCCCCTGAATAACTGGATTATTTTTCAGTAAAACTCTTCACAGTAATGACATAATTTAAAAAAAGGAAGGTTATTAATCACTAATGACTGTATGCAGTATAAAGCTACAAATTTAAATACATAAAGCTATGATCCTATAAGGTAACTGTTGATTAAATACGGTATGTGACCTTTTAAGGATCTAATATTTTGTATTTAAATTTGTATGTATTTAAATATGGTTTATGTGGAAATTTGATATTTCAAATAGATTAATTGAATCTAAATATCGCCAAAGCGATCACTTTTGTGTATATTATCGTAAATAGAATATCAGAATAATTTTGTGTATGTATTTCATGCATTTATGAACGATCCCGAAGGTGAATTAATATTTGGTTGAATTTCATAATACTTATGGTGATAAATGTGTGATAATTATAAGGTATTCTATGTGAGCAATATGATAGTCCAAAGATTGCATATTGTTTGACATAATTTATTGTCAACGTTTGATTGCTACAACAAGAGTACCACTTACAGTAAATATTACTGTCCAAAGACTTGATATTAATGATGTGTTTGGTATCTTCAGATGGGACTAACAAATATTAAAATTTATTGTTTTATATGGATTCTGTTGTTGCTACTGTTTCTGCTAATCTTAAGTAGGTACCAGTCTTTAATGGAAATAACTATATGGACTGGAAGTTGTTCTTGGTTGCATGGATCTTGGCCTTGCAATAAGGATGGATTATCCTATTTCTCTTACAAATGCTAGTGAAAAGAGGATTTTTTAAGAAATGGGAATGTTCAAATCGCATGAGTCTTTTAGACCATCAAACGCGACATACCGATGGCTTTTCGGGGTGCAGCATTCGAAGAGATCACCAGTGTCATAATTTTCCTTGTTGAAATTTAGAAACGCTTTGCAAAAAATGATAAGGCGGAAACAAGTATTCTTTTGAAGAAACTTATTTCCATGAAGTTCGAGGGAAAGGAAAACATAAGGGAGTATATTATGGAAAATGTAGAAAGACCATTAAAGCTATGTTGTGATAATAAATCAACATTGATATACTCTAATAATAATAGAAGCTCAATTAAGTCAAAGCATATTGACATAAAATTCTTAGTTGTGAAAGAGAGAGTGCAGAGTGGATAGATTTCTATAGAGCGTATTGGAACAAACTTCATGATAGTGGATTCGCTCATAAAATGTTCACAGCCCAAGGTCTTTCATGAGCACACTGCTCATACGGGTGTTGTACTGTTAAAGGATATCATGGTTTAGTGGGAGTTTGTATTTTATGTGCTTTATATTTACCTTGAGACAATTATGTATTCAGTTTTCTGATCATAAGTAAAGTATTGAGTTCATTTACTCTACTTACTATTTTGATTATGACGTCACTTAAGTTTAAGGAAGACCAATTGAAATATATATGTGTTTGTTTCACATTACATGTGATTTCATGCGATGTATTCATGATTGATCTATGTCATTTAACTATAGATATGTATGTGACCATTGATGGGTTTAGTCATGATTAATATGACAAAAACCACTATGATCCTATATAGATTAATATGGTTGATGGACGAGATTGTTAAAGATTACCTTTAATAGCAAATTTTGAGCTCACAAGGATGTATGTTTATATGGAAACATATGTTACCCAAGTGGGAGATTGTTGGATTAGATTTCTATTGTGGGCACATACATTAAATGTACATTGCTATTATAATTAAGGCATAAACAATAAATGATATTTACAATTTAAAAAGGGGCTAAATTGTAAATATAAAATAACTGCTTTTTATCAGTAAATTAAAGTCATTGGGTCCCCAAGAATACGTACGCTTCTCATTTTCTTTCTTCCCCATCGGAAAGAAATATTGAAAACAGAAGGAATGCTATTCTTGGAAGATCACAACTTCATACAAATTGAATCAATTGATTCCGGTATGCTTTCGCAATCTCTATTTGTTTATGGTTTTGATTTCTCTTGAATTGATTAGGGTTAAGGCTGCATTGAATTTTTTCTTACTAAGGGTTGAATATTGTGGTGTTAGTTTGGAGGGGCGTGGGGTTGGTAGTAGGTAAGTGGAGAAGTGCTGGTCAAATTACAGTATTGTAGCAAGTTTTTTTTTGGGATAGAGAAGTGTAGTAAGGAGGGAGGGGATATATGTCAAACTATTAAAGTGCAATCCTGAAATTAATTCAATTAATCATTTCTTACAATCTGACAAACTGAATATCCTTGAATAGTAGCAAACATTCCAACTTTTTATACATTTGGTTCAATTAGCCACAAGTTTTAAAACTTAAAAAGTAATCGGATAGGATGACATTTATAAATAAGTTATGAACACCAATGACATAATAGTGAGCATAACGAATAAATCAAATTTAAGTTTCTTAACACATAACAATGCCAATCTTGCCTTATTGTGCCCGAAGCCTAGATTTTAGAGACATTAAGACGCTATTTGAAAAGCAAAAGGACACATTAAAATATCTAGTTTTATTTCAAATTGAAAACCAAACTTTCTTATACAAAATCATTGCTCTTTACGCTACCGATCATTTTCATCACTAAGTGAACAATGCAGAAACAGACAAATATATTTTAAAGTTCATATATACGTTCATAGCATATTATATAAATGAACCGAACAGAAAGAAGATGATCGAGGATACAATTTATTAGTACCTATAGTTGTTTGTTGCTGCAATGAAAAGCAGTTTGTTGTCTAAAACTATTACATTGCTTCAAGAAAATAATGTTTGTGATGCAAAATCCAATCTTTCAACAAATATTCAAGCTCAATGCTTCCATCAGTACTCAGCATGAGATCTTTAACTGTAAGAGAAATATAATCTTATCATAGTTAATTATTTTATATTCTTGCAATACTATTTATCGTATAATAGAGATTGCAATACTATCTATTTTATAGTTATCTTATAAATTATAAGATGAAATACCATACGTAAACATAGAAATGTGAAGAACCATGTATATATTGTTTATCTTTGGTTTAGTTCTCTAAATGAATAGACATTTACTTCCGTTTATAATAAAATGAAAACACACAAACTAAAAGACCCTATTTCTTGAAATAGTATATGGAGAAAAACATACTTAAGAGAGAAATGGTCAATGTTTCATCCAACATGATGATTCTGGCATACCTTAGGAGCATAACAGTGTATGTGAACATCTTTAGTCAAACTTGTAACACCTTCCAAAACATCAATGTCTCATCCCCTATAGAGAGGCCACAGTACACCTATCTGAACTTTGAGACATGAACAAACACGAGAAGTATGACCAGTAAGCTCAGCGACCATCGCCCCTGAAGGGTACTTCCAAATCGTAAGTTGATTTGAGTAAACCCATGCAAACTTAGTATCTCCCTCTCATTCTTGTTCCATAGCAAAGCACACACCTACAACCCTTTATATGTTGAATTCAAACTCGCGCCTGTACCAACATTCCAAAACTTGATACATCTATCGTTCCCACCTCCGCTCGACGCCAGCAGATTTCCTTGAAATGGACACCAAGCCAAGGCCTTCACATTCGCACTGTGCTCCTCAAAACTGTGCACTTACAGATCTGGTTTGGACCTGGTGTAGATAACGACATTGATAGGTCGCATATATGTAACAGGTTATCATTCCCACCTGAAGCTAGAAGCTGGCTAGAGCTCGGCCATTTCAGACTGCACATTTCCTGCATATGCTCGTTGTATGTCTGCACCTAATGCGTATCCTCCCTTCATTATTAATGATTTTCCATCCATCCCTCCTTTTGTTAAATCATTCCCTGTCAACGATAGCACACCTACACGGGACCTATGGGCTCCTCTCAGCATTCGTAGCAGGTGGCAGTTAGTAGCGTCCCACAGTTGATCATCTGAGTTGTTAAGACTGAGCGCGATGTGCTGGCGTTCGAAGACCAAATGGCGCTCATGATAGGGCCCCAATCCTCATGCACGGTAACAAGCTCAGATGTGTAGCCTTCGGAAGTGGTCCAAAAGTACACATTGTTAGCACGGGCAGCGGAGAGCACATTCCCGCTTTCCCGGTCGAGAAGGTTCAAGTAGTCATCCATTATGTCAAGTTCATCTAGCATTCTGTCTGCCATTTGGAAGATGTACCTTTTGGGCTTTGCAGGTTGGACAATTTGGAAAAGGAGCATTTGTTATGGATTGCAGAATGGATTGTTAAGACAAAACTAACACTAAAAGGGTGGTGAATAGTGCTTTTGAAAAAAAATAAGTAAAATCTAAAACTTATTTGGTCTACAATACGAATCAAACACCACAGAAACAATCATAGACATAGAATCAAACACAAAAATATAATGCAGAAAGGCAAAGAACACATTGGATTTTATACTGGTTCAGAATTGCTTCTACGTCCAGTCCCACGCAACGCTGGATTTCGCAGAGTTTTATTACTATATCAATATCCAATTACAATTCTCTCCTTGATTTCACAGCTACAAGAGATACCACCGATTCCACACACACTTGATCAAGTATACTCTCCTTGATTTCATGGCTACAAGGGATACCATTGATTCCACTCTCCTTGATTTCACGGCTACAAGGGTCACACCGATTACGTACACTACCTAAATAATTACAACAGACCTATAATTCTTCAATAGCACTTTGATTCTGAGAGTAATGAAAAGAGAGTGAGAAGAGAAGTTTTATGAAAATAGAATTGAATTCGGCAGGGTATATGTGTAGAAGTCTTAAAAATGAGAAGATATAATAGTGTAAGGAAAGGAGATATTGAAATAAGGTTGTTGTCATATATAAATCCTGCATATATATATATATATATATATATATATATATATATATATATATATATATATATTCTAGATAAAAGTGTTAGTAATTAATATTGAAATAAGGTTGTTGTCATCAAAAAACCATTTTCTAGTAATCTCTGAAAACCTTAGTTTATAAAATATCATACTTGTTCATACCTGTTTGTAACAAACCGAAAATCCGGGCCAGTTTAAAATTTTATTTTGGCAATTTTAGTGAATTTTGAACATTTAAAATGAATTATTTTAAATAATATCGACGAGAAATTTATTTTGAATAGAATTCGAACGTATATATTATATATGTCATCGTTAGAATATAAATATTTATTTTAATTATAAATAGAATTGAAAATGGCGCGGTATTTCGATAATTCGATTTCAAACTTCAATTGAATGTACCGGGTGCAAAACAATCCGGATTTTAGTGAAACCAAAAATAATGGAATCTAATTGGGAATATCTTTCCAACAAATCTGAAAAATCGAGATTTCATAGCGGGAATCAAAAGATATGTCCAGTTGAAAATTTTGAATAGTCGCTATGGAATTCAAGCCCTTAAAAATAGCCATTTTACAAGCGACCTCGGATTTCGACGAAACCCTCTTTTGTTGGGTCCGTGATGTTAAATTATTGCTAGATTCCAAATTTCATAATTTTTTGAATCAATATGTGAGCGTGGCAAAGGAAAACGCGTTTGACCCGTTTTAGTTGATTTTAATCGACTGGAAAATTGTCATTTTTCAAACGGTCTCAGAATTTGACGAAACTAGTTTTGTTAGGACCGTATCGTTAATACGAAGCTAGAAAATATTTTTCTAGAATTTTTCGAGTCAGTATGTGGCCCTAGTAAATTCAAATGTTCGTTCAAATTCAATATATAGAGTTATATGTTGATTTTAGCGGAAACTGATCGAAACGATCGAATCAGCTTATGGTACATATCCCATTGTGTTCGGAATGGGGGTGAAACGCTATGGACGACAGGCGGTGGGCCTTGTTTAGTGGTCAAATGAAAAAGTTAGCTTTTCGGGAATAAAAAAAAAAAAAAATACGGCCCCTCCTTTCTTTACGTTGGCCAGACCCCCCCTTTTTCTCAAGATCGATTCAGAACAAAAAAAAGACGGAGAAAGAAGACGAAGGGGGGAGGAGCGTCGTCGCTCCTCTCATCGGGGCGCCGCCGCGCCACCGCGGGCGCTGGACCCCTCGCCTCCCCCTCCGTTCGACCTCCCTCCTCCTCCAACCTCCCACCTCGAGCCGAAGTCCCCTGAGACCCCCACGCGCTTCGACCTCCACCGCCACCGCCTGCCACAGCTCCCCCGCCCCCCCTGGGCGCAACCCCCCCTCCAGCCCTCCCCAATCCCCCTCTGATCTTCTTCCCCTCTCCTCTGTTAAAAATCCGAACCCCCCTTCTCGTCGGCTCCTGCTGCTCTCTCCTCCTCCCCTTCTGATTTGAAACCCGCCGACACCCCCTGCCGAGCCCCCTCCATCAACAGCAAAACCTGTAAGTTTTAATTTTATTTTTATTTATAAAATCAGTATTTTTATATGAAATAACAGTGAAAAAGTTTGCGTTTTTATTAGGCAAAAGATTTTATTTTTACTAGGAAAAAGTTTGCATTTTTATTAGGAAAAGATTTGGATTTTGTTAGGAAGAAATTCGATTTTTATATATTGAATAGCTAAGTAAAATTAGGAATTTTATATATTGAATAGCGAAGTAAAAATTTGATTTTTATATATTGAATAGCGAAGTAAAAATTCGATTTTTATATATTGAATAGCGAAGTAAAAATTCGATTTTTATATATTGAATAGCAAAGTAAAAATTCGATTTTTACATATGTAGTGGCTACGAGTAACGAAAGCAACGAAAGGCGAAAACGGCGAAGACTTCTACTTTTGAAGTGTCGTGAAGTTGGGATAGCTTTGGTGAGAACTTCTCACCTTTTAAACTTTCTTTTTCTAGTTATATATATATACTAGGATGCAGACGGTGCTTAGCAGCACCCGACACCCGTCATCCACAGACCATGGTTGGCTTGTTTGTTTGATTGATGTGTTGTGAAAATTTGTTTGTGATGTTGACGTGAAATCGATAATAAATTGTAGATGGTTGAAATAAATTAATTATCGTTAAAAATATAATTTTTAACGTGAATATGAATATAGTGAATGTGAATAAATAAATATTTATAAACAAATCGGCCGATTTGTTTATATACACTGACTTGACTGATATTGATTGGGTCGATAAATTTTACACATCGTCCAACTGCACAAATAAAAATCTGTGTTTGTTGATTTGAAACCCCGCACGGGTGTTGGGATTATATTTGGCGCACACTAATCCCAATTATTTAATTGTATGTCGATCGATTGGTCGACAGGCTGTGTAAGCGTTAATTATTCATATTTGATGCTTATGCAGTTGTGTGGTGCACTTTGGATGATGGTTGATTGTTTGTCATTGCTATTATATACATGTGTTGTGTGGAATCCATGTAATTAACATTATATGGTGATTGGTTGGGCCTTATTCCAATCGGGAAAATAATGAATATTATAAAAGAAAATTCATGTGTTGAATATAAAAATAGTCATGTGTTGACGATGTTCCTGAGTTAAAACTATTAATGTGTTGAGTGAAATATTTTATACAATAAAATGTACATCTTTATCATATTTAAAATTAGAACTACTTCACGGTGGAGTCTAATTGAAAATCAAACGATAGATACCCTAATTTTATAAAATATTTTACATAACAAAAATAGTCGTATGTTGAAAGAAATATAGATTCATGTGTTGAATAGAATATATATTCATTTGTTGAATAGGATAACGAAGTTTTTGAAAAATATAAAGCCGTGTTGATTAGAGATGCGTTATTTTAACGCGAACGATATTTATATCGATTTTATTCGTTTTATAATGAATATTGAAAAGTGATTTCAAAATTTAATATTTTGAAATGAAATTAAAATTAAATTAGATTAAAATTCAAATTGAAATTTTATTGAATCAATTTGAAATGAATTCGAATCGAATAGAAAATGGATTCGATTCGAATTGGATAGAAAGTGAATTTGAATTCGAATTAAATGAATTTGAAATGAATTCGAATTGAATTAAATAGAAGGTAAATTCAAATTTGAATTGAATTGAAACGAATTAGAATTTGAATTGAATTGAAACGAATTTGAATTCGAATAAAATGAAATTGAAATGAATTCGAATTGAATTGAAATCAAATCGATTTGAAATTGAAGATGAAGTTGAAATTTTTTTTGAAACGAATTCAGAACTATTTATAAAATACGTTTTAAAAGGAAATCGACGAAATATATAATATATATAAATATATTATATATAATGGCCTGAATAGAACGAGCCGCGCCGCGGCAGTTCGTGAATTTCGACCATTAACTTCGAATTGACGTTGCGGGAGACCCGACCGTCGGATTCTCCTAAAACTGGAACCATTGGGTTCGTATCAAAAAGAGCTTTCCAATGAATATTAGAAATTTGAAATATAACGGTTGGATTTGGAATTATGTCCAAATCAAATTTGAAAAAGGTCGCTGTAAGTGTAGTTCGATGGCCGTTGATGGAAATCGACTGTATGGGCCTTGATAAAATTATTAAAAATATCTATAATTTGTGAAAAATCATAAGAAATGATTTGGGAAAAATTGGGCTGAAAAATCCCATATTTGAAAAGATAAAAATAGTTTTTTATCGAAATGAACTAGTTTTGAACTAGAATTAAAATCAATTTATTTTTGAAATAAATAAATTGAATTTGAAAGTGATTTTAAAAATAATCAATATTCCCAATACGTGTATTGGACTGGAGTTGAATCAAAATTATCTTCGGAATATTTCGATGTTGGATTTCGTGACTATACAGATATTGTTATGGGAATTTGAAAGATATATTTTATATCGTTATTTCCAATACGATATTTGTTGGTTTCAGAATTTGATATTGAATATAAGCCGATATATTTTCTATTCAAAGCCTTGTATTTAATATCAAATGTGATTTGGGTTTGTCGTGAATCGTGTTTTAGATGACATTGGTTCTTTAACCCAGTTAAAGACAGGATGTTGATTTTTGAAAAGATTAAAACTAAGTAGAGTTTTAATGAATCTTTAATTAGATCAAAAAAATGTGAATTGATAATTTAAATTATCAAATCTGAAAGGTGATCGAGAGTGGAGTACCACCATTTTTGCTCCAAAGCGATAATTAAATCTCTAATTAGATTTGAACGTGAAATGGTAATTAATTTTACCGATAACACCGTGGTGTTAGATTTGGAGTATTACCAGTTTTTTCCATGGGATGAATAGGTTGGGATTGGGAAATAAAATAAATAATTACTTCGGTGTGGTTCGCTAATCCCGACTAGTTTGGAAAACCATGATATGGTTTGAAATGATATCCAAATGAAGAATAAATAATAAATTTACAAGAATTTATCTTAGATAAAATTAATGGGAACCTTTCCCTAAGAATGTGATTTTGTGAATAAAAGAATATTCTAAATTGGAATGAGGCGTCTGTTGTGTTTGTGTAACATTTGTTTATCATATACGTGGGTTATTCAGAAAGGCCGGGTTTATACCCATTCTGAATAACCGATTCGACGAGATGTCGAAGATGAAGATGGTGGTTGAAGACCGGAAGTCTTCACATCGTTTGGGTGATTACTGATGATCTCGATTGGGCTGTACACCCAAGATGAGGGAAACAGTTAGTGATCATCCAGACGTACTTGGAGATGGATGGATAAGCGAGGAAAGTGCCTCCGGTTTCGTTCAGACCCAGAACGAACTTCTAAATGGATTGTGTGTCTGACATTGGATTTTATTCTGTGTTGATTGATCTCTATTAAATATACATCTGTTTGGCGGCGGAGAATTTATTCTCTTGCTTAACGCCCTTCTCTGAGACGTACGAGCTCAGAGGTTGTATATCGATGGACATCAGTCGCATGGAGTGAATTGCCAGTGTGGCACGCGTAAGTGGCAATTGATCAGGGCTTCTGTTGAAAAGCAAAGTCTTGTGGATGATGATCAAAGCACGGCCTGTGTGGCGTAGCTTTGTGTATAATGTGAATTCGCGAGCCTCACACCTCGGTATGAGTTAAAAACGGGATACGGACCCAAGGAGTGCACGACGTTTCTTTCTAGCTAGGGTGGTGTCAGTGACCTACCAGCCCTGACATTTATATACTTTTCACCTGTGTGGTTGTTGGATACGAGGCGCCTCGGATATAGGTCTGTAAGGACCGGGAAACGTGTGTTCAGGAATAACTAATCCTCAAAAGTAAGAGAGGATCGACCTTGGAGGTTCCAAAGGATCAGAGTGGGGTCCTGAGGCATTGCTAGAGTGTCTCGAACGCGGAGAGGAGCTTGCCCCTTGCCTCGACTCATGACGGAAATCCAATTTCCAATAAGTGTATTTCGGTTTTAATTGTAGAACTAGTATGGCGACATGATAGATGGTACCCATGCCGCCTATGATTGATATTTATGATTGAATTGTTTTGACACTATACACTTATAATAGTATCAAATGATTTGTTTTAAATGCACCAAGCATGTTTGGCTATTATAAGGGAAAACCCTATCCTTCGGCTTGCGTTGCATTGTGTGATGGGACCTGGGTCTTATAATAGCTTCATTTTTCCAAAAAGCATTGCGCAGTTTTGTTATATGCACTAGTATTCTTGGGAGGAAACTCGTTCCGTGTTATACGGCGTGGTCCCTTGAATTACTCTCTTTTAAAGTAAAGTTTTAAATAACTGTTTTAGTTCTCACACCAGTCACATGACTGACCTGGAGTTTATTGTTTTAACCTAAACTCTGGGTGCCCCTATTTTCCACACGGGCAGCTAGTAGTTTTGGTTTTGCAGATTTATATTCACAGGATCCTGATTTACAGCTGGAACGATGCTCAGAAAGCTCTGTATCCGTGTATTACTTCAAGTTGTGCTTTTGTATTATTTTCCGCTGCGATGTATTTAAATGTAATTTAAATCTCTGATATTTGTTGAATGTAATTCATTCATTTATACTCTGTATATTCTTGTATCTGATGGAATTGTTGTAATAACAATGAAATGTTCTTCCGTCTGCGTTCTGATTTGTCCTGTCCTCAACGCAATCCGGGCTTTCCTTACCGGGGGAGTTCGGGTCGTGTCACTGTTCATACTTGCTGATGATGGTCCTTCTAATACTTCCCTTGTCTAAATGCATCCTATAAACAAATTCTATATTTTATAATTTCTCCCCCCTTGGCATTATCAAAACTAAATTCTAAAACTACTCCCCCTAGATCCTATAATTAACTAAGTAATTCCTAAATCAAAGTAAAATACTCCCCCTAAGTTCTAAATCTATCAATACAATCCTATAATATGACTATCAATCATCAATACTAACCAATTCAAGTATTATAATTACATATGTTTGATGTTATATATACAAACCAAATCAATCAAAGCACACCACAACATATGTTTTATATATACAAGTTTTTGATCCAAATTAAACAAATTCAAACAAATCAATCAAATCAACCATACTAAAAAATTAAATGTTTCTCGGGGCTTCTACCCAACCGTCTTCTCCAAAGATTGGATCCTTCTTGATGACTTCCTAATCTTCATCTTCTTCAGTTGGTTGTGCTTTTGCGAGATTATTATCTTCATCTCTGAAAAGAGAAGAGATTAGCCACTGAATTGCATCAAAATGCTTCTCTTGCTGTTCAAACATCTTTATTTGGTTTAATTCAAGATGACGCTGTTTGCGTAGAATTATAGGGAGAATGTTCTTGAAGGAATTCAATGTTTCTTTAGGATTTTCTCTTAAGTTATGGATTGGATTTGCCATGAATTTGAGAGGAAATGAATAAGAAAGAAGGAGAAATGAAATAATGAAATTTTCTGGAAGAAATAGGCTAATATAGGGTATGGAATTCATTGGATTTTGAATGGATATGAGTTAGTAATTTAAATTTAAAATTTGAAAAGATTTGAAAATCCAGTAGTTATTTGTCGACATGTACATAAACGTATGTCAACATAACCATTAATTTTTTTTGAAAATTTTCAAATTTTGAATCTATTTCATCTTATATTATAATTATTTCTTAAGTTTTTACAGTAGCTTAAAGATGATTTTAACATAAATTGTTATAACCCGGAAATCCAAGCCAATTTAAAAATTTTATTTTTGCAAATTTGGTGAATTTTGAATATTTAAAATGAATTATTTTAAATAATAACGACGAGAAATTTATTTTGAATAGAATTAGAATGCGTATATTTATATACGTCGTCGTTAGAATATAAATATTTATTTACATATATAAAAGGAATTGAAAATGGCACGGTAGTTCGATAATTCGATTTCAAATTTCAAATGAATGTACCGGGTGCAAAATAAACCGGATTATAGTGAAACCAAAAATATTTGGATCTATTTGAGAATGTCTTTCCAACGAATCCGAAAAATTGTAATTTCATAGCGAGGATAAAAAGTTACGTCCAATTGAAAATTCAGAATAGTCGCAATGGAATTCTAGCCCTTAAAAATGGAAATTTTGCAAACGAACTCGGTTTTCGACGAAACCACTTTTGTTGGATCCGGGATATATTTCCTATTGACTGGTGTGAGAACCAAAATTAGATAGGGCTTATTGTTGTGATTTAGCATCAAAAACGTGATTTTTGACTATATATCAAAATTATGAATTTGAAAAGATAATCAACTAATTGATTGCTAGTTGTGTTGTTTGATTATTAGTTGATTAATTAAAATGTTGAACCTTTAGCCAAATTGTACCAAATATTGAGTTGTATTGAAAATTTGTCACATTTGCATGCATATACATGTACTTACATTGAACAGGTCATAGCAAGGAGGCTAGAGCAGAAGAATAAAATTGTTTGCCCGACAAATAGGTACATGTTTATTGTATTTCTTGGGTTTTGGATGATTTTATGAGCCGATTGGCTTTTTCTTTTTCCTTTGGATTGAAGAAGGCCGTGGGAGGCTATACGAAGTATCCCAAAGTCCCCGCTGTAGGGGAGATTATGGCGAAATTTTACGAAAATTTAGGGTGTTAGCCAAATTTTTGAAAAATTTGAAAAGTTCTTGGAAACTGAAAAGTTGAAGAACTTAAGCCATAAAGAAAATATTGGAGGTTGAGTTGGTTTGTGAAACAACTTTCGGCTTTGTTCCTTTTCCGGGACGAAAAGTTTTAAGTGGGGCAGATTGTAATAACCCGGAAATCCGAGCCAATTTAAAATTTTTATTTTAGTAAATTTGGTGAATTTTGAATATTTAAAATGAATTATTTTAAATAATAATGACGAGAAATTTATTTGGAATAGAATTAGAACGTATACATTTATATACGTCGTCGTTAGAATATAAATATTTACTTATATATATATAAGGAATTGAAAATGGCGCGGTAGTTCGATAATTTGATTTCAAATTTCAAATGAATGAACCGGGTGCAAAATAAACTGGATTATAGTGAAACAAAAAATATTTGAATCTATTTGAGAATGTCTTTCCAACGAATCCGAAAAATTAAAATTTCATGGTGGGGATAAAAAGTTACGTCCAATTGAAAATTCAGAATAGTCGCTATGGAATTCTGACCCTCAAATAAATAAAACTCCATTCATTACTTCATAGAAAGAAAATACATCCAACTAATTAAGACACACTGAATACGAGATTCGAAAGCAAATACAAGCAAATATATAAGCTGTTACCTAAAGGTAAATTAAACAAGATTGATTAGTTTTCGGATGATGATGAGGAAGGTGAGATTCCAAGCTTTCTTCCAATCTTAACCATGAACTTGGTCATTTTTGAAAAATTCTTCTTAAGCTTCTTTTGATTGTTGTTTACTTGATTTTGAATAATCGTCTCTTTAGAAATGTGCTTAGTGTTGGTTGGACACTCAACACTTTCTAAAGAAGTTTCTTCTTCTTCGACTTCCATTGGTGCTTGTTCTTGTTGCGTTCGAGCTTGTTTGTCTTTGAATGTCTCATATGGTTGGAAAGTAATAGGAATTTGCATGAGATGTATGTTTGATGAGTAAAACACTTATTTATACACAAATTCTTCTCCATGAAGATCAACTCCAAAATATTTGAAAATGCGGATGAGATAAACGCCATAGTAGAGAGTGTTTTCTCTTGATGATAATTCTATGGGTTTGATCTCTTATAAGGTCATGTCGGCCCAATTAATGTTATAGCCATCCATAATAGCAAAGAGGACTTTTTGGACTTTGAGAGTTGGATTATTAAAGTTTCCGGAGTAGGGAATGATGGTATGTTGGAGGAGGAGGTTGACAATTCTTATTTTTGGATGGAAAAAGCGATTTTTGAAACCCATTTGAGTATCGCTTTTGAATATGTCATGATAGTTCTCTAAATCCGTTTCACCGATAACGAAATCTGAAAAATCCGAGCCTATGCTTCTACAACTCAAGATATTGCCTAAGAGTTCGGCATCAAGAACAATTTGCGTGCCTTTGACGCTACTCCAAATTTGGTCTTCGTTGCCTTCGCAAAATCCACGATTAAGATTCGCATAGAACATCTTGACAAGCTTAGGATAACATACTTCGTCATTATCCCATGAGTCAATTAGACTCAAGACTTCGTCATTATCTTGAAAGCACCCGTGTTTACTTTAGCATTTGCTACATAGTTAACATAAGTTTTGATAGCTTCTTTGTCATTATGAAATAACCTTTGATGGTTTTGGTTAACTTCAATTTTTGAGTTAAACTAGAGGAAGCCATTGAATTGATAGTTTTGAAGAGAATATATATGAAGAATATTGTTTTGAATTGTGAATGAAAGGTAGAGAGAATAGGTGTATATATAGAAATTTAATGGATAGGAATTAAATAGGCACAACTTTTCAGTAGTCAATGACACGTTTTAAGACCTTGAGTGTTTGTGAAAAGTTAGAGGGAAGTTTGAAAGTTTAAACCTTTGAAATTCAAAATTTAAATTTCAAATTTTTGGTCATATATGTCGACATATGGACATACGTCCCTATTTTCAAAGGAATTTTGATTTTTGTGAAGTGTGATTTAAATTATCAATTTATATTTCAGGTTTAACGATTTCTAGAAATAATTCTAATCCTAACAAACACACAAAATTTTATTTTATTATTTTATTTGTTATTTATTATTATATTATTCTTTTGAATTTCAAATTTCAATATTAAATTTTTAAAGATTTTAAATTTAAAACAAAGTAAACAAATAAAGAAACCATTCAACCAAATAAAATTTAAAAATTAATTAAGGCTTAACGGTTTTTAGATTCTTCTCTTCAAAATTTTCTGAATTCTAAATTGCCGTCAAGCGCATATTTGAATTTCCGGTTCCTGAATCTTCATCACTTGATGATGAATCTGAATCATCTAATGTTGTTGTGTATGCTTTCTTTCTTTTCCTTGATGAATTACTATTGCCTGTTTGTTGAGTCGATTTATCTGGATATGGACACATTTTCCTTATATGGCCTGTTTTGTTGTAGTTATAACATCGACCATCATTACTTCTTGAATTTCCTTGGTTATTATTTTGAAAGTAATTTTTCCTTCTATATTTCAGAAATCTGCTAAATGTCTTATCGTAGGAGTTGTTTCTTCATCATCTTCACTACTCGAGTCAGAATCATTTGTTGTCACTTTAAGTGCAATGGATTTCTTATCTGTTGACCTATTTTACTTTCTTTTCTGTAATTGGACTTCGAAAGACATCAGATTTCCGATTAACTCTTCAATCTTCATTTCAGTGACATTATTGGCTTCTTTAATTGCCAAAGTCTATTGATCCCATTATGGATTCAATAAGCTCAATATTTTTTGGACTTGGTCTTCTTTAGAATAAGGTTTTCCAAGTGTTGTTAATGAATGCACTATCTCTTGAAATACGCAATACATATCGGAGATAGACTCATTCTCGTTCATTTTGAATAATTCAAACTGATTAACTACAAAACAGGTCAGTTGCTTCGCCTCATTTGCTTCGGTTGTGCTCACAACCGAAGCAAATACAACCATTTGCTTCGGTTTTTAACACAACAGAAACAAATGTATCGAAGCAAATAGTGTTAATTGCTTCTGTTGTGCTCATAACGGAAACAAATAGTATCGTTTGCTTCTGTTGTGTTAAAATCTGAAGCAAATGCACCGAAGCAAATAATGTTATTTGTATCAATTCCTTAAAAACTGAAGCAAATGCACTGAAGCAAATAATGTTATTTGCTTCGTTCCCTAAGAACAGAAGCAAATGCATTATAGCAATAAACAATTAATTCTAATTAATGAGTAGCAACAAGAAATTTAAAATTATTAAATGTTGTAATTAAGAAATAACTATTATTTTCATTTAATAGTATATTATAATTAACAATAATACATATTAATTACATTTTGTAGTTAATAATCAATATTAAATAGTTATTATTGAATAATTAACAATTAGTACTTAACTTTTATACGTACTTAACTTTAATTTACCACTAATGATTATCAATAAATAATTTGTAATTATATATTATTATTTAAAATTATTTTTTTGTACTTAATTATTTAATATAATTAAATATAAATAATTAGTAAATTATAGTTAATATGGTTTAGTTACTAATAATTAATAAATAATAAATACCTTACTAAATAATTAATACAAAATAATTAATGTTAATATCAAACGTTCAACCGTTAATATTTAGCATTCAACATAAAATTAATATTAACAGGGAAATATGGTACATGTTAAACTGTTCGTATAAAAGTTTCTTTAATGTATAATTGTTAATATACAATCTTTCACGGCATCAGTTTAAACAAACGTAGTACAGTACACGTTAATTTTCGTTTGCCGCTCAACTATCTTTTTTCCCTCCATTAATTTTCGTTTCACCCTCCATTAATTTTCATTTCCCGCTTATCAACGTAGTACTGTACACATTACCCTCTTATTACGCCTGAATAAACAACAACTTTATTTTAATGTTATGCCAATCTTTACTTCTCCTCCCGCAAAATCCATTGCCAAAAAAGTACCAAAAAAATTATCAAAGGAAGAAAATATCCCAAGAGCAAAGCTAAGTATTTTGCCACTGTTTCCACTTTCGAACCCATCTCGATTTACTTCAGATCTAATTTCCTCATCACTTGGATTTCAGGCTTTTTTGCTCCGACTCAGTTTGCTCTTTGGTTGCATGTGGATCTGCCTTATCCTCATCTTTCCAACTTCTCATCCTATTTAGTTGCCTATCGAGGCTATTTTCAGCTGATTTGGCAAATTTTGTTTTCGGATGTCCTCCTAGTAGTTAGGTTGGCGTCAAGATGATCCGTTTTTTTTCGTCTTTGTTGGTCTGCGCCTTTGACCGGTGAGGAACAAGCGGAAGCTCGAAGTGGGGTGGATACGGTGAGGGGGGATGGAGCTGAGTGCGGTTTCCAATAAGAAGATGAACAGTGGTTTTCTGGGTATCTTTCGTATGCCTTTTTCCTTTTCTAAGTGCCTAATTACCTTATGTAATGCTTAATCGCGGTTAGGAAGGGACTAATCAAGGTACATAATTAATAAGAAAATGTTAGTTATTAATACCTATATATTTATTAGATAATGTGGCCTTAGGATTTGTTTTGCTTGATCTATTCGAATGTGGCCTGGTCATTTATTTTAATGTGCCTAATAACTTTATAACATGGCTAGGTATTATTTGTTAAAACGATAAAAAGATGTTAGTAATAATATATGTTAAGTCAGTTACACGTGGTTGGGGAGTTAGTTTTTGCCTAAACCGTGAATAGTATTGAATTTTAGATGAACAGTACATAATGTATTACGTCTATATTTCTTTCGAATGTGACGAAGTAGTTTTTTTAACTTGCCTGGGTATTAAATAATACGTATAGTAAGTGATAAAATATTATCTGGGTTCGTTTGCTGGTTTAGGTGTTTTTATAGGTTTGTAGGTTTATACTCGGTTTGCTCCACCTTACTCACTGATCACCCCAATGGTATCCTTTCCTACAGTGGTGTGGTAGTTCTTTTGGCATCATTCCCATGGCCAGGTCATTGTTCTGCTTAAGTTATAGTCAATGTCTATTATAGGGAATGCTTTTGGAATCTATATGGGATGCCAGCTAGATTTTAGAGGTTAAAGTCATTGTATTGTTCAAGTTTGGTGTTGTTTTGTGGTGATGAGGATTTCCTTCTCGAGTCATTGTATTGTTTAAGTTTGGTGTTTTTAGGTGTTGTTTTGTGGTGATGAGATGGTTGTAGAAAATATTCAGTATTTGTTGAAATGTTTTATATAGGTTATCTTAGTCATTACATTTCTGGCACATTGTGTACTTTAGCTTTCCTATATATATTTGAGTTTATAATTACATTACTTGCACACTGTGTATTTCATTTGGTTTTATACCCTGAATTTATTTGTCTATTTTCAGCAAATAATAATGATTGATGTTGCAATTAGTCTTATTTTACTTTGTTATACTATTTAATTTTATTTTGCCTTGTAACATTGACGTTTAGTTAGAATTTCAGTGTTTTATATTGATATTGTTGTCAGGTTTAGTGTTATTGGTGTTCTTTCTATTCTAAGTTTAAATGCAATTTGATGCTGTTTCAGGTTTTAATTAAAACCTAAAGCAGTATTATAATTTTTCTACTTTATCCATTTTTGATTCGGTTGTATGGAGCAACTTAAGAAAAATATTGGCCATTTGCTTCCACTGTACAATGGAAGCAACAGGTGTATACCTGTTGCGTCTTCTGCATTCGCATCGGTTATTGAACAGAAGCAACAGGAGGTAAACAACCGAAGCAAAAGATATATTATTTGCTTCAGTTGTTTATCTGAAGCAACAAATTTTGGTCTGTTGCGTCTTCTGCAATTGCTTCGGTTCCAGAACTGAAGCAACAGGGGGTAAATAACCGGAGCAACTGACCTGTTTTGTAGTAATGTAGTTCCTTCATGAGTAACTTGTAATGTTCTCCAGATTTCATAAGCAGTTTTACATACTGACACTCTGTTAAACTCATTCCTATATAATGAACAAAATAACATATTCATGACCTTAGAATTGCTATATGCAATATTCTTTTGTTCATTTGTCCATTGAGCAAAAGCAGTTGTGGGTTCAACAAATTCATTTTGTGTACTATTCCATGTGTCTAATCCAACTGATTGTAATTATATTTTCATTCTACATGCCCAATATGAATAATTTCTACCAGTAAACAGTGGTGGTCTAACAGTGGACTGACATTCTACAAAAAGAACTATTATTGCTACCAGTGATGGTTGCCATTATTACTATTTTCAAAAATCAGATTATAAACTTTTTGAAAGACCTTGCTCTGATACCAATTGTTAGGGATTGCGGAATGGATCGTTGATGCAAAATTAATACTAGAGGGGGTGAATAGTATTTTTGAAAAATTAAACAAAATCTAAAACTTATATGATCTACTATATGAATCGAACACCACAGTAACAATCACAGACACAGAATAAAACACAAACACAAAGATAAACAAAAATAAAATGCAGAAAAGGAAAGAATACACCGAATTTTATACTAGTTCGGAATTGCTCCTATGTCCAGTCCCACGCAACGCTGCATTGCGCAGAGTTTTATTACAATATCAATATCTAATTACAATCCTCTCCTTGATTTAACGGCTACAAGGGGTACCACCGATTCCACACACACTTGATCAAGTATACTCTCCTTGATTTCACAGCTACAAGGGATACCACTGATTCCACTCTCCTTAATTTAAGGGTCACACCAATTACATACACTACCCAAACAATTACAACTACTCTATAACTCTTTAATAGCACTTTGATTCAGAGAGTAATGAGTAGAGAGTGAGAAGAGAAGAATTTTTATGAAAATAAAATTGAATTAGGCAGAGTATAAGTGTAAAAATCATAAAAATGAGAAGATATAATGGTGTAAGGAAAGGAGATGAAGATGGAGAAGAAGAATTATAAAAAAAAATCGAAATCAGCCCCTACTTAACATTTGAAAGGTTGCAACGTTTCTAAAGCGTCACAAATAGTGAAAAGACTCTTCCTTTCAATTTTCAAAAAGTGACAGTTATATGTCGACATGTATATAAATGTATGTCGACATATCTCAGCACAAAATTGAAATTTGAGAATTTTTTAGAGTGTTTTGATATATATATATATATATATATATATATATATATATATATATATATATATATATATATATATATAATACTGTAAATTCTTGAATTAAAACATAGTGTTATAAACAAATATTATAAAGTAGGAAATCATATGAAAACATAAATATAAACTGCATAAACATATTTATAAAATTATAGAGTTAATACTATACAAATATAAAGTGTATAAAAGTATAAATATAAAACTTATAAAACCTGAGTTCAAAAAGTAAAGTAAAGTAGATAAAATAGAGAGGATAGAGATTGAAGATAGAATTTGAAAATAGAATTTGAAATCAGAATTTGAAAAATAGAATTTGAATTTGAACTTGAAGTGTTATTCAGAGTCTTACATAATCTAGACTCTATTACTATATTTATCTTGAATACTCATGAGACTTGAATCATCTCTGAATTCTGAATCTCTTAAATCTCTAAGTTGTACAGTCTTCAGTATAAATTCCTGTATATAAATCCTACATATATATATTCTTGAAAATGGGTTCTTTATTAATTATGAACAAGAACCGAATAGAGTGATCTGCCTCCTTAAAAAACCTTACCAGTGTAGTAAGGAAAAAGAGTGCAGCATCCCCTATTGTACAACTCAAATACAATATATGTTCACACTATACACAATGCAATAAAAGTGTTAGTACATATTTTATAATAAATTAATATTGAAATAATGTTCTTGTCATAAAAACTCCATTCTCCAACAGTGTTCAGATGGGAAAGCGGAGGTGGGAGGTTTACCTCTGAAAGCGAGAATACAGGTTCTTCTATTGAGGCAAGTCTACACGAGTAGTCTTCTATATGCTTCTTTGGTTGAAGATGCGGTTAAAGAGTTTTCCTTCTCCTTTATTGGCCCGGTTAGCTGGTAGTGGGCATAGTCCATGTCGATTGCGGATCAGTCTGGAATGAACCTGTCTCCACTGCTCATTTGTAACAGTCCGCTTTTGGGTCCGGTTTAACCCGGTAATTAAATCGACTTAAACCATTCTCAAAGGTGGATTGTCGTGGTGCATACACATTTGCACAAAACAAAAGAACTTTTTCATTAATATTATCATATTACATCAGAGTACAAAAATATATCAGAGTATAACAGATATCAGAGTATACTGAAAATAGATACACAGCAAAAATTTAAAAAAATTCCGTGGAAGACTAGGAAATGATCTAGAGTATAGCTCAGACCGTAATAAAAAATTCTTCTCTAAAAATGAATCCAAGGCTAAATCTGCAAAACCTAAACTACCAGGCTCCCCATGAGGAAAATATGGGCACTCAGAGTTTAGGTGGGAAACAATAAACTCTATGTCAGTCATGGGACTGGTGTGAGAACTAAAGCAGTTGCTTTCATTTTGAAATAAGATAAATCATAGTACCACACGTATAACACAGAACAGATTTTTCCCGTTTGAATACCAGTGCATAAAAACTCGCAATGCTTTTTAGAAAATGAAGCTACCATAAGATCTCGTGTCTGTTGAATAACAAGATTTTGATCGATGCCAACGAATAAAGCTACTATGAATCGAATCATAAAGATAAGGTTTATATATATACATTGAGTCGTGTTAGAATTATGTTAAATTCTATCCTCAAGTATACACGAATGTGTAAAACAAAGTTATATATATATACCTTTTAAAATGCCAGAAATATACAAAAACTGGCTTACCAGTCGACTGGTAGAAAATCAACCAGTCGACTGGTCAACCAATTTTTGTATACAATGGCTAGTTTTGAAAATCTCATTTATACGATTTAATTTTACCAGTCAACTGATGATTTTTAACCAGTCGACTGATTCGACCCAGAAATTATTTTGTGAAGAGTCACCATCCTTCATGAAGAGATTCCTCTTCATTAATTAAAGGAAATGGACATAACTTTTTATAGAAACTATTCATGAAGCATTGCTACTCTTAAACCATTATATAAATAAGTTCAATCATGTTTTACAATCATCGATTTTAACCGAATTATACTGATTTTTCTAATCATTAGTCTATTCTCTCCATTTATATTCTTTGCAATTAAAAGCTCTTCAATTCCAATACATGTTAAATCCTTGAATCAATTTAATATCATTTGATTCAATAAGCAATCTTCTTCCTTAAATCTCTGCATTCAAATAATATACTCGAGGATCAGATTATAGGAAGGTTGTACTTAAAATATTGGCTATACGTGTTGTTTCAAGAACACAAATTAGAAGTCAAACAATTGTAATTATTGAAGACCTGTGTAGTTTCTCAGGTGAGAGGCATCCTTGTTGGGACTTGGGTGTACTGACCTGTTCCTTTGGGTTAAGAGAGGGCGTTAGTGAATTCCGAAGAGGAGCTTCGGGACTGGACATAGGGCGGGAAGTCCGAACCAGTATAAAAATTCCTGGTGTCACTTTACTTTATTTTCCGCATTTACTTTGTTTGTGATATATCTCGGTAACTTAGATTTCATTTGCATTGCATATTACTTAGTTAGCATATCACATATGTTTCCGCTATATCCATATAGTTCCTTTAAGTCGTACACATCGACTTTTCATTTAGTATCAGATCTTGGAATTCTAGAGATCGTAACAACATCCTAGAATAAATGGCAGTAAAGAAATATAGTCAAGGCATTAGAAAATGGAAGAACAACAAAGCAAAATCAAGGGATCAAGAAAGCAAATGTCTTATTGCTAAAGTCAGACCACAATCGGTATGTGTAGATTCATTATATAAAGATTTTTTGTTATACCATGGAAAATTGTTAAAAGGTTTTAAAAGTTTGGGTAAACTTAATAAAATTATTTTAACCAAGTTCAAAGATTTTGAACAAAAAATATCCAAATTAAAAGAGGAAAACAATTTTTTTAAAACAAGCCAAATGTTTTGAAAATACCTTAGAAGAGCTTGTTTTTCAAAAAGTTTTCCTTCAAAAAGAAAATGAGCGATTAATAGATAAGAACAATGATCTTTTAAAGGAAATCGATGTTTCACATAGTACAAATAAATCATTAGAAGATTCTTTGAATAATTCTAGTTCTTTAATTTTGTCTCTTGAAAAAGAGAATGAAGCTTTAACTGAAAAGAATTTAGAATTATCTCAAGAATATGGGATTGTAACAACCCGGGGATTTCGACGCACGAATCCCGACAATAATACACCAATCCTGTATTACTTGCCAGAACTCAAGTATCGAAACACCAGATAGTTATTTGAAAGAATTTAGAGGGTTAGATAAGAAAGAATGAAATATTAGAATAGAAGAAGAATAACCAACACAACACAGAGTCTCACATCGCAGCAGAACAAAATATAATACAGAAATAATATTTATTGAGAGCTTTTTAAAAATACTTACAATTATCAGAGCACAGCACACACCTGGATTGTTATAACACACAGCGGAATAGTAGCAACATAATATCATACGTCTGAACATCTCCAGCTCGTTTCTAGACTTCGCAGCATCTGATAACCTGGACCTGTACACCCCAGGCTAACCCGAGCATTTACAAAACATTGGGTCAGTCTGGTGAACCAGAGTGAGAAAAACTTGCACAGTATTAAGGTATCACACAACTTGATTTTAAAGTTCAAAATCTTTTCAAAAGAAAGGATAATCGTAAGACCGAATCCACACATAAATACAGAAGGTTTTTACCTTACGATAACCCAAAACACTTTTGAAATCAATATCTTTTTTTGATATTATAATAATGTCTAAATACAAGTAGATATCAATCTAGCGGACCGCTTGCATCTCACGCTCCACATATATAGTATACAATAAAAACCACGGGCACTTATTGGAGATTAGATTCCGACTATGACAAGGTATGGGACCACCTGCCGATAGTGTAACTCTAGAGGCGAATACACTGTGTTCGACAAGAACGTCTTGCAACCCGGTCCTCACATGACCGACCACTCATTTCGCTTGAGTGTATCGAATGTATATCACCAACGGTTGGGCTCAAACCACCGTTTCCCGATAAGGGACAGCATCGAAATAGATTAAAGAAGGAAATATATTTTCTCTAGATAGGTGATTATGCACCCTAATGGGAGCGACCCACATAGCCATGCTGCCTGCCCGATTATTGTCATTTCATGGTTGATGAGGTTTGAGGCTACGCTTTATCATTACATCAGATTCACTTCGAATGCCACATTGTCAGATCCATCGAAATCACTAATTGACGTCTACAACAATACATTACGTGTTAGGTAAGGAAGTATCCTTCTCCGCTTTCACTCTTGGTTTGGTTGAATAAATCAATATACGTGACCTCTCTGGAAATACACTGTCGGACATTCATCCATATAAGTCACCCAGTGTAACACCTTACCTCCATTAAGGTCACTCACAAAGGGAATGCCTTAACTTTGGTGAAGCGTTTTAGTAGACAGAACATACATTTACAAGAAAGATAAGAAATACTTGAGAAATTAAACTTTATTACAGTGAAAAACAGAAAACTGTATGGTTACATCTTTGCCAAAAGCTCAAGTACATAAATATCAGTCTTGTTCAGAAAATCATCGGAGTACAAAACTTTAAAATCATAATCCCCACAGAAGCTGCCATAAGGAGTCAAGACATACCTTAAGCATTCTAAGTACTTCAAGCAGAAGAAATCCAGATCAAGCTAAAGTGTTCCCTCCTTGGAAAACATGGGGTGGGGGGGGGGGGGGGACGGAAGAAAAAGGGAGCGAAAACAAGCAAGGTCAGACACAAAGTCTGGCAAGTCCAGTGACTTTCAGCATATGAACAGATAATAATAATCATGGAATGCAAGTAAAACTGGATGAGAGATAACAGTAATAGGAGCAGCATATGTACTTAGGTTAAACAGAAGAAACAGAATAATATCACTTTTCCTTTCTCTGCACTAAATACTAGTATAACAGGATTAGGTGTCACCCAAATGTCTAAACTAAAACAGAAATGGAAACAGAATGATTTCCACAGAACAGAATGCTAGTAATGGTCCTTTACCACCCGAACAGAAACAGAATGCTAATAATGGGCCTTTACCACCCGAACAGAAGGTACAGAAACAGAAACAGATTAATTCCTAAGGAAAACAAAATGTAGAATTAGGTGTACACTAATAAATGGGCCTTTACCACCCGAACAGACGGTACCACGCAAAAACAGACAGGTGTTGCTACACAATAGAAAATGACGGTACCAACAGAATCAGATAGAACTAAGTGTACCCTAAAACCCTACCCCAAGCGATCGGCTCCCTAATACATAAATACCCTGTGTCGGCTCCACAGTAGGGTGTATCACTCCCTAAAGTGACAACCAATTGGCACATACCTATTTACAGATGTCACGACGTCTTACATCCTCAGAGGCAGACCGGGATCCATGCACGCACATGACCCAGTTGGAACGCACTATCAACACCCCTCGCCATTATCAGAATGAACCACTTATAATTAGTTCAGTAAGCGTGCCCGGACCCTACCTACTGTTGGGTCAAAGTTTTGGTTCCAGAAAGGATTACTGACTAATATGGATCCCAAACAACAGATGACACAAGTAATTTCCCTCCTAACCTTGTGTCCCCAGACTAACAAATTTCAGATTAACTTGTTTACAAGTTCAGACATACAGAGTTCAGATCAACTAGTTCACAGATCAGACAAGTTTTCGGACTAACGGATCAGATATACGGATTTAACAGATTTACAGATTTGTCTAACTTTGTAATTGGGCCTACAGATTCACGAAACGGGTTTGTTTAATTCATTAGTCCAATTGGTTTAACCATATCCACCCAACACATTTTAGACATCATATTTATCCAAGATTTGCATTAATTAAATATTAATGCACAGACCTCTCACATTAGGTTGGTAGCTTGTGGCCGCTAGATATGCCGGGCGGTTCCGGGTAGACTTCTGCCACGAGCTTGATCTAACCTCGTGTCTAAGCATATTTTTAGTTATGCCTACGACCTCTCACATTAGACTGACAGTTTGCTGTCGCTGGTTAAGCCGGTTGGTTCCGGGCAGGCTTCTACCGCAAACAGAGTCTAACCTCGTGTCATAGCCAATTTATTCCAATATAGATTTTTTAGATATCAGACTAATTCTGTTTATTTAACAGATTAAACTTCTTCATAGGATATAACAGATTAATCAAATTTCCATGTTCTACCAATTCTTAGGTCGAGCCTACGGATTTCCATACTCAGATTACCATTATCTAGTTTCAACATATCATACAATTCAACAGGTAGCAGATCTAGCAGTTTAAGCGATTCAACAGATTTAGCAGATAACAGATTTAGCAGTTTAGGCAATTCAACAGTTTTAGCAGATAATGGATTAGGCAATTTAACAGATTTAGTAGATAACAGATTTAGCAGATTATATATGTCTAAAACACTATTTACCTATCTTGCCTAATCATAAATTTAGCCTAAACTTACATGCCTAAATCAAGGTCATAATTCATAATACAATATATGCCCCAAATTTTAGCCTTAATATTCCCATTTACAGTTCATGTCAAAACTAGATTTAATATTCTAGTTTACCATTTATGTCCAAGACTAATACACATGTAAATCATTCTCTATTATAGCCAATTCAGATTATGCCAACATATTCGCTATGCCAAATTAACTTAATTAAGCTGAGCCCCTAATCCACGTACAACATGTTTTCACAAGTTCTCTAAATACTCATGAAATGGCCCTATAGGCTCGATGTACATAACAGTGAATGGGAATAAACTAGAAAAGTTACAAACTAAATATGAGATCTAACAACATTAAGGGAAAAAACATAAGAAACTAACTACAACAGTTGTAGGCAACTAACCACAATAGTCATGGCCGACTAATTACAATAGTTTCTTATTCAATGTCATAGGCAATAGTCTCATGGTCATGAATCATAGTCATAGGCAATAGTCTCATAGTCAATGAATCATAGTCATGGGCAATAGTCTCATAGTCAATGAATCATAGTCATAGGCAATAGTCTCATAGTCAATGAATCATAGTCATAGGAAATAGTCTCATAGGCAATAGTTTCATATCCAATTATGCATTATTATTTGTCCCAAAGTTTAGCGTTCGTGCGTTAATCTCTTATGAGATTCGGCGCAGGCTCGTAGTAGCCTGGCTATAGAACAGAAAGAAGAAAGAGGTACAGAATAGTCACAGAAAAACTGATCTGACAGATAAGAATATACATAACCTCAGATTCAGATTTATAACCATGTCACAGTTATAATTACAGTTTATAGCGGAAAATAACTGTTCTTGCCTTTCGTGGTTTTAAGAAAGGATAATAAACTGTTGTTGATGCAGAAATGCTAAATTATTCCTCTTTAATTGTCATAGCTCTAATCTTGGATTTGAGATTTGATTTAGCTTTTAATTCTATTCAGGTTGGAAGAAGAAGCATCAGTCCAAGTTTTGATTCCAGCAGGGTAGCGATGCCATTTTTATTTTTAATTAGAACAGAGGCAGAATATAGACAGAATGAAATGGTATGGAGAGAATGAGGCTAGGGGCGAGTTTATATGGGATTAGGCGGACGAATCTAGACAGAAACGAGACCGGATACATCAGAATGAACCAGGTTAAAAAACTGGGTTTCGGGAGCAGGTCGACCCCTAGGTCGACACTATGGTCGACCTGGTCTTGGGGACGTCGACTACCCAGTCAACCTGGTCAGGGAGGTCGACTACCCTGTCGACCTGGGTCCGGGGCAGGAAATTTCCCGCCCTGCCCGCTTCTGGGTTCGAATTCGAATTTCGAGCTGTTTTCGATTCTGAAATTCTATGAAACTTCGGAGGGCCATATCTCCCTCATACGGACTCCGTTTCTCGAAAACTCGGACTCGTTTCCAAGCAGAATTTCGAGATGAACGCAGTAGCACAACCTGTTTCCTTTGATTCTTAATTTATATTTAATTATTCTCTGATTTGTTACTTATACGATCAAAGAAAATACGGGGTGTTACATTCTCCCCTCCTTAAAGGATTTCGTCCCCGAAATCTTCAAGTTGAGAAGAATGTGTCCTACCATCCAGTCATCCATCTACTCAACCATCATCCACAAGCATCCATTGTCCTTAGAAAACTTCTAATGTTGTATGAACATATGCAAAAGTGTATGTATATGTTCCTTATCTAATGCAAATATCAGGCGGTCCACTGATTCAGTTGACCTCCTTAATGCGAACTATGTCAGTGTCATGAGTCCAACATGTATGCAATTTTCCTATTTGATACATATTATTCTTATATGAGTGACAGCCATTCATTCATATGCAACATCCATGTGATGAGTCAATCATTTTGCATCCACAAAAATTGAAAATGCTCATAGATCCATATGCAGTATGAGAGTGTTTTCGAGCCGATCTAGTGCCTAGTGTGTGTATATGCATCCACGAGCAACCACTAGCAACCACTTGCATCCACTTGCAACCATCAAACATAACATGTCTCAAACACATGTTTACATCCATAGGATTCCTATCTATAGGTCGAAGACTCGATTGATAGGATACAGTCGAGTGATGGGAGCGAGTGTAGATAAAAAAAACTTGGTTTCCATTAGACCATGGTTGAGAGACAAATTCCCCTAAGTATCAACCCCGAAGACCGAAATCAACATCCGATTGACACCCAGAGGATTACCCTCTTTAGACAATGTCAAAATCGGAAATCTCAACCTTATCAGAAGTATTCAGATATTTACAGATTACCGGTACATATCAGATTACTAAATTATTCTTAGGAAACTAAGCATGATAAAAACCCAGAATGTATGTGTCATAGTCAACTTAACGCCCAACACAGATACCTAGCTTATCACAATTGGAGGAGTCATAACCCTTATGGGTCTGAGTCTACAGCGGAACCAGAAACAATACTAGTATTCAAATGTAGAGTACCGATTATAGAGTCGAAATGCCAGAATCAGGAAAGAGTTTCAACTCAAAAATCAGATAAAGAAATTAAACCTCGTACAGAAAGTTTTCCTATTTCTATCCTATCCACTAGCCTCGAGAGTGTTTGCCTGCCTTCCAGAAGTTGGTCCTGGCCTCTGCCCTTGCCCTCGTTTCTTCGGACAGTCCCTAGTGAAGTGTCCCATCTCACCACAGTTGAAGCAAGTGCCCTTTGTTTTTCTGCAATCCTTGTTCAGATGAGTCGAGCCTCCACAAGTAGAGCACTTTTTCTCCTTCTTATCTTCAGACTTTTCACCCTTCCTTTGTTTTTCATTTTTGGGCCATGTTTTCTTGTTCTGTTGTTCTTCCTTCTTTGCCTCTTATTTCTTGCCGTTGTCTTCCTCGTGCAGTAGTGCCATATCCACCAATCTCTCGTAAGTCGCTTCCATGGGTACATGGGTCATGGCTAGGCTGTGCAGTGGCTCGTTCAATCCTTTAACAAAGCAGAGAGCCTTTTTATGCTGAGTGTTGACTAAATCCATTCCGAACCTAGCCAGTTGGTTGAACTGATTGACGTATTCCCTGACCGTCATACTTCCTTGCTTAAGAGATAAGAACTTTTCCAGTTGTAGACTTCGTTCAGCTTGTGAGAGGAATTTCGTCTCAAACCTTGTTCTGAAATCCATCCATGTTTCAACCGGCCTCTCGGCGTTAGTGACTTCCCACCAATAGGAAGCTTCGTCCTTGAGCAACCACACCGCCAATTGTACCTTCTGCCTATCGTCCACCTCGAAAATAACGAACAGATCCTTAGTTTCTTTGAGGCAGTTCCTCGCTTCTACGAATGATTTAGTTCCCTTGAAATCCTTTCCACCCATGGCCCTAAAATCTTTACAGATCTTTGAAAAAGCAATTGTACGAGGAGGAGGCGGAGGAGGAGGAATTGCTGCAGCTGGAGGAGGAATATTTGCTGGGCCTGCATCGTTGGCCCTAGCCTCTAAGTACCTCCTGAACTAGCCAGGTATTGGCACGCCCTATGGAAAGTTAAGATTCCCAGACATGCTGGAATGAAAGAAAAAGATTTAAAACGGGGAACGGAAAAGATAGATATATGGCTCCTTGGGGATTATGTTTTTCAAAATAAACTTTATTTTTGAAAATACTTCCTTTTAAAACCTTTTTGAAAATAGTTTTCAAAAACTTTTTATCTATTCTGGTAACCTTCAGCTCTGATACCAAGTGTAACACCCCACCTCCATTGAGGTCACTCACAAAGGGAATGCCTTAACTTTGGTGGAGCGTTTTAGTAGGCAGAACAGAAATTTACAAGACAGATAAGCAATACTTGAGAAATTAAAATTTATTACAGCGGAAAACAGAAAACAATATAGTTACATCTTTGCCAAAAACTCAAGTACATAAATATCAGTCTTGTTCAGAAAATCATCGGAGTACAAAACTTTAAAATCATAATCCCCACAGAAGCTGCCATAAGGAGTCAAGCCATACTTTAAGAACTCTAAGTACTTCAAGCAGAAAAAATCCGGATCAAGCTAAAGTGTTCCGTCCTTGGAAAACCTGGGGGGGAAACGGAAGAAAAAGGGAGCGAAAACAAGCAAGGTCAGACATAAAGTCTGGCAAGTCCAGTGACTTTCAGCATATGAACAGATAATAATAATCATGGCATGAAAATAAAACTGGATGAGAGATAACAGTAATAGGAGCAGCAGATGTACTTAGGTTAAAAAGAAGAAACAGAATAATATCACTTTTCCTTTCTCTGGACTAAATATTAGTATAACAGGATTAGGTGTCACCCTAATGTCTAAACTAAAACAGAAACGGGAACAGAATGATTTCCACATAAGAGAATGCTAGTAATGGGCCTTTACCACCCTAGCAGAAACAGACAGAAACAGAATGCTAATAATGGGCCTTTACCACTCGAACAGAAACAGACAGAAACAGAATGCTAATACTGGGCCTTTACCACCCGAACAGAAGGCACAGAAACAGAAACAAATTAATTCCTACGGAAACAGAATGTAGAATTAGGTGTACACTAGTAAATGGGCCTTTACCACCCGAACAGACGGTACCACGCAGAAACAGATAGGTGTTGCCACCCAACAGAAACATACGGTACCAACAGAATCAGATAGAACTAAGTGTACCCTAAAACCCTACCCCAAGCGATCGGCTCCCTAATACATAAATACCCTGTGTCGGCTCCACAGTAGGGTGTATCATTCCCTAAAGTGACAACCAATTGGCACAGACCTATTTACAGATGTCACGGCGTCTTACATGCTCAGAGGCAGACCGGGATCCATGCACGCGCATGACCCGGTTGGAACGCACCATCAACACCCCTCGCCATTATCAGAATGAACCACTTATAATTAGTTTAGTAAGCGTGCCCGGACCCTACCTACTGTTGGGTCAAAGTTTTGATACCAGAAAGGGTTACTGACTAATATGGGTCCCAAACAACAGATGACACAAGTAATTTCCCTCCTAACCTTGTGTCACCAGACTAACAGATTTCAGATTAACTTGTTTACAAGTTCAGACATACAGAGTTCGGATCAACTAGTTCACAGATCAAACCAGTTTTCAGACTAACGGATCAGATATACGGATTTAACAGATTTACAGATTTGTCTAACATTGTAATTGGGCCTATAGATTCACGAAACGGCTTTGTTTAATTCATTAGTCCAATTGGTTTAACCCTATCCACCCAACACGTTTTACACATCATATTTATCCCAGATTTGCATTAATTAAATATTAATGCACATACTTCTCACATTAGGTCGGTAGCTTGTGGCCGCTGGATATGTAGGGCGGTTCCGGGCAGACTTCTACCACAAGCCAGACCTAACCTTGTGTCTAAGCACATTTTTAGTTATGCCTACGACCTCTCACATTAGATTGACAGTTTGCGGTCGCTGGTCAAGCCGGTTGGTTCCGGGTAGGCTTCTACCGCAAACAGAGACTAACCTCATGTCATAGCCAATTTATTCCAATACAGATTTATCAGATATCAGACTAATTCTGTTTATTTAACTGATTAAACTTCTTCATAGGATATAACAGATTAATCAAATTTCCATGTTCTACCAATCCTTAGGTCGAGCCTACGGATTTCCATACTCAGATTACCATTATCTAGTTTCAACAGATCATACAATTCAACAGGTAGTAGATCTAGCAGTTTAAGCAATTCAACAGATTTAGCAGGTAATAGATTTAGCAGTTTAGGCAATTCAACGGTTTTAGCAGATAACGGATTAGGCAATTTAATAGATTTAGCAGATAACAGATTTAGCAGATTATATATACCTAAAACTCTATTTACCTATCTTGCCTAATCATAAATTTAGCCTAAACTTACATGCCTAAATCAAGGTCATAATTCATAATGCAATATATGCCCCAAATTTTAGCCTTAATATTCCCATTTACAGTTCATGTCAAAACTAGATTTAATATTCTAGTTTACCATTTATGTCCAAGACTAATACACATGTAAATCATTCTCTATTATAGCCAATTCAGATTATGCCAACATATTCGCTATGCCAAATTAACTAAATTAAGCTACGCCCCCGATCCCCGTATAACATATTTTCACAAGTTCTCTAAATACTCATGAAATGGCCCTATAGGCTCGATGTACATAACAGTGAATGGGAATAAACTAGCAAAGTTACATACAAAATATGAGATCTAACAACATTAAGGGAAAAGGCATAAGAAACTAACTACAATATTTATAAGCAACTAACCACAATTGTCATGGGCGACTAATTACAATAGTTTCTTATTCAATGTCATAGGCAATAGTCTCATGGCCATGAATCATAGTCATAGGCAATAGTCTCATAGTCAATGAATCATAGTCATGGGCAATAGTCTCAGTCAATGAATCATAGTCATAGGCAATAGTCTCATAGTCAATGAATCATAGTCATAGGCAATAGTCTCATAGACAACAGTTTCATGACCAATTATACATTATTATTTGTCCTAAAGTTTAGCGTTCGTGCGTTAATCTCTTATGAGATTCGACGCAGGCTCGTAGTAGCCTGGCTATAGAACAGAAAGAAGAAAGAGGTACAGAATAGTCATAGAAAAATAGATCTGATAGATAAGAATATACATAACCTCAGATTCAAATTTATAAGCATGTCACAATTATAATTACAGTTTATAGCGGAAAATAACTGTACTTGCCTTTCATGGTTTTAAGAAAGGATAATAAACTTTTGTTGATGCAGAAATGCCGAATTATTCCTCTTTAATTGTCGTGGCTCTAAACTTGGATTTGAGATTTGATTTAGCTTTTAATTCTATTTAGGTTGGAAGAAGATGCATCAGTCCAAGTTTTGATTCCAGCAGGGTAGCGACGCCATTTTTATTTTTAATTAGAACAGAGGCAGAATATAGACAAAATGAAATGGTGTGGAAAGAATGAGGCTAGGGGTGAGTTTATATAGGATTAGGCAGACGAATCTAGACAGAAACGAGACCGGATACATCAGAATGAACCAGGTTAAAAAACTAGGTTTCGGGAGCAGGTCGACACTATGGTCGACCTGGTCTTGGGGAGGTCGACTACCCGGTCGACCTGGTCAGGGGGAGGTCGACTATCCAGTCGACCTGGGTCCTGGGCAGGAAATTTCCCGCCCAGCCCGCTTCTGGGTTTGAATTCGAATTTCGAATTCGAATTTCGAATTCGAATTTCGAGCTGTTTTCAATTCCGAAATTCTCTGAAACTTCGGAGGGCCATATCTCCCTCATACGGACTTCATTTCTCGAAAACTTGGACTCGTTTCCAAGTAGAATTTTGAGACGAACGCAATGGCGCAACCCGTTTCCCTTGATTATTATTTTATAATTTAATTATTCTCTGATTTGTTGCTTATATGATCACATAAAATACGGGGTGTTACACCCAGGAACAGGGTGGACCGAAGGTACCCTCCTACTGCATTCTAGGAATCACCCTGAGAATCAGTAGCGAGAAGTCCTTGTGAAACCGTAGATTCCAACCACGACAGAATCACAGTTTATCTCTGCTTGCAATCAGAGATTTTAAGTAATCCTTTCGCTTATGAAGATCCACGGTCTTCAACAGCTCTATCTTGAATCATCATCTTCAACATATTCGCGTTTGCTGGACGGAATGGTTTTCGAATATATTCGATCTCGGTCTTTCCGTATTAACAATCGTATGGGCCAAATTTTGATATTCGGTTATTTGACTATCAAATAAAACAGACATTCATCCATGTATTCACCGATTTACTACTCAGTGTCATTTAGCCTCTTCAATGAACCGTCTGTTAATTACATTCTTTAAATTTTCCGATATTTGAAACATCGCTTTTACTTCTTATTTTAAATTAAGTATATTCTCTAAACTTATTTTATTCAACTTATAAACTTTTAAAATACAGTTTATAATATCCATTACGGAAATCATAACCTATGTTCCCCTCAACTACTCTGGTTTATAAACCTATTTAAATCTCGATCTCATTTACTTAATTAATTATTAAGTAAATTCTTATTAAACTCTTTATATTTACGTTCATGGTTCTTTATAATATTATATACAAACTTCGATTCTATTATAAATAGAATCCTTAAGAAAATTCGTTAATATCTCTTTATTATAATATTAGAAATCATTTCAAATTCATTTGTTTTAAAAACCATATAAACAACGCTTTAAAAATCTTATATTAATATCTTATATAATTAAAATACTGATGTCTTTTCAAATTCTTATATTGATATTTTTCAAAACGATTCAACTATTATCCGTAACAAACGTTATAGATTGCATTCCCAAGCCATGTTTACTTTTATCTAATATATTCTCTTTAAATCATGCTCGATAACTTATGTTATTTTAAAACATAAATAATCCTTTATAAAATATTATATCTCTATTTGTTATATTTTATATGTATTAATAAAAATTATAAATTTCACCTTAACTATTATCTTTACAATAAAATCATATTTTCAAAAACCTATAAAAATATATTTATATCTTTGAAACCGTTCTAAATTCATTTAATATCGGTTTTGAAAAATCATTCCTTTCAGTTTGACGGTACTAAAGAGGCAAATGACTACAATAGTACCAAACCGTGAAATATACACTAATTTCACATTTCATAACAAACAATTTTATCATATTGATAAACGTTATCAATATTATCCAACTTGTTATTCCTTGCAAAACAATGGTTACCACAATTCAAATCATTCAGTTAAATATGGCCAATCAAGATTTGGTTTCCATCTGAACAGATGACATAAACTGTTTAATAATAACAGTCGACAATAACTGCAAGGGCTAATAACAGAAATTCAAGCATTCACTATTTATTTGTAACATTTATAGTGTTATAAACGTAACCACTGAGGTAAGTTACCTCAATTGGATTTAATCGTTAAAAATAGCGATTTGTTTCAGTTAAATTAAATGAACGTTTGATTTAACTATTTCAGTCAGTCAATGAATATAAATAACAAACAAACAAACAACCATAAACAAGCATAGCACACAATTATAAAACCCGATTTATAAAATATAAATGGGGAGAACTGAGTGAGTATAACTCACCTGAATTCATTTGTCGCTTGAGCGATTCCGTTAAGCTAAACAGTGTTTAATCTAACAATAATTACAACAGTCTGCAATTTTGTTCAAGTCAGTTTCAGCATGCGGTACTCTCGATATGGTTCCCAAATAACTTGTTCTATTCCATTCTGATATCACAGGAACAAGTTATAATTATTTTAAGATGATAATTAAATTAGAAATAGTAGATCCTTTAATATAATATAAATATCGTTGATTACTTTTTAGATAAGTTTATAGACCAACAAATATTTTTGTCCTCATTGCTTCTCACTGTTGTTTCTTTCAGTTAGCACGATACATGGCTTCAGCACCACTCTGCCTTATTGGGCTGCATGAATTGGTAAATATTATTGTTATAGGCTTAAATAAAAACCAATTTATTTTTAATTAACTGATTTTTATATAAATTACTAATGTTTACAGACCATATGCTTCATTCCCTTTTCTGTTCGAAATGCATGTTGCTTCCTTTTTTAGCGCAACTTTTGGTTTGATGACAGAAACAGGCCCGTTCATCCTTCTTGTTGCACGCTTCACTGCAGACTCCAAACACACGATAGCAGCTTCGCAAAACCCCACCGTAATTCACTCTTGCCTCCTCCACAACTCCAACTCATACCCATGGACCCTTTTCTGGTCTGCCTCGCACACCCTTGTACTCTTCCGGTCTCGCTCCTCTGTCTCGCTCTTTCAAAAACTTCTCTGTTTTTTCCTTCTTCTTTTTTCCTTTCTCGCATGGCTCAAATTATTTGCACTTCAACATGTTTCCTTCCTTATTTGGTTTGTATTGTCCTTCCCTTCTGGCCATGAACCGCCCACTCCTGCTATAGATTATTCATGCCGCACATACGTGATTCCCCCTCCCACCTTCATTTTTCTGAAGCCAAACTCCACCCATAACGCAAAACACAGACCTAGTCACTTTCGTACCTATTCCTGACTACCCCCTCCAAGCTGGCATCCAGCGAACCCCATACTCCTCTTCCCTGTACCGTCGAACCACCATGACATCTCCCTCTACATCACCTTTCTGGCCCGCACTCCCATAGTTACGATTCCCTTCACTTCCATCTAACCCGCGTGAAACGACCCAAACTTCCCAGTAAAAGGAAGGTTGGATTGCCTGGAGAACAACACACATCAGAACATAAAATGAGAACATTTTATTGCTGATTATAACAATTACATCAGAGTTCAAGAATATAACAGAGTATGAACTTATTACATAGTAGGAATACAATATTATCAGAGTTTCAATTACATTTAAATAGCAGCGGAAAAATGATACAAATATACAACTGGAAGGAATACACAGATACAGAGCTTTCCAAATACCGCTTCAGCTGTAAGCCAGGATCCTATAAATATATCTGAAAAAAGCTACTCGACTGCCCGTGTGGAAAATAAGGGCACCCGAGTTTGCCAGTGAAACAAACTACAGGTCAGTCATGGGACTGGTATGAGAAATCTTAACTTAACTATCTAATAATAAGGCTAATCACAGGACCATGCCGCTAACGCGGAACGGGTTTACTCCATTGGATTTCCAGTGCATAAATTAAAGTAAATCGTTAAACAACGCAATGCTTTTTAGAAAAAAAATGAAATCATTATAAGACCCAAGTCCCATCACACAATGCAACGCAAACCGGAGGATAGGGTTTTACCTTATAATGGTCAAAGAATGCTTGATACGATAAAACAAATTTAATATTTGTGTGTATATCTATGGGTATATATAATTCAAAAAAAATTACAATCATAATGTATTAATCATAGACGGCATAGTACCCCATCCTACTATGTCGCCGTACTAGTTCTACAATCAAAACCGCAAGGTCGTATCGGAAATTGGATTTCCATCATGAGTCGAGGCTAGGGGCAAGCTCCTCTCCGATTCGAAACACTCTAGCAAATGCCTCAGGATCCCCCGCAGTGAACCCTTGGATCTTCAGGGCCGGTCCTCGCCTATCGGCAGTGGATTGGTTATTCCTGAACACAAGTTTCCCGGTTCCTTTGAACCTATAATATGACCACTATCGGCCTATAAAAATCTGAGGCGCCTCAAAATCCATCATCCACATAAGTAAAATGTCAGGCCGTGTTAAAGCACTGACACTACCACTAGCTAGAAAGAAACGTGTGCACTCCCTGCAGTCCATATCCCGTTTTTGACTCATACCGGGGTGTGAGGCTCGCGAAGTCACGATATACACAAAGCTATGCCGTAATAAGCTATGCATTGATCATCCCACAAGGCCCTGCTTTTCAACAAAATCCTTGATCAATTGCATCTTGGCGTGCCACATTGACAATTCACGCCATGCGATCAATCACTATTAGCTCATGCTCTGGGTCTGAGCGAAAACCAAATCCAAACAATCAACAATAGTCCGGATGGCCACCACTGAAGCCCCTTCAAGGTAGCTTCAGGGTCTCTGTAGCAACACATCCATTCGATGTGAAGATCGTCGGTCTTCAACACCGTGTTCATCTTCGACTCTTCATCGCCGTAGTAATTATTCGGAATGGGTTAAGCACGGTCTTCCCGAATAACTCACGTATTTTATAATTAAAAATCAAGTACTATAAAAACACATCCAACGCCTCATTCCAATTCAGAATATTCTTCTAATAAAATATTCGTATTATTCATAAAAGATAAACTCTTTAAATTATTCTTAAATCTTACTTCTAAAAATTTATTAAGAAACCCATTTGGTTTTAAATATCACAAATCATTATTCAATGATTATTTAAATTTAAGAAATTAATCTTATCTTTAACTGGGTTGAAGAACTAATGTCATTTTAAAACACCGTTCACAATAAACCCAAAATCATCTTCCATAACTTATGGAACCTTCACAGAAATCAAATCAATAAATAATTGTTATATATTTCTGTATCCGACCAATAATATAAATGGAATAACGGCAAAGCCTCTTAAATTCCATATGTAGTATCGATCTTCTTCCACAGAAGCTTATCTCGGTCATTATTAATTTGAATTCCATTCAATTCCAATTTAATATATTAATTGGAAAACTTTACTTTTGGAAAATTCCCATTTAAAACTTAATAAAAGATTTATAAATTTCAAATCATATTTTCACTGTCAATTGGGTTAAAGAACACATGTCACTTAAAAACACGGTTCACAATAAACCCAACTCACATTTCATATTATTTCAATTACTAAATATAATTGAAAACTGTAATAATCTAAATTAAAAGATTATTCTTTTCATACGGGGTTTAAGAACAGTGTTACTTAAGACACTATTTACGACAAACCCAAAATCCAATTTATTTAATTTATTTAATTTCTTCAAATTAAATATGAGAAAATCGTAAAACTTCATTAAATCTAAATTTTTAATGATTTACTTTAGTTAATAACTAGTTCATTTCAGTAAAAATATATTTTTCCAAAATATATTCTTTTTCCAAACTATATTCTTTTTCTAAACTATATTCTTTTTCTAGTATATATTTTCTAAAATATTCTTTTTCTAGAATATTCTTTATTGGAATGTGACTCAATCAACAACCATATATTGCATAAAATCAACAATCATGATGAATAATTATCAAACATCCAAATAACAGCCAAAGTGGATTCTACACTAAATGTTGGGACTAGTGTAGATCAAAAATCATCCCAAGACCCGTGTGGGGTTTCATCCAAATAGTCAAATAATAAATTATTTGTGCACTTGGGCGATGTGTAAAAATTATCGACCCAATCACATAGACAAGTCGGACGACTCGTAAATGGAAGTGTAACATTTCAGCATCATAAACATATATATATATATATAATGATGAATCAGTTCATATATAAGAACAATGTAAGTTCTCATGTTAACATAATTTATCAAAACAATGAATCCTTTCTACTGATTCATTTGCATTAAAATGTGAATTCTGATGTTGACTCACCTACCATGAAGAATGATCTTTTCATTTTACATAAAATGATATTCTTTTTACATTGTATAAAATGAAATCTTTATATTACATTAAAAATGTAATCATTTAATCTTATCATTTTTATAACCACTAAAGTGCAGATAAAAAATGTACTTTTTGATTTCATGTTTTATTTGCAATAGAGAATGCAAATAAAAATATAAATTCTTATTTCATGCTTTATTTACAAAAGAGAATCCAAATAAAGATTCAACTTTTTATGTTTATTTACATCGAGGGATGTAAATAAAAATTGTAACCGTTTTTTTATATCTAGTTTTAATTGCAACAAGGATTGCAAATAAAAAGGATAACTTTTAATTGTAATGTTTTCTTCACACCTAAAGTTACAAACAAAATGCATCTTTTTCCTACGGTGTTTATTTGCCTCTAAATATGCAACTAAAAATATAATCTTTTAACTACGATGCTTATTTGCATCTAAATATGCAAATAAAATAAATATAATCTTTATTAAATGTTTTGTTTGCAACTAAATTTGCAAACAAAAATGTATATTTCCATTTCTAACTAAAATACAAAATAAAAATATAATATTTGTTTGCATCTAAAATTGCAAACAAAATGTAACTCTTTAAATCATATTTTGTTTCACTAGTGTAAATTGATAAAAGTGAATAATCGGTTCCAACTAATGTAAATTGCCAAAAGCGTATATTTGGTGTTTCAAATCTAATATAACATAAAGATGTTGTATTTTGTTTCATTCTTTTAATTTGGACAAAAATAAGTATTTTTTTTCTTTCTACTTCTACTTTAATGAAAACAAATGAATGTTTAGCTATTCATTCTTTTATAATGACAAAAATGAACCTTTCTAATTCATTCTCTTTTTAATGTATAAAATGTGACAATTTTGTTAGACTCTTTTTTTCAATGATCAATAATGTAATCTTCCTACTTAATGACCAAAATGTATATTTTGGTTAAACTATTTTTTAATGTATAAAAATATACTTTTTTTCCAACTCATACTTTTAATGTATAAAAAAAATATACATTTTCATGTCATTAACAGGTCTTAACAAAAATTGTTATTTTTTTTTCAATAATCATTCTCTTGACAAAAATGTAATTTTATTTCATATTAACATTTTATAATCAAAATGTCGTTTTTATTTTCATTAACATTTTATAATGACAAAAATGTCAATTTCCTTTAATGTAAAAAAATGTGAATTTTGTTCTAATCTTCTTATGAAATCAAAATGTGAATTTTGTTCTAAAATCATTCTTTCACAAAAATGTGATCAAAATGTTGTTCTTTTGTCACTAATCAAATTTAACACAAATGTTGTTCTTTTATCACTAATCAAATTTAACACAATTGTTGTTCTTTTATTCTTAAAGAAAATGACATATAAAGGTGCTCTTTTTATTCTAAAAGAAATGACAAAAATGAGGATTTTGTCCAATTATTATATTTTTGCCAAAATGATAACTCTATTTCAAATTGGTCAAAAATGACAGTTATGATTCAACTATCTAGATATGACAATTATGATAATTTTAATTATCTAATTATAACAGACATGAATACACACACAATTCAAATCAGAGGCTCATCACAAACACCAAAAAATCAACATCTCAATAGATACAAACAACACCAACATGAATTATATACAGATTAAATATATAAATTTCAAAATGAAATAAATAATTAAATTTTAATTTAAAATAGAAATCTCACATCGATTTGTCTGCATTTCTGTTTGCGTTCAAATTGGTTGTATTTCCAAAGTACTCTGTTTCAGCTCTAGTTGGTTCTGAGATGTAGATCTGGTTTTCATGGTTCCAACGAAGTTCGTTTCCTTAAATTCTGAATTCATTTGAACGAGTTATGAACATGTATAGATTTGATAACAATTAAGGAATAATTAGAAAATTAATTTACTAATAACATATATGATTACGTTTGCTAACCGCTATCGTTCCTTTGTCTTCCTTGTTGAACACCGTAACACAGAAACCCATTTCGACAATTGCAAAGCCACTGACGCACGCCAATCGAGGCTCCTAGGAACCTATCCACCATCGCCCAGAGCTGCTCCATAACGCCACCATCCGGCGCCGCCAAGGAGGTGCAGCTCGCACCAGCCCTCCGCCCCCAATTCCTACCCAAACGCCGACGGTTTGGGGAGCAATTCCTCCCTCTTCGCGCCACTAAAACCAATCATAGCCGTACCAAATTGAAGAGTGGAGAATTCTCTTTAATATTGGTTGAATTCATGTTTTAATTCGATGTATTTTGTGAGAAATTGATGAACGAATTTCGGAGCCCCATAGCCATTGAAATTTGGGGATGACGACGGCTGTAGGTTTAGAATTAGGGTTAGTATATTAGGACCGTATTTATACCGTACAAATAGCGTATTTTAATTTATTTATTTTCCAAATTTATCTGTACGTTGCTACAAACTCCAAACCAAACCCAATGAGTGTCGCCCCTAGCCAAATACCCCCGTTCCGGACTTAATGGAATATGTTTCGTAACCTAGTTCGGCTGTTACGATATGTTTTTCTTTAAATTTAATTATAAATCATTTATTTATTGAATTCAAACGTACATTTTAAATTACCAGGGCCACATACTGACACTAAAAATTACAGAAAAATTATTTCTATTTATGGTTTGACGATACGGTCCTAACAAGACTAATTTCGTCGAATTCTGAGACCGTTTGAAAAATGGCCATTTTCAAGTCGATTAAATTTGATCGGAATTGACAAAACACATTTTCTTTTGCTACGCTCACATGTTAATTCAAAAAATTCTGGAAAATTAAACTTAATAATAATCTGATATTCTGGTTCCAACAAAAGTGATTTCGACGAAAACCGAGGTCGTTTGCAAAATGGCTATTTTAAGGGCTAAAATATTATATTAAAATATATATAAATTCTACAGCGACTTTTCTAAATTTTAAACTGGACATAACTTTCAAATTAAAAAGTGAAATTCCTGTTTTTCAGATTTGTTAGAAAGATATGATTAAACAGATTTAAAAATTTCTTATTTCGTTCAATTCTGATTTAAAACGAATCATGTACAGTCAGCCAAATTTCAAATTCAAATTTTCAAACTGCAGCGCTGCTTTAAACTCCTTTTATAATTAAATTAAATTTATTCGTTTTAAAATAAATTTTTAGTCGTTATTAGTTAAAATAAATTATTTTAAATATATAAAATCCATTAAAATTTCTAAATTAAAAATTTTAAATTGGTCCCAAAATTCCGGGTCGTTACACCGCGCCTTGCGACCTAAGCCGGACGCCATCCCCTAGCTCACGACTTCACCGATAACACAAGCTGTACGATGCGACACCCATTTGCACCATCTCGAAACAAGAAAGAGTAGTAAAATTTCAGAATGTGATAGCAAAGTTTTGTTTTATTTATTGAGGAAGTGCGGTTTTGGTTATTTATATATATTTGGTTGAGTAAGGTTTCGATCTGGCTGGAAGAAAAAGAAAATAATGGGAGGAGCGATAAATAGTAGAGGATACCGTGCGAAGCACGGTTACGTGGGGCAAAAGGAATCAAAAGTTTGGCTTACAAGTATTGTTGGTTTGGCTGTCACGTTCTACTAGGGTAGCTGTTCAGTTGCGTGGGATGGATTTCGACGTGTTACTTGGTTGTCACGGATCTTCGATAGATTGAGACGCATGTTATTAAAGAGACTGTACACAAGAAACTAATACAATTTGGCATGTATACATTTCGGCATGTTATTAAAGGGATGGATTTGGCATGTTATAAAAGGGACGCAAGTCATTAAAGGGATGGATTTATAAATATTATAATGTACAAAACTTTGTCATGAGAAATCACGTTAAAAACCACTACGTACGATTTCTGTTTTCTGATAAAAAGGCTAATCTTAGTATAAAAATATATTCCAGACCCAATGGGACAAGTTTCGTCGAATTCTGACATCGTTTGCAAAAAATTCCTTTATAAAACCAGAAATAAATACGCATTTCAATTTTCCACGATCACTAGATAAATCTAATCAACTTGAAACTTTGAAATCCTACAATAATTAATCAATACGAACCCAACGGCACCAATTTCGCCACATTCTGAGACTGTTTCCCCGGTAGGCTATTTTTATACATGCATTACATTGCCATTTGGGATACCAAATTAACTGGTCCCCAAAAATAAGAACTATATGCTTATCCATAACTAACAAATTATAACACGAAATCTAAATTTTTCTCTTTCATATGAAAATTACCGTTAACACAGTTTCAGCGCTTCTTGTTTCACAGAAATTCGACTTATATCGGGTCCTGTATATTCAGTTGAAGTTTAAAACTCCATACTACGAACTGCCACGCGATTTCAAGCTCGGTTTATATTATGAATAAAATTAACATTAAAACTTCGTTTTAAATAACGAATTAAATATTAAAATCTATTAATATTGCAAATAAAATATTTAAAATAAATAAAAAAATAAAAAAATATTTGACTGCCAAAAATACGGGACGTCACAGAGATTTTAAAGGTTAAAAATAATATTTTGCAAAATGAAATGTCTGATTCAAAAGAAAATTTTGAAAAATTACAATTTTCTTTTAATTCAGAATCTCAAATTTTTTATCTCAAAAATGAGAACAGTATTTTGAAAAGAAAGAATTCTAAATTAAATAAGGAAATTGATAATAAAAAAATTCTTTTGAAAATGTCACTAGCGACTTTGGAATCAAATTTGATAAATGTATAAGTAAGTTCGTGAAATTTAATAAAGGTCAAAATGATTTAAATAATATTTTATCTTACTCTAGACCTTTACACGATAAAAATGGCTTAGGGTATAATAAAGCTAATCATAGGACTAGTACTAGATATGCTTTCATGTATAATAAAAGTTTAACTGCTAGTACTAAAGCACGTGTAACTCAAAGGTCCAATTTCTATAGAAATTCAAATAGTTCTATGACTAGAAATATTTATAATAGAAGTACAACATAAAATAATGGAAATTATCTAAGTATTTGGGTTCCTGTAAATTGGAAAAACAGAGAAAAATATGTCGATGATTATTTTGATTTAGTAGTTAATAATAAAGATTTTATTTTCAAAGGTACCATTAAACCCTCATGGGAATGGTTACCTTCCATCTAACCCCTACCCCCTAACGGAGGAAGTGGGTACCAAAGTGTATATAATATTTGTTGTAGGTACTCCACAACAAGAAGGAGGTTATTTTAGTATCTTTGGAAATAGAGATCAAAATTAAATCAGAGAATCTGGTAATCTATATTCATTTCTATACTATCATATGGTAATACTGATTAAAAATAGAAATAAAAATATTATTATTATATGCCATGATCTTATATCACAAGTCATTCTTATATAATTAGTTCATGTATGCTTTAAATTTTTTACATATAATTTAATCCATGAACTATGCAAAAAATCTTTATTAGATATTACTTTTTGATAACAAAGGGAAAGAGATTAATAGATTTTTTGTAGATAACTAACCTAAATCATTATTGAAAATACATTTATTAATCTTTGTAGAGAGCTAGGAATTGTTTCATATAAAGATTTATAAGCCTGTATAATTCCCTTTATATATCGAGGCATCATGTTATTTAATGTTTTTAAACGATGACAAAGGGGAAGAAATATATCTCATGATGATACCATTTTTATGTTTCCATGCTATTATACTCTTATATTTTCCATACTATTGGAAAATTGTGCTAACATTTGTGAATGCAGGAATTAAATGGAAAGGATATAAGATTATGAACTAACAAATTTTTGTAGAAATTTAGAGGGAGCTATACTGTAACACCCCGTAATTTAAATATTAAAGTTATCAAATTAAAGAATACTTAATTTTAAATGTGAGAATCAAGGGAAACCGGTTATTCCATTGTGTTCATCTCGGAATTCTAGTTGAGATAGAGTCCGAGTTTGCGTAAATTGGACTTCGTATGAAGAAGTTATGGCTGTCGGAAGTTTCCAGAAATTCAAATTTAAATTCAAAAACGAATTCAGATTCAGAACTGGGCAGGGCGGGAAATTTCCCGCCTAAGGCCAGGTCGACCTTAGTGTCGACCTGGGGGTCGACCAGCCCCCCCCTCCCCCCCGGGCAGATCTGAAAGATGACGATTTTGTGACTCAGTGCTGAGTCATTAGGGCTGAGGTGTCACTCTATCTTGACTCGATGGTCTTGATTGATTCTAGGTTGATCGGATGGCCTAAATTAATCCTAATCTCTATATAAACACATGTAGACTCAAACCCTAAAACTTAATCAAAATTAGAACCATGGCTGTCATGCTATCACCCCGCAACCTAGAGTAGCCACCACCAACTAGAGGAAAAGTAAAGCTAATCAACTCAATTCAACTCAAATCTATAACAACAACAACAACAACGAATTTGTCTACTTCAAAGGTGAGCTAAATCAATTTCAGACCTCCGATCCCAGAACTCAAGACCTTCTCTGAGTTGGGAGTTCAGTTTCTTTAATAAGATAATTAACAAGTTGATTGGGTTGAGTTATAAATTGGGTTATATGGCTATGTTTGTGAAACATTGGAAAATGTGATATTTTGTGAATATATGCTAGTTGTTCATAATGGCAGTTTTTATTATAGATTCCTTTGTATATGCCCAATCACCTATGTTCAACTTGATTCATGTTCGACATCGTTTTATGTGCAAGTTTGGGTGTAGATTATATGCTTGTTTCTATGTGAATTGTATACAAGTCTACATGAGAACCAAGTAAGATGACTATATGCAAGTTTAGGTAGAAATGGATTCACATATATGCAAGTTTACACCTTTAGATTTAGAACTATGACGTACATAGTTTTATGCAAGTTTGTGACTATGGCCTATGCAAGTTTTGGATGAAAACTATATTCATATATGCAAGTTTTGGGTGAAAAACTATATTCATATATGCAAGTTCACACCTTTAGGCCTATGTTTAGATTCATGAAAATAACAAGTTTATGCTAGATATGTTGTAATCCTTATTTGTAAGTTAGATCCAATTTGTATGTTATGCAAATTTGCGGCGTTTCTTCTCTTTTATGTGTTATATATATATATATATATATATATATATATATATATATATATATCATGATAAACGAATGAACAACGTGGGGACGATGGGGGTAATATTGAATATACACATATTGAGAATTGGCATAAATGGCCTTAAAAAGGCATATAATTAATTTAAGACATTAATTGGAAAAATTGGCATTTATGGACATAATTTTAAGAGAAAAATATGGACATAAGTATATTTGGAATTTATTGACAAATTTGAATAGGGATATTAATCCAATTTAGGGTTAAATGAAGATGTGTAATAATAAACCGCCTAAGACAAGAGGTTAGACTCTTTTGTGGTGTAAGACTGCCCGGACCCGCCCGGCAAATCTAGCAGCCACAAATTCCAGTCTAATGTGAGAGGTCAAAGGCATGAATTAAATGCGTAACAGTTGTAAAGACATGAGGTTAGGCTCGTTTGTGGTGTAAGACTGCCCGGATCCGCCCGGCAAATCCAGCAGCCACAAAAGCCAGTCTATTGTGGGAGATCTTTGCAAGGTTACAATTTTAGTGAATTAAGAAACACTTAACCAGATAAACATGTGGTGGGACATGGGGGGTTAAGTGGGTGCCTTGGGTGGCATGTGAAATTAAGTGGGTGCCTTAGGTGGCATGTGAAATATGATTAGATGCACTTAACCAAGATTGAAACATATAAGAAGACATGAATAAGAATGGGGTTAAGTGGGGAAAACCTTAGAGGGTACCAAGCATAGGTGGAAAGCTTGTGTCATGCATGGGGGCCCTTTTCAAACCAGTAACCCATTAAGTATCTTTGTGGGCTCGACCCAAGTCAAGGACAGGACACGCATACTGGGTTTGATTGTAAGTGGTCAAAACGGGTTAGCGGTGGCAACGCAAGTCCAACGGGGTCATATGCGTGTGTGGGCCTGGGCTGGTAGGTAAAACGTTGTTGCATCGTGTAGATATAAGCCGTGCATTTTGGTGGTATCGGGTTGCCACTTTGGGGAGTGATACACCCCACTGTGGGGCCAGCACGAGTATCTATCAGTTACGGAGCCGATCGAATGGGGGTAGTGGGTACACCTAGTGGAGATGGGGGCATACGGCACCTATGAAGGCAGCTGGGGTACATGAAACTATCATTATCATTATTAAGTTCTGTAGGCGGGATCAACTTTTAGGTGTTTGGTGTGGTGCAATGTAGTAATTATCTTTCAGTGATTAGGTGTGCCTTTAACGTTGTCCTCGTTCATCTTATTTCCTTTGTTTGCTCTGTCATGCCCATTTGTTCATAGTCATTTCCTTATTTTCCAGCTTATGCCTTACATAGTTACTTTAATGATTATATTGTTAAAGTTATTGCACTCGCCAGACTTAGTTATTGCACTCGCCAGACTTTATGTCTGACCCCCTTTGTTTCCACCTCTTTCTTCCTTCCCCCCCCCACAAGGTGCTCAGGGTGGGACTAGTACTAGTGGAGCTTGACTTGGACAGCTTTGTCTCTTTCTTTTGGAAGTTGCTTGGATCGCTGAAGTAAAGTTCAGCCTATCTTATTTATGGCTATTTTATGTTGGGGTTATGTCTTTTATTTTATGTACTCAGAACTTATTTGGCAAGATGGATAATAAGTGTATTTGGTTTTGTAGTTGGGTTTTGATGTGATGTAACCAAACTATTTCTCCGCTGCAATAAAAGTGGTTTTTATTTTTCCAGTACCAATATATTTATCTGTCTTGTTTACTTTTCTGTTCTATATACAATAAACGCTCCACCAAAATTAAGGCATTCCCTTTGTGAGTGACCTTAATGGACGTGGGGTGTCACACGTGGTATCAGAGCTGAAAGTTACCAGACCAGATATGAATTTTTAAAAAAACTATTTTTCAAAAAGCATTTTTACAAAGAAATATGTTCAAAAATATGTTTTAAGGATAGTATTTCCAAGAGAAAAGTTTATATTAAAAACATAACCCCCAAGATCCATATATCTTTCTTTCGAATTCTTCGTTTGAATCTCTTCATTTTCTTTTCAGCATGTCTGGAATTCCCGAGATACCCGAGGGGATACCAATACCAGGATGGTTTAGAAGGTATCTAGAAGCTAGGGCCCATGTCGCAGGCCCAGCAAATGCTCCTCCTCCTCCTCCTCCTCCCTGCTTGATACTTTTGCAAAGATATGCAAAGACTTTCGAGCAATGGGTGGGACCTTTTCACGGGTCAGACACGTTTGTTGAAGCTCGAAATTGGCTAAAGGAGGTGGAAGAATTGTTTGGAATCTTTGAGGTAGAAGATGGAAGAAAGGTCCAGTTAGCTGCCTGGTTAATGAAGGATGAGGCCTCGTTTTGGTGGGAGGTCACTAATGGAGAGTGTCCAGTTGATACATGGTCGGATTTCAGGCGTAGGTTTGAGGCAAAGTTTCTCTCATAGGCCGAAGAGAATCTATACATGGAAAGGTTATTGTCATTGAGGCAGGGAAATCTACCAGTGAAAGAATATGTCAACAAGTTCAATCAGTTGGCCAGATTTGGCTTGGACGTGGTGAATACACCCGAAAAGAAGGTCCTGAGATTTGTTAAGGGTTTGAATGAGCCGCTACATGGGTTAGCTATGACCCACATCCCTATGGGAGCCACCTTTGAGAGACTAGTTGACATGGCGCTTATGCATGAAGAGGAGAAAGGCGCCAATGCTAATAAGGCACCTAAGAAGAAAGGGGATCAAAAGAAACCACAACAGCAATAGCAGAACAAGAAGGGTGGTAAAGACAACAATGGCAAGGGAAAGAAAAGATGCTTTAACTGTGGGACACCAGGCCATCTAAGCAAAGACTATAGGAAGAAGAAGAAAACTGATTGTTTCCACTGTGGCGAGGAAGGACATCTTATTAAGGACCGCCCAAAGAAAGGGCAGAGGGCAGGGCCTACCTTTGGAGGGAAGATTAAGGCTCTCATGGCACCAGGGTAGGCAAGGGGGCAGGTCCAGGCTTTCGTGGTCCCACCACTGCAAGAACGAGATAGAGCGATTTCCGTTGAAAGTTTAGTTTATCTTTTTGATTATCCTATTCGCACACTCTTTGATTCTGGTGCATTGCATTCTTTTATATTCACTGCTTTAGTTGAGACACTACACCTAAACACCAATATAGTAGAGGATCCCTTAGTTGTTTCAAATCCAATTGGGGGCTCAGCCTATTTGTCGATGATTTGTTTGGATTTGGAAATTTCTATACTTAGCATTGGGTTTAGATGTGATGCTTATGTTTTGGGCTTCACGGGCTATGGGTTAATTCTGGGCATGGATTGGTTATCCAGTAGTGGAGCCGTCCTAGATTGTGAAAAGAGAGAGGTTAGGCTTATGACTCGCTTGGGCAACACTCTCGAAATATCTTGTAATCCCATGAATTCTGTTATGCTAAGTTATCTAGAATCGCTAGACGCGTCTGTTAAGAATTTGCAATCTGTTAGGGTGGTCCGTGAATACTCGGATGTCTTCGATGAAGTTCGAGGTTTACCCCCGAGGCGTGAGATAGACTTTAAAATATACTTAGTAGATAATGCGAAGCCAGTTGCATTACCAGTGCTCCATATGGCTCCGAGAGAGAGAAGAGAACTCAGTAAGGAAGTGAAAGAATTGCTTGAGAAGGGGTTCATAAGAAGAAATATTTCGAAGTGGGGTGCTCCAATCGTTTTTGCTACAAAAGCTGATGGTTCACTTAGATTGTGCGTGGACTATAAAGAGCTGAATAAGCTAACAAAGAAGAACAGACACCCGTTATCGAGGATAGACGATTTATTCGATCAGTTGGTGGGTGCTTCGGTTTTCTCGCAACAGGATTTGGCTACAGGGTTTCATCAGCTAACGGTGGCTGAAGATAGCATCGATAAGACTGCATTTAGAACTCCTGATGGTTTCTTCAAGTGGCTCGTCATGCCTTTGGTTTGACGAATGCACCCGCATACTTTGTTGACTTAATAAGTAGGGTGTTTAGGGAGTTTCTGAACAAGATTGTGGTAGTCTTTGTAGATGATATTCTGGTTTTCTCTAAAAAAGAAGAAGAGCATGCCCTACATCTTAGGAAGTCTTAGAGACCCTACGAGCGTATTAACTTACAGCTAAGTTCTCTAAGTGCCATTTTTGGAGAAAAGAAGTGATGTTCATAGGACACGTGGTCTCTAAAGAAGGGATAGCTATGGATCCCGCTAAGGTAGTGGCAATCGAAGATTGGAAAACGCCTAAGAACGCAACAGAAGTAAGAAGCTTTTTAGGGCTGGCTGGTTATTATAGGAAGTTCATTAAGGACTTCGCGAAGATATCAGCCCCTCTCACTCGATTAACGAAAAAGAACTTGACTTTTACTTGGGACGTTGACTGTGACGATGCTTTCCAATGTCTGAAGAGGGCTTTGACGACAGCTCCAGTTTTAGTTTTGCCAGACGGGAGTAAGACATTCACTGTATATACCGATGCTTACGGGACAGGGCTTGGCGCAGTTTTAATGCAAGAGGGAAAGGTGATATGCTATGGTGGAAGACAGTTGAAAGCCCACGAGAAAAATTACCCTACCCATGACTTGGAGTTGGTAGCCATAGTTTTTGCGCTTAAGTCATGGCGTCATTATTTGCTTGGCGAGAGGTTTGAGTTGTATACAGACAATAAGTCGCTAAAGTACTTATTCTCTCAGAAGGACCTAAACAGGAGGCAACAGAGATGGATGGAGTTTTTGGCATCCTACGATTTTGAGATTGCATGTACCCCTGGCAAGGGTAACGTTTTAGTCGATGCCTTAAGTAGAAAGAAGTTAACTTTAAGTCCTTCGTTCGTAAAGCGGCAGAGTTTGGAGTATATACCTTCCTTTGACTTCAGACCCTCTGTCAATTATGTACCCGGATTATTGGCATCGTTAGAGGTGCAACCTAGACTTTTGGGTCGAGTTGGAGAGGCACAGCGAAATGACCAATAGTTGGTTGAGATAGTAGGCAAGCTTATAGGAGGGGAGTCCTCAAGACATCTTGATAGATATGCTATAGATGAGAGAGGTTGGTTACGTAGATATGGGAGACTTTGCGTACCACAAGATGCAAGTTTGAAGAAGTCAATTCTTAAAGACTCAAATCGCTCTAAGATGACCATACATCCCGGTGGTGATAAGATGTATAGAGATATGAAGCGAGTCTTCTTTTGGGCCGGAATGAAGAAGGACGTGGCCGAGTTCATTGCAGATGCTTAGTGTGCCAACAAGTTAAGGCGGAGCAAAAGAAGCCCGGAGGTTTGCTCCGTCCTTTAGAGATTCCGCTTTGGAAATGGGAAAGCGTTTCCATGGATTTTGTAGATGGGTTACCAAGATCAAGGAAGGGTAACACGGGGATTTGGGTAATTGTAGACCGACTTACTAAAAGTGCCCATTTTGTTCCCGTTAAAAGTAGAAGGACCGCCGCATAGTTATCATCCGTTTACCTTAGAGAAATAGTTCGTTTGCACGACATACCCTCCAGCATTGTGAGCGATAGAGATCCTATTTTCACAAGCGAATTTTGCAAAAGCTTACAAGAGGCGGTTGGGACGCAATTATGCTTAAGTACCGCTTATCACCCTCAGACGGACGGCCAAACCGAGATAGTAAATCGGATTCTAAAAGACCTTCTGAGGTTATGCATTGTAGACTTTGGAGGAACATGGGAAGAGCACCTTCCACTAGTAGAGTTCGCCTATAATAATAGTTTTCAGGCTAGCATTGGCATGGCACCTTTTGAGGCTCTTTATGGACGACTGTGCCGATCACCTACATGTTGGTGGGAATCCACGGATAAGGTTTTGCTTGGACCCGACATGATTAGGGAGACATCGGAGAAGATAGACCTGATTCGATGGCGAATGAAGACGACGCAGGACCGACAGAAGTCATATGCTGATAGGAGACGAACCGATGTTGAGTTCGATGTTAGGGACATGGTTTTTGTTAAGGTGTCACCGTTGAGATACGTAGTCCGTTTTGGATCAGTCGGGAAGTTGGCACCAAGGTTCGTAGGACCCTTTCCAATTACAGAGAGGGTTGGGCAGATGGCGTATATAGTAAAGTTATCATAAAAGCTCAGCGGAGTTCATGACGTGTTTCACGTTTCGCATTTGCGTAAGTGTTTACATGATACCACGGAAGTGGTAGAGCCGAGCATGCTCGAAGAAGTGGAAGTAGAGCGCAATGCCACGACCAGATGAGCTCCTACACGCATTCTCGGATCAGAGGTCAAAAAGCTTCGCAACAAAGAGGTAAAGTTGGTCAAAGTGCAATTGGGGGATGACCAAAGAGACACGACTTGGGTGACGGAAGATAAGATACGTACGTTGTACCCTTTCCTTTTTGAGGATATGTTTTATTTTCTCCTTTTATTTCTACTGCTTTTTTGATACTTGTCCTATCTTTTAGTATTATCTTTGTGATGACATCTTCGATCTTTAGTTAGGAAGAACCCTATGGTTGAAACATGTGTTTGAGACATGTTATGTTTGATGAATGCAAATGGATGCAAGTGGTTGCTCATGGATGCATGTACACACACCTTAGGCACTAGATCGGCTCAATCACCTTCATGTTGCATATAAATGTGTGTGCATATTTAATTAATGGATGTATAGTGGTTGTGTTATCATATGGAGGCTGCATTTTGATGAATGGTTGGGCATACATGTAGAAATAATATGTATCGGTAGGATTCTTTCGCATAGATAATGTACGCCTGGCACTATCATGATTTGCATTAAGGAGGTCAACTAAATTAGTAGACTGCCTGATTTTGCATTAGATAAGAAACATATACACACACTCCTTGCATATGTTCATACAACATTAGAAATATTGTAAGAATAATGGATGCCTGTGTTTGATGGTTGAGTAGATGGATGATTGGATGTTAGGATATGCATTCTCCTTAACTTGGAGATTTCGGGGGCGAAATTCTTTAAGGAGGGGAGAATGTAACACCCGTAATTTTAAATATTAAAGTTAACGAATTAAAGAATACTTAATTTCAAATGTGAGAATCAAGGGAAATGGGTTACGCCATTGTGTTCGTATCGGAATTCTGGTTGAGATTGAGTCCGAGTTTGCGTAAATTGGACTTCGTATGAAGAAGTTATGGCTGTCGGAAGTTTCCAAAAATTCAAATTTAAATTCAAAAACAAATTCAGACTCAGAACTGGGCAGGACGGGAAATTTCCCGCCCAAGGCCAGGCCGACCTGGGGGTCGACCTTAGTGTCGACCTCCCCCTATACAAGTTGACCTTAGTGTCGACCTGGGGGTCGACCTCCCCCCCCCCCCCCCCTGCGGGCAGATCTGAAAAATGACGATTTTGTGACTCAGTGCTCAGTTATTAGGGTTGATGTGTCACTCTATCTTGACTGGATGGTCTTGATTGGTTTAGGTTGATCGGGTGGCCTAAATTAATCCTAATCTCTATATAAATACATGTAGACTCAAAACCTAAAACCTAATCAAAATTAGAACCATGGCCGTCATGTTATCACCCCGCAACCTAGAGTAGCCGCCACCAACAAGAGGAAAAGTAAAGCTAATCAACTCAAATCTATAACAACAACGAATTTGTCTACTTCAAAGGCGAGCTAAATCAATTTCAGAACTCATCCTAGAACTCAAGACCTTCTTTGAGTTGCGAGTTCAATTTCTTTAATAAGATAATTAACAAGTTCATTGGGTTGAGTTATAAATTGGGTTATATAGCTATGTTTGTGAAACATTGGAAAATGTGATATTTTGTGAATATATGCTAGTTGTTCATAATGGCAGTTTTTATCGTAGATTCCTTTGTATATGCCCAATCACCTATGTTCAACTTGATTCATGTTCGACGTCGTTTTATATGCAAGTTTGGGTGTAGATTATATGTTTGTTTCTATGTGAATTGTACACAAGTCTACATGAGAACCAAGTAAGATGACTATATGCAAGTTCACACCTTTAGATTTAGATCTATGACGTACATAGTTTTATGCAAGTTTGTGACTATGGCCTATGCAAGTTTTGGATGAAAACTATATTCATATATGCGAGTTTTGGGCGAAAAACCATATTCATATATGCAAGCTCACACCTTTAGGACTATGTTTAGATACATGACAATAACAAGTTTATGCTAGATATATTGTAATCCTTATTTGTAAGTTAGATCCAATTTGTATGTTATGCAGATTTGCGGTGTTTCTTCTCTTTTATGTGTTAGACTAATTGCTAGTCTAATATATATATATATATATATATATATATATATATATATGTCATGATAAATGAACGAACAACGTGGGGACGATGGGGGTAATATTGAATATACACATATTGAGAATTGGCATAAATGGCCTTAAAAGGGCATATAATTAATTTAAGACATTAATTGGAAAATTTGGCATTTATGGACATAATTTTAAGAGACAATTATGGACATAAGTATATTTGGAATTTATTGACAAATTTGAATAGGGATATTAATCCAATTTGGGGTTAAATGAAGATGTGTAATAATAAACCGCCTAAGACACGAGGTTAGACTCTTTTATGGCGTAAGACTGCCCGGACCCGCCAGACAAATCCAGCAGCCACAAATGCCACTCTAATGTGAGAGGTCAAAGGCATGACTTAAATGCGTAACAGTTTGTAAAGACACGAGGTTAGGCTCATTTGTGGTGTAAGACTGCCCGGACCCGCCCGACAAATCTAGCAGCCACAAATGCTAGTCTAATGTGGGAGGTCTTTACAAGGTTACGGTTTTAATGAATTAAGAAACACCTAACCAGATAAACATGTGGTGGGACATGGGGGGGTTAAGTGGGTGCCTTAGGTGGCATGTGAAATTAAGTGGGTGCATTGGGTGACATGTGAAATACGATTAGATGCACTTAACCAAGATTGAAACATGTAAGAAGACATGAATAAGAATGGGGTTAAGTGGGGAAAACCTTAGAGGGGACCAAGCATAGGTGGAAAGCTTGTGTCATGCATGGGGGCCCTTTTCAAACCAGTAACCCACTAAGTATCTTTGTGGGCTCGACCTAAGTCGAGGACGGGACATGCGTACTGGGTTTGATTGTAAGAGGTCAAAACGGGTTAGCAGTGGCAACGCAAGTCCAACGAGGTCATATGCCTGTGTGGGCCCGGGCTGGTAGGTAAGACGTTGTTGCATCATGTAGATATAAGCTGTGCATTTTTTGTGGTATCGGGTTGCCACTTTGGGGAGTGATACACCCCCTGTGGGGCTAGCACGGGTATCTACTAGTTAGGGAGTCAATCAAATGGGGGTTATGGGTACACCTAGTGGAGATAGGGGCAGACGACACCTATGAAGGCAGCTAGGGGTATGAAACTACCATTATCATTATTAAGTTCTGTAGGCGGGATCAACTTTTAGGTGTTTGGTGTGGTGCAATGTAGTAATTATCGTATAGTGATTAGGTGCGCCTTTAACGTTATCTTTGTTCATCTTATTTCCTTTGTTTGCTCTATCATGCCCATTTGTTCATAGTCATTTCCATATTTTCCAGCTTATGCCTTATCCTAGTTACTTTAATGATTATATTGTTAAAGTTATTGCACTCGCCAGACTTTATGTCTGACCCCCTTTGTTTCCACCTCTTTCCTTCCTTCACCCCCTCCCCCTAGGTGCTCAGGGTGGGGCTAGTACTAGTGGAGCTTGACTTGGACAACTTTGTCTCTTTCTTTTGGAAGTTGCTTAGATCGCTGAAGTAAAGTTCAGCCTATCTTATTTATGGCTATTTTATGTTGGGGTTATGTCTTTTATTCTATGTACTCAGAACTTATTTGGCATGATGGATAATAAGTGTATTTCATTTTGTAGTCGTTTTTTGATGTGATGTAACCAAACTATTTCTTGGCAGCAATAAAAGTGTTTTTATTTTTCAAGTACCAATATATTTATTTGTCTTGTTTACTTTTCTGTTCTATACACAATAAACGCTCCGCCAGAATTAAGGCATTCCCTTTGTGAGTGACCTTTATGGACGTGGGGTGTCACATATACATTCAAGGGAATAAAATCCAAAGTGTTGTCATCAATCAAAAAAGGGGAGAATGTTGAATAACAAGATTTTGATCAATGCTAACAAATGAAGCTACTATGAATCAAATCATGAAGATAAGGTTTATATATATACATTGAGTCGTGTTAGAATTATGTTAAAATCAATCCTCAAGTATACACCAATGTGCAAAACAAAGTTATATATATTTATATACCTTTTAAAATGCAAGAAATATACAAAAATGGGCTTACCAGTCGACTGGTAGAAAATCAAGCAGTCGATTGGTCAACCAATTTTTGTATACAACGGCTAATTTTGAAAATCTCATTTATACGATTTAATTTTACCAGTCAACTGATGTTTTTTAACCATTCGACTGATTCAACCCATAAACTATCTTGTGAAGAGTCACCATCCTTGACGAAGAGACTCCTCTTCATTAATCAAAGGAAATGGACATAACTTTTTACAGAAACTATTAACGAAGGATTGCTACTCTTATACCATTATATAAACAAGTTCAATCATGTTTTACAATCACCGATTTTAACCGAATTATACTGATTTTTCTAATCATCATTCTATTCTCTCCTTTTATATTCTTTGCAATTAAAATCTCTCCAATTCAAATACTTGTTGAGTCCTTGAATCAATTTAATATCATTTGATTCAAAAAGCAGTCTTCTTCCTTAAATCTCCACATTCAAATCATATACTCGAGGATCAGATTATCAGAAGGTTGTACTTAAAATATTGGCTATCCGTGTTGATTCAGGAACATAAATCAGAAGTCAAACACTTGTACTTATTGAAGACCTATGTGGTTGCTCAGGTGGGAGGCATCCTTGTTGGGGCTTGGGTGTACTGACCTATTCCTCCGGTTTAAGAGAGGCGTTGTTAGTGAATTCCGAAGAGGAGCTTCAGGACTGGACGTAGGGCAGGAAGTTCGAACCAGTACAAAAATTCCTGGTGTCACTTTACTTTATTTTCCACATTTACTTGGTTTGTGATATATCTTGGTAACTTAGATTTTATTTACATTGCATATTACTTAGTTAGCATATCACATATATTTCTGTTATATCCATATAGATCCTTTAAGTCGTACACATCGACTTTTTAGTGCCGCATACACAATGCAAACGCATACTCGGGCGAGGTTTCCCTTATGATAACCAAAATATGCTTGATACATGAAAAATCCTCTTATATTATTATTAGTGCATTGTGTAAAAATTTACTTTCACAAATAAATGTATTAATCCTAGCCATCATAGGTATTATAATATTATACTGACCTCCTACACGTTTTGCGCAGGATCTACAATAGAAAATGTATGGGCACGTAGCCGATAAATTTGGATTTACAATCAAATGGTCAAGGCTAACGAATTTCCTTACCGAATGGGCACGCCTCTTGAAAACGTCCCGAGGAGTAAACCCTTCTTTGCCAACGCAAGATCGTCGGTGCTATCCAAGCTATGCTGCACAAGTTTGCCATTTCTCGGTGGTTGCCAACCTTTTCAACGGGCGCTCAAATTTCAGAAAAAAACCACAATAGTAAAATGTCAGGGCTCCATACCATAGCACTATCTCATAAAAGCCACATAGCAAAACTTTGGCTCCATACCATAATGTTGCTTCAAAAATCTAGAAGAAAATGATCATCCCCTTTGGCTCGCGAACCTCATTACCTTATTGCATTATTTCATGTTTTAGTCATTTCCAAGATGTGAGGCTTGTCGAAGTCTCGTTACACAAAGCTATGATTCAGTATGCCATGCTTTGATCATCAATAGCTCATCACTTCGTATGCCACATTGTCAATTCATAACATGTAATCAGTGTGTATCAACATATAACCCTCAGAGTTCGTATGTCTCATAGGAGGGCGTTAGGCTAAGAGAATAAATTCTCCACCGCCAACTGATATAACATCAATAGAAACCAATTGGTTAGGTCATAAGTTACAATGTTAGACACACATCCATTTACAAGTTCGTTCTAGGTCTGAACGAAACCAAAGGCACTTTATTTCTCGTCTGATAAAGGAGAGACCATTGCAAACCCGAAATCCTTAAAATACGTTTGGAACACTACCACTTAACTGATATAAAAATCCATCTTCCAATGTAAGCTATCCATTTGAGACATTCAGCAAGTAGTCCTTTCAGTGTGAAGGTTCCCAGTCTTCACCATCTCCAATAGCACTTGATTTGCTCCAACACGTCGTTTTATTATTCGAAAATGTTTTCAGATCCAAACACCATTCTCGGTCTTTTCGAATAATAAGCGCAAGTTTAAAATGTATGATGTATACACGGGATATAATAAGTTTCATTCTATTTTGGATTATTCTTTTATTTCAATTAAACCTTAACACAAAGGTTATTACCTAAATCAAAATCTCCAGCCCACCCACTTAATGGAACGCAGAGGAAGACACCATTCTCACTCTATTAGTATAGGGCAATTTCTACCTATGATAGAATGTGACTAGCTCCTTACCCGTAATCCATATCCACATAAATTTTGGTAAGTTCTAATTACCTTCATTAATCCCTTTTTCATTTCATTCATTCAAATCTTTATTTAAAGATTTATTTAATATCTAATTTAGATTTAAATCATCAAAATCCTTATTCGATGATTGCTTAACTTTGGAAGCCAATCATGTCTTTAGCTGGATTAAAGAATATACGTTATTCAACACATCATTCACGACAAACCCAAAATCCAACTTGATATCAAATATAAGGCTTTAAATAGAAATCATATCGACACTTATTTATTAAATCAAATTCCGAAATCAACAAATACCGTATAGGGAATAACGATATAAATATCCTCCAAATTCCTCAAACATTATCCGTATACCTATGGAATCCAATGTCGAAATATCCTAAGATTATTTCCAATATTAAAATCCAACTTACTTAGATTGAGAAAACTTTAACTTAATTAAAAGATTTATTCAACACTCATCTTTTTCTTACATTCCAACTCATATTCAATCTCGGGTTAAACAACGATGTCAATTAAAATACCTTTCATAATAAACCAAAAATCATACTTTCTTTCTAAATGATATCTTCACGAAAATCATATTAGCTCATAATCGATATAAGTTCCCGTATCGAACTAACACTATAAGCGAAATAAGAGCAAACCCTTTTAAATTCCTTAAATAGTATATGTCTTCATTTGCAGATAATTATCTCGATTATCACCAAATCGATTCCCATTAAATTCCAAATTTAATTTATTAATCATTTAAAAATGATTTCTCAAGTCATAGAATTATCCCTATTAAACTTCATTTTATTAGTTTAAATCACTTTTAAACCATTTTTTTATGATTTATCATAATTTATCCCAATTTTTAATAAATTAAAAATTGATTATTTCACTAGAAATCCAATTTCAAGTCGCTAGATGCAAATTCGTGATTTTTCTGGAAAATTGATTTTGACTTATTTCAAAATCTGACCGTCGGATTTTAAAACTTTTATTTTCATTTCTAATCAAGTGTTTTTTATTTTGAGAAAATCCGATGGTTGGATCTCTTGGTACGTCAATTTGAAGTCAATGGTCGAAATTCACGAATACTATTGCTCGACTAGTCCTATTCAAACCAAACATCAATTTTAATTAATATTTGATCAAATTACTTCCAAAATAGCTTATTAATTATATAAAATGTATATAATTATTTTTGGAAACTATATTTCAATGATTTCACTTAAAAATCACATATTCCATTATTTAATCACTATAATATTATTTAAATCAAAATTTCAAAAAGTTGTTATTAAAGTAATTAAAATAATATTATTTTTCAAAATTAATTATTAGAAGTCCAAATTCTCCTGAATCCCATTATAAATATAAATAAGATAGCTTGGAAAATAAAATTTCGTTTAAACATTCTTTGGATACCCATACCAAACTTCACTTTCTAAAGTTACTATTCATTCTTAAATAAGAGCTAGAATATGCCTTAACTACTTGAAAACTTATTCAAATAAAATTCCCATTCTTACGAAAACTATTTGTAATTACTTAAACTATACTTCTAAATCATTTTGAATTTAAAATTCAAATTTTTATTTTTCACATAATATTTTATTAATAAAATTTTCAGTTGGATTCGAAATTGGAATAAAACTCAATTAAATGCCATATCTTCCACATATGTGCGTATAGTGAATTCATAATCACTATTAGCACTTCAAATAACATTTTGCACAATTTGTAACATCCATTCACACATACGTATATATATATATATATATATATATATACACACACACACACACACACTTTGTATGTTTATACACATATCATGGAATAAATCATATGGTAAAAGCGTTAGACAATTAACACTTATAATTTGTCAATCAACATATTAACCACAATTATCCAATCATTACTCAATCATAAGCATAAAATCACATCATACAACATCCAAAAACAACATCGGGTGTCATTTACACAAGGGTTCATACCATATTCGCCCAAAGGTACACAATACGAAAATAAGGCACGCCCCGGAGAATTTTGGGGTTAAGCTTTGCAAATGAGGGAAGGGGGTGCTAGTAAGGAGGAATAGAGATGAAATGAGGTGGTTGGAGCTAGAAAAGCAGGGAGAAGGGAGTGAAATGTTTTAGGCCGTGGGTTGTAAGGAGGAAGAGGTCATTGTTGTGAGCTTGGAAGAAATAGAGTAAAGTGGAAAGTGAATGAAAGAAAGGAAGACAGTTGTATTCTAAAAGGAGGAGAATGGACAACTTTTAGACAACTCAAAAGTTGATTTTTAAGGAGAGAAGGACATCTCAAAAGGAGATCACATGGTGTTGTTTCCTTTGTTGGAATGAATGGATGATTTTCCAAGTAAGGAAGAAAGGAAAACAAGAAGGTGACCCTCAAAAGGAAGGGAAGTGGTGTGCACATGGATGTGTCCTTCCGTGGAATTTTGATGTGGCATATAATGACAACCATTATATTATTTTGTTAAGTAAATTAGGGTTTAGTTAGTTTAGCTTGAATTATTCATTCCTTGGCTAATTGTGTTAACAGAAACACGTAACCAATTACTACAACAAACTTATAAATTAACAATTTATTTTCTAAACAATATTTGATCCATTATTTGTTTAATTTTGAAATCAAAAAATATATTCTCAAATTAATTATATATACATATTCAAAAATCCATTTAAATTATTATCTTAAATCCATATTTAGAAGTGGCTAAAAATACGAATCATTACAATCTCCCCTACTTAAAAACTTTTCGTTCTCGAAAAGGAAAGAAGACGTAAGTAAACTTATTTATAACCCCATCTATATAACCCTTTCTAATTATTTACAAAATACGTTTTAGTCAAAATTCTGAAACTTAATCCACAAGGTATTTGTAACTACCTACTCATTAAATTTTCTTACCTATCCTGTTTCAGAACTTATCGACTATCCAAAATCGTTGAAATTTCAATTTCTAATCCCAATCCTTTATACTTACCAGAAGAAACCCATTTTATATTTAAAATATACTTTAAATCCTTTATATTCAAAATAAAATCTTTCAAAATCAATTTCTTATTACGAATAGCTCTCTCATATATGTAATACTTATATCTCATTCTAGGACATTACTAACCCCATCTCTAAGGAGTTTCTCTTCCAGGATATTACTAATCCTAGTTCTGATAAGTTCTTTCCTTCTATCCAAATGAGTCGTACCCCAAAGCTTGAATAAACCAAAGCTCTGATACTAAAATGTGACAGAACTATGCTTTTAGACCATCATCCACTAGGTACACCCCACATAGCATCACAATGGTATCCTTACCACTTTTTTATGGACACCCTTTCGAGTTCACGACCAACCCTGAAAAAGGAGATGTGGGGGTAAAATTCCATTTCTCACCACCAAACTCCCATGGCGAGAATCCCTATCATGCTACATCCTATTACTAGGCATGTTAGACATGCACCGGTGTAAGAACTAAAACAATTACTTTTAGTTTAAAGTAAGGTAAATCATAGGATCACGACATATTACATGGAATGGGTTTTCCCCATATGAATACTAGTGCATAAAAACTCGCAATGTCTTTGGAAAATGAAACTACCATAAGATCTCACACCACACACACAATGAAAACACACACTTCAGAGAGGTTCCTTTATGATAACCAAAATATGCCTGATACGTGAAAATCCTTTTATATTGTAATTAGTGCATAATGTAAAAAAATTCTTTCCCAAGTAAATGTATCAATCCTAGCCAGCAAAGGTACCACAATATTATACTAACCTCCTATACGTCTTACGTAGGATCTACAATGGAAAATCGTATGAGCGTGTAGCTGATAAGTTTGGATTTCCAATCAAATGACCAAGGCTAAGGAACTTCCTTACCGAATGGGAACGCCTCTAGAAAACATCCCGCGAAGTAAACCCTTCTCTGCCAACATAATGTCGTTAATGTTATCCAAGCCATGCAACATGAGTATGCCATTTTCTGGTCTTTACCGACCTTTTCTACAGTCACTCGAATTTCCAACAAAACCACAATAGTAAAATGTCAGGGATCCATACCATATAACTACCTCATAAAAGCCACATAGCAAAGACCTGGGCTCCATACAATAGTGTTGCCTCAAAAATCTAGAAGAAAATGATCATCCCCTAAGGGTCGCAAACCTCATAACCTTACTACATCCTCTCTTGTTTCGATAATTTCTAGGATGTGAGGCTTGTCGAAGTTTTGTTACACAAAGCTACTCTTCAATAAGACATGCTTTGATCATCAATAACTCATCACTTCTTACGCCATATTGTCAATTCACAACATATAATCAGTGTTTATTAATATATAACCCTCTGAGCACTTATGTCTTAGAGGAGGGTGTTAAGCTAGGAGAATAGATTCTCCATCGCCAACTTATATAACTTCAATAGAAACTAATTGGTTATGTCATAAATTACAACGTCAGGCACACATCCATTTACAAGTTCACTCTGGGTATGAACGAAACCAAAGGCACCTTATTCCTCGTCTAATAAAGGAGAGAGGCCCTTGCAAATCCGAAATTCCTTTAAATATGTCCGGACCACTACCACTTAACTAATATAAAAATTCGTCTTCAAATAGATGCTATCTAATCAAGACATTTAACAAGTAGTCCTTTCGATAAGAAGGTTCCTGGTCTTCCCCATCGACTTCAATTGCATTTGATTTGCACCAACACATCGTTTTATTATTCGAAATTGTTTACGAATCCAAACATCATTTCGGTCTTTCTGAATAATAAGCGCAAGTTTAAAATACATGGAGAATACATAGAGATATCATAAGTTTCATTCTATTTTGGCTTATTCTTTGATTTCAATTAAACATTAATATAAAGGTTATTACCTAAATCAAAATCCCATTCCCCCCCACTTAATGGAACATAGAGGAAGACACCATTCCCATTCTATTAGTCTAGGGCAATTTTTACCTATGATAGAATGTGACTAGCTCCTTACCCCTAATCTGTATCCACATAAATTTCGGTAAGTTCTGATTACCTTCATTAATCCCTTTTTCATTTCATTCATTCAAATCTTTATTTAAAGATTTATTTTAAACTCTAATTTATTTTTAAATCTTCAAAATCATTATTTGATGATTACTTAACTTTGGAAGCCAATCCTGTCTTTAGCTGGGTTAAAGAATATATGATATTCAAGACGTTGTTCATGACGAACCAGAATCCAAATTGGTATCAAACATAAGGATTTAAATAGAAATCATATTGACTTATATTTAACATCAAATTCTGAAATCAACAAATGCCGTATAGGGAATAACGATATTAATATATTCCAAATTCCTCAAACCGTATCTGTATACCTATGGAATCCAATGTCGAAATATCCGAAGATTATTTCCATCCAAATCCAACTCGCTTTGATTGAGAAAACTTTATCTTCATTCAAAGATTTGTTCAACACTCATCTTTTTCTTACATTCTAACTCATATTCAATCTCGGGTTAAAGAATGATGTCATTTAAAATACCTTTTGCAATAAACCCAAAATCATACTTTCTTTCTAAATGAAATCTTCACGTAAATCATATCAGCTCATAATCGGTATAAATTCTCATATCGAACTAACACTATAAGCGGAATGAGGGCAAACCCTTTTAAATTCCTCAAGTAGTATTTGTCTTCATCTGCAGACAATTGTCTCGATTATCACCAAATCGATTCTTCCAAATTTAATTTAATAATCGTTTGAAAATGATTTCTCAAGTCATAGATGAAAAAAATTGAGTTTAAACCTTTAAATAACCCTTTCAGGAAATGTTTTAATAGCGTCACAAAAGCGCTACGAATAGGCTTATGTTAGCCAGTTTAGTCAAAAAGTTTTTTATATTATCCAAAACTTCATTTTGTCAATTCAAATCACATTTAAAAATTTGTTATGATTTATCATAATTTATCCCTATTTTTAATAATTTAAAAATAGCTTATTTCGTTAAAAATCCAATTTCATGTCGCGAGCTACAAATTCAGGATTTTTTTGGAAAATAGATTTCGTCTTATTTGAAAATCTAACAGTTGGATCTTAAAACTTTTCTTTTCATTTGAAAGCTCTTTCCATTTTTATTCAATCGTTTTTCATTTCAGGAACATCCAATGGTTGGATCTCCCGGTACGTCAATTTGAAGTCAATGGTTGAAACTCGCGAACTACCGCTGTGCGACTAGTCCTATTCAGGCCAAACTTCGTTTTAAAATTTAGACTTAATCGAATTACTTCCAAAATAGCATATTATATAGAAAACATATATACTTACTTTTGGAAACAATATTGTAATGATTTCTTAAAAATCACATATTCCATTATTTAATCATTATAATATTATTTAAATCATCAAAATATTTTTTTTTTTCAAAACTTATTATTTGAAGTCTAATTACTTTTGAAGTCCACTATAAAAATGAATAAGATAGTTTGGAAAATAATATCTCATTAAAACATTCCTTGGATACCAAACTTCACTTTCTAAAGTTATTGTTCATTCTTAAATAAATACTTGAACATGCCTTAACTACATGAAAACTTAATCAAATAAAATTCTAATTCTTACGAAAACTATTCGTAAGTACTTATTTTCAAAGTATTTCGTATTTAAAATTCAAATTCAAAATTTTCACTTAATATTTTATTAATAAAATTTTCAATTAGATTCCAAATTGGAATAAAACTCAATTAATCGCCATATATTTTACATATGTTTGTACAGTGAATCCATAATCACTATTAACACTTCAAATAACATTTATCAAAATTAATAACATCATTTCACACATACGTATATGCATATATTTATACACACACATACACACACTTTGTATGTATATACACATATCATGGCATAAATCATATGGTATAAGCGTTAGACAATTAATGCTTGTAATTTGTCAGTCAACGGATTAACCGCAATTATCCAATCATCATTCTATCATAAGCATTAAATCACATCATACAACATCCAGTAACAACTTAGTGTGTCATTTTCACAAGGGTTCATACCATATTGATACAAATGTGACATTTTTATCGCTTAAAATTAGGTGTCCACATTTTTACCACGTGGAGCAAACTCTTTAACATTTTAAACTAAGTGTTTACATTGTTAACACCTAAGGAAACATTTTTAACACTTTAAAGTAAGGGTTTACACTTTAAATCCACAAAGGTGATATTGTTAACCTTTTTCACAAAATGTTCATGCTTTTCACACTTAGTTATATCCAAACCATCTCAAAATCAAACCATTCATCATAATATTCAACCCAAGCATACATTTAAGCAAATATACACTAATTTAACACAGAAAGGTGTAATTTTTCTCACCACAAACATTATTAGCAAGCTATTAACATCATAAACAACTTATGAAAATCATTAGCCAATATAAGTAACTAATTTAAGCAAGCACTTCAAAGTTGGGTGAAGAGTTCTCATATAGTGATCCACTTCTTCGTTCTTAAAGCTACAAGCTTTATTCGGCAGCCTTTCGGCATCACGAATGATATCCACCCAAGATTTGAATTAAATTTTCTCATGCTTACTAACTTGATTTTTTTTTGAAAGGAGGCGTTTTTTAACTTAAAAACGTTAAAGCTTGGATTTTTTTATGAGGTATAGGGCTTCCTACTCAGAGTAATGGAGTATATAGGTGGTTTTAAAATGGAAAGGTGAGGTTTTTGCCTTTCTAGGGGTCTCCCATGGGAAAATAAGGCATGCCCTAGGGAATTTTGGGGTTAAGCTTTGCAAATGAGTGAAGGGAGTGCTAGTAAGGAGGAACAGAGATGAAATGAGGTGGTTTGGAGCTAGAAATAAAGTGAGGAGAAGGGGGAGAAATGTTTTAGGCCATGAGTTGCAAGGAGGAGGAGGCCATTGTTGTGATCATGAAAGAAATAGAGTGAAGTGGAAAGCGAACGAAAGAAAGGAGGATGTGTTATCTTCTAAAGGGAGGAGAACGGACAAATTTTAGACAAGTCAGAATTGGATTTTTAAGGAGAGAAAGACACCTGAAAAGGGGATCACATGATGCTGTTTCCTTTCTTGGAAATGAAGGGATAATTTGTCAAGTAAGGAAGAAAGGAAAAGCAAAAGGTGACACCCCAAAAGGAGGGGAAGTGGTGTGCACATGGATGTGTCTTTGAGTGGAATTTTTATGTGGCATATAATGATAGCCATTGTATTATTTAGTTAAGTAACTTAGGCTTTAGTTAGTTAAGCCTAATTTCAAGATTCCTTGGCTAATAATGTTAACTAAAACACTTAACCAATTATTACAACAAATTTATAAATCAAGAATTCATTTTCCAAACAATATTTCATCCATTATTTGATTAATTTAGAAATCAAATAATATATTCTCAAATTAATAAATATACATATTCAAAAATCCATTTAGATTATTATCTTAAATCCATATTTCAAAGTGACTAAAAATACAGATCACTGCATCATTCTAGGGCATGAAATTATCATGGAGGAAGATCGAAGTGGAGAAACGTAACAGTTGATCTGACTTCTTGGAGCAGTGCTCGGGATCTATAGTTGAACTGCTCGGAGGAGAATACAAAGGAAAATGATCCTGAATCCTAAGGTTAGAGAAAAAAATATACACAAGAAAAAGCAAAAATTATAAACAAACAAATATAAATGACATCAATGGTATACAGATCAATAATGAATAAAAATACTACAAAAAAAAAATGTTAGAGCATGGAATATAGCAAATTATGTATGAAAAGGAGAGAGCATTGTGCGCGTTTGCAGAAACAGAAGAGCCTTTGTCTAGCTTTTAAACATTTCTAGTGCTGCTTCGGGTTAATCCATTGGTACCATATGTCTTGCATTATATACCTAAATTTTCTCACAATTATATTTGAAACTTGAGAAAGATAAAGAATAACTATATGGGGTTATAATGTGAAATCGGGTTTGGAAATTTGAACCTTAAAGAAACTAAGTCATCCATGGTTTATGTGCTCTTCCGCTTTTGCACTGTCTGCAACAAAATGTACATTTGGAACATTCGAAAAGTCTTTGTGGCCTGAACATTGCATAGCTTGTAACCATTTGATGTTTCCTAGCAACTTAAGGAACATGTTATGTATTTGCTTCCACATACACAATGATTTGACAAAGAAGTCATTTCTATAAACGACATACGAAAAAATAAGTAGAATTTTATGGTAGAGTTCAGTAAAATAAACTTAGCCAATGGCAAACTAAATCGTATTCTCTTGCATATTTAGGAATCTCAATACCGTCTTCGATTAAGTAACTTGTCTGGGGCCCATGCTACGCATTCAACAGTTGTTTAATCCATATGTATGTACAACGTTGTGCATTGTTGTTAAACTTGCTTTTTTATATTTACCATCTGTACGAAGTGCAGGTACATCATTCATTCCTATGTTTTAACACCAAGTTGTTCATTTAAATGCCCTGGTGCATTAGTTAGGATACATCGTTAATTCCTATGTTTTAACACCTATTGTTTGTTTAAGGGACCTGGTGCATTAGTTAGGAGAACAAGGGTTTTCCTAATTTTTGAGGTTGTAATATAATCCTAAATTGTTTGTAAAATTTTTTTTGCAGTTAGTGAAAATATTTGATTATGAAGAAATATCATAGATATTTCCTCATGTCATTTTTGGGAAGACAAAATGCATATGCAAATGATGGGGTATTATTAAAGAATGAAATTCAACACTAAAAACAAAAGGAGACATCATAAGGATATGAAACATAAATTGAGACCTGCTTATCCTTATTGAAAATAAATAGTAGACCATGCTTTATTTTTCTTATTACTATAGCGTTCACAAGTAAAAAACATATATGTTTGGTACATGGACATTTTGCAAGTGTTTCTAAAAAAAATTATAACCATATCCATGAATATCCAAAAAAAGTATTTACACTGGCTATCAAAAAGAACAGGTTTTCCATAAATTTTCAAACTAAGAACTCACATCTAGTGACAATTGATTGTTAAGTGAAGATCACTTACATTTAAAGCATCAAGTACTCAACCATATGGCACCTATATTCTAAATATTTACAGTTTGAAACAAAAGCATTTGCTTGTACATTTTGCAGCAGAACCAGCCAAGAATCGGAATTTCTATGTCCTAACTTTATGTCCATCCATTGTGGGGGCAGGATTTTTACTTCATCCGCCAAGAGTGCATTTCTGAAATCAAATGCTAGGATAAAATGAGAGGATGTGGTTTCTTTACATAAAACTAAGAGGCTTCACTCTACATAAGTCCAACAATGTGGGTTAATACCTAACACTAAGTATGGCATGCTCAAACATGTTGGAAATAGAACAAATAGTAATGAACAGGAGCAATGCAAAACAACTTTCTATTTCTTCAAAGCAGTACAAAACGTCAGTGCAATTACTTATACTTGCATAATACTAAAATATCATACAATTAAATAGATAAAATAATTTAAACAGGTCCATTAAAAAGGGAAGACTTGATCTAATCAAAAATAATAGTTTGAATCATTCACTAAACCCCCCTTTCATTCAAAGTTATTGAGATAATAAATGAAGCACTTCTCTTCGATTTGTGATGCACTTCTCATCACCTTCAATTGTTGAAGCACGTCTCTTTAACTCTACTCTTTGAATATTGGAGTACTTCTCTCCATGGTGCACTTCTCACACATAACTCTAAAATAAATTCTCTTCCACAGCCACTTGTTCCACATTCACTTGCTCTTCATCTTTGAACCTACAATTCCTTGCCATATGCCCAAATTTCTGACACTTGAAACACTTAGGTTTCCCCTTATGCCAACAATCATTTTCTTCATGACCAGTTTTGTGTCAATTGTTGCATTGGAGAAATTTGCCTTTCCCTTTTTGAGTTTGATACTTGGCTATAAAAGACTTTTCACTGTTGTTTTCACCATCTTCATTTCTCATGATCCTCCTTTGATCCACCGCATGGAGTGAATTGATTAATTCTGAAAATGTTAACTTGGACAAATCTTTAGTATCTTCAAGTGAAGAAATTTTACCTTCGTACTTTTCTAGAAGAGTGACAAGAAGTTTTTCCACCACCCTTTGGCTTGTAAATTCTCCACCAAGTAGCTTGATTTGGTTGGCAATTGACATCAGCCGACTCCCATACTCCTTAACACCTTCATTACTTTTCATCCCCATTATTTCAAATTCCCTCTTAAGATTCAAAATTTGCATTAATTTTTTTTTGGCAAAGACGACCGGTTTTTAAGGTGACCGCAAACACCTATGTTAATAAATTGGAACTGGTACTCTGCACATGCACAGAGTAACAAATTTGGTTTGAAGTGTCTAGTCACTATCAAAACATCAAAATAGAAAAAATGACAACATTACTGCATAGGAGTATAAATACTAGGTAAGCTACATAACTACATAAGAACCTGAGAGGAACAAGTGTGGGGAGTCATATAACGCTTAAAGATCCATGAGCATAGTGTCAAGTCATTGAATGAGCCAAAAGACTGTTCCTACGGATCATCTCCTTCGTCGTAGTAAAATACGATGTAAGGAGTCATATAACACTTAAAGATCCAAAAACGAAGAGCCAAATCATTAATATTGGAAAGAGCCAAAAGATGATTCCGATCCCACAAAGGATCATTCATAATAATCTCATTGTTTTCTCCATCTTCGCCGTCATTTCTCATAACCGGTTTGCCATCATCGGGTGTGAAGAATAAACGACTACGAACTTCCACCTTATCATCAATAAATATGAAGAAGACTTTATTAGTGTCACTATGCATTCCAGAAGGGGCATGCACCCATGCAGCTTCCTTCTCACTCCAGGAGATATCAAGATCAGAAGGAACATTAGGTAAAATAGTAGCTGGCGGCTCTTCCTCAAGCACTTCATCTACTACCGCATGTACTATCTTCCTACCCGTGGGGGCACATACACGTACAAAAGGCTTAGGTAAGGGAGATTTAATAGGGATAGGCAAGTTTGATTCATGGTGACAGGTATTGGAACAGTGACCAAAGGATTTGCAGGTTGTGCAGATTTCAGGTTGCCATTTATACGTCACATCTATATAATGAACTCGTTTTTCTATACTAACTTTGATTTGAGTTGGCAAAGGTTTACCAGGAGTTATGTCGATCAGGGCTTTAGCATATGCTAAGTTTCTTCTAGCAACAGTATTAGATCAAAGTATTTGAGTTTACCTATATGACATGCAAGCCAATAACGGCTAAAAAGAGGTTGGAGCACGGATGGAATATGCGTGAACTGTGCCCAGACAGGTATCGATAGGACCCGTTCATGGACTCTATCAATTGAAGCACTCCATGAGGTTAAAATGAAAGGTCTTCCATTAATGATGGATGGCGCTGCTTCCTGAATATGTCTTCTCTCATTAGCCGAGGAGAACTTAAAATAATACAGATCGCCAACATACGTCATTTTTAATGATGCACGGATATGCCAGGAATTACGACAAGATGCAAACATATTTACATCCGGATGTTTGGAGTCCAAGAAAAAGCCAACAAGTTGGTCATTCTAGAATTTTGTAGCTTTCTCATGGATATCTTGCGGAGGGATAGAGCAAAACTGGTTATACTTCATATCTAACACCACAGTGTTATTGGTAAATTCAATTACCATTTCACGTTCAAATCTAATTAAAGAATTAACTATCACCTAGAGCAAAACTGGTGATACTCCATTCTCGATCTTTTCAATCTAATTAAAGATTCATTGAAACTCCCTTTAGTTTTAATCTTTAACTGGGTTAAGGAATTAGTGTCATTTAAAACACGGTTCATGATAAACCCAAAATCACATCACATTTCAATCAGTCCCTAACCATAAGTTAACAAGTGAGCAATTCCCTAAGAATTAACCCCGAAGGCCGAAACCAACATCAGATCAATACCCCAGAAACCATTCAACTTAACTAATCTCCAGTTAGTTTTTGATTTTCTTAACTCCATTGGGTCTAAGAACAGTATTATTGAAGATACCGTTCACGACAACCCAAAATCACATTTCATTGATGATCGGGTTAAAGAACAAGTGTTATTTAAAACACTGTTCACGATAAACCCAAAAATCAATACCAATTCAATTCCAATTAAATACTATTTAATCGGTACACTTCATCAAATCTAAATAAAAAGATTTAACCTTTTTCTCAACTGGGTTAAAGAACAGTGTTAATGAAGACACCATTCACGACAAATCTAAATCACATTTGATATTAAATACAAGGCTCTGAATAGAAAATATATCGGCTTATATTCAATACCAAATTCTACTCAAATATCATATTGGAAATAACGATATATATATATATATCTTTCAAATTTCCATAACAACATCTGTATAATCATGAAATCCATCATCGAAATGTTCCAAAGACAATTTCGATTCAAATCCATTCCAATTCAATTATTGGAAATTCTGGTTACTTTTAAAACCCTTTTCAAATCCAATTTATTTATTTAAAAATAAATAGAATTATAGTTCTAGTTCAAAACTAGTTCATTTAGATAAAAATCTATTTTCATCTTTTCAAATATGGAGTTTTTCATCCCGATTCTTCCCAAATCATTTCTTATGATTTTACACAAATTATTGATATTTTTAATAATTTTATCAAGGCCCGTACAGTTAATTTCCACCAACGGCCATTGAACTGCACTTACAGCGATCTTTTTCAAATTTGATTTGGACATAATTCCAAATCCAACTGTTAGATTTCTAATTTCTAATATTCGTTAGAAAGCTCTTTTCGATACGAACCCAACGGTTCCAGTTTTAGGAGAATCCGACGGTCGGATCTCCCGTAATATCCGTTCGAAGTCAATGGTCGAAATTCGCGAACCACCGCGGCGCGGTGCGTTCTATTCTGGCCATTATATTATATATATAATATATACTTCGTTGATTTCCTTTTAAAACATATTTTATAAATCGTTTTAAATTCGTTTTCAAAATGATTTCAATTTCATTTCAAATTCAAATTAAAATTGAATTTTTTTCCTTATAAATTCGTTTTAAATTCATTTCAAATTGATTTCAATTCAAATCGATTTTTAATTCAATTTCAGTTCGTTTTCAATTCAATTCAATTTCAACTCTAATTCATTTCTATTCAATTTCAATTCGAATTCATTTCCATTCAATTTCAATTCGAATTCATTTCTATTCAATTTCAATTCGAATTCAATTCCATTCAATTTCAATTCGAATTCATTTCTATTCAATTTCAATTCGAATTCATTTCTATTCAATTTCAATTCAAATTCATTTCTATTCAATTTCAATTCATTTCTATTCAATTCGAATTCAATTCTATTCAATTTCAATTTAATTCGATTTTCGAAGTCACTTTAATTCGAATTTCGAAGTCACTTTCAATATTCATTGGAAAAATGAATAAAATCAATATAAATATCGTTCGCGTCAAAATGACGTCAATCTAATCAACACGGCTTCATATCTTTCTATTTTCAAATATTCTATTTCAAATATTTCTATTCAAATATTTCTATTTCAAATATTTCTTTTTCAAAACTGAAATAAGGCCAAATCAATTACCATATAATGTTAATTATATGGGTTTTTTACAACACATGTATATAGGTTTTCTAAAGTTGAAATGAGGCATAAACCGTACCGCAATGTGGAAACCGCCCAGACCGAACCGTAAAAACGGTGCGGAAAACCGCACCAGATTCTCTTTCTAGAGCAAACAGCCCAAACCGAACTGACTCGCATGATACAGTTCGGTTGCGGTTTGAACTTTTACCAAACTGTATTAAACCGAACCGAACCGCATAGCTACACCTGCAATGTTATGATAAAAAAATTAACAAATTCCTACCTAACTTTTAATTTAACGCTATATATTCTATTTTCAACATTTGATATAGTTATATTAATTAAAGATAACACTATGCGTGTTAACCTTCAGATGACACAACGTCATAAAATCGTAAATTGTTTGTTGATGCAAGTATATTTCTTGTTTCATATTTAATATGGGTTCAAACCGGACCGAACCAAAACTGAACCGTATTACATCCAAACCGAACCGAAACCGAACTGTTTGGACGGTTAATATAATGGTTTGTATTTTTGATCAACCATTTGATGCGGTGCGGAAGCAGTTTGAGCTTCAAACCGCACCGAACCGAACCACGCTCACCCCTAGTATATATCAACAATGACAAATAGTCAACCATCATCCAAAGTGCATTCTACACTGTATAAGCATCAAATATAAATATTTAACGCTTATAACAGTTTGTCAATCAATCGATCGACATACAACTAATTATTGGGATTAGTGTATGTCATATATCATCCCAATACCCGTGTGGGGTTTCAAACAATCAAACACAGATTTTATTTGTGCAGTTGGGCGATGTGTGAAATTTATCATCCCAATCAATATCAGTCAAATGTGTGTATATAAACAAATCGTTCGATTTGTTTATATTAATTTATTTCATTTCATATACACGTTAAAAATTCCATTTTTAACTATATAATATTTTTAACTATATAAATATTTTATTTCATTTCACATCACATTACACAATCAACCACACATCAAAATCAAACAAACAAGCATACAAGCCGTCCATGGTCTGTGGACGATGGGTGTCGGGTGCTACTAAACACCGTCTGCCTAGTATATGTTTTAAACTAGAAATAAATTAAAAGTGAGGAGTTCTCACCTTTGGGATCCACTCCACCATTCTTTATTTCTAAACGGTTCAGATTCGCTCGACATTCCAACTCAACCATTTCACGCTGTTCACAATAAAAATCACATTTTTATTCTTGTACTGTTCATATAAAAATCACATTTTTATTCTTCTCTTTATATAAAAATCATATTTTTAATATCTCACTATATAAAAATCATATTTTTATTATCTCTGCTACTGTATATGTAAAAACCTAATTTTTATATCTGCTTCTCATATGACAAAAATTATATTTTCTTCTTCTATTCTAAAAACAATTTATAAACATCGCTATTTTATTTTTATCAAACACATTTTAAAAAAATCGTTATTTATATTTTGAATCGATGTATATTTTCTTTCACAAACAAAGTATATTTTATTTTCGAAAATCAATTCTATTTTATTTTAAAAACAATGGTTTTTATTTTCAAAAACAAAGGTTTTTAATTTCAAAACAACAGTTTTTAATTTCAAAAACAATGACATGTTTTTATTCTATTCTATATATTTTTATGGTTAAAACCATATCTATTTTTATTTCTAAACAACATTTTATTTTTATTTTTAAAAATAATGTATATTCACATTTTTAAAAGCCAATGTGTGTGTATATATTTTTAAATCAATGTAAAAAAAAACTGAAATTAAACAATGCAAATGGGTATAAATAAAATCAAGAGATAAGCTCACAGTTCTTCATCGTCAGGAATTCACGCTACCCTCGAACCCATTTTCGCTGGTTGGGTTCCACATTTGCACGCTCTTCGAGGCATGAGGAGCCGATCCACCACCACCGAGCCTTGCGCCTCCACGTCAGCAACCCGTGCCCCAAAAACCCCACCGTCCGATCGCCTCTTTCCTCCCCTATTCTAGTTCAAGCGGGGCAACTGCAGGAGGAGAGTTCGGCCTCTATGTTGAACGAGACCAAATCTCAGTCATTCGATGCATTCGTCCCTCTTTGACCTTCGTTTTGGTGGTTGGAGTTTTGACTTCGATTGTGTGGATTAGAAGAACGAGTGGGGGGAATCCTTGAGCATTCTACACGTCAGTTTTCTTTTGGCAGCTCCGGATTTTGAAATAAAGGGGTTAGGGTTTGTGAAGTGTAGGGTAGTTATATAAATAATTTATTGATTTTATTATTTTCTTCCATAAAAAGTAGGGTTTTTGTTCGAACTCCAAACGAACTCCACCGACTGTCGTTCATAGCCTATTACCCTCATTCCGAACACAATGGGATATGTATCGTAGGCCAATTCGATCGTTTTGATCAGTTTTCTCCAAAATCAACATATAACTCTATATATTGAATTTGAATGCACATTTCAATTTACTGGGGCCACATATGAACTCTAAAAATTCTCGGAAAATATTTTCTAGTTTCGTATTGATGATACGGTCCTAACAAAACTAATTTCGTCGAATTCTGAGACCGTTTGAAAAATGGCCATTTTCCAGTCGATTAAAATCAACTAGAACTGGTCAAACGCGTTTTCCTTTGCCACGCTCACATATTGATTCGAAAAATTACGAAATTTGAAACCTAACAATAACTAGAGATCACGGATCCAACAAAATTGGTTTCGTCGAAAACTGAGGTCGTTTGCAAAATTCCCATTTTTAAGGGGCCAGAATTCCATAGCGACTATTCTGAATTTTCAACTGGGCATAACTCTTTACCCCCGCTATGAAATTTTGATTTTTCGGATTCATTGGAAAGATATTCTCCATTAGATTCAAATATTTTTGGTTTTGCTAAAATCCGATTTATTTTGCACCCGGTACATTCATTTGAACTTTGAAATCGAATTTTCAAACTACCGCGCCATTTTCAATTCCTTTTATATATATAAATAAATATTTATATTCTAACAACGACGTATATAATTATGTACGTTCTAATTCTATTCAAAATAAATTTCTCGTCGTTATTATTTAAAATAATTCATTTTAAATAATCAAAATTTGCTAAAATTGCCAAAATAAAAATTTTAAATTGGCTTGGATTTCCGGGTTATTACAATCTCCCCCACTTAAAACTTTTCGTCCCCGAAAAGGAACGAAGCCAAAAGTTGTTTAACTAATCAACTCAACTTTCACTATTTTCATTACGGCTTAAGTTCTTCAACTTTTCAGTTTCTAAGAACTTTTCAAATTTTTCAAAAATTTGGCTAACACCCTAAATTTTCAAAAAATTTCGCCATAACCTCCCCTGCACCGGGGACTTCAGGATATTTCATATAGCCTCCCATGGCCTTCTTCAATTCAAAAGAAAAAGAAAAAGCCAAGCGGCTAGCCAATTGGCTCATAAAATCATCGTCACCCAAACAAAACAGTAAATTATGGTAAACATGCACCTATTTGTCGGGCAAACAATTTTATTCTCTGCTTTAGCCTCCTTGCAATGACCTGTTCAATGTAAGTATATGTATATGCATGTAAATGCGACAAATTTTCAATACAATTCACTATTTGATTAATTTGGCTAAAGGTTCAAATTTTAATTAATCAACCAATAATCAAACAACACAACCATCAATCAATTAGTGAATTATCATTTCAAATTCATAACTTTGATATATAGTCAAAAATCTCATTTTTGATGCCAAATCACAACAATAGACCCTATCTAATTTTGGTCCTCACACCAGTCAATTGGAAATATATAGAAATCTCACTTTCGAAACACAAAAATAAATTCTAATGATGACGCGTCAATCATTAGAATCATGTCCGAGCGACTAGAGTATGATTCTATATTTATCGAATATATTTGAGGCTTCAATACACGTGGATCAGACGTATACTAAAATCTCTATATATTTGATTGTCCAAATCAAGATAAATAAATAACCAAATACGTATAATTGATTTAAATCTTCAAAACAAAAATTCGTTTTCATTTCAAAAATATACTCTTCACACTCGTTCTAGGATACTACTGTTCCCATCTCTAATGACTCATTCTCGTTGGATATTACTAATCCAATTCTGATGAATTCTTTCATTTCGTTCTAATGTGTCTTGTTCTCTAGCTTTGTAAACCAAAGCTCTGATAAACTCCAGGTCAGTCATGTGACTGGTGTGAGAACTAAAACAGTTATTTAAAACTTTACTTTAAAAGAGAGTAATTCAAGGGACCACGCCGTATAACACGGAATGGGTTTCCTCCCAAGAACACCAGTGCATAGAATAAACAACGCAATGATTTTTCAAAAAATGAAGCTATTATAAGACCCAAGTCCCATCACACAATGCAACACAAGCTGGAGGATAGGGTTTTCCCTTATAATAGCCAAACATGCTTGGTACGTTTAAAACAAATCATTTTGATACTATTATAGTATAAAGTGTCAAACAACTTCAATCATAAATATCAATCCTAGATGGCATAGTATCCCATGCTACTATGTCGCCATACTAGGTTCTACAAATAAAACCTGAAATATCTCGTATTGGAAATTGGATTTCCGTCATGAGTCGAGGCAAGGGGCAAGCTCCTCTCCGCTTCGAGACACTCTAACAAATGCCTCAGGACTACACACTCTGGGCAACCCTTGGATCTTCAGGGTCGGTCCTCTCTTATGTTTGAGGAGTGGCAATTCCTGAACACACGTTTCCCGGTCCTTACAGACCTAAAATCGAGGCGCCTCATCCCAACAACCACATAGGTAAAAATAATATAAATATCAACCAGTTTAAGCACTGACACTACCTCTAGCTAGAAAGAAACGTCGTGCTCTTCCTGCAGCCCTTATCCCGTTTTTGACTCATACCGAGGTGTGAGGCTCGCGAATTCACACTATATACAAAGCTGCGCCACACAGGCCGTGCTTTGATCATCAACCACAACACTTTGCTTTTCAACAGAAGCCTTGATCAATTGCCACTTAGGCGTGCCACACAGGCAATTCACTCCGTGCGACTGATGTCCATCGATATACAACCTCTGAGCTCGTACGTCTCAGAGAAGGGCGTTAAGCAAGAGAATGAATTCTCCACCGCCAAACAGATGTATATTCAATAGAGATCAATCAACACAGAATAAAATCCAATGTCAGACACACAGTCCATTTAAAGTTCGTTCTGGGTCTGAACGAAACCGGAGGCACTTTCCTCGTATATCCATCGATCTCCAAGTACGTCTGGACGATCACCAACTGATTCCCTCATCTTGGTTGTACAGCCCAATCAAGATCATCAGTAATCACCCAAACGATGTGAAAACTTCTGGTCTTCAACCACCGTCTTCATCTTCGACATATCGTCGAATCGGTTATTCAGAATGGGTATAAACCCGGCCTTTCCGAATAACCCGCGTATATAATAAACAAATGTTACACAAACACAACATATGCCTCATTCCAATTCAACAGTCACTAACCGTAAATTAGCAAGAGAACATTTCCCCAAATATTAACCCTGAAGGCCGAAACCAACATCAGATCAATACCCAAGAAACCATCCTTCTTAGCTAACCTACAATTAGTTTCTAAATTTCACATTCTTAGGGAAAGGTTCCCATTAATTTTATCAAAATAAACTCTTTAAAATTTATTCTTTGATCTTCCTTTGGATATCATTTCAAACCATATTATGGTTTTCCAAACTAGTCGGGATTAGCGAACAACACCAAAGTAATTATTTATTTTATTTCCCAATCCCAACCTATTCATCCCATGAAGCAAAACAGGTAATACTCCATATCTAGCACCACGGTGTTATCGGTAAAATTGATTACCATTTCATGTTCAAATCTAATTAAAGATTTAACTATCGCTTTGGAGCAAAACTGGTGATACTCCATTCTCGCTCACTTTCCAAATTTGATAATTTAAATTATAAATCAACATTTCAATCCAATTACAGATTCATTAAGACTCCTTTTACTGGGTTAAAGAACTAATGTCATTTAAAACACAGTTCAGATAAACCCAAATCACATTCTATTTCAATTCCAATTAAATATATTAGAAATTCTGGTTATTTAAAACCCATTTCAAATCCAATTTTATTTATTTAAAAATAATTGGATTTTAATTCTAGTTCAAAACTAGTTCATTTCGATGAAAATCTATTTTTATCTTTACAAATGTGGGATTTTTCATCCCAGTTCTTCACAAATCATTTCTTATAATTTTACACAAATTATTAATATTTTAATAATTTTATCAAGGCCCGTACAGTCGATTTCCAATAACGGCCACCGAACTGCAATTATAGCGACCTTTTCCGAAATTAATTTGAACGTATCTCCAAATCCAACCGTTAGATTTCAAATTTCTAATATTCATTGGAAAGCTCTTTTCGATACGAACCCAACAGTTCCAGTTTTAGGAGATTCCAACGGTCGGATCTCCCGTAATGCCCGTTCGAAGTCAATGGTCGAAATTCGCGAACTGCCGCAGCGCGGCGCATTCTATTCAGGCCACTATATTATATATATAATATATATTTCGTCGATTTCTATTTAAAACGAATTTTATAAATAGTTTTAACTTCGTTTCAAAAACAATTTCAACTTCCATTTCAAATTCAAATCAAAATTGAATTTTCCATTATAAATTTGTTTTAAATTCATTTCTATTTGATTTCAATTCAAATCGATTTTTAATTCGATTTGAATTCATTTTCTTTTCAATTCAATTCAATTTAATTCGAATTCATTTTATATTCAATTCAATTTGAATTCGTTTTATATTCAATTCAATTCGAATTCGTTTTATATTCGATTCGAATTCGTTTTATATACAATTCAATTCGAATTTGTTTTATATTCAATTCAATTCGAATTCGTTTTATATTCAATTCAATTCGAATTCGTTTTATATTCAATTCAATTCGAATTCGTTTTATATTCAATTCAGTTCAAATTCGTTTTGATAGGTTTTCGTTTAATTTAAAATATAAATCTTTATATATTCAATTTAAATGCACATTTCCAATTACCGGGGTCACATACTAACTCGAAAAAATCCAGAAAATTATTTCTAGCTTCGTATTGACGATACGGTCCTAATAAAACTAATTTCATCAAATTCTTAGACCGTTTGAAAAATGGCCATTTTCCAGTCGATTAAAATCAACTGAAACTGGTCAAACGCGTTTTCCTTCGCCAGCTCACATATTGATTCGAAAAATTATGAAATTTGAAACCTAGCAATAATTTGACATCACGGATACAACAAAAGTGGTTTCGTCGGAAACTGAGGTCGTTTGCAAAATTTCCATTTTTAAGGGCCAGAATTCCATAACGACTATTCTGAAATTTCAAATGGACATATCTTTTGATTCCCGGTATGAAATTTTAGTTTTTCGGATTCGTTGGAAAGACATTCTCAAATAGTTTCAAATATTTCTGGTTTTGCTAAAATCTGGTTTATTTTGAATCCTGTACATTCATTTGAAATTTGAAATCGAATTTTTGAACTACCGCGCCATTTTCAATTCCTTTTATATATATAAATAAATATTTTATATTCTAATGATGATTCGAATAAATATATACTTTCGAATTCTACTCAAAATAAATTTCTCGTCGTTATTATTTAAAATAATTCATTTTAAATATTCAAAATTCACTTAAATGGCCAAAATAAAAAATTTAAATTGGCTCAGATTTCCGGGTTATTACAATCTCCCTCACTTAAAACTTTTCGTCCCCGAAAAGGAACGAAGCCGAAAGTTGTTTTACAATTCAACTCAACTTCCAGTATTTTCACTACGGCTTAAGTTCTTCAACTTTTCAGTTTCTAAGAACTTTTCAAATTTTTCAAAAATTTTCGAAAAATTTCGCCATAACCTCCCCTGCACCAGGGACTTCGGGATATTTCATATAGCCTCCCATGGCCTTCTTCAATCCAAAAGAAAACGAAAAAGCCAAGCAGCTAGCCAATCGACTCATAAAATCACCCAAAACTCAAGAAATACAATAAACATGTACCTATTTGTCGCGCAAACAATTTTATTCCTCTTCTCTAGCCTCCTTACTATGACCTGTTCAATGTATACACATGCATTTCCAAACAATTTACCATACAGTTCAATATTTGGTTCAATTTGGCCTAAATTTACCGTTCATTCACAAAATGGTTTAAATAAATAATCATACAACACAGCCATCAATCAATTAGTGAACTAACATTTCAAACTCATAATTTTGATATATATATATATATATAGAAAATCATGTTTTGATGTCAAATCACAACAATATATTCTAACTATATTTTGGTTCTCACACCAGCCTGATGGAAATATATAGATATCACACCTTCGAAGCCCGAACATAAATACTGATGATGTGGCCACATCATCAGAATCATCCCTGGGTATCTTGAATGTGATCCTATATCTATCCAGTATATTAAAACTTCGAATATACGTTCATGACACGTATACGCGAAATCTTTATATACTCGATTGTCCAAATTCAAAATAAAATAAATAAATATTCGAATACGTATAATTGAATTTAATTTTCAAAACAAAATTGTTTTCATTTGAAAAATATACTCTTCACACTCGTTCTAGGATACTACTGATCCCATCTCTAATGAGTTATTCTAATTGGATATTACTAATCCAATATCTGATGAATCCTTTCGCTCGGTTCTAATGTGTCTTGTTCTCGAGCTCTGTAAACCAAAGCTCTGATACCAAAATGAAATAGCCAACGAAATCCGTTACGCTTTGCAACCATCCCTTCATCCCCCAAGCAACATGTAATGCCCACCGTGGCTCTCACTGGTCCCCCAGTCCCCTTGTTTTACGGCGACCCTCTCGAGTCTCCCAGCACTGCCGAACCAACCCTTAACAGGGACATGTAGGGGTAAGAGTCTCCCGTTTGCCACCAAACCGCGAAGCGAGAACCCCCTATCATGCGTACCCAGCCTACTCAGGACCGGCAACAAGAACTGTTGATTAGAATGTAAATGTAAATATGATTTAGTTATTCAAATGTAAATATGTGTATGCTTTATAGGATTTATTGGGTACCTAATACGGCTCAATAAATTTCCAAACCCCCCCATACAAAGGAGGTTATGGCGAAATTTTTCGAAAATTTCGGGTGTTAGCCAAATTTTTGAAGAATTTGAAAATTCTCAAAAACTGAAAAGTTGGAGAATGGAAGACAGATTGAACGTAGAGTTGGTTAATCAAACCACTTTCGACTTTGTTCCTTTTCGGGGACTAAAAGTTTTAAGTGGGGGAGATTGTAACGACCTGGAAAATCTGAACCAATTTAAAAATTTTAAATTGGCTATTTTAGTGGATTTTAAATATTTAAAATAAATATTTTGAATAATAACGATGAAAAGTAAGTTTGTATCGACATTTAAATGAATATAATTAATTCTAATTATAAACAAGGCCTGAAATGGCGTGGTAGTTTCAAGATTTGAATTCAAACTTTGACTGATTGTACGCAAAACAAAACGGATTTGAGTGAAACCAAAAATATTTAAATCTGTTAGTGAATACCTTTCTAAAGGATCTGAAAAATCAAAGTTTCATAGCGGGAAACAAAAGTTATAGCCAAATGAATTTTCTGAAAGGTCGCTATGGAGTTTATATAGCCCGTGAAAATGGCCATTTTTCAAACGACCTCAGAATTCAACGAAACCACTTTTTTTGGATCCGGGATGTCAAATTATTGCTAGGTTTCAAATTTCATAATTTTTAAAGTTAATATGTGAGCGTCGCAAAGGAAAACGTATTTTGGTCAATTATAGTTAAATTGGATCGACCAGAAAAGGGGCCATTTTGCAAACGGGTTCAGAATTCGATGAAACTAGTTTTGTTGGGACCGTATCGTCAAAACATAGCTAGATTTATTTTTCTGGGATTTTTCGAATCAGTTTGTGGCCCCGCCAAATTGAAATGTACATTCAAATTAAATATTTAATGTTTTATATTTTAATTTGAAGAAAAACTGACTGAAACAGTCGAATGGGCCTTCGAAACATATCCCATTGTGTTCGAAATGGGGGTATTTAGCTAAGGACGACAGTCGTTGGGTTTGGATTGGAGGTCGTGTTAGAAAACCCCCTTTTAAAAGCTCCCGGCCAATCAGAATTTATAAAAAAAAAAGAGAAAATTCTCAGAACCCCTGCCCCCCCCCCCCGGATGAACGACGGAAGTCGCTCGAAACTTCCCGAGCATTTTGCTTCCGCCACGTTGATCTTCAGCCCCGCCTCCAGTTGGGTTTTTTTGTTCGCCTCCCTCCCCTCTACAAATCCATACCTGGTACCCCTCTCCTCGTTAAGTATTGTGCCCGAATCGAGCCCTCAAAGTTTGGATCTTTCTCGCGCCGCCCTGTCTCGAGTTCGCCACCGAGTTCCATGTGGGGACCCTCGTTATCCGCGCCTCTCGGAGGTCTGTGACGTGGTGCCGTCTGATCTGGACATCGAGCTACGGACTTTGCAAAAATCTAAAACCTAGATTTGAACAAAAAACTGAGGTAATACGGCTGAAACCATTTTAAACTATTTAATAGCAGTTTTAAGCGCTACGGTTTTTGATTTCATTGTAAAAATCATATCTTTTTCGTTTCTTGACGAAATTCAGTGAAACAAGGGACAATGGACTCATGTAGATGTCTTCTACATTCTAGAAGGGACCGCATATTTTTCTGAGCCTTCTGCTATTTTTGGTGGAGTGGAACCCGATGTGAGATTTCTAAATTATAAACGATATGGAAAACGACGATGTATAAATTATATTGTCGATGTATGAGTTATATAAGCGTTGTACACCTCTTGTATAAGCGTCGTATAAGTTGTACGTTTGATATATAAGTTATATATGCGTTGTAAAAATTATATATGTGTTGAAATAGAAGTGAAATACTTATATATATATATATATATATATATATATATATGTATATGCCACTCGTCCACAAACCATAGACGATATTTATTGGTTGTGATTGGTGTGAAAATTGGTTGATTACGAATGGTTGATTAGAATTGTTTGTGGTTGAAAAATACCCGTTTGTGGTTGAGAAATATTTGGTTGAAACCACATAGGATTAGTTTGTGGAAATGAAAAAAATATACATGCCGCCTGCGTGCGAACTAGATGCATGAAATCCCTATTGCCTAAAGCTGCGAGGCTTTAAGGTAGAGCGAGGAGCCGTACTAGGGACGGCCCCGGATTTAACTACCCTGCCATTATGCTGCCGAAATTTTCTGGAATATTCATGTGTTAGAATTATTTTCATTTATTGAAATTATTTTCATATGTTGAAACCGTTCATGTGTTGAATAGAAATTCATTCGTTGAATAGAAATTCATTGTAACGACCTGGAAAATCCGAACGAATTTAAAATTTTTATTTTAAATAATTTGGTGGGAAAATGTGGAAGAAATTAAAATTTTCATTTTTAAATAATATTAAAGCCAGTAAAAATAGTCAATTTTCAAACAATCTCTATTTTCAACGAGACCACTTTTGTTGGAACCGGAATGTCGAATTATTGCTAGGTTTCAATTTTTAGAATTTTCCGAGTTAGTATGTGAGCGTGGCGAAGGAAAATGTGTTTTGTCGTTTTTAGTCAAATTTAATCGACTGAAAAATAGCCATTTTTCAAACAGTCTCAGAATTCGACGAAATTAGTTTTGTTAGGACCGTATCGTCATAACAAAGACAATTATATTTTTTCTGGATTTTTCTGTTTCCGTATGTAGCCCCGGTAAATTAAAATGTCTGTTTAAATTAAATATATATTGATGTATATATTTAATTTAAAGAAAAAACCTATTGAAACAGTTGATTTGGCTGATGTGACTTATTCCATTATGTCCGGGTTGGGGGTATTTGGCTAGGGGCGACACTCGTTGGGTTTGAAATGGAGTTCGTATGAATGGATGAGCCTTATTGGAATTAAGTGAATTAAATAAATAAAATTAAAATACCAATACGCGTATGAATACGGTATTCACGTTAACCCTAATACGCATCTGTCGTAGCCGCCTTCTTCACAAACTCAATGGCCCTCACGCTCCCATCTTCCTCCATCGATTTCTCCTAATCCCCTTGATAATTTTCAAAACAAATCAGTCAAACGTTCAAGAGAAAAGCTCGATCTTCATTTCTATACGGATTTGATTGAGTATAGGGGTGTGTCCATTGAGAACCGAGCCCGGGAAGTGGGCTGTTTTGGACCGCCGCCCTGCCTTCCGTTCACCACCGAACTAGTCCCCATCGCCAGAGTTGAGGCGCCGCTCCAAGCCCTCTACCGTGGTCTGGTCCGATCGTCAGCAGGTGTCCCGGTTCTCGAGCGATTTCGAACCCTAGGATCGATTGTATACCGAAACCCATCGGCCAAAGTTTGCACTGATAGTGGAAGATGGTAGTATTTATTTAATTAATTAATTTAAATATAATTAAATCTTTAAATGGTCGTTGTAACATCCCAGATTTTTCAGCCATTTAAAAATTCGAATATGTAATCTGTTTATATATTAGTCAGAAATAAAAAGAGGTTTTAATCGAATTTATTTATTCATTTAAGTTAAAATTAGAATATATGTATTTATATATTATTTAAAACTAGAATTTTTGGATGTCGAGTTTTGAATTATACGCTATTTGAAATTTGAAACTGTTACTTTAATTATTACAATGATATAAAATTTTACATCATTGAAATTTGTTGTTTAGTATGATACGACATTTATGAATAACCCACTTAAAACTTGTGAAAAACCATACACTTTATACAAAGAGCATATTCATATACTTCAGTCTGTACCAACGCAAGATTTAAATGACCACAAAACAACTCGATGTAAATTCAAAGCACAAGATAGCTCAGCTGCATGTGTATTTTGATAAATAAAAAAAGAAAGAAAAAAAAAGCACTTTTATGTGTAAGACAGTAAGAATTAAAAAGATAAAAAGGAAAAGTCCTTTCTTAATCTAGTCTATTAGTTCGATTCTTGAAAGTGCCATCCACGTTTAAGTGAACTGTGATTCCTATATTGAACATATATGAACATATAAAGGGATTAACCTGTTAATGCAAATCATTTCTGATTTGTGGTAAAATGGTTGAGTGACTTAGAATTGAGTGGACTGTGATTGTGTGATCCTACAAAAATATATCTTAAGATTAGGAAGAAAAAAGAGGAAAATAATAATTAGAATTCAATTAAAACAAGAATTTCATTCAACACATTCGGAAGTAATAAAACACAATTTTTCTCCAATATACACACATCATGAACTGCTAAAATGAATTGAACATCAAATACAGAAAATTACAATTTCAAATACATAAACAGTAGGCTTCATAAAATATAGGCCAAAAGGCTGTTGCGCTATTCATCTCGGTCGGTGTGATCTGCGAAAAGAAAGAGGAAGGAACCCATTAAATGGATATTTCATGACATCATTGAACAACAACAGAAAATGAAAAAAAAACATATAAATAGCTACATACACAAAAAAAAAGGAAAAGATCATGAACAAGACAACTCATAAGAAAACAGAAAAAAGAGATATAGACTGCACATCAATATGAACAGCTAGGAATGGACAAGGCATAGCCGATACATGTGCATCTACGGCCAGTGTAAAACAATACCAAGACAGCTAAACAGTAATGCAAAGATCTCCCATGTGCACAGATAAAAAGGAAATCACATATATGAACCTATCTTTTATAACATCAAATCTCATAAAAAAGTTGGATTGGAAAAGAGAAAATAGTACCAAAAAGAAAACAGCTAAACTTATAGACACTACACAGCTAAGAAGAAAAGGAAATATTTTCATCGGGAACAACCAAGGAAGACAGATATGTATCAATTTCATACGGATAAGTGAACAGCCATAACAGCTAGGAAATCAAATACAGAACTATTCACACATCAATTTTGTAGAACAGCTAAGTAAATATTTATATGTATAGGTACGGACACAATCTCATATAAAATCTCGTTTTGTCAGGCATCAAATCTACCCCAAATACGGATTTCAAATCTGTAAATTGAATGAACAATACATAGCAGCTACCTAAACCCTATCCAAGTTAAATCAAAATCTATATTGAACAAATCTGAGAACCCTACTAAAAAAAATCCGATCCAAAATCCAAGAACGGATCCGAATATTGATTGAAACGACAACTCCTAACCTCTGTCATCAACCGCAAGTATAAATATGCCATCACAGTAGTGTTCAATAACCTCATTCGAAACCAGAAAAATTCCATTCGACAACAGTAGAAAAGAAAAAATATATCAAACAAATTAAACTGAGATCGAGTGAAAACTTAGCTTAAAGATGAAGGGATGTCGGTCGGGTGCTCGTCGTCGGTGGAGTGGTTGTCAACGTTGAAGCGGAGGGGATCGGGTGCGACGCCAGGGATTTAGGAATTGGGGGATTAGGGATTGCGGTTAGGGTTTTCTCTTGATTTGAGAAAAATAGGAGGCGGCCGATTGAAAATGAAATGAAGAGGATTGGTTAGGGTTTTAACTTGTGAAGGCGGGTCGGGTAGTGGGATTTGGGTTGATAAATTAAAGGTAAAGGCCCAACCTTATTTGTTTTTAATTTCAATTTAAATAATTTAATTACTTCGTCAAGTTCGTAATACGGGTTCTCACTCATACGATCTCGGATTCAGGCGCGGTCAGTTGCGTTGGGACTGTGGAGACGAGTACTTCGAGATGGAGCAGTTCTGGTCAGGATCTGAAGTAACTGGGATTTTTATTCAAATTAAACGTCAGTTTAATTTGATTAAACAGACTGTTGATCAACAGATCCAAATCAAGGTGAGTTAAACTCACTCAGCCTTCCCGTTTATATTTTATAAACTGGGTATTTTATTTTTGTGTGTTCTGATCTGCTAGTGGTTGACCGTTTGTTAGTTACATGTATTTTATTGTGGATTCAAATTCTGAAATTTAAACGGTCGTTTAATTTTAGAAAACACCGATCGTTTTGATCTGACCCGAATAAATTAATTCCCCTGATTTGGTCACATTCATAGGCGTGGTTGAAATTGTGTGGATTGTTTGAACTGTCTATTGATTGATTTATGATTGTTATGGAAGTTTTCAGTCAAATCAATAAAAAGAAATGACTGACTATTGTTTGTTGAACCCTGTTTCAACAATTGTTCTGATGGGAAGTGTGGTTAGGGAATTGGCATCACATGGCTTATAAATCAGTTGATTTATGAAGTATGAATTTTATCGACAGTGAATTGATAATATTTGAGTTATAAATATGTTTTATAACGGAAATGGAATTTGAAGGTTATTACAGGGAAATGTTATTTTAGAAAGGAAATAAATATTAAATTATTATTTATTTAAATGATGAAAACTTGTTTTAAAAGATGAATTCTTATGTCGACAGGGATTTTAAATAAAGAACAGGGAATAACCTAGTGGCTAGGTATTTGGTTAATCGTAAAAAAATTAAAAAGAGTTATTTAAATTAATTATATTTAATTTAAAAAGAGGGATTAAACCAGAAGGGTTTAAAGAAATGGTTATGGGTTGAATTAACCAAGTGAGTTTGAAAGAAGTGATGAACATGTATATATTTGAACTCGGGTTTTTATATAAAGAAATAAAGGGGTTCAAACCAAATACAATAGGTTGAAGGAGGGTTTTACTTAACGTATGAATTAAGTAAAGGGAGGTGAAGTTGTAAAACGTTTATATTAAATCTAAAATTTAAAAACAAGGTTTATAAATGTAATGTGAGTTAAACATTGTTTTGAAATACTTAGTAATGGGATTAAGTTAAACCAGAAAGAAGATTTCCCAAGGAAGGGTTTTAAATGTGAGCTTGGAAACAAGGTTGGAAATAGGAATTGAAATTTTGATATCGAGTTTTTGAATTACGACTCGTATTTATCTGAAGGTAAGAACGTTGTTGGTCAAGGTCTGAGAGGTAATTGAAATACCCCAACTTGAACGACTTCGGGACGACCCAAAGTTGATACCAGTTGGTAATGGCGAGGGTGTGTGATAAGATTTCCAAAGTAGTGGAAATGAGATGAGATGATATTTTCCATAGTAACAGAATTAAAAGGAAATTGGGCGATTAAATTTAAAAGCCAAGTGATGCTGAGTACCAGACCAGTAAATATATTTTTATGATTTCATGGATGTTTACTTGATAGTTAAATAACCAACTATCAAGTCTGACCTTTACGATTATTGGTATGGAAAGACCGGGATCGAATGAATATTCGAAAACCATTCCAACCAACAAATACGAATATATAAAGGAGATCAAGCGATGATCGAGATGGAGCATGTGAAGACCATAGATTTTCATAAAGCGGAAGAACCACTTACAATCTCTGATTCGACCCGGAGATATACTGGGGTTCTGTCGTGGTTGGAATCTATGGAATGCAAGGACTACTCGCTACTGATCCATGGGGTGATTCCTATATGAGATGCAGTAGGAGAGTGCCTTCGGTTCATCCTGTTCCTGGATGACTTGTATGGACGGATGTCTGACAGAGTATTTCCTAAAGGAATTATATGCGTTGATTTCTCCAAACGTACCATAGTTGATGGCGGAGAAATGGTTGTTCTCTAGCCAAATAAACTAGAGTATTTTTGTGGACGTCAATCAGTGTGATCTGACAGATCTGACGATGTGGCATTCAAAGTGTATGACGGCCAGATGTTCAAAGGTAAATTCTGACCTCAAGCCTCATCAACCGGGAGATGACAAAAATCGGGCAGGCAGCATGGCTATGTGGGTCGCTCCCATTAGGGTGTATAATCACCTATCTAGAGAAATTCCTTTTGTTTCTTAATCTATCGATTCTTCCCATTCGGGAACGGTGGTTTGAGTCCAACCGTTGGTGATATACATTCGATACACTCAAGCGAAATGAGTGGTCGGTCATGTGAGGGCCGGGTTGCAAGACGTTCTTGTTGAACCCTGTGTATTCGCCTCTAGAGATACACGTGCGGGAGGTGGTCCCATACCTTGTCAAGGTCGGAATCCAATTTCCAATAAGTGCCTACGGTTTTGTTTGTATATATATACATGGAGCGTGAGATGCAAGCGTTCCGCTAGATTGATATTTACTCGTATTTAGACACTATGATAATATCAGAAAAGATATTGATTTCGAAAACTGTTTTGGGTTATCGTAAGGTAAAAACTATCCGTGTTTATGTGTGGATCGGTCTTACGATTATCTTTTTCTTTCGGAAGGATTTTAACTTTAAAATCAAGATGTGTGATACCTTAATGCTGTGCGAGTTTTTCTCACTCTGGTCCACCAGACTGACCCGGTGTTTTGTAAATGCTCGGGTTAGACCGAGGTGTACAGGTTCAGGTTATCAGGTACTGAGAAGTCCAGAGAGTCATCAGGTACTGAGAAGTCCAGAGACAAGCTGAAGATGTTCAGACGAATGATATTCCGCTGTGTGTATGAGGACAGATTATTATAACTGTCCAGATGTATGTTGTACTTTGATCTTGTAAGTATTTTCAAAGCTCTCAATAAAGATTTATTTCTGTATTATATTTTGCTCCGCTGCGATGTGAGACTCTTTGTTGTGGTGTTTTTCTTCTTCTTCTATTCTAATATTTCTTTCTTTTCTCACCCTCTAACTTCTTTCTAGACGCTCCAGTGTTTCGGTGTTTGGAGGATCGGTATAAGATACGGTAAAGGTATTTATGTCGATTTCCGAGGCCGAAACCGCCGGGTCGTTACAGTCGTATCAGAGCTATTGGTTAAGCAGTAACCTTGGCTCTGTGGTGTGACTCGATAGAGATTGGGTTAGTAATACCCTAGATCGAGACTGAGTGTATATATGAGAGCGTATTTGTAAATTTTATTTACAAATGTTTTGTATTGTGTTTGTTGATCGGTTCAAGTGTTGAAAAGCATATAACTGACAATGGATACAGTATTGTTTTGAAAAAAGGGTAAATGAAATAATTTTACCCGATGTATATTTTTATATAAAAAAAAAGTATTTTCTGTATTATAGTAAGGTGGGGTATTTGTTTGATTGTTCTGACTGATTTGATTTGAAATCAAATTTGAATTATGAAATAAAATTGAATTGATTAGAAAATCAATTCGTCGATTGAATAGAATATGAGAAATGAAACTGAATATGGTTGAGTAAAACCAATTTAAGAATAAATTCAAAAAGAGTGAACTTGAATGCATCGGGTTTGGAATTTATTGAATAAATAATTTGGGATCCAAATAAAATGGATTTCCATTGGAAATTTGAATATTTCTTTTCGAAGAAATTGAGGCCAGGGTGGCAGTGTAGTCGTACCAGTCGAGCCATGCGGAGGAGGTGATGGAAAATTTATAGAAAATTTTAAGGTTCGAATTTATTTTGAATTTAATTCAAAAGTAATGATTTTAAAATAATATGGTTCGGAATATTCTTCTTACCTTGCAATTTCGAGGACGAAATTATTTTAAGGGGGAAAGAATGTAACATCCCAGATTTTTCAGCCATTTAAAAATTCGAATATGTAATCTGTTTATATATTAGTCAGAAATAAAAAGAGGTTTTAATCGAATTTATTTATTCATTTAAGTTAAAATTAGAATATATGTATTTATATATTATTTAAAACTAGAATTTTTGGATGTTGAGTTTTGAATTATACGTTATTTGAAATTTGAAACTGTTACTTTAATTATTACAATGATATAAAATTTTACATCATTGAAATTTGTTGTTTAGTATGATACGACATTTATGAATAACCCACTTAAAACTTGTGAAAAACCATACACTTTATACAAAGAGCATATTCATATACTTCAGTCTGTACCAACGCAAGATTTAAATGACCACAAAACAACTCGATGTAAATTCAAAGCACAAGATAGCTCGGCTGCATGTGTATTTTGGTAAATAAAAAAAAAAGAAAAAAAAGCACTTTTATGTGTAAGACAGTAAGAATTAAAAAGATAAAAAGGAAAAGTCCTTTCTTAATCTAGTCTATTAGTTCGATTCTTGAAAGTGCCATCCACGTTTAAGTGAACTGTGATTCCTATATTGAACATATATGAACATATAAAGGGATTAACCTGTTAATGCAAATCATTTCTGATTTGTGGTAAAATGGTTGAGTGACTTAGAATTGAGTGGACTGTGATTGTGTGATCCTACAAAAATATATCTTAAGATTAGGAAGAAAAAAGAGGAAAATAATAATTAGAATTCAATTAAAACAAGAATTTCATTCAACACATTCGGAAGTAATAAAACACAATTTTTCTCCAATATATACACATCATGAACTGCTAAAATGAATTGAACATCAAATACAGAAAATTACAATTTCAAATACATAAACAGTAGGCTTCATAAAATATAGGCCAAAAGGTTGTTGCGCTATTCATCTCGGTCGGTGTGATCTGCGAAAAGAAAGAGGAAGGAACCCATTAAATGGATATTTCATGACATCATTGAACAACAACAGAAAATGAAAAAAAAACATATAAATAGCTACACACAAAAAAAAAAAGAAGGGAAAAGATCATGAACAAGACAACTCATAAGAAAACAGAAAAAAGAGATATAGACTGCACATCAATATGAACAGCTAGGAATGGACAAGGCATAGCCGATACATGTGCATATACGGCCAGTGTAAAACAATACCAAGACAGCTAAACAGTAATGCAAAGATCTCCCATGTGCACAGATAAAAAGGAAATCACATATATGAACCTATCTTTTATAACATCAAATCTCATAAAAAAGGTGGATTGGAAAAGAGAAAATAGTACCAAAAAGAAAACAGCTAAACTTATAGACACTACACAGCTAAGAAGAAAAGGAAATATTTTCATCGGGAACAACCAAGGAAGACAGATATGTATCAATTTCATACGGCTAAGTGAACAGCCATAACAGCTAGGAAATCAAATACAGAACTATTCACACATCAATTTTGTAGAACAGCTAAGTAAATATTTATATGTATAGGTACGGACACAATCTCATATAAAATCTCGTTTTGTCAGGCATCAAATCTACCCCAAATACGGATTTCAAATCTGTAAATTGAATGAACAATACATAGCAGCTACCTAAACCCTATCCAAGTTAAATCAAAATCTATATTGAACAAATCTGAGAACCCTACTAAAAAAAATCCGATCCAAAATCCAAGAACGGATCCGAATATTGATTGAAACGACAACTCCTAACCTCTGTCATCAACCGCAAGTATAAATATGCCATCACAGTAGTGTTCAACAACCTCATTCGAAACCAGAAAAATTCCATTCGACAACAGTAGAAAAGAAAAAATATATCAAACAAATTAAACTGAGATCGAGTGAAAACTTAGCTTAAAGATGAAGGGATGTCGGTCGGGTGCTCGTCGTCGGTGGAGTGGTTGTCAACGTTGAAGCGGAGGGGATCGGGTGCGACGCCAGGGATTTAGGAATTGGGGGATTAGGGATTGCGGTTAGGGTTTTCTCTTGATTTGAGAAAAATAGGAGGCGGCCGATTGAAAATGAAATGAAGAGGATCGGTTAGGGTTTTAACTTGTGAAGGCGGGTCGGGTAGTGGGCTTTGGGTTGATAAATTAAAGGTAAAGGCCCAACCTTATTTGTTTTTAATTTCAGTTTAAATAATTTAATTACTTCGTCAAGTTCGTAATACGGGTTCTCACTCATACGATCTCGGATTCAGGCGCGGTCAGTTGCGTTGGGACTGTGGAGACGAGTACTTCGACATGGAGCAGTTCTGGTCAGGATCTGAAGTAACTGGGATTTTTATTCAAATTAAACGTCAGTTTAATTTGATTAAATAGACTGTTGATCAACAGATCCAAATCAAGGTGAGTTAAACTCACTCAGCCTTCCCGTTTATATTTTATAAACTGGGTATTTTATTTTTGTGTGTTCTGATCTGCTAGTGGTTGACCGTTTGTTAGTTACATGTATTTTATTGTGGATTCAAATTCTGAAATTTAAACGGTCGTTTAATTTTAGAAAACACCGATCGTTTTGATCTGACCCGAATAAATTAATTCCCCTGATTTGGTCACATTCATAGGCGTGGTTGAAATTGTGTGGATTGTTTGAACTGTCTATTGATTGATTTATGATTGTTATGGAAGTTTTCAGTCAAATCAATAAAAAGAAATGACTGACTATTGTTTGTTGAACCCTGTTTCAACAATTGTTCTGATGGGAAGTGTGGTTAGGGAATTGGCATCACATGGCTTATAAATCAGTTGATTTATGAAGTATGAATTTTATCGACAGTGAATCGATAATATTTGAGTTATAAATATGTTTTATAACGGAAATGGAATTTGAAGGTTATTACAGGGAAATGTTATTTTAGAAAGGAAATAAATATTAAATTATTATTTATTTAAATGATGAAAACTTGTTTTAAAAGATGAATTCTTATGTCGACAGGGATTTTAAATAAAGAACAGGGAATAACCTAGTGACTAGGTATTTGGTTAATCGTAAAAAAATTAAAAAGAGTTATTTAAATTAATTATATTTAATTTAAAAAGAGGGATTAAACCAGAAGGGTTTAAAGAAATGGTTATGGGTTGAATTAACCAAGTGAGTTTGAAAGAAGTGATGAACATGTATATATTTGAACTCGGGTTTTTATATAAAGAAATAAAGGGGTTCAAACCAAATACAATAGGTTGAAGGAGGGTTTTACTTAACGTATGAATTAAGTAAAGGGAGGTGAAGTTGTAAAACGTTTATATTAAATCTAAAATTTAAAAACAAGGTTTATAAATGTAATGTGAGTTAAACATTGTTTTGAAATACTTAGTAATGGGATTAAGTTAAACCAGAAAGAAGATTTCCCAAGGAAGGGTTTTAAATGTGAGCTTGGAAACAAGGTTGGAAATAGGAATTGAAATTTTGATATCGGGTTTTTGAATTACGACTCGTATTTATCTGAAGGTAAGAACGTTGTTGGTCAAGGTCTGAGAGGTAATTGAAATAACCCAACTTGAACGACTTCGGGACGACCCAAAGATGATACCAGTTGGTAATGGCGAGGGTGTGTTATAAGATTTCCAAAGTAGTGGAAATGAGATGAGATGATATTTTCCATAGTAACAGAATTAAAAGGAAATTGGGCGATTAAATTTAAAAGCCAAGTGATGCTGAGTACCAGACCAGTAAATATATTTTTATGATTTCATGGATGTTTACTTGATAGTTAAATAACCAACTATCAAGTCTGACCTTTACGATTATTGGTATGGAAAGACCGGGATCGAATGAATATTCGAAAACCATTCCAACCAACAAATACGAATATATAAAGGAGATCAAGCGATGATCGAGATGGAGCATGTGAAGACCATAGATTTTCATAAAGCGGAAGAACCACTTACAATCTCTGATTCGACCCGGAGATATACTGGGGTTCTGTCGTGGTTGGAATCTATGGAATGCAAGGACTACTCGCTACTGATCCATGGGGTGATTCCTATATGAGATGCAGTAGGAGAGTGCCTTCGGTTCATCCTGTTCCTGGATGACTTGTATGGACGGATGTCTGACAGAGTATTTCCTAAAGGAATTATATGCGTTGATTTCTCCAAACGTACCATAGTTGATGGCGGAGAAATGGTTGTTCTCTAGCCAAATAAACTAGAGTATTTTTGTGGACGTCAATCAGTGTGATCTGACGGATCTGACGATGTGGCATTCAAAGTGTATGACGACCAGATGTTCAAAGGTAAATTCTGACCTCAAGCCTCATCAACCGGGAGATGGCAAAAATCGGGCAGGCAGCATGGCTATGTGGGTCGCTCCCATTAGGGTGTATAATCACCTATCTAGAGAAATTCCTTTTGTTTCTTAATCTATCGATTCTGCCCATTCGGGAACGGTGGTTTGAGTCCAACCGTTGGTGATATACATTCGATACACTCAAGCGAAATGAGTGGTCGGTCATGTGAGGGCCGGGTTGCAAGACGTTCTTGTTGAACCCTGTGTATTCGCCTCTAGAGATACACGTGCGGGAGGTGGTCCCATACCTTGTCAAGGTCGGAATCCAATTTCCAATAAGTGCCTACGGTTTTGTTTGTATATATATACGTGGAGTGTGAGATGCAAGCGTTCCACTAGATTGATATTTACTCGTATTTAGACACTATGATAATATCAGAAAAGATATTGATTTTGAAAACTGTTTTGGGTTATCGTAAGGTAAAAACTATCCGTGTTTATGTGTGGATCGGTCTTACGATTATCTTTTTCTTTCGGAAGGATTTTAACTTTAAAATCAAGATGTGTGATACCTTAATGCTGTGCGAGTTTTTCTCACTCTGGTCCACCAGACTGACCCGGTGTTTTGTAAATGCTCGGGTTAGACCGAGGTGTACAGGTTCAGGTTATCAGGTACTGAGAAGTCCAGAGAGTCATCAGGTACTGAGAAGTCCAGAGACAAGCTGAAGATGTTCAGACGAATGATATTCCGCTGTGTGTATGAGGACAGATTATTATAACTGTCCAGATGTATGTTGTACTCTGATCTTGTAAGTATTTTCAAAGCTCTCAATAAAGATTTATTTCTGTATTATATTTTGTTCCGCTGCGATGTGAGACTCTTTGTTGTGGTGTTTTTCTTCTTCTTCTATTCTAATATTTCTTTCTTTCTTTTCTCACCCTCTAACTTCTTTCTAGACGCTCCAGTGTTTCGGTGTTTGGAGGATCGGTATAAGATACGGTAAAGGTATTTATGTCGATTTCCGAGGCCGAAACCGCTGGGTCGTTACAGTCGTATCTTGTTCATACGTTGATGAAATTCGACGAAACATGAAGCGTTGGACTCGTAAGACTGAGATCTACAATTCTAGACAGACCGGAGTGAATTCTGAGCAGATCGGATTTTGAGAACTTTTCGAATCTGAACTATTCAGGACACAGGGAAAGCGAAGTGAGATTCTAAATTTTGAATAATTAAATAATTTAATTATATTTGTTATGTGAATCATTGTATGTTATTTTTTCTGATCTGTGATGTTGTGATTGTTGTATGGTTATTAATATTCGTTGTGATATCATGATATAGCATGTCTGTTTAGTTCTATAAATTCTGATGTAATCTCTATAAAGTTCTCATCTTTGTTAGTTTTATTTTTATTTTTATTCCTCTATAGAAATGAAAAATTGAATCTTGTTTGTTTTACAAACAAAAATGAAATTTTGAATCTTTATTTTGTTTTACAAATTAAAATGAAAAATTGAATCTCTATTCTGATTTACCAAAGAAAGTTTAAATCTTTATTTTTGATTCACAACATAAAAACAAAAGTTGATCCTTATTTTGATTTGCAAAATAAAAACATAAGTTGAATTTTTATTTTGACTGGCAAAATAAAGACAAAAGTTGATCTTTATTTTGATTTGCAAAATAAAAACATAAGTTGAATTCTTATTTTGATTGGCAAAATAAAAACAATAGTTTGAATTTGCAAAATAAACAAAAAGATTGAATCTTTATTTTGTTTATGATTTATAAAATAAAGAAAGTTTAAATATTTTAATTTTTAATTAAAAGATAAATTAAGATTAGATATTTTGTTTTGTTTTACAATATAAAGTAAAGATTAGATATTTTATTTTACTTTACAATATAAACTAAAGATTAGATATTTTATTTAATTTACAAATAAAGATGAGACCTTTTATTGTGATTCATCAAATTTAGACACCAAACCATATATTGCGTTGTATGTGTGGATATTGAAATTACGACGTTGGGTAAATAGAAATGGTTAAACCAAAAACCATATTATTATATTTGTGGATATTGAAATTACGACGTTGGGTAAATAGAAATGGTTAAACCAAAAACCATATTATTATATTTGGGGATATTGAAATTACGATGTTGGGTAAATAGAAATGGTTAGACAAAAACCATTATTTTTGGTTATCATATTTTGACACCAAATTGACATGTGAGTTAGATAGGAAAATATCCCCTATCAAGAAACAATGTGCATTAAGGAAAGATAATTAGAAAATTTACATTTTTCTAATGTAATAAAGATAATTAGAAAATTTACATTTTTCTAATGTAATAAAGGTAATTAGAGGATTTACATTTTTCTATGTAAAAATATAAGATTTACAATTTTCTATGTAAAGATAAAGGATTTACATTTTTCTATGTGAAAACATGAGATTTACATTTTTCTATGTGAAGATGAAAGATTTACATTTTTCTATGTAACAATGAAAGGTTTACATTTTTCAATGTAAAGGTAAAGAACTTACATTTTTCAATGTAAAAGAAAAACAGATAAAATATTTACATTTTATAGAAACATAAAAGTACATTTTTGTGTATTTAAAACGAATAGGATAAAAAGTACATTTTTGTGTATTTAAAACGAATAGGATAAAAAGTACATTTTTGTGTATTTAAAACGAATAGGATAAAAAGTACATTTTTATGTATTTAAAACGAATAGGATAAAAAGTACATTTTTGTGTATTTAAAACGAATAGGATAAAAAGAACATTTTTATGTAATTAAAGAAAGAGAACATTTTTACCGTCGTTTTTGACGCCTTAGAATTGGCGAACAAAAATATTATTTTTATTGAATATAAAAATATACAATGTTGAAACCGTCATTATTGTCGCATTAGAATTGGCGAACAAAAATATTATTTTTGTTGAATATAAAAATATACAATGTTGAAATCGTCATTTTTGTCGCATTAGAATTGGCGAACAAAAATATTGTTTTTATAGAATAAAAAGAATGGATTTAATAGTGGGAATCGTCAAATGGTTCATATATATAAATATAAATATAAAATTTAACGAAACGAGAGCGGCAGTTCGCTTATCGACAATTGTAACTTCAAACGATTATACCGAAAGATCCGACCGTTGGATTTTCCCAAAACTAGAACCGTTAGGACCGCTTTGGGAAGAGCTTTCCAACGATACAAATTTCATCAAAATCCGACGGTTAGGTTTTAAGATATGTGTAAATCCAAATTTGGTTAAAACAGCGCCAGGACCGCCCATTGACCTGAAACGTCGTTTATTTATTTCAAGCTATTTTCAAATAAATAAAAATAGCGATAAATAGTTATAAATATACATGAAATGTTTAAATGATCGACAATTATTTGAAAAGACTGAGTTTAACTCATTTCAAATAATTGCACGGCGATTAAATCAAAGATGTAAGAAGACGATGGTTGAAGACCGGCGATCTTCGCATCGAATGGACGACGACTACTGATGCCTTGGACTGACTTGCTCCCAGGACGGGGTTGAAGCAGTAGTTTTCCAGACGTATGTGTCGGTCGTGCGAATAAGCGAGCTCCTCTTTGGTGTCTCTGGTTCCGTTCAGACTCAGAAAGGACTTGTAAATGGATGCGTGTCTGACGTTGGAGTAAATCGATTTGTATTAATATATGTCTGATTGGTGGTGGAGAATATATTCTCTGCTTAACACCCTGATATATAGTAATAGTTATCGATCGCATGGCGTGAATTGTCAATGTGGCACACTAAGATGCAATGATCAAGGCTTTGTTGAAAAGCAAGCCTTGGGCTGATGATCAAAGCATAGCCTGTTTAGGCACAGCTTTGTGTATAGCGTGACTTCGCGAGCCTCACACCCCGGTATGAATCAAAAACGGGATATGGGCCGTAGGGAGTGCATACGTTTCTTTCTAGCTAGAAGTGGTGTTTGGGCTTTAACACGGCCCGACATTTTACTTATGTGGATTCTGGATTTGAGGTACCTCGTTATTTTTATATAGGCCGGAAGTGGTCATATTATAGGTCCAAAGGGGCTGGGAAACGTATGTTCAGGAATTGCCAATCCACTACCGTTAGGTGGGGACCGGCCCTACCGCTCCAAGGGTTGCCCATAGGTGTGATCCTTGAGTGTCTCGAATCGGAAGAAGACGATCCCTAGCCTCGATTTCATGACAAAAAACCAATTTCCAATACGACATCACGGTCTTGATTGTAAACTTATATACGGCGACATGGTATATGGTACGTATGCCGTCTAGGATTGATACATTTATATTGAAGTATTTTAATACTGCTTAAACACTAATAATAATATTAAAATATTACTTTTCACGTATTAAGCATGTTTGATCATCATAAGGGAAAACTCTATCCTCCTGTGTGCGTTGCATTGTGTGATATGACTTGAATCTTATGATGATTTCATTTTTTCAAAAGTCATTTCGCTGTTTTATATCAACTTTATAAAATTATGCACTGGCAATCCAATGGAGTGAACCCGTTCTGCATTAGCGGCGTGGTCCTATGATTCACCATATTTATAGTTAGTATAGGAAGATTTCTCATACCCGTCCCATGACTGACTCGATGTTTGTTTCACTTTGCAAACTCGGGTGCCCTCTTTCCACATGGGCAGCCAATTGATAGGTTCAGGTGATACATTCTGATTGGAGCTTGCTTTGAAGGGAGAAGAAGAAGGCTTTTCTCTAGTTTTTACTTCTGCTTTGAGACATTTTATCTTCTGTAGCTTTGATGTATGTAATGGAGTTTGAGACTTGTTTCTTTTCCATTGAAACTTATTTCCCTCTTGTTGAGACTCTTTGTTTGGCTAAGTTGTATCCTGTACTGCTTACTCTGATGTATTGGATATTATGATGCTGATGACATTTATTTACGCTGCAATGGTTTATGTTTTATGATAATTATCTGAGATCTGTTTTTGTTGTAAATATGTTGTATTCCAAAATGATTATCCTTACTTTCAGTCTTCGGAGGTTTGGGGTTATCACAGTTGGTATCAGAGCCTAAGGTTAACCTTAGCTTTAGAATATAACATATTTAGAACAATTCGTCTAGATAGAATCCACATTATTCTAAGGCGAGTAGCTCATTGGAGATAGGACTAGAAATGTCCTAGAATGAGCATAGCAGAATAGCACATATTTATCAGTCATTACATCAACATCTTTTCATCTTGTCCTTATCTTATCTTTTCTTGAAAATTCTCATTTTTGTTGGTCTGACTCTTTCCTTGATGGTACAGACTGATTTAAATGGATACTAGAGCAATAACAGCCCGGGGCGGAGCCCGAGGTGGAGCTTGAGGCGGGGCCAGAGGAGGAGCCCGAGTAGGAGCTGGAGGACAAGCTAGAGATGAGACCCCCCATCACTTAGGAACAACATACTTTAGAGGTCGTAGCCGAACCACCTCCACCTCCACAGCCCTTCGATTTGGAGAGAATGTCAAAGAAATTCAAAAACCTTGGAGGTGTACCTTTCACGGGGCGAGGGTCGGCGATTCAGGTAGAGGCATGGCTTAAAGATTGTGAAAAGATCCTAGAGGGCTTAGAACTGGAAGATCAGCGAAAGTGTTACCTGGCAGTATGGCAATTAAAAGAGGAAGCCGGGCATTGGTGGGATACGATCAAGATCTGCAATGACGTGGCCAATATGTCTTGGGCCAAATTTAAGGAGCTTTTCAATGAGAAGTATATACCCCCACAAGCTAGAGAGCGCCTGCGCGAGCAGTTCGTTAACCTACAGCAAGGGAATATGACCGTTTCTGAGTATGTGTGGAAGTTTGATGAGCTTTCACGATATGCTCCTGGTTTTATTCAAGATCCGGTAGAGAAGAATAAAATTTTTATCAAGGGTCTGTCAAAGAAATATTTGAACCGAGTCACTGCTCATATCAAACTTCCATTCAATGAAGTAGTTGAGATGGCATGCCGCTACGAGGAAAATGACGAGTTCGGACCGCATGATAGAGCGAAAAGCCAAGGCAACTACCAGAAGGAACAGGCTAACAAGAAACCGGAGGCAAGCAATTCTTCTACCGCTAAGCCCCAAGGGAAGAAGAGGGACAGGAGCAAGGTGACCTTCTATAACTGCGGCAAGATTGGACATTTTGATTACGAGTGTAGAGCACCTAAAAAGGTCAAGAGAAATGATTTAGGTCCTAGTCAGAACCGTGGTCAGAGCTCCCAGAATTGTGGCCATAATTCTCAGGATCATGGTCAGAACCCCAGGAACACTCAGGATTGCTATAACTGCCATAAGCCGGGGCACTTTGCCAGAAATTGTCCACTGTTGAAGAAAACTGCAGTGGCACATGTTTATGAGGGAGAAGATGCACCAGCTTCTGTCGAGGGGCCAGATAAATCCGATGTCTTAGGAGGTCGCTTAATATTAAGAACATCCGTATTACTATCTTATTTGATACTGGTGTTGCACGAAGCTTTATTTCTAATGATGGAATTAAAAAGTTGAAACTGAAACCAAGGAAACTCAAAAAATTGATTAAAGCTAATAGCCCGATAGGAGGTTCTCTTATTCTTGATCAGTAATGTAGAGTACCCGTTTCTTATTCTCGCTGCCAGTTTCCCTTTGACTTGAGCGTTATGAGTTTCTCCGGTTATGACGTTATTCTTGGGATAGATTGGCTGACAAAATATGAGGCCGAAGTCAAATGTGCCGAAAGAATTGTCAAAGTTAAAACTAATCTCGGGAATGTATGTATCCCATGCCATGGCTCAGCCACCGACAGAAAAACATTCTGGTCTTCTCTAGAAGTTACCCCTACTTCTATTGAGGATATCCCTGTCGTCAAAGATTACGCAGATGTATTCAAAGAAGTTGAGGGCTTACCTCCGCATAGAGAAATCAGCTTCCGAATTGATTTAGCTCCGAATGTAAGGCCTGTCGTACATCCCATTCGGAGAATGTCACCAAAAGAAAGAGAGGAGCTGAGAAACCAAACCAAGCAACTTTTGTGGAAGGGTCTGATCAGGCCCAGGTTCTCAGAATGGGGAGCAGCAGTGGTGTTCGTCCCAAAATCAGACGGTACTCTCAGGCTATGTGTAGACTACCGTGATCTCAACAAACAAACTCTGAAGAACAAATACCTACTGCCTCGTATTGATGACTTACTTGACCGCTTGCATGGAGCACGAGTATTCTCTTGGATGGACCTAGCTACAGGCTTCCATCAACTTCGCATTGCAGAAGAGTGTGTGCCTTTAACTGCTTTCAGAGGACTGGATATCTTTTATGAATGGCTAGTAATGCCCTTCGGTCTATGTAATGCTCCAGCATATTTTGTTGATCTGATGAATAGAGTGTTCAGAGATGTTTTATATAAATTTGTGCTCATGTTCATCGATGATATCCTCATCTTTTCTAAATGCACTGCTAAGCACGAATAGCATCTGAGAGAAGTCTTAGAGATTTTGCGAAGAAATGTGCTGAAAGCAAAATTTTCTAAATGCATATTCTGGCAAGAAGAGGTGAAATTCCTCGGCCATGTTGTATCAAAGGAAGGCATCTCAGTAAATCCAGGAAAGATCTCAGCCATTCAAGAGTGGAAGCAGCCTAGAACTCCCATAGAAGTCAGGAGTTTCTTAGGACTGGCTGGCTATTATCGGAAAATTGTCAAAGATATTTCGAAGGTAGCTTGCCCATTGACAAACCTGACCAAGAAACATACAAAATTCAATTGGACACCGGAATGCGAGACAGCTTTCCAAGAGCTAAAGAAGAGGTTGACCAATGCTCCTGTGTTGACCATCATAGATGGCAATCAGGATTTGAAGGTCTGGACCGACGCTTTTAAACAAGGTTGTTTCTTTTATAAATCAACATGTCAATGATAACATTTTCTTTTAATGTCAAATCTTATTTTAACATGTTATCCCTTATTTATTTAAGGTATTGGTGCGGTGCTGATGCAAAGAGGCAGAGTAGTCGCATATGCTAGCCCCCAGCTGAAACCGCATGAGAAGAATTACGTCACGCATGATCTTGAGCTTATGGCCATTGTGTTTGCTCTTAAAATATGGAGGCATTATCTCTTGGGTGAGAAGTTTGAAATTTACACGGATCACAAATCCTTGAAACATCTTTTTACCCAAAAAGATTTGAATATGAGGCAGCAACGATGGGTCGAATTTCTTGCATCATATGATCTGGATATCCTATATACTCCAGGGAAAGCCAACGTTGTGGTCAATGCGCTCAGTAGAAAGAATGCAGATGATGACAAGCTTATTCTCGCCAATCTCATTATCACTCCTACTCTGATTGATAAAGTCTCTGCTCTTCAAAAGGATGATAAATTTATTCAGAGGATTATCAAAAGAATTCAAGATGGCGAAACCATGAGTTTCCAAATTGACGACAAAGGGGTTCTGAGGCTATTAGTCCGAATCTGTGTCCCATACGACTCTAAGCTCAGAAGGGAGGTTATGGATGAATGTCATAAATCTAAGCTTAGTGTTCACCCTGGAGTGAGCAAGATGTATCATGACCTCAAGCGCACTTTTTGGTGGAGGTCGATGAAGAGAGATATTTCTATTTATGTTGCTAGATGTCCCACTTGTTAGCAAGTTAAAAGTGATCAACAGAAGTTGGCCGGTTTGTTGCAACCACTGGGAGTTCCAGGTTGGAAGTGGGAGGAAATTTCTATGGACTTTATAGATGGCTTACCCCACAGCAGAAAAGGGAATGATAACACATGGGTGATTGTGGATCGCTTAACAAAATATGCCCATTTCTTCCCTGTCAGGTCCAATAGAACAACTCGTAGTTTGGCATAGCTTTATCTTAAAGAGATAGTCAGACTACATGGGGTTCCCAAAATCATTGCCAGTGATCAGGATCCATTATTTACTAGTAAATTCTGGGAAGCTTTTCAAGAAGAGCTTGGGACCAAGTTGAATCTGAGCACTGCCTATCACCCTTAGATAGATGGCCAGACTGAGAGGGTGAACCGTGTTTTGGAAGACTTGTTGCGAGCTTGCATTCTTGATTATGGCTGTTCATGGGAGGACCACTTGCACTTGGTGGAATTCTCCTATAATAATAGCTATCAAGCAAGTTTGAAGATGTCACCGTTTGAATTAATATATGGCAGGCCATGCAGATCTCCGGCATGTTGGGTGGAGTCAGGAAATCGACTAGTCTTGGGCCCCGACACGGTTCAAGAAGCATCGGATAAGGTTGACTTGATTAAGAAACGCTTGTTGACTGCTTAGAGCCGACAAAAGAGCTATGCAGACCAACGAAGAAGAAATCTAGAATTCTCTGTGGGTGATCGAGTATACTTGAAGGTTTCTCCTTTGAGAGGCGTGATTCGTTTTGGGAAGACGGGAAAGTTGGCACCGAGATTCATTGGTCCATTCCCTATCCTCGAAAGGATTGGTACTCTCGCTTATAGAGTGCAGCTGCCTGACTGGTTGCTAGGGGTGCATGATGTATTTCATGTGTCTCAACTCCGCAAGCTTGTTCATGATCCAGATTTGATGGAGGATGAACTAAATCAACAGGTCCTAGATATTTCTCCAAATCTAACAGTGAGGAAAGACCCGATTAAGATCATTGGCAAAGAAACCAAAATTTTGAGGAACAAGAGGATCAACCTAGTCAAGGTTCAATGGAGTGGGGATCCTAGAGACTGTACTTGGGAGACAGAGGATAGCATCAAAAAGGCTTACCCCAAGTGCAAAGTTGTAATAACCCGGAAATTCTGGGCCAGTTTAAAATTTTTATTTTGGCAATTTTAGCGAATTTTGAATATTTAAAATAGATTATTTTAAATAATATCGACGAGAAATTTATTTTTAATATAATTCGAACGAATATATTTATATACGTCGTCGTTAGAATAAAAATAATTATTTATAATTATAAATAGAATTGAAAATGGCGCGGTAGTTCGATAATTCGATTTCAAACTTCAATTGAATATACCGGGTGCAAAACAATCCGGATTTTAGTGAAACCAAAAACATTAGGATCTAATTGATGGTATCTTTCCAACGAATCCGACAAATCAAAATTTCATAGCAGGAATCAAAAGATATGTCTAGTTGAAAATTCTGAATAGTCGCTATGGAATTCAGGCCCTTAAAAATAGGAATTTTGCAAACGACCTCGGATTTCGACGAAACCAGTTTTGTTGGGTCCGTGACGTCAAATTATTGCTAGGTTCCAAATTTCATAATTTTCTGAATCAATATGTGAGCGTGGCAAAGGAAAACGCGGTTGACCAGTTTCAGTTGATTTTAATCGACTGGAAAATGGCCATTTTTCCAACGGTCTCAGAATTCGACGAAACTAGTTTTGTCAGGACCGTATCGTCAATCCAAAGCTAGAAAATATTTTTCTGGAATTTTCCTAGTTAGTATGTGACCCCGGTAAATTGAAATGCGTGTTCAAATTCAATATATAGAATTATATGTTGATTTCAACGGAAACTGATTCAAACGATCATATCAGCTTGCGATACATATCCCATTGGGTTCGGAATAGGGGTAAAACGCTATGGACGACAGGCAGTGGGCCTCGTTTCGAGGTCGTATGTAAAAGTCAACTTTTTGAAATATAAATTAATTAAATAAATTAAAATCTTCTTTTGCATATACCCCCCCCCCCCCCCCCGTATATTCTTCAACCCGATCAGAAAAAAAAAGAAGAACGCGGAGAGGAGCTGTCGCTCCTCCACCGGGGGGCCACCGCACCACCACGCCACGCCGCCGCCCCCTCTTCCTCCTCCCCTCTCTCCGATCTCGCCTAGCCTCCCTCCTCCTCTTCTCCGAACACCTCTACCTCGCGCTCACCCTCCAGTCACGAGACCCCCACCTCTTCTCCGACCACACCTCCACCGCTCGCGCCCCCATCCACCGCGAAGCCCCCTTTCCCTCCTACTGTCGATCGACGAAGACCCTCCCCCCCCACCCCCAGTCCCGAACCCGCGACAGCAAACCCCCTCCCCCCCTGTGTATCGAATACTGTAAGTTCTCCATTTTAATTTTGTTTTTATTTATTTACTTTATTATTTATTTTTCAGATTAGGATTTTTAAAATAAAGTATAAAAAAGTTTGATTTTTAGAGGCAAGATTTGATTTTTATTTGGTAAAAGGTATGATCTTTATATTTTTGAAGTAATAAAAATATGATTTTTATATTTTTAAAATATTAAAAATATAGTCTTTACTATATTGATGATATAAAAATATGATAAGGCGATATTTTTAAATGTAAAAAGATGAAATCTATATTTTGAAAAAGCGAAATCTATATTTTTGAAAAGGCGAAGTCTATATTTTTGGAAATGGGATTTTTATCTATATGATAGCATAGTAAAAATTCGATTTTTATATACTGAATAGCATAGTAAAAATTTGATTTTTATATATTGAATAGCATAGTAAAAATTTGATTTTTATATATTGAATAGCATAGTAAAAATTCGATTTTTATATATAGAATAGCGAAGTAAAAATTCAATTTTTAAAGGTATGAAGCAATTATAAAAATATGATTTTTAAATTGAAGGTGAATAAATAAAAATGTGATTTTTATTTTAAAGACATCAAAATATAAAAATGTGTGATTTTTACATATTTAGTGGCTACAGCAACGAAGATGTCAAAAAAATGAGATAATGGTGAAGATTTTTATCAAAGAAGAGTCAAGATGATTGGATAGCTATAAGTGAGAATTTCTCACTCTTCAATTTCATTTTCTAGTTATATATATATATACTAGGATGCAGACGGTGCTTAGTAGCACCCGACACAATCGTCCACAGACCATGGACTTGTTTGTTTGGTTGCATAGATTAGTTGGATTATTTGATTTGAATTTGGTTGTTTGGTGTATTTGATTGATGTGTGAATGGCGTGGGCCTTCACTAGACCGGGGATAAGGCTAGGCCTTGTCCTGTTTCTAGTATCGTGCCGTTATGCCGCCGAAATTTTCTAAAATAAGTTTGAAAAATAAAAATATCATTTTATTTAAAGAATGAACTGAATAAAAATTCATGTGTTAAAATAAAATGTTTTATCGTAAAAAAAATATATTTTTTAACGTGAATATGAATATATAGTGAATGTGAATAAATATTCATTTACAAACTGGACAGTTTGTTCATGTACACCTATTTGAAGGACATTGATTGGGTCGATAAATTTTACACATCGCCCAACTGCACAAATAAAAATCTGTGTTTGATTGCTTGAAACCCCACACGAGTGTTGGGATGAAATTTGAAGTTCACTCATCCTGATTGATTAAATATGTCGATCGATTGATTGACAGGCTGTTATAAGCGTTAGATATCTATATTTGATGCTTATACAGTGTAGTGCACTTTGGTTGATGGTTGATTATTTTTCAATGCTATTATATACATGTGTTGTATGAAAATCCATATAATTAATTTTATATGGTGATTGATTGGGCCTCATTCCAATGTAGAAAATAAAGAATATTATAATAAATGTTCATGTGTTGACTGCACTCATCCGTTGAGATTAGTCATGTGTTGAACGAAATATTTTTATAATACAATTTACATCTTTATCAATATAATAAATGTTCATGTGTTGACTGCACTCATCCATTGAGATTAGTCATGTGTTGAACGAAATATTTTTATAATACAATTTGCATCTTTATCAATATAATATAAATGTTCATGTGTTGACTGTGCTCATCCGTTGAGATTAGTCATGTGTTGAACGAAATATTTTTATAATAAAATTCACATCTTTATCATATATAGAATCGGAAATCAACTGGAAAATAGATAAGATGAGTGGTCTCCTGGATATTAATCTGATGTTGGTTTTGGCCTTCGGGGTTAATATTCAGGAAGTCGTTCTCTCACTAAATTACGGTTGGAGTCTGATTCAATATCAAACGATAGATACCTTAGTTTTTATAAAATATATTAAATAACAAAAATAGTCACACGTGGACGGTACTCATTCGTTGAGATTAGTCGTGTGTTGACAAAAAGAAATATTTGAAACGAAATATTTGAAACGAAATATTTGAAATAGAATATTTGAAAATAGAAATACATGAAGCCGTGTTGATTAGATTGACGCCATTTAGACGTGAACGATATTTATATCGATTTTACTCATTTTAAAATGAATATTGAAAAGTGATTTCGAAATCGCATATTTTGAAACGAATTGAATATATAACGATTTCGAAATGAATTGAATATATAACGATTTCGAAATGAATTGAATATATAACGATTTTGAAATGAATTGAATATATAACGATTTCGAAATGAATTGAATATATAACGAATTTGATTTCAATTGAATATGTAACGAATTTGAATCGAATAGAAAACCAATTTGAATTGAATCGAATAGAAAACCAATACGAATTTGAATCGAATAGAAAACCAATTTGAATTGAATCGAATAGAAAACCAATTTGAATTGAATCGAATAGAAAACCAATTTGAATTGAATCGAATAGAAAACCAATTTGAATTGAATCGAATAGAAAACCAATTTGAATTGAATCGAATAGAAAACAACTTTGGAACTGAATTGAATTGAAAACGAATTCAAATTGAATTGAAAGCGAATTGAAATGAATTCAAATTGAATTGAAATTTGAATTGAATAGAAATGAATTTTCAAACGAATTTATAAAGAAGAATTCAATTTTGATTTGAATTGAAATGGAAGTTGAAATTGCTTTTGAAACGAATTTAAAACCATTTATATAATTCGTTTTAATAGAAATCGACGAAATATATTATATATATAATATAATGGCCTGAATAGAACGCGCCGCGCCGCGGCAGTTCGTGAATTTCGACCATTTATTTCAAACGGACATTACGGGAGATCCGACCGTCGGATTCTCCTAAAACCAGAACCGTTGGGTTCGTATCAAAAAGAGCTTTCTAGCGAATATTAGAAATTTGAAATCTAACGGTTGGATTTGGAGTTACGTCCAAATCAAATTTGAAAAAGGTCGCTATAAGTGCAGTTCGATGGCCATTGTTGGAAATCGACTGTACGGGCCTTGATAAAATTATTAAAAATAGTAATAATTTGTGTAAAATCATAAGAAATGATTTGAGAAAAATTGGGGTGAAAAACTCCATATTTGAAAAGATAAAAATAGATTTTTATCGAAATGAACTAGTTTGAACTCAATTTAAAACCCGGGTTTTTATTTTTAAATAAATAAATTAGATTTAAAAAGGGGTTTTAAATAATCGGGATTTCTAATATATTTGATTGGATTTGAAATGGGTTTATCGTGAACGGTGTTTTAAATAACACTAGTTCTTTAACCCGAAAATAAATAGAATGTGATTTGGGTTTGTCGTGAACTGTGTTTTAAATAACACCTAGTTCTTTAACCCAGAAAAAGGAGTTTTAACGAATCTGCAATTAGATTGAAATGTGAATCTATAATCTAAATTATCAAATTTAGAAATGAGCGAGAATGGAGTATCGCCAGTTTTGCTCCAAAGCGATAGTTAAATCTTTAATTAGATTTGAACGTAAAATGGTAATTAATTTTACCGATAACATCATAGTATTAGATATGGAGTATTACCAGTTTTGCATCATGGATGAATAGGTTGGGATTGGGAAATAAAATAAATAATTACTTCGTTACGGTTCGCTAATCTCGACTAGTTTAGAAAAACCATAATTTGGTTCGAAACGACATCCAAAGGAAGATTACAGGATAAATTTTAAAGAATTTATCTTGGATAAAATTAATGGGAATCTTTCCCTAAGAATGTGGAATTTAGAAACTAGCTGTAGGTTGGCTAAGAAGAAGGGTTTCCTGGGTATTGATCTGATGTTGGTTTCGGCCTTCGGGGTTAATATTTGGGAAATTGTTCTCTTGCTAATTTGCGGTTAGTGACTGATGAATTGGAATGAGGCGTATGTTGTGTTTGTGTAACATTTGTTTTTAATATACACGGGTTGTTCGGAAAGGCCGGGTTTATACCCATTCTGAATAACCGATTCGACGATATGTCGAAGATGAAGACGGTGGTCGAAGACCGGAAGTCTTCACATCGCTTGGATAATTACTAACGATCCTGATTGGGCTGTACACCCAAGAGGATGGAAATAGTTGGTGGTCGTCCAGACGTACTTGGAGATGGATGGATATGCGAGGAAAGTGCCTCCGGTTTCGTTCAGACCCAGAACGGACTTGTAAATGGATTGTGTGTCTGACATTGGATTTTATTCTGTGTTAATTGATTTCTGTTAAATATATATCTGTTTGGCGGCGGAGAATTTATTCTTTTGCTTAACGCCCTTCTCTGAGACGTACGAGCTTAGAGGTTATATATCGATGGACATCAGTCGCATTGCATGAATTGCTTGTGTGGCACGCTGAGATGCAATGATCAAGGCTTTTGTTGAAAAGCAGAGTCTTGTGGTTGATGATCAAAGCACGGCCTTTGTGGCGTAGCTTTGTGTATAACGTGAATTCGCGAGCCTCACACCTCGGTATGAGTTAAAAACGGGATACGGGCCGTTGGGAGAACACGACGTTTCTTTCTAGCTTTGGTGGTGTCAGTGACTTACCAGCCCTGACATTTATATACTTTTCACCTTTGTGGTTGTTGGAATGAGGCGCCTCGATTATAGGTCTGTAAGGACCGGGAAACGTGTGTTCAGGCATAACTAATCCTCTAACGTAAGTGAGGACCGGCCCAACCGATCCAAGGATTGCCCAGAGTGTGTAGTCCTGAGGCATTTGCTAGAGTGTCTCGAACGCGGAGAGGAGCTTGCCCCTTGCCTCGACTCATGACGGAAATCCAATTTCCAATACGTGTATTGCGGATATATGGTACCCATGCCGTCTATGATTTATATTTTTGATTGAAATGTTTGACACTATACACTTATTATAGTATCAAATGATTTGTTTTAAACGTACCAAGCATGTTTGGCTATTATAAGGGAAAACCCTATCCTCCGGCTTGCGTTGCATTGTGTGATGGGACCTGGGTCTTATAATAGCTTCATTTTTCGAAAAAGCATTGCGTTGTTTATTGTTATGCACTAGTATTCTTGGGAGGAAACCCGTTCCGTGTTATACGGCGTGGTCCCTTGAATTACCCTCTTTTAAAGTAAAGCTTTAAATAACTGTTTTAGTTCTCACACCAGTCACATGACTGACCTGGAGTTTATTGTTTTAACCTAAACTCTGGGTGCCCCTATTTTCCGCATGGGCAGCTAGTAGTTTTGGTTTCGCAGATTTATATTCACAGGATCCTGGTTTACAGCTGGAATGATATCCGGAAAGCTCTGTATCCGTATATCACCTTCAGTTGTGCTTTTTATTATTTTTCCGCTGCTATGTAATTTATTGAAATCTCTGATATTTATTGAATGTAATTTATTCAATTATACTCTGTATATTCTTGTATCTGATGGAATTGTTGTAATAGCAATGAAATGTTCTTCTGTACGTGTTCCGATTTGTCTTGCTCTCAAACATTCAGGGGTTTCGAACGGTCTAGATCGGTTTAACGACTGATTCAGATCGAGCGAAATTCCTGGCCGTCACAAAAGTGGACATCTCCGAATAACTCTTGTGTTAAGGTACATTTACCCAATTTACATTTTCCATCTCGTTTCCTACTTTACTTTGTTTCCTTTTCGAGGACGAAAAATTCTTAAGTGGGGGAGATTGTAACGACCCAGAAAATCCGAACCAATTTAAAATTTTTATTTTAAATAATTTGGTGGGGAAATGTGGCAGAAATTAAAATTTTCATTTTTAAATAATACTAAAGCCAGTGAAAATAGTCAATTATCAAACGATCTCTGTTTTCAATAAGACCACATTTGTTGGAACTGGAATGTCGAATTATTACTAGGTTTCAATTTTTAGAATTTTCCGAGTTAGTATGTGAGCGTGGCGAAGGAAAATGTGTTTTGTCGGTTTCAGTCAAATTTAATCGACTGAAAAATAGTCATTTTTCAAATAGTCTCAGAATTCGACGAAATTAGTTTTGTTAGGACAGTATCATCATAACAAAGACAAATATATTTTTTCTGGATTTTTCTGAGTCCGTATGTAGCCCCGGTAAATTAAAATGTCCGTTTAAATTAAATATATAGTGATGTATATATTTAATTTAAAGAAAAACCTATCGAACCAGTTGATTTGGCTGATGGGACATATTCCATTATGTCCGGGTTAGGGGTATTTGGCTAGGGGCGACACTCGTTGGGTTTGAAACGGAGTTCGTATGAATGGATGAGCCTTATTGGAATTAAATGAATTAAATAAATAAAATTAAAATACCAATACGCGTATAAATACAGTTTCCACGTTAACCCTAATACGCATCTGTCATAGCCACCTTCTTCACAAACTCAATGGCCCTCACGCTCCCATCTTCCTCCATCGATTTCTCTTAATCCCCTTGATAATTTTCAAAACAAATCAGTCAAACGTTCAAGAGAAAAGCTCGATCTTCATTTCTATACGGATTTGATCGAGTATAGGGGTGTATCCATTGAGAACCGATCCCGGGAAGTGGGCTGTTTTGGACGGCCGCCCTGCCTTCCATTCACCACCGAACTGGTCCCCATCGCCAGAGTTGAGGCGCCTCTCCAAGCCCTCTGCCGTAGTCTGGTCCGATCATCAGCAGGTGTCCCGGTTCTCGAGCGATTTCGAACCCTAGGATCGACTGTATACTGAAACCCATCGGCCAAAGTTTGAACTGATAGTGGAAGAAGGCAGTATTTAATAAATAAATAAATTAATTTAAATATAATTAAATCTTTAAATGATCGTATCTTGTTTATACGTTGATGAAATTCGACGAAACAGGAAGCGTTGGACTCGTAAGACTGAGATCTACAATTCTAGACTGACAGGAGTGAATTTTGAGCAGATCGGATTTTGAGAACTTTTCGAATCTGAACTATTCAGGACACAGGAAAAACGAAGTGAGATTCTTAATTTTGAATAATTAAATAATTTAATTATATTTGTTATGTGAATCATTATATGTTATTATTTCTGATCTGTGATGTTGTGATTGTTGTATGGTTATTAATATCCGTTGTGATATCATGATATAACATGTCAGTTTAGATCTATAAATTCTAATGTAATCTCTATAAAGTTTTCATCTTTATTAGTTTTATTTTTATTTTATTTCTATTTTTATTTTTATTCCTCTATAGAAATGAAAAATTGAATCTTGTTTGTTTTACAAACAAAAATGAAATTTTGAATCTTTATTTTGTTTTACAAATTAAAATTAAAAATTGAATCTCTATTCTGATTTACCAAAGAAAGTTTAAATCTTTATTTTTGATTCACAATAATAAAACAAAAGTTGATCTTTATTTTGATTTGCAAAATAAAAACATAAGTTGAATTCTTATTTTGATAGGCAAAATAAAAACAAAAGTTGATCTTTATTTTGATTTGCAAAATAAAAACATAAGTTGAATTCTTATTTTGATTGGCAAAATAAAAACAAAAGTTTGGATTTTTATTTTGATTTGCAAAATAAACAAAAAGATTGAATCTTTATATTGTTTATGAATTATAAAATAAAGAAAGTTTAAATCTTTTAAATTTTAATTAAAAGACAAATTAAGATTAGATATTTTATTTTGTTTTACAATATAAAGTAAAGATTAGATATTTTATTTTTCTTTACAATATAAAGTAAAGATTAGATATTTTATTTGATTTACAAATAAAGATTAGATATTTTATTTGATTTACAAATAAAATAAAGATGAGACCTTTTATTGTGATTCATCAAATTTATACACCAAACCATATATTGTGTTATATGTGTGGATATTGAAATTACGACGTTGGGTAAATAGAAATGGTTAAACCAAAAACCATATTATTATATTTGCGGATATTGAAATTACGACATTGGGTAAATAGAAATGGTTAAACCAAAAACCATATTATTGTATTTGGGGATATTGAAATTATGATGTTGGGTAAATAGAAATGGTTAGACAAAAACCATTATTTTTGGTTTGTCATATTTTGACACCAAATTGACATGTGAGTTAGATAGGAAAATGTCCCCTATCAAGAAAAAATGTGCATTAAGGAAAGATAATTAGAAAATTTACATTTTTCTAATGTAATAAAGATAATTTACATTTTTCTAATGTAATAAAGGTAATTAAGATTTACATTTTTCTATGTAAAGATAAAGGATTTACATTTTTCTATGTGAAAACATAAGATTTACATTTTTCTATGTGAAGATGAAAGATTTACATTTTTCAATGTAAAGGTAAAGAACTTACATTTTTCAATGTAAAAGAAAAGGAGATAAAATATTTACATTTTATATAAACATAAAAAGTACATTTTTGTGTATTTAAAACGAATAGGATAAAAAGTACATTTTTGTGTATTTAAAACGAATAGGATAAAAAGTACATTTTTGTGTATTTAAAACGAATAGGATAAAAAGTACATTTTTGTGTGTTTAAAACGAATAGGATAAAAGGAACATTTTTATGTAATTAAAGAAAGAGAACATTTTTACCGTCATTTTTGTCGCATTAGAATTGGCGAACAAAAATATTATTTTTATTGAATATAAAAATATACAATGTTGAAACCGCCATTTTTGTCGCATTAGAATTGGCGAACAAAAATATTATTTTTATTGAATATAAAAATATACAATGTTGAATTCGTCATTTTTGTCGCATTAGAATTGGCGAACAAAAATATTGTTTTTTATAGAATAAAAAGAATGGATTTAATAGTCGGAATCCCCAAATGGTTCATATATATAAATATAAATATAAAATTTAACGAAACGAGAGCGGCAGTTCGCGTATCGACAATCGTAACTTCAAACGATTATACCGAAAGATCCGACCTTTAGATTTTCCCAAAACTGGAACCGTTAGGACCGCTTTGGGAAGAGCTTTCCAACGATATAAATTTCATCAAAATCCTACGGTTAGATTTTAAGATATGTGTAAATCAAAATTTGGTAAAAACAGCGCCAGGACCGCCCATTGACCCGAAACGTCGTTTATTTATTTCGAGCTATTTTCAAATAAATAAAAATAGCGATAAATAGTTATAAATATATATGAAATGTTTTAAATGATAATTATGCGACAATTATTTGAAAAGACCGAGTTTAACTCATTTCAAATAATTGCACGGCGATTAAATCAAAGATGTAAGAAGACGATGGTTGAAGACCGGCGATCATCGCATCGAATGGACGACGACTACTGATGCCTTCGACTGACTTGCTCCCAAGACGGGGTTGAAGCAGTAGTTGTCCAGACATATGTGTTGGTCGTGTGGATAAGCGAGTGCCTCTTTGGTGTCTCCGGTTCCGTTCAGACCCAGTACGGACTTGTGAATGGATGCGTGTCTGACGTTGGAGTTCATCCCATGTAATTAAATCGATTATATGTCTGATTAGTGGTGGAGAATCTATTCTTTGCTTAACACCCTGATATATAGTAATAGCTATCAATCGCATGGCGTGAATTGTCAATGTGGCACGCCAAGATGCAATGACCAAGGCTTTGTTGAAAAGCAGACCTTGTGGCTGATGATCAAAGCATAGCCTGTTTAGGCACAACTTTGTGTATAGCGTGACTTCGCGAGCCTCACACCCCGGTATGAGTAAAAAACGGGATATGGGCCGTAGGGAGTGCATATGTTTCTTTCTAGCTAGTAGTGGTGTTTGGGCTTTAATACGGCCCGACATTTTACTTATGTGGATTATGGATTTGAGGTACCTCGTTTTTTTTATATAGGCCGGAAGTTGTCATATTATAGGTCCAAAGGGGCAGGGAAACGTATGTTCAGGAATTGCCAATCCACTACCGTTAGGTGGGGACCGGCCCTACCGCTCCAAGGGTTACCCATAGGTGTGATCCTGAGGCATTTGCTAGAGTGTCTCGAATCGGAAGAGGACGATCCCTAGCCTCGATTTCATGGCAGAAAACCAATTTCCAATACGACATCACAGTCTTGATTGTAAACTTATATACGGCGACATAGTATATGGTACCTATGCCGTCTAGGATTGATACATTTATATTGAAGTATTTTAATACTGCTTAAACACTAATAATAATATTAAAATATTACTTTTCATGTATTAAGCATGTTTGATCATCATAAGGGAAAACTCTATCCTCATGTGTGCGTTGCATTGTGTGATAGGACTTGAGTCTTATGATGATTTCATTTTTTCAAAAGTCATTTCGCTGTTTTATATAAACTTTATAAAATTATGCACTGACAATCCGATGGAGTAAACCCGTTCCGCATTAGCGGCATGGTCCTGTGATTCGCCATACTGATAGTTAGTATAGGAAGATTTCTCATACCAGTCCCATGACTGACTCAATGTTTATTTCACTTTGCAAAGTCGGGTGCCCTCTTTTCACACGGGCAGCCAATTGATAGGTTCAGGTGATACATTCTGATTGGAGCTTGCTTGGAAGGAAGAAGAAGAAGACCTTTTCTCTAGATTTTACTTCTGCTTTGAGACATTTTATCTTCTGTAGCTTTGATGTATGTAATGGAGTTTGAGACTTGTTTCTTTTCCATTGAAACTTATTTCCCTTTTGTTGAGACTCTTTGTTTGGCTAAGTTGTATCCTGTACAGCGTACTCTGATGTATTGGATATTATGATGCTGATGACATTTATTTCTGCTGTAATGGTTTATGTGTTATGATAATTATCTGAGATCTATTTTTGTTGTAAATATGTTGTATTCCAAAATGATTATCCTTACTTTCAGTCTTCGGAGGTTTGGGGTTATCACATTCATGTGTTGAATGATTTTCGTGTTTGAAATAAATTGTTTTATAATAAAAATCCTATTTTTATCATCTGTATGAACTATATAAAATAGTAGTGTTTTGAAATAAATTGTTTTGCAACAAAAATCACATTTTTTACTATATATATACAAACTATAGAAAACCTTCATGTGTTGAATAGAAATTCATTCGTTGAATAGAAATTCATGTGTTGAATGGTATTCGTGTTTTGAAATAAATTGTTTTATAATAAAAATCATATTTTTATCATCTATAGTGACTATATAAAATAGTCGTGTTTTGAAATAAATTGTTTTACATTAAAAATCACATTTTTATTATATATATGAATTGTTAAAAATAGTGAAGTGTTGAAATAGAAGACAGTTGGATAAAAATATCATTTTTATCAAAGATATGAAAAGCATATGGTTTTGAAATCGAAGAATCGATTATATTAATATACATACATACATACATATATATATATATATATAATTAAAATAAATCGAATAACGAAGCCGCAGTTCGTATTTTGAAACCGTGATTTCAAATGATTAGTGCGGGAGATCCGACCATCGGATTTTCCCGAAACTGAAACCGTTGGGTTCGCTTTGGAAATATCTTTCCAACGACACCAACTTTGTAAAAATCCTACGGTTGCATTGTCTGGAATGTTTAATTCAAATCTGAAGAAAAACATCACTAGAATCGATTATATTTATATATATATATATATATAAATATAATTAAATTAAATTGAATAACGAAGCTGCAGTTCGTATTTTGAAATCGAAACTTCAAACGATTATACCGGGAGATCCGACCATCGGATTTTCTCGAACCGTTGGATTCGTTTTGAAAAGATCTTTCTAATGCTATAAATTTTGTGAAGATCCAACGTTTAGATTTTCAGATATGTGTAAATCAAATCTGAAGAAAAACAGCGCCACGGCCGCGTTACGGCCCAAAGCGTCGTTTGAATAAATTGGCTATTTTAAAATAAATAAAAATAGCAATAAATCGTTATAAAATATTATAAACGATATTGATGTGAAATTTAGAAACTAACTGAAGGTTGGCTAAGTCGAATGGTTTCCTGGGTTTTGATCTGATGTTGGTTTCGGCCTTCGGGGTTAATATTTGGGAAATCGTTCTCTTACTGATTTACGGTTAGTGACTAATGAACTGGAATATGGCGTATGTGTGTTTGTGTTGCACTTGTTCATTATATACGTGAGTTGCTCAGAAAGACCGGGTTTATCCCATTTTGAATAACTAAATCGACGATAAGAAATCGAAAATGAAGACGGCGGTTGAAGACCAGAAATCTTCACCTCGTTTGGATGGTAACTGATGTCCTGATTGGGAGGCATCCCGAAATATGGATAATGAGTGGTGATCGTCCAGACGTACGTGGAGATCGATGGGTTTGCGAGGTATACAGTACCTCCAGTTTCGTTCAGACCCAGAACGTACTTGTAAATGGACTGTGTGTCTGACATTGGAATTCATTCTATGTGATTGATAGCCATCAGTTGCACGGTGTGAATTGCCTGTGTGGCATGGTAAGATGCATTGATCAGGGCTTCTGTTGAAAAGAAAAGTCTTGTGATTGATGATCAAAGCACCACCTGTGTGGCGTAGCTTTGTGTATAACGTTAATTCGCGAGCCTCACACACCGGTATGAACCAGAAATGGGAGAGGACATCAGGGAGGGCCTGCGTTTCTTTCTAGCTAGAGGTGGTGTCGGTGTTTAAACTGGCTGACATTTATATTATTCTCACCTATGTGGTTGTTGCTGTTGTGAGGCGCCTCGGATATGTCGGTGACTATATGAAGCCAAAGGAGCCATTCGTTGGCTCATTTACGCCCCAAAGGGCGGGGGAACGCAGTGTTCAGGCATAATAATCCACATCGGTGGACCTGCCCTGACGATCCAAGGCTTGCCTGCGCGCTTGCCTGAGGGGCGGGCTAGAGCGTCTCGAATTCGGTAAGGACGATCCGTTGCCTCTGTTCATGATGGAAATCCAATTTCCAAATACGTGACTTTGCGGTTTTGATTGTACATACATATATATATATATATATATATATATATATATATATATATATATATATATGGCAACATGATATATGGTACCCATGCCGTCTATGATTGATAGTTATGATTGAAATTGTTTTTGAAACTTATAGACACTAGTAATAATATCAAATGCTTTTGTTTTATTCGTATCAAGCATATTTTGGCCATTATAAGGTAAAACTCTATCCTCTGGTTTGCGTTGCATTGTGTGATGGGAACTGAGTCTTATAATGGCTTCATTTTTATAAAAAGCTTTGCGATGTTTAAAAGAATTATTTGTTTTAAAGCACTGGAAATCCAATGGAGTAAACCCGTTCCGCGAAAGTGGCGTGGTCCTGTGATTAGCCATATTATAAATGTGTTAAGTGGATTTCTCATACCAGTCCCACAACTGACTCGTAGTTTGTTTCACTTGCAAACTCGGGTGCCCCTTTTCTACACGGGCAGCCTTATATTCAGGTTTTATGTGGCTCTTTCTGGATAGCTGGAGCTGAAGATTTCATATAGATGATAAAAATATACCAGCCCTTGTTGCCAGTCCTGAGTAGGCTGGGTACGCATGATAGAGTGTTCTCGCTTCGCGGTTTGGTGGCGAACGGGAGACTCTTACCCCTACATGTCCCTTTTGAGGGTTGGTTCGGCAGTGCCGGGAGACTCGAGTGGGTCGCCGTAAAACAAGGGTACTGGGGTACCATTGTGAGCCACGGTAGGTATTACCTGCTGTACTGGAGGATGAAGGGATGGTTGCAAATAGGGGTGAGCAATATTCGGTTGGAACCAAATTAACCAACCGAATCGGTTTATTTCGGTCAGTTCAGTTCGGTTTTGACACTAAATCGGTTTGAATTCGGTTTGTAAAATATATTTTTTTGGTTTTTGGTTTAACCGAATTAACCGAACTTTTATCATATTATCTAATTTAATGATATTGTAGCAGTTTAAATAATTGAATTGGTAATAAAATACAATTTTTTTTGCTAAAGGTTAGTAAAATTTTACTGTAAACATAAAATTTAGTGAATAAAATCCCTCTAATCATAAATTTAAGTTTTAATTTGAGTGAATTAATCATTTGAATAATAACATATCCTTTAAGTTCAGTTAAATCGGTTACCGACCGAATTAACTGAAATTATTTTGGTTCGGTTTTGAAAATTTTCGGTTCTAAATCGGTTTGAAACTTTTTACTTCCAAACCAACCGAACCGACTGAACGCTCACCCCTAGTTGCAAAGCCTACCGGATTTCGCGGTAACGTCACAACGTGGTATCAGTGCTTTGGTTTACAAAGCTAGAGAACAAGACACATTAGAACCAAACGAAAGAATTCATCAGAATTGGATTAGTAATATCCAACGAGAGTGACTCGTTAGAGATGGGATCGGTAGTATCCTAGAACGAGTGTGAAGAGTATATTTTTGAAATGAAAACGAATTTTTGTTTTGAAAATTTAAATCAGTTATACGTATTTGATTATTTATTTTTATTGATTTGGACAATCAAATATATAGAGATTTTTGTATACGCCTGATCCACGTGTATTGAAGCCTCAAATATATTCGATAGACATAGAATCACACTCTAGTCGCTCGGACATGATTCTAATGATTGACGCATCATCATTAGAATTTATTTTCGTTTTTCGAAAGTGAGATTTCTATATATTTCCAATTGACTTGTGTGAGGACCAAAATTAGTTAGGGTCTATTGTTATGATTTGGCATCAAAAATGTAAATTTTGACTATATATCAAAGTTATGAATTTGAAATGATAATTCACTAATTGATTGATGGTTGTGTTGTTTGATTATTGGTTGATTAATTAAAATTTGAACCTTTAGCCAAATTAATCAAATAGTCAGTTGTATTGAAAATTAATCGCATTTGCTTGCATATACATGTACTTACACTAAAAAGCTCATAGCAAGGAGGCTAGAGCAGAAGAATAAAATTGTTTGCCCGACAAATAGGTACATGTTTACCATAATTTACTGTTTTGTTTGGGTGATGATGATTTTATGAGCCGATTGGCTAGCCGCTTGGCTTTTTCTTTTTCTTCTGGATTGAAGAAGGCCATGGGAGGCTATATGAAATATCCCGAAGTCCCCGGCGCAGGGGAGGTTATGGCAAAAAAATTCGAAAATTTAGGGTGTTAGCCAAATTTTTGAAAAATTTGAAAAGTTCATAGAAACTGAAAAGTTGAAGAACTTAAGTCGTAATGAAAAAAATGGAAGTTGAGTTGATTTGTGAAACAACTTTCGGCTTCGTTCTTTTTCGGGGACGAAAAGTTTTAAGTGGGGGAGATTGTGATAACCAGGAAATCCGAGCCAATTTAAAAAATTTATTTTGGCAATTTTGATGAATTTTGAATATTTGAAATGAATATTTTAAATAAAAACGACGAGAAATTTATTTTGAATGGAATTCGAACGAATATATTTATTTGAATCATCGTTAGAATATAAATATTTATTTTAAATTATAAAAGGAATTGAAAATGGCGCGGTAGTTCGATAATTCAATTTCAAATTTCAAATGAATGTACAGGATTCAAAATAAACCGGATTTTAGTGAAACCAAAAATATTTGAAAGAGAAATATTTGAATTGAATATTTGAAAAAGAAATATTTGAAATAGAATATTTGAAAATAGACTGTAAGAACCCGTGACTTCCCCGGTAAGGAAAGAGCGGATACTTCGAGAACAACACACAAAGAATGCAGACATAAGAACATTTCATTGTTAATTACAACAATTCCATCAGAATACAAGAATATGCAGAGTATAAATAAAAATTACACATTTACCAAATATCAGAGATTACAATAAATTACATAGCAGTGGAAAATAGTACGATACACAACTGAGGGAGATATACGGATACAGAGCTTTCCGAATATCATTCCAGCTGTAAATCAGGATCCTGTGAATATAAATCTGCAAAACCAAAACTACTAGCTGCCCGTGTCAAAATAAGGGCACCCAGAGTTTAGGTTAAAACAATAAACTCCAGATCAGTCATGTGACTGGTGTAAGAACTAAAACAATTATTAATCTTTATTTTAAAGTTGGGTAAATCAAGGGACCATGCCGTATAACACGGAACGGGTTTCCTCCCAAGAATACCAGTGCATAAAACAACAGCGCAATGCTAAATAAAGAACAATGCAGCTATTATAAGACCCAGGTCCCATCACACAATGCAGCGCAAGTCGGAGGATAGGGTTTTACCTTATAATAGCCAAAGAATGCTTGATACGCTAAAAAACAAATTATTTTATACTATAATAAGTGTATAGTGTCAAAAAATTTCAATCATAGGCGGCATAGCATCCCATGCTACTATGTCGCCAATACTAGGTTCTACAAATAAAACCGCAAAATCACGTATTGGAAGCTAGATTTCCATCTGTGAACCGAGGCAAAAGATAGTTCTCTTCCGATTCGAGACTCTCTAGCCCGAGCCTCAGGATCAGAATGCATCAACCCTTGGATCCTCAGGGCCAGTCCACCGATGTGGATTAAACTTTAACCCTGAACATGCGTTTCCCCGCCCTATGGGGCGTAAATGAGCCAACGAATGACTCCATCGGCTTCACATAGTCACCGATCTATCCGAGGCACCTCGCAACCGTAACAACCACATAAGTCAAACTCGTCAGGGCGTGTAAAACCACTGACGCCACTTCTAGCTAGAAAGAAACGCATACACTCCCTGATGTCCTCTCCCGTTTTTGGTTCACACCGGGGTGTGAGGCTCGCGAATCAACGCTACGCTAAGCTATGCCACACAAGCGGTGCTTTGATCATCAGCCACAAGACTTTGTTTTTTAACAGAAGCCTTGATCAATTGCCACTTAGGTATGCCATACAGGCAATTCACTCCATGCGATGGATATCCATCAATATATAACCCCTGAGCTCGTACATCTCAGAGAAGGGCATTAAGCAAGAGAATAAATTCTCCGCCGCCAAAAAGACATATATTTAACAGATATCAATCACACAGACTGAAATCCAATGTCAGACTCACAGTCCATTTACAAGTTTGTTCTGGGTCTGAACGAAACCGGAGGCACCTAGTACCCCGCATATCCATCGATCTTCAAGTACGTATGGACGACCACTAACTGATTCCCTCCTCTTGGGTGTACGGCCCAATCAAGATCATCAGTAATTATCCAAACGACGTGAAGACCTCCGGTCCTCAACCATCGTCTTCATCTTCGACTAATCGTCGAATCAGTTATTCAGAATGGGATAAAACCGGTCTTTCTGAATAACTCGCGTATATAATAAACAAGTGTTACACAAACACAACATACGCCTCATTCCAATTCATCAGTCGCTAACCGTAAATTAGTAAGAGAACAATTCCCCAAATATTAACCCCGAAGGCCGAAACCAACATCAGATCAATACACAGGAAACCATTCTTCTTAACTAACCTACAGTTAGTTTCTAAATTTCACATTCTTAGGGAAAGGTTCCCATTAATTTTGTCAAAGATAAATTCTTTAAATTTATTCTTTAATCTTCCTTTGAATATCAATTCAAACAAAATTATGGTTTATCCGAACTAGCCGGGATTAACGAACCTTGCCGAAGTAATCATTTGTTTTAATCTCCCAATCCCAACCTATTCATCCCATGAAGTAAAGCTGGTTATACTTCATATCTAACACCACAGTGTTATCGGTAAATTCAATTACCATTTCATGTTCAAATCTAATTAAAGATTTAACTATCACCTGGAGCAAACTGGTGATACTCCATTCTCGCTCTTTTCAATCTAATTAAAGATTCATTAAAACACCACTTAGTTTTAATCTGTGACTGGGTTAAAGAATCAGTGTCATTTAAAACACGGTTCACGATAAACCCCAAAATCACATCACATTTCAATTAGTCCCTAACCGTAAATTAGAAAGTGAGCAATTCCCTAAGTATTAACCCCGAAGGCCGAAACCAACATCAGATCAATACCCCAGAAACCATTCAACTTAACTAACCTCTAGATAGTTTCTGATTTTCTTAACTCCTTTGGGTCTAAGAACAATATTATTGAAGATATCGTTCATGACAACCCAAAATCACATTCCATTAATTATCGGGTTAAAGAACAAGTGTAATTTAAAACACTTTTCACGATAAACCCAAAAATCAGTACCAATTCAATTCCAATTAAATATTATTTAACTGGTACACTTCATTAAATCTAAATAAAAAGATTTAATCTTTTTCTCAACTGGGTTTAAGAACAATGTTAATGAAGACACCATTCACAACAAACCCAAATCACATTTGATATTAAATACAAGGCTCTGAATAGAAAATATATCGGCTTATATTCAATATCAAATTCTACGACCAACAAATATCGTATTGGAAAAAACGATATATATATATATATATACATATATATCTTTCAAATTTCCATAACAGTATCTGTATAATCACGAAATCCAACATCGAAATATTCCAAAGACAATTTTGATTCAAATGCATTCCAATTCAATCATTGGAAATTCTGGTTACTTTTAAAACCCTTTTCAAATCCAATTTATTTATTTAAAAATAAATAGAATTATAATTCTAGTTCAAAACTAGTTCATTTCGAAAAAAATCTATTTTTATCTTTTCAAATATGGAGTTTTTATCCCGATTCTTCCTAAAACATTTCTTATGATTTTACACAAATTATTACTATTTTTAATAATTTTATCAAGCCCCGTACAGTCGATTTTTATCAACGGCCATCGAACTGCACTTACAACGACCTTTTCCAAATTTGATTTGGACATAATTCCAAATCCAACCGTTAGATTTCAAATCTCTAATATTCGTTAGAAAGCTCTTTTCGATACGAACCCAACGGTTCCGGTTTTAGGAGAATCCGATGGTTGGATCTCCCGTAATATCCATTCGAAGTCAATGGCCGAAATTCGTGAACTACCCCGGCGCGGTGCGTTCTATTCAGGCCATTATATATATAATATTATATATATTTCGTTGATTTCCTTTTAAAACGTATTTTACAAATTATTTTAAATTCGTTTTCAAAATGATTTCAACTTCATTTCTAATTCAAATCAATTTTTAATTCAATTTCAGTTCGTTTTCAATTCAATTCAATTTGAATTCGAATTGAAATCAAATATTTTGAAATGAATTCGAATTGAAATTGAATAGAATTGAATTCGAAATGAAATTGAATAGAATTGAATTCGAATTGAAATTGAATAGAAATGAATTCGAATTGAAATAATTAAATTGTTGGCGGAGAATATTCTATTTCATTGTTTGCCAGATGTCTCTCTTTATATGACCAGCCTGATGACATAGAATGGTAATACCTTGCCGACCATTCTGATATATCATGGCAATGAAGATTGATATTGGTCTCGTTCGTCGTAATGGTAATTTGATTTATCACCTTGCCGACCATTTTGATATATCATGGCGATGAAGATTGATATTGGTCTTGTTCGTCGTAATGGTAATTTGATTTATCACCTTGCCGACCATTCTGATATATCATGGCGATGAAGATTGATATTGGTCCCATTCATCGTAATGGTAATTTGATTTATCACCTTGCTGACCATTCTGATATATCATGGCGATGAAGATTGATATTGGTCTTGTTCGTCAAAATGGTAATTGAATTTACCGATAACACTGTGGTGTTAAATATGAAGTATAACCAGTTTTACTTCATGGGAGCTGTAACGACACGGATTTCGACCGGGCCTAATCGATCGCTAAACCGACCAAGACCGTTCAAATCCCGCATACGCTAACTCTGGGTATACAACACATCAGAACAAATAACAGAAGACTTCTATAAACATCATAATAACTTTACATCAGAGTACAGAATATCAGAGTATATTGAAATATAATCAATATACCGGAAGATGATTTTACAATAAATGTAATACAATGCACAACGGAAATAAATAAATAACACAGCGGAAGACTAACGATGCTCTGGATGCAGCTTTAAGCTTCAATCCAGATTCCTGCTCACATATCTGCAACATAAACTACTCGACTGCCCGTGTGGAAAATAGGGGCACCCGAGTTTGCAAGGGAAAAGTAAACTACAGGTCAGTCATGGGACTGGTGTGAGAAACTTTAAACAGTTATAATTAACTTATTTAATAATATGGCATATCACAGGACCATGCCGCTAACGCGGAACGGGTTTACCCCCATGAATGCCAGTGTATAAACAACAATCAATATTGATATTTGGATCTATTATGCATCAATCAACATGCAATATCCCAATCTACCCACTTAGATTAATCACTACACTTAGATTTTCCAAATCCAATTCAATTTACAGAAATTATTCCTTTGGATTTTATTCCCGATTTCTTATTTCAAATCATTTGAAATACCTATCTAACTTTCTATATCAAAGTAGATTTCACTTCGGGATCTCAAATCAAATCGTCTGGAAATATGAATTCCAAAACATAACAGTGCATACAAACAAGTATGCAACGAAATATTGTGCTCCCCATCGACAAGGCAAAGGGTACGCACCTCGCAACTCGATATATAAATGTGCACCTACCCCCACATAGGAGCAGGCTACACCGACGATGCACCTCCCACACATGGAGAGCATACACCGCCCTCTCACCCATACTTTTAGTCTCAGGGTTAAGCGACTCTTTAGCCATATACTAAATCATTTCATATTCCGAAGAAGGGAAAATCATTTCACAACATAATAATCACAAGTATTTTCAAAATACAGTACTTCACATCAGTAATTCACACATATGATCAGTCACTATTAATCACATAACCTTTGAGCTCGTACGTCTCAAAGGAAGGGTGTTAAGCAAGAGAATAAATTCTCCGCCACCAAACAGATACATCATTAATAGTAACTAATCGAATATGTGATGAACTACAATGTAAAACCATAATACATTTCCAAATCATTTCGAAATCATCGGGTTTTAGGCCTCGAAATCCTTTCTGTTTTATAAAACATTTTTATAAAACATTCCCTGTCTAAAATCGGGAATACATTTCTTTTCACTTAAGGAAAACATCATTTTAAAATCATTCATTAAACTTGAAATGAACTCAACATCGCTAAACACCTTATCGTCAAATCGTGAAGTGTTTCACAAGGTGTAAACACATAGATATTTCTACCCAACCTAATGCTAAATGTAAAAACATATTTTGCTCATAAACTGGTCGAGCACAATCCAAACAATCAATCAATCCAATTTGAAATTAAATATAAGGTTTTGAATAGAGATAGTATTGACTTATATTCAACATTAAATCCTGAAACCAACAGATATCATATTGGGAATAATGATATCGATATCTTCCAAATTCCCATCACAATATCTGCATAATCACGGAATCCAATATCGAAAATATCCAAAGATAATTTCAATTCAAATCCAATCCAACTTATTTATTTATAATCATTGGATTTTTTCTAGTTAATAACTAGTTCATTTCGATAGAAATATATTTTTATCTTTTCAAATATGGAATTTTTCATCCCAATTCTTTCTAAATCATTTATTATGATTTTACACAAATTATTGATATTTTTAATAATTTTATCAAGGCCCGTACAGTCGATTTCCATCAAAGGCCATCGAACTGCACTTACAGCGACCTTTTCCAAATTTGATTTGGACATAATTCCAAATCCAACCGTTAGATTTCAAATTTCTCATATTCGTTAGAAAGCTCTTTTCGTTACGAACCCAACGGTTCTGGTTTCAGGAGAATCCGACGGTCGGATCTCCCGTAATGTCCATTTGAAGTCAATGGTCGAAATTCACGAACTGCCGCAGCGTGGCGCGTTCTATTCAGGCCATTATATTATATATATAATATACATAATATATATTTCGTTGATTTCTATTTAAAATGAATTTTATAAATCGTTTTAAATTCGTTTCAAAAACAATTTCAACTTCCATTTGAAATTCAAATCAAAATTGAATTTTTCCTTATAAATTCATTTTAAATTCATTTCAATTCAATTCAAATTTCAAATTCATTTCAATTCGAATTCATTTTCTATTCAATTCAATTCGAATTCATTTTCTATTCAATTCGAATTCATTTTCTATTCAATATCAAAATCGAATATTTCATATACATGACAATTTTATACAGTGTATATCTATATATATGTTAAAAATTATATTTTTAACAATCAAATCATTTTCACATTTCATATATATATCGTTTTCATTTCATATATACATCGTTTTCACATTTCATATATATATGGTTTTCATTTCATATATACATCGTTTTCACATTTCATATATATATGGTTTTCATTTCTTATATACATCGTTTTCACATTTCATATATATATATATATATATATATATATATATATATATATATATATATATATATATATATGGTTTTCATCTCATATATACATCGTTTTCACATTTCATATATACATCGTTTTCATTTCATATATATATATATATTATTTCCACCTTTCATATATATAATATTTTCACTTTTCAATATATACGATATTTTCACTTTCAATATATATACGATATTTTCACTTTCAATATATATATATGATATTTTCACTTTCAATATATATATATATATATATGATATTTTCACTTTCAATATATATATATATATATTTATGACAAGTGCTAAAAGCACCCGGCTATATTCTTTCGGCCACCATTCGGCTGTTAATACTGCAACAAAGAAGCTGGGTGCTGGAAGAAGGAAGCCGGGTGCTTTTATCATCACTCATATTTATTTATTTATTTCATTTCACATCACGATCAATTTATTTCATTTCACATCACGATCAATTTTCACACAGAATACAACCAAACAAACAAGTCGTCCATGGTCTGTGGACGACGGGGAACAGTTCATATATGCAGTTATGAAATAAATAACTGTACAGAAAATTTAAAGAGAGAGAATTCTCACCTTCGTTCTCCACTCCATCAATTATAATTTCTGAATTTCCATTCTGTTCTGATTTTGAATTTAAATTCACTTCAAATTCTGATTTGCTTCTTTTTGATTCTAGTCAGTTCTGTGTTATAGCTCTCGTGAAGATGATTCCAATGCGACCAGATTTACTGAATTCTGTTCACATTTACATAAGTTATTGAATTTTAAACTTTAACAATTTAAACTTATAATTAACTAATAATTAATTAATTTTAATCCTAATTACCTTACCACTAATCCACGTTTACCCTTAATTATCTCCCCCATTCACAAATGCTTCAGGAAGACCGAACCTCGCTCGAACAAAACACAGCTTCCCCTGTTCACAATCGCACACACCTCAACACACTCCGACATTGATCCACCCATGCCATTTGCTGCGCCGCCTCTCCCTCTCTCAGCGCCTACTGTAGCTTCGAATTCGAAGCATATCCCGTTGTGTTCGGAATAGAAGTATTTAGCTAGGGGCGACAGTCGTTGGGTATGACTTAGAGTTTGTATGCAAAAATCTCATTTTTCGAATTAAATAATATCTAAATATAAATATAAACCCAAAGTCAAAGGTCTTCTTTGGTCAATCATTAAACATGCCGCTGCTACTTCGAAACAAGCGATCCAAATCGCTCAGAACTTCCTCCCCTTCGATCTGCTTATACGTTTAATGATTCTGAAAATTCCAAACACAAAAACGAAGAGTCAGGGGAGATCTTTAAGGTGTACGGTGGAGATGGGTTCTAGTTCATTGTGCTGCTCGAATTTTGGCTAGGAAGCTGACGGTTTTGGGTCCATTTTCTGGTGAGATGGATGCAAAACAAGGGACAGGGGGACCAGTGTGAGCCACGGTAGGTTTTACCTGCTGTACTGGAGGATGAAGAGATGGTTGCAAAGCCTATCGGATTTCACGGTATCATCACAGTTGGTATCAGAGCTTTGGTTAAGCTTAGTTCTGGAATATAACATATTAACGTCAGAAATAAAACCAGTAGTGTTCTAGGACGGGTAGCTCATTACAGATAGGATCAGTAATATCCTAGTATGAGTATAGCAGAATGAAATACACCCTGATAGACACATTTACATTCAAGTATTTGTATCTATGTTTTAAAATACCTTTTCTGTTGACCTGACACTTTGTCTGCTAATTGCAGTTGCTCTAGAAAATGAGTGCCAGAAATAGAAGAAGTAATATTGACCCAGATATAAAAGCTCTATTTATGAAATATAGAAATCTGGGTGGAAAACCGTTCTCGGGCGAAGAATCTATTGTGAAAAAACAAGCTTGGGTTCGTTCTGCTGAGAATATCTTTGATGAGGTCGGGAATATTCTCTGTAACTTCAGGGATATTTTCTATTTGAGCAGGAGAAACATCTAAAGCTGACCAAAAGTCTTTTCTATTTGAATTCGGGCCTTCACATGGTATGGTTATATAATTCCCTGATTTAATCTATAAATTGTTTTGAAATAAATATAATTCAACGGTGGTAGGGCGTTTGATGTTAAGAAACGATTACTCGCCGCTCAAAACCGACAGAAGAGCTATGCTGATAAGAGAAGAAGAGGTATATCGTTTGCTGTTGGCGACTATGTATATTTGGAAGTATTGCCGATGAGGGGAGTTATCCGGTTCGGTAAAACAGGGAAATTGGCACCCAAATTCATTGGTCTGTTTCCTATTCTTGAACGGATCAGAACTCTCGCTTATAGGGTTAAATTGCCAGATTGGTTACCTGGAGTGCATGATGTATTTCACATATCTCAACTTCGAATGCATGTTCATGACCCAGACTTGGTTGTGGAAGAGGCCACACAGCAAGATATTGAAATTACTCCAGAACTAGCTGTGAGAAGAGAGCCGCTCAAGATTATAGGCAAAGAAAACCAAAGAGCTGAGGAGCAAGAAGGTTCACTTAGTCAAAGTGCAATGGAGTGGAGATCCGCGAGATTGTACTTGGGAAACTGAGGAGAGCATTCAGAAAGCCTATCCAAGGTGTCGAGTAGATATCTTTGATTGACTCCGGTGCAAGGTACATTTAGCCTATTTTGAAATTTCCATTTAGTTCTCAACTCTGTTGTTATTTTCTTTCCATGGATGTGCACTTTTAATTCTATAGTCTGAATGATTTTAAAAGAGTATAGGAATTGATTAGTATATTTTTGAAAATTTAAAAACAAATTGATTGTTGTTTGTGTTGTGTGATAGTAGATTTGATTAATTAAAATATTAAAACGATAGTTAATTTAATCAATAAGAGGATGAATGGTAGAATTTATTCGATTAAATCACACATTGAACTGATTTAAAAATAGATAGAAATATATACATGTGCATCATATATGTTTGAACAGGTAAATGGATAGCTGTTGAGTAATGAAATTATTTGTTTGCCCGACAAATAGGTAAACCTTAATGAGTTGGATGCAGAATATTATTATATCAACTCCTGTGAATGCCATTCGATGCAGAGTGCTGGTTATTCTGTGTGTAATGATAAACGCCGCCATAGGATAGTAACAATTAATTTTTTTGTTGATATCATGGGGAACCTTAAGATCACAGTATACATTGATACTCACTTAAGTAAACCCCACGCCGTGTGTCTACCCCGCTTTTGTTTAGTCGTCGCACACGGATGCGTAACGTCCTAGCCCCCTAAGTGGTTCACAGTGGGTTTCAAACCTGCCCGCACACAGTGCTTAGATCCCCATCTCCCAACTCCTGAACCACCCGAGCTACGAACGGCGGGTTAGTAATAATTAATTTTGAAATACACTACATGGCATACTTCTTGAAGATAGGCATACTTCATTATATACCACATAAGCATTTGGAGCTTGTGTGACGAGGTTGAAGATTTACCATATGAGCAAGAGGCTTGTATGGCGATGACTATATATTAAAGGTTGAATTGATGACTGATATGGACCATATAAATTGTTTTATAATAAAAATCATATTTTTATCATCTATATTGACTATATAAAATAGTCGTGTTTTGAAATAAATTGTTTTACATTAAAAATCACATTATTATTATATATATATGAATTGTTAAAAATAATGAAGTGTTGAAATAGAAGACAGTTGGATAAAAATATCATTTTTATCAGAGATATGAAAAGCATATAGTTTTTAAATAAAAGAATCGATTATATTGATATACATATATATATATATATAATTAAAATAAATCGAATAACGAAGCTGCAGTTCGTATTTTGAAACCGTGATTTCGAACGATTAGTGCGGGAGATCCGATCATCGGATTTTTCCCGAAACCGAAACCGTTGGGTTCGCTTTGGAAATATCTTTCCAATGACACCAACTTTGTAAAAATCCAACGGTTGGATTGTCTGGAATGTTTAATTCAAATCTGAAGAAAAACAGTGTCAGAATCGATTATATTTTTATATACATATAAATATAATTTAATTAAATCGAATAACGACGCTGCAGTTCGTATTTTGAAATCGAAACTTCAAACGATTATACCGGGAGATCCGACCGTCGGATTTTCCTGAAACTGGAACTGTTGGATTTATTTTGAAAAGATCTTTCTAATGATATAAATTTTGTGAAGATCCAACGGTTAGATTTTCAGATATGTGTAAATCAAATTTGAAGAAAAACAGCGCCACGGCGGCGTTATGGCCCGAAGCGTCCTTTGAATAAATTGGCTATTTTAAAATAAATAAAAATAGCAATAAATTGTTACAAAACATTATAAATGATATGGATGTGAAATTTAGAAACTAATTGAAGGTTGGCTAAGTCGAATGGTTTCCGGGGTTTTGATCTGATGTTGGTTTCGGCCTTCGGGGTTAATATTTGGGAAATCGTTCTCTTACTGATTTACGGTTAGTGACTAGTGAATTGGAATATGGCGTATGTGTGTCTGTGTTGCACTTGTTCATTATATATGCGAGTTGCTCAGAAAGACCGGTTTTATCCCATTTTGAATAACTAAATCGATGATAAGAAATCGAAGATGAAGACAGTGGTTGAATACCGGAAATCTTCACCTTGTTTAGATGGTAACTGATGTCCTGATTGGGAGGCATCCCGAAATATGGATAATGAGTGGTGATCATCCAGACGTACGTGGAGATCGATGGGTTTGCGAGGTATATAGTGCCTCCGGTTTCGTTCAGACCCAGAACGGACTTGTAAATGGACTGTGTATCTAACATTGGAATTCATTATGTGTGACTGATAGCCATCAGTTGCACGATGTGAATTGCCTGTGTGGCATGCTAAGATGCAGTGATCAGGGCTTCTGTTGAAAAGCAAAGTGTTGTGATTGATGATCAAAGCACCACCTATGTGGCGTAGCTTTGTGTATAACGTGAATTCGCGAGCCTCACATCCCTGTATAAACCAGAAAAGGGAGAGGGCATCAGAGAGGTCCTGCGTTTCTTTCTAGCTAGAGGTGCCCGTGTAGAAAAAGGGGCTCCCGAGTTTGAAAGTGAAACAAACTACGAGTCAGTCATGGGACTGGTATGAGAAATCTACTTAACACATTTACAATACGGCTAATCACAGGACCACGCCACTTTCGTGGAACGGGTTTACTCCATTGGATTGCCAGTGCTTTAAAACAAACAATTCTTTTAAACATCACAATGCTTTTTATAAAAATGAAGCCATTATAAGACTCAGTTCCCATCACACAATGCAACGCAAAGCGGAGGATAGAGTTTTACCTTATAGCGGCCAAAATATGCTTGATACGAGTAAAACAAGAGCATTTGATATTATTACTAGTGTTTATATGTTTCAAAAACAATTTCAAATCATAAGTATCAATCATAGACGGCATTAATGCCCCATACCACTATGTCGCCATATATAGGTATACAATCAAAACTGCAAAGTCACGTATTTGGAAATTGAATTTCTGTCATGAACCGAGGCAAGGGATCGTCCTCACCGAATTCGAGACTCTCTAGCCCGCCCCTCAGGCAAGTACTCAGTCAAGCCTTTGGATCGTCAGGGCCGGTCCACCGATGTGGGTTAAAATTTCTGAACACTGTGTTTCCCCGCCCTTTAGGGCGTGAGTAAGCCAACGAATGACTACTCCATCGGTCCCAGATCGACTGATATATCCGAGGCGCCTCGCAACAGCAACAACCACATAGGTGAAATTATATAAATGTCAGCCAGTTCAAGCACCGACACCACCTCTAGCTAGAAGGAAACACATGCCCTCCTTGAGGTCCTTCTCCCATTTCTGGTTCAAACCAGGGTGTGAGGCTCGCGAATTCACGTTATACACAAAGCTACGCCACACAAGCGGTGCTTTGATCATCAACCGCAAGACTTTTCTTTTCAACAGAAGCCCTGATCACTGCATCTTAGCATGCCACACAGGCAATTCACACCTTGTAACTGATGGTTATCAATCACACTGAATGAATTCCAATGTCAGACACACACTCCATTTACAAGTCCGTTCTGGGTCTGAACGAAACTGGAGGCACTATATACCTCGCATATCCATTGATTTCCACGTACGTCTAGACGATCACCACTCATTATCCATATTTCGGGATGCCTCCCAATCAGGACATCAGTTACCATCCAAACGAGGCGAAGATTTCCAGTCTTCAACCACCGTCTTCATTTTCGATTTCTTAACGTCGATTTAGTTATTCAGAATGGGATAAACCCGGTCTTTCTGAGCAACTCGCGTATATAATAAACAAGTGCTACACAAACACACATACGCCTTCTTTCAATTCATTAGTCACTAACCGTAAATTAGTAAGAGGACGATTTCCCAAATATTAACCCCGAAGGCCGAAACCAATATCAGATCAAAACCCAGGAAATCATTCGACTTAGCTAACCTTCAGTTAATTTCTAAATTTATCATTCCATATCGTTTATAATATTTTATAATGATTTATCGCTATTTTTATTTATTTTAAAATAGCCAATTTATTCAAACGACGCTTCAGGACATAACGCGACCGTGGCGCTGTTTTTCTTCTGATTTGATTTACACATATATGAAAATATAACCGTTGGATCTTCACAAAATTTACATCATTAGAAAGATCTTTTCAAAACGAATCCAACGGTTCCTGTTTTGGGAAAATAAGATGGTCGGATCTCCCGGTACAATCATTTGAAGTTTCGATTTCAAAATACGAACTGCAGCATCGTTATTCCATTTAATTTAATTATATTTATATATATATATATATAAATATAATCGATTCTGGCACTGTTTATCACCTGGATTATATGGTAATTGATTTGTATTATATGGTTTGAGGCCAAAACAATTTGTAGTAACATGGTATGGTATTCTTGTTTTGAAATAAATTGTTTTATAATAAAAATCATATTTTTATCATCTATATGAACTGTAACACCCCGTAATTTTATAACATTAAAATTCACAAATTAAAGTATACTTAATTTTTAGAAAAGAATTAAGTGAAATGGGTTGCGCAGAGAAATATATATATATATATATATATTGATATATATATATATAAATTAAAAAATTAAATAAATAAATATGCGAAAAAGTTTAAAACAACGAATTGGGAGGGGAAATAACCGAACCGGCCCATTTTTGAGGTCGACCCAAGCCCTGCTGGGTCGACTAGGGGTTAATCCAGGGTGTTTGGCTGTCAACCCATGGGCCGATTCGCTCAAATGCAGATTTTGCATTTGATTGGTTCTCATGGTTCAGGGTTAATCTAATGGTCCTAAATAACTTTCTACACCTATAAGTACATCCTAATGCTAACCCTAAACCTAATTAAAATAGAATAGTTACCGTCATACCGTTGCCATGGAAATCAATGGAGCCGCCGCCAACTAAGAAAGAAGAAAAGCAAATTCAATTCTAATTTTCTCAACCCTAAAGCAAAGCAAAACTCTCTCTTTTCTTCTCTAAATTGTGAGTATGATGATCTTAACAAGATTATTATCATTTTAATTAGGTTGAGTTATGAATGGATTATGAGTAGATGATGTGAATTATCATATATGTTGTTGTAAACCCCTTTTGCTATCATGTATATTGTAAATCCAATGTTATGTGATGATGATATCTTATATGTTGTAAATCATGCTATGATGATGTTATGTATGTTGAAAGTTTCTATGCTAAGTTGTGATGAATCATACATGTTAAAAAGGCCATGATGTTACCATCTATGCTAGTTAGTTCATATTAATTAAATCATCATGTTTGGGTTATGTTGATCTATATGACAAGTCACATATGCAAGTTAGATTGATTAGAAAAGTTATGAACATATGCCAAGACATCTATTATGACATCTAGAATTATGCTATGACATATGTGATATCCTATGCTAGTTCACACCATCATTATGTTGCCTAAAAACCCCATATGCAATTTTATGTATAGATTTGGGCTATGATCATATCATGTAAATTGAGACATTTAACAAGTTGACACCTTTTGATCCTTAACATGTGTAGTTTATGCAAGTTTCACCCCTATTATGATTAGATTTATTTTAATTGTCTATATGTTGTGATAATTTATCTTTGTGCTAGGTGTTAAACCATACAAGTCTAGCCTATATTATGCGTTGAATAAGCGAATGTATAAACGTGGGGTAGGAGTAATATTAAGGATTTAATATTAAAAAGTTGGGGTGCATTTGATATGATTTTGCATGCCATAAGTGAATGGACATAATTGAGTCAATTATGGACATCATTAAAAGTTGACTTGATTAATAATTTGAATAGGGAATTGTTAAAACTGGGGTAAAAGATTTTAAGTGTTAATCAATGCTTAGGACACGAGGTTGGACTCGTTTGTGACGTAAACCTGCCCGGACCTGCCCGACAAATCCAGTGGTCACAAATGTCAGCCCAATGTGAGAGGTGCTAGGCCTAAACTAAAGCATAACGGTTGTAAAGACACGAGGATAGACTCTTTTATGGTGTAAGACTACCCGGACCCGACCGGCAAATCCAGCTGCCATAAATGCCAGTCTACTGTGAGAGGTCTTTATGAGGTTATGGCCTGAATGAACTAAGAAATACTTAACTAGATAAACATGTAAAGTGGGACATGGGGGTTAAGTAGGTGCCTTGGGTGGCACGAGGAATCTAGGGGTGCCCTTAGTGGCATGTGAAATACGATTAGTAAGACGTAACCAAACACACATGTAAATGAACATGACTAAGAGGGTTAAGTGGGATATACTAGTGACAAGCTTAGGTGGGTAGCTTGTGGGGGCCCATTTCGACCAGTATCCCAAACGTATCTTTGTGGGCTCGACCCAAGTCGAGGACGGGACACGCATGCTGGGTTTGACTGTAAGAGGCCAAAACGGGGAGCGGTGGCAACGCAAGTCCAATGGGTTTCGTATGCATGTATGGACCCGGGCTGGTAGGTAAGACGTTGTTGCATCGTGTAGGTATAAGCCGTGCATTCTCAAGTTGTATCGGGTTGCCACTTTAGGGGAGTGATACACCCCACTGTGGGGCCAGCACGGGTATCTACGAGTAGGGAGCCGATCAAAAGTGGGTAGTGGGGTACACCTAGTGGAGATAGTGGCAGACGGCACCTATGTAGTCAGCTAGGGGTACGTAAGGCTATTTATAAAGTTTCTGTGTGAAGCAAGTGGGATCAAACAATAGGGTGACTGGTGTGGTGCAGTGTAGTAATGTACGGTGCAGCGTAGTAATCATTCGTTAGTAATTAGGTGTGCCTTTACCGTTATCTTTAACGTTATCTTAAACGCTATCTTTATCTTCCTAAGAGTTCATAGACATTTACTTGTCTTCCAGCTTATTCCTTAGTCTAGTTATTTTGATAATAGTATTGTTAGAATTATCATACTCGCTAGACTTTATGTCTGACCCCCTCTATTTCTATCCTTTTTCCCCCTCCAGGTCCTCAAGTTGGGCCCAGCTCTAGTGGAGTTTGATTGAATTGCTTCATCTCTCTTTGGAAAGCTTGGACTGTTGAAGTAAAGTCCAGCTTGTTATCTTTTTAATGGCTATTTATGTAATGGGATTATGTATTTTTTTTATGAAGATGGATATTGTACTTGGTTATGATCTATGGTTTTATGATGTAACAAACATGTTTAATTTCCGCTGCAATAAAATGAAGTTTTAGATTTCCAAGTACTATTTATTATCTGTCTTGTTGTAATTTTTCTGCTCTATATTCACTTATAACCTCCATGGAAGTTAATGCATTCCCTTCGTGAGTAACATTAATGGACGTGGGGTGTTACACGAACTATATAAAATAGTCGTGTTTTGAAATAAATTGTTTTGCAACAAAAATCACATTTTTTTACTATATATATATACAAACTGTAGAAAACCTTCATGTGTTGAATAGAAATTCATTCGTTGAATAGAAATTCATGTGTTGAATGGTATTAGTGTTTTGAAATAAATTGTTTTATAATAAAAATCATATTTTTATCATCTATATTGACTATATAAAATAGTCGTGTTTTGAAATAAATTGTTTTACATTAAAAATCACATTTTTATTATATATATGAATTGTTAAAAATAGTGAAGTGTTGAAATAGAAGACAGTTGGATAAAAATATCATTTTTATCAGAGATATGAAAAGCATATAGTTTTGAAAACGAAGAATCGATTATATATATATATATAATTAAAATAAATCGAATAACGAAGCTGCAGTTCGTATTTTGAAACCATGATTTCAAACGATTAGTGCTGGAGATCCAAACATCGGATTTTCCTGAAACCGAAACCGTTGGGTTAACTTTGGAAATATCTTTCCAATGACACCAACTTTGTAAAAATCCAACGGCTGGATTGTCTGGAATGTTTAATTCAAATCTGAAGAAAAACAGCGCCAGAATCAATTATATTAGTATATATATATATATATTTGTATATATATATATATTAAATCGCATAACGACGCTGCAGCTCGTATTTTGAAATCGAAAATTCAAACGATTATACCGGGAGATCCGACCATCGGATTTTCCAGAAACTGGAACCATTGGATTCGTTTTGAAAAGATCTTTCTAATGATATAAATTTTGTGAAGATTCAACAGTTAGATTTTCAGATATGTGTAAATCAAATCTGAAGAAAAACAGCGCCACGGCCGCGTTATGGCCCAAAGCGTCGTTTGAATAAATTGGCTATTTTAAAATAAATAAAAATAGCGATAAATCGTTATAAAATATTATAAACGATATGGATGTGAAATTTAGAAACTAACTGAAGGTTGGCTAAGTCGAATGGTTTCCTGGCTTTTGATTTGATGTTGGTTTCGACCTTCGGGGTTAATATTTAGGAAATCGTTCTCTTACTGATTTATGGTTAGTGACTAATGAATTGGAATATAGCGTATGTGTGTTTGTGTTGCACTTGTTCATTATATACGCGAGTTGCTCAGAAAGACCGGGTTTATCCCATTCTGAATAACTAAATCAACGATAAGAAATCAAAGATGAAGATGGTGGTTGAAGACCAGAAATCTTCACCTCGTTTGGATGGTAACTGATGTCCTGATTGGGAGGCATCCCGAAATATGGATAATGAGTGGTGATCATCCAGACGTACCTGGAGATCGATGGGTTTGCGAGGTATATAGTGCCTCCGGTTTCGTTCAAACCCAGAACGGACTTGTAAATGGACTGTGTATCTAACATTGGAATTCATTCTGTGTGATTGATAGCCATCAGTTGCACGGTGTGAATTGCCTGTGTGGCATGCTAAGATGTAGTGATCAGGGCTTTTGTTGAAAAGCAAAGTTTTGTGATTGATGATCAAGGCACCGCTTGTGTGGCGTAGCTTTGTGTATAAAGTGAATTCGCGAGCCTCACACCCCGGTATGAACCAGAAATGGAAGAGGACATCAGGGAGGGCCTGCGTTTCCTTCTAGCTAGAGGTGGTGTCGGTGCTTAAACTGGCTGACATTTATATTATTTTCACCTATGTGGTTGTTGCTATTGCGAGGCGCCTCGGATTTGTCGGTGACTATGTGAAGCCGAAGGAGCTATTCATTGGCTCATTTACACCCCAAAGGGCGAGGGAACGCAGTGTTCAGGCATAATAATCCACATCGGTGGACCGGCCCTGACGATCCAAGGCTTGCCTACGCGCTTGCCAGAGGGTAGGGCTAGAGCGTCTTGAATTCGGTGAGGATGATCCCTTGCCTCGATTCATGACGGAAATCCAATTTCCAAATATGTGACTTTGCGGTTTTGATTGTATATATATATATATATATATATATATATATATATATATATATATATGACGACATGATATATGGTACCCATGCCGTCTATGATTGATAGTTATGATTGAAATTGTTTTTGAAACTTATAAACACTAGTAATAATATCAAATGCTTTTGTTTCATTCGTATCAAGCATATTTCGGCCATTATAAGGTAAAACTCTATCTCCGGTTTGCGTTGCATTGTGTGATAGGAACTGAGTCTTATAATGGCTTCATTTTTATAAAAAGCATTGCGATGTTTTAAAGAATTTTTTTTTTAAAGCACTGGCAATCCAATGGAGTAAACCCGTTCCGTGAAAGTGGCGTGGTCCTGTGATTAGCCATATTATAAATGTGTTAAGTAGTTTTCTCATACCAGTCCTTGTTGCCGGTCATGAGTAGGCTGGGTACGCATGATAGGGGGTTCTCGCTTCGCGGTTTGGTGGCGAATGGGAGACTCTTACCCCCTACATGTCCCTTTTGAGGGTTGGTTCGGCAGTGCTGGGAGACTCGAGAGGGTCGCCGTAAAACAAGGCATCTGGCGCACCATTGTGAGCCACGGTAGATTTTACCTGCTGTACATATAATGCAAATCAATTATAATGAACATTTCGATTACCATATAATGAACATTGATATATGACGATGAAATAGAATATTATGATGGCAAACAATAAGATTGATATTTCTATTTCAAACAAAAATATTCTATTTCATATAATCCAAATCAATTACCTGGATTATAAAAATATCAGAATAGACTACAGTCGTTGGGTTTGGATTGGCGTTCGTGTCTGAAGAGGGGTATTTTTGAGAATTTAAAAATTATAAAATAAAATAAAAATTCCGATTGGCCATTCACTCCCAGAAAACCCGATAGAACCCCAAATACGAACGGCGGCTGCTTCTTCCTCCTTCTCTCCTCTTTTTTTCTCCAATCACTCAATAAAATCAAGTGCTTCTTTGGGGGATTTTGAAGAGCTTCTAGCCCTCTTTAAATCCATACAAGGTTTGGATTTATTCGTGTAGTGCGTGAAGAGTTACGAGCCCAGGAGGTTCGCCGTTTCCTCCCTCCGCCACGACCGCCATCCTCGATCGAAGAGGGCCCCCTACCACGGTTGGGCACGCCTTTCCACGCTCCAGGCCGTGGCACAACCCGATCGTCGATCCGCTGCGCCATTGGATCGAAAAGTGAAAACCTAGTTTTGAAGATCAAACTGAGTTAATACGGCTGTTTTTAATTTAACTATTCTATAGCACATCTAAGCGCTACGGTTTTTGATTTCACTGTAAAAATCATATCTTTTTGTTTGTTGATGAAATTCAGTGAAACAAGATACAGTGGACTCGTGTGGACGTCTTCTACACTCTAGAAGAGACCACATATTTTTCTGAGCCTTCGGCTATTTTTGGTGGAGTGGAACCCAATGTGATATTTCTAAATTATAAACGATATGGAAAACGACGACGTATAAATTATATAGTCGATGTATGAGTTATATAAGCATTGTACACCTCTTGTATAAGCGTTGTATAAGTTGTACGTTCGATATATAAGTTATATATGCGTTGTAAAAATTATATATGTGTTGAAATAGAAGTGAAATGCTTTTATATATATATATATATATATATATATATATATATATATATATGCCCCTCGTCCACAAACCATGGACGATATTTATTGGTTGTGATTGGTGTGAAAATTGGTTGATTACGAATGGTTGATTAGAATTGTTTGTGGTTGAAATTGATTAATTGTGGTTGAAAAATACCCGTTTGTGGTTGAGAAATATTTGGTTGAAACCACATAGGATTAGTTTGTGGAAATGAAAAAATATACATGCCTCCTACGTGCGAACTAGATTCATGAAATCCCCATTGTCAAAAGCTGCAAGGGTTTAAGGTAGAGCGAGGAGCCGTACGAGGGACGGCCCCGGTTTTAACTACCCTGCCGTTATGCTGCCGAAATTTTCTGAAATATTCATGTGTTAGAATTATTTTCATTTGTTGAAATTATTTTCATATGTTGAAACCGTTCATGTGTTGAATAGAAATTCATTCGTTGAATAGAAATTCATTCGTTGAATAGAAATTCATGTGTTGAATGGTATTGGTATTTGAAATAAATTGTTTTATAATAAAAATCAAATTTTTATCATCTATATGAACTATATAAAATAGTCGTGTTTTGAAATAAATTGTTTTACAATAAAAATCACGTTGTTATTTTATATATATACAAACTATAGAAAACCTTCATGTGTTGAACAGTAATTCATTCGTTGAATAATATTCATGTGTTGAATGGTATTCATGTTTTAAATAAATTGTTTTAACAATTAAAATCACATTTTTACTATATATATATATATATATATATATATATATATATATATATATATATATATACGAACTACAGAAACCGTTCATGTGTTAAACAGATATTCATTCATTGAATAGAAATTCATATGTTGAATGGTATTCGTGTTTTAAAATAAATTGTTTTATAATAAAAATCCTGATTTTATCATCTATATGAACTATATAAAATAGTCGTGTTTTAAAATAAATTGTTTTACATTAAAAATCACATTTTTGCTATATACATGAATTGTTAAAAATAGTGAAGTGTTGAAATAGAAGACAATTAGATAAAAATATCATTTTTATCATAGATGTGAAAAGAATATAGTTTTGCAATCGAAGAATCGATTATATTTATATATAAATAAATATAATTAAACTATAACGAATAACAAAGCTGCAGTCATGTTTTGAAGCCGTGATCTCAGACGATTAGTGTGGGAGATCCGACCATCGGATTTTCCCGAAACCGAAACCGTTGGGTTTGCTTTGGAAATATCTTTCCAACGACACCAACTTTATAAAGATCCAACGGTTGGATTGTCTAGAATGTTTGATTCAAATCTGAAGAAAAACAACGCCATAATCGGTTATATTTATATATATATAAATAATTAAATTAAATCGAATAACGATGCTGCAGTTCATATTTTGAAATCGAAACTTCAAACGATTGTACCGGGAGATCCGACCGTCGGATTTTCCCAAAACTGGAACAGTTGGATTCGTTTTGAAAAGATCTTTCTAATGATGTAAATTTTGTGATGATCCAACGGTTAGATTTTTATATATGTGTAAATCAAATCTGAAGAAAAACAGCGTCATGGCCGCGTTATGGCCTGAAGCGTCGTTTGAATAAATTGGGTATTTTAAATAAATAAAAATAGCGATAATTCGTTATAAAATATTATAAACGATATGGAACGTGAAATATAGAAACTAACTGAAGGTTGGCTAAGTCGAATGGTTTCCTAGGGTTTGATCTGATGTTGGTTTCGGCCTACGGGGTTAAAATTTGGGAGATCGTTCTCTTACTGATTTACGGTTAGTGACTAATGAAATGAAATGATGCGCATGTTGTGTTTGTGTATCACTTGTTTATTATATACGTGAGTTGCTCAGAAAGACTTGGTTTATCCTATTCTGAATAACTAAATCGACGATAAGATATCGAAGATGAAGACGGTGGTTGAAGACCGGAAATCTTCACCTCGTTTGGATGGTAACTAATGTCCTGATTGGGAGGCATCCCGAAATATGGATAATGAGTGGTGATCATCCAGACGTACCTGGAGATCGATGGGTTTGCAAGGTATATTGTGCCTCCGGTTTCGTTCAGACCTAGAATGGACTTGCAAATGGAATGTGTGTCTGACATTGCAATTCATTATGTGTGATTGATAGCCTTCAGTTGCACGGTGTGAACTGCCTGTGTGGCATGCTAAGATGCAGCGATCAGGGCTTCTGTTGAAAAGCAAAGTCTTGTGATTGATGATCAAAGCACCGCTTGTGTGGCGTAGCTTTGTGTATAACATGAATTCGCGAACCTCACACGCCGGTATGAACCAGAAACGGGAGAGGACATCAGGGAGGGCATGCGTTTACTTCAAGCTAGAGGTGGTGTCGGTGCTTGAACTGGCTGACATTTATATTATTTTCAACTATGTGGTTGTTGCTGTTGCGAGGCGCCTTGGTTATATCGGTCGATCCGGGACCCGATGGGGTCATTCGTTGGCTCAATTACGCCCTATAGGGCGGGGAAACGCAGTGTTCAGGCATTTTAATCCACATCGGTGGACCGGTCCTGACGATCTAAGGGTCGATGCGTTCTGATCCTGAGACATGGGCGAGATTGTCTCAAAGTCGGTAAGGACTATCTTTTGCCTTGGTTCATGACGGAAATCCAATTTCCAAATACGTGACTGTGCGGTTTTGATTGTATACCTATATTTGGAGACATAGTGGCATGGGAAGCTCATGTCGTCTATGATTGATACTTATGATTTGAAATTGTTTTTGAAACATATAAACACTAGTAGTAATATCAAATGCTTTTGTTTTATTCGTATCAAGCATATTTTGGCTATTATAATGTAAAAATCTATCCTTCGGTTTGCGTTGCATTGTGTGATGGGAACTGAGTCTTATAATGGCTTCGTTTTTATAAAAAGCATTGCGATGGTTAAAGATTTACTTGTTTTAAAGCACTGGCAATCCAATTGAGTAAACCCGTTCCGCGAAAGTGGCATGGTCCAGTGATTAGCCATATTTTAAATGTGTTAAGTAGATTTCTCATACCATTCCCATGACTGACTCGTAGTTTGTTTCACTTTCAAATCGGGTGCCCCTTTTTCTACATGGGCAACCTTGTGTTCATGTTTAGAAGGCTTTTTCTGGATAGCTGGAGATGAAGACGGATTCTATCATTTATCTCTTTTTATGCTGTTCAGCTCCTATTGTGTATTATGTTTTGTTTTCTGCTGTAGACATTTATGTATAGCTGAACTGTATTTGTACTAAGTATGATCCTGTATACTGTATAACTCTGATGATTACGTTTATCCAGTGTATTCTATTATGCATTATCTGGTGTATTTAATTATTTTTGTTCTGCTATTATCTGTTTATGTGTTATATTCCAAAGATTACCCTTAAAACCGTCAGTACGGGTTTTTGGGTCGTCACACTATGGTATCAGACTTTGGTTAAGCTTAGTTCTGGAATATAACATATTAATGAACTCATCAGAAATAGAACCAGTAGTGTTCTAGGACGGGTAGCTCATTACAGATAGGATCAGTAATATCCTAGTATGAGTATAGCAGAATGAAATACACCCCGATAGACACATTTACATTCAAGTATTTGTATCTATGTTTTAAAATATCTTTTCTGTTGACCTGACACTTTGTTTGCTAATTGCAGACGCTCTAGAAAATGAGTGCCAGAAACAAAAGAAGTAATATTGACCCGAATATAGAAGCTCTATTTATGAAATATAAAAATCTGGGTGGAAAACCGTTCTCGGGCGAAGAATCTATTATGAAAACACAAGATTGGGTTCGTTCTGCTGAGAAGATCTTTGAAGGATTAAAGCAGAGGGATGACCAGAAAAGATTACTAGCATCCTGAGCACTCAAAGACGAAGCTTTGTTCTGGTGGGATTCGTTAATTAAGGATAATCCAGAAGGTGATATCACCTAGGATAGATTCAAAGTGATTTTCCTGGAAAGATTTACTCCTCCTGAAGCAATTGAGCAGCTATGTGATGAATTTTCTTATCTGATACAAGGAGATATGACCATTCCAGAATATCATAATAAATTCAATGAACTTTCTCACTTTACCCCTCATCTAATTCAAAATTCGAAGAGGAAGAATTTGAGATTTATCAACGGGCTTCAAAGAAAATATCAGAATAGTGTAATGAGGAATGTGAAGCTTCCTTTTTCTGAAATGATATACATGGCTTACCAGTACGAGGATCTCGACGATAATGGTATGTTACACTACGAAGAGATGGTCAGTTATAGTAATAAAGTTGAGTCGGAAACTGATCGTCTTGAGGCCAGTACGATGTCTGAGGTCAGTAAGAAGCCTAAAGTAAATCGGAAATGGGCCAGATCTGAAAAAGAACCAGCAACGACTGCTATATGCAATAACTGCCATAAGCAAGGGCATTTGCAAGGAAATTGCAGATCTTTGAAGAAACGAAAGAAGGATAAATTTAAATCCAAGGACAAGTTTCTAGAGAATAGAAAATGCAGTCAATGCCATCAGATTGGTCATCTTGAAAAGGATTGCGGGCAATTTAAGAGATCCAAAGCAGTGCATATAAATGAAGTAGCAGAAACTTCTGAGCCCTCATCTAGTCAGGGAAGACCAGATGTTTTGGAAGGCATGCTTAATGTTAAAAACATTCCAATTAAAGTACTGTTTGATACGTGTGCGACACGAAGCTTCATTGCTAAGAATGCAGTTAAGAAGTTGGATTTGAATTTGAAGAAGCTCAAAGAACCAATGACTGTCCATAATCTGGTTGGGGGTTCCCTCGATCTCAGCTGGGTTTGTGCAGTACCTGTCTCTTTTTCCTGCTATAAATTCCCTACTATCTCCATCCTCATGAATTTTACTGAATTCGATCCTATTCTGGGATTGGATTGGCTAACCAAATATGAGGCAGAGGTTAGATGCGCCGAGAGAGTTGTTAGGGCAAAGATTAAATCGGGGAATTATATAACCATACCATGTGAAGGCCCGAATTCAAATAGAAAAGACTTTAGGTCAGCTTTAGATGTTCCTCCTGCTCAAATAGAAAATATCCCTGAAGTCACAGAGAATATTCCCGACCTCATCAAAGATATTCCTGTCGTCAAGAAATATGCGGATGTGTTCGAAGAAGTTGTTAGTTTACCTCCACAGAGAGAAATTGATTTCAAGATCGCTCTAATTCCGAACGCAAGGCCAGTAGTGCACGCAATTCGTAGGATGACCCTAAAGGAGAAAGAAGAACTAGACAATCAAACTCGACAGCTTGTATGGAAGGGTCTGATCAGGCCTAGTTTATCTAATTGGGGAGCAGTGGTGGTGTTTGTCCCAAAGTCAGACGGTACTCTGCGACTATGTGTGGATTATCGTGATTTGAATAAGCAGACAATAAAGAATAAATATCCACTACCGCGAATCGATGATTTATTGGATCGTCTGAATGGAGCACTAGTATTTTCAAGGATGGACCTAGCTACAGGCTTCCATCAGCTTCGTATTGCCGAAGAATTTGTTCTTATGACAGCATTCATAGGTCCAGACTTATTCTATTAGTGGTTAGTAATATCGTTCGGCTTATGTAACGCTCCAGCATACTTCGTCGATTTGATGAATCGAGTGTTCAGAGGAGTCCTAAATAAGTTTGTTCTGGTTTTTATTGACGATATTCTAATCTTCTCTAAATCAAAGGCCAAACATGAAAAACATTTGGAACAAGTTCTGGAAATTCTAAGAAAGAATGTATTGAAAGCTAAACTGTCCAAATATATATTCTGGCAAGATGAAGTAAAGTTTCTTGGCCACGTCTTATCGAAAGAAGGAATTGCTATGGATCCAAGTAAAATCACGGCTATTCAAAATTGGAAACAGCCTAGTACTCCTACAGAAGTCCGCAGTTTTCTCGGATTGGCTAGTTATTACCGGGAGTTCATTAAAGATTTTTCGAAGATATCTAGTCACTTAACGAAGCTTACAAAGAAGCACTCGAAATTCAAGTGGACTCCAGAATGTGAGGAGGCTTTTGAGGAGCTAAAGTTAAGATTAACAACTGCCCCAGTGTTAACCATTATCGACGGCAATCCGGATTTGAAATTCTAGACAGATGCCTCTAGAGAAGGCCTTGGTGCAGTATTAATGCAAAGGGGTCAGGTTGTTGCTTATGGTAGCCGTCAGCTGAAGCCACATGAAAAGAACTATGTTACTCATAACCTGGAGTTGTTGGCTATCGTATTCGCTTCGAAAATCTGGAGACACTATCTTCTGGGTGAGAAATTCGAATTGTTTACAGATCATCAGTCGCTAAAGTTTCTGTTCACCTAGAAAGACTTGAATCTGAGGCAGCAACATTGGCTAGAATTCCTTGCAGCATACGATTTTGAGATTCTATACACTCCAGGGAAAGCCAATGTCGTGGCCGATGCGTTAAGTAGAAAGAATGTTATGATCGCCAGTTTTATCATTTCGACTTCTTTGATTGACAAGATATCTGCACTCCAAAAAGATGACAAATTTATTAAAGGAATGAGCCAACGAATTCGTGAAGGCAATGCTTCGGATTTCTAGTTCGATAGCGAAGGGATTCTGAGGTTACAAGGACGAATTTGTGTTCCAGAAATTCCTGAACTCAGAAGAGATGTGCTTGATGAATGCCACAAATCTAAGCTCAGTATCCATCCGGGTGTGAGTAAAATGTATAACGATATCAAGAGAACATTCTGGTGGAAGTCGTTAAAAAGAGACATCTCTATATATGTTAGTCGATGCCCTACCTGCTAACTTGTCAAAAGCGACCAACAGAAACTGGCTGGATTATTGCAACCGCTAGACATTCCAGGTTGGAAGTGGGAACATATTTCCATGGACTTCATAGATGGTTTGCCCAGAACCAAAAAAGTAAATGACAGTATTTGGGTGATCGTAGATCGCTTCACGAAGACCGCCTATTTCATACTTGTCAGATCGAACCGAAGTGCCCAGAGTCTGGCGCAGATATATTTCAAGGAAATAGTTAGACTACACGGAGTGCTGATCAGTATTGTTAGTGATAGAGATCCAATATTTACTAGCAAATTCTGGGAGGCATTTCAAGTAGAACTGGGAACAAAGTTGAACCTATGCACCGCTTATCATCCTCAGACAGATGGTCAAACTGAGAGGGTGAATCGTATACTAGAAGATTTATTGCGGGCTTGTGTTCTTGACTTTGGTGGATCATGGAAAGACCATTTACATTTGGTAGAGTTCTCATATAACAACAGCTACCAAACGAGCCTGACAATGTCACCATTCAATGCATTGTATGGTAGACCGTGCCGATCTCCTGCTTCTTGGGTCGAACCTGGTAATAGGCTTGTATTGGGACCTGATATGATCTGAGAAGCTACCCACAAAGTCGATTTCATTAAGAAACGATTACTCGCCGCTCAAAGCCGACAAAAGAGCTATGCCGATAAGAGAAGAAGAGACATATCATTTGCTATTGGCGACCATGTATATTTGAAAGTATCGCCGAGGAGAGGAGTTATCCGGTTCGGTAAAACTGGGAATTTGGCGCCCAAATTCATTGGTCTGTTTCCTATTCTTGAACGGATTGGAACTCTCGCTTATAGGGTTCAATTGCCCGATAGGTTGCCTGGAGTGCATGACGTATTTCACATATCTTAGCTTCGAAAGCATGTTCATGACCCGGACTTGGTTGTGGAAGAGGCCGCACAGCAAGATATTGAAATTACCCTAGAATTGGCTGTGAGAAGAGAGCCGCTAAAGATCATCGGCAAAGAAACCAAAGAGCTGAGGAACAAGAAGTTTCACTTAGTCAAAGTGCAATGGAGTGGAGATCCACGAGATTGTACTTGGGAAACTGAGGAGAGCATTCAGAAAGCCTATCCTAAGTGTCGAGTAGATGTCTCTGATTGACTCCGGTGCAAGGTACATTTACCATATTTTGAGATTTCTAGTTGTTCTCTACTTTGTTGTTATTTTCCTTTCATGGATGTAAACTTTTAATTCTATAGTCTGAATGATTTTAAAAGAGTATATGAATTGATTAGGACATTTTTGAAAAGTTAAAAACAAATTACTTGTTGTTTGTGTTGTGTGATAGTGGGTTTGTTCAATTAAATTATTAAAACGATAGTTAATTTAATTAATAAGAGAATGAATGGTAGAATTTATTCGATTAAATCACACATTGAAAATGATTTAAAAATAGATAGAAATATATACATGTGCATCATATATGTTTGAACACGTAAATGGATAGCTGTTGGGTAGAGATTTTATTTGCGTGCCCGACAAATAGGTAAAACCTTAATGAGTTGGATGCGAAATATTATTATATCAACCCTTGTGAATGCCATTGGATGCGGAGTGTTGGTTATTCTGTGTGTAATAATAAATGTCGCCATAGGATAGTAACAATTAATTTTGAACTATACTACATGGCATACTTCTCGAAGATAGGCATACTTCATCATATACCACGTAAGCATTTGGAGCTTGTGTGACGAGGTTGAAGATTTACCATACGAGCGAAAGGCTTGTATGGCGATGACTATATTTTACAGGTTGAACTGATGACTGATATGACCATATAAAATTGTAAAGATAAATTGCTAGAATAATAAAACCCCATATGGGTCTAGAGTTGACAATAATCACGTCTCTCTAGTCATTAGATACGACACATGGATTATTTATTTCCCACACGGGACGAGGTGACGAGAATTTATTCTCTGGAGCAATTAAAATACACACTCCCTCAGGATTTGACAGGGTGACGAGAATTTATTCTCTGGAGTTATTATCTATACACTCTCCCCAGTAATTACCAGAATATATCACTATAAATATGTGTATGCTTTATAGGATTTATTGGGTACCTAATACGGCCCAATAAATTTCCAAACCCCTCCCCGTACAAAGGAGGTTATGGCGAAATTTTTCAAAAATTCCGGGTGTTAGCCAAATTTTTGAAGAATTTGAGAATTCTTAGAAACTAGAAAGTTGGAGAATGGAAGCCAGGTTGAACGTAGAGTTGATTAATCAAACCACTTTCGACTTTGTTCCTCTTCGGGGACGAAAAGTTTTAAGTGGGGGAGATTGTAACGACCCGGAAAATCTGAACCAATTAAAAAATTTTGAATTGGCTATTTTAGTGGATTTTAAATATTTAAAATAAATATTTTAAATAATAACAATGAAAAGTAAGTTTGAATAGAAGTTGAAAATAAATATAATTACTTTGAATTATAAACAAGGCCTGAAATGGCGCGGTTGTTTCAAAATTTGAATTCAAACTTTGACTGACTGTACCGGGTGCAAAACATAACAGATTTGAGTGAAACCTAAAATATTTAAATCTGTTAATGAATATCTTTCTAAAGAATCTGAAAAATCGAAGTTTCATAGCGGGAAGCAAAAGTTATGGCCAAATGAATTTTCAGAAAGGTCGCGATAGAATATATATAGCCCGTGAAAATGGCCATTTTGCAAACGACCACGGAATTCGACGAAACCACTTTTGTTGGATCCGGGATGTTAAACTATTGCTACGTTTCAAATTTCATAATTTTTGAAGCTAGTATGTGAGCGTGGGAAAGGAAAATGTATTTGGTCGATTTCTATTAAATTGGGTCGACCAGAAAATGACCATTTTGCAAACGACCTCAAAATTTGACGAAACCACTTTTGTTGGATCCGGGATGACAAATTATTGCTAGGTTTCAAACTTCAAAATTTTTGAAGTTAATATGTGAGCGTGGCAAAGGAAAATGTGTTTGATCGATTTCTATTAAATTGGATCGACCAGAAAAGGGCCATTTTTCAAACGGTCTCAGAATTCCACAAAACTAGTTTTGTTGGGACCGTATCGTCAAAACATAGTTAGATTTATTTTTCAGGAATTTTTAGAATCAGTTTGTGGCCCCGGCAAATTGAAATGTACGTTCAAATTAAATATTGAATGTTTTATACTTTAATTTGAAGGAAAACTGACTGAAACTGTCGAATGGGCCTACGAAACATATCCTATTGTGTTCAGAATGGGGGTAAAACACTAGGGACGATAGTCGTCTGGTTTGGATTGGCGTTCGTGTGTGAAGAGTGGTATTTTTGAGAATTTAAAAATTATAAAATAAAATAAAAATTCTGATTGGCCATTCACTCCCAGAAAACCCGATAGAACCCCAAACACGAACGGCGGCTGCTTCTTCCTCCTTTTCTCCTCTTTTTCTCTCCAATCACTCAATAAAATCAAGTTCTTATTTGGGGGATTTTGAAGAGCTTCGAGGCCTCTTTAAATCCATACAAGGTTTGGATTTTTTCGTGTAGTTTGTGAAGAGTTACGAGCCCAGGAAGTTCGCTGTTTCCTCCCTCCACCGCGACCGCCATCCTCGATCGAAGTGGGCCCCTACCACCGTTGGGCGCGCCTTTCCACGCTCCAGGCCGTGGCACAACCCGATCGTCGATCCGCTGCATCATTGGATCGAAAAGTGAAAACCTAGTTTTGAAGATCAAACTGAGGTAATACGGCTGTTTTTAATTTAACTATTCTATAGCACTTCTAAGCGCTACGGTTTTTGATTTCACTGTAAAAATCATATCTTTTTCGTTTGTTGACGAAATTCAGTGAAACAAGAGATAGTGGGCTCGTGTGGACGTCTTCTACATTCTAGAAGAGACCGCATATTTTTCTGAGCCTTCGGCTATTTTTGGTGGAGTGAAACCCAATGTGAGATTTCTAAATTATAAACGATATGGAAAACGATGATGTATAAATTATATAGCCGATGTATGAGTTATATAAGCGTTGTACACCTCTTGTATAAGCGTGGTATAAGTTGTACGTTTGATATATAAGTTATATATGCGTTGTAAAAATTATATATGTGTTGAAATAGAAGTGAAATACTTATATATATATATATATATATATATATATATATATATATATATATATATACGCCCCTCGTCCACAAACCATGGACGATATTTATTGGTTGTGATTGGTGTGAAAATTGGTTGATTACGAATGGTTGATTAGAATTGTTTGTGGTTGAAATTGATTAATTGTGGTTGAAAAATACCCGTTTGTGGTTGAGAAATATTTGGTTGAAACCACATAGGATTAGTTTGTGGAAATGAAAAAAAATATACCTGCCACCTGCGTGCGAACTAGATGCATGAAATCTCCATTTCCAAAAGCTGCGAGGCTTTAAGGTAGAGCGAGGAGCCATACGAGGGACGGCCTCGGTTTTAACTATCCTGCCATTATGCTTCCGAAATTTTCTGAAATATTCATGTGTTAGAATTATTTTCATTTGTTGAAATTATTTTCATATGTTGAAACCGTTCATGTGTTGAATAGAAATTCATGTGTTGAATGGTATTGGTGTTAGAAATAAATTGTTTTATAACAAAAATCATATTTTTATCATCTATATGAACTATATAAAATAGTCGTGTTTTGAAATAAATTGTTTTGCAATAAAAATCACATTTTTATTCTATATATATACAAATTATAGAAAACCTTCTTGTGTTGAATAGAAATTCATTCGTTGAATAATATTCATGTGTTGAATGGTATTCGTGTTTTAAATAAATTGTTTTAACAATAAAAATCACATTTTTATTATATATATATATATATACAAACTATAGAAACCGTTCATGTGTTGAATAGAAATTCATTCGTTGAATAGAAATTCATGTGTTGAGTGGTATTCGTGTTTTAAAATAAATTGTTTTATAATAAAAATCCTATTTTTATCATCTATATGAACTATATAAAATAGTCGTGTTTTGAAAGAAATCATTTTACATTAAAAATCACATTTTTACTATATACATGAATTATTAAAAATAGTGAAGTGTTGAAATAGAAGACAGTTAGATAAAAATATCATTTTTATCATAGATATGAAAAGAATATAGTTTTGCAATCGAAGAATCGATTATATATATATAATTAAAATATAACGAATAACGAAGCTGCAATTCGTGTTTTGAAACCGTGATTTCAAACGATTAGTGCGGGAGATCCGACCATCGGATTTTCCCAAAACCGAAACCGTTGGGTTTGCTTTGGAAATATCTTTCCAATGACACCAACTTTGTAAAGATCCAACGGTTGGATTGTCTGGAATGTTTAATTCAAATTTGAAGTAAAACAGCGCCAGAATCGATTATATTTTTATATATATAAATATAATTAAATTAAATCGAATAACGACGTTGTAGTTCGTATTTTGAAATTGAAACTTCAAACGATTGTACCGGGAGATCCGACCGTCGGATTTTCGCAAAACTGGAACCATTGGATTCGTTTTGAAAAGATCTTTCTAATGATGTAAATTTTGTGATGATCCAACGGTTAGATTTTCAGATATGTGTAAATCAAATCTAAAGAAAAACAGCGCTACGGCCGCGTTATGGCCTGAAGCGTCGTTTGAATAAATTGGCTATTTTAAATAAATAAAAATAGCGATAAATCGTTATGAAATATTATAAACGATATGGAATGTGAAATTTAGAAACTAACCAAAGGTTGGCTAAGTCGAATGGTTTCCTGGGTTTTGATCTGATGTTGGTTTCAGCCTTCGGGGTTAATATTTGGGAAATTGTTCTCTTACTGATTTACGGTTAGTGACTGACGAAATGAAATGATGCGTATGTTGTGTTTGTGTAGCACTTGTTTATTATATACGCGAGTTTGCTCAGAAAGACCGGGTTTATCCCATTCTGAATAACTAAATCGACGATAAGATACCGAAGATGAAGACGGTGGTTGAAGACCGGAAATCTTCACCTCGTTTGGATGGTAACTGATGTCCTGATTGGGAGGCGTCCCGAAATATGGGTAATGAGTGGTGATCGCCCAGACGTACGTGGAGATCGATGGGTTTGCAAGGTATATAGTGTCTCCGGTTTCGTTTAGACCCAGAACGGACTTGCAAATGGAATGTGTGTCTGACATTGGAATTTATTCTGTGTGATTGATAGCCATCAATTGCACGGTGCGAAATGCCTGTGTGGCATGCTAAGATGCAGCGATCAGGGCTTCTGTTGAAAAGAAAAGTCTTGTGATTGATGATAAAAGCACCGCCTATGTGGCGTAGCTTTGTGTATAACGTGAATTCGCGAACCACACACCCCGGTATGAACCAGAAACGGGAGAGGACATCAGGGAGGGCATGCGTTTCCTTCTAGGTAGAGGTGGTGTTGGTGCTTGAGCTAGCTGGCATTTATATTATTTTCACCTTTGTGGTTGTTGCTGCTGCGAGGCGCCTCTGTTTTATCGGTTGATCCTGGATCGATGGAGTCATTCGTTGGCTCACTTACGCCCCATAGGGCGGGGAAATGCAGTGTTCAGGCATTTTAATCCACATCGGTGGACTGGCCTTGACGATCCAAGGGTCGATGCGTTCTGATCCTGAGACATGGTCTAGATTGTCTCGAAGTCGGTAAGGACTATTTTTTGCCTTGGTTCATGACGGAAATCCAATTTCCAAATACGTGACTGTGCGGTTTTGATTGTATACCTATATTTGGCGACATAGTGGCATGGGACGCTCATGTCGTCTATGATTGATACTTATGATTTGAAATTGTTTTTGAAACATATAAACACTAGTGGTAATATCAAATGCTTTTGTTTTATTCGTATCAAGCATATTTTGGCCATTATAAGGTGAAACTTTATCCTCCGGTTTGTGTTGCATTGTGTGATGGGAACTGAGTCTTATAATGGCTTCATTTTTATAAAAAGAATTGCGATGTTTAAAGATTTACTTGTTTTAAAACACTGGCAATCTAATGGAGTAAACTCGTTCCGCGAAAGTGGCGTGGTCCAGTGATTCGCCATATTTTAAATGTGTTCAGTAGATTTCTCATACCAGTCCCATGACTGACTCGTAGTTTGTTTCACTTTCATACTCGGGTGCCCCTTTTTCTACACGGGTAGCCTTGTGTTCAGGTTTAGCAGGCTTTTTCTGGTCATTTATCTCTTTTTATGTTGTTCAGCTCCTACTGTACATTATGTTTTTTTTTCCGCTGTAGACATTTATGTATAGCTGAACTGTATTTGTACTAAGTATGATCCTGTATACTATGTAACTCTGATGATTACGTTTATCCAGTATATTCTATTGTGCATTATCTGGTGTATTTATTTATTTTTGTTCTGCTATTATCTGTTTATGTGTTATATTCCAAAGATTACCCTTAACACCGTCAGTATGGGTTTTGGGGTCGTCATATTATGGTGTTACAACTTTTAAAAATGTGAATATACATTATTTTTAAAAATAAAAATAAATTTTGTTTAGAAATAAAAATAGATATGGTTTTAACCATAAAAATATATAGAATATAATAAGAACATGTCATTGTTTTTGAAATTAAAAACCATTGTTTTGAAATTAGAAAATTAAAAACCATTGTTTGTGAAAGAAAATATACATCAATTCAAAATATAAATCACAATGTTTTTAAAATGTATTTGATAAAAATAAAATAGCGATGTTTATACATTGTTTTTAGAATAGAAGAAGAAAACTGTAAGGACCCGTAACTTCCCCGGTTAGGAAAGAGCGGATACTTTGAGAACAACACACAAAATAACGCAGATAGAAGAACATTTCACTGTATATTCTTGTAATCTGATGGAATTGTTGTAATATACAATGAAATGTTCTTCTGTAATGACCCGGGATTTTGTCGACTTTGGTTATATCCATAAACTCAATGATGAGTAACCAAACATCAAAAAATACCGGTCATTAATGAAAGAAAACAAAGGGCGAGGAAAGATAAGATAAAAACTTAGAATAGAAGAAGAAGAAGAGGAAGAACACAACATCAGAGTAACACGAATCTCACAGCGGAACGCATAACATATAATATATAACATAACTTTGAAATATAACTTTGTACTTGAATATACATCATTATCAAAGTACAACACTTACAACACAGCGGAAATAACTATAGCTATATGATCCTGAAACCCCCTGCTCCAAGCTCTTCCAGTATATCTGTAAATCCCGACTGCTTGACTGCCCGTACAAATTTAGGCACCCAAGAGTTTAGGGAAACAAACAAATAAACTCCGGGTCAGTCATGAGACTGGTGTGAGTAAAACAGTTTAAAACAGTTCAAGCAGGTAATCGATATCTCATAAGACCACGCTGTATGACGGAACGGGGTTTTTCCCTTATGAGAATCCAAATATCTTTATATCAAAAACCTTTTGATATTATAATAATGTCTATCAACACAATATAATAATCATCTAGTAGAAACGCTTCCATCTCACGTTCTACATATATAATATACAATCAAAACCGCAAGCACGTATTAGGTAATGGATTTCCAACTATAACAAGGTATGGAACCACCTTTCGCTAGAGTAACTCTAGAAAGGAATACACTGGGTTCAACAAGAACATCTTGCAACCCGGCCACACATGACCGACCACTCATTTCGCTTGAGTGTATCGAATGTATATCACCAACGGTTGGGATCAGCAACCGTTTCCCGAATAGGACAGCATCAACAATAGATTTTTAGAAATAAATGAAACTCTAGATCAGGTGATTATACACCCTACTTCGGTGCGACCGACTTAGCCATGCTGCCTGCCCGATTTCTGTCATTTACCGGTTGATGAGGCTAGAAGCTATGATTTATCATCACATCAGATTCACTTCGAATGTCACATCGTCAAATCCATCAAATCACTGATTGACGTCTACAACCATACATTACGTGTCAGCTAAAAGAAGTCTCCTTCTCCGCTTCCACTCTTGGTACGGTTGGAGAAATCAATATACGTGATCGTCTGGATATACTCTGTTAGACATTCATCCATACAAGTCATCCAAGAACAGGATGAACCGAAGGCACTATTCAATACATCCATCTTAGACACTGTTATCTAAGACTTATACAATAGCCCTTGCACTTTACTCCGTCTTCATTTATCTTTGGCATATATGGTTCGAAATGCTTATGCTAATACAGAGTGGTTCTTTGGATAATAATACAACCGGTCTCTCCAAATTAACAACGTTAAAATGGTCAAACTTCGATAGCTTGTGATTTAACTATCAAAGAAAAACAAGTGTGCAAACAATGATATTATTTCCAGATGGAAATTATATCAATCAATCATCACACATATATATATATATATTCCTTATTTTCCCTGTTTAAAAATATACATTATTAACACTGGAAAACATTTCCATTTCTTGTTTTCTATATTAGGAAACATTTCTGATTCGTGTTTGGAAAACATTTCCAAAACTCCTACGTTTGGATTAAACAGATGTTTAGATAAAACGTCGCTATGCAAACTCAACCATTTCTCTTATTAACTAAATTCCTTTAACCCACCTTCACTATCGAACCTTAACCATTCCTTAGTTAAAAATGAAGTCAATCAAGTTGGGGGTAATACTACCTCTCAGACCTTAACTGAACAACGTTTCTAACCCTGAAATAGACAAAGTTCACCTTATATTTCTTTAACAACTTCCTTACTTAACCTTTCTTTCGAGTAACTATATTCGATTAACTCTTTTCAATTAACTCTATTCGATTATCTCCTTTGGATTAATTCTATTCACTTAACTCCTGTCAAATAAACTATATTCAATAACTCCTTTAACTCTATTCGAATAAACTATATTCGATTAACTCCTCTAATTCCATTCGAATAAACTATATTCGATTTATTCCTTTAACTCCATTTAACTCTATTCGAATAACTAAATTCGATTAACTCCTTTTTAACTCTTCTTTGAATAATTAATATTCGATAACTCCTTTTACTTTATTCGAATATATTCGATTAACTCAATTGATTCTATTTGAATAAACTATATTCGATTAACTCCTTTATTTTAACTCTATTCGATTAATTCTAACTGGTTAACTCTTATTCGATTAACAAATATTCGATTAACTCTATTCAGCTAACTCGACTAACCCCTTTTCGAATAACATATTCGATTTACTAACTTTCGAATACCTTATTCGATTGACTCCCTTCAAATACCATATTCGATTTAACTCTATTCGAATAACTAAATTCGATTAACTCCTTTTCTTTAAACTATAAATTTATAAAGATTTACTTTTAGTAACGATTTTTTACTTTACAAATGATTTCCTTTTTAGTAACGTTTTCCTTTTTATAACATCCTATTCGGTTATAAACAAATTTCCTTTTTATAACTCTATTTATTTTCTAAATATTTCCTTTTTATAAAATCTCCTTTGATTGTTATAAATATTATCTCTTTTATAAAATCCTTTGATTTTATAAATAATCTGTTTTCAATATTCATTTTGAAAATTCCCTTTTCACCATTCCGGTACGTTATGGTATTTAACACATCAAATCACGATGACCAACGGTTGGGATCAGCAACCGTTTCCCAAATAGGACAACATCAACAATAGATTTTTAGAAATAAATGAAACTCTAGATCAGGTGATTATACACCCTACATCGGTGCGACCGACTTAGCCATGCTGCCTGCCCGATTTCTGTCATTTACCGGTTGATGAGGCTAGAAGCTACGCTTTATCATCACATCAGATTCACTTCGAATGTCACATCGTCAAATCCATCAACTCACCGATTGACGTCTACAACCATACATTACGTGTCAGCTAAAAGAAGTCTCCTTCTCCGCTTCCACTCTTGGTACAGTTGGAGAAATCAATATACGTGATCGTCTGGAAATACTCTGTCAGACATTCATCAATACAAGTCATCCAGGAACAGGATGAACCGAAGGCACTATTCAATACATCCATCTTAGACACTGTTATCTAAGACTTATACAATAGCCCTTGCACTTTACTCCGTCTTCAATTATCTTTGGCATATATGATTCGAAATGCTTATGCCAATACAGAGTGGTTCTCTGGATAATAATCCAACTGGTCTCTCTATATTAACAACGTTAAAATGGACAAAACTTCGATAGCCTGTGATTTAACTATCAAAGAAAAACAAGTGTGCAAACAATGATATTATTTCCAAATGGAAATTATATCAATCAATCATCAAACATATATATATATATATATATTCCTTATTTTCCCTGTTTAAAAATATACATTATTAACACTGGAAAACATTTCTATTTCTTGTTTTCGATATTAGGAAACATTTCCAAAACTCCCACATTTGGATTAAATAGATGTTTAGATAAAACATCGCTATGCCAACTCAACCATTTCTCCTATTAACTAAAATCCTTTAACCCACCTTCACTGTCGAACCTTAACCATTCCTTAGTTAAAAATGAAGTCAATCAAGTTGGGGTAATACTACCTCTCAGACCTTAACTGAACAACGTTTCTAACCTTGAAATAGGCAAATTTCACCTTATATTTCTTTAACAACTTCCTTACTTAACCTTTCTTTCGAGTAACTATATTCGATTAACTCTTTTCAATTAACTCTATTCGGTTAACTCCTTTGGATTAACTCTATTCACTTAACTCCTGTCGAATAAACTATATTCGATAACTCCTCTAACTCTATTCGAATAAACTATATTCGATTAATGCCTCTAATTCCATTCGAATAAACTATATTCGATTTATTCCTTTAACTCCATTTAACTCTATTCGAATAACTAAATTTGATTATCTCCTTTTTAACTCTTCTTTGAATAACTAATATTCGATAACTCCTTTTACTTTATTCGAATTACTAATATTTGATTAACTCAATTGATTCTATTCGAATAAACTATATTCGATTAACTCCTTTATTTTAACTCTATTCGATTAATTCTAACTGGTTATCTCTTATTCGAATAACTAATATTCGATTAACTCTATTCAGCTAACTCGACTCGACTAGCCGCTTTTCGAATAACATATTCGATTTACTAAATTTTGAATACCTTATTCGATTGACTCCCTACAAATACCATATTCAATTTAACTCTATTCGAATAACTAAATTCGATTAACTCCTTTTCTTTAAACTATTCATTTATAAAGATTTACTTTTGGTAATGGTTCTTCACTTTACAAATGATTTCCTTTTTAGTAATGTTTTTCCTTTTTATAACGTTTTCCTTTTTATAACATCCTATTCGGTTATAAACAAATTTCCTTTTTATAACTCTATTTATTTTCTAAATATTCCTTTTTATAAAATCTCCTTTGATTGCTATAAATATTATCACTTCTACAAAATCCTTTGATTTTATAAATAATCTATTTTCAATATTCATTTTGAAAATTCCCTTTTCCCCATTCCGGTATGTTATGGTATTTAACACATCAAATCACGATGACCAATATTTGTACAAACACATATAATCAACAACAGATTATATATCGCATCATATATTACAATATATGAATAACAGTAAAATAAATGTTGAGGAATCCAGTTCTATTTCCCTGCATCCACAGATATTATACAATATAAAATCAACATCACTTTCAGTTCCATATGATATATTCTGTTAAACAGAATCAATATAGAAATTCAACTAACTGACTAGCAGTTCAATCAAACAGTCAACACACAGTCAATCAGCCAATATTTAGCAGTTCTAAAAATACAACATGAAATTATAAACTGTTCAGAGTTAGTGAGATTTACTCACATTTGCAGTTCATCGTTAAAGAACGATAAACTGTTATTTTATTTGAATCAAACAAGCCCCAATCCACTTCCAGTCAGTTCCATTGGGTAGTGTCCGTCCATACGATCCTAACGGATCTTGTTTTGCGGAATTTCGATAATATACAAGCATGTTATTATCGTTACAAGTTTATAAAATATTTAAATTAAAATAAACTTAACTTCTATTTATAAACGGGCTTCCCACTAGAAATTCCCGACTCAAGCCCATGTGTACTAACCCAAATCGAACCCTTTCTTCCCCAAATTTTTGATGTCGTGACCTCTCCAGAGTTTCCTCCATCATTTCGAATCCTTTAAACCTCCACCTCAACTTCAATGTTCCACGAAATCAAAAACTAAAATCACCTAAACCTTCCTCTTTCCAACTACTCCATCTTCATACCAGTTTTATTCCATCCGCCTGTTTCCCCATGGACCGTGACTTTGACAGTTTTCTCTGACCATACAGTAACCCTCGAAATCTTTTATCACCGAATACCCCAAAGCATTGCACCTAGGTGCTAAAATCCATACTGAAACCGAAAATGCACTTCGATTTTCAAATCACTACACCATTCCATTCCAAGATCGAACCCTAAGTTTACTGCTTACTTTCGTACCTCAAAATACTTCGTCGAGCGTGATAAAACTTGTACGTGGTGAAGGAAAATTTCAAGAGGAACTCGAATATACATCAATCCAAATTTATAGGAACTAATTTCATTTGATTTTGATTTTTCTTGCTCACCAAATGTTTGTTGTATGAAGAGTTGATGACGGCTGAAATTTCTGATTTGAGGAATTAGGTTTTAAGGATGGTTAGGGGGTATTTAAAAGGGAGAAAGTTTAGATATTTTATTTTAGATATTTGTTGAGATATTTTTATTTTAATATTCGTTTTTGCCTTCTAAAAATTTGTACGATCACATACGATACCTAAAAATCACGAAACTGGACATGCAGCTACAGTTCGACATTACGGTCCCAACGAAACTAGTTTCGTCGAATTCAGACTTCGTTTGCTGACCCAGCGTATTTTTAGCTATCAAAATACTGACTGTTTTTCACTCTAAGAATCTGTACGGCCACACAGTGACTCTAAAAATCACGGAACTTGAAATCTAACAATAATTTGACATTGCGGATCAAACAAAATTAGTTTCGTCGAATTCCGACTTTGTTTGCAAAAGTGACTATATTTAATGCTCTGGATGTCCCATTTAAATATATTAATATATTTAAATATAACTAAATTAAATATTTAAAAATAAATATTATCGTCTATATTCATAGTGGAATACCATACAACTCAAAATATTCCTATATGAATTTCTAACTTGATATTTTCAAATCTGGGTCAACCCGATATTCGATTTATATTGAAATTCCTTTTTAAAGTATAAATAATCCTTTACAAATTATAAAGGAATTCCACAACGACTTTTCTAAAATTTGATTTGGACATATCTCAAAATCTACACAACGAAATCCCGATTTTTCTCTTCCGCTAGAAAGATATACTCCACCAGCTCCTAACGTTTCTTGTTTCACAGAAATCCGGCTTAAAATGAATCATGTACATTCAATTGATGTTCGAATTGCCAATTTACGAACTGCAGCGCCATTTCGAGCTCGATTTTAATTATATTATAGCTCTACGTTCAAACTGTCGTTTATATAATATATTCGTTATTCAAATTCAATTTCGAGCTGAATTAAATATCACAGATGATCCAGTTCACACCATATCGCCATTTCAACCAATTCTGATTATTTCAAAATTAAATATATTATTTAATTTATTATTTTAATTGAATATTCACCATTATTTAATTCAACGAACAATAAATCCTTTTAATCACCATTTATATAATTAAATAAATTAATTATAATACCTCTGCCAATGCGGGTCATTACGTCTTCTGTCTGCGTTCTTTTGTGTGTTGTTCTCAAAGTATCCGCTCTTTCCTTATCGGGAAGTTACAGGTCCTTACATGTGAATTTTATACGTCACATACATTAGTTAAAAATCATATTTTTTTACTAACTAATGAATATTTCATTCAAAGCCTATATATAATTCCATACAATGTTATATATATTTCATACATCGTTATATATATATATATATATATATATATATATATATATATATATATGTATGTTTCATACAACGATTATATATTCTCATATAACGTTTATATATATTCTCATATAACATTCATATAATTTTAAACCACGCATGTATATATTCATACAACGTATATATATAATCTCATACGACGCTTGTATATATATTCTCAATATAGCATATATAAGCTAAGAATCATATTTTTTTTTGATCAACTAATAATTATTAGTTAGTTAAAATGTTATTTTTAACTAAAGTATGCTATGAAAATAAGGAAAGTAATATGCCAACTAGTATGCATTGGAATGAAAGGTAAATTAAGCCAACTTAAATCAAAAATTGAACTAAGTTGAAAATCGATTGAAACTGCATACGTGTACATGCGTGTAATTGAACAGGTCATAGAAAGGAGGCTAGAGAAGAGGAATAAAATTGTATGCTCGACAAATAGGTACATATTTACTGTTTTGTTTGGGTTTGATGATTTTATGAGCGGATTGGCTAGCCGCTTGGCTTTTTCTTTTTCTTTTGGAGATCAGAAGGCCTATATGGCAATTTCGGGATTTTCCCTGTGCTCCCGTGCAGGGGAGGTTATGGCGAAATTTTTCGAAAATTTAGGGTGTTAGCCAAATTTTTGAAAAATTAGAAAGTTCTTAGAAACTGAAAAGTTGAAGATCTTGAGCCAGAATAGAAATTGGAATCGTTGTCAAACGAATTTATAACGTTTATAAAATACGTTTTATGAAGGAAATCGACAAAATATACATAATATATATATTATATGGCCTAAATAGAACACGCCGTGCCGCGGCCATTCGCGAATTTCGACCATTGACTTCGAATTGATGTTACGGGAGATCCGACCGTCGGATTCTCCTAAAGCCGAAACTTTGGGTTCGTATCGAAAAGAGCTTTCCAACGAATATAAGAGATTTGAAATCTAACGGTTGGATTTGGAATTATGTCCAAATCAAATGTGAAAAAGGTCGCTGTAAGTGCAGTTCGATGACCGTTTATGGAAATCAACTGAGTGAGCCTTGATAAAATTATTAAAAATAGGGGAAAATTTATGTAAAATCATATTAACTGATTCAGAAAGAACTGGGATGAAAAATTCCATGTTTGTAAAGAGAAATATATATTTTTATCGAAATGAACTAGTTTATAACTAGAAAAATAATCCAATATTTTTAAAGAAATAAATTGGATTTGAAAACGGGTTTTAAATAACCAGAAAATTTCCAATATATAAATTGGAATGGATTTGAATGGAGATTATCTTCGGATATTTCTAAATTGGGTTCCGTGATTATACAGATATTGTGATGGGGATTTGGAAGATATCGATATCGTTATTCCCGATATGGTATCTGTTGGTTTCAGGATTTGATGTTGAATATAAGTCGATACTATCTCTATTCAAAACCTTATATTTAATGTCAAATTGGATTGATTGATTGTGTGGATTGTGCTCGACCAGTTTATGAGCAAGATATGCATTTACCTTTAGCATTGGGTTGGGTAGAAATATTTGTATGCTAACACCTTGTGAAACACTTCACGATTTGACTATGAGGTGGTTAGCGATGTTTTTTATTTCAAAATTAATGAATGATTTTGAAATGTGATTTTCTTAAGTGAAAAGAAATATTTTCCCGATTTTAGACAGGGAATGTTTTATAAAACAGAAAGGATTTCGAGGCCTAAACCCGATATTATCGATATGATTTCGAAATGTATTATGTGTTACATTGTGGTCCATCGCGTATCGATTAGTTGCTATTGATAACATATCTGTTTGGTGGCGGATAATTTATTCTCTTGCTTAACACCCTTATTTGAGACATACGAGTTTAAAGGTTATGTGATTAGTAGTGACTAATCATATATGTGAATTGCTGATCTGAAGTACTATATTTTGAAAGTACTTGTGATTATTATGTTGTGAAATGATTTTTCCTACTTCGGGATATGAAATGATTTAGTATGTGGCTAAAGATTCGGGTAACCCTGAGACTAAAAGTATGGGTGAGAGGGCGGTGTATGCTCTCAATGTGTAGGAGGTGCATCGTCGGTGTAGCCTGCTCCTATGTGGGGTAGGTGCGCATTTATATATCGAGTTGATAGGTGCGTACACTTTGCCTTGTCGATGGGGAGTGCGATATTTGGTTGCATACTTGTTTGTATGCATTGTTATGTTTTGGAATTCATATTTCCAAAGATTTTGATCTGATATCCCGAAGTGAAATCTACTTTGATATAAAAGCTAGATATGTATTTCAAATAACTTGAAATAAAAATCGGGAATGAAGTCCAAAGGAATAATTTCTGTAAATTGAATTGGATTTGGAAAATATAAGTGTGGTGATTAATCTAAATGGGTAGATTGGAAAATTGCATGTTGTGTGATGCATTGTAGATCCATATTTCTATTATTGGTTGTTGTTTATACACCGGCAATCTAGTGGAGGAAACCCGTTCCGTGTTGTACGGCGTGGTCCCGTGATTTGCCATATTTTATAAATAAAGTTTAATAACTGTTTTTAGTTCTCACACCAGTCCCATGACTGACTCGTAGTTTTCTTTTCCCTTGCAAACTCGGGTGCCCTTATTTTCCACACGGGCAGTCGAGTAGTTTTATTTTGCAGATATATTGAGCAAGATTCTGGATTGAAGCTTTAAGCTGTGTCCAGAGCATTTATCGTCTTCCGCTGTGTTAGTTTATATTCCGCTGTGCACTATATTACATTTATTGTAAAATTATCTTCCGCTGTATCATTATATTCGATATACTCTGACATTCTGTACTCTGATGTAACATTATTATGATGTTTATAAAAGTCTTCTGTTATTTGTTCTGATGTATTGTATGCCTAGATTTAGCGTATCCGAGTTTTGAACGGTCTTGGTCGGTTTAGCGATCAATTAGATCCGAGCGAAACTCGTATCATTACACATGGTATCATTGTATATTACAAGAATTCCATCAGATTACAAGAATATACAGAGTATAAATCAATATTACACATTTGATAAATATCAGAGATTACAATACATTACGTAGCAGCGGAAAATAATAAAAAATACAACTGAAGAAGATATACGGATACAAAGCTTTCCGGATATCGTTCCAGCTGTACATTAGGATCCTGTGAATATAAATCTGCAAAACCAAAACTACTAGCTGCCCATGTCAAAATAAGGGCACCCAGAGTTTAGGTTAAAACAATAAACTCCAGGTCAGTCACGTGACTGGTGTGAGAACTAAAACAGTTATAAATATTTATTTTAAAGTTAGGTAAATCAAGGGACCACGCCGTATAACACGAAACGGGTTTCCTCCCAAGAATACCAGTGCATATAACAACATCGCAATGCTAAATAAGAAAAATGAAGCTATTATAAGACCCAGGTCCTATCACACAATGCAACGCAAGCCGGGGGATAGGGTTTTTACCTTATAATAGCCAAAGAATGCTTGATACGTGAAATTTTATCTTTTTATTCTTAATCAGACTCCAACCGCAAATTAGTAAGAGAACGATTCCCTAAGTATTAACCCCGAAGGCCGAAACCAACATCAGATCAATACCCAGGAGACCACCCATCTTAGCTCGTTTCCAGTTAGTTTCTGATTTTATATACAATCATAAATATCAATCATAGGTGGCATGAATGTCCCATACCACTATGTCACCATATATAGGTATACAATCAAAACCGCAAAATGTTGTATTGGAAGTTGGGTTATCATTTATGGTATGAACCGAGGCAAAAGATAGTCCTCACCGATTCGAGACAATCTAGCCCATGTCTCAGGAACATAACGCATCGTCCCTTGGATCGTCAAGGCCGGTCCACACTGAGTGGATTATTATGCCTGAACAATACGTCTCCCCGCCCTATGGGGCGTAAATGAGCGAACGAATGACTCCACCGGCTTCACATAGTCACCGATATATCCGAGGCGCCTCGCAAACCAACAACCACATAAGTCAACCTCGTCAGGGCGTGTAAAACCACACAAGTCAAACGAGTTTTCCTTTGCGAGGCGTCAGTGGTTTTACACGCCCTGACGAGGTTGACTTATGTGGTTGTTGGTTTGCGAGGCGCCTCGGATATATCGGTGACTATGTGAAGCCGATGGAGTCATTCGTTCGCTCATTTACGCCCCATAGGGCGGGGAGACGTATTGTTCAGGCATAATAATCCACTCAGTGTGGACCGGCCTTGACGATCCAAGGGACGATGCGTTATGTTCCTGAGACATGGGCTAGATTGTCTCGAATCGGTGAGGACTATCTTTTGCCTCGGTTCATACCATAAATGATAACCCAACTTCCAATACAACATTTTGCGGTTTTGATTGTATACCTATATATGGTGACATAGTGGTATGGGACATTCATGCCACCTATGATTGATATTTATGATTGTATATAAAATCAGAAACTAACTGGAAACGAGCTAAGACGGGTGGTCTCCTGGGTATTGATCTGATGTTGGTTTCGGCCTTCGGGGTTAATACTTAGGGAATCGTTCTCTTACTAATTTGCGGTTGGAGTCTGATTAAGAATAAAAAGATAAAATTTCACGTATCAAGCATTCTTTGGCTATTATAAGGTAAAAACCCTATCCCCCGGCTTGCGTTGCATTGTGTGATAGGACCTGGGTCTTATAATAGCTTCATTTTTCTTATTTAGCATTGCGATGTTGTTATATGCACTGGTATTCTTGGGAGGAAACCCGTTTCGTGTTATACGGCGTGGTCCCTTGATTTACCTAACTTTAAAATAAATATTTATAACTGTTTTAGTTCTCACACCAGTCACGTGACTGACCTGGAGTTTATTGTTTTAACCTAAACTCTGGGTGCCCTTATTTTGACATGGGCAGCTAGTAGTTTTGGTTTTGCAGATTTATATTCACAGGATCCTGATGTACAGCTGGAACGATATCCGGAAAGCTTTGTATCCGTATATCTTCTTCAGTTGTATTTTTTATTATTTTCCGCTGCTACGTAATGTATTGTAATCTCTGATATTTATCAAATGTGTAATATTGATTTATACTCTGTATATTCTTGTAATCTGATGGAATTCTTGTAATATACAATGAAATGTTCTTCTGTCTGCGTTCTTTTGTGTGTTGTTCTCAAAGTATCCGCTCTTTCCTTACCGGGGAAGTTACGGGTCCTTACAAAATATTTTCAAAATATTAGAATTTGAAATCACTTCCTTTTCGATATTCGTTATAAAAATGAATAAAATCGAAATAAATATTTTTCACGTCAAAATGGCATTAGTCTAATCAATACGGCTTCATATATTTCAATATTTTCGTGTCCATCCCAAATCGGACATCAAAATCATATTTTGATTTATTACTGAATATTATTTTAAAATATTTGTCATTTTAAAATATTCATTATTCGTCATTTAAAAATATTCATTGATTTAAAATATTCGTTCTTTCCGAATTGGAATAAGACACAGTCAATTACCATATAATTTTATTTATATGGATTTCATACACACGTGTACACAACAATAATCAAACACATTCAACCACCATCCAGAGTGCATTACACAACTGCATAAGTGTTAAATATAAATAATCAACGCTTACAACAGTCCGTCAACCCATCGACTGATATACAACTAAAAAATTGGGATTAGTGAATGTCAAATATCATCCCAATACCCGTGTGGGGTTTCAATCAACACACCGATTTTATTTGTGTAGTTTGTTGATGTGTAAAATATATCATCCCAATCAATACAGTTAAATGTGTGTACATAAACAAATCGTCCGATTTGTAAACAAATATTTATTTTGTTCATATACTCGTTAAAAATTATATTTTTAACGATAAAATATTATTTTCAACACATGAATATTTTATACAGTTCATTTATACAATAAAAATGATATTTTTATTATTCTAACATTTTTAGAAAATTTCGGCAGCATAACTGCGCGATACTAGAACCAGAATAAGGTCTAGCCTTATCCCTCGCCTAATACTGGCTCGCGGCATACACATACCAATTCTAATCAATTCAATTCAATTCACATCCTAAATTATACTCAAACAAACAAATCGCTCAATCCAAAAATCAACCAAACATCCATGGTTTCAAATAAAGGTGTTGGGTGCTACTAAGCGCCGTCTGCATCCTAGTATATATATTTAACTAGAAAATAAATTAGAACGAGAAGTTCTCACCTTTGGGATCCACTCCTCCATTTCTGTTTCTGAATTTCTAAACCATTTGGATTTGCCCGAAATTCCAATGCAATCTTTTCCACGCTGTTCATAGTAAAAATCACATTTTTAATATGAGGTTTATATATTAAAAAAATCATATTTTTAAACTACGTTATTTACATTTTAAAAATCACATTTTTATACGGCTATTATATATATATAAAAATTGTATTTTTATATTGTAATTCATATATTAAAAACCATATTTTTAAATCGCTATTATATTATAAAAATCATATTTTTATAATGCTACTTCATATATAAAAATTGTATTTTTATACCAATTTCATTTATATAAAAATCATATCTTTATCTTGCTATTATATATATAAAAATCAAATTTTTATCTTCTCTTTATATATATAAAAATCATATCTTTCTATTATATAAAAAAAATCATTGATTTATCTAACTAAAAATCATTTCTTTTTACGAATAAAAATCATTTCCTTTTACAAATAAAAATCATTTCTTTCTACAAATAAAAATCATTTCTTTTTACAAATAAAAACAAAAATCAAAGAAGGCTTAAAAAAAACTTACAACTAGAGGGGGGAATCGCAGTTGCTCGCGGGTGTGGAGCATCGGGCGGATGCGGTTTCAGGGGGTGTTGGCGGTGGTAGGTGGTGGCGCGCGATTCAGTTTGGGGGAGGGGGCTCGCGGTTCTCTGACGGAGGAAGGGGAGAGGCGGAGGGGAGATGGACGGAGAAGGGGGGCATTGCGGCGCAGTGAGGTGAGAGGTTCCGGAGGCGGCGGTTTTCTTCCATTGTTCTCTCCCTTTTTTCTCTTTTGAATTAATCTGAGAAAGAGAAAGTGGATGGGGGGTGTTTTATATAAATTTTAATTATCAATTATTTTAATTTTGAACTTATAAAGTTACTTTTCCATTTTAACCCCAAATCGAACCCATCGACTATCGTCCCTAGATAATTACCCCCATTCCGAACACAATGGGATATGTCCGGTAAACCAATTCGACTATTACGATCAGTTTTTATCAAAATTAAAATATAAATTAATTTAATGTTTAAAATTGACTTTAATGTACATTTTAATTTACCAGGGGCATATACTGACTCCAAAAATTCCAGAAAGTTAAATCTAGTTATGTTTTAACGATACAGTCCTAACAAAACTAATTTTGTCAATTTGGAGACCGTTTGGAAAAAAGGTCATTTTCCAGTCGATTAAATTCAAACTAAATTGACCAAACACGTTTAAATCCGCCAAGCTCACATATTAATTCCAAAATTATGAAAATTGGAATCTAGCAATAATTTGACATTCCGGATCCAACAAAGGTGGTTTCGTCGAAAACGGAGATTGTTTGCAAAATCACTATTTTTTAATATTAAAAAATATATAAATTCCATAACGACTATTATGAATTTTCAACTGGACATAACTTTTTATTCCCGTTATGAAATCTGGATTTTTCATATTCATTAGAAAGATATTTTCAAACCGATTCAAATATTTTTGGTTTTACTAAAATCCAATTTATTTTGAGTCCTGTACATTCATTTGAAATTTGAAATCGAATTTTCAAATTACTGCGTCATTTCAGGCTCGTTATATAATTAAAATAGATGTGTTCGTTCTAACTTTGATTTAAATATATTTTTTAGTCGTTCTTATTTAAAATAAATCATTTTAAATATTCAAAATTCATTAAAATTGCCAAAATAAAAAATTTAAATTGGTTCTGAAAATCCAGGTTGTTAACATCTCCCGTACTTAAAATCTTTTCGTCCTCGAAAAGGAACGGAACTGAAGGTTGTTTAACTAACCAACTCCACTTTCATTCTTGCTTTCATCCTTCAAATTTTCAATTTCTAAGAATTTTCTAATTTTTCAAAAATTTGGATAACACCCTAAATTTTTGAAAAAATTCACCATAACCTCCTTTGTACGGGGAGACATTTAAAACCGCTACTAGCCACGCAGGGCCCTCATCATCGAAAAAGAAGAAGAAAAAGCCAAGCGGCTAGCCAATCGGCTCATAAAATCATCCAAACCCAAGAAATATAGTAAACATGTACCTATTTGTCGGGCATACAATTTTATTCCTCTTATTAGCCTCCTTGTTATGACATATTCATTCTATACACATGTACATATATGCAATTGCAATCAATTTTCAAGTCAGTTCAATATTTGATTCAATTTGGCTTAATGGTTCAAAATTTCAATTAATCAAACCAATAATCAAACAACACAATCAGCAATCAATTTGTGAATTTAATTTTCAAACATATACTTCTATATATTTAAAAATCATATTTTTGATGCCAATTCACAAACAAATAATTCTATCTAATTTTGGTTCTCACACCAGCCAATTGGAAATATATAGATATCCCACTTTCGAAGCTCGAACATAAGTATTGATGATGGGCTCCATCATCAAAATCATCTCTGAGCGACTAGAGTGTGATTCTATATCTACCCAGTATATTAAAACTTCGAATATACGTTTGCAAGGTGTATATGCAAATTCTTTATATACTAGATTGTCCAAAATGAATTTAAATATAATATTCAAATATGTATCATAAGATTTAAATTTTCAAAACAAACTTTGTTTTCGTTTTTATTTTTAAAAATAACACTCTTCAGACTCGTTCTAGGATATCACTGATTCCATCTCTAACGAGTCATTCTTATTGGATATCACTAATCCAATCTTTGATGAATTCTTTCGTTTTGTTCTAATGTTTCTTGTTCTCGAGCTCTGTAAACCAAAGCTCCAATACCAAAATGAAACAACCCAAACTCGCCCTTGCGGGAAAGCCCGGATTGAGTTGAGAACATGACAAATTAGAACACCAAAAAAGAACGTTTCATTGCTTATTACAACAATTTGCATCGGAGTATAAGAATATACAGAGTATGAATAATTACTATACATCAGGAAAATATCTGAGATTAAAATTACAATACATGGTAGCGGAAAAATAATACATAATCACAACTGTAAGGAATACACGGATACAGAGCGTCCTGAATATAGCTCCAGCTGTAAATCCAGGATCCTGGAAAAGAAAAATCTGCAAAACTAAAACTACTAGCCGACCGTGTGGAAAATAGGGGCACCCATAGTTTAGGTTAAAATAATAAAATCCGGGTCAGTCATGTGACTGGTCTGAGAACTAAAACAGCTATTTAAAACTTTACTTTAGAAATAAGGTAAATCAACGGACCACACCGTATAACACGGAACGAGTTTTCTCTCAAGAATACCAGTGCATACAACAAACATCGCAATGTTTTTTGTAAAAATGAAGCTATTATAAGAGTCAGGTCCCATCACACAATGCAACGCAAGCCGAAGGATAGAGTTCCTCCTTATAATAGCCAAACATGCTTGGTACGTTTAAAACAAATCATTTGATACAATTATAAGTGCATAGTATATAAAACAATTACAAATATAAATATATCAATCATAGACGGCATGGGTACCATCTATCATGTCGCCAATACTAGGCTCTACAATTAAAACCGAAATGTCACGTATTGGAAAATGGATTTCCGTCAAGAGTCGAGGCCAGGGATGGCTCCTCGCCGATTCGAGACACTCTAGCAAATGTCTCAGGATACCCCGCAGAAAACCCTGGATACGGATGGGCCAGTCCTCCATTAAGTTTGAGGATTAGTTACTCCTGAACACACGTTTCCCGCTCCTATTGGACCTATCCATCAGCTCCATAGTAACTGATATATCCGAGGCGCCTCGCTATCCATCATCTACATAGGTAAAAATATAATAAATGTCTGGGCTCCATACCATGACACCACCCATAGCTAAAAAGAAACGTCATGTTCTCCCAAAGGTCCGATCCCATTTTTGATTCATACCGAGGTGTGAGGCTCGCGAATTAACGCTATACACAAAGCTATGCCCTTTAAGGTCGTGCTTTGATCATCAACCCCAAGACTCTTCTTTTCAACAGAAGCCTTGATCATTTACATCTCAGCATGCCACACTGACAATTCATGCCATGTTACTGATGTCTATCGATATATAACCTCTGAGCTCGTACGTCTCAGAGAAGGGCGTTAAGCAAGAGAATAAATTCTCCATCTCCAAATAGATGTATATTTAATAGAGATCAATCAACATAGAATAAAATCCAATTTCAGACACACATCCATTTACTAGTTCGTTCTGGGTCTGAACGAAACCGGAGGCACCTTATTCCTCATCCCATATGTCCAATACAGGAGAGAGGTCCTCGCATATCCGGTCGATCTCCAAGTACGTCTGGACGATCACCACATATTACCTCGTCTTGGGTATACAGCCCAATCAAGACATCAGTAATCATCCAAACGATGTGAAGACCTCCGGTCTTCAACCGCCGTCTTCATCGTCGACTTATCGTCAAATCAGTTATTTAGAATGGGTATAAAGCCGGATTTTCGAATAACTTGCGTATATAATAAATAAGTGCTATAAAAACACAACATACGCCTCATTCCAATCCAGAATATCCTTTTATTCAAATATTCTTATATTATTAGGGAAAGGTTCCCATTAAATTTATAAAGATAAATTCTTTAAATTTATTCTTTAATCTTCCATTGGATATCAATTAAAACCAAATTAAGGTTTATCCAAACTAGTCGCCTTAGCGCACCTTACCGAAGTAATCATTTGTTTAATTTCTCAAACCCAACCTATTCATCCCATGGAGCAAAATTGGTAATACACCATATCTGACACCACGGTGTTATCGGTAAAATTAATTACCATTTCACGTTCAAATCTAATTAAAGATTTATCTATCGCCTGGAGTAAAACTAGTGGTACTCCATTCTCGATCATTTCCCAAATTTGATAATTTAGATTATCACATTCGCATTTCAGTCTAATTATTGATTCATTAGAACTCCATTTGGTTTTAATCATCCCAAAAATCAATATTAATGATTATTTAAATTTGAAAAATTCCAACATGCCGCATCGACAATCTACACCGTACTATTGATTTTTGCCTATATATAACCTATGAGCTCGTACGTCTCATAGAAGGGAAAATAAATTCTCCGCCACCAAACAAATATATATTTCGCAGAGATCAACCATACAGATTGAAATACAATGTTAGACATGTAATCCTGTCTTTAACTGGGTTAAAGAACTAATGGTATTTAAAACACAGTTCACGATAAACCCAAATCACATTCCATTAATTATGGAATCTTCACGGAAAATAGATCAATATATAATCGATATCAATTTCCGTATCCGACTAATAATATAATTGTAATAACGACAAAGCCTTTTAAATTCCATATATATTAACTGTCCTCCTCCATAGAAGCTCACTTCGATTATTACCAAATCGAATTTCATTCAATTCCAATTTAATAAATTAAATTGGAAAACTTTACTTTGGAAAATTCCGTTAAATCTTAATAAAAAGATTTATAAATTCCAAATCATATTTCATTGTAAATCGGGTTAAAGAACGAATGTCGTTAAAACACAATTCACGATAAACCCAATTTGCATTCCATTTTAATCCAATTAAATGTTAATTAACTAGAAACTCTAATAGTCTTAATTAGAAGATTTATCCTTTTCACATGGGGTTTAAGAAAAGTGTTATTTAAGACACCATTCACGACAAACCCAAAATCCAATTCGATATCAAATACAAGGCTCTGAATAGAAATTATATCTGCTTATATTCAATATCCAATTCTGAAATCAAAAATATCGTATTGGGAATAACGATATATATATCTTCCAAATTCCTCCACAATATCCGTATAATCATGAAATCCAATACCGAAATATTCCGAAGATAATTTCGATTCAAATCCATTCCAAATCATATATTGGAAATTCTAGTTATTTTTAAAACCATTTCAAATACAATTTATTTATTTTAAAATATTGGATTATAATTCTAGTTCATAACTAGTTCATTTTGACAAAAATATATTTTTATCTTTGCAAACATGGAATTTTTCATCCAAATTCTTTCCAAATCATTTATTATGATTTTACACAAATTATTGATATTTTTAATAATTTTATTAAAGCCCTTTTAGTCGATTTCCATAAACGACCATCGAACTGCACTTACAACGACTTTTCCAAATTTGATTTGGACATAATTCCAAATCCAACCGTTAGATTTCAAATCTCTTGGATTCGTTGGAAATCACTTTTCAATACGAACCCAATGGTTCCAGTTTTAGGAGAATCCGACGGTCAGATCTCCCGTTATCTCAATTCGAAGTCAATGGTCGAAATTTGCGAACGGCCGTGGCGCGTTCTTTTCAGGCCATTAAATATATATATGTATATGTATATATATCGTCGATTTCCATTTTAAACGTATTTTATAAATCGTTTTAAGTTTGTTTTCAAAACGATTTCAACTTCATATTCAATTTTAAATCAAAATTGAATATTCCATATTATTATTATATAAATGATAATATTTTCAAAACATTAGATTTTGAAATCACTTCCTTTCCGATATTCATTATAAAAATGAATAAAATCGATATAAATATCGTTCACACCAAAATGACGTTAGTCTAATAAACACGGCTTCATATATTTCAATATTTTTGTGTCCATCCCAAATCAGACATCAAAATCACATTTTGATCCATTACTGAATATTATTTTAAAATATTTGTCATTTTAAAATATTCATTATTCGTCATTTTAAAATATTCGTTGATTTAAAATATTCATTCTTTTCGAATTGGAATCAAACACAGCCAATTACCATATAATTTTATTTATATGGATTTCATACACACGTGTACACAACAATAATCAAACACAGTCAACCATTATCCAGAGTGCATTACACAACTGCATAAGCGTTAAATATAAATAATTAATGCTTACAACAGTCTATCAACCCATCGATTGACATACAAGTAGACAATTGGGATTAATGTATGTCAAATATCATCCCAATACCCTTGTGGGTTTTCAATCAATACACCGATTTTATTTGTGCAGTTGGGCAATGTGTAAAATATACCGTCCCAATTAATATCAGTTTAATGTGTGTACATAAACAAATCGTCCGATTTGTAAATGAACATTTATTTTATTCATATACTCATTAAAATTATATTTTTAATGATAAAATATTTGTTTCAACACATGAATATTTTATACAGTTCATTTGTACAATAAAAATGATAATTTTATCATCTAACATTTTTAGAAAATTTCGGCAGCATAATGGCGTGATACTAGAACCGAAATAAGGTCTAGCCTTATCCCTCGCCTAATACTGGCTCGCGCAATACACATACCAATTCTAATCAATTCAATTCAATTCACATCCCAAATCGTACTCAAACAAATAAATCACTCAATCGAAAAATCAACCAAACATCCACAGTTTCAAACAAAGGTGTCGGGTGCTACTAAGCACCGTCTACATCCTAGTATATATATTTAACTAGAAAATAAATTAGAGTGAGAAGTTCTCACCTTTGGGATCCACTCCTCCAGTTCTATTTTTGAATTTTTGAACCGTTTGGATTTGCCTGAAATTCCAACGCAATCTTTTCCACGCTGTTCATAGTAAAAACTCACATTTTTAATATGATGTTTATATATTAAAATCATATTTTAAACAAAGTTATTTAAATTTTAAAAATCACATTTTTATACCGCTATTATATATATAAAAATCGTATTTTTATATTGTAATTCATATAACAAAAACCATATTTTTAAACCACTATTATATTATAAAAATCATATTCTTATTATGCCACTTCATATATAAAAACTATATTTTTATACCAATTTCATTTATATAAAATCATATCATTATCTTGCTATTATATATATAAATCAAATTTTTATCTTCTCTTTTTATATATAAAAATCATATCTTTATATTATATAAACAAAGTCATTGATTTATCTAACTAAAAATCATTTCATTTTACAAAAAAAAAATATCATTTCTTTTTACAAATAAAAATCATTTCTTTTTACAAATAAAAACCAAAATCAAATAATGCTTAAAAAACTTACAGCAAGGGAGGGGGGAGGGGCGAATGGCAGTTACTCGCGTTGGTGGAGCATTGGGCGGAGGCAGTTTCAGGGGGTGTTGGCGGTGGTAGGTGGTGGCGCGCGGTTCAATTTCGGGGGAGAGGGGGACAGGGATCGTGGTTCTCTGACGGAGGAAGGGGAGAGGCGGAGGGGCGATCGACGGAGAGGGGGAGCATGGTGGCGCGAGGCCAAGGGCTCCGGCGGCGGCGGGGAAGCTCTAGGCTTCGGCGGTTTTCATTCGTCATTCTCCCCATTTTTTTCTTTTTTTCTTTTGAATCGATCTGAGAAAGAGAAAGTGAAGGGAGGGAGATGTTTTATATAAATTTTAATTATTAATCATTTTAATTTTGAACTTCATAAAGTTACTTTTCCATTTTAACCCCAAATCGAACCCACCGACTGTCGTCCCAAGCTAATTACCCCCCATTCCATACACAATGGGATATGTCCAGTAAACCGAGTCAACTGTTACGATCAGTTTTTATAAAAAATTAAAATATAAAAAATAATTTAACGTTTAAAATTGATTTTAACATACATTTTTATTTACTAGGGCCACATACTGACTCCAAAAATTCTAGAGAAAATAAATCTAGCTATGTTTTAACGATACGGTCCTAACAAAACTAATTTCGTCGAATTTGGAGACAGTTTGAAAAACGGTCATTTTCCACTCGATTAAATTCAAAATGAATTGACTAAACACGTTTAAATCCGTCATGCTCACATATTAATTCCAAAAATTATGAAAATTGGAATCTAGCAATAATTTGACATTCCGGATCCAACAAAAGTGGTTTCGTCGAAAACGAAGGTCGTTCGCAAAATCACTATTTTTTGTATTAAAATATATATAAATTCCATAGCGACTATTCTGAATTTCCAACTGGACATAACTTTTTATTCCCATATTAAATCTGGATTTTTCACATTCGTTGGAAAGATATTTTCAAACCGATTCAAATATTTCTGGTTTTACTAAAATCCGGTTTATTTTGAATCATGTACATTCATTTGAAATTGAATTTTCAAACTACCGCGCCATTTCAGGCTAATTATATAATTAAAATAAATTTATTCTTCCTAACTTTGATATAAATATATTTTTTAGTCGTTATTATTTAAAGTAATTCATTTTAAAGGTTCAAAATCCATTAAAATTGCCAAAATAAAATTTTTAAATTGGTTTTGAAAATCCGGGTTGTTCTAGATAACTTGTAACTTTTTTTTATATAGAACTGTTTTGATGCATTGATGTAATGAATGGCTTGGATTTGATATATTCGACATATTGATGTTTGTTTGTGTAAATTTACTTGTTATCCACCTTGATTTTTATATGATCATTGTTTGTGATGATTAATCACAATCATTTACCCTAGAGGTTACGGGCATTGAATAAACCCGGGGTAAATCATTAAAATGAATTAAGAACATAGGTTGAAATGATAAATACCTATGACCTTGATTTGGATTTGTAACGATCTGGATTTTTGACCGTTCAAATCGAAAATAATCCACACATGCCGACCCAAACAGATCGCAAATGTAGGTAGTTATTGGATAAAAAAAGAAGAGGAAACAATAACAGAATCTCACCATGGAAGGACAATATATAATAATTAATTAACAGTTCAAAACCAGTTGAAATATATACATTTAATTATTACATACAAAGATTATCAGAGTTACACATATACAGATGTATACAACAAAACAACTGAAACAAAGTGTAGTGGGAATACATACATATATTAGATATAATGAATCTTCGTCTTCATTCTCTGAGGCAAGGAAATCTTCGCTAACTGAAACTCGTACTTGACCTGAGCGTATTGCATAAAAGAAAACACACTAAACACTCGGATCAGAATTAAATCATTCTCATATTAGTCAAATTAAAATAAGATATAACATAAGTGCTAAGGTGCAGTACTCAAAGAAAAGTTGTGGGAAATTTACCGGATCACGCCGCTAACGCGGAACAGGTTTACTCAATGTAAATTTCCATGTATAGAAGTTCGCAAATGATTTTGAAAAAATGTAGCTATCATAAGCTCGTCCCACATCAGACAATGCAAACACACACCAAATGGGTGAGTTTTGTCTTATGATAACCAAAAATGCTTTCATACGTGAAAATCCACATTTAATACTAGTATTAGTGCATAGTGTCAAAAATCATTTCACAAATAAATATATTAATCTTATCAAGCATAGTGACTATGCACACATATATAGATTACAAACAAATCGAACGGCTCGTATTGGTTATTGGGTTTTCCAACGGGATGGTTCCTGGCACGAAAGATCATTGGAAGACACGAAGCTAAGTATTCCCAGTTAACATTCAGACAACGGAAACCGAATACAGAGAAAGATAGTATATATCCCGCTTAACATCCAGACATCAGACACCACATATACTTTATTTCCTCAAGTTTCGAAGTAGATCTACTGCCGCAACATTCAATTTTCACAAAAGATTACATATATACACAACCGCCAGTTTACCATCAATCCAGGGTTTGAGGTTTCGACGATGTCACGATATACACAAAGCTATGTTTTAATAAGCCAAGCTTTGATCATCATTCGTGCATTCCATAACTCGAGTATGCCACATTGACAATTCACAACGTGTCACTAATTTCAATCGATACACACCCTCTATGTAACAACCCGTATTTTCAATAACCTGTTATAACGTAAATCGAGGCAGAATTTAATTCTAAAATCTGAATCAATGGAAACGGGCTATGCCATTGCGTTCGTCTCGGAAAAATACGCGAAATAGAGTCCGAGTTTTCGAAAATCGGAGTCCGTATGACCCGATTAAGGCCCAACGAAGTTTTCAGAAAATTTCAAAGTAAAAACAGATTTCAAATTCAAGTTTGAATTTGGAAATTAGGTCAGATTGGGATAGGCGGGAAAATTCCCGCCAGAGCACCCAAGTCGACAGCCCTGTCGACTTGGGAGTCGACTTGGTTGGACCCAAGTCGACAGCCCTGTCGACTTGGTTCAGCCGCCCAGTTTTGCCTGGTGCACCATTTTGGAGTTGTGTTGAGTTTGGGGGCCAGATTCGGTTTTAAGGGCTGAGATTGGAATTAGGGTTTAATCCTAAGGTTGAAACTAATCCTAATCTCTATAAATAAGCCCCTAACCTAACCCTAAATCATCATTATTCAACCCTACAACTAAACTATGGCAAAATCATTCCTCTCATGGCCTCCACTCTCTTCATAAAATTCTAAGTTATTTCTATGAGAGATTTTCCATGCATACAAGTGTTTTCAAGCTTGTATGAGTGTCATTAGCTTTCATTCAAGTCAAGTTTCCATATTTACATCATAAAGCAAGAGTTTTGATCATTTTTGCTCAAGGGTTTTTCTATTGGAGCTTGCATTTTGGGTTTATTTGATTGCATAAGGGCTTTGTCTCAATCTATATATATTTTTGTGCCTTCATAAGCATTGTAAGCCCTTTTCTACTTTCATATTTAAACTCTAAAGTTAAATGAATGATGCAAGTTTGGTTGATCATTATGATATGCAAGTTTGCCATGATATGCAAGTTTACTATGTCATGTTATGCAAGTTTGATCATGTTATGTTATGCAAGTTTGATATGCAAGTTTGCCATATGATATGCAAGTTATGTTGTGCAAGTTTGGGTTGATCATTTTGCTCATGTTATCATGTTATGCAAGCTTATCTTGGGTTTATGAGCTTAAAGCTTCAAGCTTTAGGCTAAAGGTTGCATTTTGGCAACATGTAAGTTATCATATCCCTTATGATAACTTGCATGTGAGGCTAAATGCGAACTTATGGCAACTTCTACATGTCATTTATCACCATGTATCACTTATATGCTAAGTTTGGTTTTATGCATGCTTTTGAGGCCTAAAAATGTAATATGCAAGTATATGAACATATGTTCACTTCATATGCCACCATGTTAAACTTGTGGCTTCAACACCTTTATGTCATGATTATGCCAAGTTCCCTCTTTCTATCCTTTATGCACTATTGCGATATGTAAGCGATGGGATTGCGTTTGGGGTTGGGTAAACTTAAAAGACATAAAAACATAAGATTGGGAATTTACCTATTAAGTTAGGTCTACCCATTGGGAATTTACCTATTAAGTTAGGTCTACCCAAATGCTTGAAAACTTGTAATATGTTTTGGAAACATAATGGACATGACACTTAGAAAATATAAGTGTGACCAACTCGAGGTTGGGTTGAGTTTGTAGCGTAAACCTACCCGGAACCGACCGGCTTAACTAGTTGCTACAAACAATAGGACCCAATGTGAGAAGTTGGTCATGTTGTACCTTGAACCCGAGGTTAGACCAAGTTGTGGTATAAAGCTACCCGGAACCGACCGGCTTAACTAGTAACCGCAACGAAGTCTAATGTGAGAGGTTAAGGCACATTAATTAATTAATGCCTCATGATTAGGGTTTAAGTCGTGGTCCACTTAATACTTAATCAATGTGGGCTTGGTAGATTAATCAGGGTTAAGTCGTGAACTCATCGTTACACTTAACCAAGTTAATCCATGATTAGCAAGAGGGTTAAACCGTACTTAACCCACTAGAAAATCCTAGCAATGGGGGTCCACTCCAGCAGTAATCCCAAGTTTGTATCATTAAGACCCTAGGGACTAGGTAGGGAGGGGGCACGATTACTGGACTTGAGGTAAGTGACCAAAAGCGACGGCAGAGTGGTACGCCGGTGTAGTTCCGGACGGACTATGGTCGTGCACATAGTCCGTAGCCGGAGAAAACATGCACGGGTACCAGTAGATCGAGACTGTGCACTTATGTTTATGGTGTCCAGGGGTTTACACCCTAGGGCTTGATACACCCGAAGGGTGGACCCGGCATAGTCCAACTACAATTATGTTTGGGCCGTATTGACACCAACACGTGACGAGTTAGGCTTAGGGAGCCGATCGATTAGACTGTTTGGTTGGACCTCGTATTAGGGTCACTTCATGTTATTGGACCTCGTATTAGGGTCACTTCATGTTATTGGACCTCGTATTAGGGTCACTTCATGTTATTGGACCTCGTATTAGGGTCATTTCATGTTACTGGGCCAAAGCTTGGGCCAATGGATCAATACTTGTTTATTCAAATCATGTTAGTTTGCTAGTACACCTGTGGTGCAAAAACCTTAAACCTGATTATGCGATGACACCTTTATCTACCTTGTTAGTTAATCATCATGCTAGTATGTTGTTATCCTTATGTTCATCCCTGCTTCTCATGCCAGTTAACTTTATCAGTTTACATTGATTGTAGTAGGGCTTACTCAGTCTTTTTGACTGACCTGTTTTTCTTTCGCCTCTTTTCTTCCGTTTCCCCCCCCCCCCCAGGTTCTCAGGGTGGGAATATTGGAGCTTAGCTTGGATTTCTGATCGCTTGCTTGTGGGATTTTAGCTCATGTACGGTCTTGACATGAAGCTAGCTAAGGTTATCACTTATTTTGGGGATAGTACTTATGTATTTCAGTTTTTCAGTGATGTTGTTTTTATCTAGACTTGTGTATTTGGAAAGTTGACATTACGTTGTACCAGACTTGTTTTGAAATAGTTTGAAATCTTCCGCTGTTTTACTTATCTTATTTACTCTGTTTACATATATACATATGTTCTTGTTCTGCCTTGATATATCATTATGCATGTTTACCTGATTCAAACACCTCTCCAAAGTCAGAGTGCTTGCAAGAGCCACCCTGGCGGAGGTGGGGTGTTACATTTGGTATCAGAGCATATGGTTTACGAGAAGGAACAAAAAGGTTTTTAAAACTTTTGGAAAACTATTTTCAAAACCAAGTATAAAGTATTTTCCAAAGAAAAGTCTAGTTTATTTTAAAGGCTATTCCCCAAAAAGCCATTAGCAAAATTCCTTTGTTTTTCTCCACTATGAATCTGTCTTTTTCTTCGTTTTCAGTATGGCCGATAACTTTGCTATTCCGGAGGGAGTACACGTACCTGTTTGGTATAGGAGACTTTTGGAGGCTAGGGCGACCGAAGCCGGCCCCGCAGATGTCCCTCCTCCTCCTCCAGTAGTTAATGTTCCTCCTCCTCCTGTCGTTGAGGTTCCTCTTCTTCCTCCCCCTCAGCATCCTCAAGCTGACTTCGCAAAGACTTGCAAAGATTTCAAAGCAATGGGTGGCAAGAACTTTCAAGGCACTGAGACTTTTGTAGAGGCCAGAAATTGGTTGAAAGAGACCGAGGATTTATTTGCTATCTTTGGGTTAGACGATCAGAGGAAGATCTTGTTGGCGGTTTGGCTTATGAAGGATGAAGCCGCTTATTGGTGGGAAGTCACCAATGGTACTAGGCCTGTTGAGACTTGGGCCAATTTCAGGGTAAGGTTCGTGCTTAAGTTTCTATCTTCTACTGAGGAGAATCTGCAAATGGAGAGGTTCATAACTTTGAAACAAGGAGATATGTCTGTCAAAGAATATGTGAACAAGTTCAATCAGTTAGCTCGTTTTGGCTTGGATATGGTGAATACTCCTCAGAAGAAGGCTCTTCGTTTTGCTAGAGGATTGAATGAGCCGTTGCAGGGATTGGCTATGTCACATATTCCCCATGGGGCCACGTCTGAGAGCTTGGTTGATATGGCATTACTTCAGGGAGATGTCAAGAAAGAGGTCAAGATGAATGATACTCAAGCCAAGAAGACTGATTCCCAGTGGAAAGGAAATCAGGGTAATCCAAGTGGTCAGAGCAGTCAAGGCAATCAGAACAAGAACAAGAACAAGAGTCAAGGCAACAAGGGGAACAACAACAAGGGCAATAACAAAAAGGGGAAGTGCCATTATTGCGGTTCAGTTGGGCATCTTATTAAGGATTGTAAGAAGAGGAAAAGGAAGAATGGTGAATGCTTTTTCTGCGGTGAGACTGGACATTTCAGTAAGGATTGCCCGAAGAAGCAAGGGCAAGGCCAGGGTCAGACTCAGCGTGCTGGACCTTCAGGAGGGCAAGTTCATGCTCTTAATACCGCTCCAGTTCCCGATCGAGGTAGTATTTCTGTTGAGAGCCTTGTATATATTTCTGATTTTCCAGTTCGTACCTTGTTTGATTCTGGCGCATCCATAGCTTTATCTCATCTGACCTTGTTGATAGTTTGCACCTTAGTACTAGCTTGGTAGATGATCCCGTCTGTGTCTCAAATCCTATTGGGGGTTCCGCCCATCTGTCTATGATATGTGGGGATTTGAGGATCTCTATACTGAGTGTAGAGTTCTTGTGTAGTGCTTATGTTCTTGGTTTTAGGGGATACAGATTGATATTGGGCATGGTTTGGTTGTCCAGATATGGAGCCATCCTTAATTGTGAGCATAGGGTTGTGAGGCTCGTGACTCGCCTCGGAAACACCCTAGAAATTTCTTGTAATCCGAGAGGTCCCGTCATGTTGTGCTATCTTGAATCACTCGACTCATCAATGGAAACTCTTCAGTCTGTGAGAGTGGTTCGAGAGTATCCAGATGTTTTCGATGAAGTTAGAGGGTTGCCCCCTAAGCGAGAGATTGATTTCCGCATTTATCTGGTGGATAATGCAAAGCCGATTTCTTTGCCCGTTCGGCACATGGCTCCGCGTGAAAGGCGGGAGCTAAGTAAGCAAGTGAAGGAGTTGCTTGAGAAGAACTTCATTAGACGAAGTATATCTGAATGGGGAGCGCTTGTGGTATTCGCTACCAAGGCAGATGGTTCTCTCCGACTTTGTGTTGACTATCGAGAGTTGAATAAGCTGACTAAGAAGAACAGACACCCGGTACCGAGGATTGATGATCTCTTTGACCAGCTTATCGGTGATTCTGTTTTCTCTCAGCTTGATCTTGCTACTGGATTCCATCAGCTCAGGGTAGCTGAAAATAGTATAGACAAGACTGCGTTCAGAACGCCAGATGGATTCTTCGAATGGCTTGTCATGCCGTTCGGCTTGACTAATGCACCCGCATATTTCGTGGACTTGATGAGTAGGGTGTTCAGGGAGTTCTTGAACAAGTTTGTCGTGGTCTTCGAGATGATATTCTGATCTTCTCTAAGGACGAGGAAGAGCACGCAAGACATCTCGTGGAGGTGATGGATACGCTTAGAGCGCATCAGTTGAAGGCCAAGTTCTCCAAGTGTCACTTTTGGAGAAGGGAAGTTAGATTCCTTGGGCATATAGTATCTAAGCAAGGCTTAGCGGTGGATCCCGCTAAGGTAGTTGCAGTTCAGGATTGGAAGACTCCAAGGAATGCAACCGAAGTGAGAAGTTTTCTAGGTCTTGCAGGCTTTTACCGGAAGTTCATCAAGGACTTCGCGAAGATTTCCGCTCCTCTCACTAAATTGACGAAGAAAAATTTAGTTTTTGCTTGGAGCATAGAATGCGAGCTTGCTTTTCAGAAGCTCAAGAGAGCTCTCACATCAGCACCTGTTCTAGCTTTGCCCGATGGAGGGAAGTTATTTACAGTATACACCGATGCATGTGGCACGGGGTTAGGAGCTGTTCTGATGCAAGAAGGAAGAGTGATATGCTTTAGCGGTAGACAACTCAAAGTGCATGAGAAGAATTATCCCACTCATGACTTAGAGTTGGCAGCAATAGTATATGCACTCAAGGCTTGGCCTTATGGGAGAAAGATTTGAGCTTTATACCGATCACAAGTCATTGAAGTATCTCTTTTCTCAGAAGGATCTGAATCTGAGGCAACAAAGATGGATGGAATTCTTGGCGTCCTACGATTTTGAGATAGCTTATACCCCTGGCAAGGGGAATGTGGTAGCAGATGCATTGAGTAGAAAAAGGTTGACTCTGAGTCCTCTATTCGTTGAGATGAAGAATTTAGAGTATGTGGCAACCTTTGATTTCTCTTTGGCAATTGAGTCGATGACCGGTTCTTTAGCATCTCTGGAACTCAGACCTACCCTTCTTGATCAAGTTGGGGCTTCGCAGAGAGAAGACCCTCAGATAGTTGAGATTATGGATAAGATGAATCGAGGAGAGGCGTCTAGTCATCTCGCTCGATATTCTATTAATGACAAGGGTTGGCTGAGGAGAGACGGAAGGTTATGTGTTCCAATGGTAGAAGATTTAGTAAGAAAAGTTCTTGAGGAAGCGCATCGCTCTAAGTTGACTATACATCCGGGCGGAGATAAGATGTATAAAGATATGAAGCGCATTTTCTTTTGGCCTGGGATGAAGAAGGATGTGGCAGAGTTTGTCTCTAGATGTATCATTTGCCAGCAAGTTAAGGCCGAGTCGAAGAAGCCCGGTGGGATATTGCATCCTCTAGACGTTTCACTATGGAAGTGGGAGAGTATTTCCATGGATTTTATCGATGGGCTACCAAGGTCAAGGAAAGGGAATACGAGCATTTGGGTTATTGTGGATAGACTTACGAAGAGTGCTCATTTCATTCCGGTGAAGAACAAGAGGACCGCATCTTGGCTAGCGTCTGTATATCTTCGTGAGATTGTGAGACTACATGGAGTCCCTTCTAGTATAGTCAGTGACCGTGACCCAATCTTTACAAGTCAATTCTGGAATAGCTTGCAAGAAGCTATGGGCACGAGGTTGAATCTAAGTACGGCTTATCACCCACAGACGGACGGTCAAACCGAAAGGGTGAATAGGGTACTCGAGGATCTGTTGAGGCTTTGTATTCTGGATTTTGGTGGTACTTGGGAAGACCATCTTCCTCTTGTTGAGTTTGCATATAATAACAGTTATCAGGCAAGCATAAGGATGGCACCATTTGAAGCTTTATATGGGAGGCCGTGCAAGTCGCCTACATGTTGGTGGGAGACTACAGATGAGCTTATACTTGGGCCTGATATGATCAGAGATACATCCGAGAAGGTCAAGTTGATTCGGAGACGGATGAAAGCGGCCCAAGACCGACAGAAATCCTATGCTGATAAGCGAAGAATTGATTTGGAGTTTGATGTTGGGGATATGGTTTTCGTGAAGGTTTCTCCTTTGCGGAATGTGGTCCGATTTGGAGCCGTTGGGAAGTTAGCACCGAGGTTTGTTGGACCATTCCCTATTATAGAGAGGATCGGGCAGATGGCTTATAGAGTGGAGTTGCCCGAGAAGCTTGCCGGAGTACACGATGTTTTTCATGTCTCGCATCTCCAGAAGTGTTTACATGAATCAGCAGAGGTAGTTGAGCCAAGTGTTCTGAAAGATGTGGAAGTGGAGAAAGAGGCTACATTGAGGAGAGCTCCGATTCGTATCTTGGGGACGGAGACCAAGAAGCTAAGGAATCGAGAGGTCAAGTTGGTGAAGGTTCAATGGGGTGAAGCCGAAGAAGACGCAACTTGGGAAACCGAGGAGAAGATGCGTGGGCTTTATCCATTCCTTTTTGAGGGTACACTCTCAATCTCTTTTCTTTGTTAGCATATCTTTCTCTTTGCTATCCATGTTTATCTAGTTTATCATGTTAATCTTGTCGTGAGAACCTTAGGTAGAAACCCTTTGGATGAAACATGTGTTTGAAACATGTTATGCTTGATGTTTGTAAGTGGTTGCAAGTGTTTGCAAGTGGTTACTCGTGGATGCATTATACACATTAGGCACTAGATCGGCTCACACACTCCTCATATTGCATATGCATGAGTGTTTACGCTTATTCATGGATGAAAATTTTTGTGTTATCACATGGATGTTGCATATGGATGTATGTTATGTGCACACATATAGATGTTATACATTATGTTAGGAATTGCATACATATGGATTCATTTCACTAACATAATTTGCATTGATGATATTTGCATTAGATAAGTACATATACACACACCTTTGCATATGTTCATACAACATTTAGAATCTTGTAAGGACAATGATTGCTCGTGGATGATGTTTTGAGTAGATGGATGTTAGATGGTAGGATACGTTCTTCCTAACTTGAAGATTTCGGGGACGAAATCCTTTAAGGAGGGGAGAATGTAACAACCCGTATTTTCAATAACCTGTTATAACGTAAATCGAGGCAGAATTTAATTCTAAAATCTGAATCAAGGGAAACGGGCTATGCCATTGCGTTCGTCTCGGAAAAATACGCGAAATAGATTCCGAGTTTTCGAAAATCGGAGTCCGTATGACCCGATTAAGGCCCAATGAAGTTTTCAGAAAATTTCAAAGTAAAAACAGATTTCAAATTCAAGTTTGAATTTGGAAATTAGGTCAGATTGGGCTAGGCGGGAAAATTCCCGCCAGAGCACCCAAGTCGACAGCCCTATCGACTTGGGAGTCGACTTGGTTGGACCTAAGTCGACTTGGCTGTCGACTTGGTTCAGCCGGGCAGTTTTGCCTGGTGCACCATTTTGGAGTTGTGTTGAGTTTGGGGGCCAGATTCGGTTTTAAGGGCTGAGATTGGAATTAGGGTTTAATCCTAAGGTTGAAACTAATCTTAATCTCTATAAATAAGCCCCTAACCTAACCCTAAATCATCATTATTCAACCCTACAACTAAACTATGGCAAAATCATTCCTCTCATGGCCTCCACTCTCTTCATAAAATTCTAAGTTATTTCTATGAGAGATTTTCCATGCAAACAAGTGTTTTCAAGCTTGTATGAGTGTCATTAGCTTGCATTCAAGTCAAGTTTCCATATTTACTTCATAAAGCAAGAGTTTTGATCATTTTTGCTCAAGGGTTTTTCTATTGGAGCTTGCATTTTGGGTTTATTTGATTGCATAAGGGCTTTGTCTCAATCTATATATATTTTTGTGCCTTCATAAGCATTGTAAGCCCTTTTCTACTTTCATATTTAAACTCTAAAGTTAAATGAATGATGCAAGTTTGGTTGATCATTATGATATGCAAGTTTGCCATGATATGCAAGTTTACTATGTCATGTTATGCAAGTTTGATCATGTTATGTTATGCAAGTTTGATATGCAAGTTTGCCATATGATATGCAAGTTATGTTATGCAAGTTTGGGTTGATCATTTTGCTCATGTTATCATGTTATGCAAGTTTATCTTGGGTTTATGAGCTTAAAGCTTCAAGCTTTAGGCTAAAGGTTGCATTTTGGCAACATGTAAGTTATCATATCCCTTATGATAACTTGCATGTGAGGCTAAATGCGAACTTATGGCAACTTCTACATGTCATTTATCACCATGTATCACTTATATGCTAAGTTTGGTTTTATGCATGCTTTTGAGGCCTAAAAATGTAATATGAAAGTATATGAACATATGTACACTTCATATGCCACCATGTTAAACTTGTGGCTTCAACACCTTTATGTCATGATTATGCCAAGTTCCCTCTTTCTATCCTTTATGCGCTATTGCGATATGTAAGCGATGGGATTGCGTTTGGGGTTGGGTAAACTTAAAAGACATAAAAACATAAGATTGGGAATTTACCTATTAAGTTAGGTCTACCCATTGAGAATTTACCTATTAAGTTAGGTCTACCCAAATGCTTGAAAACTTGTAATATGTTTTGGAAACATAATGGACATGACACTTAGAAAATATAAGTGTGACCAACTCGAGGTTGGGTTGAGTTTGTAACGTAAACCTACCCGTAATTGACCGGCTTAACTAGTTGCTACAAACAATAGGACCCAATGTGAGAAGTTGGTCATGTTGTACCTTGAACCCGAGGTTAGACCAAGTTGTGGTATAAAGCTACCCGGAACCGACCGGCTTAACTAGTAACCGCAACGAAGTCTAATGTGAGAGGTTAAGGCACATTAATTAATTAATTCCTCATGATTAGGGTTTAAGTCATGGTCCACTTAATACTTAATCAATGTGGGCTTGGTAGATTAATCAGGGTTAAGTCGTGAACTCATCGTTACACTTAACCAAGTTAATCCATGATTAGCAAGAGGGTTAAACCGTACTTAACCCACTAGAAAATCCTAGCAATGGGGGTCCACTCCAGCAGTATTCCCAAGTTTGTATCATTAAGACCCTAGGGACTAGGCTAGGGAGGGGGCACGATTACTGGACTTGAGGTAAGTGACCAAAAGCGACGGCAGAGTGGTACGCCGGTGTAGTTACGGACGGACTATGGTCGTGCACATAGTCCGTAGCCGGAGAAAACATGCACGGGTACCAGTAGATCGAGATTGTGCACTTATGTTTATGGTGTCCAGGGGTTTACACCCTAGGGCTTTATACACCCGAAGGGTGGACCCGGCACAGTCCGACTACAATTATGTTTGGGCCGTATTGACACCAACACGTGACGAGTTAGGCTTAGGGAGCCGATCGATTAGACCGTTTGGTTGGACCTCGTATTAGGGTCACTTCATGTTATTGGACCTCGTATTACGGTCACTTCATGTTATTGGACCGCGTATTAGGGTCACTTCATTTTATTGGACCTCGTATTAGGGTCATTTCATGTTACTGGGCCAAAGCTTGGGCCAAGGGATCAATACTTGTTTATTCAAATCATGTTAGCTTGCTAGTACACCTGTGGTGCAAAAACCTTAAACCTGATTATGCGATGACACCTTTATCTACCTTGTTAGTTAATCATCATGCTAGTATGTTGTTATCCTTATGTTCATCCCTGCTTCTCATGGGAGTTAACTTTATCAGTTTGCATTGATTGTAGTAGGGCTTACTCAGTCTTTTTGACTGACCTGTTTTTCTTTCGCCTCTTTTCTTCCGTTCCCCCCCCCCCAGGTTCTCAGGGTGGGAATATTGGAGCTTAGCTTGGATTTCTGATCGCTTGCTTGTGGGATTTTAGCTCATGTACGGTCTTGACATGAAGCTAGCTATGGTTATCACTTATTTTGGGGATAGTACTTATGTATTTCAGTTTTTCAGTGATGTTGTTTTTATCTAGACTTGTGTATTTGGAAAGTTGACATTACGTTGTACCAGACTTGTTTTGAAATAGTTTGAAATCTTCCGCTGTTTTACTTATCTTATTTACTCTGTTTACATATATACATATGTTCTTGTTCTGCCTTGATATATCATTATGCATGTTTACCTGATTCAAACACCCCTCCAAAGTCAGAGTGCTTGCAAGAGCCACCCTGGCGGAGGTGGGGTGCTACACTCTAAGTACATATGACTTATAGATGAGATTAATTAATTCCCACAAATTCGATATATTAATAGAGATCAGTGCTACGTAGTTAATTTCAATGTCATACACACAATCAATATAAGTCCGTTCTGGGTCTGAATTGAACAACAATCCAAAAATCTCTAAACATATTCAAATTTCATGCCACTTATAACCTCATATCGGGTGATCGGTCCAAATGATACATCAGCAATCAATCCAAACAATTCAAAGGTTCTCGGTCTTCACTTATAGATTTCCAAGTCTTCAATTATTTATAACGTTGTATTATCACTTGGAATGGTTTTTGAACAAATATTCGATCCCGGCCTTTCCAAGTAATAAGCACATTTTCAAATCAATAATTATGGGTAATTCCGGATTTCCCATTTAAATCTCCTTTCAAATTGTTATCAATTCACTTATAATTAAGTTTGGATTTATTTTTAGTTTCCATAAATCCCATTATTGCTTTATCCTTTCTTGAAATTCGATATTCATTTTCCATTTCTTATATTTTGAACATAGTTCTTTTATCAGTTGTCGTCATTATTTCATAAGTTCTCAAAATTTACCAAATCTAATTTTGTTTACATTCCATTCTTGATAATTCAAATAATTCATATTTCGAAAGAGAATATAGTCCTTATATCAAATATCAAAATCATTCCAAGCCAGTTTATTCAAAATATAATATATTTCATATCGTGATATCATAGTCATTCAAAATCGATTAATTCAAAATAAAGTAAAAATTGTTCAAAATGTCATAATATTTTCTAAATCAATTCATATTCAGAAATTAGAATAATATTTCATATCAATATCATGATTGTTTCAAAATCGATTTATATCCAAAATAGAATATTCTTTCAAATCATAATACCATAGTCCTTGCAAAATCAATTTATATCCAAAGGAGAATATATTTTATTTCAAATCTAAATTTGAATCAATGGTTTCATCAGGAACAATTCCAATTTAGGAAGAATTTACAAAATCTTTAATAGCCTAAAAATAGAAAATTATAAATAACACTTTTTATGAAAATATATATAACAAAATAATTAAAGTAAAATAAATTAGCTCAAATCCTTATATATATATCTTAAATACTCTACTAAAATAATCTATAAATAATAAATAATATAATATGCTTTATTTCAAATTATAGGTATATATTTAATGCTTTATTAAAATAATCTTTAAATAATAAATATAATATAATATAATAAAATTTATTTCAAAACTATTAGTATATATATCTGTAGTTAACTAAATTTAAAACTATAAAGATATATATATATATATATATATATATATAAGAGAAAGGGAGGGCTTGTTAATGGCGATAGGCGTTCTAGTTTTCACTTGATTTCACTGTGCGTGAGCTCTTCCCTATCTCTTATTACATCTTTTACTCATGTCCGATTTCATCTCGAAACCTTCAACGAGTTCTTCTTTCGATTTTCATTGATAAGCCATATGAAATATATTTTTTCCCTCTCCTCACATCACTGAATACCTCCTCCTATCGAAACCGATTAGGTTTAAGTTCCACGCAAAAATTTGTACCCAATTCGCACAGATATGATGAATCACCGATCTCGATAAAACTTCGATCTACAAATTTCGCCACCGTATCGCCGGATTTTGCTTCATCCAAATCTTATTTTCGATGGTCGTTCGAACTTCGTCGTGTATCCTACTTGTGACTGGGTACGAGTTTCATCTGAAAGGTCAGATTTGGTCGAGCCCGGGATAATGGAGATAATACTGGTTTTCTTCGGTTCAATGCCTTAATAGGTTAACTGTGTTAATCCGATCTGTTTATAGTCAGGTTTAATGTCTAGATATATCCAGTTTTCATGTTGACAATTGATATGATTATTGAATTTGGGGTTTTGGTAGAGAACCATTACAATTGTGGATTTCATTGTGCAGTCCAGTTTTGCATCTGTTTTATTGTCTAGCCTTTTTCAGACTACTGGATTTCATACTCAGCGTAACAAATTTGTGAGTTTGAAATTTATGAGTTAGAAATAGGTTTAGGTAACTGAAACAGCCTTGCATTGGTTTTAGCATTGCTAGTTTTCATGGAGATAACTGCACAGGAAAAGATATGGTGCAAAGTTGCAACAGTTTACTCATTCTGAAATTCATCTTGAATTCTTGGTTTAGTTTGTTTGGTGTTCATATGTGTTCCGTCAGCAATCTGAAAATGATTCATGAACATGATTAATGTCTTCAATGCCGAAATGATTCAGATTGTATCGATTTGGCAAGGAAGAACCAGAGTAGGTTTTGGAAGTGCCCCAGTGTTCCATCTTGATTTCAGATATTCCATTTGTTTTTTCATCAGTAGTATAAGTTGGTGATTTTCTTCTGCAAAATCAGTAATATATTTTGGTTACTGGAAGTCATTATATCACATAAGCTTTTCGAGTATATTGAGTTTTATTGCGACAACAAAGCTTTAACGTTATCGGGCGTTCATAATGTTAAAAAGTGGCAGTTTTAGCACATGTTGTGGAAGTCTTATTGCATCGTTTTTGGAGTGTTAATGGCATATGGATGTTAGGTGCAAAAAGCGGTGTGGAGTTGATAGGCAGCTATGGAGATTCTTGCCTCATCATGGGCCTATTTGCTCTGAATTGTATCTTTTTATTTCCTTTTTATATTTTGGTTTCTTGCATGTATTTCGATTAGTGTGCTAACCTGTATTATGTACTATTTTAGTAGTTAATATAAGTGTACCAATTTTCAAAAAAATAATAATTTAAAACCATAATTGTTTCTTCCTTCCAAATTCAACAACTTGAGATTTAACTCAGCTTCGATACAGTTTATTTCCTTCCCATATCCCGATTCCAACAACATTCAAATTTGACCTTTCAAATAAAAAGGCTTTTCAATTCGCATTAAATCCAAATCTCAAACAATTCCAAGTATCTTCTAATATTTTTAATTTTAAAATTTAATTTAAAGATAATTACCAAATTTATCTTTAAAAATGGGAAAAATCAAAAATCGTATCTAAATCCCATTTCCAAATTCACAATTTATTTGGAATAATTTTTTTTAACAAATTCAGTGAACATTCTGGTGTCTATATCAATGAAGTAACAAATTCAAATCCAAACATCCATCACAACCATGTCATCCAAATGGTAATCAATTATTTCTTCTCTCTAGTTAACAAAGGTCGGTAGATTTTTACTAAAAAATTAATTTAATTAAATAACTAGTTATCGAGTTTAATTCGCACATCAACACACTTACATGTCAAATTTTAAGCAACCAATCGACAATCAATCACAACCATTAAACCAAACTTATTTCATAATCTAATTTGATAAATATGGGAATAATTCAGTAAGATATGAGCGAGAAATTCATTCACCTATGGGTCTTTAGTTAGACGAATGTCCAACCAAAGGCCAAATTTTACAGTCTCCAAATACAGTCAAATTAGTACCAAAACGTCTGCAGTTTCACCACGATCCAAGCGCAACAAACCGCGCTCGAATCCGACCTCGTGTGTGCAAGTTATTGCGATTAGAAGTTAAACACATATATATAAATAAATAAAATAATAAAATATACTCTTTATTCCACGTCAACTCCTCCCTCCAAAAGTTCCCGCTTGTGCAATGCATGAACAGTAGCCAAATCGAAACCCATTTCTAACGTGAAAACTACGAACTTTGACAGCCAAGTCCACCGTGCTCCATCCATGATAGGACCTCCGACCACCGTCATCGTGAAGCTCATGCCGCCGTTTACCTCCACGCCAGCCCCCAGGATCTCCGGTGGACCCCATCACGTCACGTCAAACCCCCTTTAGACCATGTTTTCCAACCTTGCAAACCCAAATCCCGGCGCCATACTCAATTTTATGCCATAAGACCACCACCCACGAACTCGTATGAATCTCCTCTACAATACCCATATCTCTAATTAAATGATTAACTCATAAATCAAAAACGCCCAAAATTGCCTCTAGGGTTTCGAAAATCAGACCTTTTGACCGTGAATTCTAGCAAAACTGATCACTGCATGTTGCAAGAAATCATATCAGCAGCTTCATATCGTCGAGAGCTTCGAATCAATATATAATTTGCTAGGTTTTGTGGTTTAAATCTTGAATTTTTATTTGAATTAGGGTTTGACATTTTTGTTTCAGCCATTAGAGGAAAACTTTGACAGAGGAAATTATACGTACATGTAAAATGAGCCGATGAGGTGGCAAAGAAATTTATTATCATATATATTTATATATATGGAGGGTACAATAGAAGAAATAAAACATTATCAAATTACATTGATTCCTCTCACGTTTTATTCCATACGGTCAACTGAAAAGTCCGATTGTAACGAAACTTGAAACTCTACAATAATTCACCGTTCCAGATCCGATTTCGTCGAATTTCGAGACAATTGCCAAAATAGCTAAATTTCATTGTTAATTAATTAATAAAATATTCAATTATTTGCTTAACTGTTTAAATTCAATTTAAATATTTATTAAACTCCATTTTGATCCAATTACCACTTAAGAAAATGTTACAAATCGATTTCACCAATTTTAAGTTCCCAAATTTGATTATTTCGAATTTTAAATTTGAACTACAATTACAGATAAACGAACTAAATTTATCTTCAAATTTTCAAACATTAAACCCATAATTCGACCATTTATCAATTAAATTTGAATTCCATATTTTAACTTGAACATCTCAAATTTATTTAGTTATTATATTAATATAATAATTTTAAATTATGACATTTCTAAATATAAACTCAATTTAAAATCTGTTTACGCAATTCAAACCATCGTCATTATTAAAATCAACAAAACTTGATTTTTAACCAATATTATTCAAACTTATTTATCTTTAATCTAAATTTAAATATAGGAAAAATTGTGGGCGGTACAGGATTGAAATGATGAGACGACCCCGAACCCCGTACTGACGGTGGCAAGGGTAATCTTTGGAATATAACACATATTCAGATAATAGCAGAACAGAAATAAATAAATACACCAGAAAATGTACAATAGAATACTCTAGATAAACGTAATCATCAGAGTAACACAGTATACAGGACCATACTTAGTACAAATACAGTTCAGCTATACATAAATGTCTACAGCGGAAAACAAACATAATCTACAATAGGAGCTGAACAGCACAAAAAGAGATAAACAATAAAATCCATCTTCAGCTCCAGCTATCCAGAGAAAGCCAGTTAAAACCTGAATACATGGCTGCCCATGTAGAAAAAGGGGCACCCGAGTTTGAAAGTGAAACAAACTACGAGTCAGTCATGGGACTGGTATGAGAAATATACTCAACACATTTAAAATAAGGCCAACCAAAGGACCGCGCCACTTTTGTGGAACGGGTTGACTCCATTGGATTGCCAGTGCTTTAAAAACAACTAATTCTTTTAAACATCGCAATGCTTTTTATAAAAATGAAGCCTTTATAAGACTCAGTTCCCATCACACAATGCAACGTAAACCGGAGGATAGAGTTTTACCTTATAATGGCCAAAATATGCTTATTACGAATAAAACAAAAGCATTTGATATTATCACTAGTGTTTATATGTTTCAAAACAATTTCGAATCATAACTATCAATCGTAGATAGCATTAATGCCCCTATACCACTATGTCGCCATATATAGGTATACAATCAAAACTGCACAGTCATGTATTTGGAAATTGGATTTCCGTCATTAACCAAGGCAAAAGATAGTCCTTACCGAATTCGAAACGCTCTAGCCCGCCCCTCAGGAACAGCCGAAACTGCCCCTTGGATCGTCAGGGCCGGTCCACCGATGTGGATTATTATGCCTGAACAATGTGTTTCCCCACCCTATGGGGCGTAAATGAGCCAACGAATGACTCCATCGGTCCCGGATCGACCGATATATCCGAGGCGCCTCGCAACAGCAACAACCACATAGGTGAAAATAATATAAATGTCAGCCAGTTTAAGCACCGACAACACCTCCAACTAGAAAGAAACGTATGCCCTCCCTGAGGTCCTTCTCCCGTTTCTGGTTCATACCGGGGTGTGAGGCTCGCGAATTCACGTTATACACAAAGCTACGCCACACAGGCGGTGCTTTTGATCATCACCACAAGACTTTGCTTTTCAACAGAAGACTTGATAATTTGCCACTTAGGCATGCCACACTAGAAATTCACGCCATGCGGCTGATGTCCATCGATATACAACCTCTAAGCTCATGCGTCTCAGAGAAGGGCATTAAGCAAAAGAATAAATTCTCCGCCGCCAAACAGATGTATATTTAATAGAGATCAATCAACACAGAATAAAATCCAATGTCAGACACACAATCCATTTACAAGTCTGCTCTGGGTCTGAACGAAACCGGAGGAACTATATACCTCGCAAACCCATCGATCTCCATGTACGCCTGGACGATCACCACTCATTATCCATATTTCGGGATGCCTCCCAATCAGGACATCGGTTACCATCCAAAACGAGGTGAAGATTTCCGGTCTTCAACCACCGTCTTCATCTTCGATTTCTTATCGTCGATTCAGTTATTCAAAAGGGATAAACCCGGTCTTTCTGAGCAACGCACGTATATAATAAACAAGTGCCACACAAACACAGCATACGCATCTTTTCCATTCATTAGTCGCTAACCGTAAATCAGTAAGAGAACGATTTCCCAAATATTAACCCCGAAGGCCGAAACCAACATCAGATCAACACCCAGGAAACCATTCAACTTAGCCAACCTTCCGTTAGTTTCTAAATTTCACATCTATATCATTTATAATATTTTATAACGATTTATCGCTATTTTTATTTATTTTAAAATAGCCAATTTATTCAAAACGACGCTTCGGGCCATAACGCGGCCGTGGCGCTATTTTTCTTCAGATTTGATTTACACATATCTGAAAATCTAACCGTTGGATCTTCAAAAAATTTACATCATTAGAAAGATCTTTTCAAAATGAATCCAACGGTTCTAGTTTCGGGAAAATCCGACGGTCGGATCTCCCGGTATAATCATTTGAAGTTTCGATTTCAAAATTTGAACTACAGCGTCGTTATTCGATTTAATATAATTGTATTTATATATATATATATATATATATATATATACACACACATATGAATATAATCGATTCTGGCGCTGTTTTTCTTCAGTTTTGAATTAAACATTCCAGACAATCCAACCGTTGGATTCTTACAAAGTTGGTGCCATTGGAAAGATATTTCCAAAGCGAACCCAACGGTTGCGGTTTCGGGAAAATCCGATGGTCGGATCTCCCACGCTAATCGTTTGAAATCATGATTTCAAAATACGAACTGCAGCTTCGTTTTTCGATATATTTCAATTCCATTTATATATATATATATATATATATATATATATATATATCGATTCTTCGATTCCAAAGCTATATTCTTTTCATACATTTGATAAAAATGATATTTTTATCCAACAAACATTCACTTCGACTCTTCACTATTTTTAACAACTCATGTGTACAGTAAAAATGTGATTTTTATTGTAATACCATTTATTTCAAAACAAGATTATTTTATATAGTTCATATAGGTAATAAAAATATGATTTTTATTATAGAACAATTTATTTCAAAATACGAATACCATTCAACACATGAATTTCTATTCAACGAATAAATATAGTTTCAACAAATGAAAATAATTCTAACACATGAATATTATTCAAAATTTCGGCAGCATAACGGCAGGGTAGTTAAAACCGGGACCGTCCCTAGTATGGCTTCTCGCTCTACCTTAAAGCCTCGCAGCTTTTGACAATGGGGAATCATGCATCTAGTCTGCACGCAGGCGGCATGTATATTTTTCATTTCCACAAACTAATCCTATGTGGTTTCAACCAAATATTTCTCAACCACAAACGGGTATTTTTCAACCACAAACAATTTTAATCAACCATTCGTAATCAACCAATTTTCACACCAATCACAACCAACAAATATCGTCCATGGTTTGTGGACGAGGGGCGTATATATATATATATAACGCTTATACAAGAGGTGTACAACACTTATATAACTCATACATCGATTATATATTTTATACATCGTCGTTTTCCATATCGTTTATAATTTAGAAATCTCACCTTGGGTTCCACTCCACCAAAAATAGCAGAAGGTTCAGAAAAATATGCGGTCTCTTCTAAAAGGTAGAAGACGCCCACACGAGTCAATTGTCTCTTGTTTCACTGAATTTCGTCAAGAAGCGAAAAAGATATGATTTTTACAGTGAAATCATGAACGGTAGCACTTTAAAGTGCTATAATATATATAATAATTTTAATTGTCGTTACCTATCTCGTTGGTTCAAAACTAGGGTTCGCCCTACCGCTCGATCCGAAGCACTTGGGGTCGATCCACCTATGCCACGACGTCCAGCTTCGAGAGGCGCGCCTGGGGTGCTGACGGCGTCGAACTCGCACCGCCAGGGAGGAGAATTTCGAGGGTGAATGGTGCGACTTCGTGACCTCCGTTCGAATGAAATACAGAGCGAGGGGAGGTGAATCAAGTATAGATTTGGAGAGGAGGAGGAGCTCTTCAAAAACTTTGACTGGAGCTATGGCTAATTCTTCTTAGATCGATCGGAAAATGAGGGAGAAGGGAGGAGCGTTTTTCGCCTTCGATCTGGAGCTTTTGGGCATGACGAAGGGGAGAGAGAAAATAGGGTGGACCAATGGGTTTTTTATTTTATTTTATAATTTTTAAATCTCCAAAATACCCCTTGTCACATACGAACACCAATTCAAACCCAACGACTATCGTCCCCAGTGTTTTACCCCCATTCCGAACACAATGGGATATGTTTCGTAGGCTCATTCGACTGTTTGAGTCAGTTTTCCTTCAAATTAAAATATAAAACATTCAATATTCGATTTGAACGTACATTTCAATTTGTCAGGGCCACAAACTGACTTGAAAAATTCCAGAAAAATAAATCTAGCTATGTCTTGACGATACGGTCCCAACAAAACTAGTTTCGTCGAATTCTGAGACCGTTTGTAAAGTGGCCCTTTTCTGGTCGATCCAATTTAACTGTAATTGACCAAAACATATTTTCCTTTGTCACGCTCACATATTAACTTCAAAAATTATGAAATTTGAAACCTAGCAATAACTTCACATCCCGGATCCAACAAAAGTGGTTTCGTCGAATTCTGAGGTTGTTTGCAAAATGGCCATTTTCACGGGCTATATAAATTCCATAACGACCTTTCTGAAAATTCATTTGGCCATAACTTTTGCATCCCGCAATGAAACTTCGATTTTTTAGATTCGTTAGAAAGGTATTCACTAACAAATTTAAATATTTTTGGTTTCACTCAAATCCGTTTTGTTTTGCACCTGGTACAGTCGATCAAAGTTTGAATTCAAATTTTGAAACTACCGCGCCATTTCAGGCCTTGTTTATAATTAGAATTAATTATATTCCTTTTCAATTGTCGATTCAAACTCAGTTTTCATCTTTATTATTTAAATATTTATTTTAAATATTTATAATCCACTAAAATAGCTAATTTAAAATTTTTAAATTGGTTGAGATTTTCCGAGTCATTACAAATGATATATATCCTTTCATAAAATAATAAAATTAAATTTTAAGTATTACTTGGCCATAGGATAGAAAATTATATACGGACACCGGTTGGTTAAATAAAATTTGTTTTCACCATAACTCTTGAAATATTGTTTTAAAGACATTATAGACGTTGTTTTATAAAGCAATTTCCTTTGTAATTGAAGGTTGGATTTTGAAATATAAAAGCTAAAGTAAATTTTTGATGTTGTAAATTGAAGTTAAGAATGAATGGAATATAAATCGAATTTATCGAATTTGAATGCATCTTTGAATTTTACTTTAAATTAACTTGATTTAAAGTTATATTTAAATTGTGAAATTTAGATTTTATAAATTGGAATAATTCAAAGTGAGAATTATAATTGAAATTTCAAATATTTGAATTGAATTATTAAATCGGATTGTTTGAATCAGACTGTTGAATCGAATTGAAATATAAATGGGAAGTTGAGATATCGAAATTTAGTCGAATTGATTTGAAATTGGAATATGATTTCCAGGTTGTTTTTTTTAAGAAACGATTCTAATTCCAACTACAGTATTTTATACCATCTTAAAAACTATTTTAATAATAATTATTTTCTTTATAAACTAATTTACCTTATAACTATTTTATTTTTATTAATTATTTTAAGTAAACCATTATAATAATTAACTATTTATTTTATAAACTACTTTAATATTTTAACTATAGATTTTACTAAATATGAAAATTTTATTTTAAATACAAGCTATTTATTTTCAAACTATTTCAATTATATATCAAAACTATTATAAATATAATTTTAAATATTTTAATATTAAAATTATTTTAAAGTTGGAATAGTTTCAAGATTCTAAGTTTGGTTTAAATGGAGACTTTGATATGAAAATATTATATCTTGACTATTGAAATGTGTTTAAAGAAAAATCTGGTATTTTGATATGAAGTATGAATCTCTTAGAATTGTAAAAGAATCGACCAGTGTGAAAAATGTAAACATTTGGTTGTTAAAGTGACCGGGTCAGATATTGTCATACTCTATGCCAATACCGAAAACCACTTTAACTACTGTGTACGCGGTGGAGTTCGAGAATGAAGTTTGTTGGCGAATGCTACTGGAATGAAGTAAGAGAATGATGATGGATGTCCTGGACCTTCGGGTCATAATTTAAATGACTAAAACAGGGTTATACCGGACCAAGTGGGGTTAGCTACCTCCATTGGCAACACTTCTTCCTTTATTACTATAGTCCCTCGGTTTAACTGAATTGATGTGCATCCGTGATTTGGGAGTGTTGTTCGAGCTGGGCGGTATGCGCGGCTATGCGTTATCACAAGTCTGGGCATGCAACTAGTATATTCCTACTCTGGGCATTCCTCGTGTGCCTTGTCATATTATCCTGATGGAACCCCCTACAATTTTGATTTAACGTTATCGTATAGCGGCGCATTCCTATCCACCGACCTTACTGGTGATTTATATGCAATGTTTATGATAATGTATAAATAGTACAATGGTAAAAATGTAATCCCGATTATACGATTTTAATATTTTATATTTAATAATAGACACTATTATAATAGTGTATCGTATTATATAGTATCCAGTTTGGTGGATCCTTAGGAGATGGAAATTCCTGTAACATCTCTTAAGTTATTGCACTCATATTATCACATGAATTCGATTTAACTAATATGAGAATGTTTAGTTCCGATCCAAGTGTTTTTATCTTTTCATTTGTGCTCGGGTCAGCCTGAGTTTAAGTTATTGAAGACGCTGTTATGAAGATGGAGCTTGATAGTCGTTTTATTATTATTATTATTATTATTATTATTATTATTATTATTCCGCTGCAAATGTTGGTATGTTGTATAACAGTAAATTCTGATAATTGTTGTAAGTGTATAATCAAATGTATGTCTTTAACAGCTTCATGAACTATTATTTATTTATTATATTTTATTCTTCCGCTGCGAGATACTATATTTTTTCTTCTTTCTTCTTTTTCTTATATTCATCCCAATAACTATTTGTATTTTTGATTTGTCGACATTTGAGGATTATTGTCGATTTGAACGGTCAAAAATCCAGGTCGTTACACAAGCAATGTTATTAAAACCGAACTGGACCACCGGTTATACCGTAAAAACCACGAACTGCATAGTAGTCTGATTCGGAGCTCAATAAAGACTTGTTTTGGTTGAACTGGAGAAAAACCACAGTTCAACCATGTAAACCCGGTTCTCTGCGGTTTTCACCTCTAAACTGAGCAACATAAATAAAATTATTTATCTGAACTACCAGCCATGTAAGGATACAATGCCAGTTGTATTTCTATTGGACTACGTGCTGATATATTTATACCGAGAGAATGTGAAATCCCTCCAAAATTCTGCAATATGGGACATATATTACACGCTTAACTTCTTGTATCTTTTTAAATGGTTTCATTCCGTATGATCCAGTACATTTTGTGTACATGTTGATTCCTTATTGTTCATTTTTTATCAAAAAGTAACAAGCATGGTTTTGACGGTCCGATTGATCAGATCTTGAAAACCTTAAACCTTGGGGCATCATAGTTCGATTGACGGTCCGGTCATGATAACATTGTGCACAAGTCTTATATGATTCATGCCCCTGAATAACTGGATTATTTTTCAGTAAAACTCTTCACAGTAATGACATGATTTAAAAAAAGGAAGGTTATTAATCACTAATGACTCTGTGCAGTATAAAGCTACAAATTTAAATACATAAAGCTATGATCCTATAAGGTAACTGTTGATTAAATACGGTATGTGACCTTTTAAGGATCAAATATTTTGTATTTAAATTTGTATGTATTTAAATATGGTTTATGTGGAAATTTGATATTTCAAATAGATTAATTGAAACTAAATATCGCCAAACAGATCACTTTTGTGTATATTATCCTAAATAGAATATCAGAATAATTTTGTGTATGTATTTCATGCATTTATTAACGATCCCGAAGGTGAATTAATATTTGGTTGAATTTTATAATACTTATGGTGATAAATGTGTGATAATTATAAGGTATTCTATGTGAGCAATATGATAGTCCAAAGATTGCATATTGTTTGACATAATTTATTGTCAACGTTTGATTGCTACAACAAGAGTACCACTTACAGTTAATATTACTGTCCAAAGACTTGATATTAATGATGTGTTTGGTATCTTCAGATGGGACTAACCAATATTAAAATTTATTGTTTTATATGGATTCTGTTGTTGCTACTGTTTCTGCTAATCTTAAGTAGGTACCAGTCTTTAATGGAAATAACTATATGGACTGGAAGTTGTTCTTGGTTGCATGGATCTTGGCCTTGCAATGAGGATGGATTATCCTATTTCTCTTACAAATGCTAGTACCACCGAGGAAAAGAGGATTTTTTAAGAAATGGGAATGTTCAAATCGCATGAGTCTTTTAGACCATCAAACGCGACATACCGATGGCTTTTCGGGGTGCGGCATTCGAAGAGATCACCAGTGTCATAATTTTCCTTGTTGAAATTTAGAAACGCTTTGCAAAAAATGATAAGGCGGAAACAAGTATTCTTTTGAAGAAACTTATTTCCATGAAGTTCGAGGGAAAGGAAAACATAAGGGAGTATATTATGGAAAATGTAGAAAGATCATTAAAGCTATGTTGTGATAATAAATCAACATTGATATATTCTAATAATAATAGAAGCTCAATTAAGTCAAAGCATATTGACATAAAATTCTTAGTTGTGAAAGAGAGAGTGCAATGTGGATAGATTTCTATAGAGCGTATTGGAACAAACTTCATGATAGTGGATCCGCTCATAAAATGTTCACAGCCCAAGGTCTTTCATGAGCACACTGCTCATACGGGTGTTGTACTGTTAAAGGATATCATGGTTTAGTGGGAGTTTGTATTTTATATGCTTTATATTTACCTTGAGACAATTATGTATTCAGTTTTCTGGTCATAAGTAAAGTATTGAGTTCATTTACTCTACTTACTATTTTGATTCTGACGTCACTTAAGTTTAAGGAGGACCAATTGAAATATATATGTGTTTGTTTCACATTACATGTGATTTCATGCTATGTATTCATGATTGATCTATGTCATTTAACTATAGATATGTATGTGACCATTGATGGGTTTAGTCATGATTAATATGACAAAAACCACTATGATCCTATATAGATTAATATGGTTGATGGACAAGATTGTTAAAGATTACCTTTAATAGCAAATTTTGAGCTCACAAGGATGTATGTTTATATGGAAACATATGTTACCCAAGTGGGAGATTGTTGGATTAGATTTCTATTGTGGGCACATACATTAAATGTACATTGCTATTATAATTAAGGCATAAACAATAAATGATATTTACAATTTAAAAAGGGGCTAAATTGTAAATATAAAATAACTGAATTTTATCAGTAAATTAAAGTCATTGGGTCCCCAAGAATACGTACGCTTCTCATTTTCTTTCTTCCCCATCGGAAAGAAATATTGAAAACAGAAGGAATGCTATTCTTGGAAGATCACAAATTCATACAAATTGAATCAACTGATTCCGTTACGCTTTCGCAATCTCTATTTGTTTATGGTTTTGATTTCTCTTGAATTGATTAGGGTTAAGGCTGCATTGAATTTTTTCTTACTAAGGGTTGAATATTGTGGTGTTAGTTTGGAGGGGCGTGGGGTTGGTAGTAGGTAAGTGGAGAAGTGCTGGTCAAATTACAGTATTGTAGCAAGTTTGTTTTTGGGATAGAGAAGTGTAGTAAGGAGGGAGGGGATATATGTCAAACTATTAAAGTGCAATCCTGAAATTCATTCAATTAATCATTTCTTACAATCTGACAAACTGAATATCCTTGAATAGTAGCAAACATTCCAACTTTTTTTACATTTGGTTCAATTAGCCACAAGTTTTAAAACTTAAAAAGTAATCGGATAGGATGACGTTTATAAATAAGTTATAAACACCAATGACATAATAGTGAGCATAACGAATAAATCAGATTTAAGTTTCTTAACACATAACAATGCCAATCTTGCCTTGTTGTGCCCGAAGCCTAGATTTTAGAGACATTAAGACACTATTTGAAAAGCAAAAGGACGCATTAAAATATCTAGTTTTATTTCAAATTGAAAACCAAACTTTCTTATACAAAATCACTGCTCTTTACGCTACCGATCATTTTCATCACTAAGTGAACAATGCAGAAACAGACAAATATATTTTAAAGTTCATATATACGTTCATAGCATATTATATAAATGAACCGAACAGAAAGAAGATGATCAAGGATACAATTTATTAGTACCTATAGTTGTTTGTTGCTGCAATGAAAAGCAGTTTGTTGTCTAAAACTTTTACATTGCTTCAAGAGAATAATGTTTGTGATGCAAAATCCAATCTTCAACAAATATTCAAGCTCAATGCTTCCATCAGTACTCAACATGAGATCTTTAACTGTAAGAGAAATATAATCTTATCATAGTTAATTATTTTATAATCTTGCAATACTATTTATCTTATAATAGAGATTGCAATACTATCTATTTTATAGTTATCTTATAAATTATAAGATGAAATACCATACGTAAACATAGAAATGTGAAGAACCATGTATATATTGTTTATCTTTGGTTTAGTTCTCTAAATGAATAGACATTTACTTCCGTTTATAATAAAATGAAAACACACAAACTAAAAGACCCTATTTCTTGAAATAGTATATGGAGAAAAACATACTTGAGAGAGAAATGGTCAATGTTTCATCCAACATGATGATTCTGCCATACCTTAGGAGCATAACAGTGTATGTGAACATCTTTAGTCAAACTTGTAACACCTTCCAAAACATCAATGTCTCATCCCCTATAGAGAGGCCACAGTACACCTATCTGAACTTTGAGACATGAACAAACACGAGAAGTATGACCAGTAAGCTCAGCGACCATCGCCCCTGAAGGGTACTTCCAAATTGTAAGTTGATTTGAGTAAACCCATGCAAACTTAGTATCTCCCTCTCATTCTTGTTCCATAGCAAAGCACACACCTACAACCCTCTATATGTTGAATTCAAACTCGCGCCTGTACCAACATTCCAAAACTTGATACATCTATCGTTCCCACCTCCGCTCGACGCCAGCAGATTTCCTTGAAACGGACACCAAGCCAAGGCCTTCACATTCGCACTGTGATCCTCAAACCTGTGCACTTACAGATCTGGTTCGGACCCGGTGTAGATAACGACATGGATAGGTTGCATATATGTAACAGGTTATCATTCCCACCTGAATCTAGAAGCTGGCTAGAGCTCGGCCATTTCAGACTGCACATTTCCTGCATATGCTCGTTGTATGTTTGCACCTAATTCGTATCCTCCCTTCATTATTAATGATTTTCCATCCATCCCTCCTTTTGTTAAATCATTCCCTGTCTACGATAGCACACCTACACGGGACCTATGGGCTCCTCTGTAACAACCCGTATTTTCAATAACCTGTTATAACGTAAATCGAGGCAGAATTTAATTTATAAATCTAAATCAAGGGAAACGGGCTATGCCATTGCGTTTGTCTCGGAAAAATACGCGAAATAGAGACCGAGTTTTCGAAAATCGGAGTCCGTATGACCCGATTAAGGCCCAATGAAGTTTTCAGAAAATTTCAAGTTCAAAACAGATTTCGAATTTCGGGTTCAAAATTCGAAAAAGGGTCAGATTGGGCTAGGCGGGAAAATTCCCGCCAGAGCACCCAAGTCGACAGCCCTGTCGACTTGGGAGTCGACTTGGTTGGACCCAAGTCGACAGCCCTGTCGACTTGGCTGTCGACTTGGTTCAGCCGGGCAGTTTTGCCTGGTGCACCATTTTGGAGTTGTGTTGAGTTTGGGGGCCAGATTCGGTTTTGAGGGCTGAGATTGGAACTGGGGTTTAATCCTAAGGCTAAAACTAATCCTAATCTCTATAAATAAGACCCTAACCTATCCCTAAATCATCATTATTCATTCAAGTAACTAAACTATGGCAAAATCATTCCTCTCATGGCCTCCACTCTCTTCATAAAATTCCTAAATAAATTTCTATGAGAGATTTTCCATGCATACAAGTGTTTTCAAGCTTGTATGAGCATCATTAGCTTGCATTCAAGTCAAGTTTCCATATTTACATCATAAAGCAAGGGTTTTTATTGATTTGGAGCTTTCATATTGGGTTTATTTGATTTCATAAGGGCTTGTCTCAATCTATTAATATATTTGTGTCTTCATAAGAATTTGTAAGCCCTTTTCTACTTTCATATTTAAACTCTAAAGTTAAATGAATGATGCAAGTATGCCATGTTATGATATGCAAGTTTACCATGTTATGCTATGCAAGTTTGCCATGTTACGATATGCAAGTTTATCATGTTATGTTATGCAAGTTTGCCATGTTATGATATGCAAGTTTATCATGTTATGTTATGCAAGTTTGCCATGTTATGATATGCAAGTTTATCATGTTATGTTATGCAAGTTTGCCATGTTATGATATGCAAGTTTATCATGTTATGTTATGCAAGTTTGCCATGTTATGATATGCAAGTTTATCATGTTATGTTATGCAAGTATGCCATGTTATGATATGCAAGTTTACCATGTTATGCTATGCAAGTTTGCCATGTTATGATATGCAAGTTTATCATGTTATGTTATGCAAGTTTGCCATGTTATGATATGCAAGTTTATCATGTTATGTTATGCAAGTTTGCCATGTTATGATATGCAAGTTTATCATGTTATGTTATGCAAGTTTGCCATGTTATGATATGCAAGTTTATCATGTTATGTTATGCAAGTTTGCCATGTTATGATATGCAAGTTTATCATGTTATGTTATGCAAGTTTGCCATGTTATGATATGCAAGTTTATCATGTTATGTTATGCAAGTATGCCATGTTATGATATGCAAGTTTACCATGTTATGCTATGCAAGTTTGCCATGTTATGATATGCAAGTTTATCATGTTATGTTATGCAAGTTTGCCATGTTATGATATGCAAGTTTATCATGTTATGTTATGCAAGTTTGCTATGTTATGATATGCAAGTTTGCCATATGATATGCAAGTTATGTTATGCAAGTTTGGGTTGATCATTTTGCTCATGTTATCATGTTATGCAAGCTTATCTTGGGTTTATGAGCTTAAAGCTTCAAGCTTTATGCTAAAGGTTGCATTTTGGCAACATGTAAGTTATCATATCCCTTATGATAACTTGCATGTGAGGCTAAATGCGAACTTATGGCAACTTCTACATGTCATTTATCACCATGTATCACTTATATGCTAAGTTTGGTTTTATGCATACTTTTGAGGCCTAATGATGCAATATGCAAGTATATGAACATATGTACATTTCATATGCCACCATGTTAAACTTGTGGCTTCAACACCATTTGTCATCTTTATGCCAAGTTCCCTCTTTCTATCCTTTATGCGCTATTGCGATTATGTAAGCGATGGGATTGCGTTTGGGGTTGGGTAAACTTAAAAGACATGAAAACATAAGATTGGGAATTTACCTATTAAGTTAGGTCTACCCATTGGGAATTTACCTATTAAGTTAGGTCTACCCAAATTCTTGAAAACTTGTAATATGTTTTGGAAACATGATGGACATGACACTTAGAAAATATAAGTGTGACCAACTTGAGGTTGGGTTGAGTTTGTAGCGTAAAACTACCCGGAACCGACCGGCTTAACTAGTTGCTACAAACAATAGGACCCAATGTGAGAAGTTGGTCATGTTGTACCTTGAACCCGAGGTTAGACCAAGTTGTGGTGTAAAGCTACCCGGACCCGCCCGGCTTAACTAGTAACCACAACAAAGTCTAATGTGAGAGGTTAAGGCACATTAAGTAATTAATGCCTCATGATTAGGTTTAAGTCATGGTCCACTTAATACTTAACCAATTTGGGCTTGGTAGATTAATCAGGGTTAAGTCGTGAACTCATCGTTACACTTAACCAAGTTAATCCATGATTAGTAAAAGGGTTAAACCGTACTTAACCCACTAGAAAATCCTAGCAATGGGGGTCCACTCCAGCAGTAATCCCAAGTTTGTATCATTAAGACCCTAGGGACTAGGCTAGGGTGGGGGTACGATTACTGGACTGGTATAAGTGACCAAAACGACGGTCGAGTGGTACGCCGATGTAGTTCCGGACGGACTATGATCGTGCACGTAGTCCGTATTTGGAGAAGTCAAGCATGGGTACCAGTAGATCGAGACTGTGCACTTATGTTTATGGTGTCCAGGGGTTGACACCCTAGGGCTTGATACACCCGACGGGAGACCCGGCACAGTCCGACTACAATTATGTTTGGGCTGTATTGACACCAACACGTGACGAGTTAGGCTTAGGGAGCCGATCGATTAGACCGTTTGGTTGGACCTCGTATTAGGGTCATTTCATGTTATTGGGTCAAAGCTTGGGCCAAGGGATCAATACTTGTTTATTCAAGTCATGTTAGCTTGCTAGTACACCTGTGGTGCAAAAACCTTAAACCTGATTATGCGATGACACCTTTATCTACCTTGTTAGTTAATCATCATGCTAGTATGTTGTTATCCTTATGTTCATCCCTGCTTCTCATGCCAGTTAACTTTATCAGTTTACATTGATTGTAGTAGGGCTTACTCAGTCTTTTTGACTGACCTGTTTTTCTTTCGCCTCTTTTCTTCCGTTCCCCCCCCCCCAGGTTCTCAGGGTGGGAATATTGGAGCTTAGCTTGGATTTCTGATCACTTGCTTGTGGGATTTTAGCTCATGTACGGTCTTGACATGAAGCTAGCTATGGTCATCACTTATTTTGGGGATAGTACTTATGTATTTCAGTTTTTCAGTGATGTTGCTTTTATCTAGACTTGTGTATTTGGAAAGTTGACATTGTGTTGTATTCGACTTGTTTTGAAATAGTTTGAAATCTTCCGCTGTTTTATTTATCTTATTTATCTGTTTACATATATACATATGTTCTTGTTCTGCCTTGATATATCATTATGCATGTTTACCCGGTACAAACGCCCCTCCAAAGTCAGAGTGCTTGCAAGAGCCACCCTGGCGGAGGTGGGGTGTTACATTTGGTATCAGAGCATATGGTTTACGAGAAGGAACAAAAAGGTTTTTAAAACTTTTGGAAAACTATTTTCAAAACCAAGTATAAAGTATTTTCCAAAGAAAAGTCTAGTTTATTTTAAAGGCTATTCCCCAAAAAGCCATTAGCAAAATTCCTTCGTTTTTCTCCATTCTGAATCTATCTTTTTCTTCGTTTTCAGTATGGCCAATAACTTTGCCATTCCGGAGGGAGTACACGTACCTGTTTGGTATAGGAGACTTTTGGAGGCTAGGGCGACCGAAGTCGGCCCCACAAATGTTACTCCTCCTCCGATGGTTAATGTTTCTCCTCCTCCTCCCATAGCTGATGTTCCTCCTCCCCCTCAACCTCCACAAGCGGATTTTTCGGAAACTTGTAAGGACTTTAAGGCGATGGGTTGCAAGAATTTCATTGGAACCGAGACTTATGTAGAGGCAAGGAATTGGTTGAAAGAAACCGAAGATCTTTTTTCCTTCTTTGATATAGATGACCGTAGGAAGGTTTTATTGGCAGTGTGGTTGCTAAAGGAAGAAGCTGCACGTTGGTGGGTGGTCACCACCGCTACTAGGCCAATTGAGACTTGGGATGACTTTCGGGGAAAGTTTGGACTAAGGTTCCTATCACTGAAGCAAGGGGACATGAATATTAGGGAATACATAGATATGTTTAATCAACTGGCTTGGGTCGGTTTAGACTTGGTTAACACAGCTCAGAAGAAGGCCCTATACTTTGCTCTAGGATTAAACGAGCCATTACATGGTTTAGCCATGACTCATATACCCTTGGGGACAACTTTCGAGAGTTTGGTGAATATGGCCCTACTCAATGAAGAGAATAGAAGTGACAAGAAGGAGGTCAAGATGAATGAGTCTCAAAACAAGAGTCAAGGCAACAAGGGGAACAATAGCAAGGGCAATAACGACAAGAGGAAGTGCCATTATTGCGGTTCAGTTGGGCATCTTATTAAGGATTGTAGGAAGAGAAAAAGGAAGAGTGGTGAATGCTTTCATTGTGGTGAGTTTGGACATTTCAGCAAAGATTGCCCGAAGAAGCAAGGGCAAGGTCAGACTCAGTGTGCAAGACCATCTGGAGGGCGAATTCATCCCCTCAACATCGTTCTTCCAGCTCATGATCGAGGTAGTGTTTCTGTTAAAAGTCCTGTTTACATTTCTGATTTTCCTGTTCGTACTTTGTTTGATTCTGGCGCATCGCATAGTTTATTTCATCTGATCTAGTTGAAAGTTTGCACCTAAGTACTAGTCTAGTTAATGATCCCGTGTGTGTTTCAAATCCAATTGGGGGTTCCGCCCATTTGTCTATTATCTACGTGGATTTGAAAATTTATATCTTGAGTGTAGAATTCTCGTGTGATGCTTATATTCTCCGTTTCATGGGGTATGGGTTGATTTTTGGGCATGGATGGGTTGTCCAGTATTGGAGCCATCCTTGATTTTTGAGCATAGGGTTGTGAGGCTCATGACTCGCCTCGGTAATACCCTAAAAATTTCTTGTAACCCTATGGGTCCCGTCATGTTGTGTTATCTTGAATCCCTCAACTCGTCTATCGATAGTTTGCAATCGGTGAGGGTGGCCCGAGAATATCCTGATATCTTGGGTGAAGTGAAGGGGGGTTCCCCCTAAGCGAGAGATTGATTTCCGCATTTATCTAGTTGATAATGCCAAGCCAGTTACGTGGCCGGTTAGGCACATGGTCCCGCGAGATGAGAGTTAAGAAAGCAAGTCAAGGAGTTGCTTGAGAAGAACTTCATACGATGAAGCATTTCCGAGGAAGGTGCTCTAGTAGTATTCGCTACTAATGTGGACAGTTCGCTTCGCCCGTATGTTGATTATCGTGAGTAGAACAAGGAGAATAGAAAACCATTGCCAAGGATCGATGATTTGTTTGATCAGCTTGTAGGAACATCTGTTTTCTCTTGATCTTGCTACTGGATTCCATCAGCTCAGAGTAGCTGAGGATAGTATAGGAAAAACTGCGTTCAGAACTCCAGATGGATTCTTAGAATGGCTGGTCATGCCATTCGGTTTGACTAATGCACCCGCCTACTTCGTGGACTTGATGAGTAGGGTGCCTAGGGAGTTCCTGAACAAGTTTGTGGTAATCTTTGTAGAAGATATCCTGACTTTCTTAAAGAACGAGGAAGAACATGCTAGACATCTCAAGGAGGTGATGGATACGCTTAGAGCGCATCAGTTGAAAGCCAAGTCCTCCAAATTTCATTTTGGAGAAAAAGGAGTTAGATTTCTTGGGCACATAGTTTCTAAGCAAAGCTTAGTGGTGGATCCTGCTAAAGTGGTCGCGGTTCAAAACCGAAAAGCTCCGACGAGGACAATTGAAGTAAGAAGTTCTCTCAGTTTAATTAGTTAGTTAGCGTCCCTTGAGCTTAGACCTACCCTTCTGGATCAAGTAGGGACTTCACAAAAGGAAGACCCGCAGTTAGTCGAGATCATAGACAAGTTGATTCGAGGCGAGATGATAAGTCACCTCGCTATAGATGACAAGGGATGGCTAAGACGCGATGAGAGAAACAAGGCTCTTGAAGATGCACATCACTCGAGGAGGTGGCCGAGTTTGTCCCAAGGTGCATGTTGTGCCAACAGATTAAGGCCGAGTCAGAAAAAGCCCGGTGGGCTATTACATCCATTGGAGGTCCCCGCAATGGAAGTAGTAAAGCGTCACGAAGGATTTCGTGGATGGACTGCCTAGGTCAAGGAAAGGGAATACGAGCATGTGGGTCATAGTAGGTAGACTCACGAAGAGTGCTCATTTCACTCCGGTAAAGAGCGAAAGGACTGCATCATAGCTAGCGACAGTTTACTTTCAAGAAATAAAGCGGTTGCACGAGGTTCCCTAAAGTATAGTTAGTAACCGTGACTCAATCTTCACTAGCCAGTTTTGAGATAGTCTACGGGAAGTCATGGGCAAGCAACTGAATCTAAGTACGGCCTATCATTCGCAGGCGGATGGTTCATTTCGTTCAAGCATGAGTTATAGAAAATCACGTTAGTAAGAGCAATTGGCAACGTGGATTGGTATTTCCAAGAAAAGTTCTGCTGCGTGGAATACTTTATAGTAAGTAAACGAGATCCAGGATTCACTAGTGGATTTTGGAGAGCTTGCATGAAACCATGAGGTCATAGTTATGTTTAAGCCAAGAATGATAGAAGAGTAAGTGAAAGTGGAAGACGAGAGGCGACAATGAAATGGGTTCCAACTCATATTTGGAAATAAGAGTTAAGAAGCTAAGAAATCATGAGGTAAAAGACGGTCAAAGCACAGTGGAGTTAAGCTCAAGGAAATGTGACTTAGAAGACTGAAGGCTAGATACGCGCATCATATCTCTTTTTAAGAGCATATCCTTGATCCTTGTTTTCCTGTGGAACTTACTCGCATGTTATCTTTTACATATATCCTCTCGGTCCCATACTCGATCCCATTTCTGTTGTAAACTCCATAAGGAGTATGACTCATTGGTTAGTAATAAATATCTAGGTTTGAAGGGGTCCGTTAGGTTGACTAAACCTTTTGGGCTTTTATAGGATTGGTGTTGGGTTAGGAAGGGATTTCTTGTAATCCGAAAAGAGTATATCTTGCTTATCTTCCCGATCTCTTTGTAGCATATCTTTCTTTTGCTATCCAATGTTTGTCTTGTTTATCTTGTTATTCCGTTAATCTTATCATGAGAACCTTAGGTAGAAACCCTTTGGATGAAACATGTGTTTGAAACATGTTATGCTTGATGTTTGCAAGTGGTTGCAAGTGTTTGCAAGTGGTTGCAAGTGTTTGCAAGTGGTTACTCGTGGATGCATTATACACGTTAGGCACTAGATCGGCTCACACACTCCTCATATTGCATATGCATGAGTGTTTATGCTTATTCATGGATGAAAATTTTTGTGTTATCACATGGATGTTGCATATGGATGTATGTTATGTGCACACATATAGATGTTATACATTATGTTAGGAATTGCATACATATGGATTCATTTCACTAACATAATTTGCATTGATGATATTTGCATTAGATAAGTACATATACACACACCTTTGCATATGTTCATACAACATTTAGAATCTAGTAAGGACAATGATTGCTCGTGGATGATGTTTTGAGTAGATGGATGTTGGATGGTAGGATACGTTCTTCCTAACTTGAAGATTTCGGGGACGAAATCCTTTAAGGAGGGGAGAATGTAACAACCCGTATTTTCAATAACCTGTTATAACGTAAATCGAGGCAGAATTTAATTTATAAATCTGAATCAAGGGAAACGGGCTATGCCATTGCGTTCGTCTCGGAAAAATATGCGAAATAGAGTCCGAGTTTTCGAAAATCGGAGTCCGTATGACCCGATTAAGGCCCAATGAAGTTTTCAGAAAATTTCAAGTTCAAAACAGATTTCGAATTTCGGGTTCAAAATTCGAAAAAGGGTCAGATTGGGCCAGGCGGGAAAATTCCCGCCAGAGCACCCAAGTCGACAGCCTTGCCGACTTGGGAGTCGACTTGGTTGGACCCAAGTCGACAGCCCTGTCGACTTGGCTGTCGACTTGGTTCAGCCGGGCAGTTTTGCCTGGTGCACCATTTTGGAGTTGTGTTGAGTTTGGGGGCCCGATTCGGTTTTGAGGGCTGAGATTGGAACTAGGGTTTAATCCTAAAGCTAAAACTAATCCTAATCTCTATAAATAAGACCCTAACCTAACCCTAAATCATCATTATTCATTCAAGTAACTAAACTATGGCAAAATCATTCCTCTCATGGCCTCCACTCTATTCATAAAATTCCTAAATAAATTTATATGAGAGATTTTCCATGCATACAAGTGTTTTCAAGCTTGTATGAGCATCATTAGCTTGCATTCAAGTCAAGTTTCCATATTTACATCATAAAGCAAGGGTTTTTATTGATTTGGAGCTTTCATATTGGGTTTATTTGATTTCATAAGGGCTTGTCTCAATCTATTAATATATTTGTGTCTTCATAAGAATTTGTAAGCCCTTTTCTACTTTCGTATTTAAACTCTAAAGTTAAATGAATGATGCAAGCATGCCATGTTATGATATGCAAGTTTACCATGTTATGCTATGCAAGTTTGCAAGGTTATGATATGCAAGTTTATCATGTTATGTTATGCAAGTTTGCCATGTTATGATATGCAAGTTTATCATGTTATGTTATGCAAGTTTGTCATGTTATGATATGCAAGTTTATCATGTTATGTTATGCAAGTTTGCCATGTTATGATATGCAAGTTTATCATGTTATGTTATGTAAGTATGCCATGTTATGATATGCAAGTTTACCATGTTATGCTATGCAAGTTTGCCATGTTATGATATGCAAGTTTATCATGTTATGTTATGCAAGTTTTCCATGTTATGATATGCAAGTTTATCATGTTATGTTAAGCAAGTTTGCTATGTTATGATATGCAAGTTTGCCATATGATATGCAAGTTATGTTATGCAAGTTTGGGTTGATCATTTTGCTCATGTTATCATGTTATGCAAGCTTATCTTGGGTTTATGAGCTTAAAGCTTCAAGCTTTATGCTAAAGGTTGCATTTTGGCAACATGTAAGTTATCATATCCCTTATGATAACTTGCATGTGAGGCTAAATGCGAACTTATGGCAACTTCTACATGTCATTTGTCACCATGTATCACTTATATGCTAAGTTTGGTTTTATGCATACTTTTGAGGCCTAATGATGCAATATGCAAGTATATGAACATATGTACATTTTATATGCCACCATGTTAAACTTGTGGCTTCAACACCATTTGTCATCTTTATGCCAAGTTCCCTCTTTCTATCCTTTATGCGCTATTGCGATTATGTAAGCGATGGGATTGCATTTGGGGTTGGGTAAACTTAAAAGACATGAAAACATAAGATTGGGAATTTACCTATTAAGTTAGGTCTACCCATTGGGAATTTACCTATTAAGTTAGGTCTACCCAAATTCTTGAAAACTTGTAATATGTTTTGGAAACATGATGGACATGACACTTAGAAAATATAAGTGTGACCAACTCGAGGTTGGGTTGAGTTTGTAGCGTAAAACTACGCGGAACCGACCGGCTTAACTAGTTGCTACAAACAATAGGACCCAATGTGAGAAGTTGGTCATGTTGTACCTTGAACCCGAGGTTAGACCAAGTTGTGGTGTAAAGCTACCCGGACCCGCCCGGCTTAACTAGTAACCACAACAAAGTCTAATGTGAGAGGTTAAGGCACATTAAGTAATTAATGCCTCATGATTAGGGTTAAGTCATGGTCCACTTAATACTTAACCAATTTGGGCTTGGTAGATTAATCAGGGTTAAGTCGTGAACTCATCGTTACACTTAACCAAGTTAATCCATGATTAGTAAAAGGGTTAAACCGTACTTAACCCACTAGAAAATCCTAGCAATGGGGGTCCACTCCAGCAGTAATCCCAAGTTTGTATCATTAAGACCCTAGGGACTAGGCTAGGGTGGGGGCACGATTACTGGACTGGTATAAGTGACCAAAACGACGGTCGAGTGGTACGCCGATGTAGTTCCGGACGGACTATGATCGTGCACGTAGTCCGTATTTGGAGAAGTCAAGCATGGGTACCAGTAGATCGAGACTGTGCACTTATGTTTATGGTGTCCAGGGGTTGACACCCTAGGGCTTGATACACCCGACGGGAGACCCGGCACAGTCCGACTACAATTATGTTTGGGCCGTATTGACACCAACACGTGACGAGTTAGGCTTAGGGAGCCGATCGATTAGACCGTTTGGTTGGACCTCGTATTAGGGTCATTTCATGTTATTGGGTCAAAGATTGGGCCAAGGGATCAATACTTGTTTATTCAAGTCATGTTAGCTTGATAGTACACCTGTGGTGCAAAAACCTTAAACCTGATTATGCGATGACACCTTTATCTACCTTGTTAGTTAATCATCATGCTAGTATGTTGTTATCCTTATGTTCATCCCTGCTTCTCATGCCAGTTAACTTTATCAGTTTACATTGATTGTAGTAGGGCTTACTCAGTCTTTTTGACTGACCTGTTTTTCTTTCGCCTCTTTTCTTCCGTTCCCCCCCCCCCCAGGTTCTCAGGGTGGGAATATTGGAGCTTAGCTTGGATTTCTGATCACTTGCTTGTAGGATTTTAGCTCATGTACGGTCTTGACATGAAGCTAGCTATGGTCATCACTTATTTTGGGGATAATACTTATGTATTTCAGTTTTTCAGTGATGTTGTTTTAATCTAGACTTGTGTATTTGGAAAGTTGACATTATGTTGTACCAGACTTGTTTTGAAATAGTTTGAAATCTTCCGCTGTTTTATTTATCTTATTTACTCTGTTTACATATATACATATGTTCTTGTTCTGCCTTGATATATCATTATGCATGTTTACCCGGTACAAACGCCCCTCCAAAGTCAGAGTGCTTGCAAGAGCCACCCTGGCGGAGGTGGGGTGTTACATCCTCTCAGCATTCGTAGCAGGTGGCAGTTAGTAGCGTCCCACAGTTGAACATCTGAGTTGTTAAGACTGAGCGCGATGTGCTAGCATTCGAAGACCAAATGGCGCTCATGATAGGGCCCCTATCCTCATGCACGGTAACAAGCTCAGATGTGTAGCCTTCGGAAGTGGTCCAAAAGTACACATTGTTAGCACGGGCAGCAGAGAGCACATTCCCGCTTTCCCGGTCGAGAAGGTTCAAGTAGTCATCCATTATGTCAAGTTCATCTAGCATTCTGTCTGCCATTTGGAAGATGTACCTTTTGAGATTTGCAGGTTGGACAGTTTGGAAGAGGAGCATTTTTTATGGATTGCAGAATGGATTATTAAGACAAAACTAACACTAAAAGGGTGGTGAATAGTGCTTTTGAAAAAATTAAGTAAAATCTAAAACTTATTTGGTCTACAATACGAATCAAACACCACAGAAACAATCATAGACATAGAATCAAACACAAAAATAAAGATAACAAAAATATAATGCAGAAAGGCAAAGAACACATTGGATTTTATACTGGTTCAGAATTGCTTCTACGTCCAGTCCTACGCAACGCTGGATTTCGCAGAGTTTTATTACTATATCAATATCCAATTACAATCCTCTCCTTGATTTCACAGCTACAAGGGATACCACCGATTCCACACACACTTGATCAAGTATACTCTCCTTGATTTCATGGCTACAAGGGATACCACTGATTCCACTCTCCTTGATTTCACGGCTACAAGGGTCACACCGATTACATACACTACCTAAATAATTACAACAGACCTATAATTCTTCAATAGCACTTTGATTCTGAGAGTAATGAACAGAGAGTGAGAAGAGAAGTTTTATGAAAATAGAATTGAATTCGGTAGGGTATATGTGCAGAAGTCTTAAAAATGAGAAGATATAATAGTGTAAGGAAAGGAGATGAAGAAGGAGAGGAAGAATATGAAAATTTTTCGAAATCAACCCCTATTTGTAACATTAGAAAGTTTACAAAGTTTCTGGAGCGTCACAAATAGTGAAAAGACACTTCCTTTCAATTTCAAAAAGTGACAGTTATATGTCGACATGTATATAAATGTATGTCGACATGTCTCAGTACAAATTGAAATTTGAGCATTTTTCAAGTGTTTTGATATACATATATAATTATGTAAATTCTTGAATTAAAACATAGTGTTATAAATGAATATTATAAAGTTGGAAATCATATCAAAACATATATAAACTATATAAACATATTTATAAAATTATAGAGTTAACACTGTATAAATATAAAGTGTATAAAAGTACAAATACAAAACTTATAAAACTTAAGTTCAAAATCAAAAAGTAAAGTAAAGAAAATGAAATAGAAAGGATAACACTTAAAGATAGAATTTGAAATCAGAATTTGAATTTGAACCTGGAGTGCTATTAAGAGTCTTACATAATCTAGACTCTATTGTTATATTTATCTTGAACTCTTGTAAACTTGAATCCTCATGAGTCTTGAATCATCTCTGAAATCTGAATCTCTTAAATCTTTAAATTGTACAGTCTTTAGTATAAATTCCTGTATATAAATCCTGCACATATATATATATATATATATATATTCTAGATAAAAGTGTTAGTAATTAATATTGAAATAAGGTTGTTGTCATCAAAAAACCATTTTCTAGTAATCTCCCACTTTTTTATGATGAAAACCTTAGTTTATAAAATATCATACTTTTTCATACCTGTTTGTAACAACCCGAAAATCTGGGCCAGTTTAAAATTTTTATTTTGGCAATTTTAGTGAATTTTGAACATTTAAAATGAATTATTTTAAATAATATCGACGAGAAATTTATTTTGAATAGAATTCGAATGTATATATTATATACGTCATCGTTAGAATATAAATATTTATTTTAATTATAAATAGAATTGAAAATGGCGCGGTAGTTCGATAATTCGATTTCAAACTTCAATTGAATGTACCGGGTGCAAAACAATCCGGATTTTAGTGAAACAAAAAATAATGGAATCTAATTGGGAATATCTTTCAACGAATCTGAAAAATCGAGATTTCATAGCGGGAATCAAAAGATATGTCCAGTTGAAAATTCTGAATAGTCGCTATGGAATTCAAGCCCTTAAAAATAGCCACTTTACAAGCGACCTCGGATTTCGACGAAACCACTTTTGTTGGGTCCGTGAAGTTAAATTATTGCTAGATTCCAAATTTCATAATTTTTCGAATCAATATGTGAGCGTGGCAAAGGAAAACGCGTTTGACCCGTTTTAGTTGATTTTAATCGACTGGAAAATTGTCATTTTTCAAACGGTCTCAGAATTTGACGAAACTAGTTTTGTTAGGACCGTATCGTCAATACGAAGCTAGAAAATATTTTTCTAGAATTTTTCGAGTCAGTATGTGGCCCTAGTAAATTGAAATGTTCGTTCAAATTCAATATATAGAGTTATATGTTGATTTTAGCGGAAACTGATCGAAACGATCGAATCAGCTTATGGTACATATCCCATTGTGTTCGGAATGGGGGTGAAACGCTATGGACGACAGGCGGTGGGCTTCGTTTAGTGGTCAAATGAAAATGTTAGCTTTTCGGGAATATAAAAATAAAATTAAAAAAAATATTGCCCCTCCTTTCTTTACGTTGACCAGCCCCCCCCCCCCTTTCTCAAAATCGATTCAGAACAAAAAAAAAGACGGAGAAAGAAGACGAAGGGGGGAGGAGCATCGTCGCACCTCCCATCGGGGCGCCGCCGCGCCATCGCCGGCACTGGCCCCCTCGCCTCCCCCTCCGTTCAACCTCCCTCCTCCTCCAACCTCCCACCTCGAGCCGAAGTCCCCTGAGACCCCCACGCGCTTCGACCTCCATCGCCACCGCCTGCCACAGCTCCCCCACCCCCCAACCCCCCTGCGCGCAACCCCCCCTCCAGCCTTCCCCAATCCCCCTCTGATCTTCTCCCCCTCTCCTCTGTTAAAAATCCGAACCCCCTACTCGTCGGCCCCTGCTGCTCTCTCCTCCTCCCCTTCTGATTAGAAACCCGCCGACACCCCCTGCCGAGCCCCCTCCACCAACAGCAAAACCTGTAAGTTTTAATTTTATTTTTATTTATAAAATCAGTATTTTTATATGAAATAACAGTGAAAAAGTTTGCATTTTTATTAGGCAAAAGATTTGATTTTTACTAGGAAAAAGTTTGCATTTTTATTAGGAAAAGATTTGGATTTTGTTAGGAAGAAATTCGATTTTTATATATTGAATAGCTAAGTAAAATTAGGAATTTTATATATTGAATAGCGAAGTAAAAATTCGATTTTTATATATTGAATAGCGAAGTAAAAATTCGATTTTTATATATTGAATAGCGAAGTAAAAATTCGATTTTTATATATTGAATAGCGAAGTAAAAATTCGATTTTTATATATTGAATAGCAAAGTAAAAATTTGATTTTTACATATGTAGTGGCTATGGGTAACGAAAGTGACGAAAGGCGAAAACGGCGAAGACTTCTACTTTTGAAGTGTCGTGAAGTTGGGATAGCTTTGGTGAGAACTTCTCACCTTTTAAACTTTCTTTTTCTAGTTATATATATATATATATATACTAGGATGCAGACGGTGCTTAGCAGCACCCGACACCCGTCATCCACAGACCATGGATGGCTTGTTTGTTTGATTGATGTGTTGTGAAAATTTGTTTGTGATGTTGATGTGAAATCGATAATAAATTGTAGATGGTTGAAATAAATTAATTATCGTTAAAAATATAATTTTTAACGTGAATATGAATATAGTGAATGTGAATAAATAAATATTTATAAACAAATCGGCCGATTTGTTTATATACACTGACTTGACTGATATTGATTGGGCCGATAAATTTTACACATCGCCCAACTGCACAAATAAAAATCTGTGTTTGTTAATTTGAAACCCCGCATGCGTGTTGGGATGATATTTGGCGCACACTAATCCCAATTATTTAATTGTATGTCGATCGATTGGTCGACAGGCTGTGTAAGCGTTAATTATTCATATTTGATGTTTATGCAGTTGTGTGGTGCACTTTGGATGATGGTTGATTGTTTGTCATTGCTATTATATACATGTGTTGTGTGGAATCCATGTAATTAACATTATATGGTGATTGGTTGGGCCTCATTCCAATCCGGAAAATAATGAATATTATAAAAGAAAATTCATGTGTTGAATATAAAAATAGTCATGTGTTGACGATGTTCCTGAGTTGAAACTATTTATGTGTTGAATGAAATATTTTATACAATAAAATTTACATCTTTATCATATTTAAAATTAGAACTACTTCACGGTGGAGTCTAATTGAAAATCAAACGATAGATACCCTAATTTTATAAAATATTTTACATAACAAAAATAGTCGTATGTTGAAAGAAATATAGATTCATGTGTTGAATAGAATATATATTCATTTGTTGAATAGGATAACGAAGTTTTTGAAAAATATAAAGCCGTGTTGATTAGAGATGCGTTATTTTAACGCGAACGATATTTATATCGATTTTATTCGTTTTATAATGAATATTGAAAAGTGATTTCAAAATTTAATATTTTGAAATGAAATTCAAATTAAATTAGATTAAAATTCAAATTGAAATTTTATTGAATCAATTTGAAATGAATTCGAATCGAATAGAAAATGAATTCGATTCGAATTGGATAGAAAGTGAATTTGAATTCGAATTAAATGAATTTGAAATGAATTTGAATTGAATTCGAATTGAATTAAATAGAAGGTAAATTCAAATTTGAACTGAATTGAAACGAATTAGAATTTGAATTGAATTGAAACGAATTTGAATTCGAATTAAATGAAATTGAAGTGAATTCGAATTGAATTGAAATCAAATCGATTTGAAATTGAAGATGAAGTTGAAATTGTTTTTGAAACGAATTCAGAACTATTTATAAAATACGTTTTAAAAGGAAATCGACGAAATATAATATATATATATATATATATATATTATATATAATGGCCTGAATAGAACGCGCCGCGGCAGTTCGTGAATTTCGACCATTAACTTCGAATTGACGTTGCGGGAGATCCGACCATCGGATTCTCCTAAAACCGGAACCATTGGGTTCGTATCGAAAAGAGCTTTCCAATGAATATTAGAAATTTGAAATCTAATGGTTGGATTTGGAATTATGTCCAAATCAAATTTGAAAAAGGTCGCTGTAAGTGTAGTTCGATGGCCGTTGATGGAAATCGACTGTACGGGCCTTGATAAAATTATTAAAAATATCTATAATTTGTGAAAAATCATAAGAAATGATTTAGGAAAAATTGGGCTGAAAAATTCCATATTTGAAAAGATAAAAATAGATTTTTATCGAAATGAACTAGTTTTGAACTAGAATTAAAATCAATTTTTTTTTAAATAAATAAATTGAATTTGAAAGTGATTTTAAAAATAATCAATATTCCCAATACGTGAATTGGACTGGAGTTGAATCAAAATTATCTTCGGAATATTTCGATGTTGGATTTCGTGACTATACAGATATTGTTATGGGAATTTGAAAGATATATTTTATATCGTTATTTCCAATACGATTTTTGTTGGTTTCAGAATTTGATATTGAATATAAGCCGATATATTTTCTATTCAAAGCCTTGTATTTAATATCAAATGTGATTTGGGTTTGTCGTGAATCGTGTTTTAGATGACATTGGTTCTTTAACCCAGTTAAAGACAGGATGTTGATTTTTGAAAAGATTAAAACTAAGTAGAGTTTTAATGAATCTTTAATTAGATTGAAAAAAATGTGAATTGATAATTTAAATTATCAAATCTGAAAGGTGATCGAGAGTGGAGTACCACCATTTTTGCTCCAAAGCGATAGTTAAATCTCTAATTAGATTTGAACGTGAAATGGTAATTAATTTTACCGATAACACCGTGGTGTTAGATTTGGAGTATTACCAGTTTTCTCCATGGGATGAATAGGTTGGGATTGGGAAATAAAATAAATAATTACTTCGGTGTGGTTCGCTAATCCCGACTAGTTTGGAAAACCATGATATGGTTTGAAATGATATCCAAAGGAAGAATAAAGAATAAATTTAGAAGAATTTATCTTAGATAAAATTAGTGGGAACCTTTCCCTAAGAATGTGATTTTGTGAATAAAAGAATATTCTAAATTGGAATGAGGTGTCTGTTGTGTTTGTGTAACATTTGTTTATCATATACATGGGTTATTCAGAAAGGCCGGGTTTATACCCATTCTGAATAACCGATTCGACGAGATGTCGAAGATGAAGATGGTGGTTGAAGACCGGAAGTCTTCACATCGTTTGGGTGATTACTGATGATCTCGATTGGGCTGTACACCCAAGATGAGGGAAACAGTTAGTGATCATCCAGACGTACTTGGAGATGGATGGATAAGCGAGGAAAGTGCCTCCGGTTTCGTTCAGACTGAGAACGAACTTGTAAATGGATTATGTGTCTGACATTAGATTTTATTCAGTGTTGATTGCTCTCTATTAAATATACATCTGTTTGGCGGTGGAGAATTTATTCTCTTGCTTAACGCCCTTCTCTGAGACGTACGAGCTCAGAGGTTGTATATCGATGGACATCAGTCGCATGGAGTGAATTGCCAGTGTGGCACGCGTAAGTGGCAATTGATCAGGGCTTCTGTTGAAAAACAAAGTCTTGTGGATGATGATCAAAGCACGGCCTGTGTGGCGTAGCTTTGTGTATAATGTGAATTCGCGAGCCTCACACCTCGGTATGAGTTAAAAACGGGATACGGACCCAAGGAGTGCACGACGTTTCTTTCTAGCTAGGGTGGTGTCAGTGACCTACCAGCCCGTACATTTATATACTTTTTACCTGTGTGGTTGTTGGATACGAGGCACCTCGGATATAGGTCTGTAAGGACCGGGAAACGTGTGTTCAGGAATAACTAATCCTCAAAAGTAAGAGAGGACCGACCTTGGAGGTTCCAAAGGATCAGAGTGGGGTCCTGAGGCATTGCTAGAGTGTCTCGAACGCGGAGAGGAGCTTGCCCCTTGCCTCGACTCATGACGGAAATCCAATTTCCAATAAGTGTATTTCGGTTTTAATTGTAGAACTAGTATGGCGACATGATAGATGGTACCCATGCCGCCAATGATTGATATTTATGATTGAATTGTTTTGACACTATACACTTATAATAGTATCAAATGATTTGTTTTAAACGTACCAAGCATGTTTGGCTATTATAAGGGAAAACCCTATCCTCCGGCTTGCGTTGCATTGTGTGATGGGACCTGGGTCTTATAATAGCTTCATTTTTCCAAAAAGCATTGCGCAGTTTTGTTATATGCACTAGTATTCTTGGGAGGAAACCCTTTCCGTGTTATACGGCGTGGTCCCTTGAATTACTCTCTTTTAAAGTAAAGTTTTAAATAACTGTTTTAGTTCTCACACCAGTCACATGAATGGCCTGGAGTTTATTGTTTTAACCTAAACTCTGGGTGCCCCTATTTTCCACACGGGCAGCTAGTAGTTTTGGTTTTGCAGATTTATATTCACAGGATCCTGATTTACAGCTGGAACGATGCTCAGAAAGCTCTGTATCCGTGCATTACTTCTAGTTGTGCTTTTGTATTATTTTCCGCTACGATGTATTTAAATGTAATTTAAATATCTGATATTTGTTGAATGTAATTCATTCATATATACTCTGTATATTCTTGTATCTGATGGAATTGTTGTAATAACAATGAAATGTTCTTCCGTCTGCGTTCTGATTTGTCCTGTCCTCAACGCAATCCGGGCTTTCCTTACCGGGGGAGTTCGGGTCGTGTCACTGTTCATACTTGCTGATGACGGTCCTTCTAATACTTCCCTTGTCTAAATGCATCCTATAAAAAAATTCTATATTTTATAATTTCTCCCCCCTTGGCATTATCAAAACTAAATTCTAAAACTACTCCCCCCAGATCCTATAATTAACTAAGTAATTCCTAAATCAAAGTAAAATACTCCCCCTAAGTTCTAAATCTATCAATATAATCCTATACTATGACTATCAATCATCAATACAAACCAATTCAAGTATTATAATTACATATGTTTGATGTTATATATACAAACCAAATCAATCAAAGCACACCACAACATATGTTTTTATATATACAAGTTTTTGATCCAAATTAAAAAATTCAAACAAATCAATCAAATCAACCATACCAAAAAATTAAATGTTTCTCGGGGCTTCTACCCAACCGTCTTCTCTAAAGATTGGATCCTTCTTGATGACTTCCTATTTTCTTCAGTTGGTTGTGCTTTTGCGAGATTATTATCTTCATCTCTGAAAAGAGAGGAGATTAGCCACTGAATTGCATCAAAATGCTTCTCTTGCTGTTCAAACATCTTTATTTGGTTTAATTCAAGATGACGCTGTTTGCGTAGAATTATAGGGAGAATGTTCTTGAAGGAATTCAATGTTTCTTCAGGATTTTCGCTTAAGTTATGGATTGGATTTGCCATGAATTTGAGAGGAAATGAATAAGAAAGAAAGAGAAATGAAATAATGAAATTTTCTGGAAGAAATAGGCTAATATAGGGTATGGAATTCATTGGATTTTGAATGGATATGAGTTAGTAATTTAATTTTAAAATTTGAAAAGATTTTAAAATCCAGTAGTTATTTGTCGACATGTACATAAACGTATGTCAACATAATCATTAATTTTTTTTGAAAATTTTCAAATTTTGAATCCATTTCATCTTATATTATAATTATTTCATAAGTTTTTACAGTAGCATAGAGATGATTTTAACATAAATTGTAATAACCCGGAAATCCGAGCCAATTTAAAATTTTTATTTTTGCAAATTTGGTGAATTTTGAATATTTAAAATGAATTATTTTAAATAATAACGACGAGAAATTTATTTTGAATAGAATTAGAATGCATATATTTATATACGTCGTCGTTAGAATATAAATATTTATTTACATATATAAAAGGAATTGAAAATGGCGCGGTAGTTCGATAATTCGATTTCAAATTTCAAATGAATGTACCGGGTGCAAAATAAACCGGATTATAGTGAAACCAAAAATATTTGAGTCTATTTGAGAATGTCTTTCCAACGAATCCGAAAAATTGAAATTTCATAGCGGGGATAAAAAGTTACGTCCAATTGAAAATTCAGAATAGTCGCAATGGAATTCTGGCCCTTAAAAATGGAAATTTTGCAAACGAGCTCGATTTTCGACGAAACCACTTTTGTTGGATCCGGGATATATTTCCTATTGACTGGTGTGAGAACCAAAATTAGATAGGGCTTATTGTTGTGATTTAGCATCAAAAACGTGATTTTTGACTATATATCTAAATTATGAATTTGAAAAGATAATCAACTAATTGATTGCTAGTTGTGTTGTTTGATTATTGGTCGATTAATTAAAATGTTGAACCTTTAGCCAAATTGTACCAAATATTGAATTGTATTGAAAATTTGTCACATTTGCATGCATATACATGTACTTACATTGAACAGGTCATAGCAAGGAGGCTAGAGCAGAAGAATAAAATTGTTTGCCCGACAAATAGGTACATGTTTATTGTATTTCTTGGGTTTTGGATGATTTTATGAGCCGATTGGCTTTTTCTTTTTCCTTTGGATTGAAGAAGGCCGTGGGAGGTTATACGAAGTATCCCAAAGTCCCCGCTGCAGGGGAGATTATGGCGAAATTTTTCAAAAATTTAGGGTGTTAGCCAAATTTTTGAAAAATTTGAAAAGTTCTTAGAAACTGAAAAGTAGAAGAACTTAAGCCGTAAAGAAAATATTGGAAGTTGAGTTGGTTTGTGAAACAACTTTCGGCTTTGTTCCTTTTCCGGGACGAAAAGTTTTAAGTGGGGCAGATTGTAATAACCCGGAAATCCGAGCCAATTTAAAATTTTTATTTTAGTAAATTTGGTGAATTTTGAATATTTAAAATGAATTATTTTAAATAATAATGACGAGAAATTTATTTGGTATAGAATTAGAACGTATACATTTATATACGTCGTCGTTAGAATATAAATATTTACTTATATATATAAAAGGAATTGAAAATGGCGCGGTAGTTCGATAATTTGATTTCAAATTTCAAATGAATGAACCGGGTGCAAAATAAACTGGATTATAGTGAAACAAAAAATATTTGAATCTATTTGAGAATGTCTTTCCAACGAATCCGAAAAATTGAAATTTCATAGTGGGGATAAAAAGTTACGTCCAATTGAAAATTTAGAATAGTCGCTATGGAATTCTGGCCCTCAAATAAATAAAACTCCATTCATTACTTCATAGAAAGAAAATACATCCAACTAATTAAGACACACTGAATACGAGATTCGAAAGCAAATGCAAGCAAATATATAAGCTGTTACCTAAAGGTAAATTAAACAAGATTGATTTGTTTTCGGATGATGATGAGGAAGGTGAGATTCCAAGCTTTCTTCCAATCTTAACCATGAACTTGGTCATTTTTGAAAAATTCTTCTTAAGCTTCTTTTGATTGTTGACAATCTTTACTTGATTTTGAATAATCGTCTCTTTAGAAATGTGCTTAGTGTTGGTTGGACACTCAACACTTTCTAAAGAAGTTTCTTCTTCTTCGACTTCCATTGGTGCTTGTTCTTGTTGCGTTCGAGCTTGTTTGTCTTTGAATGTCTCATATGGTTGGAAAGTAATAGGAATTTGCATGAGATGTATGTTTGATGAGTCAAACACTTATTTATACACAAATTCTTCTCCATGAAGATCAACTCCAAAATATTTGAAAATGCGGATGAGATAAACACCATAGTAGAGAGTGTTTTCTCTTGATGAATTCTATGGGTTTGATCTCTTATAAGGTCATGTCGGCCCAATTAATGTTATAGCCATCCATAATAGCAAAGAGGACTTTTTGGACTTTGAGAGATGGATTATTAAAGTTTCCGGAGTAGGGAATGATGGTATGTTGGAGGAGGAGGTTGACAATTCTTATTTTTGGATGGAAAAAGCGATTTTTGAAACCCATTTGAGTATCGCTTTCGAATATGTCATGATAGTTCTCTAAATCGGTTTCACCGATAACGAAATATGAAAAATCCGAGCCTATGCTTCTACAACTCAAGATATTGCCTAAGAGTTCGGCATCAAGAACAATTTGCGTGCCTTTGACGCTACTCCAAATTTGGTCTTCGTTGCCTTCGCAAAATCCACGATTAAGATTCGCATAGAACATCTTGACAAGCTTAGGATAACATACTTCGTCATTATCCCATGAGTCAATTAGACTCAAGACTTCGTCATTATCTTGAAAGCACCCGTGTTTACTTTAGCATTTGCTACATAGTTAACAAAGGTTTTGATAGCTTCTTTGTCATTATGAAATAACCTTTGATGGTTTTGGTTAACTTCAATTTTTGAGTTAAACTAGAGGAAGCCATTGAATTGATAGTTTTGAAGAGAATATATATGAAGAATATTGTTTTGAATTGTGAATGAAAGGTAGAGAGAATATGTGTATATATAGAAATTTAATGGATAGGAATTAAATAGGCACAACTTTTCAGTAGTCAATGACACCTTTTAAGACCTTGAGTGTTTGTGAAAAGTTAGAGGGAAGTTTGAAAGTTTAAACCTTTGAAATTCAAAATTTAAATTTCAAATTTTTGGTCATATATGTCGACATATGGACATACGTACCTATTTTCAAAGGAATTTTGATTTTTGTGAAGTGTGATTTAAATTATCGATTTATATTTCAGGTTTAACGATTTCTAGAAATAATTCTAATCCTAACAAACACACAAAATTTTATTTTATTATTTTATTTGTTATTTATTATTATATTATTCTTTTGAATTTCAAATTTCAAATTTCAAGATTAAATTTTTAAAGATTTTAAATTTAAAACAAAGTAAACAAATAAAGCAACCATTCAACCAAATAAATTTTAAAAATTAATTAAGGCTTAACGGTTTTTAGATCCTTCTCTTCAAAATTTTCTGAATTCTAAATTGCCGTCAAGCGCATATTTGAATTTCGGGTTCCTGAATCTTCATCACTTGATGATGAATCTGAATCATCTAATGTTGTTGTGTATGCTTTCTTTCTTTTCCTTGATGAATTACTGTTGTCTGTTTGTTGAGTCGATTTATCTGGATATGGACACATTTTCCTTATATGGCCTGTTTTGTTGTAGTTATAACATCGACCATCATTACTTCTTGAATTTCCTTGGTTATTTTTTTGAAAATAATTTTTCCTTCTATATTTCAGAAATCTGCTAAAATGTCTTATCGTAGGAGTTGTTTCTTCATCATCTTCACTACTCGAGTCAGAATCATTTGTTGTCACTTTAAGTGCAATGGATTTCTTATCTGTTGACCTATTTTACTTTCTTTTCTGTAATTGGACTTCGAAAGATATCAGATTTCCGATTAACTCTTCAATCTTCATTTCACTGACATTATTGGCTTCTTTAATTGCCAAAGTCTATTGATCCCATTATGGATTCAATAAGCTCAATATTTTTTGGACTTGGTCTTCTTTAGAATAAGGTTTTCCAAGTGTTGTTAATGAATGCACTATCTCTTGAAATACGCAATACATATCGGAGATAGACTCATTCTCGTTCATTTTGAATAATTCAAACTGATTAACTACAAAACAGGTCAGTTGCTTCGCCTCATTTGCTTCGGTTGTGCTCACAACCGAAGCAAATACTACCATTTGCTTCGGTTTTTAACACAATAGAAGCAAATGTACCGAAGCAAATAGTGTTAATTTCTTCTGTTGTGCTCATAACGGAAGCAAATAGTACCGTTTGCTTCTGTTGTGTTAAAATCTGAAGCAAATGCACCAATGCAAATAATGTTATTTGTATCAATTCCTTAAAAACTGAAGCAAATGCACTGAAGCAAATAATGTTATTTGCTTCGTTCCCTAAGAACAGAAGCAAATGCATTATAGCAATAAATAATTAATTCTAATTAATGAGTAGCAACAAGAAATTTAAAATTATTAAATGTTGTAATTAAGAAATAACTATTATTTTCATTTAATAGTATATTATAATTAACAATAATACATATTAATTACATTTTATAGTTAATAATCAATATTAAATAGTTATTAATGAATAATTAACAATTAGTACTTAACTTTTATACGTACTTAACTTTAATTTACCACCAATCATTATCAATAAATAATTTGTAATTATATATTATTATCTAAAATTATTTTTTTGCACTTAATTATTTAATATAATTAAATATAAATAATTAGTAAATTACAGTTAATATGGTTTAGTTACTAATAATTAATAAATAATAAATACCTTACTAAATAATTAATACAAAATAATTCATGTTAATTTCAAACGTTCAACCGTTAATATTTAGCATTCAACATAAAATTAATATTAACAGGGAAATATGGTACATGTTAAACCGTTCGTATAAAAATTTCTTTAATGTATAATTGTTAATGTACAATCTTTCACGGCATCAGTTTAAACAAACGTAGTACAGTACACGTTAATTTTCGTTTGCCGCTCAACTATCTTTTTTCCCTCCATTAATTTTCGTTTCACCCTCCATTAATTTTCATTTCCCGCTTATCAACGTAGTACTGTACACATTACCCTCTTATTACGCCTGAATAAACAGCAACTTTATTTTAATGTTATGCCAATCTTTACTTCTCCTCCCGCAAAATCCATTGCCAAAAAGGTACCAAAAAAATTATCGAAGGAAGAAAATATCCCAAGAGCAAAGCTATGTATTTTTCCGCTGTTTCCACTTTCGAACCCATCTCGATTTACTTCAGATCTAATTTCCTCGTCACTTGGATTTCAGGCTTTTTTGCTCCGACTCAGTTCGCTCTTTGGTTGCATGTGGATCTGCCTTATCCTCATCTTTCCAACTTCTCATCCTATTTAGTTGCCTATCGAGGCTGTTTTCAGCTGATTTGGCAAATTTTGTTTTCGGATGTCCTCCTAGTAGTTAGGTTGGCGTCAAGATGATCCGTTTTTTTTTTTCATCTTTGTTGGTCTGCGCCTTTGACCGGTGAGGAACAAGCGGAAGCTCGAAGTGGGGTGGATACGGTGAGGGGGGATGGAGCTGAGTGCGGTTTCCAATAAGAAGATGAACAGTGGTTTTCTGGGTATCTTTCGTATGCCTTTTTTGATGTTGCAATTAGTCTTATTTCACTTTGTTATACTATTTAATTTTATTTTGTCTTGTAACATTGACATTTAGTTAGAATTTCAGTGTTTTATATTGATATTGTTGTCAGGTTTAGTGTTATTGGTGTTCTTTCTATTTTGAGTTTAAATGCAATTTGATGCTGTTTCAGGTTTTAATTAAAACCTGAAGCAGTATTATTATTTTTCTACTTTATCCATTTTTGATTCGGTTGTATGGAGCAACTTAAGAAAAATATTGGCCATTTGCTTCCACCGTACAATGGAAGCAACAGGTGTATACCTGATGCGTCTTCTGCATTCGCATCGGTTATTGAACAGAAGAAACAGGAGGTAAACAACCGAAGCAAAAGATATATTATTTGCTTCAGTTGTTTATCTGAATCAACAAATTTTGGTCTGTTGCGTCTTCTGCAATTGCTTCGGTTCCAGAACTGAAGCAACAGGGGGTAAATAACCGGAGCAACTGACCTGTTTTGTAGTAATGTAGTTCCTTCATGAGTAACTTGTAATGTTCTCCAGATTTCATAAGCAGTTTTACATACTGACACTCTGTTAAACTCATTCCTATATAATGAACAAAATAACATATTCATGGCCTTAGAATTGCTTTATGCAATATTCTTTTGTTCATTTGTCCATTGAGCAAAAGCAGTTGTGGGTTCAACAAATTCATTTTGTGTACTATTCCATGTGTCTAATCCAACTGATTGTAATTATATTTTCATTCTACATGCCCAATATGAATAATTTCTACCAGTAAACAGTGGTGGTCTAACAGTGGACTGACATTCTACAAAAAGAACTATTATTGCTACCAGTGTTGGTTGCCATTATTACTATTTTCAAAAATCAGATTATAAACTTTTTGAAAGACCTTGCTCTGATACCAATTGTTAGGGATTGCGGAATGGATCGTTGACGCAAAACTAAAACTAGAGGGGGGTGAATAGTATTTTTGAAAAATTAAACAAAATCTAAAACTTATATGATCTACTATATGAATCGAACACCACAGTAACAATCACAGACACAGAATAAAACACAAACACAAAGATAAACAAAAATAAAATGCAGAAAAGGAAAGAATACACCGAATTTTATACTAGTTCGGAATTGCTCCTATGTCCAGTCCCACGCAACGCTGCATTGTGCAGAGTTTTAATACAATATCAATATCTAATTACAATCCTCTCCTTGATTTAACGGCTACAAGGGGTACCACCGATTCCACACACACTTGATCAAGTATACTCTCCTTGATTTCACAGCTACAAGGGATACCACCAATTCCACTCTCCTTAATTTAAGGGTCACGCCGATTACATACACTACCCAAACAATTACAACTACTCTATAACTCTTTAATAGCACTTTGATTCAGAGAGTAATGAGTAGAGAGTGAGAAGAGAAGAATTTTTATGAAAATAGAATTGAATTAGGCAGAGTATAAGTGTAAAAATCATAAAAATGAGAAGATATAATGGTGTAAGGAAAGGAGATGAAGATGGAGAAGAAGAATTATAAAAAAATCGAAATCATCCCCTACTTAACATTTGAAAGGTTGCGACGTTTCTAAAGCGTCACAAATAGTGAAAAGACTCTTCCTTTCAATTTTCAAAAAGTGACAGTCATATGTCGACATGTATATAAATGTATGTCGGCATATCTCAGCACAAAATTGAAATTTGAGAATTTTTTAGAGTGTTTTGATATATATATATATATATATATATATATATAATACTGTAAATTCTTGAATTAAAACATAGTGTTATAAACAAATATTATAAAGTAGGAAATCATATGAAAACATAAATATAAACTGCATAAACATATTTATAAAATTATAGAGTTAATACTATACAAATATAAAGTGTATAAAAGTATAAATATAAAACTTATAAAACTTGAGTTCAAAAAGTAAAGTAAAGTAAATAAAATAGAGAGGATAGAGATTGAAGATAGAATTTGAAAATAGAATTTGAAATCAGAATTTGAAAAACAGAATTTGAATTTGAACTTGAAGTGCTATTCAGAGTCTTACATAATCTAGGCTCTATTACTATATTTATCTTGAAATCTTGAATACTCATGAGACTTGAATCATCTCTGAATTCTGAATCTCTTAAATCTCTAAATTGTACAGTCTTCAGTATAAATTCCTGTATATAAATCCTACATATATATATTCTTGAAAATGGGTTCTTTATTAATCATGAACAAGAACCGAATAGAGTGATATGCCTCCTTAAAAAACCTTACCAGTGTAGTAAGGAAAAAGAGTGCAGCATCCCCTATTGTACAACTAAAATACAGTATATGTTCACACTATACACAATACAATAAAAGTGTTAGTACATATTTTATAATAAATTAATATTGAAATAATGTTCTTGTCATAAAAACTCCATTCTCCAACAGCGTTCAGATGGGAAAGTGGAGGTGGGAGGTTTACCTCTGAAAGCGAGAATACAGGTTCTTATATTGAGGCAAGTCTACACGAGTAGTCTTCTATATGCTTCTTTGGTTGAAGATGCGGTTAAAGAGTTTTCCTTCTCCTTTATTGGCCCGGTTAGCTGGTAGTGGGCATAGTCCATGTCTATTGCGGATCAGTCTGGAATGAACCTGTCTCCACTGCTCATTTGTAACAGTCCGCTTTTGGGTCCGGTTTAACCCGGTAATTAAATCGACTTAAACCATTCTCAAAGGTGGATTGTTGTGGTGCATACAAATTTGCACAAAACAAAAGAACTTTTTCATTAATATTATCATATTACATCTGAGTACAAAAATATATCAGAGTATAACAGATATCAGAGTATACTGAAAATAGATACACAGCAAAAATATTAAAAAAATCCGTGGAAGACTAGGAAATGATCTAGAGTATAGCTCAGACCGTAATAAAAAATTCTTCTCTAAAAATGAATCCAAGGCTAAATCTGCAAAACCTAAACTACCAGGCTCCCCATGAGGAAAATATGGGCACTCAGAGTTTAGGTGGGAAACAATAAACTCTATGTCAGTCATGGGACTGGTGTGAGAACTAAAGCAGTTGCTTTCATTTCAAAGTAAGGTAAATCATAGGACCACGCGTATAACACAGAACAGATTTTTCCCGTTTGAATACTAGTGCATAAAAACTCGTAATGCTTTTTAGAAAATGAAGCTACCATAAGATCTCGTGTCTGTTGAATAACAAGATTTTGATCGATGCCAACGAATAAAGCTACTATGAATCGAATCATAAAGATAAGGTTTATATATATATATATATATATATATATATATATATATATATATATATATATATATATATATATACATTGAGTCGTGTTAGAATTGTGTTAAAATCTATCCTCAAGTATACACGAATGTGTAAAACAAAGTTATATATATATATACCTTTTAAAATGCAAGAAATATACAAAAACTGGCTTACCAGTCGACTGGTAGAAAATCAACCAGTCGACTGGTCAACCAATTTTTGTATATAACGGCTAGTTTTGAAAATCTCATTTATACGATTTAATTTTACCAGTCAACTGATGATTTTTAACCAGTCGACTGATTCGACCCAGAAATTATTTTGTGAAGAGTCACCATCCTTCTTGAAGAGATTCCTCTTCATTAATTAAAGGAAATGGACATAACTTTTTATAGAAACTATTCATGAAGCATTGCTACTCTTATACCATTATATAAATAGGTTCAATCATGTTTTACAATCATCGATTTTAACCGAATTATACTGATTTTTCTAATCATTAGTCTATTCTCTCCATTTATATTCTTTGCAATTAAAAGCTCTTCAATTCCAATACATGTTAAATCCTTGAATCAATTTAATATCATTTGATTCAATAAGCAATCTTCTTCCTTAAATCTCTGCATTCAAATAATATACTCGAGGATCAGATTATAGGAAGGTTGTACTTAAAATATTGGCTATCCGTGTTGTTTCAAGAACACAAATTAGAAGTCAAACAATTGTAATTATTGAAGACCTGTGTAGTTTCTCAGGCGAGAGGCATCCTTGTTGGGACTTGGGTGTACTGACCTGTTCCTTTGGGTTAAGAGAGGGCGTTGTTAGTGAATTCCGAAGAGGAGCTTCGGGACTGGACATAGGGCGGGAAGTCCGAACCAGTATAAAAATTCCTGGTGTCACTTTACTTTATTTTCCGCATTTACTTTGTTTGTGATATATCTCAGTAAATTAGATTTCATTTGCATTGCATATTACTTAGTTAGCATATCACATATGTTTCCGCTATATCCATATAGTTCCTTTAAGTCGTACACATCGACTTTTCATTTAGTATCAGATCTTGGAATTCTAGAGATCGTAACAACATTCTAGAATAAATGGCAGTAAAGAAATATAGTCAAGGCATTAGAAAATGGAAGAACAACAAAGCAAATTCAAAGGAGCAAGAAAGCAAATGTCTCATTGCTAAAGTCAGACCACAATCGGTATGTGTAGATTCATTATATAAAGATTTTTTGTTATACCATGGAAAATTGTTAAAAGGTTTTAAAAGTTTGGGTAAACTTAATAAAATTATTTTAACCATGTCCAAAGATTTTGAACAAAAAATATCCAAATTAAAACAGGAAAACAATTTTTTTTAAAACAAGCCAAATGTTTTGAAAGTACCTTAGAAGAGCTTGTTTTTCAAAAAGTTTTCCTTCAAAAAGAAAATGAGCGATTAATAGATAAGAACAATGATCTTTTAAAGGAAATCGATGTTTCACATAGTACAAATAAATCATTAGAAAATTCTTTAAATAATTCTAGTTCTTTAATTTTGTCTCTTGAAAAAGAGAATGAAGCTTTAACTGAAAAGAATTTAGAATTATCTCAAGAATATGTGATTGTAACGACCCGGGGATTTCGACGCCCGAATCCCGACAATAATACACCAATCCTGTATTACTTGCCAGAACTCAAGTATCGAAACACCAGATAGTTATTAGAAAGAATTTAGAGGGTTAGATAAGAAAGAATGAAATATTAGAATAGAAGAAGAATAACCAACACAACACAGAGTCTCACATCGCAGCGGAACAAAATATAATACAGAAATAATCTTTATTGAGAGCTTTTTAAAAATACTTACAATTATCAGAGCACAACACACACCTGGACAGTTATAACACACAGTGGAATAGTAGCAACATAATATCATACGTCTGAACATCTCCAGCTCGTTTCTAGACTTCGCAACATCTGATAACCTGGACCTGTACACCCCAGGCTAACCCGAGCATTTACAAAATATTGGGTCAGTCTGGTGAACCAGAGTGAGAAAAACTCGCACAGTATTAAGGTATCACACAACTTGATTTTAAAGTTCAAAATCTTTTCAAAAGAAAGGATAATCGTAAGACCGAATCCACACATAAATACAGAAGGTTTTTACCTTACGATAACCCAAAACACTTTTGAAATCAATATCTTTTTTTGATATTATAATAATGTCTAAATACAAGTAGATATCAATCTAGCGGACCGCTTGCATCTCACGCTCCACATATATAGTATACAATAAAAACCACGGGCACTTATTGGAGATTGGATTCCGACTATGACAAGGTATGGGACCACCTGCCGATAGTGTACCTCTAGAGGCGAGTACACTGGGTTCGACAAGAACGTCTTGTAACCCGGTCCTCACATGACCGACCACTCATTTCACTTGAGTGTATCAAATGTATATCACCAACGGTTGGGCTCAAACCACCGTTTCCCGGTAAGGGACAGCATCGAAATAGATTAAAGAAGGAAATATATTTTCTCTAGATAGGTGATTATGCACCCTAATGGGAGCGACCCACATAGCCATGCTGCCTGCCCGATTTTTGTCATTTCATGGTTGATGAGGTTTGAGGCTACGCTTTATCAGTACATCAGATTCACTTCGAATGCCACATTGTCAAATCCATTGAAATCACTAATTGACGTCTACAACAATACATTACGTGTTAGGTAAAGAAGTATCCTTCTCCGCTTTCACTCTTGGTATGGTTGAAGAAATCAATATATGTGACCTCTCTGGAAATACACTGTCGGACATTCATCCATACAAGTCACCCAGTGTAACACCCCACCTCCATTAAGGTCACTCACAAAGGGAATGCCTTAACTTTGGTGGACCGTTTTAGTAGACAGTGTAACGACCCAGATTTTTCATCGATTAATTTTAATTATTCAATATGGTTTTAAATATTGAATTGATAATATAAAGGAATTTTATCGGATTCAAAATATCAATTTCGATTTTTATATCGAATTATCGTGATACGGAAACGGTAATCCAAATTTCGAATTATCGTGTTGAATTTAAATTATATTTATTTAAAATGGTTATTTTATATTACGTTCAAATTAAATTATATAATCTATTTCGTTGGATTCAAAATAGTGAATAATGTTAGGAACATCAGTTGTTTTGCTGAAATAGTGGTTCGTGGTTTTAAATTTAAGGACCGAAAGATATTTTATTTATTTAAAATCAAAAATTAATTCGCATCAGTTCGAGCCACCCTAAGACTATACCAGGGCCGACCTAAATTTGGTACCAACGCAAATCTATCTCTCTCGAGCTGTATATTCTGTCTCCTAGCTTCAGCACTAAGGCAAACATGATTTTAATGCCCTCTCGTACCAATGTTCCCCAGTTCTCTCCTATAAAATCAACCGATCGCCTTCGTATTCCTTCCACTTAGAAATCCCATTCAAGTTCCTCTCTCCTTTCTTTCTTTCAGAAGTTGTTCCACCGTATATATATATATATAAAAAAAAAAAAAAAGGGATCGCACTGATGAAATCGCGATGGAACCATGAGCCATCTGAAGCTCGAAATCGGAAGCTCGACACCAAATTGAAGGCGCTCGAAGTTGTGGATGCGATTTTGCAGAGGTTTCGATCAGCGGTAGAAGGCGACGATGATTTGGGGATTTAGGGGTTCAGATTCATTTCGGGGATGGCCAGAAGGGGTCGCGATGTCTATAAGGGGGGGCGCGAGGTTGATGAGAGGTCGCCGCGGGTTGAACTGTGCTCGCAGGAGGGGATACTGACGTATTCAGGTATCACGATTTCAGAGGATCGAGTTGTTGATCTCGGCATTTTCGAAGGCTGAGAGGATGTTGTCTGTAGAGGGAGAAGGAGTTGGTCGGGTCAACATAGTTGATGGGTTTTAAGGCATTTCAGAGGTAACCAGTTGCAGTATTTTGATATAATGGCAGTGGTGGTGGGTGATGTCAAGGAATGGTGGATTGTCGGAAAGATGGTCGATGAAAAGTCGAAGTAGGAAATGGGAAAAATCTTGGGATGTTCAAGTAGAGTGAAACCAATGATTTTTCCGAGATTGGCTTCAGGATTTAAGGTATACATTTTATGAAATATAAACACCAGAATTTATTTATTTATTTGGTAGAAATTAATTTAAATGAGTAACCGTTTAATCGTTAAATTAAATCGAATAATCGTATGTGTTAGGTAAATTTCATTTAAGATGATTTATAGAGCGAGATATGGAAATTAACTGGATATTCAGAAAAAGGAAAAAAAACTACGAGGTGAGTAAATCTCACTCACCTTTTATTTCTAATTATTTTTATTTCGTTAAAAATAATTGTTTGTTGCTTGTGTGAATGTTTTCTGGTTACTTTATATATATTAGTTATTTAGGCTATATATATATATATTGGGTTGATTGATTGGTTGGATTCCCGCAGTCTCATTAGCGGATGCCCGCAGTTTCATAGCGGATGATTACCCTATACGCCCCACGCTATGATTAGTGGATGACCTTCTATACCGCGATATTCTGCCACGAAGCAGAATGGGTATTATTTATGTGCTAACATCTGTGGATGCAGGAAAACAGGTTGGAGGAATCCAACAGGATTCCTCAAAAATATATTATCTGTTTGTTTATTTGATTTCATATATATTGTTATATATGTTGTGTTAGAAAAATAAACAATTGGTTGCTTTGTGTGTTTTATCACTGGGCTTAAGCAATGATATTTAAAATTATCGTGGAAGGATATTTGGGATCTAAAAAGGGAAAATTCTATTTTTAAATAGAATTTGAATTTTAAATGGAAATGAAATATAAAACTTGTTTTGAAAAATAAAACAAGTAGTTTCTTTATAAACGAAGTTTAGAAATAATTCTTTTATAACGAAGTTATGAATGAAGTGAAAAGAATTATCATTCGATAATTCAGAAATAGAAATACAAGTGTGAAATTGGGATTTGAAAAGGAATTTCAAAATAGGATTTGAAATGAAATTTTTAAATATATAAATCAAATGAAATTTGATTATAACATTTGAATAGTAGAATTCAAAGGAGTTTAAATATTTGAATTTTTAAAGGAGATTGAATATTAGAAATTCAAATAGAATTTGAATAGACGAAATTAGAATGAAAAAAATAGAATTTGAATTCAAGGAATTTAAATAAAATTTGAATTCAAAGGAATTCGAATAAAGAAATTCAAATAGATTTGAAATATAGAATTTCAAAGAAGAATTGAAATATGAAATTTGAATTTGAGATTTGAAATAGAAATTCAAGTATTGAATTTGAACATGAAATTGAATACAGAAATTCAAGTAGGAATTTGAATATGAGGTTTCGAAATAGAATTTGAAATAAACTTTGAAAATAGGATTTCAAAGTAGAATTGGAAATAGAATTTCAAATAGGATTTCAAAATAGGAAATCCAAATGATTTTGAAATGGAATTTGAATTCAAGGGAATTCAAATGGCTTTGGGTGAAGAAATTCAAATGGCGTTGAAAATAAGTTTGAATATTAGAATTCAAATGGGATTGGAATAAAGGAAATTCAAAAATGGAATTTCAAATAAAAAGAAGAATGTAAATTTGAAATTTTGGGAATTTCAAATAAGAGAAATGGAATCTGAAACATTTAGAATTTCAGAATAGAAATTTAAATGGTGTTTGGATATTTGAATTCAAGTATGAATTTCAAGTATGAATTTGAAATGGGATTTCAAGTATGAATTTCAAATATAGAAATTCAAAAAGGAATTGAATTAAAGTGAAAATTAAATAAAGGATTTGAAATAGAATTCGAATGAATGATTTGAAATGGAATTCGAATAAAGGGTTTCAAATGGGATTTGAATACAGGATTTAAAACTATGGAGTTTGAAATGTAAAGATTCAAATGGAATTTGAAATATATATATGAATATATATATATAAGTGGAGTTGAATTCATTTTAAAACGAAGCTTAAAGTTATTATATATATAAATATAATTAAAACGAACTCGCCGCAGCGCTGCAGTTCGTAAAATAGCGACTCGAGCTTCAATTGAATATACAGAACGCAATTGAAGTCGAAATTCTTCGAAACAAGAAACGTCAGGACCGGTTTGATAATAGTTTTCTAATGAAGGAGAAAAATCTGGATTTCGTCGTATAGATTTTGAGATATGTCAAAATCAAATTTTCAGAAAAAACAGCGCCAGAACTATTTAACGACCAAAATGGTTTATTTAATATTATAAAAGGATTTTAAGCGATAAAATCCGAAGTTTCTATTTAGAAAATTTCAGAGTTGAGTTGCAAAATATATGCGAATTTAAGTTGTGTAAATGAATATGATTTTTGAAACAGAAACCAGATTTTTGATTTATTGAATAGAATTAACTAAATTGAATAAAAATTAGTTAATGAGTTTTTGAATGGATATTGGGGTTTGAATAAGTAAATTCGATTTGAAATTTATATTCAAAGGGAAAAGGGAAAACTAGAATTGAAATTGAAATTGAAATTCAATTTGGTTATGAACAAGTTAAATATTTTATTTGAACATGTTATGTTCAACAAAGAAGTGAAATAGGCAAAAGGGCTAATTAAAGAATAATTGAGCGAAACTGAATTCAAACAATTCAAAATTGAATTCAAACGAATGGGTTAAGTTAAATTGAATTAGAAACAGGTGAACAGGTGTTAAACAGATATGGGATGGAGTATATGAAGTTATAAATGTAGTGCTCGACAAAAAGGTACATGTTTAATTCATATATGAGGTTTTATGCGCCGTATCGGCTAGCCGTTTGGCTTCTTCTTTTTCTTTTTGAGATTAGAAGATACCGGGATGCTATTTGAAATTTCCCGATGCTCCCGATACAGGGGAGGTTATGGCGAATTTTTCCGGAAATTTAAGGAGTTAGAATATTTTTAAGATATTTTGATAATCTGAAACCATTGTATCGACGTATTGAATTCGATAGTAAAGTGGATATAAAAATCGAATGATGTAACAAAAGGGGATAGAGATAAATGATCGAAATTGTTTTCAATTGCAAATAGAGATATTTTCTAATATATAGAAAATAAAAGAAGTTGATATTTGGAAACGTTTTCCAAATGGAATAAGAGGCCGAGGTGATTATTGAAAATATTTGGTTAACAAATATTGATAAGAGAAATGGAAAAGTGATTTAATTAATGAATATTAATTAAAGGGCCCAGTGATTTGTTTGATATGTTGATTGAACACTTGTTTTTATTCGATAGTTAAATCACAGACTATCGAAGTTTTGACCATCGTTGTCAATATGGAGAGACCGGTTGGATTATTATCCGAAGAACCACTCCGTATCGGCATAAGCGTTGCGAACCAAGTATGCTGAATATATTGAAGGCGGAGTAAAGTGCAAGGGCTTTTCTATTTATAGAAATAGTGCCTTCGGTTTCGTTCAATCCCAGAACGAACGTATATGGACGAATGTCTGACAGAGTATTTCCAATGATCAAATGGGTTGGTCTGTATGAATGTATATGGTTGCAACGGATTTATCCCTTAGCATAATATCCAGAATATTTGTGCAAACTCAACTAGTGATTAACGGATCTGATGATGTGGCATTCAAAGTGATTGTGCTATCAATAAATGGTAAGTATGCGTAGCCTCAGGCCTCAACAACCGGGAAAGGACAAAAATCGGGCAGGCAGCATGGCTATGTGGGTCGCACCCATTAGGGTGTATAATCACCTATCTAGAGAAATTCCTTTTGTTTCTAAATCTATCGATTCTGCCCATTCGGGAAACGGTGGTTTGAGTCCAACCGTTGGTGATATACATTCGATACACTCAAGCGAAATGAGTGGTCGGTCATGTGTGGGCCGGGTTGCAAGACGTTCTTGTTGAACCCAGGTGTATTCGCCTCTAGAGATACATCATCGGAAGGTGGTCCCATACCTTGTCATGTTGGAAATCCAATCTCCAATAAACGCCATGCGGTTTTTGATTTTATACTATATGTGTGGAGCGTGAGATGCAAGCGTTCTGCTATTTGGTTATTTACTTGATGTAGACATTATTATAATATCACTGGATTGATATCAAAGTGTTTTGGGTTATAGTAAGGTAAAAACCGTCCGTGTTTATGTGTGGGCTGGTCTTACTATTATCTTTTCTTTCGAAAAGAGTTTTGAAAGTTAAACAAGTGGTTGGAGTTTACTCACACCAGTCCCATGACTGACCCAGAGTTTATTTTGTTTTGTTTTTCCTAAACTCTTGGGTGCCCAAATTTGTACGGGCAGTCAAGTGTTTCAGGCTTTTACAGATACACTTGGAGGAGCTTGAAGCAGGAGGCTTCAACGTTAGTTATTTCGAGTTACTTCCGCTGAATCAAAAGTTATGTGTACTCTGATGATGGTATGTGTATATGTACAAAACAGATTTGTATTTCAAAGCTTATGTTATATAATATATTTTATTCGTTCCGCTGTGAGTTGTGATCTTCGTTTTTCTTCTATTCTAATATTTCTTTCTTTCTATTTCTCATCCTCTAACTTCTTTCTAATAATGAGTCGTATTTCTGTGTTATTTGGGTTGGACTTGTGGTGCATTTAGTCAACTCAGGTAGCTCAGATTTGCGGGTCGTTACAGGTGGTATCAGAGCTTAGGTTGAGTGAACACCTAGGCTTGTGTGGCATGTGCTCATTAGAGATAGGGTCAGTAGTACCCTAGAATGAGTTGAGTGTATATATGAGAGAGCGTATTTGTTAGTTGATATAAAAGTTGTTTTATATTGTGTTGGCTAGTCTGTTGAGTGGTTTATGAATTCTGGTCGAATCGTGGGACGCCACGAAGTCGATAGGGATTTCTAAACACTTGAACAGAAAATACAACATGATATTGTTTTCAAGCGGGTAAATGAAATAATTTTACCCAAAATTTCTATTTTGATATAGAAAGAATAATTTTTGAAATTATTATTATTATATGGATGTGTTGATTGTTAAGATTATAATCAAACGAGATTATAAAATTAGAATGGTTATTTATAACCAAGTAGAATGTGTATATGAATTAAATATACAAAAGAGATGGATTAGAATTAAATTCAAACCAGAATTAAGAATTCAAAATCCTGGGAAGTTGAATAATATTTTTTTCAAAGTAATATTGTTTTATTTTGAAAGGGTTTTTGAATGAAAATCATTTTGAATTGATTTTTAAAAATAAAGCACTGAACTCACTTCAGTGGCTGGGAAATTATTCTGATGATGATTGCAACATCATCAGTGTTCATTTCCAAGTTTCTAAGTGATGAATTGCTACCTTAGAAAAAGTTTTGATGGAAATTTGTTTGAAAGAAACCAAATTGGTTTGAATATTCAAATGTTTTGAATTTGAAATGGAAATAAATATACATGTATATATTTAAGTAATTTCAAAAGAATTTGAAAAGAAAACCCAGGGATTTGAATTCTGGAATTTAAATTTAACTTAAACAAGTTAAATGAGTCGAAGTGAGTGAATTGATTTGAATCAATTTGAATAGGTTATTGGAATATAGATGGGATATAAATGGATTGATCGTGGATCATTCGAATTGAATGAAGGAAGACCAAAAGTTTTGGTGGAATTAGATTTGTTGAAATATGAGGAGTTGAGTCTTAACATAAGTGAAGTTTTGAAAAGTAATGGATTTGTACCATTTTTTCTACCTTAGCAATTTCGAGGACGAAATTATTTTAAGGGGGGAAGAATGTAACGACCCAGATTTTTCATCGATTAATTTTAATTATTCAATATGGTTTTAAATATTGAATTGATAATATAAAGGAATTTTATCGGATTCAAAATATCAATTTCGATTTTTATATCGAATTATCGTGATACGGAAACGGTAATCCAAATTTCGAATTATCGTGTTGAATTTAAATTATATTTATTTAAAATGGTTATTTTATATTACGTTCAAATTAAATTATATAATCTATTTCGTTGGATTCAAAATAGTGAATAATGTTAGGAACATCAGTTGTTTTGCTGAAATAGTGGTTCGTGGTTTTAAATTTAAGGACCGAAAGATATTTTATTTATTTAAAATCAAAAATTAATTCGCATCAGTTCGAGCCACCCTAAGACTATACCAGGGCCGACCTAAATTTGGTACCAACGCAAATCTATCTCTCTCGAGCTGTATATTCTGTCTCCTAGCTTCAGCACTAAGGCAAACATGATTTTAATGCCCTCTCGTACCAATGTTCCCCAGTTCTCTCCTATAAAATCAACCGATCGCCTTCGTATTCCTTCCACTTAGAAATCCCATTCAAGTTCCTCTCTCCTTTCTTTCTTTCAGAAGTTGTTCCACCGTATATATATATATATAAAAAAAAAAAAAAAAGGGATCGCACTGATGAAATCGCGATGGAACCATGAGCCATCTGAAGCTCGAAATCGGAAGCTCGACACCAAATTGAAGGCGCTCGAAGTTGTGGATGCGATTTTGCAGAGGTTTCGATCAGCGGTAGAAGGCGACGATGATTTGGGGATTTAGGGGTTCAGATTCATTTCGGGGATGGCCAGAAGGGGTCGCGATGTCTATAAGGGGGGGCGCGAGGTTGATGAGAGGTCGCCGCGGGTTGAACTGTGCTCGCAGGAGGGGATACTGACGTATTCAGGTATCACGATTTCAGAGGATCGAGTTGTTGATCTCGGCATTTTCGAAGGCTGAGAGGATGTTGTCTGTAGAGGGAGAAGGAGTTGGTCGGGTCAACATAGTTGATGGGTTTTAAGGCATTTCAGAGGTAACCAGTTGCAGTATTTTGATATAATGGCAGTGGTGGTGGGTGATGTCAAGGAATGGTGGATTGTCGGAAAGATGGTCGATGAAAAGTCGAAGTAGGAAATGGGAAAAATCTTGGGATGTTCAAGTAGAGTGAAACCAATGATTTTTCCGAGATTGGCTTCAGGATTTAAGGTATACATTTTATGAAATATAAACACCAGAATTTATTTATTTATTTGGTAGAAATTAATTTAAATGAGTAACCGTTTAATCGTTAAATTAAATCGAATAATCGTATGTGTTAGGTAAATTTCATTTAAGATGATTTATAGAGCGAGATATGGAAATTAACTGGATATTCAGAAAAAGGAAAAAAAACTACGAGGTGAGTAAATCTCACTCACCTTTTATTTCTAATTATTTTTATTTCGTTAAAAATAATTGTTTGTTGCTTGTGTGAATGTTTTCTGGTTACTTTATATATATTAGTTATTTAGGCTATATATATATATTGGGTTGATTGATTGGTTGGATTCCCGCAGTCTCATTAGCGGATGCCCGCAGTTTCATAGCGGATGATTACCCTATACGCCCCACGCTATGATTAGTGGATGACCTTCTATACCGCGATATTCTGCCACGAAGCAGAATGGGTATTATTTATGTGCTAACATCTGTGGATGCAGGAAAACAGGTTGGAGGAATCCAACAGGATTCCTCAAAAATATATTATCTGTTTGTTTATTTGATTTCATATATATTGTTATATATGATGTGTTAGAAAAATAAACAATTGGTTGCTTTGTGTGTTTTATCACTGGGCTTAAGCAATGATATTTAAAATTATCGTGGAAGGATATTTGGGATCTAAAAAGGGAAAATTCTATTTTTAAATAGAATTTGAATTTTAAATGGAAATGAAATATAAAACTTGTTTTGAAAAATAAAACAAGTAGTTTCTTTATAAACGAAGTTTAGAAATAATTCTTTTATAACGAAGTTATGAATGAAGTGAAAAGAATTATCATTCGATAATTCAGAAATAGAAATACAAGTGTGAAATTGGGATTTGAAAAGGAATTTCAAAATAGGATTTGAAATGAAATTTTTAAATATATAAATCAAATGAAATTTGATTATAACATTTGAATAGTAGAATTCAAAGGAGTTTAAATATTTGAATTTTTAAAGGAGATTGAATATTAGAAATTCAAATAGAATTTGAATAGACGAAATTAGAATGAAAAAAATAGAATTTGAATTCAAGGAATTTAAATAAAATTTGAATTCAAAGGAATTCGAATAAAGAAATTCGAATAGATTTGAAATATAGAATTTCAAAGAAGAATTGAAATATGAAATTTGAATTTGAGATTTGAAATAGAAATTCAAGTATTGAATTTGAACATGAAATTGAATACAGAAATTCAAGTAGGAATTTGAATATGAGGTTTCGAAATAGAATTTGAAATAAACTTTGAAAATAGGATTTCAAAGTAGAATTGGAAATAGAATTTCAAATAGGATTTCAAAATAGGAAATCCAAATGATTTTGAAATGGAATTTGAATTCAAGGGAATTCAAATGGCTTTGGGTGAAGAAATTCAAATGGCGTTGAAAATAAGTTTGAATATTAGAATTCAAATGGGATTGGAATAAAGGAAATTCAAAAATGGAATTTCAAATAAAAAGAAGAATGTAAATTTGAAATTTTGGGAATTTCAAATAAGAGAAATGGAATCTGAAACATTTAGAATTTCAGAATAGAAATTTAAATGGTGTTTGGATATTTGAATTCAAGTATGAATTTCAAGTATGAATTTGAAATGGGATTTCAAGTATGAATTTCAAATATAGAAATTCAAAAAGGAATTGAATTAAAGTGAAAATTAAATAAAGGATTTGAAATAGAATTCGAATGAATGATTTGAAATGGAATTCGAATAAAGGGTTTCAAATGGGATTTGAATACAGGATTTAAAACTATGGAATTTGAAATGTAAAGATTCAAATGGAATTTGAAATATATATATGAATATATATATATAAGTGGAGTTGAATTCATTTTAAAACGAAGCTTAAAGTTATTATATATATAAATATAATTAAAACGAACTCGCCGCAGCGCTGCAGTTCGTAAAATAGCGACTCGAGCTTCAATTGAATATACAGAACGCAATTGAAGTCGAAATTCTTCGAAACAAGAAACGTCAGGACCGGTTTGATAATAGTTTTCTAATGAAGGAGAAAAATCTGGATTTCGTCGTATAGATTTTGAGATATGTCAAAATCAAATTTTCAGAAAAACAGCGCCAGAACTATTTAACGACCAAAATGGTTTATTTAATATTATAAAAGGATTTTAAGCGATAAAATCCGAAGTTTCTATTTAGAAAATTTCAGAGTTGAGTTGCAAAATATATGCGAATTTAAGTTGTGTAAATGAATATGATTTTTGAAACAGAAACCAGATTTTTGATTTATTGAATAGAATTAACTAAATTGAATAAAAATTAGTTAATGAGTTTTTGAATGGATATTGGGGTTTGAATAAGTAAATTCGATTTGAAATTTATATTCAAAGGGAAAAGGGAAAACTAGAATTGAAATTGAAATTGAAATTCAATTTGGTTATGAACAAGTTAAATATTTTATTTGAACATGTTATGTTCAACAAAGAAGTGAAATAGGCAAAAGGGCTAATTAAAGAATAATTGAGCGAAACTGAATTCAAACAATTCAAAATTGAATTCAAACGAATGGGTTAAGTTAAATTGAATTAGAAACAGGTGAACAGGTGTTAAACAGATATGGGATGGAGTATATGAAGTTATAAATGTAGTGCTCGACAAAAAGGTACATGTTTAATTCATATATGAGGTTTTATGCGCCGTATCGGCTAGCCGTTTGGCTTCTTCTTTTTCTTTTTGAGATTAGAAGATACCGGGATGCTATTTGAAATTTCCCGATGCTCCCGATACAGGGGAGGTTATGGCGAATTTTTCCGGAAATTTAAGGAGTTAGAATATTTTTAAGATATTTTGATAATCTGAAACCATTGTATCGACGTATTGAATTCGATAGTAAAGTGGATATAAAAATCGAATGATGTAACAAAAGGGGATAGAGATAAATGATCGAAATTGTTTTCAATTGCAAATAGAGATATTTTCTAATATATAGAAAATAAAAGAAGTTGATATTTGGAAACGTTTTCCAAATGGAATAAGAGGCCGAGGTGATTATTGAAAATATTTGGTTAACAAATATTGATAAGAGAAATGGAAAAGTGATTTAATTAATGAATATTAATTAAAGGGCCCAGTGATTTGTTTGATATGTTGATTGAACACTTGTTTTTATTCGATAGTTAAATCACAGACTATCGAAGTTTTGACCATCGTTGTCAATATGGAGAGACCGGTTGGATTATTATCCGAAGAACCACTCCGTATCGGCATAAGCGTTGCGAACCAAGTATGCTGAATATATTGAAGGCGGAGTAAAGTGCAAGGGCTTTTCTATTTATAGAAATAGTGCCTTCGGTTTCGTTCAATCCCAGAACGAACGTATATGGACGAATGTCTGACAGAGTATTTCCAATGATCAAATGGGTTGGTCTGTATGAATGTATATGGTTGCAACGGATTTATCCCTTAGCATAATATCCAGAATATTTGTGCAAACTCAACTAGTGATTAACGGATCTGATGATGTGGCATTCAAAGTGATTGTGCTATCAATAAATGGTAAGTATGCGTAGCCTCAGGCCTCAACAACCGGGAAAGGACAAAAATCGGGCAGGCAGCATGGCTATGTGGGTCGCACCCATTAGGGTGTATAATCACCTATCTAGAGAAATTCCTTTTGTTTCTAAATCTATCGATTCTGCCCATTCGGGAAACGGTGGTTTGAGTCCAACCGTTGGTGATATACATTCGATACACTCAAGCGAAATGAGTGGTCGGTCATGTGTGGGCCGGGTTGCAAGACGTTCTTGTTGAACCCAGGTGTATTCGCCTCTAGAGATACATCATCGGAAGGTGGTCCCATACCTTGTCATGTTGGAAATCCAATCTCCAATAAACGCCATGCGGTTTTTGATTTTATACTATATGTGTGGAGCGTGAGATGCAAGCGTTCTGCTATTTGGTTATTTACTTGATGTAGACATTATTATAATATCACTGGATTGATATCAAAGTGTTTTGGGTTATAGTAAGGTAAAAACCGTCCGTGTTTATGTGTGGGCTGGTCTTACTATTATCTTTTCTTTCGAAAAGAGTTTTGAAAGTTAAACAAGTGGTTGGAGTTTACTCACACCAGTCCCATGACTGACCCAGAGTTTATTTTGTTTTGTTTTTCCTAAACTCTTGGGTGCCCAAATTTGTACGGGCAGTCAAGTGTTTCAGGCTTTTACAGATACACTTGGAGGAGCTTGAAGCAGGAGGCTTCAACGTTAGTTATTTCGAGTTACTTCCGCTGAATCAAAAGTTATGTGTACTCTGATGATGGTATGTGTATATGTACAAAACAGATTTGTATTTCAAAGCTTATGTTATATAATATATTTTATTCGTTCCGCTGTGAGTTGTGATCTTCGTTTTTCTTCTATTCTAATATTTCTTTCTTTCTATTTCTCATCCTCTAACTTCTTTCTAATAATGAGTCGTATTTCTGTGTTATTTGGGTTGGACTTGTGGTGCATTTAGTCAACTCAGGTAGCTCAGATTTGCGGGTCGTTACAGACAGAACATACATTTACAAGACAGATAAGAAATACTTGAGAAATTAAACTTTATTACAACGGAAAACAGAAAACTGTATGGTTATATCTTTGCCAAAAGCTCAAGTACATAAATATCAGTCTTGTTCAGAAAATCATCGGAGTACAAAACTTTAAAATCATAATCCCCACAGAAGCTTCCATAAGGAGTCAAGACATACCTTAAGCACTCTAAGTACTTCAAGCAGAAGAAATCCAGATCAAGCTAAAGTGTTCCCTCCTTGGAAAACCTGGGGTAGGGGGGAATGGAAGAAAAAGGGGGCGAAAACAAGCAAGGTCAGACACAAAGTCTGGCAAGTCCAGTGACTTTCAGCATATGAACAGATAATAATAATCATGGCATGCAAGTAAAACTGGATGAGAGATAACAGTAACTGGAGCAGCAGATGTACTTAGGTTAAACAGAAGAAACAGAATAATATCACTTTTCCTTTCTCTGCACTAAATACTAGTATAACAGGATTAGGTGTCACCCAAATGTCTAAACTGAAACAGAAACGGGAACAGAATGATTTCCATAGAAGAGAATGCTAGTAATGGTCCTTTACCACCCGAACAGAAACAGAATGCTAATAATGGGCCTTTACCACCCGAACAGAAGGTACAGAAACAGAAACAGATTAATTCCTAAGGAAACAGAATGTAGAATTAGGTGTACACTAGTAAATGGGCCTTTACCACCCGAACAGACGGTACCACGCAGAAACAGACAGGTGTTGCCACCCAATAGAAAATGACGGTACCAACAGAATCAGATAGAACTAAGTGTACCCTAAAACCCTACCCCAAGCGATTGGCTCCCTAATACATAAATACCCTGTGTCGGCTCCACAGTAGGGTGTATCACTCCCTAAAGTGACAACCAATTGGCACAGACCTATTTACAGATGTCACGGCGTCTTACATCCTCAGAGGAAGACCGGGATCCATGCACGCACATGACCCAGTTGGAACGCACTATCAACACCCCTCACCATTATAAGAATGAACCACTTATAATTAGTTCAGTAAGCGTGCCCGGACCCTACCTACTGTTGGGTCAAAGTTTTGATTCCAGAAAGGATTACTGACTAATATGGGTCCCAAACAACAGATGACACAAGTAATTTCCCTCCTAACCTTGTGTCCCCAGACTAACAAATTTCAGATTAACTTGTTTACAAGTTCAGACATACAGAGTTCAGATCAACTAGTTCATAGATCATACAAGTTTTCAGACTAACGGATCAGATATACGGATTTAACAGATTTACAGATTTGTCTAACTTTGTAATTGGGCCTACAGATTCACGAAACGGGTTTGTTTAATTCATTAGTCCAATTGGTTTAACCATATCCACCCAACACATTTTAGACATCATATTTATCCAAGATTTGCATTAGTTGAATATTAATGCACAGACCTCTCACATTAGGTTGGTAGCTTGTGGCCGCTGGATATGCCGGGCGGTTACGGGTAGACTTCTGCCACAAGCTAGATCTAACCTCGTGTCTAAGCATATTTTTAGTTATGCCTATGACCTCTCACATTAGACTGACAGTTTGCTGTCGCTGGTTAAGCCGGTTGGTTCCGGGCAGGCTTCTACCGCAAACAGAGTCTAACCTCGTGTCATAGCCAATTTATTCCAATACAGTTTTTTTAGATATCAGACTAATTCTGTTTATTTAACAGACTAAACGTCTTCATAGGATATAACAGATTAATCAAATTTCCATGTTCTACCAATTCTTAGGTCGAGCCTACGGATTTCCATACTCAGATTACCATTATCTAGTTTCAACATATCATACAATTCAACAGGTAGCAGATCTAGCAGTTTAAGCGATTCAACAGATTTAGCAGATAACAGATTTAGTAGTTTAGGCAATTCAACAGTTTTAGCAGATAATGGATTAGGCAATTTAACAGATTTAGTAGATAACAGATTTAGCAGATTATATATGTCTAAAACTCTATTTACCTATCTTGCCTAATCATAAATTTAGCCTAAACTTACATGCCTAAATCAAGGTCATAATTCATAATACAATATATGCCCCAAATTTTAGCCTTAATATTCCCATTTACAGTTCATGTCAAAACTAGATTTAATATTCTAGTTTACCATTTATGTCCAAGACTAATACACATGTAAATCATTCTCTATTATAGCCAATTCAGATTATGCCAACATATTCGCTATGCCAAATTAACTTAATTAAGCTACGCCCCCAATCCCCGTATAACATGTTTTCACAAGTTCTCTAAATACTCATGAAATGGCCCTATAGGCTCGATGTATATAACAGTGAATGGGAATAAACTAGAAAAGTTACAAACTAAATATGAGATCTAACAACATTAAGGGAAAAAGCATAAGAAACTAACTACAACAGTTGTAGGCAACTAACCACAATAGTCATGGCCGACTAATTACAATAGTTTCTTATTCAATGTCATAGGCAATAGTCTCATGGTCATGAATCATAGTCATAGGCAATAGTCTCATAGTCAATGAATCATAGTCATGGGCAATAGTCTCATAGTCAATGAATCATAGTCATAGGCAATAGTCTCATAGTCAAGGAATCATAGTCATAGGAAATAGTCTCATAGGAAATAGTTTCATGTCCAATTATGCATTATTATTTGTCCCAAAGTTTAGCGTTCGTGCGTTAATCTCTTATGAGATTCGGCGCAGGCTCGTAGTAGCCTGGCTATAGATCAGAAAGAAGAAAGAGGTACATAATAGTCACAGAAAAACAGATCTGACAGATAAGAATATACATAACCTCAGATTCAGATTTATAATCATGTCACAGTTATAATTACAGTTTATAGCGGAAAATAACTGTACTTGCCTTTCGTGGTTTTAAGAAAGGATAATAAACTGTTGTTGATGCAGAAATGCTAAATTATTCCTCTTTAATTTTCGTAGCTCTAATCTTGGATTTGAGATTTGATTTAGCTTTTAATTCTATTCAGGTTGGAAGAAGAAGCATCAGTCCAAGTTTTGATTCCAGCAGGGTAGCGATGCCATTTTTATTTTTAATTAGAACAGAGGTAGAATATAGACAGAATGAAATGGTATGGAGAGAATGAGGCTAGGGGCGAGTTTATATGGGATTAGGCGGACGAAACTAGACAGAAACGAGACCGGATACATCAGAATGAACCAGGCTAAAAAACTGGGTTTCGGGAGCAGGTCGACCTCTAGGTCGACACTATGGTCGACCTGGTCTTGGGGAGGTCGACTACCCAGTCGACCAGGTCTTGGGGAGGTCGACTACCCAGTCGAACTGGTCAGGGAGAGGTCGACTACCCAGTCGACCTTGGTGCTGGGTAGGAAATTTCCCGCCCAGCCCGCTTCTGGGTTTGAATTCGAATTTCGAATTTCGAGCTGTTTTCGATTCTGAAATTCTATGAAACTTCGGAGGACCATATCTCCCTCATACGGACTCCGTTTCTCGAAAACTCGGACTCGTTTCCAAGCAGAATTTCGAGATGAACGCAATAGCGCAACCCGTTTCCTTTGATTCTTAATTTATAATTTAATTATTCTCTGATTTGTTACTTATACGATCACAGAAAATACGGGGTGTTACATTCTCCCCTCCTTAAAGGATTTCGTCCCCGAAATCTTCAAGTTGAGAAGAATGTGTCCTACCATCCAGTCATCCATCTACTCAACCATCATCCACAAGCATCCATTGTCCTTAGAAAACTTCTAATGTTGTATGAACATATGCAAAAGTGTATGTATATGTTCCTTATCTAATGCAAAGATCAGGCGGACCACTGATTCATTTGACCTCCTTAATGCGAACTTTGTCAGTGTCATGAGTCCAACATGTATGCAATTTTCCTATTTGATACATATTATTCTTATATGAGTGACAACCATTCATTCATATGCAACATCCATGTGATGAGTCAATCATTTTGCATTCACAAAAATTGAAAATGCTCACAGATCCATATGCAGTATGAGAGTGTTTTCGAGCCGATCTAGTGCCTAGTGTGTGTATATGCATCCATGAGCAACCACTTGCATCCACTTGCAACCATCAAACATAACATGTCTCAAACACATGTTTACATCCATAGGATTCCTATCTATAGGTTGAAGACTCGATTGATAGGATATAGTCGAGTGATGGGAGCGAGTGTAGATAAACAAAAACTTGGTTTCCATTAGACCATGGTTGAGAGACAAATTCCCCTAAGTATCAGCCCCGAAGACCGAAATCAACATCCGATTGGCACCCAGAGGATTACCCTCTTTAGACAATGTCAAAACCGGAAATCTCAACCTTATCAGAAATATTCAGATATTTACAGATTACCGGTACAGATCAGATTACTAAATTATTCTTAGGAAACTAAGCATGATAAAAACCCAGAACGTATGTGTCATAGTCAACTTAACGCCCAACACAGATACCTAGCTTATCACAATTGGAGGAGCCATAACCCTTATGGGTCTCAGTCTACAGCGGAACCAGAAACAATACTAGTATTCAAATGCAGAGTACCGATTATAGAGTCGAAATGCCAGAATCAGGAAAGAGTTTCAACTCAAAAATCAGATAAAGAAATTAAACCTCGTACAGAAAGTTTTCCTATTTCTATCCTATCTACTAGCCTCGAGAGTGTTTGCCTGCCTTCCAGAAGTTGGTCCTGCCCTCTGCCCTTGCCCTAGTTTCTTCGGACAGTCCCTAGTGAAGTGTCCCATCTCACCACAGTTGAAGCAAGTGCCCTTTCTTTTTCTGCAATCCTTGTTCAGATGAGTCGAGCTTCCACAAGTAAAGCACTTTTTCTCCTTCTTATCTTCAGACTTTTCACCCTTCCTTTGTTTTTCATTTTTGGGCCATGTTTTCTTGTTCTGTGGTTCTTCCTTCTTTGCCTCTTATTTCTTGCCGTTGTCTTCCTCGTGCAGTAGTGCCATATCCACCAATCTCTCGTAAGTCGCTCCCATGGGTACATGGGTCATGGCTAGGCTGTGCAGTGGCTCGTTCAATCCTTTAACAAAGCGGAGAGCCTTTTTATGCTGAGTGTTGATTAAATCCAGTCCGAACCTAGCCAGTTGGTTGAACTGATTGACGTATTCCCTGACCGTCATACTTCCTTGCTTAAGAGATAATAACTTTTCCAGTTGTAGACTTCGTTCAGCTTGTAAGAGGAATTTAGTCTCAAGCCTTGTTCTGAAATCCATCCATGTTTCAACCGGCCTCTCGGCGTTAGTGACTTCCCACCAATAGGAAGCTTCGTCCTTGAGCAACCACACCGCCAATTGTACCTTCTGCCTATCGTCCACCTCGAAAATAACGAACAGATCCTCAGTTTCTTTGAGCCAGTTCCTTGCTTTTACGAATGATTTAGTTCCCTTGAAATCCTTTCCACCCATGGCCCTAAAATCTTTACAGATCTTTGAAAAAGCAATTGTACGAGGAGGAGGCAGAGGAGGAGGAATCGCTGCAGCTGGAGGAGGAATATCTGTTGGGCCTGCATCGTTGGCCCTAGCCTCTAAGTACCTCCTGAACTAGCCAGGTATTGGCACGCCCTCTGGAAAGTTAAGATTCCCAGACATGCTGGAATGAAAGAAAAAGATTTAAAACGGGGAACGGAAAAGATAGATATATGGCTCCATGGGGATTATGTTTTTCAAAATAAACTTTATTTTTGAAAATACTTCCTTTTAAAACCTTTTTGAAAATAGTTTTCAAAAACTTTTTATCTAATCTTGTAACCTTCAGCTCTGATACCAAGTGTAACACCCTACCTCCATTAAGGTCACTCACAAAGGGAATGACTTAACTTTGGTGGAGCGTTTTAGTAGACAGAACAAAAATTTACAAGACCGATAAGCAATACTTGAGAAATTAAACTTTATTACAGCGGAAAACAGAAAATAGTATGGTTACGTCTTTGCCAAAAACTCAAGTACATAAATATCAGTCTTGTTCAGAAAATCATTGGAGTACAAAACTTTAAAATCATAATCCCCACAGAAGCTGCCATAAGGAGTCAAGCCATACTTTAAGAACTCTAAATACTTCAAGCAGAAGAAATCCGAATCAAGCTAAAGTGTTCCCTCCTTGGAAAACCTGGGGGGAAACGGAAGAAAAAGGGAGCGAAAACAAGCAAGGTCAGACATAAGTCTGGCAAGTCCAGTGACTTTCAGCATATGAACAGATAATAATAATCATGGCATGAAAATAAAACTGGATGAGAGATAACAGTAATAGGAGCAACAGATGTACTTAGGTTAAACAGAAGAAATAGAATAATATCACTTTTCCTTTCTCTGCACTAAATACTAGTATAACAGGATTAGGTGTCACCCTAATGTCTAAACTAAAACAGAAACGGGAACATAATGATTTCCACAGAAGAGAATGCTAGTAATGGGCCTTTACCACCCTAGCAGAAACAGACAGAAACAGAATGCTAATAATGGGCCTTTACCACCCGAACAGAAACAGACAGAAATAGAATGCTAATAATGGGTCTTTACCACCCGAACAGAAGGTACAGAAACAGAAACAGATTAATTCCTACGGAAATAGAATGTAGAATTAGGTGTACACTAGTAAATGGGCCTTTACCACCCGAACAGACGATACCACGCAGAAACAGACAGGTGTTGCCACCCAATAGAAAATGACGGTACCAACAGAATCAGATAGAACTAAGTGTACCCTAAAACCCTACCCCAAGCGATCGGCTCCCTAATACATAAATACCCTGTGTCGGCTCCACAGTAGGGTGAATCATTCCCTAAAGTGACAACCAATTGGCACAGAACTATTTACAGATGTCACGGCGTCTTACATCCTCAGAGGCAGACCAGGATCCATGCACGCGCATGACCCGGTTGGAACGCACCATCAACACCCCTCGCCATTATCAGAATGAACCACTTATAATTAGTTTAGTAAGCGTGCCCGGGCCCTACCTACTGTTGGTTCAAAGTTTTGATACCAGAAAGGGTTACTGACTAATATGGGTCCCAAACAACAGATGACACAAGTAATTTCCCTCCTAACCTTGTGTCACCAGACTAACAGATTTCAGATTAACTTGTTTACAAGTTCAGACATACAGAGTTCGGATCAACTAGTTCACAGATTAGACAAGTTTTCAAACTAACGGATCAGATATACGGATTTAACAGATTTACAGATTTGTCTAACATTGTAATTGGGCCTATAGGTTCACGAAACGGGTTTGTTTAATTCATTAGTCCAATTGGTTTAACCCTATCCACCCAACACGTTTTAGACATCATATTTATCCCAGATTTGCATTAATTAAATATTAATGCACATACTTCTCACATTAGGTCGGTAGCTTGTGGCCGCTGGATATGTTGGGCGGTTCCGGGCAGACTTCTACCACAAGCCAGACCTAACCTCATGTCTAAGCATATTTTTAGTTATGCCTACGACCACTCACATTAGATCGACAGTTTGCGGTCGCTGGTCAAGCCGGTTGGTTCCGGGTATGCTTCTACCGCAAACAGAGTCTAACCTCATGTCATAGCCAATTTATTCCAATACAGATTTTTCAGATATCAGACTAATTCTATTTATTTAACAGATTAAACTTCTTCATAGGATATAACAGATTAATCAAATTTCCATGTTCTACCAATTCTTAGGTCGAGCCTACGGATTTTCATACTCAGATTACCATTATCTAGTTTCAAAAGATCATACAATTCAACAGGTAGCAAATCTAGCAGTTTAAGCAATTCAACCGATTTAGCAGATAACAGATTTAGCAGTTTAGGCAATTCAACAGTTTTAGCAGATAACGGTTTAGGCAATTTAACAGATTTAGCAGATAACAGATTTAGCAGATTATATATATCTAAAACTCTATTTACCTATCTTGCCTAATCATAAATTTAGCCTAAACTTACATGCCTAAATCAAGGTCATAATTCATAATACAATATATGCCCCAAATTTTAGCCTTAATATTCCCATTTACAGTTCATGTCATAACTAGATTTAATATTCTAATTTACCATTTATGTCCAAGACTAATACACATGTAAATCATTCTCTATTATAGCCAATTCAGGTTATGCCAACATATTCGCTATGCCAAATTAACTTAATTAAGCTACGCCCCCGATCCCCGTATAACATGTTTTCACAAGTTCTCTAAATACTCATGAAATGGCCCTGTAGGCTCGATGTACATAACAGTGAATGGGAATAAACTAGCAAAGTTACATATAGAATATGAGATCTAACAACATTAAGGGAAAAGGCATAAGAAACTAACTACAATATTTATAGGCAACTAACCACAATAGTCATGGGCGACTAATTACAATAGTTTCTTATTCAATGTCATAGGCAATAGTCTCATGGCCATGAATCATAGTCATAGGAAATAGTCTCATAGTCAATGAATCATAGTCATGGGCAATAGTCTCAGTCAATGAATCATAGTCATAGGCAATAGTCTCATAGTTAATGAATCATAGTCATAGGCAATAGTCTCATATGCAACAGTTTCATGACCAATTATACATTATTATTTGTCCCAAAGTTTAGCGTTCGTGCGTTAATCTCTTATGAGATTCGGCGCAGGCTCGTAGTAGCCTGGATGTAGAACAGAAAGAAGAAAGAGGTACAGAATAGTCATAGAAAAATAGATCTGATAAATAAGAATATACATAACCTCAGATTCAAATTTATAAGCATGTCACAATTATAATTACAGTTTATAGCGGAAAATAACTGTACTTGCCTTTCATGGTTTTAAGAAAGGATAATAAACTTTTGTTGATGCAGAATTGCCGAATTATTCCTCTTTAATTGTCGTAGCTCTAAACTTGGATTTGAGATTTGATTTAGCTTTTAATTCTATTCAGGTTGAAGAAGATGCATCAGTCCAAGTTTTGATTCCAGCAGGGTAGCGACGCCATTTTTATTTTTAATTAGAACAGAGGCAGAATATAGACAAAATGAAATGGTGTGGAAAGAATGAGGCTAGGGGTGAGTTTATATAGGATTAGGCGGACGAATCTAGACAGAAACGAGACCGGATACATCAGAATGAACCAGGTTAAAAAACTGGGTTTCGGGAGCAGGTCGACCTCTAGGTCGACACTATGGTCGACCTGGTCTGGGGGAGGTCGACTACCCGGTCGACCTGGTCAGGGGGAGGTCGATTATCCAGTCGACCTGGGTCCTGGGCGGGAAATTTCCTGCCCAGCCCGCTTCTGGGTTTGAATTCGAATTTCGAATTCAAATTTCGAGCTGTTTTCAATTCTGAAATTCTCTGAAACTTCGGAGGGCCATATCTCCCTCATACGGACTCCGTTTCTCGAAAACTTGGACTCGTTTCCAAGCAGAATTTCGAGACGAACGCAATGGCGCAACCCGTTTCCCTTGATTATTAGTTTATAATTTAATTATTCTCTGATTTGTTTCTTATATGATCACAGAAAATACAGGGTGTTACACCCAGGAACAGGGTGGACCGAAGGTACCCTCCTACTGCATTCTAGGAATCACCCTGAGAATCAGTAGCGAGAAGTCCTTGCAAAACCGTAGATTCCAACCACGACAGAATCACAGTTTATCTCTGCTTGCAATCAGAGATTTTATGTAATCCTTTCGCTTATGAAGATCCACGGTCTTCAACAGCTGTTTCTTGAATCATCATCTTCATCATATTCGCATTTGCTGGACGGAATGGTTTTTGAATATATTCGATCTCGGTCTTTCCGTACTAACAATCGTATGGGCCAAATTTTGATTCGGTTATTTAACTATCAAATAAAACAGACATTCATCCATGTATTCACCGATTTACTACTCAGTGTCATTTAGCCTCTTCAATGAACCGTCTGTTAATTACATTCTTTAAATTTTCCGATATTTGAAACATCGCTTTTACTTCTTATTTTAAAATAAGTATATTCTCCAAACTTATTTTATTCAACTTATAAACTTTTAAAATACAGTTTATAATATCCATTACGGAAATCATAACTTATGTTCCCCTCAACTACTCTGGTTTATAAACCTATTTAAATCTCGATCTCATTTACTTAATTAATTATTAAGTAAATTCTTATTAAACTCTTTATATTTACGTTCATGGCTCTTTATAATATTATATACAAACTTCGATTCTATTATAAATAGAATCCTTAAGAAAATTCGTTAATATCTCTTTATTATAATATTAGAAATCATTTCAAATTCATTTATTTTAAAAACCATATAAACAACGCTTTAAAAATCTTATATAATTAAAATATTGTTGTCTTTTCAAATTCTTATATTGATATTTTTCTAAACGATTCAACTATTATCTGTAACAAACGTTATAGATTGCATTCCCAAGCCATGTTTACTTTTATCTAATACATTCTCTTTAAATCATGCTCGATAACTTATGTTATATTAAAACATAAATAATCCTTTATAAAATATTATATCTCTATTTGTTATATTTTATATCTATTAATAAAAATTATAAATTTCACCTTAACTACTATCTTTACAATAAAATCATATTTTCAAAAACCTATAAAAATATATCTATATCTTTGAAACCGTTCTAAATTCATTTAATATCGATTTTGAAAAATCATTCTTTTCAGTTTGACGGTACTAAAGAGGCAAATGACTACAATAGTACCAAACCGTGAAATATACACTAATTTCACATTTCATGACAAACAATTTTATCATATTGATAAACGTTATCAATATTATCCAACTTGTTATTCCTTGCAAAACAATGGTTACCACAATTCAAATCATTCAGTTAAATATGGCCAATCAAGATTCGGTTTCCATCTGAACAGATGACATAAACTGTTTAATAATAACAGTCGACAATAACTGCAAGGGCTAATAACAGAAATTCAAGCATTCACTATTTATTTGTAACATTTATAGTGTTATAAACGTAACCACTGAGGTAAGTTACCTCAATTGGATTTAATCGTTAAAAATAACGATTTGTTTCAGTTAAATTAAATGAACGTTTGATTTAACTATTTCAGTCAGTCAATGAATATAAATAACAAACAAACAAAAAAAACAACCATAAACAAGCATAGCACACAATTATAAAACCCGATTTATAAAATATAAATGGGGAGAACTGAGTGAGTTTAACTCACCTGAATTCATTTGTCGCTTGAGCGATTCCGTTAAGCTAAACGGTGTTTAATCTAACAATAATTTCAACAGTCTGCAATTTTGTTCAAGTCTGTTTCAGCATGCGGTACTCTCGATATGGTTCCTAAATAACTTGTTCTATTCCATTCTGATATCACAGGCACAAGTTATAATTATTTTAAGATGTTAATTAAATTAGAAATAGTAGATCCTTTAATATAATATAAATATCGTTGATTACTTTTTAGATAAGTTTATAGACCGACAAATATTTTTGTCCTCATTGCTTCTCACTATTGTTTCTTTCAGTTAGCACGATACATGGCTTCAGCACCTCTCTGCCTTATTGGGCTGCATGAATTGGTAAATATTATTGTTATAGGCTTAAATAAAAACCAATTTATTTTTAATTAACTGATTTTTATATAAATTACTAATGTTTACAGACCATATGCTTCATTCCCTTTTCTGTTCGAAATGCATGTTGCTTCCTTTTTTAGCGCAACTTTTGGTTTGATGACAGAAACAGGCCTGCTCATCCTTCTTGTTGCACGCTTCACTGTAGACTCCAAACACACGATAGCAGCTTCGCAAAACCCCACTGTAATTCACTCTTGCCTCCTCCACAACTCCAACTCATACCCATGAACCCTTTTCTGGTCTGCCTCGCACACCCTTGTACTCTTCCGGTCTCGCTCCTCTATCTCGCTCTTTCAAAAACTTCTCTGTTTTTTCCTTCTTCTTTTTTCCTTTCTCGCATGGCTCAAATTATTTGCACTTCAACATGTTTCCTTCCTTATTTGGTTTGTACTGTCCTTCCCTTCTGGCCATGAACCGCCTACTCCTGCTATAGATTATTCATGCCGCACATACGTGATTCCCCCTCCCACCTTCATTTTTCCGAAGCCAAACTCCACCCATAACGCAAAACACTGACCTAGTCACTTTCGTACCTATTCCTGACTACCCCCTCCAAGCTGGCATCCAGCGAACCCCATACTCCTCTTCCCTGTACCGTCGAACCACCATGACATCTCCCTCTACATCACCTTTCTGGCCCGCACTCCCATAGTTACGATTCCCTTCACTTCCATCTAACCCGCGTGAAACGACCCAAACTTCCCAGTAAAAGGAAGGTTGGATAGCCTGGAGAACAACACACATCAGAACATAAACTGAAGAACATTTTATTGCTGATTATAACAATTACATCAGAGTTCAAGAATATAACAGAGTATGAACTTATTACATAGTAGGAATACAATATTATCAGAGTTTCAATTACATTTAAATAGCAGCGGAAAAATGATACAAATATACAACTGGAAGGAATACACAGATACAGATCTTTCCAAATACCGCTTCAGCTGTAAGCCAGGATCCTATAAATATATCTGAAAAAAGCTACTCGACTGCCCGTGTGGAAAATAAGGGCACCCGAGTTTGCCAGTGAAACAAACTACAGGTCAGTCATGGGACTGGTATGAGAAATCTTAACTTAACTATCTAAAAATAAGGCTAATCACAGGACCACGCCGCTAACGCGGAACGGGTTTACTCCATTGGATTGCCAGTGCATAAATTAAAGTAAATCGTTAAACAACGCAATGCTTTTTAGAAAAAAAAATGAAATCATTATAAGACCCAAGTCCCATCACACAATGCAACGCAAACCGGAGGATAGGGTTTTACCTTATAATGGTCGAAGGATGCTTGATACGATAAAACAAATTTAATATTTGTGTGTATATCTATGGGTATATATAATTCAAAAACAATTTCAATCATAATGTATTAATCATAGACGGCATAGTACCCCATCCTATTATGTCGCCGTACTAGTTCTACAATCAAAACCGCAAGGTCGTATCGGAAATTGGATTTCCATCAAGAGTCGAGGCAAGGGGCAAGCTCCTCTCCGATTCGAGACACTCTAGCAAATGCCTCAGGATCCCCCGCAGTGAACTCTTGGATCTTCAGGGCCGGTCCCCGCCTATCGGCAGTGGATTGGTTATTCCTGAACACAAGTTTCCCGGTTCCTTTGAACCTATAATATGACCACTATCGGCCTATAAAAATCCGAGGCGCCTCAAAATCCATCATCCACATAAGTAAAATGTCAGGCCGTGTTAAAGCACTGACACGTCCACTAGCTAGAAAGAAACGTGTGCACTCCCTGCAGTCCATATCCCGTTTTTGACTCATACCGGGGTGTGAGGCTCGCGAAGTCACGATATACACAAAGCTATGCCGTAATAAGCTATGCTTTGATCATCCCACAAGGCCCTGCTTTTCAACAAAATCCTTGATCAATTGCATCTTGGCGTGCCACATTGACAATTCACGCCATGCGATCAATCACTATTAATATATACCAGGGTGTTAAGTAGAGAATAAATCCTCCACCACCAAATAGACATACATTAACAGAAATCGATTTAATTCACATGGAATGAAATCCAATGTCAGATATGCATCCATTTATTGGCTCATGCTCTGGGTCTGAGCGAAAACCAAATCCAAACAATCAACAATAGTCCGGACGGCCACCACTGAAGCCCCTTCAAGGTAGCTTCAGGGTCTCTGTAGCAACACATCCATTCTATGTGAAGATCGTCGGTCTTCAACACTGTGTTAATCTTCGACTCTTCATCGCCGTAGTAATTATTCGGAATGGGTTAAGCCCGGTCTTCCCGAATAACTCACGTCTTTTATAATTAAAAATCAAGTACTATAAAAACACATCCAACGCCTCATTCCAATTCAGAATATTCTTCTAATAAAATATTCGTATTATTCATAAAAGATAAACTCTTTAAATTATTCTTAAATCTTACTTCTAAAATTTATTAAGAAACCCATTTGGTTTTAAATATCACAAATCATTATTCAATGATTATTTAAATTTAAGAAATTAATCTTATCTTTAACTGGGTTGAAGAACTAATGTCATTTTAAAACACCATTCACAATAAACCCAAAATCATCTTCCATAACTTATGGAACTTCACAGAAATCAAATCAATATATAATTGTTATATATTTCTGTATCCGACCAATAATATAAATGGAATAACGGCAAAGCCTCTTAAATTCCATATGTAGTATCGGTCTTCTTCCACAGAAGCTTATCTCGGTCATTATTAATTTGAATTCCATTCAATTCCAATTTAATATATTAATTGGAAAACTTTACTTTTGGAAAATTCCCATTTAAAACTTAATAAAAGATTTATAAATTTCAAATCATATTTTCACCGTCAATTGGGTTAAAGAACACATGTCACTTAAAAACACGGTTCACAATAAACCCAACTCACATTTCATATTATTTCAATTACTAAATATTATTGAAAACTGTAAAAATCTAAATTAAAAGATTATTCTTTTCATACGGGGTTTAAGAACAGTGTTATTTAAGACACTATTCACGACAAACCCAAAATCCAATTTATTTAATTTCTTCAAATTAAATATGAGCAAATCGTAAAACTTCATTAAATCTAAATTTTTAATGATTTACTTTAGTTAATAACTAGTTCATTTCAGTAAAAATATATTTTTCCAAAATATATTCTTTTTCTAAACTATATTCTTTTTCTAAACTATATTCTTTTTCTAGGATTCATTTTCTAAAATATTCTTTTTCTAGAATATTCTTTATTGGAATGTGACTCAATCAACACCCATATATTGCATGAAATCAACAATCATGATGAATAATTATCAAACATCCAAATAACAGCCAAAGTGGATTCTACACTAAATGTTGGGACTAGCGTAGATCAAAAATCATCCCAATACCCGTGTGGGGTTTCATCCAAACAGTCAAATAATAAATTATTTATGCACTTGGGCGATGTGTAAAAATTATCGACCCAATCACATAAACAAGTCGGACGACTCGTAAATGGAAGTGTAACATTTCAGCATCATAAACATATATATATAATGAAGAATTAGTTCATATATAAGAACAATGTAAGTTCTCATGTTAACATAATTTATCATAACAATGAATCCTTTCTACTGATTCATTTGCATTAAAATGTGAATTCTGATGTTGACTCACCTACCATGAAGTATAATCTTTTCATTTTACATAAAATGATATTCTTTTTACATTGTATAAAATGAAATCTTTATATTACATTAAAAATGTAATCATTTAATCTTATCATTTTTATCACCACTAAAGTGCAGATAAAAAATGTACTTTTTGATTTCAAGTTTTATTTGCAATAGAGAATGCAATTAAAAATATAAATTCTTATTTCATGCTTTATTTACAAAAGAGAATCCAAATAAAGATTCAAATTTTTATGTTTATTTACATCGAGGGATGTAAATAAAAATTGTAACCGTTTTTTTATATCTAGTTTTAATTGCAACAAGGATTGCAAATAAAAAGGATAACTTTTAATTGTAATGTTTTGTTCACACCTAAAGTTGCAAACAAAATGCATCTTTTTCCTACGGTGTTTATTTGCCTCTAAATATGCAACTAAAAATATAATCTTTTAACTACGATGCTTATTTGCATCTAAATATGCAAATAAAATAAATATAATCTTTATTAAATGTTTTGTTTGCAACTAAATTTGCAAACAAAAATGTATATTTCCATTTCTAACTAAAATACAAAATAAAAATATAATATTTGTTTGCATCTAAAATTGCAAACAAAATATAACTCTTTAAATCATATTTTGTTTCACTAGTGTAAATTGACAAAAGTGAATAATTGGTTCCAACTAATGTAAATTGCCAAAAGCATATATTTGGTGTTTAAAATCTAATATAACATAAAGATGTTGTATTTTGTTTCATTCTTTTAATTTGGACAAAAATAAGTATTTTTTTTTCTTTCTACTTCTACTTTAATGAAAACAAATGAATGTTTAGCTATTCATTCTTTTATAATGACAAAAATGAACCTTTCTAATTCATTCTCTTTTTAATGTATAAAATGTGACAATTTTGTTAGACTCTTTTTTTCAATGATCAATAATGTAATCTTCCTACTTAATGACCAAACTGTATATTTTGGTTAAACTATTTTTTAATGTATAAAAATATACTTTTTTTTTCAACTCATACTTTTAATATATAAAAAAAATATACATTTTCATGTCATTAACAGGTCTTAACAAAAAATGTTAATTTTTTTTCAATAATCATTCTCTTGACAAAAATGTAATTTTATTTCAAATTAACATTTTATAATCAAAATGTCGTTTTTATTTTCATTAACATTTTATAATGACAAAAATGTCAATTTCCTTTAATGTAAAAAAATGTGAATTTTGTTCTAATCTTCTTATGAAATCAAAATGTGAATTTTGTTCTAAAATCATTCTTTCACAAAAATGTGATCAAAATGTTGTTCTTTTATCACTAATCAAATTTAACACAAATGTTGTTCTTTTATCACTAATCAAATTTAACACAATTGTTGTTCTTTTATTCTTAAAGAAAATGACATATAAAGGTGTTCTTTTTATTCTAAAAGAAATGACAAAAATGAGGATTTTGTCCAATTATTATATTTTTGCCAAAATGATAACTCTAATTCAAATTGGTCAAAAATGACAGTTATGATTCAACTATCTAGATATGACAATTATGATAATTTTAATTATCTAATTATAACAGACATGAATACACACACAATTCAAATCAGAGGCTCATCACAAACACCAAACAATCAACATCTCAATAGATACAAACAACACAAACATGAATTATATATAGATTAAATATATAAATTTCAAAATGAAATAAATAATTAAATTTTAATTTAAAATAGAAATCTCACATCGATTTGTCTGCATTTCTGTTTGCGTTCAAATTGGTTGTATTTCCAAAGTACTCTGTTTCAGCTCTAGTTGGTTCTGAGATGTAGATCTAGTTTTCATGGTTCCAACGAAGTTCGTTTTTCCTTAAATTCTGAATTCATTTGAACGAGTTATGAACATGTATAGATTTGATAACAATTAAGGAATAATTAGAAAATTAATTTACTAGTAACACATATGATTACGTTTGCAAACCGCTATCGTTCCTTTGTCTTCCTCGTTGAACACCGTAACACAGAAACCCATTTCGATAATTGCAAAGCCACTGACGCACGCCAATCGAGGCTCCTAGGAACCTATCCACCATCGCCCTGAGCTGCTCCATAACGCCACCATCCGGTGCCGCCAAGGAGGTGCAGCTCGCACCAGCCCTCCGCCCCCAATTCCGACCCAAACGCCGACGGTTTGGGGAGCAATTCCTCCCTCTTCGCGCCACTAAAACCAATCATAGCCGTACCAAATTGAAGAGTGGAGAATTCTCTTTAATATTGGTTGAATTCATGTTTTAATTCGATGTATTTTGTGAGAAATTGATGAACGAATTTCGGAGCCCCATAGCCACTGAAATTTGGGGATGACGACGGCTGTAGGTTTAGAATTAGGGTTAGTATATTAGGACCGTATTTATACGGTACAAATAGCGTATTTTAATTTATTTATTTTCCAAATTTATTTGTACGTTGCTACAAACTCCAAACCAAACCCAATGAGTGTCGACCCTAACCAAATACCCCCGTTCCGAACTTAATGGAATATGTTTCGTAACCTAGTTCGGCTGTTATGATATGTTTTTCTTTAAATTTAATTATAAATCATTTATTTGTTAAATTCAAACGTACATTTTAAATTACCGGGGCCACATACTGACACTAAAAATTACAGAAAAATTATTTCTAGTTATGGTTTGACGATACGGTCCTAACAAGACTAATTTCGTCGAATTCTGAGACAGTTTGAAAAATGGCCATTTCAAGTCGATTAAATTTGATCGGAATTGACAAAAACACATTTTCTTTTGCTACGCTCACATGTTAATTCAAAAAATTCTGGAAAATTAAACTTAATAATAATCTAATATTCTGGTTCCAACAAAAGTGGTTTCGTCGAAAACCGAGGTCGTTTGCAAAATGGCTATTTTAAGGGCTAAAATATAATATTAAAATATATATAAATTCTACAGCGACTTTTCTAAATTTTAAACTGGACATAACTTTCAAATTAAAAAGTGAAATTTCTGTTTTTCAGATTCGTTAGAAAGATATGATTAAACAGATTTAAAAATTTCTTATTTCGTTCAATTCTGATTTAAAATGAATCATGTACAGTCAGCCAATGTTCAAATTCAAATTTTCAAACTGCAGCGCTGCTTTAAACTCCTTTTATAATTAAATTAAATTTATTCGTTTTAAAATAATTTTTTAGTCGTTATTAGTTAAAATAAATTATTTTAAATATATAAAATCCATTAAAATTTCTAAATTAAAAATTTTAAATTGGTCCCAAAATTCCGGGTCGTTACACCGCGCCTTGCGACCTAAGCCGGACGCCATCCCCTAGCTCACGACTTCACCGATAACACAAGTTGTACGATGCAACACCCATTTGCACCATCTCGAAACAAGAAAGAGTAGTAAAATTTCAGAATGTGATAGCAAAGTTTTGTTTTATTTATTGAGGAAGTGCGGTTTTGGTTATTTATATATATTTGGTGGAGTAAGGTTTCGATCTGGCTGGAAGAAAAATAAAATACTGGGAGGAGCGATAAATAGTAGAGGATACCGTGCGAAGCACGGTTACGTGGGGCAAAAGGAATCAAAAGTTTGGCTTACAAGTATCGTTGGTTTGGCTGTCACGTTCTACTAGGGTAGCTGTTCAGTTGCGTGGGATGGATTTCGACGTGTTACTTGGTTGTCACGGATCTTCGATAGATTGAGACGCATGTTATTAAAGGGACTGTACACAAGAAACTAATACAATTTGGCATGTATACATTTCGGCATGTTATTAAAGGGATGGATTTGGCATGTTATAAAAGGGACGCAAGTCATTAAAGGGATGGATTTATAAATATTATAATGTACAAAACTTTGTCGTGAGAAATCATGTTAAAAACCACTACGTACGATTTCTGTTTTTTGATAAAAAGGCTAATCTTAGTATAAAAATATATTCCAGACCCAATGGGACAAGTTTCGTCGAATTCCGACATCGTTTGCAAAAAAATCCTTTATAAAACCAGAAATAAACACGCATTTCAATTTTCCACGATCACTAGATAAATCTAATCAACTTGAAACTTTGAAATCCTACAATAATTAATCAATACGAACTCAATGGCACCAATTTCGCCACATTCTGAGACTGTTTCCACGGTAGGCTATTTTTATACACGCATTACATTGCCATTTGGGATACCAAATTAACTGTCACCAAAAATAAGAACTATATGCTTATCCTGACTCTAATTGTCGATACGAACTCAATTTAACTGGTTTCGCGGCTTAATTCGATCATCTGCTCAAGTTACACTCGAATATCCCTTTATTACATTAATTACGTGCTATAGAAAATAACTGGGCGTTTACAGCTACCGTGACCACATACGACATCGGTTTGCCACACAATTCAACACCATACAATAATTTAACGCTACGGTTCCAATGAAACTAATTTCATCGAGAAGGGAGTCCGTTTGCAAAATGGCTATTGTAACGCATGTATTTTAAATAACGATTTCCATAGCGACTGTTTTAAAATTTGATTTGGCCATAACTAACAAATTATAACACGAAATCTAAATTTTTCTCTTTCATATGAAAATTACCATTAACACAGTTTCAACGCTTCTTGTTTCACAGAAATTCGACTTATATCAGGTCCTGTATATTCAGTTGAAGTTCAAAACTCCATATTACGAACTGCCATGCGATTTCATGCTCGGTTTATATTATGAATAAAATTAACGTTAAAATTTCATTTTAAATAACGAATTAAATATTAAAATCTATTAATATTCCAAATAAAATATTTAAAATAAATAAAAAAATAAAAAAATATTTGACTGCCAAAAATATGGGACGTCACAGAGATTTTAAAGGTTAAAATAATATTTCGCAAAATGAAATGTCCGATTCAAAAGAAAATTTTGAAAAATTACAATTTTCTTTTAATTCAGAATCTCAAATTTTTTATCTCAAAAATGAGAACAGTATTTTGAAAAGAAAGAATTCTAAATTAAATAAGGAAATTGATAATAAAAAATTTCTTTTGAAAATGTCACTAGCGACTTTGGAATCAAATTTGATAAATGTATAAGTAAGTTCGTGAAATTTAATAAAGGTCAAAATGATTTAAATAATATTTTATCTTACTCTAGACCTTTACATGATAAAAATGGCTTAGGGTATAATAAAGCTAATCATAGGACTAGTACTAGATATGCTTTCATGTATAATAAAAGTAACTGCTAGTACTAAAGCACGTGTAACTCAAAGGTCCAATTTCTATAGAAATTTAAATAGTTTTATGACTAGAAATATTTATAATAGAAGTACAACATAAAATAATGGAAATTATCTAAGTATTTGGGTTCCTGTAAATTGGAAAAACAGAGAAAAATATGTCGATGATTATTTTGATTTAGTAGTTAATAATAAAGATTTTATTTTCAAAGGTACCATTAAACCCTCATGGGAATGGTTACCTTCCATCTAACCCCTGGGCCCTAACGGAGGAAGTGGGTACCAAAGTGTATATAATATTTGTTGTAGGTACTCCACAACAAGAAGGAGGTTATTTTAGTATCTTTGGAAATAGAGCTCAAAATTAAATCAGAGAATCTGGTAATCTATATTCATTTCTATACTATCATATGGTAATACTGATTAAAAATAGAAATAAAAATATTATTATTATATGCCATGATCTTATATCACAAGTCATTCTTATATAATTAGTTCATGTATGCTTTAAATTTTTTACATATAATTTAATCCATGAACTATGCAAAAAATCTTTATTAGATATTACTTTTTGATAACAAAGGGAAAGAGATTAATAGATTTTTTGTAGATAACTAACCTAAATCATTATTGAAAATACATTTATTAATCTTTGAAGAGATCTAGGAATTGTTTCATATAAAGATTTATAAGCCTGTATAATTCCCTTTATATATCGAGGCATCATGTTATTTAATGTTTTTAAACGATGACAAAGGGGAAGAAATATATCTCATGATGATACCAATTTTATGTTTCCATGCTATTATACTCTTATATTTTCCATACTATTGGAAAATTGTGCTAACATTTGTGAATGCAGGAATTAAATGGAAAGGATATAAGATAATGAACTAACAAATTTTTGTAGAAATTTAGAGGGAGCTATACTGTAACACCCCGTAATTTAAATATTAAAGTTATCAAATTAAAGAATACTTAATTTTAAATGTGATAATCAAGGGAAACTGGTTATGCCATTGTGTTCATCTCGGAATTCTAGTTGAGATAGAGTCCGAGTTTGCGTAAATTGGACTTCGTATGAAGAAGTTATGGCTGTCGGAAGTTTCCAGAAATTCAAATTTAAATTCAAAAACGAATTCAGATTCAGAACTGGGCAGGGCGGGAAATTTCCCGCCTAAGGTCAGGTCGACCTTAGTGTCGACCTGGGGGTCGACCAGCCCCCCCCCCCCCCCCCGGGCAGATCTGAAAGATGACGATTTTGGGACTCAGTGCTGAGTCATTAGGGCTGAGGTGTCACTCTATCTTGACTCGATGGTCTTGATTGATTCTAGGTTGATCGGATAGCCTAAATTAATCCTAATCTCTATATAAACACATGTAGACTCAAACTCTAAAACTTAATCAAAATTAGAACCATGGCTGTCATGCTATCACCCCACAACCTAGAGTAGCCACCACCAATTAGAGGAAAAGTAAAGCTAATCAACTCAATTCAACTCAAATCTATAACAACAACAACAACAACAACGAATTTGTCTACTTCAAAGGCGAGCTAAATCAATTTCAGACCTCCGATCCCAGAACTCAAGACCTTCTTTGAGTTGGGAGTTCAGTTTCTTTAATAAGATAATTAACAGGTTGATTAGGTTGAGTTATAAATTGGGTTATATGGCTATGTTTGTGAAACATTGGAAAATGTGATATTTTGTGAATATATGCTAGTTGTTCATAATGGCAGTTTTTATTACAGATTCCTTTGTATATGCCCAATCACCTATGTTCAACTTGATTCATGTTCGACATCGTTTTATGTGCAAGTTTGGGTGTAGATTATATGCTTGTTTTTATGTGAATTGTGTACAAGTCTGCATGAGAACCAAGTAAGATGACTATATGCAAGTTTAGGTAGAAATGGATTCACATATATGGAAGTTTACACCTTTAGATTTAGAACTATGACGTACATAGTTTTATGCAAGTTTGTGATTATGGCCTGTGCTAGTTTTGGATGAAAACTATATTCATATATGCGAGTTTTGGGTGAAAAACTATATTCATATATGCAAGTTCACACCTTTAGGCCTATATTTAGATTCATGACAATAACAAGTTTATGCTAGATATGTTGTAATCCTTATTTGTAAGTTAGATCCAATTTGTATGTTATGCAAATTTGCGGCGTTTCTTCTCTTTTATGTGTTATATATATATATATATATATATATATATATATCATGATAAACGAATGAACAACGTGGGGACGATGGGGGTAATATTGAATATACACATATTGAGAATTGGCATAAATGGCCTTAAAAAGGCATATAATTAATTTAAGACATTAATTGGAAAAATTGGCATTTATGGACATAATTTTAAGAGACAATTATGGACATAAGTATATTTGGAATTTATTGATAAATTTGAATAGGGATATTAATCCAATTTAGGGTTAAATGAAGATGTGTAATAATAAACCGCCTAAGACAAGAGGTTAGACTCTTTTGTGGTGTAAGACTGCCCGGACCCGCCCGGCAAATCCAGCTGCCACAAATTCCAGTCTAATGTGAGAGGTCAAAGGCATGAATTAAATGCGTAACAGTTGTAAAGACATGAGGTTAGGCTCGTTCGTGGTGTAAGACTGCCCGGATCCGCCCGACAAATCCAGCAGCCACAAAAGCCAGTCTAATGTGGGAGGTCTTTGCAAGGTTACAATTTTAGTGAATTAAGAAACACTTAACCAGATAAACATGTGGTGGGACATGGGGGGGTTAAGTGGGTGCCTTGGGTGGCATGTGAAATTAAGTGGGTGCCTTGGGTGGCATGTGAAATATGATTAGATGCACTTAACCAAGATTGAAACATATAAGAAGACATGAATAAGAATGGGGTTAAGTGGGGAAAACCTTAGATGGGACCAAGCATAGGTGGAAAGCTTGTGTCATGCATGGGGGCCCTTTTCAAACTAGTAACCCATTAAGTATCTTTGTGGGCTCGACCCAAGTCAAGGACAGGACACACATACTGGGTTTTATTGTAAGAGGTCAAAACGGGTTAGCGGTGGCAACGCTAGTCCAACGGGGTCATATGCGTGTGTGGGCCTGGGCTGGTAGGTAAAACGTTGTTGCATCGTGTAGATATAAGCCGTGCATTTTTGGTGGTATCGGGTTGCCACTTTGGGGAGTGATACACCCCACTGTGGGGCCAGCACGGGTATCTATAAGTTAGGGAGCCGATCGAATGGGGGTAGTGGATACACCTAGTGGAGATGGGGGCAGACGGCACCTATGAAGGCAGCTGGGGTACATGAAACTATCATTATCATTATTAAGTTCTGTAGGCGGGATCAACTTTTAGGTGTTTGGTGCGGTGCAGTGTAGTAATTATCTTTCAGTGATTAGGTGCGCCTTTAACGTTGTCTTTGTTCATCTTATTTCCTTTGTTTGCTCTGTTATGCCCATTTGTTCACAGTCATTTCCTTATTTTCCAGCTTATGCCTTATCCTAGTTACTTTAATGATTATATTGTTAAAGTTATTGCACTCGCCAGACTTTATGTCTGACCCCCTTTGTTTCCACCTCTTTCTTCCCTTCCCCCCCCCCCCCCCAAAGGTGCTCAGGGTGGGACTAGTACTAGTGGAGCTTGACTTGGACAACTTTGTCTCTTTCTTTTGGAAGTTGCTTGGATCGCTGAAGTAAAGTTCAGCCTATCTTATTTATGGCTATTTTACGTTGGGGTTATGTCTTTTATTTTATGTACTCAGAACTTATTTGGCAAGATGGATAATAAGTGTATTTGGTTTTGTAGTTGGGTTTTGATGTGATGTAACCAAACTATTTCTCCGCTGCAATAAAATTGTTTTTTATTTTTCCAGTACCAATATATTTATCTGTCTTGTTTACTTTTCTGTTCTATATACAATAAACGCTCCACCAAAATTAAGGCATTCCCTTTGTGAGTGACCTTAATGGACGTGGGGTGTCACACGTGGTATCAGAGCTGAAAGTTACCAGACCAGATATGAATTTTTAAAAAAACTATTTTTCAAAAAGCATTTTTACAAAGAAATATGTTCAAAAATACGTTTTAAGGATAGTATTTTCAAGAGAAAAGTTTATATTAAAAACATAACCCCCAAGAGCCATATATCTTTCTTTCGAATTCTTCGTTTGAATCTCTTCATTTTCTTTTCAGCATGTCTGGAATTCCCGAGATACCTGAGGGGATACCGATACCAGGATGGTTTAGAAGGTATATAGAAGCTAGGGCCCATGTCGCAGGCCCAGCAAATGCTCCTCCTCCTCCTCCTCCCTGCTTGATACTTTTGCAAAGATATGCAAAGACTTTTGAGAAATGGGTGGGACCTTTTCACGGGTCGGACACGTTTGTTGAAGCTCGAAATTGGCTAAAGGAGTTGGAAGAATTGTTTGGAATCTTTGAGGTAGAAGATGGAAGAAAGGTCCAGTTAGCTGCCTGGTTAATGAAGGATGAGGCCTCGTTTTGGTGGGAGGTCACTAATGGAGAGCGTCTCGTTGATACATGGCCGGATTTCAGGCGTAGGTTTGAGGCAAGGTTTCTCTCATGGGCCGAAGAGAATCTATACATGGAAAGGTTATTGTCATTGAGGCAGGGAAATCTACCAGTGAAAGAATATGTCAACAAGTTCAATCAGTTGGCGAGATTTGGCTTGGACTTGGTGAATACACCCAAAAAGAAGGCCCTGAGATTTGTTAAGGGTTTGAACGAGCCGCTACATGGGTTAGCTATGACCCACATCCCTATGGGAGCCACCTTTGAGAGACTAGTTGACATGGCGCTTATGCATGAAGAGGAGAAAGGCGCCAATGCTAATAAGGCACCTAAGAAGAAAGGGGATCAAAAGAAACCACAACAGCAATAGCAGAACAAGAAGGGTGGTAAAGACAACAATGGCAAGGGAAAGAAAAGATGCTTTAACTGTGGGACACCAGGCCATCTAAGCAAAGACTGTAGGAAGAAGAAGAAAACTGGTTGTTTCCACTGTGGCGAGGAAGGACATCTTATTAAGGACCGCCCAAAGAAAGGGAAGAGGGCAGGGCCTACCTTTGGAGGGCAGATTCAGGCTCTCATGGCACCAGGGCAGGCAAGGGGGCAGGTCCAGGCTTTCGTGGTCCCACCACTGCAAGAACGAGGTAGAGCGATTTCCGTTGAAAGTTTAGTTTATCTTTTTGATTATCCTATTCGCACACTCTTTGATTCTGGTGCATTGCACTCTTTTATATTCACTGCTTTAGTTGAGACACTACACCTAAACACCAATATAGTAGAGGATCCCTTAGTTGTTTCAAATCCAATTGGGGGCTCAGCCTATTTGTCGATGATTTGTTTGGATTTGGAAATTTCTATACTTAGCGTTGGGTTTAGATGTGATGCTTATGTTTTGGGCTTCACGGGATATGGGTTAATTCTGGGCATGGATTGGTTATCCAGTAATGGAGTCGTCCTAGATTGTGAAAAGAGAGAGGTTAGGCTTATGACTCGCTTGGGCAACACTCTCGAAATCTCTTGTAATCCCATGAATTCTGTTATGCTAAGTAATCTAGAATCGCTAGACGCATCTGTTAAGAATTTTCAATCTGTTAGGGTGGTCCGTGAATACTCGGATGTCTTCGATGAAGTTCGAGGTTTACCCCCGAGGCGTGAGATAGACTTTAAAATATACTTAGTAGATAATGCGAAGCTAGTTGCATTACCAGTGCGCCATATGGCTCCGAGAGAGAGAAGAGAACTCAGTAAGGAAGTGAAAGAATTGCTTGAGAAGGGGTTCATAAGAAGAAGTATTTCGAAGTGGGGTGCTCCAATCGTTTTTACTACAAAAGCTGATGGTTCACTTAGATTGTGCATGGACTATAAAGAGCTGAATAAGCTAACAAAGAAGAACAGACACCCGTTATCGAGGATAGACGATTTATTCGATCAGTTGGTGGGTGCTTCGGTTTTCTCGCAACTGGATTTGGCTACAGGGTTTCATCAGCTAAGGGTAGCTGAAGATAGCATCGATAGGACTGCATTTAGAACTCCTGACGGTTTCAAGTGGCTCGTCATGCCTTTGGTTTGACGAATGCACCCGCATACTTTGTTGACTTAATAAGTAGGGTGTTTAGGGAGTTTCTGAACAAGTTTGTGGTAGTCTTTGTAGATGATATTCTGGTTTTCTCTAAAAAAGAAGAAGAGCATGCCCTATATCTTAGGGAAGTCTTAGAGACCCTACGAGCGCATCAACTTACAGCTAAGTTCTCTAAGTGCCATTTTTGGAGAAAAGAAGTGATGTTCATAGGACACGTGGTCTCTAAAGAAGGGATAGCTATGGATCCCGCTAAGGTAATGGCAATCGAAGATTGGAAAACGCCTAAGAACGCAACAGAAGTAAGAAGCTTTTTAGGGATGGCTGGTTATTATAGGAAGTTCATTAAGGACTTCGCGAAGATATCAGCCCCTCTCACTCGATTAACGAAAAAGAACTTGACTTTTACTTGGGACGTTGACTGTGACGATGCTTTCCAATGTCTGAAGAGGGCTTTGACGACAACTCCAGTTTTAGTTTTGCCAGACGGGAGTAAGACATTCACTATATGTACCGATGCTTACGGGACAGGGCTTGGCGCAGTTTTAATGCAAGAGTGAAAGGTGATATGCTATGGTGGAAGACAGTTGAAAGCCCACGAGAAAAATTACCCTACCCATGACTTGGAGTTGGTAGCCATAGTTTTTGCGCTTAAGTCATGGTGTCATTATTTGCTTGGCGAGAGGTTTGAGTTGTATACAGACAATAAGTCGCTAAAGTACTTATTCTCTCAGAAGGACCTAAACTTGAGGCAACAGAGATGGATGGAGTTTTTGGCATCCTACGATTTTGAGATTGCATGTACCCCTGGCAAGTGTAACGTTTTAGTCGATGCCTTAAGTAGAAAGAAGTTAACTTTAAGTCCTTCGTTCATAGAGCGGCATAGTTTGGAGTATATATCTTCCTTTGACTTCAGACCCTCTGTCAATTATGTACCTGGATTATTGGCATCGTTAGAGGTGCAACCTAGACTTTTGGGTCGAGTTGGAGAGGCACAGCGAAACGACCCATAGTTGGTTGAGATAGTAGGCAAGCTTATAGGAGGGGAGTCCTCAAGACATCTTGATAGATATGCTACAGATGAGAGAGATTGGTTACCTAGAGATGGGAGACTTTGCGTACCACAAGACGCAAGTTTGAAGAAGTCAATTCTTGAAGACTCAAATCGCTCTAAGATGACCATACATCCCGGTGGTGATAAGATGTATAGAGATATGAAGCGAGTCTTCTTTTGGGCCGGAATGAAGAAGGACGTGGCCGAGTTCATTGCAGATGCTTAGTGTGCCAACAAGTTAAGGCGGAGCAAAAGAAGCCCGGAGGTTTGCTCCGTCCTTTAGAGATTCCGCTTTGGAAATGGGAAAGCGTTTCCATGGATTTTGTAGATGGGTTACCAAGATCAAGGAAGGGTAACACGGGGATTTGGGTAATTGTAGACCGACTTACTAAAAGTGCCCATTTTATTCCCGTTAAAAGTAGAAGGACCGCCACATGGTTAACATCCGTTTACCTTAGAGAAATAGTTCATTTGCACGACATACCCTCCAGCATTGTGAGCGATAGAGATCCTATTTTCATAAGCGAATTTTGCAAAAGCTTACAAGAGGCGGTTGGGACACAGTTATGCTTAAGTATCGCTTATCACCCTTAGACGGACGGCCAGACCGAGAGAGTAAATCGGATTCTAAAAGGCCTTCTGAGGTTATGCATTGTAGACTTTGGAGGAACATGGGAAGAGCACCTTCCACTAGTAGAGTTCGCCTATAATAATAATTTTCAGGCTAGCATTGGCATGGCACCTTTTGAGGCTCTTTATGGACGACCGTGCTGATCACCTACATGTTGGTGGGAATCCACGGATAAGGTTTTGCTTGGACCCGACATGATTAGGGAGACATCGGAGAAGATAGACCTGATTTGATGGCGAATGAAGACGGCGCAGGACCGACAGAAGTCATATGCTGATAGGATACGAACCGATGTTGAGTTCGATGTTAGGGACATGGTTTTTATTAAGGTGTCACCGTTGAGATACGTAGTCCGTTTTGGATCAGTCGAGAAGTTGGCACCAAGGTTCGTAGGACCCTTTCCAATTACAGAGAGGGTTGGGCAGATGGCGTATAGAGTAAAGTTATCGTAAAAGCTCAGCGGAGTTCATGACGTGTTTCACGTTTCGCATTTGCGTAAGTGTTTACATGATACGACGGAAGTGGTAGAGCCGAGCATGCTCGAAGAAGTGGAAGTAGAGCGCAATGCCACGACCATATGAGCTCCTACACGCATTCTCGGATCGGAGGTCAAAAAGCTTCGCAACAAAGAGGTCAAGTTGGTCAAAGTGCAATTGGGGGATGACCAAAGAGACACGACTTGGGTGACGGAAGATAAGATACGTACGTTGTACCCTTTCCTTTTTGAGGATATGTTTTATTTTCTCCTTTTATTTCTACTGCTTTTTTGATACTTGTCCTATCTTTTAGTATTATCTTTGTGATGACATCTTCGATCTTTAGTTAGGAAGAACCCTATGGTTGAAACATGTGTTTGAGACATGTTATGTTTGATGAATGCAAATGGATGCAAGTGGTTGCTCATGGATGCATGTACACACACCTTAGGCACTAGATCGGCTCAATCACCTTCATGTTGCATATAAATGTGTGTGCATATTTAATTAATTGTGTTATCATACGGAGGCTGCATTTTGATGAATGGTTGGGCATACATGTAGAAATAATATGTATCGGTAGGATTCTTTCGCATAGATAATGTACGCCTGGCACTATCATGATTTGCATTAAGGAGGTCAACTAAATCAGTAGACTGCCTGATTTTGCATTAGATAAGAAACATATACATACACTCCTTGCATATGTTCATACAACATTAGAAATATTGTAAGAATAATGGATGCCTGTGTTTGATGGTTGAGTAGATGGATGATTGGATGTTAAGATATGCATTCTCCTTAACTTGGAGATTTCTAGGGCGAAATTCTTTAAGGAGGGGAGAATGTAACACCTGTAATTTTAAATATTAAAGTTAACAAATTAAAGAATACTTAATTTCAAATGTGAGAATCAAGGGAAATGGGTTACGCCAATGTGTTCGTCTCGGAATTCTGGTTGAGATTGAGTCCGAGTTTGCGTAAATTGGACTTCGTATGAAGAAGTTATGGCTGTCGGAAGTTTCCAGAAATTCAAATTTAAATTCAAAAACAAATTCAGACTCAGAACTGGGCAGGGCAGGAAATTTCCTGCCCAAGGCCAGGCTGATCTGGGGGTCGACCTTAGTGTCGACTTCCCCCTATACAGGTTGACCTTAGTGTCGACCTGGGGGTCGACCTGCCCCCCGGGCAGATCTGAAAAATGACGATTTTGTGACTCAGTGCTGAGTTATTAGGGTTGAGGTGTCACTCTATCTTGACTGGATGGTCTTGATTGGTTTAGGTTGATCGGATGGCCTAAATTAATCCTAATCTCTATATAAATACATGTAGACTCAAAACCTAAAACCTAATCAAAATTAGAACCATGGCCGTCATGTTATCACCCCGCAACCTAGAGTAGCCGCCACCAACAAGAGGAAAAGTAAAGCTAATCAACTCAAATCTATAACAACAACGAATTTGTCTACTTCAAAGGCGAGCTAAATCAATTTCAGAACTCATCCTAGAACTCAAGACCTTCTTTGAGTTGTGAGTTCAATTTCTTTAATAAGATAATTAACAAGTTCATTGGGTTGAGTTATAAATTGGGTTATATAGCTATGTTTGTGAAACATTGGAAAATGTGATATTTTGTGAATATATGCTAGTTGTTCATAATGGCAGTGTTGATCGTAGATTCCTTTGTATATGCCCAATCACCTATGTTCAACTTGATTCATGTTCGACATCGTTTTGTATGAAAGTTTGGGTGTAGATTATATGTTTGTTTCTATGTGAATTGTACACAAGTCTACATGAGAACCAAGTAAGATGACTATATGCAAGTTTACACCTTTAGATTTTGATCTATGACGTACATAGTTTTATGCAAGTTTGTGACTATGGCCTATGCAAGTTTTGGATGAAAACTATATTCATATATGCGAGTTTTGGGCGAAAAACTATATTCATATATGCAAGCTCACACCTTTAGGACTATGCTTAGATACATGACAATAACAAGTTTATGCTAGATATATTGTAATCCTTATTTGTAAGTTAGATCCAATTTGTATGTTATGCCAATTTGTGGTGTTTCTTATCTTTTATGTGTTAGACTAATTACTAGTCTAGTATATATATATATATATATATATATATATATATATATATATATGTCATGATAAATGAACGAACAACGTGGGGACGATGGGGGTAATATTGAATATACACATATTGAGAATTGGCATAAATGGCCTTAAAAGGGCATATAATTAATTTAAGACATTAATTGGAAAATTTGGCATTTATGGACATAATTTTAAGAGACAATTATGGACATAAGTATATTTGGAATTTATTGACAAATTTGAATAGGGATATTAATCCAATTTGGGGTTAAATGAAGACGTGTAATAATAAACCGCCTAAGACACGAGGTTAGACTCTTTTGTGGTGTAAGACTGCCCGGACCCGCCCGGCAAATCCAGCAGCCACAAATGCCAGTCTAATGTGAGAGGTCAAAGGCATGACTTAAATGCGTAACAGTTGTAAAGACACAAGGTTAGGCTCGTTTGTGGTGTAAGACTGCCCGGACCCGCCCGACAAATCTAGCAGCCACAAATGCTAGTCTAATGTGGGAGGTCTTTACAAGGTTACGGTTTTAATGAATTAAGAAACACTTAACCAGATAAACATGTGGTGGGACATGGGGGGGTTAAGTGGGTGCCTTAGGTGGCATGTGAAATTTAGTGGGTGCATTGGGTGACATGTGAAATACGATTAGATGCACTTAACCAAGATTGAAACATGTAAGAAGACATGAATAAGAATGGGGTTAAGTGGGGAAAACCTTAGAGGGGACCAAGCATAGGTGGAAAGCTTGTGTCATGTATGTGGGGTCCTTTTCAAACCAGTAACCCATTAAGTATCTTTGTGGGCTCGACCTAAGTCGAGGACGGGACATGCGTACTGGGTTTGATTGTAAGAGGTCAAAACGGGTTAGCAGTGGCAACGCAAGTCCAACGAGGTCATATGCCTGTGTGGGCCCGGGCTGGTAGGTAAGACGTTGTTGCATCATGTAGATATAAGCTGTGCATTTTTTGTGGTATCGGGTTGCCACTTTGGGGAGTGATACACCCCCTGTGGGGCTAGCACGGGTATCTACTAGTTAGGGAGCCGATCAAATGGGGGTAGTGGGTACACCTAGTGGAGATAGGGGCAGACGACACCTATGAAGGCAGTTAGGGGTATGAAACTACCATTATCATTATTAAGTTCTGTAGGCGGAATCAACTTTTAGGTGTTTGGTGTGGTGCAATGTAGTAATTATCGTATAGTGATTAGGTGCGCCTTTAACGTTATCTTTGTTCATCTTATTTCCTTTGTTTGCTCTATCATGCCCATTTGTTCACAGTCATTTCCTTATTTTCCAGCTTATGCCTTATCCTAGTTACTTTAATGATTATATTGTTAAAGTTATTACACTCGCCAGACTTTATGTCTGACCCCCTTTGTTTCCACCTCTTTCCTTCCTTCACCCCCCTCCCCCTAGGTGCTCAGGGTGGGACTAGTACTAGTGGAGCTTGACTTGGACAACTTTGTCTCTTTCTTTTGGAAGTTGCTTAGATCGCCGAAGTAAAGTTCAGCCTATCTTATTTGTGGCTATTTTATGTTGGGGTTATGTCTTTTATTATATGTACTCAGAACTTATTTGGCATGATGGATAATAAGTGTATTTGGTTTTGTAGTCGTTTTTTGATGTGATGTAACCAAACTATTTCTTGGCAGCAATAAAAGTGGTTTTTATTTTTCAAGTACCAATATATTTATTTGTCTTGTTTACTTTTCTGTTCTATACACAATAAACGCTCCACCAGAATTAAGGCATTCCCTTTGTGAGTGACCTTTATGGACGTGGGGTGTCACATATACATTCAGGGGGAGAAAATCCAAAGTGTTGTCATCAATCAAAAAAGGGGATAACAAGATTTTGATCAATGCTAACAAATGAAGCTACTATGAATCAAATCATAAAGATAGGGTTTATATATATATATACATTGAGTCGTGTTAGAATTATGTTAAAATCAATCCTCAAGTATACACCAATGTGCAAAACAAAGTTATATATATTTATATACCTTTTAAAATGCTAGAAATATACAAAAATGGGCTTACCAGTCGACTGGTAGAAAATCAAGCAGTCGATTGGTCAACCAATTTTTGTATACAACGACTAATTTTGAAAATCTCATTTATACGATTTAATTTTACCAGTCAACTGATGATTTTTAACCATTCGACTGATTCAACCCATAAACTATCTTGTGAAGAGTCACCATCCTTGATGAAGAGACTCCTCTTCATTAATCAAAGGAAATGGACATAACTTTTTACAGAAACTATTAATGAAGGATTGCTACTCTTATACCATTATATAAACAAGTTCAATTATGTTTTACAATCACCGATTTTAACCGAATTATACTGATATTTCTAATCATCATTCTATTCTCTCCTTTTATATTCTTCGCAATTAAAAGCTCTCCAATTCAAATACTTGTTGAATCCTTGAATCAATTTAATATCATTTGATTCAAAAAGCAGTCTTCTTCCTTAAATCTCCACATTAAAATCATATACTCGAGGATCAGATTATCAGAAGGTTGTACTTAAAATATTGGCTATCCGTGTTGATTCAGGAACATAAATCAGAAGTCAAACACTTGTAATTATTGAATACCTATGTGGTTGCTCAGGTGGGAGGCATCCTTGTTGGGGCTTGGGTGTACTGACCTATTCCTCCGGTTTAAGAGAGGCGTTGTTAGTGAATTCCGAAGAGGAGCTTCAGGACTGGACGTAGGGCGGGAAGTTCGAACCAGTACAAAAATTCCTGGTGTCACTTTACTTTATTTTCCACATTTACTTTGTTTGTGATATATCTTGGTAACTTAGATTTTATTTACATTGCATATTACTTAGTTAGCATATCACATATATTTCTGTTATATCCATATAGATCCTTTAAGTCGTACACATCGACTTTTTAGTGCCGCATACACAATGCAAACGCATACTCGGGCGAGGTTTCCCTTATGATAACCAAAATATGCTTGATACATGAAAATTCATCTTATATTATTATTAGTGCATTGTGTAAAAATTTACTTTCACAAATAAATGTATTAATCCTAGCCATCATAGGTATTATAATATTATACTGACCTCCTACACGTTTTGCGCAGGATCTACAATAGAAAATGTATGGGCACGTAGCCGATAAATTTGGATTTACAATCAAATGGTCAAGGCTAACGAATTTCCTTACCGAATGGGCACGCCTCTTGAAAACGTCCCGAGGAGTAAACCCTTCTTTGCCAACGCAAGATCGTCGGTGCTATCCAAGCTATGCCGCACAAGTTTTCCATTTCTCGGTGGTTGCCCACCTTTTCAACGGGCGCTCAAATTTCAAAAAAAAAAAAACCACAATATTAAAATGTCAGGGCTCCATACCATAGCACTATCTCATAAAAGCCACATAGCAAAACTACCATAATGTTGCTTCAAAAATCTAGAAGAAAATGATCATCCCCTTAGGCTCGCGAACCTCATTACCTTATTGCATTATTTCATGTTTTAGTCATTTCCAAGATGTGAGGCTTGTCGAAGTCTCGTTACACAAAGCTATGATTCAGTATGCCATGCTTTGATCATCAATAGCTCATCACTTCGTATGCCACATGGTCAATTCATAACATGTAATCAGTGTGGATCAATATATAACCCTCAGAGTTCGTATGTCTCATAGGAGGGCGTTAGGCTAAGAGAATAAATTCTCCACCGCCAACTGATATAACATCAATAGAAACCAATTGGTTAGGTCATAAGTTACAACGTTAGACACACATCCATTTACAAGTTCGTTCTAGGTCTGAACGAAACCAAAGGCACCTTATTTCTCGTCTGATAAAGGAGAGACCATTGCAAACCCGAAATCCTTAAAATACGTTCGGAACACTACCACTTAACTAATATAAAAATCCATCTTCCAATGTAAGCTATCCATTTGAGACATTCAGCAAGCAGTCCTTTCAGTGTGAAGGTTCCCAGTCTTCACCATCTCCAATAGCACTTGATTTGCTCCAACACGTCGTTTTATTATTCGAAAATGTTTTCAGATCCAAACACCATTCTCGGTCTTTTCGAATAATAAGCGCAAGTTTAAAATGTATGATGTATACACGGGATATAATAAGTTTCATTCTATTTTGGATTATTCTTTTATTTCAATTAAACCTTAACACAAAGGTTATTACCTAAATCAAAATCTCCAGCCCACCCACCTAATGGAACGCAGAGGAAGACACCATTCCCACTCTATTAGTATAGGGCAATTTCTACCTATGATAGAATGTGACTAGCTCCTTACCCGTAATCCATATCCACTTAAATTTTGGTAAGTTCTAATTACCTTCATTAATCCCTTTTTCATTTCATTCATTCAAATCTTTATTTAAAGATTTATTAAATATCTAATTTAGTTTTAAATCATCAAAATCCTTATTCGATGATTGCTTAACTATGGAAGCCAATCATGTCTTTAGCTGGATTAAAGAATATACGTTATTCAACACATCGTTCACGACAAACCCAAAATCCAACTTGATATCAAATATAAGGCTTTAAATAGAAATCATATCAACACTTATTTATTAAATCAAATTCCGAAATCAACAAATACCGTATAGGGAATAACGATATAAATATCCTCCAAATTCCTCAAACAATATCCGTATACCTATGGAATCCAATGTCGAAATATCCCAAGATTATTTCCAATATTCAAATCCAACTTACTTAGATTGAGAAAACTTTAACTTAATTAAAAGATTTATTCAACACTCATCTTTTTCTTACATTCCAACTCATATTCAATCTCGGGTTAAACAATGATGCCAATTAAAATACCTTTCACAATAAACCAAAAATCATACTTTCTTTCTAAATGATATCTTCACGAAAATCATAATAGCTCATAATCGATATAAGTTCCCGTATCGAACTAACACTATAAGCGGAATAAGAGCAAACCCTTTTAAATTCCTTAAATAGTATATGTCTTCATTTGCAGATAATTATCTCGATTATCACCAAATCGATTCCCATTAAATTCCAAATTTAATTTATTAATCATTTAAAAATGATTTCTCAAGTCATAGAATTATCCCTATTAAACTTCATTTTATTAATTTAAATCACTTTTAAACCATTTTTTTATGATTTATCATAATTTATCCCAATTTTTAATAAATTAAAAATTGATTATTTCACTAGAAATCCAATTTGAAGTCGCTAGATGCAAATTCGTGATTTTTCTGGAAAATTGATTTTGACTTATTTCAAAATCTGACCATTGGATTTTAAAACTTTTCTTTTCATTTCTAATCAAGTGTTTTTTATTTTGAGAAAATCCGATGGTTGGATCTCTCGGTACGTCAATTTGAAGTCAATGGTCGAAATTCACGAATACTATTGCTCGACTAGTCCTATTCAAACCAAATATCAATTTATAATTAATATTTGATCAAATTACTTCCAAAATAGCTTATTAATTATATAAAATGTATATAATTATTTTTGGAAACTATATTTCAATGATTTCACTTAAAAATCACATATTCCATTATTTAATCACTATAATATTATTTAAATCAAAATTTCAAAAAGTTGTTATTAAAATAATATTATTTTTCAAAATTAATTATTAGAAGTCCAAATTCTCCTGAATCCCATTATAAATATAAATAAGATAGCTTGGAAAATAAAATTTCGTTTAAACATTCTTTGGATACCCATACCAAACTTCACTTTCTAAAGTTACTATTCATTCTTAAATAAGAGCTAGAATATGCCTTAACTACTTGAAAATTTATTCAAATAAAATTCCCATTCTTACGAAAACTATTTGTAATTACTTAAACTATACTTCTAAATCATTTTGAATTTAAAATTCAAATTTTTATTTTTCACATAATATTTTATTAATAAAATTTTCAATTGGATTCGAAATTGGAATAAAACTCAATTAAATGCCATATCTTCCACATATGTGCGTATAGTGAATTCATAATCACTATTAGCACTTCAAATAACATTTCGCACAATTTGTAACATCCGTTCACACATACGTATATACATATATATATATATATATACGCACACACACACTTTGTATGTTTATACACATATCATGGAATAAATCATATGGTAAAAGCGTTAGACAATTAACACTTATAATTTTTCAATCAACATATTAACCGCAATTATCCAATCATTACTCAATCATAAGCATTAAATCACATCATACAACATCCAAAAACAACATCGGGTGTCATTTACACAAGAGTTCATACCATATTCGCCCAAAGGTGCACAATACGAAAATAAGGCACGCCCCGGAGAATTTTGGGGTTAAGCTTTGCAAATGAGGGAAGGGGGTGCTAGTAAGGAGGAATAAAGATGAAATGAGGTGGTTGGAGCTAGAAAAGCAGGGAGAAGGGAGTGAAATGTTTTAGGCTGTGGGTTGTAAGGAGGAAGAGGTCATTGTTGTGAGCTTGGAAGAAATAGAGTAAAGTGGAAAGTGAATGAAAGAAAGAAGGACAGTTGTATTCTAAAAGGAGGAAAATGGACAAATTTTAGACAACTCAAATGTTGATTTTTAAGGAGAGGACATCTCAAAAGGAGATCACATGGTGTTGTTTCCTTTCTTGGAATGAATGGATGATTTGCCAAGTAAGGAAGAAAGGAAAACAAGAAGGTGACCCTCAAAAGGAAGGGAAGTGGTGTGCACATGGATGTGTCCTTGCGTGGAATTTTGATGTGGCATATAATGACAACCATTATATTATTTTGTTAAGTAAATTAGGGTTTAGTTAGTTTAGCTTGAATTATTCATTCCTTGGCTAATTGTGTTAACAGAAACACTTAACCAATTACTACAACAAACTTATAAATTAACAATTTATTTTCTAAACAATATTTGACCCATTATTTGTTTAATTTTGAAATCAAAAAATATATTCTCAAATTAATTATATATACATATTCAAAAATCCATTTAAATTATTATCTTAAATCCATATTTAAAAGTGGCTAAAAATACGAATCATTACAATCTCCCCTACTTAAAAACTTTTCGTTCTCGAAAAGGAAAGAAGACGTAAGTAAACTTATTTATAACCCCATCTATATAACCCTTTCTAATTATTTACAAAATACGTTTTAGTCAAAATTCTGAAACTTAATCCACAAGGTATTTGTAACTACCTACTCATTAAATTTTCTTACCTATCCTGCTTCAGAACTTAACGACTATCCAAATCGTTGAAATTTCAATTTCTAATCCCAATCCTTTATACTTACCAGAAGAAACCCATTTAATATTTAAAATATACTTTAAAATCCTTTATATTCAAAATAAAATCTTTCAAAATCAATTTCTTATTACGAATAGCTCTCTCGTATATGTAATACTTATATCTCATTCTAGGACATTACTAACCCCATCTCTAAGGAGTTTCTCTTCCAGGATATTACTAATCCTAGTTCAGATAAGTTCTTTCCTTCTATCCAAATGAGTCGTACCCCAAAGCTTGAATAAACCAAAGCTCTGATACTAAAATGTGATAGAACTATGCTTTTAGACCATCATCCACTAGGTACACCCCACATAGCATCACAACGGTATCCTTACCACTTTTTTATGGACACCCTTTTGAGTTCACGACCAACCCTGAAAAAGGAGATGTGGGGGTAAAAGTCCATTTCTCACCGCCAAACTCCCATGGCGAGAATCCCTATCATGCTACATCCTATTACTAGGCATGTTAAACATGCACCGGTGTAAGAACTAAAACAACTACTTTTAGTTTAAAGTAAGGTAAATCATAGGATCACGACATATTACATGGAATGGGTTTTCCCCATATGAATACTAGTGCATAAAAACTCGCAATGTCTTTGGAAAATGAAACTACCATAAGATCTCACACCACACACACAATGAAAACACACACTTCAGAGAGGTTCCTTTATGATAACCAAAATATGCCTGATACGTGAAAATCCTTTTATATTGTTATTAGTGCATATTGTAAAAAATTCTTTCCCAAGTAAATGTATCAATCCTAGCCAGCAAAGGTACCATAATATTATACTAACCTCCTATATGTCTTACGTAGGATCTACAATGGAAAATCGTATGAGCATGTAGCTGATAAGTTTGGATTTCCAATCAAATGACCAAGGCTAAGGAACTTCCTTACCGAATGGGAACGCCTCTAGAAAACATCCCGCGAAGTAAACCCTTCTCTGCCAACATAATGTCGTTAATGTTATCCAAGCCATGCAACACGAGTATGCCATTTTCTGGTCGTTACCGACCTTTTCTACAGTCACTCGAATTTCCAACAAAACCACAATAGTAAAATGTTAGGGATCCATACCATATAACTACCTCATAAAAGCCACATAGCAAAGACCTGGGCTCCATACAATAGTGTTGCCTCAAAAATCTAGAAGAAAATGATCATCCCCTAAGGGTCGCACACCTTATAACCTTACTACATCCTCTCTTGTTTCGATCATTTCTAGGATGTGAGGCTTGTCGAAGTTTTGTTACACAAAGCTACTCTTCAATAAGACATGCTTTGATCATCAATAACTCATCACTTCTTACGCCATATTGTCAATTCACAACATATAATCAGTGTCTATTAATATATAACCCTCTGAGCACTTATGTCTTAGAGGAGGGTGTTAAGCTAGGAGAATAGATTCTCCATCGCCAACTTATATAACTTCAATAGAAACTAATTGGTTATGTCATAAATTACAACGTCAGGCACACATCCATTTACAAGTTCATTCTGCGTCTGAACGAAACCAAAGGCACCTAATTCCTCATCTAATAAAGGAGAGAGGCCCTTGCAAATCCGAAATTCCTTTAAATATGTCCGGACTACTACCACTTAACTAATATAAAAATTCGTCTTCAAATAGATGCTATTTAATCAAGACATTTAACAAGTAGTCCTTTCGACAAGAAGGTTCCTGGTCTTCCCCATCGTCTTCAATTGCATTTGATTTGCACCAACACATCATTTTATTATTCAAAATTGTTTACGAATCCAAACATCATTTCGGTCTTTCTGAATAATAAGCGCAAGTTTAAAATACATGGAGAATACATAGAGATATCATAAGTTTCATTCTATTTTGGCTTATTCTTTGATTTCAATTAAACATTAATATAAAGGTTATTACCTAAATCAAAATCCCATTCCCCCCCCACTTAATGGAACATAGAGGAAGACACCATTCCCATTCTATTAGTCTAGGGCAATTTCTACCTATGATAGAATGTGACTAGCTCTTACCCCTAATCTGTATCCACATAAATTTCGGTAAGTTCTGATTACCTTCATTAATCCCTTTTTCATTTCATTCATTCAAATCTTTATTTAAAGATTTATTTTAAACTCTAATTTATTTTTAAATCTTCAAAATCATTATTTGATGATTACTTAACTTTGGAAGCCAATCCTATCTTTAGCTGGGTTAAAGAATAGATGATATTCAAGACGTTGTTCATGACGAACCAGAATCCAAATTGGTATCAAACATAAGTCTTTAAATAGAAATCATATTAACCTATATTTAATATCAAATTCTGAAATCAACAAATGCCGTATAGGGAATAACGATATTAATATATTCCAAATTCCTCAAACCGTATCTGTATACCTATGGAATCCAATGTCGAAATATCCGAAGATTATTTCCATCCAAATCCAACTCGCTTTGATTGAGAAAACTTTATCTTCATTCAAAGATTTGTTCAACACTCATCTTTTTCTTACATTCTAACTCATATTCAATCTCGGGTTAAAGAATGATGTCATTTAAAATACCTTTCGCAATAAACCCAAAATCATACTTTCTTTCTAAATGAAATCTTCACATAAATCATATCAGCTCATAATCGGTATAAATTCCCATATCGAACTAACACTATAAGCGGAATGAGGGCAAACCCTTTTAAATTCCTCAAATAGTATTTGTCTTCATCTGCAGACAATTGTCTCGATTATCACCAAATCGATTCTTCCAAATTTAATTTATTAATCGTTTGAAAATGATTTCTCAAGTCATAGATGAAAAAAATTGAGTTTAAACCTTTAAATAACCCTTTCAGGAAATGTTTTAATAGCGTCACAAAAGCGCTACGAATAGGCTTATATTAGCCAGTTTAGTCAAAAAGTTTTTTATATTATCCAAAACTTCATTTTGTCAATTCAAATCACATTTAAAAATTTGTTATGATTTATCATAATTTATCCCTATTTTTAATAATTTAAAAATAGCTTATTTCGTTAAAAATCCAATTTCATGTCGTGAGCTACAAATTCAGGATTTTTTTGGAAAATAGATTTTGACTTATTTGAAAATCTAACAGTTGGATCTTAAAACTTTTCTTTTCATTTGAAAGCTCTTTCCATTTTTATTCAATCGTTTTTCATTTCAGGAACATCCAATGGTTGGATCTCCCGGAACGTCAATTTGAAGTCAACGGTTGAAACTCGCGAACTACCGCTGTGCGACTAGTCCTATTCAGGCCAAACTTCGTTTTAAAATTTAGACATAATCGAATTACTTCCAAAATAGCATATTATATAGAAAACATATATACTTACTTTTGGAAACTATATTATAATGATTTCTTAAAAATCACATATTCCATTATTTAATCATTATAATATTATTTAAATCATCAAAATAATTTTTTTTTTCAAAACTTATTATTTGAAGTCTAATTTCTTTTGAAGTCCACTATAAAAATGAATAAGATAGTTTGGAAAATAATATCTCGTTAAAACATTCCCTGGAAACCAAACTTCACTTTCTAAAGTTATTGTTCATTCTTAAATAAAAACTTGAACATGCCTTAACTACATGAAAACTTAATCAAATAAAATTCTAATTCTTACGAAAACTATTCGTAAGTACTTATTTTCAAAGTATTTCGTATTTAAAATTCAAATTCAAAATATTCACTTAATATTTTATTAATAAAATTTTCAATTAGATTCCAAATTGGAATAAAACTCAATTAATCGCCATATATTTCACATATGTTTGTACAGTGAATCCATAATCACTATTAACACTTCAAATAACATTTATCAAAATTAATAACATCATTTCACACATACGTATATGCATATATTTATACACACACACATACACACACTTTGTATGTATATACACATATCATGGCATAAATCATATGGTATAAGCATTAGACAATTAATGCTTATAATTTGTCAGTCAACAGATTAACCGCAATTATCCAATCATCATTCTATCATAAGCATTAAATCACATCATACAACATCCAGTAACAACTTAGTGTGTCATTTTCACAAGGGTTCATACCATATTTACACAAAGGTGACATTTTTATCGCTTAAAATTAGGTGTCCACATTTTTAACACGTGGAGCAAACTCTTTAACATTTTAAACTAAGTGTTTACATTGTTAACACCTAAGGAAACATTTTTAACACTTTAAAGTAAGGGTTTACACTTTAAATCCACAAAGGTGATATTGTTAACCTTTTTCACTAAGTGTTCATGCTTTTCACACTTAGTTATATCCAAACCATCTCAAAATCAAACCATTCATCATAATATTCAACCCAAGCATACATTTAAGCAAATATACACTAATTTAACACAGAAAGGTGTAATTTTTCTCACCACAAACATTATTAGCAAGCTATTAACATCATAAACAACTTATGAAAATCATTAGCCAATATAAGTAACTAATTTAAGCAAGCACTTCAAAGTTGGGTGAAGAGTTCTCATATAGTGATCCACTTCTTCGTTCTTAAAGCTACAAGCTTTATTCGGCAGCCTTTCGGCATCACGAACGATATCCACCCAAGATTTGAATTAAATTTTCTCATGCTTACTAACTTGATTTTTTTTTGAAAGGAGGCGTTTTTTAACTTAAAAACGTTAAAGCTTGGATGTTTTTATGAGGTATAGGGCTTCCTACTCAGAGTAGTGGAGTATATAGGTGGATTTAAAATGGAAAGGTGAGGTTTTTGCCTTTCTAGGGGTCTTCCATGGGAAAATAAGGCATGCCCTAGGGAATTTTGGGGTTAAGCTTTGCAAATGAGGGAAGGGAGTGCTAGTAAGGAGGAACAGAGATGAAATGAGGTGGTTTGGAGCTAGAAATAAAGTGAGGAGAAGGGGGAGAAATGTTTTAGGACATGAGTTGCAAGGAGGAGGAGGCCATTGTTGTGATCATGAAAGAAATAGAGTGAAGTGGAAAGCAAACGAAAGAAAGGAGGATGTGTTATCTTCTAAAGGGAGGAGAAAGGACAAATTTTAGACAAGTTAGAAGTGGATTTTTAAGGAGAGAAAGACACCTGAAAAGGGGATCACATGATGTTGTTTCCTTTCTTGGAAATGAAGGGATAATTTGTCAAGTAAGGAAGAAAGGAAAAGCAAAAGGTGACACCCCAAAAGGAGGGGAAGTGGTGTGCACATGGATGTGTCTTTGAGTGGAAATTTTATGTGGCATATAATGATAGCCATTGTATTATTTAGTTAAGTAACTTAGGCTTTAGTTAGTTAAGCCTAATTTCTAGATTCCTTGGCTAATAATGTTAACTAAAACACTTAACCAATTATTACAACAAATTTATAAATCAAGAATTCATTTTCCAAACAATATTTCATCCATTATTTGATTAATTTTGAAATCAAATAATATATTCTCAAATTAATAAATATACATATTCAAAAATCCATTTAGATTGTTATCTTAAATCCATATTTCAAAGTGACTAAAAATACAGATCACTGCATCTTTCTAGGGCATGAAATTATCATGGAGGAAGATCGAAGTGGAGAAACGTAACAGTTGATCTGACTTCTTGGAGCAGTGCTCAGGATCTATAGTTGAACTGCTCGGAGGAGAATACAAAGGAAAATGATCCTGAATCCTAAGGTTAGAGGAAAAAAATATACACAAGAAAAAGAAAAAATTATAAACAAACAAATATAAATGACATCAATGGTATACAGATCAATAATGAATAAAAATACTACAAAAAAAATGTTAAAGCATGGAATATAGCAAATTATGTATGAAAAGGAGAGAGCATTGAGCGCGTTTGCAGAAACAGAAGAGCCTTTGTCTAGCTTTTAAACATTTCTAGTGTTGCTTCGGGTTAATCCATTGGTACCATGTGTCTTGCATTATATACCTAAATTTTCTCACAATTATATTTGAAACTTGAGAAAGATAAAGAATAACTATATGGGGTTATAATGTGAAATCGGGTTTGGAAATTAGAACCTTAAAGAAACTAAGTCATCCATGGTTTATGTGCTCTTCCGCTTTTGCACTGTCTGCAACAAAATGTACATTTGGAACATTCGAAAAGTCTTTGTGGCCTGAACATTGCATAGCTTGTAACCATTTGATGTTTCCTAGCAACTTAAGGAACATGTTATGTATTTGCTTCCACATACACAATAATTTGACAAAGAAGTCATTTCTATAAACGACATACGAAAAAATAAGTAGAATTTTATTGTAGAGTTCAGTAAAATAAACTTAGCCAATGGCAAATTAAATCGTATTCTCTTGCATATTTAGGAATCTCAATACTGTCTTCGATTAAGTAACTTGTCTGGGGCCCATGCTACGCATTCAAGCAGTTGTTTAATCCATATGTATGTACAACGTTGTGCATTGTTGTTAAACTTGCTTTTTTATATTTACCATCTGTACGAAGTGCAGGTACATCATTCATTCCTATGTTTTAACACCAAGTTGTTCATTTAAATGCCCTGGTGCATTAGTTAGGATACATCGTTAATTCCTATGTTTTAACACCTAGTTGTTTGTTTAAGGGACCTGGTGCATTAGTTAGGAGAACAAGGGTTTTCCTAATTTTTGAGGCTGTAATATAATCCTAAATTGTTTGTAAAATTTTTTTTGCAGTTAGTGAAAATATTTGATTATGAAGAAATATCATAGATATTTCCTCATGTCATTTTTGGGAAGACAAATGCATATGCAAATTATGGGGTATTATTAAAGAATGAAATTCAACACTAAAAACAAAAGGAGACATCATCAAGATATGAAACATAACTTGAGAACTGCTTATCCTTATTGAAAATAAATAGTAGACCACGCTTTATTTTTCTTATTACTATAGCGTTTACAAGTAAAAAACATATATGTTTGGTACATGGACATTTTGCAAGTGTTTCTAAAAAAAATTATAACCATATCCATGAATATCCAAAAAAAGTATTTACACTGGCTATCAAAAAGAACAGGTTTTCCATAAATTTTCAAACTAAGAACTCACATCTAGTGACAATTGATTGTTAAGTGAAGATCACTTACATTTAAAGCATCAAGTACTCAACCATATGGCACTTATATTCTAAATATTTACAGTTTGAAACAAAAGCATTTGCTTGTACATTTTGCAGCAAAACCAGCCAAGAATCGGAATTTCTATGTCCTAACTTTATGTCCATCCATTGTGGGGGCAGGATTTTTACTTCATCCGCCAAGAGTGCATTTCTGAAATCAAATGCTAGGATAAAATGAGAGGATGTGGTTTCTTTACATAAAACTAAGAGGCTTCACTCTACGTAAGTCCAACAATGTGGGTTAATACCTAACACTAAGTATGGCATGCTCAAACATGTTGGAAATAGAACAAATAGTAATGAACAGGAGCAATGCAAAACAACTTTCTATTACTTCAAAGCAGTGCAAAACGTCAGTGCAACTACTTATACTTGCATAATACTAAAATATCATACAATTAAATAGCTAAAATAATTTAAACAGGTCCATTAAAAAAGGAAGACTTGATCTAATAAAAAATAATAGTTTGAATCATTCACTAACACCCCCCTTTCATTCAAAGTTATTGAGATAATAAATGAAGCACTTCTCTTCGATTTGTGATGCACTTCTCATCACCTTCAATTGTTGAAGCACGTCTCTTCAACTCTACTCTTTGAATATTGGAGTACTTCTCTCCATGGTGCAATTCTCACACATGACTCTAAAATAAATTTTCTTCCACAGCCACTTGTGCCACATTCACTTGCTCTTCATCTTTGAACCTACAATTCCTTGCCATATGCCCAAATTTCTGACACTTGAAACACTTAGGTTTCCCCTTATGCCAACAATCATTTTCTTCATGACCAGTTTTGTGTCAATTGTTGCATTGGAGAAATTTACCTTTCCCTTTTTGAGTTTGATACTTGGCTATAAAAGACTTTTCACTGTTGTTTTCACCATCTTCATTTCTCATGATCCTCCTTTGATCCACCGCATGGAGTGAATTGATTAATTCTGAAAATGTTAACTTGGACAAATCTTTAGTATCTTCAAGTGAAGAAATTTTACCTTCGTACTTTTCTAGAAGAGTGACAAGAAGTTTTTCCACCACCCTTTGGCTTGTAAATTCTCCACCAAGTAGCTTGATTTGGTTGGCAAATCACATCAGCCGACTCCCATACTCCTTAACACCTTCATTACTTTTCATCCCCATTATTTCAAATTCCCTCTTAAGATTCAAAATTTGCATTAATTTTTTTTTTGACAAAGCCGACCTGTTTTTAAGGTGACCGCAAACACCTATGTTAATAAGTTGGAACTGGTACTCTGCACATGCACAGAGTAACAAATCTGGTTTGAAGTGTCTAGTCACTATCAAAACATCAAAATAGAAAAAATGACAACATTACTGTATAGGAGTATAAATACTAGGTAAGCTACATAACTACATAAGAACCTGAGAGGAACAAGTGTGGGGAGTCATATAACGCTTAAAGATCCATGAGCATAGTGTCAAGTCATTGAATGAGCCAAAAGACTGTTCCTACGGATCATCTCCTTCGTCGTAGTAAAATCCGATGTAAGGAGTCATATTACACTTAAAGATCCAAAAACGAAGAGCCAAATCATTAATATTGGAAAGAGCCAAAAGATGATTTCGATCCCACGAAGGATCATTCATAATAATCTCATTGTTTTCTCCAACTTCGCCGTCATTTCTCATAACCAGTTTGCCATCATCGGGTGTGAAGAATAAACGACTACGAACTTCCACCTTATCATCAATAAATATGAAGAAGACTTTATTAGTGTCACTATGCATTCCAGAAGGGGCATGCACCCATGCAGCTTCCTTCTCACTCCAGGAGATATCAAGATCAGAAGGAACATTAGGTAAAATAGTAGTTGGCGGCTCTTCCTCAAGCACTTCATCCACTACCGCATGTGCTATCTTCCTACCCGTAGGGGCACATACACTTACAAAAGGCTTAGGTAAGGGAGATTTAATAGGGATAAGCAAGTTTGATTCATGGTGACAGGTATTGGAACAATGACCAAAGGATTTGCAGGTTGTGCAGATTTCAGGTTGCCATTTATACGTCACATCTATATAATGAACTCATTTTTCTATACTAACTTTGATTTGAGTTGGCAAAGGTTTACCAGGAGTTATGTCGATCAGGGCTTTAGCATATGCTAAGTTTCTTCTAGCAACAGTATTAGATCAAAGTATTTGAGTTTACCTATATGACATGCAAGCCAATAACGGCCAAGAAGAGGTTGAAGCACGGATGGAATATGCGTGAACTGTGCCCAGACAGGTATCGATAGGACCCGTTCATGGACTCTATCAATTGAAGCACTCCATGAGGTTACAATGAAAGGTCTTCCATTAATGATGGATGGCGCTGCTTCCTGAATATGTCTTCTCTCATTAGCTGAGGAGAACTTAAAATAATACAGATCGTCAACATACGTCATTTTTAATGATGCACGGATATGCCAGGAATTACGACAAGATGCAAACATATTTACATCCAGATGTTTGGAGTCCAAGAAAAAGCCAACAAGTTGGTCATTCTAGAATTTTGCAGCTTTCTCATGGATATCTTGCGGAGGGATAGAGCCTGCTTCGACATGGAGGATATTATATTCTACCGGCATGTACACCCCCGCAACGTGAGGAAGTGAACCAAATAATGTCGTCCATTTATTTGGAGCATTTGGGGTTGTTTTCATTGTTACTTCAGCAGAAACAGGGGTTGCAACGTTTGTGGGAAGAAGGCTCGCAAGAGTTATTTAAGGGGTGCTTTGGTTCATTTGACTTGTAGGTATTTGGGTAGTTGAGACATTTGCCTGGATGTTTGAGGAGATATGTCGAACAGTTAGTGGGCGTTGAGTGTTTTTACCAGGTTGAGAATTAGAGGGGCGAAGGCCACCCAATTTAGACGACACAAAGTCATCATGATCCCCTTGGGATTCCAAATTTGCATTTCCAGAACCCGTAGACTTTCTCAACGTGGGTGCTATTGTTACCACCGAACTAACCACGTTACCCATATCAACATACAAATTAACGTTATCAGACACATTTTTACCTAGCATTGGACGAGAGCATTCATCAGGAAATGGCCAAGTGGGAGCATAATCAACCAAAGGCGATAAAGGGGACTTAAACTTTTGCAAAGTCTGCAGAGAAACTGGAGAAATATTTGACATAATTTCATCAATTATGGCACTCAATGGATGTGAAGCAGGAAGCGAGAAGACGGATCGAGGTGAAGCTCTATCACCTTCAGCTTCGATCTCTGATTCAGATGAGGAATCAAGTGGTTTAGCTCGACAACCAGATCTCGTCAACATAGAAGATGAGGGCTGAGGCTTTGATCTCTTTTGTTTGGCCATTAGAGAGGAGTGCAGAGACGCAGAGGAGAAGAAATGAGGTGGGGGCGGAGGTGTAAGATCATCTGAGCTAGGTTGGAGCTGGGAAATAAGCATCTGCCATTCAGGGAATTTTCTTTTTTGATATTACCAGGGTTTTTTCAATAATCATGCAATTGAATTTGCATTAGTTTTGTTTGGTGATTCCCTTCATTCTCCTCTTTAATTTTCTCCCAAGCTTCTTTGGGAGATTCACAACCCATAATAGTTGTGAAAATTTCTTCCGACATGGCCCCATGCAGATACGAAAGTTCCCTTGGCTTTCTTGCCATTTCTTCATCATATTTTTTGACTTGGGTGGCTGTTGGATTTTGTGGAAGAGGAGTGGGATCAATATCACTTTCAGTGACATCCCATAAACTTAAAAGCTTTGAGATATGACTTCATTTTTATAGCCCATGATTGATAATTTTCTCCTTTGAATAGAGGAATGGAAAGTGAATAATTTGGTGTAGTAGACATTTGAAGAACACTCATAATTTTTTGTTAACCTCACAAGCCCTTAGAATAACCCGCTGCAATACCAAATTTTTTGGAAATAGAAGAAAGAGTAATGAACAGGAGCAATGCAAAACAACTTTCTATTATTTCAAAGCAATACAAAATGTCAGCACAACTACTTATACTTGCATAATACTAAAATATCATACAATAAAATAGCTAAAATAATTTAAACTGGTCCACTAAAAAAGGAAGACTTGATCTAATATAAAATAATACTTTGAATAATTCACTAACAAAATAGACCTGTAAAATGAAATCAAGATTTGGAAATAATATTCATGACAAAGAATTAATAGTCTACCAAATATGATTAATATAATAATGTTGTTATATTCTTTTTCAAGTTAAGCTAGCTGACCATTGGTGCCGAAGGACATGCAACATTCCAAACAATAACAGTATGCCTGGGATAAAATACCAGAATATGTATAAAGATCCAACAATCTGCTTTACATCATAGTAGTGTATATAATGAAAGCAAGCATAAGAATACTACAATAATGATAATGGCACTATGCGTATATGATCATTTCATAATTTGTAGCAACCACCCTGGAAATTGTTAACTTCTGCATGAATAATACAACTTTAAAGGGAATACCATTTTTTAAATCTTTTTCAATAACCATTATAATATTATTTACTATTTGTTTAGATACTATAGTTTGCAGTTTTAATTATCAAAACTAAGAAGAAGAAGAATTAGAAGTAGAACGTTAGGAGCTATGTCCTTTCCCAATGTTAGGCTTTCGAACAACAAACAGTACCATAATTCTTTATAAAATAAGAATTTTCTTGTCTACATCTGACAACCATTACAAAAAATAAGTAAGGTAATTAGAAATGATGTTTGTAAGTTAACGAATCAGAAGGATTCGAAAGGTTTAAGAGAGAAAGAACATCGTCTTCTCCATTATCGCATGTCATAGCTTATCCTATTCGGGTTTAACAAATGAGAAAAATATGGCAATAAAATGAAGGAAAATCTACTGCTGTTAAAGAAATGAGATCTAAATAAGAAATCCAGTAAGCTAAAGTGAAAGGTCCTTTCTGTACTCAGATCCATAATTCAAAATATGTTGATACATAACTGCATAGTAAATGAATTTTACAAAAAGAATGCCATATAAGAGAAGAAGAATGTTTTTTTTGGGCAAGGCTGACCAGTTTTAAGGTGACTGCAAACACCTTTATTAAAAGAAAGGGATTAGTACTCTGCACATGCACAGAGTAACATTTCTGGTTTGAAGTGTCCAGTCACTATCATACAACAAAATAGCCAACAGCAAAAAACATTACAACATTCAAAGGATAAGTACTAGATCCAAGTCATCATCACATATAACGCTTGAAGTTGCCAAGTCGTAGAGCTAAGTCATCCACAATGTTTGGAGCCAACAGTCTATTATGATCCCATGAAAGATCCTGCAAGAGAACTTCATTGTTTTCTCCAACTGCACCATCAGTTATCAAAATCAGTTTGTCACCATCTAGAGTGTAGAACATATGATCCTTTTTTTCTCATCAGTAAAAATGAAGAAAACTTCATTAGTGTCACAATGCATTCCAGTAGGAGAATGAACCCAAGCATTCTGATTCTCATTCCATGATATGTTAGGATCCGGTAAAAAAACTGGCAAAGTGGTTGGTGGAGGCTCCACTACTTCAATCTCTACCTCTGCAACCTCCACAGGAGCTAACAATCTACCAGTAGGGACCCAAACTCGTTTAGGAGGTTTAGGTAGGGGAGTCTTAACAGGGAGCGGCATATTTGCTACATGCGGACATGTATCGGAGCAATCACCAAAATATTTGTAGGATATGCAAATATCTGGCCACCATCTATACTTGGCATCCACATAATGCACACGATTGTCTAAATTAACTTTGATTTGAGCAGGCAATGGTTTATCAGGAGTAATCTCAATCAAGGCCCTGGCAAAAGTTAAATTTCTTCTTGCAACAGTATTTGCATCAAAACACTTTAGTTTATCTATATGACATGCTATCCAATTCAGGCCAAGTAGTGGTTGTAGCACTGAGGGGATGTGAGTGAATTGCGTCCAGACAGGAATAGAAAGGACCTGTTCACGAACCCTATCAATCGAAGCACTCCAAGGTGTCACAATAAAAGATCTGCCTTCAATAATAGAGGGATATGCTTCAAGAACACGAATCCTCTCAGCTGAAGAGGAGAACTTAAAGTAGTATAAGCCATCGACAAACGTCATTTTCATTTGTTCACGGATTTTCCAAAAGCCTCGACATGTTGTACGCATATCAACAGATGGGAGCTTAGAGTCAAGGGAAAATCCTACAATGTTTTTATTCCAGAAAGTTGATGCTTCATCATGAATTTCCTTTGAAGGGACAGATCCTGTTTCATCGTATTGTATATTGAATTCCATCGGCATAAAATCTCCCGCAACACGTGGAAGAGAGTCAAATAATGTCGTCCATTTCTTTGGAGCTTTTGAGATTGGGTTCATCGCTGTTGCGACATGTACAGGATCTGCAAACGTGTGGGTTTGGCTACTATTGTTGTAAGTCGGGGAGTTCGGGGAGTATAGATTAGAAGGCATGTAGGAAGCTGATGCTAAATTCTGGTCATTTGAGGAATTTTGTCGATCAGGTTGTGGGCGCTGGAAAACTTGACTAGCTTCATTGTTGGGGGGATGAGATTCACTCAAATCGACCACAAGCCTAATTTCATCAATACTTCCATCTTTTTCCGGCGTATAAGAGCTGGTTGGCAAAACCAGACCCAAACCAGAGTTGCCGTAAGGCATACCCATATTAGAATTCACAGTCCGCAGGTCATGTGCGAACTGAGGAGATAGTGGAGTCTTGCCTTTGTTTGGAGAAGACGTAACAGGAGAACGAGCACTCTGTATTTTAGAGATTAGAGCGTTTAGAGGATGGTTGTCAGGCAGTGTAAAAACTTGCCTCGGAGGTGAAGTGGCTTTAGTTTCTGGGTCGGATTCAAAATCAATGGGGGATTGTTGCGAGTTGGTGTGGCTTGCAGATCTCGTCGCCATAGAGGAACGGGGAAGAGACTTTGTTTTCTTTCCTCTGGCCATAGAGATGAATTGAAGAACAACGGAGAGATTCGATATGAAGAAGGAGCGGAGGCGTAGATAACGGAAGACCTAGGGCACAACCGCCGGAGAGAGAAGTTTTGCCATGCTGGAAAAAAAATTTGAAGCTTAAAATTTATTTAGTTGAAAACTTTGGGGACACGAAGACTATGTCTACCATTCCCTTTGGTTCAGCCGGTTTTAAAGTGGCCATGCACTATGTCTCGGTATTGTGGCCGCGGGGGATTGAACCTGTGCCACTGCAAACTACATGCAGCAACTCATGGTGTTCGTAAATGACTGGACTACTAGACTTTGACTAGAGAAGAAGAATGTTTCTAGAATAATTATATAAATGAGTTCAGTATTAGAAACAGTATGGCTTGACCATACAAATAGTTGATTGAGGATCATCAGATTATGTATCCAAATAAGAATATGCATGTGATGAAATATTCCATTTTCACTTTAAGTAACTCAGTGCAAACTCATTTGGTTGCCCAGTGCAAACTACAAATTAATGTGTTCAGTCAACAATACAATATATTACTATGATGTGAATTTATAAATAGCATATGACTAAACTGTTAAATATTTGGCAGTGATAAATGGAAAAGAATTTCTTTAATCAAGCTAAAAAATAAGAAAGGAAATTATGAAAATAGACACCTAATATGTTAGTGGAGTTTAACAGCTTAAAATGTAGCTTATAAAGTGTGATAAGAAAGGGGAGAAATGGCCTCAGCATCTATAGTTCCCTTGAAATTGAAAGAAGTTATATGTGGGACTTCAAAAGCTTTCTTCTAACCCTAATTTTATATCAAGGATTTCAGTAACCTCTATCTGACAACATTAACCGAGTAATTGCATTATTATAACGTATAATAATTGGCTTATACTTGTGTAGTCTGATATGAAGGCGTTGATTATTTTTCCCATAATTTGTGCATAGATTTTGTATTGTAGGTGAACTTTAAGATAATTATAATAGAACAGATGTATCATTGAAACCATCCTATAATATTGTAGAACCCAGTTATTCCATCAAATATATATATATAAGCATTCTAATAACTGAAATATTGAAGCAAATGTCATCTAAAATGGGAAGAAAATTTGTAAACATTTGTATCAGATACTTCTAAAAGGTTTTAAGCTTTAGATATTTTACCTATCAATTTGCTTGTTGGATAAGTTACAATGATAATAAATTGCTTACAAAACTTGGGGAAATATTAAATTAAATATGGTATCATATATATGTTGCTAATACAATAACATACCCACTAATGAGATGCCAATATAGTCAGCATCCAACATGGCATCATCTCGATCTCGAATATTAATATATTTCATCTTCTAGAAGTATTACAATGAATTAATGTTGCTAACTAGGATGGAACCTGTGCTTCGCACATGGGAAATTGGTAGGTTGTAGTTTATGAACAGAAACAACTCATCTCTTTTAGGTGCTTTAAGGAACACCAATCAAGTGTCGCAGAAGGTAGAATCGATATTTGAAATATGTTATGCAGTAATACAGAGTTCAATCACAAATCATAAATCAATTTAGATGTATCCTGAAAGCCAAATATACCTGCTTCTCAAATAATTGAAAAGTAGGTACTAAAGCCCAAATTTCTTATGGATCAATGTTGGCTTATTTGTGCCAACCCAAACAGACCTTTACTGACGCATATTGTACATATTAGTACACTATATCAGTACTGCTGGCACCAACTTAGTAATTTAAGTCAGGCTGATTATTATAAGTCTAACACATGTGGATTGTCGCAAATGGTAGTAAAAGCTTAAAGTGAAAAGAAAAGGAAAAAATATACGCTAATCGTACAAAAGAAAAAAACCATGGATGACGTAGTATTAGATTCACAAATATTAAAAATTCAAATATTATGAAGTAAAAGTTGATTCACTGAGTACAAAATGATAACTACAAAGATTGTATTTTAATTTGAAATTAAAACCAAAGTTTAAAGAAAAATTTGAATATATTCTATGAGAATTTGGTGGACTGATAAATTGTCGAAAAGAATTAAGTTATACATGTATGCTTCAATTCACGACACTTTTAATATACAAATATTGTTTTTTGCAAGAGTGAGCATAAGGTAGGACTTAAACTCGGGTCTGTTACCAGATTGGCAAATTTAGATATTTTAATACAATAATTTTTCTCAATGGTAGTTGTTGATTAAGTATATGGTTATAGTTGATTCATGTACAAATTAAGAAACCAAGCTTAAAACCGAAATAAACATAGTTCAAATACATCCAGGAAATAAGAAGCAAAAATAGTATATGAAAGTTGAAATCATATATTTGGATGTGTTGTTAACAAGGCAGTTGAATCCCTCAAGCTGTTTTTTTGTGTCTGTTTTCATGATTCTTAGAGGAGCTTAAAGTAGAGTTAATTGCATCCTATTAGGCTTTGGTGAGGAAAATGTACGTTAACATTCAGTTCAAAAGCATATTTCTTTATTTGGGGCTGGTATTGTTATCTTTAAATATCGTATTAAAAATTTCTACTTGCACTGATACATCTAGTGGTATATGGTATACAATGTGTGCACTAATAGTAAATGTCAAATAGCAAGTGTTTACCTAATTTATGGAAATTTATTATATTGCATTAGCCATTGATCATCGTGTAGTAGTGAAATATATCCACATTGATGAAAATTCCTTTCCATGTTGTCTTTCTACTTGGTGCGAAAATATTACCGGTTTTATTTTAACTTATTGAGTGTATATCTCGTAATATAGTTAGTTACAAATCCTTTGGAAGAAGTTAAAAGATATTATAAATATGTATCAAACATTAGTACAATCCAATATATAACTGATTATATTACGGAAAAAGGAGTTAACTGTTGCAGCATGGTGGTAAAGTTAATTTTTTCGATAAGTTGTGACAACGCTAAATTATGAAATATAGCAACATAATTTAGGATATATATTTTTCAAAGAAATATACGACAATAAGTGTGCTTTAATTTGTTGAATACTTTTTTTGGTTAAGCTTGCTTTTCATCAGCCTAACTTCAAATTATCAGCCACAATTTGGACCAAAAAAATTAAGGGGCTGTTTGGTTTTCTCTTTTTTGTATTTTGAGTTTTGAACATTAACTACAAAATATGGAGAGAGTAAACGGACGAGCTAAGGGATGGAAGAAAGATGGAGGGGCGACAGAGAGGTTGGAGAGACGGTGGAGAATGAATTGTGTTTCGTTCGTTGTTGTTTCTCAAAACATGGAAAATAAGAAAATGTTGTTTTTCGTCCTATATAAATTAACTTCGTTTTCTAAAATATCATTTTCACACTCAATTCATCCTTTTTCATCCATTCTTTACCCAATAGTTTTACAAGAACTTTTTGCATTATCCACTGGCTCATCAATGATAATTCCTTTTGTATTTCTCCCTCTTGCTTGCTGCATTTTTTTCCTATTCATTTTCGTCAGTCTAGCACTACCTTTCTCCTTTCCCTATTGAAAATATCGTTTGCTCATTACTGTCAGTTGTAATTTCTATAGTTTAACATCCAGTTTTACATAACTTGAAGTGGATAAGCAGATGTCGTTTAACATCATGATTTTAGAAGCAGTCAATTTTCCCTTTCTATCGAAAACGTCATAACCTATTGTCTTTATATCAATCATAGTTTGTGCTCCATAGAGAGTGTCAAAAGTAGTATCAGTCTTCACTTTGTCAATACTCTTTTTCTAGTAATTCAGCCATGTAATATGAATATTGTTTTAGCAAATTTTCAGCCTCTTTGTCAAAAGTAACAACAGTTGGAGAAGCAGCGTTGTAAAGAACATTCAAAGACAATTTAATCTGTTCGTAGGAGTTGCAATAGTTTCATTTTGAACAAAAGAAATGCCAACCCATTCTTTACTGATTTTTTTTTTTTTTTTTTTTTTTTAGCAATCAGGACATGAGACGTAGAACCATCCAGATATTGCATTTATGTTCATGATTGTTACTAAGAATGAATACGCTGCATTGTAAAAATGAAATATCATTCATATTAGAACTCGTTAGTAAAATGGTTAAATGTATTTGGTTTGATATTAAATGAAATATGGGTTTTTGATTACAACTCATATCTATCTTAAGATAAGAACATTTTTGGTCAAGATCTGAGAGGTAAATAAATACCCCAACTTAAATGATTTCATGATTATTTGAGGATGATATTAGTTTGTAATGGGAAAGAGGTTAAGAATAATTTATTATTTCCATATGAGAAATAATAACACAATGCTAATTGAAAGATTTGAAAATATATAATGATATTCTCGAAGTAAAAGAAATAAAATGAGAGTATGCGAAATTATAACGATATTTCGAGGAAAAGGGAAACGAAAAGTGGAGTTTTGGAGTGGGTTTATTCTAAAAGAACAAGGGTTGATTATTGTTTTCAAGTAATGAAACAAAAGAGACTTCGTAACTTTATTTTACAAATGATAAGTTGAATTGATTTTTCCAAATTATAGATAATGAGAAATGTTGTAGCAAATGTTTTGAAAATGATAGTAAGACAGAAATTTGGATATGATTATAGAATATTTTCCTAATTATCAAATAAAATAATTTTGGAAACAATCTTATGTTAAATAAGAAGTGAAAAGCTATATTCATAATATTGAATGATTTAGCGGTCTAAAATAACCATCATAAATCGTTTTTAATTAAAAGAGGCCAAGTAATGCCAAGTACTGAACTCATTACATACTCACGATTATTTATTTGATAGTTAAATAACCGATTATCAAATCAGACTCATACAATTATTGGTACTGAAAGATCGGGATCGAATTTATATTCCAGACCAGCAAATATGAATTATCGAAGATGTTGAAGATGGAGTAATTGAAGACCGCGAATCTTCAAAAGCGGAAGGACTACATGTCGAATTTCTCTGGCTTGCAATTGGGGTTATTTGATTTCTGATTCTTTCATGGTTGGAATCTTCGAATTGCAAGGACTACTCACTACTGATCTATAGGGTGATACCTAGGATGTGATAGGAGAGTGTTTTCGATTAATCCCATTCCTAGATGAATTGTATGGATGAAAGTCTGACGGAGTATTTCCAAAAGGGTTACGCACGTTGATTTCTTCAAACATACCATAGTTGGTGACGGAGAATGGTTGTTCTCTTTACTTAACAAATAGGATATTTTTGTGCATGTCAACTAGTGATTTTCTGACGGATCTGACGATGTGGCATTCAAAGTGAATGGTGGCCAGATATCCAAAAATAAAAATAAATAAATAAATTATGACCTCAAGCCTCATCATCCTGGAAATGGTAAAAGTTGGGTAGGTGGCATGGCTATGTGGGCCGCACCCATTAAAAGGGTATATCATTACCTGGTCTGGAGAAATCAAATTCCTTCGGTTGTCCCTTTTGTTTTTTTATGCTTTCGACGGTTAGATGGCCTCCAACCGTGGTAATGATATATTTGGTACTCTCAAGCGAAGTGAGGGGTCAATCATATTTAGCTTGGGTTGCAAGATGTTCTTGTTAAACCCCAATGTATTCATCTCCGCTAGATTGTTATTTATTTGTATTGGACACAATCATAATATTATAATAATATTGTTTTCAATATGTTTGGAGTTATCATAAGGTAAAAACTGTTCGTTTTATGTGTGGATTTGGTCTTACGATTATCCTTTCTTTCGAAAAGATTTTGACTTTAAAATAAAGTTGGATGATACCTTTAAACTTGGTGTGTTTTTCTCACTCTACTTCACCAGACTGATCCGGCATTTGTAATGCTCGAATTAGACCGGGTTTTACAGGTTTAGATTTGGATGTTGTGAATTTCAGAAGATGTGTTGGAGGAGTTCAGACGTATGATATATATATTTGTGTGTTTTCTGCTGTGTGTTGTATATGAAGACAGATTATTATAACTGTCCAGATATGTTGACGTACTCTGATGATTGTAAGTATTTTTAAAGTTCTAAGTAAAAAATTATTTCTATATTATATTTTGTCCCGCTTTACGATGTGAGACTTTGTGTTGTATTATTTCCTCTTTCTATTCTTCTATTCTTAACTTTCTTTCTTATCTCACCCTCTAATATTCTTTCTATTAGCATCTTGGTTTTCAATGCATTTTGGGTTGAATTTATGTTATTTGCTCAGCTCGAAAAGTGTTGGAAATCTAGGTCGCAACATTTTTGGTATCAGAGCATAAGGTTTAGTAATAACCTTGGCTCCATGGTGTAACTCGATAGAGATGGGGTTAGAAATACCCTAGATTGAGTTGAGTGTGTATATATGAGAGCATGTATTTGTAGATTGTAAATACAAATGTTTTGTATTGTGTTGGTTTGATCGGTTCAAGTGTTGAGAATCATTAAACTGGTATATACAATATTGTTTTGTAAAGAGGGTAAATGAAATAATTTTACCTAAGTTATATTTTTTGTATAAGAAAAGAAATAATTTATTAAATTATTAAGGTATTGTAATTTAGTTGATTTATTTGAACGGAATTCAAATTGGATTATGAATTGGAATGGTTTGATATAACCAGAAGAAGATTTCACATTAAATTATGAATAAGAATTTTAAATAAAAAATTTAATAAATCAGGGTTTAACTTAAGGATAAGTTAAAGACGGAATGAATCAGAATAGATAATTTTTGAAATAAAATCAGAATTTGGATTGTTAATGAAAGTAAACAAATTTGGAAGATTAACTAGTTAATTGAATATGAGATGAGGCTTAACCTTGTTAAGTAAGTGAAATAAAATTAAGAATGATATTTAGATTTAGTAAACAGATTTGGAAATTGGAAATTTAATGAATAATAAATAAACAGAAATCAATCGGATATTAACTGATTGATGTTCAAATATGTTAAACCAAAGTAAACATTAACATTGAATGTAAATTCAGTTGAATTGATTGAGTTGGTTGTGCATTGGTTGTTGATTGGTTGTTAGCTGAATAAAATGCATCAATGGTATAAAATAGAGTTGAATGAATTGAAAATTTAATTCCAGTATTATAAATTGGAATGAACCCCATATAAATTGAAACTGAATAATATAACCCTGTATTCGCATATGAATGATGTTATATGTTTGATTGTGGGAACTTGTTTAGTTATTCTAGTTAATAATTAAATACTGCTAAAAATTTCATGTATCGATTATTTACATGTTGAATTGAGTTAAGTATTGGTGCCAAATGGCTAGAGGATTGATTTTGGTTGAGTAGAACGTGATAAAATGAGCAAGTATGTTTAATAGCACTCGTAAATGGTATGCCTACGCGAAAATATAAAATTTTGGTTTTTGAATTTTGTTTTCCGACCGTGTGGGTCGTTGTATATATATTATTTGTTCCTGCAATATCAAAAAAGTTCCTCCGTACAGGGGAGACTTTGCCGATTTTTTCCGGGAATTTAGTTTGTTAGAAATTTTTCGATATTTATGAATTTTTTTATTTCAAATTATGAATTTTTTTTTGATTTGAAATAAATTGAGTTTTTTGGGAGTGAATGAGTTTGTAGCATTTTTCCCACCTTTGTAATTTCGAGGACGAAATTCTTTTAAGGGGGAAAAATGTAATGTCCCGTATATTTTGTAATCATATATTTAATTTATTTTATTATTTTAAATATTATATTTGGAATATTATTGAATTTTGATATTGAATTCATTATTTAAAAGAAAGTTTGAATTCTATATATATATATTTTAAAACGAGCTCGAAATGATGCGGTAGTTCGTAATATTGAGTTTTGAACTTTAATTGAATATATAAAATCTATTTTAAGTCGGATTTCTGTGAAACAAGAAACATTTGAATCTTGTTGATTATAGTTTTCTAATAAAAGAGAAAAATCGAGATTTCATTTTGTAGATTGTTAGTTATGTCCAAATCAAATTTACGGAAATCGTTATTAAAATATAACGTTTATTTAATAAATTTAATAGGGTTCTAATATAATTTGGATACAGTTTTAACTCGAAGTGATGATATTAAGTTGTATAATTTATATTTGAAGCTATATATATTATTCTACTCAGATATTTATGATAATAATAGTATATTATTATTTAAATGGATTTATTTTGGAATTTAATCAATATTTTATTTATATTTTATAAGCCTTAGGAAATGCCATTTTGCAAACGGCCTCATTTTCGATGAAATTAGTTTCATTGGAACCGTAACATTAAATTATTGCATGATATTAAATTTCATGACAAACTGATATCGTATTGACTTCAATATCCAAAAACGTCTCTGTTTTTATTTAATTGTTTTATCGTTTTAAAATGGGAATTTAAGAATAGTTGATTATCAAACGAACGCCGTTTTCATCGAAACTAATTTTATTAAATCCGTAATGATTTATAATTGTAGGATCTTAATTTTCAAGTTAATTGGATTTATTTTGTGATCGTACGCTATTTAAATGTGTGTGGATTCACATATATATGTTATAAAGAATTTTTACAAACAAATCTTGGAATTCGAGATACCTGTCCCATTGTGTTTGAAATATCGATTTATGCTAGGGTGTAAATTTTTGTCTCGATCAGAAGTCGTTTGTAGCGGTTTTTGAATGATATCTCACCGTTAAGTTTCTAAAATAATATTATATTCAATGTGTGTCTATATATACGGGTAACCTTGGTCAAAAACCTAAATTCTAATTTCCCGTGGTCAACCCAATTAACCCAGCCGCCTTGTTCGAAACCGACGGAAGAAAATCCTTCCAATGTTTCTCCTCCTACCCGCGAATCTGACCATCTCTAGCTGAAATTCCCAACTATGAAAATGTTAAGCACAGCGAGCACTAAGATTCCAATGGTGGTGGTCACGAATAACGAACCATGGTGGCTTGTATCGGCCTTGAAAGGAGCCATCTTTCGATCAAGTTTGAAGGCACATGGGGTAACCAAGTTGTGAGCTTCTTGGGATGATGGGCGGCGATGGTAGGGCGCTCAGGGTATGATCACTGGCCGATGAGAGGAATGGAGGCGTAGTGGTGGAACCTGTTTTGGGGCGTGGGTTCGTAAACCTAGAAAACGAGGCAACGTTAGCAAACTTGGAAGGAACACGTGAAGAGAACAGATGGAAAAAGCATTATCGGGCCTGGCAATTTCTATTTCAATGTAATTATCTAGCCATATTATATTATGCCCTAAGTAATTAAGGAATTAAAATTTCATTTAACCTAATTAAAAGTTTAATCATGACGGGTTTTGAAGAAGAAAGATTGGACTAGTTTATTTGCGAAAGAAACTATCAGGTCTAGGTTATCAAAAGGGATCAACCGGTTATGTTATAATATAAGTAATTAATGTGACCCTAATTTAAGTAATTAGCCTAATAAAAATTATATATACAAGTTAATTATTGATTTGAAATCATGTATGCTTATAAGAGTGTAACATTTTGCTATGCTATCAGAATCTGATGAAGTAAGTTGCAACGTAATCGTGGTAAAGAGCACAACATTCTGCTACTGTTACGGACAGAATTGGAATCAACTAGGGATTTTAGTTAAATTAAACACCTGTTTAATTTAATTAAAACCAACGACTTCAATGATAAATCAAATCAAGGTGAGTTAAACTCACTCAGTTCTTCCCACTAGTATTTTATATAAGTCGTGTTTTATAATTGTGTGCTACGATTGTTAATGGTTGATTGTTTGTTAATTATATATCCATATATTGACTGAACCATATCTAATTTCAGTGGAAAACCAAATCGTTATATAAACGATTAGACCCAATGAAGGTAACTTACCTTGTTGGTCACATTTATAAAATAAACGTGTTTAATTTAATGAATTGTTTTATTAATGTTGACGTCAAAAGCTGGTCACTAGTGGCAGTCAACCCTCAATCGTGTGGAGAGAAAACAAATAATGATTATAGAATACAATAAAGTAAAGAAATCAGGGAGCACATAATACTTTTTATAGTGGTTCAGCAAAGATGGTACCTATGTCCACTTTATATTTATTCATTTACTTTTGATTACAAGTACAATGCTTTTACTGTTTGAATAATGATGGGAGATGATATGTTTTTCTTTGAATAACAAGAGTTGGTTATTTGAGGATTAGCGATAGGTTTTCCTTTCTTCAGAGCTTCAATGGCTCAAAAAAGCATGCCTTTCTTCTTTAGGGAAGAAGGTATTTATAGATGAGGAAGTCGGTTAGGGTAGATGCAACGTGGCCCGTCCTTTCAGGAAAGCTTGGATACATGGATCTTGATCCTTGGGCATAGTTGCATCTAGAAGACTATTTTCAATGTTGATTAATAGTATCCTCGGAAGCGTGGCTTACGTGGCACTTGAAATGAGGTGTATTAAAAAGAGAGCTTTGGCTGGTTGCGTTTGACCGCCTTTGTTGCCTTGAGAATACGTCTGAGTAATGAATGACTTAGCTGGATATTTCATGATGAATCCGAGATATTTGGTTGATCCAATTTTGAGGGAAGCGGTTAATTTGGTCGGTGGAAAAGATCGAGTCTTCCGGGTTCGATGAGCCATTGCTTGAGGGAGTTTAACTCGAGTCGGCATTGATTCGGGCTGGCTTTGAAGAAAGCTGGCTTGGGCTGAACCTTGCACGGGATTTTTGGAGTGCGAGTTGCTCTTACGACCGATTGAAAAACGTCGAAAGAATTTCTAGATATTGGGCTTTGATCTGTTGAACCGTGACAGTTTTTGCCAAAAAGTTGGTCAACACTTTACCCCTCGGAATACATCTTTCTTGGCAAAGGAGGTGTGTTCTGATCCTTGAATTGAAGTCCAATGTGTGGGTAGCAATGGTTGTGCCGAACCATATTAATGCCAGAAGACCGACGGTCCGGATGGTTGTATTAAGACCAGAAAACAGACGATCGAGATAGATCGTATTAAAGTCAAAAAACTGACAACCATCGAACACCGTTTTAAGACCGAGAAAATAATCGTCAACTCCTATTGTGATACCCATCACCGGTAAAGATTGTGTAGGCCATTCTCGGTCTAGAGAAGGCTTTGGTCTCGTTTGGGCGAGTATTAGCCGTACTCATTGTAATGTCCCACCATTTTGACTGCTTCAAATTGGAAATTAAACCAACATAAAACGTTCCAAAACAACGGATCGTTATGTAGCTTACAAAGTTTTAAAACAAAATCAACACAGAAACACAGAATAAATAACACAGCATTGAACAGTGAAATAAAACTTGTACTTATAATCAGAACTTTGAATACAAAACTTTTCGATATACGGAAGAATGAAAATACAGTTTTAATACAAATAAATATTTCCTATTTTAAAAACCTACAGAGTGTGTGTCTCTTGGAAACCGCAGCTTCATCAATCTTTGAATCCTAAGTTGTAACCTTTAAATGTGTAATGCTCGGGTCTGACCTAAGCGTTCCATGCAAAAAATAGAACACTCGAGTCAGTATTAATTAGAAATGAGAATATACTACCTAACATCGATCTCATATATATAAAATAACAACGGGGGTATTTGTTCATATCAGTGTATATCTAGATCAAGTGTTGTACCTGTTCATATCAGTATATTTCTAGATCGAGTGTGGTATCTGTTCATATCAGTGTATATCTATTTCCGGGGATGAACAGTCTCGGCGCTTGCGAGTGTATGTGTGTATATACATACATGCACCTCTTCAACATCCGGGCCGAATATAAACAATAGTATAAGTGAGCCTGGGAGCCTGCATATACGCGCGCGGGTGTGTGTGTGTGTGTATACACACACATGTATTGCCTCAGCATCCCAGAAGCAAGCATGCCCGTAAACGAATCTGATGTGCACCAAATATAGCACATTAAGTCATGACACCAATAAACATTCAAAAACTAGTTCAATAAATCTAGGTAAAACGAACAAAGGCACAAAGATGGACCTGGGTGACATGCGCATAAAGCAAGTCAAAGTATCAATAAGTTCAGGTTCAAAAATGTGAAAAAACAAGGGTAACTGGGCATGGCATTGGCAAGCATAAAGTATCAAAATGTAGCCAAGTTAGGTTAACCTGGTATAAGTCAGCATGCTCTAAATGGTTTGGCAACACAATACATACATACATACATATATGAATATGTATTATAGGTATGTGTATATGGGATTGCAATTACAAAACAAGGCAACTGCAGCAAGAAGAAGAATAGGAACTCAGGACATATGTAAATACACAATTGACATATCCATGGTCCAGTATAGCAATAGCCAAGAACAACAACAACTTGACTGTACACAAGAGTGTCACACAAATAAGGCAAAGGTGAATCAGATCATATATTAAAATAATCCGGGAATGCATGCATGTTTATATATAGAACGAGACCACACTCACCATATTCAGGTGTATTTTTTTACAGTGTCAAGTCATACTACTATACCAGTTTAATTCATAATCCAATCCATAACTGTAACGGGATAGGGTACCATCATTTTAGAATTTTCTTAAGCTTACTTCATGTATTAAACCATGTAGCAAATTAAAGGTGTGAATGCTTACATATTAATTATTTTACTAATAAAGATTTTTAAACCAGCAAAAGAACAAAACTACATAAACGATAATAACACGAAAGTGTTACAGACATTCATCGTTATTATGAAAATATCTATTTGGTGTGTCGCATCATGACATATATTCATCCACCTTTGTTCAAAACGAATTGCAGCATTACATGATAAATGTATGTTATATTCAGCCATCTGAATCCTACCTATTAAGGTAGTGGTTTGACTGTGTGGAAGTAAAAGCAAAGCACGGTGAGTTTACCAAAACAATCAGCATATTATATATGGCGGTAAATCAGACCACAAGTATTGGATCGAAAGTGAACAATGTTTTCATGTTTAAAACGCAACAGTGTGTACTATAAAGAATAGTGTGTGTTCAGTTCAAGTAGAAAACAGTAATATATATATATATATATATATATTCTAGGGTATAAATTTCATATACGAAATTGCACTTCACTACTACTGTAACACCCCGTATTTCTGTTAACACTAAAGTTGCTAATTCAAAAATAATAATAAATGTGTAAAGGGGAGATGTATCTAATGTGCATACAAATTTAATAATAAATGTGTAAAGGGGAGATGTATCTAATGTGCATACAAATTTAATAATAAATGTTGATAATGTACATTAAGAAAGTAATTATGACATAATTTGAAATAGGAGTAATTTACAGTCCTTAAATTGTGAACATAATTGGCTTCTCTTTAGAACGGACGGCATGTATTAACCTTGGCTTCATCGACGGCTCAAATTAACTTGCAACTCTATATAAACAACATAGCTCTCACAACCTAATTCACACAAAAAAAAGAAGAAGGAGCCGTCATGCTGCTGAAGAGAGACTAGGAGTAGCCGTCAAATTAACAGACGATTAAGAGTTGATTCAAAGCTTAAAACTACAACAAATGAATAAAAACGTCAACCTCAAAGGATAGCATCACCAAATTCAGAATTCAGAATCCTGAATACAAGATTCGCCATACGTTGTAAGTAGAGTACTATTCCGATATGAATAAAAATTGAGACTTGATTTGTGTAGAATGAAGATGGAATCGTACATTAATTGTAACGATGCTAGCTCATAATTGTATGTTGTTCTGATTTTATTATAAATGGATTTGGGATGTTGTAGTATAATTAACATGATATTGGATTAATTGTACATTTGCAATGAAAAGTAACACCCCTTTGCAAGTATACGATTCATGTTGGAAATTGACATTTATATGTTGTGGATAATAAGAAGTTGTATATATTTTGTTACAACCAAGTTAAGACTTATGTAAACATAATTCACTGTTATGCCTACATGATTTAGATCTTTGTATATATATGTCTATGATCATTTCAAGTGTAGTTGGATCCATTTGGGTAACATGATTCATATAAGTTTATGTTGGAATAGGCCTCGTAATTCAAGTTAAACTATTTGTATTAAGGACAAAAGTAAGCATCTTTGTGAACATATAGTGACTTTATGGAAATGACTAGTTTATGTTTAGTGTTATGCCTAAATAAAAATATGTTTTAGGCTTATGTTGTTATAAAAATCATATGCTAATACAAGTGACACCTAATTTAGTTAGGTTCATATTTTAAATGCAAGTTTACATGAATAGATTGAAACCCATGACTCATGTTTAGGTTTATGATTTATGTCAAAATTATATGCTATTACAATGCAAGTACACAAGCCCCTAATTTATGTTAGTTAAATCGCCATATTGCAAGTTCATGCACCACATAATTTATGTTAATTAAATCGCTATATTGCAAGTTCATGCACCACTAATTTATGTTAGTTAAATCGCCATATTACAAGTTCATGCACCACATAATTTATGTTAATTAAATCGCCATATTGCAAGTTCATGCACCACTAATTTATGTTAATTAAATCGCTATATTGCAAGTTCATGCACCACATAATTTATGTTAATTAAATCACTATATTGCAAGTTCATGCACCACTAATTTATGTTAATTAAATCGCTATATTACAAGTTCATGCACCACTAATTTATGTTAATTAAATCGCTATATTGCAAGTTCATGCACCACATAATTTATGTTAGTTAAATCGCTATGTTGCAAGTTCATGCGTTCACACACCCCTTTTATGTTACATAGAATATATCATTTTCTAAGCCTCTCTTTTTTATGTTTCTAAGTTGGGCTGAAATGTTGAAACCCAACATATGTTATAATATTGCGAACGTACAAACGGGGAAAATAACGCTGGGTTTAATTAAAATATATGTGTTGGCATGTTTGGCACATGCCAACGACTTGTGAAATTTAAGTGGTATAAATTATTATATCCAAGAATAACGAATTTGGATAATGGGCCACAAAACATTTACATATAAAATTGAAAAGAGACAAATATGTAAACTTAGAAAATACGATATGCTTAACCCGAGGTTGGATTGAGTTGTGATGTAAACCTGCCCGGAACCGACAGGCTGTCCAGTAATCACAACAATACCTATCCAATGTGGGTGGCTAAGCATTGAGCCCAATAAAGACACGAGATTAGACATGAGTTGTGGTGTAAACCTGCCCGGAGCCGACCGGCTGTCCAGTTACCACAACAATATATGTCTAATGTGAGTAGTTGGTGCTTTAATTAATAAATTAAGGCTGAGTCAAGAATGATAGGGTTAAGTCAATTGAATTAATACGTAACCAAATTCAACATGTTAACTAAATTGGTGGGTAGGGTTAGGTTAATCGGGACACTTAACCAATTTAATATGTTGACTACGGGAGTGGGTAAGGTTAAGCAAATGTTTAACCATTCTAACATGATTAAACTGGACTAGAGAATGAGGTTAAGTTAATTAGAACACTTAATCATAGAAACATGTTAGTGTGACAAGTGATTGAGGTTAAGTTAATTAGAACACTTAACCATAGAAACATGTTAGTGAGACAAGTGATTGAGGTTAAGTTAATTAGAACACTTAACCATAGAAACATGTTTGTGAGATAAGTGATTAAGGTTAAGTTATTAGAACACTTAACCATAGAAACATGTTAGTGAGACAAGTGATTGAGGTTAAGTTAATTAGAACACCTAACCATAGAAACATGTTAGTGAGATAAGTGATTGGGGTTAAGTTAATTAGAACACTTAACCATAGAAACATGTTAGTGAGACAAGTGATTGAGGTTAAGTAAAATTAGAACTCTTAACCATGTTAACAAGTTGATTTGACAAGTGGGTTAGGATTAAGTAAGTTAGAAATACTTAACCAATATAACATGAATGATTAGAGTTAAGTAACAAGAACACTTAACCAGTGTAATTTGACTTGTAGTAAAGTTAAACGTGAATAGACAACACTTAACCATTATAACCTGTTAATTAAACAAGTAGTAGGGTTAAGTTATATAAGGAGACACTTAACCGTTGTAACAGGTTAGTTAAACAGATGGTGAGGTTATGTTAACTCAAGGAGGCAACACTTAACCTGTATAATATGACAAAAGGAATGGGTTCGGTTAACTTGAATTGACTAATGACACTTAACCAACTTGATGAAGGAAAGAAACTAAGTAGTAAATCTTAGTAGAACATGAGAAGGAGCTTACGTCCGTCTGATTCTAGAAGACTCCAACGAATTGGGTTACAAAGCGCGAGGCTTCGAGAGGACGTAAGGGTACTCTTGGTATCCCTCTGTGAGGCTGCAGATGATCCTCCTGGGCTCACAGAGGTTAAGGTCTACGTTAGAAGAACCAAGGGTATGCCTTGGTTGCAAAATATGGCAACCTAAAGACTAGGATGGACCAGCGTGATTCGGCGAGAAGACGGTAGCCCTGTGATAGTAACTCGTCGTCTACCTACCATCTTGAGTCAATCGAGATACGTGAAGTGGAAAGGCGGAGAACTCCAAAAGACCATATACTTGTTATCTAGTTATGTTTGCGGATGGCCATAGGACAGTGGGGCATAGGGGGGCCTGCGCATAGTTCTCATTTTTCAAGGATGGCCTTTCATTAGTTGAGGGAGGGGTCAAGTGGGACCATAGCCACTAGAAAAAAAAAACAGACCGTAGCTTCTGCATCGGCGGATATCTGAAAGCTCCCGACCGAGTTCCGTATTTCTAGAGTAGCCCTGACACGGAACTCGGGCCGCACATTACAGGACATGTGCATCTAGACAAGCGACAACAATTCGCGACACATACGTGGAAAAAGTCTAGGAACATATACCACTCTATGTAGTGTGTCCTAGACTAGAGGGTATCGTTCGGAAGATAGCGTAAATCCTATATTAGATCTAGGTCAGAAACAATAAATGTACGCCTGAAGGCAACAAAAATTACAGGGATTGGGATCACGTTATCGTTACTAGTTGGGACACTAGTTAGGTGGTGCAGAGATTAGTATGGGGTACGCTAGTATATTCGGTTTGAGATAACTTAACTTAGTTTAGGGAGCTTTCCCATTTCCAGCATATACTATCATGCTCTTTTTCTTATCCATAGACTGAATAGTCACTGGACTAACTCAGGCTTTATGTATGACTCTACTTTTATTCCGTCCCCCCCCCCCGGTAAGGCAACAAAAATTACAGGGATTGGGATCACGTTATCGTTACTAGTTGGGACACTAGTTAGGTGGTGCAGAGATTAGTATGGGGTACGCTAGTATATTCGGTTTGAGATAACTTAACTTAGTTTAGGGAGCTTTCCCATTTCCAGCATATACTATCATGCTCTTTTTCTTATCCATAGACTGAATAGTCACTGGACTAACTCAGGCTTTATGTATGACTCTACTTTTATTCCGTCCCCCCCCCCCCCCCGGTAGTTGAGGAGGGAATAGTTCAGCTCAGGTTAGATTGGACCGCTGCTCTTCCCAAGCTTGAAGATTCTTGGACAAAGTGCTTTGGACTCTCCTTTTCGCTGCTATGGCTGGCTTATGCTACATTGGGGAATATAAATGTATTTTTATGCTTCTTTACTTTGTACGACAGATGATACTCTGATATTGGAAAACAATTGTTGTACAAACTATCTTATCAATAAAGTAAAGTTTTATTTTCTGCTGTTTAATTTATGTCTGTCTTGTAATTTATCTGCATCTTTTACCCTAAATGCTCCACAGAACTTAGTGCATTCCCTTTGTGAGTGACACTAACGGATGTGGGGTGTTACACGTGGTATCAAAGCTGAAGGTTACCGGATCAGATAAAAGATTTGAAAAAAAATTATTATTTTCAAACAATTTTAAAAGAAGCATTTTCAAAAGAAAAGTTTTGTTTTAAAGGCATATTCCCCAAAAGCCATACGCACTATCTTCTGATTCTCTGTTTGAATTCTTGTCCTCTTCTTTCTTGAGTCTTTGGGGCTCCTGGCTTTCTGTGAGGTAACCTCATTGAAGGCCGAAGTAGTGCCCGACTTCCATCTATAACCGTAGTAGTTTCACCTGCGGCTAGTTTTCTTTCAAGCTTAGTAGGGTTTTCTGTACGATGGAGGCAGCTTTCGAGAGATTTGTCAATATGATTACACACGAAAGAGGATGAGGAGTTTGGCTAAGGAGCACAACCCAAGGATGAGGAATTCATGGATGTAGACTTGGCTCATGAAGGAGGAAGGGATTATAAAACCTAAGACAAGAGGAAGTATCTTTACTATGGTAGAATAGGGCATATAATTAAGAACAAAGGACAAGATTTTCAGAAGGGCAAGTACATGCTTTCACCACTAAGCGTACCTAGGAGAAAGGTAGTATAGTTCTGTTGGAAGAGTCTAGCTTTTCTGTTTGTACTCTTTCTTTTGGTTTTAACACTTCGCATTTGTTCATATTTGCTTCCATAGTTGAGTCTCTGCACCTTAGTACTTGTATAGTAAAAGATCCCAACTAGTGCTCAAGTGTTTGGTTGTTTTTGCTTAGATTATCTCACGTAGATCGTCCAAATTCGGAGGAGACATTCCTTGGGTGCTTCTCTGATATTGGTTTAGGCCTTTGGGGCTTGTACTTGAGGGATGTCGAGTTCGACTAGGATGGTTTGCTTGAGAGATGAATAGTTGTGGCAGGCGTTCTATATAGAGAAGGACTTACCTTAAGAGAGGTAAAAAAAAGTACGTAGTGACCTTTTGATCCTCATAGTTATGGCATGATGGATAAGCTAAGAGGAGAGACCTCTGATCATCCTAGTATATACACTCAGTATCATGGTTGACATTTGTTTATTTTGGAAATGGAGGTCAAGAAACTTCGCAATCGTGAAGTTGAATCTGTTAAGGTACAGTTGAGTAAAGCTCAAGAAGACGTGATACGGAAGATTGAAGATAAGGCATACGCGCCTCATACCCTTTTTCTTAAGGGTACATCCTTGATTCCTTTTTTTAGGAATTCTATGCATACTAATTTCTAGCTTTTAAGGTATATCCTCTAGGACGTATCATCGATCCTTAGATAGAAACCCTTTTGGATGTAAACATGTATTTGAAACATGTTATGGTTGATGGTTGCGAATGGTTGCTAGTGGTTGCTCGTGAATGCATATACACACGTATTAGGCACTAGATCAGCTTAGACGCCTTCATATTTCATTTACATATATGTATTTGTTTATGAATTGAACTTAATGTGCTATCATATGGATGTTGCATTTGAGTGAATGGTTGTGCACTCATATAGAAATAATATGTATCATTAGGATTTGCATACATATTGGACGCATGACACTGACATGATTTGCATTAAGGAGGTCAACTGAATTAGTAGACCGCCTGATTTTGCATTAGATAAGGACATATGCACACACTACGCATATGAACATAAAATCATTAGAAGCCTTTAAGGACAATGGATGCCTGTGTTTGATGGCTGAGTAGATGGACGATTGGATGGTGGGATATGCATTCTCCTAGACTTGAAGATTTCGGGGACGAAATCCTTTAAGGAGGGGAGAATGTAACACCCCGTATTTCTGTTAACACTAAAGTTGCTAATTCAAAAATAATAATAAATGTGTAAAGGAGAGATGTATCTAATGTGCATACAAATTTAATAATAAATGTGTAAAGGGGAGATGTATCTAATGTGCATACAAATTTAAAAATAAATGTGTAAAGGGGGGATGTATCTAATGTGCATACAAATTTAATAATAAATGTTGATAATGTACATTAAGAAAGTAATTATGACATAATTTGAAATAGGAGTAATTTACAGCCCTTAAATTGTGAACATAATTGGCTTCTCTTTAGAGCGAACGGCTTGTATTAACCTTGGCTTCATCGAGGCTCAAATTAACTTGCAACTCTATATAAACAACATATCTCTCACAACCTAATTCACACAAAAAAAGAAGAAAAAAGAAGAAGAAGGAGCCGTCATGCTGCTGAAGAGAGACTAGGAGTAGCCGTCAAATTAAGAGACGATTAAGAGTTGATTCAAAGCTTAAAACTACAACAAATAAATCAAAACAACGTTAGCCTCAAAGGATAGCATCACCAAATTCAGAATTCAGAATCCTGAATACAAGATTCGTCATACGTTGTAAGTAGAGTACTATTCCGATATGAATAAAAATTGAGACTTGATTTGTGTAGAATGAAAATGGAATCGTACTTTAATTGTAACGATGCTAGTTCATAATTGTATGTTGTTCTGATTTTATTATAAATGGATTTGGGATGTTGTAGTATAATTAACATGATATTGGATTAATTGTACATTTGCAATGAAAAGTAACACCCCTTGCAAGTATACGATTCATGTTGGAAATTGACATTTATATGTTGTGGTTAATAAGAAATTGTATATATTTTGTTACAACCAAGCTGAGACTTATGTAAACATAATTCACTGTTATGCCTACATGATTTAGATCTTTGTATATATATGCCTATGATCATTTCAAGTGTAGTTGGATCCATTTGAGTAACATGATTCATATAAGTTTATGTTGGAATAGGCCTCGTAATTCAAGTTAAACTATACTTTTGTATTAGTGACAAAAGTAAGCATCTTTGTGAACATATAGTGACTTTATGGAAATGACTAGTTTATGTTTAGTGTTATGCCTAAATAAAAATATGTTTTAGGCTTATGTTGTTATAAAAATCATATGCTAATGCAAGTGACACCTAATTTAGTTAGGTTCATATTTTAAATGCAAGTTTACATGAATAGATTGAAACCCATGACTCATGTTTAGGTTTATGATTTATGTCAAAATTATATGCTATTACAATGCAAGTACACAAGCCCCTAATTTATGTTAGTTAAATCGCCATATTGCAAGTTCATGCAGCACATAATTTATGTTAATTAAATCGCTATATTGCAAGTTCATGCACCACTAATTTATGTTAGTTAAATCGCCATATTGCAAGTTCATGCACCACATAATTTATGTTAATTAAATCGCTATATTTCAAGTTCATGCACCACTAATTTATGTTAATTAAATCGCTATATTGCAAGTTCATGCACTAAATAATTTATGTTAATTAAATCGCTATATTGCAAGTTCATGCACCACTAATTTATGTTAATTAAATCACTATATTGCAAGTTCATGCACCACTAATTTATGTTAATTAGATCGCTATATTGCAAGTTCATGCACCACATAATTTATGTTAGTTAAATCGCTATGTTGCAAGTTCATGCGTTCACACACCCCTTTTATGTTACTTAGAATATATCATGTTCTAAGCCTCTTTTTTTTGTGTTTCTAAGTTGGGCTGAAATGTTGAAGCCCAACATATTTATAATATTGCGAACGTACAAACGGGGAAAATAACGCTGGGTTTAATTAAAATATATGTGTTGGCATGTTTGGCACATGCCAACGACTTGTGAAATTTAAGTGGTATAAATTATTATATCCAAGAATAACGAATTTGGATAATGGGCCACAAAACATTTACATATAAAATTGAAAATAGGCAAATATATAAACTTAGAAAATACGATATGCTTAACCCGAGGTTGGATTGAGTTGTGATGTAAACCTGCCCGGAACCGACCGGCTGTCCAGTAATCACAACGATACATATCCAATGTGGGTGGTTAAGCATTGAGCCCAATAAAGACCCGAGGTTAGACATGAGTTGTGGTGTAAACCTGCCCGGAACCGACCGGCTGTCCAGTTACCACAACAATATCTGTCTAATGTGAGTGGTTGGTGCTTTAATTAATAAATTAAGGCCGAGTCAGGATTGATAGGGTTAAGTTAATTGAATTAATACGTAACCAAATTCAACATGTTAACTAAATTGGTGGGTAGGGTTAGGTTAATCTAGACACTTAACCAATTTAATATGTTGACTAGGGGAGTGGGTAAGGTTAAGCAAATGTTTAACCATTCTAACATGATTAAACTGGACTAGAGAGTGAGGTTAAGTTAATTAGAACACTTAATCATAGAAACATGTTAGTGTGACAAGTGATTGAGGTTAAGTTAATTAGAACACTTAACCATAGAAACATGTTAGTGAGACAAGTGATTGAGGTTAAGTTAATTAGAACACTTACCATAGAAACATGTTAGTGAGATAAGTGATTGAGGTTAAGTTAATTAGAACACTTAACCATAGAAACATGTTAGTGAGACAAGTGATTGAGGTTAAGTTAATTAGAACACTTAACCATAGAAACATGTTAGTGAGATAAGTGATTGGGGTTAAGTTAATTAGAACACTTAACCATAGAAACATTTTAGTGAGACAAGTGATTAAGGTTAAGTAAAATTAGAACTCTTAACCATGATAACAAGTTGATTTGACAAGTGGGTTAGGATTAAGTAAGTTAGAAATACATAACCAATATAACATGAATGATTAGAGTTAAGTAACAAGAACACTTAACCAGTGTAATTTGACTTGTAGTAAAGTTAAACGTGAATGGACAACACTTAACCATTATCACCTGTTAATTAAACAAGTAGTAGGGTTAAGTTATATAAGGAGACACTTAACTGTTGTAACAGGTTAGTTAAACAGATGGTGAGGTTAAGTTAACACAAGGAGGCAACACTTAACCAGTATGATATGACAAAAGGGATGGGTTAAGTTAACTTGAATTGACTAATGACACTTAACCAACTTGATGAAGGAAATACACTAAGTAGTAAATCTTAGAAGAACACGAGAAGGAGTGTACGTCCGTCTGATTCTAGAAGGCTCCAACGAATTGGGTTACGAAGCCGAGGCTTCGAGGGGACGTGAGGGTACTCTTGGTATCCCTCTGTGAGGCTGCAGATGATCCTCCTGGGCTCACAGAGGTTAAGGTCTGCGTTAGAAGAACCAAGGGTATGCCTTAGTTGCAAAATATGGCAACCTAAAGACTAGGATGGACCAGCGTGATTCGGCAAGAAGACGGTAGCCCTGTGATAGCAACTCGTCGTCTACCTACCATCTTGAGTCAATCGAGATACGTGAAGCGGAAAGGCGGAGAACTCCAAAAGACCATATACTTGCTATCTAGTTATGGTTGCAGATGGCCATAGGACAGTGGGGCATAGGGGGGCCTGCGCATAGTTCTCATTTTTCAAGGATGGCCTTTTATTAGTTGAGGGAGGGGTCGAGTGGGACCATAGCCACCAGAAAAAAACAGACCTTAGCATCTGCTTCGGCGGATATCTGAAAGCTCCCGACCGAGTTCCTATTTCTAGAGTAGCCCTGACACGGAACTCAGGCCGCACATTACAGGACATGTGCATCTAGACAAGCGATAACGATTCGCGACACATACGTGGAAAAAGTCTAGGAACATATACCACTCTAGGTAGTGTGTCCTAGACTAGAGGGCATTGTTCGGAAGATAGCATAAATCCTTGATTAGATCTAGGTCAGAAACAATAAATGTACGCCTGAAGGCAACAAAAATTACTGGGATTGGGATCACGTTATCATTACTAGTTGGGACACTAGTTAGGTGGTGCAGAGATTAGTATGGGGTACGATAGTATATTTGGTTCGAGATAACATAACTTAGTTTATGGTGCTTTCCCATTTCCAGCATATACTTATCATGCTCTTTTTCTTATCCATAGACTGAATAGTCACTGGACTTACTCAGGCTTTATGTCTGACTCTACTTTTCTTTTGTCTTCATTTCTTCCGTTTCCCCCCCAGGTAGTTGAGGAGGGAATAGTTCAGCTCAGGTTAGATTGGACCGCTGCTCTTCCCAAGCTTGAAGATTCTTGGACAAAGTGCTTTGGACTCTCCTTTTCGCTGTTATAGCTGGCTTATGCTATATTGGGGAATATAAATGTATTTTTATGCTTCTTTATTTTGCAAGATAGATGATACTCTGATATTGGAAAACAATTGTTGTACAAACTATCTTATCAATAAAGTAAAGTTTTATTTTCCGCTGTTCAATTTCTGTCTGTCTTGTAATTTACCTGCATCTTTTACCCTAAATGCTCCACAAAACTTAGTGCATTCCCTTTGTGAGTGACACTAACGGATGTGGGGTGTTACAATTACAAGCTTCATTACTGGAAGGAACTAAGTCGCATGCTATTGATCAATGCAAAGCAGTATCATGAATAACAACATTTCTAAGTCGCACTAATATGTTAGCAACAGTTTAAGATGGGAGGGACAACAAATATCTGCATATAAATAGTGTAAGTTCAAATCAAACCAAGGTCATCTAAATAGTTAATATTCATAGATGTATGCGGTTCCACTTCCAATTTTTAACAGAGTCAACCAAACACATCTATTTACAATATTTTATTTTGAAACTCATTTAGAATAAAAGGCTAAAGCTTGGTTTTCATAAAGTAATAACTATACCCAAGGTGATGTGTTCATGAATAAGATATTCGATTATAAAATTTATAATCTAATTTCATAAAGTAATTTCATGAATGAACAAGGCATTTGTGGCCTTTAAAGCCATTTCAAATTCCCAGTTTTGGCTAGAAGTCAAATTAGTCTTTCTAGAAAGAAAATCAAGTGTATTCCTGAGACAGATAAAATTATATCAAGCTTCCAGAAATTTAATCATAGGTACCCAGCAAAAAATGTGAAAGTAAATCATGGCATTTCAACCCAACAACGTATATTGGGAGAGATGTTTTCAAGCAAAATCCATGACATCAAAGCCGTGCAAAACAAATCAATTAATCATGCCACTATCAAGTTAATCACCATGAACTTTAGCTACTAAAATTTTAGTTTATAACAAAATCAACTTACTTGAACTAATGATCAATCGTGATTGAATAGCTCACCTTATACAATGCGAATAAAAGGGTTCAGGCAATGGATTTCAGGGTCGAGAAACCGCAACGGAAATAGCTCCTAGCTTCGGATGACTTGCGATGACGAGGTAGGCTCCGAAATTTTTGCGATGATCTTGAAGCTTCTGAAGGTGCGATTTGATTGAAAGGCGGTGGGCTGATGCTTGCGTGAAGCGGTGAGACGCTGACCTTCGTCGAAGAGGAAATTAGGGTGGAGCAAAGGAGGAAAGAATCGAGCTTTGGTTCGGTGGCCATTGCTTTTCATTATGGAGGAACGATTTTATTTGCAGAAGATGGAGGAAATGGATTTGAGCGGCCATTAAAAACAGAAAAAGGGAAAGGGGCTTGAGTTGTTTTTGTGAGAAAATTGTGGAACTGCGTGATTTTTTTTTATAGAAGGGGTATTAGAGATCAGAACAATGTCACTCAAATAGGTTATAGGTTAGCTGAATATTACAGTTTATAGGTCGACTCAGTTTATTTGGGGTAGGTGATATTAGAGATTACTTTAATATTAAATCCTACTGTGTGTTGCCACGTATGCTCTATGTTCTTATCATAACCAGTCTCCAAATACTACCAAAAATTATATGTATCCTTTCGTTTTCACATTCTGAATTCAATAAAACTCTTCTTTTCATACTCTTACTCCACCTGTATACAACGTTATTTATTTGTCGATTTATCGATTTAATTTTGTTTGTTCACCAATGATTTCATTCGTTTTCCAAATTGAAACGTTAAATTAAATTTCTATTATACATTCTAATACACACATATCCAATCCAACTTTCCTTATATTTCAACAAATAAAATTTCTAGTTTATTTAACATCAACTACGTTTATTTCTAAACTCAACCATTTATATTTCTATTGAGTTTCAATCCAATTCAAATATCCAACCAGTTTCAATTCAAATACTCAACAATAAATATTTGATTTCCAATCAACCATTCTAAATTAAATCTCGAATTCAATTCGAATCAACAATTTATTTGATTTTTAAACCCAAGTATAAATATAAAATTGATCGTTAGTAGTCAAATCTTAATTAATACCATATTCCGGTTGTTGAAATTTTCTGGGACATTACAATCTCCCCCCTTTAAAGCTTTTCGTCCCCGAAAAGGAGAGATCATTAGAGTTATACCAACATATACTTCAAAATTTTCATATTTGTGTGAATCTTTCCATAAAAAATCTAAATACCGATATTTAAGTCATCTATCCTCTTCGTTTATCCATCATATTCGATTGACTCGGAAAATCAAGTTCCTTTTCAAAATCAGTTTGTTCTTATATTTCAAAATCCCCATAAGTTGGATTTTCACACCACAAATTATTCCAACTTTCTTTTTAATCTCTTCTGTCAATGTTTACTTATCCATATTTCATAAGTTCAACCAAATTACCATATATTCAATCCATTTAATTTTCCCCAACACTCATTGAAGAGTGTAATTATCATTTTCCTTTCAAGCCATAAATTGTCGACTTGAAAATCTCTAATATATGAAATATTTGTATTAACTTATTTAAACTAGGTAAATTTTAATTTCAATTTATTTAAAAATATTTAATAATTTGAAGTCTGATAAGTCTATTGTCCTTCTCACAGATGTTAGGCATACACTGGCCAGATGCACGACTAAAATCTCCAAGTACTAAACATCCTTGTTTCAAGTCCCAGTGTAAATATTTCAAAAATTCTCTTTTAAAAGAAACCAGATATGGAAAGTACCAATGTGATGTTGATATGTTGATTGCTCATGAATCGCAGATACACAATGGTTTCATTTGGATCCCCCCAGAAACATCTGTATCCGTAGGAAATCACTTCCCTGCGAATTTCGACATGGACAGATCAACGAAAGATATTTAAGAATTAAAGGAAAAAGTGAGGTCACTGAGCGGTTGTTGCTCTATCTCAGAATCATGAAAACAAATCATCAAATTATGAAATAATTCAAGACATGAGGATCAATCAAGTCACAAGGACAAATCAAGTCATGAAGACAAATCCAGTCACGAATTCCCAACTATGACTTTATTGGTTATAAACCAAATTCCCTCCCAAATTCACAATTATTAAGTTCATTACTTAATTCCAATCTTGTTGATTTAAACTTTTTCATTCAAATCTATCAACTATTAGATTTCATACATCGTTATATTAATAAACTCGAATTCAAATTCAATTATTATTTAAATTTTTAGTGGTTTTTTAAAGGTCGATCAATTCGTTTCAACTTAAAATCTAAATCTTTACTAACAAAGATTTAATTATTCAATAATCGGCAATTTACCTTTTAGTTTAGTAATTGGAAATCACGAATCCAATTATTCCCACCAAACATCTCTTAGGATGTACAAATTCATTATTTTGATACACTAGATTACAATTTAATCCAATCGGTAATCGATTCTGGGTTTTGTTTCAAATATTTAAAACTATATACACGTATTTGTATATCAAATCATACTCCAAAAATCAATTTGTTTTATCCCAAAACAAATAAGCAGCAAAGCTACCAAAATGGTTTTTCTCCAAAATTTCTATTTGAAAATATTTGTATATACTACTAATATTGATTTCAAAATAATTGAAATCAGTTTCAAAATATTCCAGAATCGAAATCTCTAATCAAATCAAACGATCTTCTTAATTGTAGTTAGATTGATATGCAATTTATTTCCCACCCTGGCTTGAATTCGCCTTTTCATCTCCTTTAATGATTTCCTCGGTTATATCGATCATTTATTTGGTTGAATGGAATGCGCTCCTTTCCATCTCTTTTAGCAACTTAACACCTTCAAATTCATTATTTCTTATTCCATTTAATTGGAACTCACAGGGAAGACCAGAACAGACCTATATAGTTTCCATTTTCATACCATCATTTCGTTACCAATTCATAAATTGATATCACAATGCAGTTTCCACTGTATTATCGCTTTAAATTCCAACAACACTTCTATAAAATCATTTACGGTTCTAAAAATAGAGATTCCAAAAACTTTATCAATTAATTAGTTGGGGTCTACAATCATCGATGATTTTCTTCTTACATAACCATCTCTATGGTATTTATCATCCTCATTTATCGTAATTTCCAAAATTTTACAATCTTCAACAATCTTCTCATACTATTATCCTTTCCTCAATTCTCTTTATATTATTTCCATTACTTGAAAATATTACTATATATACTTAACCAAATGGTTATATGTACGCATTTCTATCCTTCTATATTCATCAATCCCTAACCGTAAATTAGTGAGTGAACGACTCTCTAACTATCAACCCGAAGGCCGAAACCAACATCGGATCAATACTGAAAAAATCATCCATCTTAACTAATCTTCAGTCAGTTTCCAATTTCCTTAATCCTATTTCTCATATTCTTATCAAATTATTATTGTTTCTTCCGCAATTCTCGAATTCAGCTTACAAATCCACTCTCTTATGTTCTGTCGTCCATCGTTCTCAATGTGTGTTCTTTAATTTTTACCATTCTAATCAAAACTCATTAGCCTCTCACGATCTTTTGAAAACATTTCCAATTATCATATGCATTTTCTCTATTTCTAGAAAATCATTTATTATCATTAGATAACATTCACAAACCTATAAAAAAATATACTTTATTCATCATGGGAACATTTCTAAATTCGTTATTTAGATTAAAACAGATGTTAAATGAAGCATCGCTATTCTCACTCAACTGTCGATACTTATTATCTTACTTCACTCAACCAACTCTTGCTATTGAATCTTAACCATTTCCTAGTCAATAATGAAATCAATTAAGTTGGGGTATAATTACCTATCAGACATTAACTGAACAACATTACTAACTTCGAAACAGATAAAATTCTTAACTTCAAATAAAAACACTCATTCTCGTAACTTCCGAATTCAAATTAAGAATTCACTTCTTTTACAAAAATCATTGAAAATAATTCACGCCTTCAAGATATTTAATTTTAAAAAATACTTTATTTATTAATCTAAATACAAAATTAATTAATTAATTAATAATACATTAAATTTTGATTAAAATGGAAAGTAAATTGTACTTTCCTGAAATTCGACGTAATTGTCTCCCACAAATAACTTCCTTTCGAATAATTTGTTATTCGATATCATATTCCGAACTTCGGAAAATCTCATTTGGCTTGTATTCTAATCTTCAGAATAATCTCACTATACTGGTTAACTCCATTTCCTCTATTTCCAAATTCATTTGCAACATATTCGCTTTCAAATGTTATTTACTCTAAAAAGTAAATATTATTTCTTTTATCGAAATCTGAACTCATCACATCAAATTAGTTTTGATTCCATTTGAACATTTTTTCAAATCTCTTTAAAATCTTTAATTTATATCTCACTTTATTTATAATTCTCATTGACAATTCACTTCTAGTTAATTAATTTACAAGTTTATACTTATTATCGAATTCACATATTTGATTATACATTATTGTTTCGAAACCAATTATAATTTACGCTATCATGTTCTGAATACTCTAAATAATTTTGTAATACAACTTCTACAAAATCAAATTCCATTTGTAACCTTTTTTATTTCATTTCCACTCATTTATATTTTGAATATCGAAATAGAATTTAATATCGGAATAAATTTCATTGTTTCATTTCTGAAATGATTTAAAATTTCCCCTTTTCTCGTTCAAATTCCCATTTAAATTCTTATTTCCAACAAATTTCAGTTTTCTTGTATTTCTAAAATGCACAATTCGTTGATTCTCCACTTATACTTATCTTTCTTATATGCCATTTGTGACAACCCTACTTTCGATGGACCAATTTTTTTTTTCAAAATTCCAATCTGTCGAAACTCGGATTGGTGTGCTCTGGTATCCTGCAAAAAAGACAGAGATATAAAACATGTTAGAGCTTGGAAAATATCTCACAGCGGAATGGATAAAATATACTATAATTAAAACATAGCCTTACTGCATTATTAATACTGCCTAACCAGTATCCAAAGCTACCATGTCTCTTCCACAAATCTAACGAGCGAGTATGTTATGAGGAGGGGATCAGAACACAAGTTTTGGTGACTGGATTTAAACTATACACTTTGGATAATCCTACATATACCTTTAAATCATATTTTCTTATTTATTAGGTTACTTGGGTTAACAACACTCAAGGCTTACACACACGTCGCACCCATTTACTCCTTAGTGGATTAACCTTATACAGTATATATGTAGCTACCCCCAATATTGAGGTACACCCCATGGTACCCCACTCACATGGTCTCCACTGTAATACCATCGAAATATACGCAGTCCCTCATCCTACATCGTATTGACGTATGGATATCTATATTACGTTCCACATATATCTATCATTACAATTCTACGTAAATATACTGACTTCCACCTTTGTTCGAATCAGACTCCATACCAGAGTAATGCCCTCAAGTCTACGATACACCACCCAGAGCCGACATGTATGTATCTAGACTGTCCACCATACATATCTTAAATTGTAGCTCGATGGCTCAATTGCATGTCCTCTAATGTTCTATGGCAGGGTGGTACAAGAAGCACAGAACTCGGTCAGGAGATTTTCCATATCTGTAAAGGTCCGTCTTTAAAGAGCCTCTATATACAGATATACCTAGGGTCTATTTTCGTGGTGACTATGGCCCGACCTTAGCCCCTCAATCAACTAGCAAAGACTGCCAAAGCTAAGCGACTGCCCCTATGCAAAAAATCTAAACATCCATGTGGCGTCTCACCTCAACCCCTTACCCCGATAGTGAAGGGTGAAATGGTATCTTGGGTTTAGCTCGAGTCTTTCCGCATCCCACTGGCTGCCGATGATGGGTATCCGACGGTCTACTATCCTTGTTGGTCATGACCCTCTGCCTCCCCATGAGGCAACCATCGAACCACCCTTGTGTCACCTCGTCACAGCATTCTGACGGCATAGCTACATCTGCAGTCAAGGCCCACCCACCTAGTAGTTATGCGCAGACCCAACCTCGACGGACACAACCTAAGACATCTGTCGCCACACAGAGGACTACTAGGTGCACCTTACGTACCTCAGGAAGTCACGTGCTTCCCCTTCCAGTAATTCGGAGCCGTTAGAATAATCAGATAAACGTGTGCTCCCCCTCGTGCCTTATAACACCTCGATAATCTACCCCGTTGGGTTATTCACCCTTAACCGCATAGACCGGTCTAAGCGCCTTACTTTAGCAAGTTGTTAGACCCTATGTCTAAACATTCTTTTACGCGCTTGTCTCACCTCATCAGGTTTCCAGTTACTTGGTTATTCCCATTCATATTGAATTCTTATTCAAATTACCAAGTTTCTCTTGCTCATTATTTTCAGTCATATAACTTAACCCTTTTAAGTTTATTAATAAGCCTACCACATGTTATTTTATGGATTATGGTCCAGGGTCTGTAATCCACAATCCCTTTTATATTCTTGTCGATTTCATCATTACAATAACATGTTTCACTTAATATGTAATTAAGTATATCCAATTCACATGTTTTCTAATTAACGTGTCACTCACCATTTATGATTGAATATAACTTATTACATTTTGTAAGTTTTCCTCATTCCTTCTCATTTAATCATAATTCCACTTTACATTATCAATACAACTTATCGTTTTTTACTTATTAACTTAGTTCTATTTACTAAGGCCCATTAATAAGTGTCTCTAACCGTTTATTATAACTTATGTTATAATTTCCTCGTGTCCCTAGGACAAGCCTAAACATTCTTATCGCGGGTTTCAAACTCCCAAGCTTACAGATTATTAAATTTATAATTAAGTACAATATATTTTCCCCCTTTTCTTAATTAGTTTCAAGTTTTCGCCTTTACGGATTAATTAATTAATAATTAAGTGTCCCTTAACTCAGTTCACCAATTATCTCATTCCCTTATTAGTTTATTATAACCTAAGTTATAATATTTACTTGTCCCTAGGACAAGTCTACCTATTATACAACATGTTATTTATTTATAATAGATGATTATCATTTCTACAAGTTATGTTTACCCTAAAAGGTGTCTTTAATTACATAACTTTATTATTTCTACCAGTTATGTATACCACTACTTGTCTTTAATTATATAACCTTATCGGGCTAAGTTTGCGGGCCTATATGTAAATATTACCCACCCCTTCGATTTGCCTAGCCCGCCCTCTGTCCAACCAATTTTTACTTAACCCTAACTTTAGTTCATATTCATACAATCCTTATGGATTAGATTAGGTTAAGTAGTCCAAAACATTACCATGTCCATTTATGGTTTGTAATGGGCTAGACCTCCCACATTAGGCCTACAACTTGTGGATGTTGGACATGCCGGTCGGGTCCAAGCAGACTTCTTCCACAAGTTGGGCTTAACCTCGTGTCATAACTCATCTCGTATTTGCGCACTTAGACCACCTACATTAAGTTCAACATTAATGGTTGCTAGATATGTCGGTCGGGTCCGGGCAGACTTCCACCACTAATGCAACCTAACCTCGTGTCATAATTGCAACTAAAATTTCTAATTGTAATCCTAGGCATTCATTATTAATCAATTATCTAAACCTATGCCCTTTTAGGTGTTAATGCCCAATTACCCAATTATATTCATAATGCGTTATATGTCTAAATTCATATTATTCAAATTATGCCAATTCATATTTTACATATGATTCCATTTGCCCCCAAATCATTTTTCTATACTTATGATCCAATTTAATATTTTTAAACATAATTTGATCAATGCCCCAAACCCATATTTATTCGATTCTATGTTAACATGAATCCATATAGTCATATACTTATTCCTAATATTCCCTGTATATAATTGGGACAAACTGACATGTAAAATATTTAGCACTCTAACAAATCCAATATATGAATTTTTCCCACATGTCCAAATTAATATTATAACATTCCAACATTTCAACTGATTCAATATATGAATTATACATATTAACAATTTGACGTTATATCATGCTAATCATTCCCCCAATTTAATAAATTCAACATATGAATTTCCTGATCTATTCATATTAACGTCTCAACTTATTATAACAACAATTTATAATTAAACTGGAAATTTCACAATTTATAAAAAAGTGAATGCTAAACGATAGAGGTACTGTTATTCAAAAAGTATGTTTTAAACCCACTCACCTTTCATGCTTTCCCAACTTTTGGATCTGATCCATTCTATCAACCATCGTTTTCCTTTCCCCTTTAATTTGATTTGAAACCTAATAACGTGGATAGATTATTTTCATTAAGAGAGAAGGGAAAGTAAATAGGAAGAATATGAATTGACTGGCTTTGGGACGTTACCTTGCTTTTCACGTAATTCTGAATGCCTTTTAATAGAATCACCAATCTCTTCCCTCCGCATCTTAATTTAAGATTTCCTAATTTACAAACCTAAATTTCTGAATATGTTTGAGGAAAGAGAGAGGGAGCAATGGCTGAGCTATAGCGTAGCCGCCGAATTATGAGATTTAGGGTTAGGCTTAGGGTCTTATTTATAGGAGTAGTGGAGGAACCACGACCCTCAGATCAAAATCTAAAACACCAGAATCATCCACGTCAGAAAAGAAGGTTCCAGATTTGCGGGTGGGTTGACCCCTCTATTGGTGGGTCGACCCCCCTATTGATGGGTCGACCCCCAACAATCCATTTTCCCTCCAAACTTTCCTGCCGGCGATTTTGATTTTTGAACTGATTTTCGAATTTTTGGATATATCTATTTAATATATATGTATATATATACATATAAGCTCCTTATATGTAAACAAATTTCTAATGCTCATAACTTCTTCATACGTTGTCCATTTCACGTAAGCTAGGTGTCTATCTTAACCAAAATTTCGAGATGGACGCACTGGCGCAGTCCGTTTTACTTAATTCTGAATATTTAATTAAGTTATTCTTATTTTATTATCTTACATTAAAAATATAAGGTATTACATTCTCCCACCCTTAGGAAATTTTGTCCCCGAAATTTGATATCGGTAAAATAAATTGACCCCTCACATAATATACATCCATCACGTGTGCATCCAGTTCTAAATGAATGCAATATTTTGAAAATCAAAATGATTTTTCATCCAAATTTTCCCACACTCTTATTGAGTAAGAGCAAAGTTCATCCAAATGTTCCATACATAATCCTACCAACCAACTTTATTTTTTCGAATTTCAGAAAAATCTAATTTTCTAAATTCGATTTCTTATGTTACAAAAAGGCGGAAAACGGAAAACTCTGCATCTCTCGCTTTTCTTTTTCAATCTTTTTCTAACTGTACTTGGATTTTATGTAACTATTTATAAAGATTCCTTATTTTCCTATCCAAGCACAACACACATATGAAATTTTTTTCTTTTGTTACTGATTTTCTTTTTCATTTTATTTTGGAAATTTTTATCTTTGTCCATCTTTTCTCATAATTCATCATGTTCGTTGCTTTACTGATTTTTTCTGTTTCCTTTTCAGTTGTAACATGTAACAACCCGAAAAATATGAGCCAATTTAGATTTTTTAATTTGGTTATTTTAATGAATTTGGAGGAATTGAGATAAAATATTTCAATAATATAATGGGTTAGAAATAGTGCGGCAGTTTAAAATTTTGAATTCGATATTTGACTGAACGTACAGGATGCAAAATAAAATAGATTTTAGCGAAACCAAAAGTATTTAAATTTGTTTAAAAATATCTTTCAAACGAATCTGAAAAATCGAAATTTCATAGCGGGAATCAAAAGTTATGGCTAGTTGAATATTCAGCATGGTCGCTATAGAATAAATATAGCCTTTGAAAATTGACATTTTGCAAACGACCTCCGTTTTCGACGGTACTACTTTTGTTGGATTCAGGATGTCAATTTATTACTAGGTTTCAAATTCCATAATTTTTGGAATTAATATGTGAGCGTGGCAAAGGAAAATGTGTTTGGTTGATTTCAGTCAAATTGGATCGACCAGAAAATGACCATTTTTCAAACGGTCTCAGAATTCGACGAAGTCAGTTTTGTTGGGACTATATCATCCCAACATAGCTAGATTTATTTTTCGGGAATTTTTAGAATTAGTATACGGCCCCGGCAAATTAAAATGTACGTTCATATCCAAATTTGAATGTTTTATATTTTAATTTGAAGAATAACTAACTGTAACAGTCGAATGGGCCTACGAAATATATTCCATTGTGTCCGGGATGAGGATATTTAGCTTGGGTAAATAGTCGTTGGGTTTGGATTGGAGATCGTTTGAAGAAACCCTAATTTTCAAAAATATATATTTATGGACCAATCATAAAAATTCATTCATTAATTAAATTTATAAAAATATCCCAAAAACCCGCCCCCTTCCCGTAACCGACGATGTAACAGCCTCCCTTCCCCTCCATTTTCTGGCCAATCCACCATGAATTACACCCTGCCCCTTTGCAACTTTTTGAAGCTCTCCTCCTCCTCTTCAAATCCATATAAGGTTTACCCCCTATAGTTGCTCCTACATCGAGAACCACCACCACGAACATCACCTCTTCAAACCGCCGCCGCCATCCTTCTGTGCTGTCGAGTTCGCCACCACCCAAGTCGATCTGAGCGCCTCACGGAGCTCTTGAAGGTGGGACAACCCGATCCTGAAGAAGTGCTTCGGATTTCACGTTATAGCTAAACCTAGTTTTGAAGATTCAGAAAGGTATACGGCCTTTGTTTTTGAAACTAAAATAACACTTCTAAGTGTTACAAATCAGAATTTTCAAACAAAAATAATATCGTTTTGCTATGTTGACGAAATTCGATGAAACAGGAAACATAGGACTCGTAGCGACATCATCTACATTCTAGAAGAAGCTAGAACTTGTTCCGAACTCGCTACAAATTTCAGAAGGATTAAAATCAAGGTGAGACATCTAAATTCAATATGGAATGGAAATGTGTTGTATAAATCATATGAGCGAAATATAAATTATATATGCATTGTAAACCACATGTATGAGCGTTGTATAAGTTATATGAGCGATGTATAAATTATACATGCGTTGTAAAAATCATATATGTGTTGAAATGGAAATGAAAATTATTTATATATGTATATATATACACTCCCCTCGTCCACAAACCATGGAGGATATAAATTGATTGTGATTAACTTGAAATTGATTGATAATGCAAATGGTTGAAAATTAGTTGAAATGCGAATAGTTGAAAATTAGTTGAAATGCGAAAGGTTGGAAATAATTGTTTGTGGTTGAAAGAAATTTTTTGCGGTTGAAACAATAGGAATTATTGTGGAAAATTCATATGATATGAAATTATTCTTTGATCATTTAGATAAGTCCCTTGTGGAACGCCGCGAGGCCTAAGGTAGTGCGAGGAGCTGTACTTGGGATGGTGCAGGTTTTTAACCCCATACCGTTATGTTGCCGAAATTTCCAGTAATATCTATGTATTTGAATTATTTTCATGTATTGAATTATATTCATGTGTTGAATGAACTGTTTAGATATTAAAAATCACATTTTTATTATGCATGAGAAGTATATGAAGTGTGCATGTATGAGATATTTATATGTTGAGATATTCATACGTTGAATGACATTCATGTGTTGAATAAATTGTTTGAAAAGTAAAACTAGCATTTTTATCATAGATATGGAGTAAATAAAATATTAGTGTTTTGAATAAATTATTTTAACTTCAAAAATAACATTTTTATCTTATGTATGAAGTAAATAAAATATTCATGTTTCAAATAAATTGTTTTAACGATAAAAATATCATTTTTATTATATGTATGATCTAATTAAAATATTAATGTGTTGAAAAGAATTCATGTGTTGAATAAAAGGATTGAACAATAAAATTAACATTTTATTGTGAATAGGAAGTGCTAAAAACATTCATGTGTGGAATAAATATTATTAATGATAATAATATCATTTTTATCATGCATACGACCCAATAAAAATATGTATGTGTTGAAACATATTTTTGTTCGCCAAAAATATCATTTTATCCTAAGTATGAAGCGTTAAAAATAACCACATATTGAAATAAACATTTGTTCGCTAGAAATATTATTTTTAGCTTAGTTCTATATATATATACATGTGTTGAACAAGAATATGGATTATCTGTTGAGTAAAGAATATATTTGCGTGCCTGACAAATAGGTAAACCTTAATGAGTTGGTCGGGCGATTTTATTATTATTAAAACTCCTGTGAATGTCATTGGATGCGGAGTGCTTGTTATTCTATGTGAAATAATAAATGTCGCCATAGGATAGCAACAATTAATTTTGAACTACACTACATGGCATACTTCTTGAAGATAGCATACCCTATCATATACCACATAAGCATTCGGAGCTTATGTGACGAGGTTGAAGATGTACCATACAAGTGAGAGGCTTGTATGGAGATGACTATATTTCAGGTTGAACTGAAGACTGATATGGATTATATAAAATATAACGATAAATTACCAGATAATAAAAACCCCACACGGGTCTGGAGATGACAATAAACACGTCTCTCAGGTCATTAAGGCATAAAAATCATTTATAGCGTGACGAGAATTTATTCTTTGGAGTTATGATCTATACACGCTCCCCAGTGGACACTGAAATATATCACTATAAATATGTGCATGCTTTTTAGGATTTATTGGGTGCCTAATACGGCCCAATAAATTTCCAAACCCCTCCCCGTACAAAGGAGGTTATGGCGAAATTTTCTAAAATTTAAAGGCATCAGTGAAATATTTGAAGTGAAAAATGATATGGAAATCGTCGAATGAATTATATATATATATATTAAATAAACGAATCGCGCAGCTGTAGTTCGTGTTTTGAAATCGTAATTTTAAATGATTATATCGAGAGATCCGACCGTCGGATTCTCCCGAAACCGGAACCATTGGGTTGGAAAAACCTTTCAACGATATAAAGTTTGTTAAAATCCAATGGTTGGATTATGTGAAATGTTTAATTCAAATCTGAATGAAAACAGCGCCTGAATGAATTATATATATATATATATTAAATAAAACGAATAACGACGCTGTAGTTCCTATTTTGAATTCGTAACTTTAAACAATTATATCGAGAGATCCGACCGTCGGATTCTCCCGAAACCGGAACCGTTGGGTTCGCTTTGGAGAGATCTTTCCAACGGAATCAACTTCGTTAAGATCCGATGGTTAGATTTTGAGAAATGTGTAAATCATGATTAGAGAAAAACAGCGCCAGGGACACGTTATGGCCTGAAACGTCGTTCAATTAAATGCCGCTACTTTTAAATAAATAAAAACAACAATATATTGTTATAAAATATTATAGGCGATATGGATGGAAATAAACCGATTCTACTTGGTTTGCTTGATATTTGATGGTTGAATGTGTTTGACGTTTAGAATTATATAAAGAACTGAAATGTGGATGTTGAATAATTTAACCATGGACATAATTGATTTGAATTCTAATAATAAGTGAATTATTTGAAAAGGCTGGGTTAATGCTCATTTCAAATAATTGATCGTCGAATAAATGTCGAAGATATGAAGACGGCGCAAGACCGGTGATCTTCACATCGTGTAGATTACTACTGATGCCTTTGAGATGGGTAGCTCACTTGATGAGGTTACAGTGGTAGTGGTCTAGATGTACTTGTTGATCGTCCGGGTATGCGAGGGCCTCCCTCCTGTATTGGACATACGGGAGTAGGAATAAGGTGCCTTCGGTTTCGTTCAGACCTAGAACGGACTTGTAAATGGATGTGTGTCTGACATGTATTCTTTGCTGTATTCGTTGATCTCTACTTAATATACATCTGTTTGGCGGCAGAGAATTTATTTTCTTCCTTAACACCCTTCTTTGAGACTTACGAGCTTAGAGGTTGTATATCGGTAGATATCAGTGGTAGGGTGTGGATTGACAGCGTGGCATGCAAAGATGCAAATGATCAAGGCTTTTGTTGAAAACCAGAGTCATGTGGTTGATGATTAAAGCACGGCTTTAATGTAGCATAGCTTTGTGTATGTCGTTAATTCGCGAGCCTCACACACCGGTATGAGTCGAAAACGGGATTGTGACTGCAGGGAGTGCACGACGTTTCTTTCTAGCTATAGGTGGTGTCAGCGTTTTACTAGCCCTGACATTGTTGTTTATTATACCCTTGTGGATGTTGGAATGCAAGGCGCCTCAGATACATCGGTCTCTACGGAACCGATGGATAGATCCGATAGGACCGGGAAACGGGTGTTCAGGAATAATTAATCCTCAAATGTAAGAGATGTCCGGCCCTGAAGATCCAAGGGTTCTCTACGGGGAGTCCTTAGGCATTTGCTAGAGTGTCTCGAAGCGGTGAGGAGCTTACCCCTTGCCTCGACTCATGACGGAATCCAAATCCCCAATATGAAATTACGAATTTGATTGTAACTTATATATGGCGACATGATATATGGTCCTCATGCTGTCTAGGATTGATATTTATGATTGAATTTACTTTTTAAATGTATATGCACTAGTAGTAATACCAAATGATTTCGCTTACACATATGAAGCATGTTTTGGCCATTATAAGGTAAAACCCTATCCTCCGGCTTGCGTTGCATTGTATGATGGGACTTGGGTCTTATAGTGGCTGCATTTTTATAAAAAAGCATTGCGTTGTTTAAATAATTTACCTTGTTTAATGCACTGGCAATCACTGGAGTAAACCCATTCCGTGAAAGTGGCGTGGTTCTATGATTTGCCTTGTTATTGTTGTTTATCCAATTAAGTGGATTTCTCATACCAGTCCCATGACTGACTCGTAGTTTGTTTCACTTTGCAAATTCGGATGCCCTTATTTTCACACGGGTAGCCTAGTGACAGGTAACAGGGTATAGTTTGGCTTTTGCACTATAGTATGGAGTGCATCTTTTGGCTTATATGGTGAGGAGTTGACTTCTCAGTATTTTGGCTATATTTCACCATTAGTACCTTATGTATATGATTACGCTTATCGCGATGTAGACATATTTACTTCTATTATGTATCTATGATGTATATGTACCAGTGATCTTGATGTAGACTGATCATTTCCTTTCATGCACTAAGTTGTATCCTATACTGTGCTACTCTGATGTTATTACATATTATGATTCCGCTGTCATATTGATGTAAATTATTCTATTTTCTGTTTATGCTATTATATGTTCTCTACTAATGATGATTAATGTGTTATATTCCAATGATTATCCTTAATTCCGTCGCACAGAGTTTTGAGATCGTCGCAGGTGGTATCAGAGCTATGGTTAATCTTAGTTCTGGAATTTAACACATTAAACACCTCGTCAAGATAGGTTTTGTAGTGTTCTAAGATGATAAGCTCTTTAGAGATAGGATTAGTAATGTCCTAGAATGAGCTAAGTAGAATAGCAAAATAACTTGATCAGTACATCATTATTCTTCTGCTTTTAACATATCTTAAAATTATCATTTCTGTGAGCTTGACTCTTTTCTTGCTTGTACAGAACTTGACTTAGATGGCTACATGAGCAGTTGCAGCTAGAGGTAGAGCAGGTCAAGGAGGCCGAGGAGGAGGACGGGGGAATATCCCTGTTGTCCCAGAGCCTTTGGTTCAGCCACCACTAGCCCCCTCGATCGTTTGAGTTATACCGAGTGCGAAAGACATATAGGAATCTGGGAGGCAAGCCATTTTCAAGCACTGGTACTGCAATTGACACTTTGGGCTAGTTGAACACTTATGAGAAGATCTTCAAAGGCATGGGTCTTGAGGATCCGAGGAAAAGTATTATGGGCGCTTGGCTATTGCAGGACAAGGCCCAACTCCGGTGGGATGCCATCACCTTAAATGAGGAAGAGGTAGAGATGACATGGAATGAATTCAAAACACTGTTCAAAGAGAAGTTCGTTCCAGAGCAAGAGATGGAGCGCTTGCATGAGGAGTTTGCCAATCTCCAGTAGGAAGATCGCACCATCCAGGAGTACCTCAATAGGTTCACTCAGCTATCTCGCTACGCTCCAGAGCTTGCTCAGACAGTGAAGGCAAAGAATAAGAGGTTCATTCATGGACTTCAGCGCAGATATCAAGACAAGGCAATGAGCCATGTTAACCTTACATTCGCCGTGATGGTGGATATGGCTTGAAATTATGAGAGCCTAGATATGAGGACCATGCAAATAGACCGCACAAAGAATCAGGCGGGAAGGCGGGAAACAAGCGTAAGAATTCAGAAAGTCAGCCCGAATCCAGCAACACAGCAGCTAGTGCCAAGCCACAGACGAATAGGCCACCCAGAGGAAGCTGCTACGACTGCGGTCAAGCTGGCCATTATTCTAATGTATGCACCGCTCCAAAGCAGCAGAAGACCACCCAAGCAAGCTCGAGTCAGAATTCTGGTGATAGGAGGGAGTGTTACAACTATCATCAAAAGGGGCATATCAAGGCCAAGTGTCCCTTACTGAAGAATTCATAGGTTGCACATGTATACGATGGGGCGAATCCGCCATCTATTACTGATGGGACAGGTAAACCCGACGTTTTGGGAGGTACCCTTACTATTAAAAATATTCTTGTTTCCGTACTATTTGACACTGGTGCATCACAAAGCTTTATTACAAATAACACTGTTAAAAAGTTAAAGTTAAATCTAAGAAACCTTAAAGAATCTGTTAGAGTTCATAATCTGGTAGGAGGTTCTCTTGTTCTCAGTACTTATTGTAAAGTGCCCGTTTCGTATTCTTGTTACCAGTTTCCTTTTAAATTGATCGCCATGAATTTTCCTGAGTCTTATAGGCTGGATTGGTTAACGAAATATGAGGCCGATTTTGGTTGTGCGGAAAGAGTAGTAAAAATTAAAACAAAGCTTGGATATACTACTGTACCATGCCATGGTTCAGATCCTAATAGAAAAGAGTTTTGGTCTGCAATAGAAGTTATCCCCGCTTTATTAGAAAAGATTCCTGTTGTTAAAAACTATGCGGATGTGTTCGAAGAAGTCGAAAGCTTACCTCCGCAAAGAGAAACTGAATTCAGGATCGATCTAATTCCGAATTCTAGGCCAGTAGCGCATGCAATCCAAAGAGTGACTCTAAAAGAAAAGGAAGAATTGGGTGATCAAACTTGACAACTTTTATGGAAAGGTCTGATCAGACCCAGCTTTGCTAGTTGGGGTGTCGCTGTAGTGTTTGTTCCTAAGTCAGATGGTACTCTCCGATTGTGTGTTGATTACCGAGACCTCAACAAGAAGACGCTCAAGAACAAATATCCATTACCCTTCATTGACGATTTGTTGGATCAATTAAATGGAGCGAGAGTATTTTCCAAAATGGACCTAGCTACAGGTTTCCATCAACTGAGAATTGCCGAAGAATGCGTTCCTTTGACGGCTTTCAGATGTCCAGACATATTTTATGAGTGGTAGTAATGTTGTTCGGCTTATGCAATGCTCCAGCTTACTTCGTCAATTTAATGAATAGAGTTTTCAGAGAAGTCTTGAATAAATTTGTTTTGGTATTCATCGATGATATTTTAATCTACTCCAAGTCAGAAAGCGAGCATGAAAAACATTTAGAACAAGTGTTGGGGATTCTGAGAAAGAATGTCATCAAAGCTAAATTCTCTAAATGTATCTTCTGGCAAGATGAAGTGAAGTTCCTTGGCCACGTAGTGTCAAAGAAAGGGATTTCTGTAGATCCAAGCAAAATTACAGCAATCCAAGAATGGAAGCAGCCTACTAAACCCACAGAAGTCTGAAGTTTTCTGGGATTGGCTAGTTATTATCAGAAATTCGTTAAGGATTTTTCGAAGATATCTGGTTCATTAACCAAGCTTACAAAGAAGCACGAAAGATTTAAGTGGACTCCAGAATGTGAGGAAGCTTTCCAGGAACTGAAATTAAAATTGACAACTGCTCCAGTATTAACCATTATCGGTGGCAATCAGGATTTGACGGTTTGGATGGATGCTTCTATTAGAGGTCTCGGTGCAGTGTTAATGCAAAGGGGCCAAGTAGTCGCTTATGCTAGCCGTCAGTTGAAGCCGCATGAGAAGAATTATGCAACTCATGATCTTGAGTTGTTAGCCATCGTGTTTGCTATGAAAATATGGGCACTATCTATTGGGTGAGAAATTTAAATTATATACTGATCATCAGTCATTGAAGTATTTATTCATCCAGAATGACTTGAATATAAGTCAACAGCGTTGGCTAGAATTTCTTGCAGCGTATGATCTAGATATTCTGTATACGCCGGGAAAAGCCAATGTGGTGGTAGATGCGCTTAGCAGAAAAACTGCAATCATCGCCAATCTTATAATTACGCCTTCATTGATTGATAAAATTTTTGCTCTTTAGAAGGATGATCACTTCATTCAGAGGATCAGAGAGAGAACTCAGAAAGGTGAGCCCTCAAGTTTTCAGGTTGATAATGAAGGAAATCTGAGATTAAAGGGATGAATGTGTGCTTCGAACATTTCTGAATTCCGGAGAGAAGTACTGGATGAGTGTCACAAATCTAAACTTAGTATCCATCCAGAAGTGAGCAAAATGTATAATGATATCAAGCGCACCTTCTGGTGGAGGTCCATGAAGAGGGAAATTTCTTTATACGTTAGCAGGTGCTCTACTTGCCAACCAGTCAAAATCGACCAACAGAAACTTGTCGGATTGTTGCAACCGTTGGAAATTTCAAATTGGAAGTGGGAGCAAATTTCCATGGATTTCATAGATGGTTTACCTCGAACCAGGAAAGGAAATAACAGTATTTGGGTAATCGTAGATCTTTTCATGAAGACCGCCCATTTCATACCTGTCAGATCCAATAGAATCTCTCAAAGTCTAGTGCGGATTTATTTCAAAGAAATTGTCAAGCTACATGGAGTGCCGATCAGCATAGTTAGTGATAGATATGCATTATTTACTAGCAAATTCTGGGAGGCATTTCAAGTAGAACTGGGGACAAAGCTGAACCTGAGCATCGTATATCACCCTCAGACAGATGGCCAAACTGAGAAGGTGAACTGTATTCTAGAAGATTTACTTCGAGCTTTCATTGTTGCCATTGGCGGATCATGGGAAGACCACTTGCATTTAGCAGAGTTCTCATACAACAACAGTTATTAAGCAAGCTTGAAATGTCGCCATTTGAGGCATTATACGGTAGACCGTGCAGATATCCCGCATGTTGGGTAGAACCTGGCAATAGACTTGTGTTGGGACCCGGTATGATTTACAAAGCTTCAGACAAAGTCGATTTCATTAAGAAATGATTACAAACCTCTCAAAGCCGACACAAAAGTTATGCGGATTCTAGGAGAAGAGATTTGGCATTTGCTGTTTGTGATTATGTTTATTTGAGAGTTTCTCCGATGAGAGGAGTAATCCGATTCGGCAAAACTGGGAAATTGGCGCCCAGATTTATTGGTCTCTTTCCTATTCTTGAACGAATTGGAACTCTCGCTTATAGGGTTCAATTACCTGATTGGTTGCCGGGAGTACATAAGGTGTTTCACGTATCTCAACTTCGAAAGCATGTGCATGATCCAGATCTTGTTGTAGAAGAAGCAGCGCAACAGGACTTGGAAATTACTCCAGAATTAGTAGTTAGAAGAGAGCCGATAAAGATTATCGGCAGAGAAACTAAAGAGTTAAGGAACAAAAAGGTTCATTTAGTTAAAGTGCAGTGGAGATCCTAGAGACTATACTTGGGAGACAGAAGAAAGCATTAAACAAGTTTATCCCAATTGCAGAGTGGACATCTCTGACTAACTCCGGTGCAAGGTACATTTATAATACTTTGCATTTCCGTTTTGTTTCCTAATTTACTATTGTTTCCTTTTCGAGGATGAAAAGTTTTAAGTGGGGGAGATTGTAACAACCCAGAAAATGTAAGCCGATTTAAAAATTTTAATTTGGTTATTTTAATGAATTTGGAGGAATTGAAATAAAATATTACAATAATAGAATGAGTTAGAAATAATGCGGCAGTTTAAAAATTTGAAATCGAACTTTGACTGAACGTACAGGATGCAAAATATAACGGATTTTAGCGAAACCAAAAACATTTAAATCTGTTTAAGAATATCTTTCTAACGAATCTGAAAAATCGAAATTTTATAGCGGGAATCAAAAGTTATCGCCAGTTGAATATTCAGAATGGTCGCTATAGAATAAATATAGCCCTTGAAAATTGACATTTTGCAAAGGACCTCCGTTTTTGACGAAACCACTTTTGTTGGATCCAGGATGTCAATTTATTGTTAGGTTTCAAATTCCATAATTTTTGAAATTAATATGCGAGCGTGGTAAAGAAAAATATGTTTGGTTGATTTCAATCAAATTGGATCGACCAGAAAATGGCCATTTTTCAAATGGTCTCAAAATTCGACGAAATCAGTTTTGTTGGGACCGTATCAACCCAACATGCCAAGATTTATTTTTCGTGACTTTTTTGAATCAGTATGCGGCCCCGACAAATTAAAATGTACGTTCAAATCCAAATTTGAATGTTCTATATTTTAATTTGAAGAATAACTAACTGTAACAGTCGAATGAGCCTATGAAACATATTCCATTGTGTCATGGATGGGGATATTTAGCTACAGGCGACAGTCATTGGGCTTGGATTGGAGTTCATTTGAGGAAACCCTAATTTTCAAAAATATATATTTATGGACCAATCATAAAAATTCATTCATTAATTAAATTTATAAAAATATCCCAAAAACCCGCCCCCTTCTTGTAACCGACGACGAAACAGCCTTCTTCCCTTCCCGTCCAATTTCTGGCCAATCCACCACGAATTACACCCTGCCCCTTTGCAACTTTTTGAAGCTATCCTTCTCCTCTTCAAATCGATATAAGGTTTACCCCCTATCGTTGCTCCTACATTGAGAACCACAACTACGAACATCAGATCTTCAAACCGCCGCCGCCTCCGTTCTGTGCTGTCGAGTTCGCCACCACCCACGTCAATCTGAGCGCCTCGCGGAGCTCTTGGAGGTGGCACAACCCGATCCTGACGAAGTGCTTCGGATTTCACGTTATAGTTAAACCTAGTTTTGAAGATTCAGAAAGGTATACGACCATTGTTTTTGAAACTGAAAATAACACTTCTTAGTGTTGCAAATCGTGATTTTCAAATAAAAATCATATTTTTTTGCTATGTTGACGAAATTTGATGAAATATGAAACATCGGACTCGTAGCGACATCACCTACATTCTAGAAGAAGCTAGAACGTGTTTCGAGCTCGCTACAAATTTCAGAAGGATTAAAATCAAGGTGAGACATCTAAATTCAATACGGAATGGAAATGCACTGTATAAATCATATGAGAGAAATATAGATCATATATGCGTTGTACACCACATGTATGAGTGTTGTATAAGTTATATGAGCGATGTATAAATTATACATGCGTTGTAAAAATCATATATGTGCTGAAATGGAAATGAAAATTATTTATATACATATGTATATACTTCCCTCGTCCACAAACCATGGACGATATAAACTGATTGTGATTGATGTGAAATTGATAATGCGAATGGTTGAAAATTGTTTAAAATGTGAATGGTTGGAAATAATTGTTTGTGGTTGAAAGAAATTGTTTGTGGTTGAAACAATGGGAATTATTGTGGAAAATTCATATGATATGAAATTGATCGTAGATCATCTAGATAAGCCCCTTATGGAACGCCGCGAGGCCTAAGGTAGTGCAAGGAGCCGTACTCAGGACGGTGCCTGTTTTTAACCCCTACTGTTATGCTGTCGAAATTTTCAGTAATATCTATGTGTTTGAATTATTTTCATGTATTGAATTATATTCATGTGTTGAATGAACTGTTTAGATAATAAAAATCACATTTTTATTATGCGTGTGAAGTATATGAAGTGTGCATGTATGAAATATTCATATGTTGAGATATTCATACGTTGAAGACATTCATGTGCTGAATAAATTGTTTCAAAAGTAAAAATAACATTTTTATCATAGATATGGAGTAAATAAATTATTAGTGTTTTAAATAAATTATTTTAACTTCAAAAATAACATTTTTATCTTATGTATGAAGTAAATAAAATATTCATGTTTCAAATAAATTGTTTTAACGATAAAAATATCATTTTTATTATATACATGAACTAATTAAAATATTAATGTGTTGAAAAGAATTCATGTGTTGAATAGAAGGATTGAACAATAAAATTAACATTTTATTGTGAATAGGAAGTGCTAAAAACATTCATGTTTGGAATAAATATTTTTAATGATAAGAATATCATTTTTATCATGTATACGACCCAATAAAAATACATATGTGTTGAAACATATTTTTGTTCGCCAAAAATATCATTTTATCCTATTTATGAAGCGTTAAAAATAACCGCATATTGAAATAAACATTTGTTCACTAGAAATATTATTTTTAGTTTAGTTATGCATATATATATATACATGTGTTGAACATGGAAATAGATTAGCTGTTGAGTAAAGAATATATTTGCGTGCCCGACAAATAGGTAAACCTTAATGAGTTGGCCGTGCAATTTTATTATTATATAAACTCCTGTGAATGCCATTGGATGCCGAGTGCTTGTTGTTCTGTGTGAAATAATAAATGTCGCCATAGGATAGCAACAATTAATTTTGAAGTACACTACATGGCATACTTCTTGAAGATAGCATACCCTATCATATACCACATAAGCATTTGGAGCTTATGTGATGAGGCTGAAGATGTACCATACAAGCGAGAGGCTTGTATGGCGATGACTATATTTCAGGTTTAACTGAAAACTGATATGGACTATATAAAATATAACGATAAATTGCCAGATAATAAAAACCCCGCACGGGTCTAGATATGACAATAAGCACGTCTCTCTGGTCATTAAGGCACAAAAACCATTTATAGAGTGACAAGAGTTTATTCTCTGGAGTTATGATCTATACACGCTCCCCTGTGGACACCGGAATATATCACTATAAATATGTTCATGCTTTTTAGGATTTATTGGGTACCTAATACGACCCAATAAATTTCCAAACCCCTCCCCGTACAAAGGAGGTTATGGAGAAATTTTCTGAAATTTAAAGGCGTTAGTGAAATATTTGAAGTGAAAAACAATATGGAAATCGTCGAATGAATTATAGATATATATATATATATATATATATATATATATATATACATAAATAAAATAAACGAATCGTGCAGCTATAGTTCGTGTTTTGAAATCGTAATTTTAAACAATTATATCGAGAGATCTGACCGTCAGATTCTCTCGAAACCGGAACCGTTGGGTTCGCTTTGGAAAAATCTTTCCAACGAAATAAAGTTTGTTAAAATTCAACGGTTGAATTGTGTGAATTGTTTAATTCAAATCTGAATGAAAACAGCGCCAGAATGAATTGTGTATATATATATATATATATATATATATAAGTAAATATAAATTAAATAAAACGAATAACGACGCTGCAGTTCGAATTTGGAAGTCGTAACTTTAAACAATTATATCGAGAAATCCGACCGTCAGATTCTCCTTAAACCGGAACTGTTGGGTTCGCTTTGGAGAGATCTTTCCAATGGAATCAACTTCGTTAAGATCCGATGATTGGATTTTGAGAAATTTGTAAATCAAAATTAGAGGAAAAACAGCGCCAGGGCCACGTTATGGCCTGAAACGTCGTTTAAATAAATGGCGTTATTTTTAAATAAATAAAAATAGCGATATAACGTTATAAAATATTATAGGTGATATGGAATGGAAATAAACCGATTCTACTTGGTTTTCTTGATATTTGATGGTTGAATGTGTTTGACATTAAAAATTATATAAAGAACTGAAATGTGAGTGTCGAATAATTTAACCATGGACAAAATTGATTTCAATTCTAATAATTCGTGAATTATTTGAAAAGGCCAAGTTAATGCTCATTTCAAATAATTGATCGACGAATAAATGTTGAAGATATGAAGACGACGCAAGACCGGTGATCTTCACATCATGTAGATTACTACTGATGCCTTTGAGATGGGTAGCTCCCTTGACGAGGTTACAGTGGTAGTGGACAAGATGTACTTGTTGATCGTCCGGATATGCGAGGGCCTCTCTCCTGTATTGGACTTATAGGAGCAGGAATAAGGTGCCTCCGGTTTCGTTCAGACCCAGAACGGACTTGTAAATGGATGTGTGTCTGACGTGTATTCTGTGATGTATTCGTTGATCTCTATTAAATAGACATCTGTTTGGCGGCGGAGAATTTATTCTCTTGCTTAACGCCCTTCTCTGAGACGTTCGAGCTCAAAGGTTGTATATCGGTAGACATCAGTGGTATACTGTGGATTGACAGCGTGGCATGCAAAGATGCAAATGATCAAGGCTTTTGTTGAAAAGCAGAGTCTTGTGGTTGATGATCAAAGCACGGCTTTAATGTAGCATAGCTTTGTGTATGTCGTTAATTCGCGAGCCTCACACACTGGTATGAGTCAAAAACGGGATTGTGACTGCAAGGACTATGGGTGGTGTCAGTGTTTTACTAGCCCTGACATCATTGTTTATTATACCCTTGTGGATGTTGGAATGCGAGGCGCCTAAGATATATCGGTCTCTACGGAGCCGATGGATATGTCCGATAGGACCGGGAAACGTGTATTCAGGAATAACTAATTCTCAAACGTAAGAGAGGACCAGCCCTGAAGATCCAAGGGTTCTCTGCAGGGAGTCCTGAGGCATTTGCTAGAGTGTCTCGAAGCGGCGAGGAGCTTACCACTTGCCTCGACTCATGACGGAATCCAAATCTCCAATACAAAATTACGGATTTGCTTGTAACTTATATATGGCGACATGATATATGGTACCCATGCCATCTAGGATTGATATTTATGATTGAATTTGCTTTTGAAATGTATATGCACTAGTAATAATACCAATTGATTTCGCTTACACTTATGAAGCATATTTTGGCCATTATAAAGTAAAACCCTATCCTCCGACTTCCGTTGCAATGCATGATGGGACTTGGGTCTTATAATGACTGCATTTTTATAAAAACATTGCATTATGTAAATAATTTACCTTGTTTAATGCACTGGCAATCACTGGAGTAAACACGTTCCGCGAAAGTGGTGTGGTCCTATGATTTGCCTTGTTATTGTTGTTTATCCATTTAAGTAGATTTCTCATACCAGTCCCATGACTGACTCGTAGTTTGTATCACTTTGTAAACTCGGGTGCCCTTATTTTCACACGGGCAGCCTAGTGACAGGTAATAGGGTATATTTTGGCTTTTGCACTTGAGTGCATCTTTTGGTTGTATGGCGAGGACTTGGCTTCTTAGTATTTTGGCTATGTGATATTCCTCCATTAGTACATTATGTATATGATTCCGCTTATCACGATGTAGACATATTTACTTCTATTATGTATCTTTGATGTATATGTACCAGTGATCTTGATGTAGACTGATCATTTCCTTTCATGCACTAAATTGTATCCTACACTGTGCTACTCTGATGTTATTACATATTATGATTCCGCTGTCATATTGATGTAAATTATTCTATTTTCTGTTCATGCTATTATCTGTTCTCTGCTAATGATGATTAATGTGTTATATTCCAATGATTATCCTTAATTCTATCGTACGTGGTTTTGAGATCGTCACATAAAATTTCTCTTTTCTTAGCATGTTTAATTATCTAGTCTTAGTTTAAATTTATATAAGCCTCTAGTCTCCCAACTAAAACGGGAGAACAGACACCCTACACAGCTACTACTAAGGGCCAAGAATCTCAGGACTATGTCCCCCCTCAGTCAGAAAATTCCAAACTATGGGATTCACGACAGGTTTTGGTATTACCCTAACTACCCAATAAAATAACGGAACGATCCCCACAGAAATGTAGTAACGGTTTTTACCCCTAACATAGAAAACATGATCTAAACACTTACTTGCCCTTTTCTATCTAGTAGTCGCTACTAGTCCTTGCTGTGTACCAACAGTTATTTCAGGCAACACCCTAGGTTATTCAATGCTTACGCATTTACGGGAACTCACTATTATTCCAAGATAATTTTCACTATTTACTTTATAGCCTCAAAACTTTTCCCATCTTCCCTAGGCACTAATCCTTACCTGCTCCATACTTTTTAAATTACGGCTTGGCCTTTTCATTTAAACTTACTTCCAAAAATTAAAAGTGTCATGAAAACTTCCTTTTGCCAAACAGGAAAAACATGTCATCTTAAAAAAAATGTAAATCACCATTTTTTTTTCAAATCGCAAAAACTAGAGTAGATATTGACAACTATTTTCTCAATCGGGTTTATGACTAGTTCTCACCTATAAGGCCGGTTTAGTCTCTTACTACAAGGTGTAGACATCCACTCTATTCTTAATTTCTGCACTTATTTTGTCCACCCAACAAAACTATCTTAAAATAATTTATCAAAATGGGTTGTCATAAGAATAGAGATTTAAAATCTTTCTTTATTAAAGATTCATGTATTAAATATAACAAGAAACTAGCAAGCTATACATACGCTATATTATGCACCTTTTATTGAGAGAATTTTACTTTGGATAAAATTTTCCGCAAGAAATCACCGTTTGCAAAATATACCCCATTTTCCTTCAAAAACCCAATATGTATACTTCACATATTTAAAACATATAACTTTTAAGATTAAAACTTGAAAACGCCATAAAGCATTTTCCCAAAACTTTTATAGTTTCAAGTTGTTAAAATTTAATAATAGGGTTAGACTCAAAGCAGGTCTCCAATTCTTCTAGGCTTTCCTAGATACTCCTCAAAGCCAATTCTCTCAACTATATATATTCCTAATCCTTTTTTCTTTTTTTTAACCTTTTCCAATTTATAAGGTTTTCAAGCCCACTTAACACAAAATACTAATCATATGGGATTAACTTTTCTTCCATACAAAATACATTGTACACTTTCCACCCAATTACCTAAGGGTCTCAAATTTCCTTATTCATTCCTTCAGTGTACAAAACAAACATCTGATTTCTCACCATGTTATACTCTTTCTATTTAGTTGGTTCCTCTATGGATCTAGGTATATATATATAATATATTTTTTTTTTTTAAAATACAAATATGTTCACTCATTATTTATATAGGAAACCTAAACCTAAGCTCTGATACCAGATGTGACAACCCTAATTTCGATGGACCGATTTTTTTTTAAAAAAATTCCAATCCAATGAAACTCGGACTGGTGTGCTCTGGTATCCTGCAGAAAAGGGACATAAAATATGTCAGAGCTCGGAAAATATCTCACAGCGGAATGGATAAAATATATAATCAAAACATAGCCTTACCGTATTATTAATACTGCCTAACCAGTATCCAAAGCTACCATGTCTCTGCCACAAATCTAACCTGCGAGTATGTTATGAGGAGGGGGTCAGAACACAAGTTCTGGTGACTGGATTTAAACTATACACTTTGGATAATCCTATATATACCGTTCAATCATATTTTCTTATTTATTAGGGAACTTCGGTTAACAACACTCAAGGCTTACACACATGTCACACCCATTTACTTCCTAGTGGACTAACCTAATACAGTATATATGTAGCTACCCCTAATATTGAGGTACACCCCATGGTACCCCACTCGCACGGTCTCCACCATAGTACCATCGAAATATACGCAGTCCCTCATCCTACGTCGGAGTGACGTACAGATATCTATATTATGTTCCGCATATATCTATCATTACTATGATACGTAAACGTACTGACTGCCACCTTTGTTCAAATCAGACTCCATACCGGAGTAATGCCCTCAAGTCTACGATACACCACCCAGAGCCGACATGTATGTAACTAAACCGTCCACCGTACGTATCTTCAGTTGTAGCTCGATGCCTCAATCGTACATCCTCTAATGTGCACCGAGTTCCGTGGTGGGGAGGTACAAGAAGCACGAAACTCGATCGAGAGCTTTTCCATATCTATACAGGCCCGTCATTAAAGAGCCTCTATATACAGATATACCTAAGGTCTCTTTTCGTGGTGGATATGGCCCCACCTCGGCTCCTCCCTCAACTACTAAAGGCTACCAGAGTTAAGCGACTGGCCCTATGCAAATAATATGCGGCATCTCCCCTCAACCCCTTACCCCGATAGTGGAGGGTGAAATGGTAGCTTGAGTTTAGCTCGAGTCTTTCCGCATCCCACTGGCTACCGATGACGGGTATCCGACGGTCTACTATCCTTGTTGGTCGTAACGCTCTGCCTCCTCATGAGGCAACCGCTGAACCACCCTGGTGTCACCTTGTCACAGCATTCTGACTGCATAGCTACATCTGCAGTCAAGGCCCACCCACCTAGTAGTTACGCGCAGACCCAACCCGTGCGGACACAGCCTAAGACATCTGCTGCCACAAAGAGGACTACTAGGAGCACCTTAGGTACCTCAGGAGGCCGTGTGCTTCCCCTTCCAGTCATTCGGAGCCGTCAGAATAATCAGATGAATGTGCGCTCCCCCTCATGCCTTATAACACCTCGATGATCTACCCCGTTGGGTTATTCACCCTCAACTGCATGGGTTGGTCTAAGCGCCTTACTTTAGCATGTTGTTAAACCCTGTGTCTAAATATTCTTTTACGCGCTTGTCTCACCTTATCAGGTTTCCAGTTACTTGGTTATTCCCATTCATATTGAATTCTTATTCAAATTACCAAGTTTCTCTTGCTTATTAATTTCAGTCATATAACTTAATCCATTTAAGTTTATTAATAAGCCCACCACATGTTATTTTCTGGATTGTGGTCCAAGGTCTATAATCCACAATCTCTTTTATATTCTTGTTGATTTCATCATTATAATAACATGTTTTACTTAAAATGTAATTAAGTGTATCCAATTCACATGTTTTCTAGTTAACTTGTCACTCACCATTTATGATTAAATATAACTTATTTCATTTCGTAAGTTTTCCTCATTCTTTCTCATTTAATAATAATTCCATTTTTCATTGTCAATACAACTTATCGTCGTTTACCTATTAACTTAGTTCTATTAACTAAGGACCATTAATAAGTTTCTCTACACGTTTATTATTACCTATGTTATAATTTCCTCTTGTCCCTAGGACAAGCCAAAACATTCTTATCATGGGTTTTAGACTCCTAAGCTTATAGATTACTTAATTTATAATTAAGTACAATTTATTCCCCCCTTTTCTTAACTGGTTTCAAGTTTCCCCTTTATTGATTACTTAATTGATAATTAAGTGTCTCTTAACTCAGTTCACCAGTTATCTCATTCCCTTGCTAGTTTATTATAACCTAAGTTATAATATTCACTTGTCCTTAGGACAAGTCTACCTATTATAGAACATGTTATTTATTTATAATAGGTGATTATCATTTCTACAAGTTATGCTTACTCTAAAAGATGTCTTTAATTACATAACTTTATTATTTCTACCAGTTATGTATACCACTAGGTGTCTTTAATTACATAACCTTATAGGGCTAAGTTTGCGAACCTATATGTAAGTATTACCCACCCCCTTAGATTTGCCTAGCCCACCCTCTGTCCAACCATTTTTTACTTAACCCTTACTTTAGTTCATATTCATACAATCCCTATGGATTAGATTAGGTTAAGTAGTCTAATTCATTACCATGTCCATTTATGGTTTATAATGGTCTAGACCTCCCACATTATGCCTACAATTTGTGGATGTTGGATATGCCAGTCGAGTTCAGGCAGACTTCTTCCCCAAGTTGGGATTAACCTCGTGTCATAGTCCGTCTCGTATTTGTGCGCTTAGTCTCTCACATTAGGTTCAACATTAGTGGCTACAGGATATGCCGGCCGGGTCCGGACAGACTTCCACCACTAATGCAACATAACCTTGTATCATAAGTACGATTACAATTTCTAATTGTAACCCTAAACATTCATTATTAATCAATTATCTAAACCAATGCCTTTATAAGTGTTAATGCCCATTTACCTAATTATATTCATGATGGGTTATATGTCTAAATTCATATTATTCGAATTATGCCAATTCATATTTTACATATGATCCCATTTGCGTCCAAATCATTTATCTATACTTACGATCCAATTTAAGATTTTTAAACATAATTTGGTTGATGCCCCAAACCCATATTTATTTGATTCTATGTTAACATGAATCCATATAGTCATATACTTACTCCAATTATTCCCTGTATATAATTGGGACAAATTTACATGTAAACTTTTTATCACTCCAACAAATCCAATATATGAATTATTCCCACATGTTAAAATTAATATTATAACATGTAAACATTCCGACATTTCAACTGAGTCAATATATGAATTATTCATATTAACAATTTGACGCTATATCATGCTAATCATCCCCCCAATTTAATAGATTCAACATATGAATTTCCTGATCTATTCATATTAATGTCTCAACTTGTTATAACAGCAATTTATAATTAAACTGGCAATTTCACAATTTATAAAAAAAAAAAGGAATGCTAAACGATAGTGGTACTATTATCCAAAAATTGTTTTAAACCCACTCACCTTTCATGCTTTCCCAAAATTTTGGATCTGATCCATTCTATCATTCAACGTTTTCCTTTCCCCTTTAATTTGATTTAAAACCTAATAACGTAGATCGACTATTTTCATTAAGAGAGAAGCGAAAGTAAATAGAAAGAATATGGAAAGATTGGATCTGGGACGTTACCTTGCTTTTCGCGTAATTCTGAATGCCTTTTAATAAAAACACCAATCTTTTCCTTCCAGATCTTAATTTAAGATTTTCTAATTTACAAATCTAAATTTCTGAATATGTTTGTTGGGAGAGAGAGAGGAAGCATTGTTGGAGCTCCAGCGTAGTCGCCGAATTATGAGATTTAGGGTTAGGCCTAGGGTCTTATTTATAGGAGTAGCAGAGGAACGAGGACCCTCAGATCAAAATCTAAAACACCAAAATCATCCACGTCATAAAAGAAGGTTTCAGATTCGCGGGTGGGTCGACCCCTAGGTCAACTCCCATCGTTCCTTTTCCCTCTGAACTTTCCCGCCCGCGATTTTGATTTTTGAACTAATTTTTGAATTTTCTGGATATATTTATTTAATACATATATAAGCTCCTTATATGTATACAAACTTCCAATGTTCATAACTTCTTCATACGATGTTCGTTTTTCGCAAACTAGGTGTCTATCTTGACCGGAATTTCGAGACGGATCAATGGTGCAGTCTGTTTTACTTAATTCTGAATATTTAATTAAGTTATTCTTATTTTATTATCTTGCACTAAAAATACGGGGTGTTACACCATTATTCGATGATGGATTCAAGATTCAAACCTAAGGGAACTTATCGAAGAACAACTCTGGAAAATCCGGATTCGAAGACTGGGGATTTCAAACAAATTTTAAATCTCAAAACAAATTTTTATTTCTGCTGTATTAGATCAAAAATACTAATTTCCTAAATTATACAATATTTCCAAATTAATTTTTCTTTCAAAATTTCATTTTTAAAATTATTTACACTATAAAAAAATTACATTTCGAAATCTTTTTATATTCAAAATCCGCTTTTCTGGTGTCGATTCCACTCATTTTAAACCCGATAAGCTACGCTTTGATTAAACCAAAGCTATGATACCACTTGTAATGTCCTGCCATTTTGATTACTTCAAATTGGTAATTAAACCAACATAAAACGTTCGAAAAGGATGGATCGTTATGTAGCTTACAATGTTTAAAAATAGAATCAACACAGAAACACAAAATAAATTACACAGTATTGACCAGTGAAATAAAACTTGTACTTATAATTAGAATTTTGAATACAAAACTTTTCGATATACAGAAGAAAGAAAATACAGTTTTAATACAAATAAATATTTCCTATTTTATAAACCTACAGAGTGCGTCTCTTGGAAACCCCAGCTTCGTCAATCTTCAAATCCTAAGTTGTAATATTTAAATATGTAATGCTCGGGTCTGACCTAAGCGTTCCATGCAAAAACATAAAACACTAGAGTCAGGATTAATCATAGTTCAAGTAAATTAATTTTAGTAGAAATGAGAATATACTAGTTAATCCTAACATCGATCTCATATATATAAAATAACAACGGGGGTATTCGTTCATATTAGTGTATATCTAGATCAAGTGTGGTATTTGTTCATATCAGTGTATATCTAGATCAAGTGTGGTATCTGTTCATATCAGTGTATATCTATTTCCAGGGATGAACAGTCTCGGCGCTTGCGAGTGTACATGTGTATACACACGCATGCACCGCCTCAATGTTCGGACCGAATATAAACAGTAGCATAAGTGAGCCTGGAGCCTGCATACACACGTGTGCGTGTGTATATACACACACATGTGTATTGCTCAGCATCCTAGAAGCAAGAATGCCCGTAAACGAATCTGATGTGCACCAAATATAGAACATTAAGTCATGACAGCAATATAAATTCAAAAACTAGTTCAATAAGTCTAGGCAAAAACGAACTAAGGCACAAAGATGGACCTTGGTGACATGCGCATAAAGCAAGTCAAAGTATCAATAAGTTCAGGTTCAAAAATGTGAAAAAAGAAGGGCACCAGGGCATGGGGTTGGCAAGAAGAAAGTATCAAAATGTAGCCAAGTTAGGATAACCTGGTATAACTCAGCATGCTCTAAATGGTTTGACAACACAACACATACATACATACATATGTATATATATTTATATATATGAATATGTATTATATGTATGTGTATATGGGATTGCAATTACAAATGAAGGCAACCACAGCTCGAAGTAGAATAGGCACTCAGGACATATGTGAATATACAATTGACATATCCATGGTCTAGTATAGCAATAGCCAAGAATAGCAACAACTTGGCAATACACAAGAGTGTCATACTAACAAGGCAAAGGTGAATCAGATCATATAATAAAGTAATCTGGGAATGCATGCGTGTTTATATATGGAAGGAGACCACACTCACCACATTCAGGCGTATTTTTTTACAGTGTCAAGTCATACTACTATACTAGTTTAATTCATAATCCAATCCATAAGTGTAACAGGATAAGGTACCATCATTTTAGAATTTTCTTAAGCATACTGCATGTATTTAAACCATGTAGATAATTAAAAGTGTGAATGCTTACAAATTAATTATTTTACTAATAGAAATTTTTAATCCAGGAAAAGAACAGAACTACATAAACAATAATAACACGAAAGTGTTACAAACATTCAAGTTATTATGAAAATATCCATTTGGTGTGTGGCATCGTGACCTATATTCATCCACCTATGTTCAAAATGAATTGCAGTATTATATGATAAATGTTATATTCAGCCACCCGAATCCTACCAATTAAGGTAATGGTTTGACTGTGTGGAAATAAAAGCAAAGTACGGTGAGTTTATCAAAACAATCAGCATATTATATATGGCGGTAAATCAGACCCCAAGTGTTGGGTCAAAAGTGAACAATGTTTTCAAGTTTATAATGCGGCAATGTGCACTATAAAGAATAGTGTGTGTTCGGTTCAAGTAGAAAACAGTAATATATATATATATATATATATATATATATATATATATATATATATATATATATATATATATATATATATATATATATATATATATATATATATATATTCTAGGGTATAAATTTCATATATGAAATTCCACTTCACTACTACAAGCTTCATTACTGGAAGGAACTAAGACGCATGCTATTGATCAAGGCAAAGCAGGGTCATGAAAAATAACAGCATTTCTAAGTCGCACATATATGTTAGCAGCAGTTTAAGATGGGAGGGACAACAAATTTCCGCATATAAATAGTGTAAGTTTAAATCAAACCAAGGTCATCTAATTAGTTAATATTCATAGATGTCTACGGTTCCACTTTCCAGTTTTTAATATAATCAACCAAATACATCTATTTACAGTATTTTTTTTGAAACTCATTTAGAATAGAAGCCTAAAGCTTATTTTATATAGAGTAATAACCATACCCAAGGAGATGTGTTCATGAACAAGATATTCGATTATAAATTTATAATCTAATTTCATAGAGTAATTTCATGAATGAACAAGGTATTTGTGGCCTTTAAAGCCATTTTCAAATTTCCAGTTTTTGCTAGAAGTCAAATTAGTCTTTCTAGAAAGAAAATCAAGTGTATTCTTAAGACAGAGAAAATTATCCCAAGCTTCCAGAAATTTAAACACAGGTACCCAGCAATAAATGTGAATGTAGATCACGGCATTTCAACACAACAACGTATATTAGTAGGGATTTTTTTAAGCAAATCTGAGACATCAAAGCCGTGAAAAATAAATCAATTAATCATGCCACTATCAAGTCAATCACCATGAAATTTGGGAACTAAAATTTTAGTTTGTAACAAAATCAACCTACTTGAACTAAAGATCAATCGTGAGTGAATAGCTCACCTTATACAATGCGAATAAAAGGGTTTAGGCAATGGATTTCAAGATCGAGAAACCACAATGGAAACAACTTCGGGCTTCGGATGACTTGCGATGACGAGGTAGGCTCCCAAATTTTGGCAATGGTCTTGAAGCATCCGAAGGGGCAATTTTATTGAAAGACGGCGGGGTGATGCTTGCGCGATGCGATGAGACACTGACCTTCGTCAAAGAGGAAATTAGGGTGGAGCAAAGGAGGAAATAACCGAGCTTTGATTCTATGGCCATTGCTTTTCATTATGGAGGAATGATTTTATTTGCAAAAGATGAAGGAAATGGATTTGAGCGGCCATTAAAAACAGAAAAAAGGAAAGGGGCTTGAGTTGTTTTTGTGAACTGCATGATTTTTTTTATAGAAGGAGAATTAGAGATCAGAACATTGTCACTCAGTTAGGTTATAGGGTAGCTAAATATTACAGTTTATAGGTCGACTCACGTTTATTAGGGGTAGGTGACATAAGAGATTACTTTAATATTAAATCCTACCATGTGTTGCCATGTACGCTCTATATTCGTATCATAACCATTCTCCGAATACCACCAAAAAATATATGTATCCTTTCATTTCCACGTTCTGAATTCAATAAAATTCATCTAGTCGTACTCCGAATCCATCTGTATACAACGTTATTTATTTGTCAATTCATCGATTTAATTCCGTTTGTTCACCAATGACTTCATTCGTTTTCCAAATTGAAACGTTAAATTAAATTTCTATTATACATTCAAATACACACATGCCCGTAAACGAATCTGATGTGCACCAAATACAGCACATTAAATCATGACAATAATATACATTCAAAAACTAGTTCAATAAATCTAGGCAAAACGAAATAAGGCACAAAGATGGACTTGGGTGACATGCACATAAAGCAAATCAAAGTATAAATAAGTTCCGGTTCAAAAATGTGAAAAAACAAGGGCATCAGGGCATGGCATTGGCAAGAATAAAGTATCAAAATGTAGCCAAGTTAAGATAACCTAGTATATCTCAGCATGCTCTAAATGGTTTGACAACACAACACATACATACATATGTATATATATGAATATGTATTATATGTATGTGTATATGCGATTGGAATTACAAAACAAGGCAACTGCAGCAAGAAAGAGAATAGGTACTAAGGACATATGTGAATACACAATTGACATATCCATGGTCCAGTATAACAATAACCAAGAACAATAACTTGTTTGTACAAAAGAGTGTCATACTAATAAGGCCAAGATGAATCAGATCATATAATAAAATATTCTGGGAATGCATGCATGTTTATATATGGAAGGAGACCACACTCACCACATTCTGGCGTACTTTTTTACAGTGTCAAGTCATACTACTGTACCAGTTTAATTCATAATCCAATCCATAAGTGTAGCGGGATAGGGTACCATCATTTTAGAATTTTCTTAGGCATACTGCATGTATTTAAACCATGCAACAAATTAAAGGCACGAATGCTTACATATTAATTATTTTACTAATAGATATTTTTAAAACAACAAAAGAACAGAACTACATAAACAATAATAACATGAAAGTGTTACATACATTAATCGTTATAATGAAAATGTCCATTTGGTGTATGGCATCATGACCTATATTCATCCACCTATGTTCAAAAGAATTGTAGTATTATATGATAAATGTTATATTCATCCACTCGAATCCTACCAATTAAGTTAGTGGTTTGACTGTGTGAAAGTAAAAGCAAAGCACAGTGAGTTTACCAAAACAATCAGCATAGTATATATGACGGTAAATCAGACCCAAGTATTGTATCAAAAGTGAACAATTCTTTCAAGTTTATAACGCAGCAGTGTGTACTATAAAGAATAGTGTGTGTTCAGTTCAAGTAGAAAACAATTATATATATATATATATATATATATATATATATATATATATATATATATATATATATATATATATATATATATTCTAGGGTATAAATTTCATATATGGAATTCCACCTCACTACTACAAGCTTCATTGCTGGAAGGAACTAAGCAGCATGCTATTGATCAAGGCAAAGCTGGGTCATGAAAAATAACAACATTTCTAAGTCGCACATATATATGTTAGCAGCAGTTAAAGATGGGATGGACAACAAATTTCCACATATAAACGTTGTAAGTTTAAATAAAACCAAGGTCATCTAAATAGTTAATATTCATAGATGTCTACGGTTCCACTTCCCAGATTTAACAGAATCAACTAAATACATCTATTTACAGTATTTTATTTTGAAACTCATTCAGAATAGAAGCCTAAAGCTTATTTTTCATAGAGTAATAACTATACCCAAGGTGATGTGTTCATGAACAAGATATTCGATTATAAAATTTATAATCTAATTTCATAGAGTAATTTCATGAATGAACAAGGTATTTGTGGCCTTTAAAGCCATTTTCGAATTTCCAGTTTTGGCTAGAAGTCAAATTAGTCTTCAAGTGTATACTTGAGACAGAGAAAATTATCTCAAGCTTCCAGAAATTTAATCACAGGTACCCAGCAACAAATGTGAAAGTAAATCGTGGCATTTCAACACAACAGCGTATATTGGTAGGGATTTTTTCAAGCAACGATATCAAAGCCGTGAAAAATAAATCAATTAATCATGCCACTATCAAGTCAATCACCATGAACTTTAGCTACTAAAATTTTAGTTTGTAACAAAATCAACTTACTTGAACTAAAGATCAATCGTTAGTGAATAGCACACCTTATACAACGCGAATAAAAGGGTTCAGGATATGGATTTCAGGGTCGAGAAACCACAACGGAAATAGCTTCAGGCTTCGGATAACTTGCAACGACGAGGTAGGCTCCCAAATTTTGGCGATGTTCTTGAAGCTTCCGAAGGGGCGATTTGATTGAAAGGATGTAGGTGATGCTTGCGCAATGTGATGAGACGCTGACCTTCACTGAAGTGGAAATTAGGGTCGAGCGAAGGAGGAAAGAACTGATCTTTGATTCGATGGTCATTTCTTTTCATTTTGGAGGAACGATTTTATTTGCAAAAGATGGAGGAAATGGATTTGAGCGTCCATTAAAAACAGAAAAAGGGAAAGGGACTTGAGTTATTTTTGTGAGGAAATTGGGGAACTACGTGATTTTTTTATAGAAGGGGAATTAGGGTGCGTTAGCAGCCAAAATTTGGCAGGTTCAAGTTGAGTTTATTTTTCAATTCTCTACCATATATATTTTTTTCGATTTTTTTTGAATTTTTTTTGTTTACGCAGATGGCTTTCACTTCCACCACTGCTACCTCGCAGGCATTTGCGAATTGGACGGACGACCAGGAGTCCGCTTTCATAGATGTTTGTGTTGAGTTCATAGCGGAGCGCGATACAAGCGTCAGTGGGTTCTACGCAACAGTCGCAACAACAATGAACAACCGTTTTAATCTGGAGTTCACAGAAAATTAGATTAAAAACAAATGGGACAACAAGAAGCGAGCTTTTCGCGATTGGGACATGCTGCTTAGAACACCTGGGGGTGTATGGAATGCAGAGTTCGATTATCTAGACGGTCCTGATGATTTTTGGAGTACCGGCGGTGGCAGACCATTCAGAAAATTTAGGAAGCACTCGCCGATGAAGTTTCGAGAGCAGGACATTATGTTCGAGGGTTGTTTGCGGAAAGATACTTGTGCGTATCTGATTCCTCCGGTTGAACCTCCTACTGCACCAACACCTCCAGCAGCGCCTGTGCCAGCTGCTTCTTTCTCCCCTTCTGGTCAGCCCTCTAGGCATAGACAGGCAGCGCGTGTCAGCTCGTTTATGACCGACGATACGAGACAGCTTGCTGCTCGTTGCTTGGAGCTTCTTCAGAGATCGGGTACGCGTGCGGACCTTTGGGAGATTCTGACGATTTTCCGCAATGATGAGCGGAATGTGGATATTGTTCAGGAGCTTAGCGATGAGGGCATATGTGGGTTTATTTCAACGGAGTTGAGTCAGTTACCTCATCGTCGTTTATTTTAGATTTTCATGTACTTGTTTTAGTTCCAGTCTTGGTGTGTTTGCTATGTTTTATGAAAAAAGTTGTCGTTTATTTTATGAAATATGTTGTCGTTTTGTTTGATGCAATTAGAATTTAATTAAATCAAAATCATTAATTTAACAATTAAATACCACGCTCAAATACCACACTCAAATACCCCGTTCGTAGCTAAAAACACAATTCTCCTTCGCTACAGTACCACGCTCAAATGGCACGCTCAAATGCCACGCTCGAATGCCACGCTCACGTTCGTTAAGAACGCACCCTTAGAGATTAGAACAACATCACTCAATTATGTTATAAGGTAGCTGAATATTACAGTTTATAGGTCAGCTCACGTTTATTTGAGCATCCCAAACACTGCGTGTTGGGGGAGGTCTTTTCGATGAAGCAACTGGACCAACGCACCCTAATGGGGATGGTTGGTTGGATTGCTTTAACCGACTTATTTTAAGCTAGCTAAAGCAATCCTACGGATCGCAATCCCCCTCGTTGGACTGCGATCTGTGTGTGGTGTGGAATTAAATCCACACCACACGCTTAGCTGGCTTTTAAAAAGCTAGCTAAGCTTGAGGGTATTTAAAAAAAAAAGTTTTTTCTGCTTTCACCGTAAAAAAAAGTTTAAAAAAATGAGACGTGCTTAGAGAACATTGCACGGTAGTGGTAGCCGTAGTGGAAACGTTGATCCGGCAAAGGAGCACGTACCATAGAAAGTGATGTACCGACTGATGGTATGGGAGCTCGTGATACGCCGGAGGTAAGAAGAAGACGTGGTGCTAGACGTAGTGATCAGTCTGTTTTGGATTCTCACAAGGACCCGAATTCGAGACCGGAGAAACAACTGGCCAATTTTCGTGAGTTGTCTGGTACCGAGGAGCATGTTAGCACTTTAGTTGATGCTTCTGTAAGTTTTATTAATAAAATATTTATTGGTTGAATGTCGTACACAAAATAATTATGTCTCGTTCGTAATATTAAGCTTGAAGCTAGCGTACATGTGGCTCTTGTGTTAGTATTGTTCGTCTATACAGACATATTCGGGAGTATGACACCGAGGGTATTATTAATGGGTTTCTCCATTCTATTGGATTTGATGATTTTTTGTGTACGTTTTTTATTCATATCTACATACAAATTTGCATACTCTTTATTTTCGATATTATTTAATTATTATTTGTTAAATAGGTACCGAAACCTTTTAAATAATTATGTTCAGTTATGTGGTGCATTGGCTGCTTATTGGTGGAAAACAACTCATACATTCCACTTTAGTTTTGGGGAGATGAGACTCTCTCCACTAGATTTTACTATGCTTACTAATATTGGCATAGGATTAGGCGATACCTTGCCGTATGATGAGCGGTTCTAGGACTACACCCTTTTGGGTGGCTTATTTCCACATCTTAATTTACATAGTGGTATCACCGGTAATTTCCATATTAGTTGCTCATTCATTAAGTAGACAGTCCATGCTTTATTAGGTATGCATCCTAGAGTTCATCATTTGGAGATTGCCAGATTATTTGTCCTGTATATGATGGGGAATTTGTTTTTTACAAATCCCTCAAGCCACTCTCTTGCAGTTATGTGGCGTTTGTTGAAGGGTTTTCGTTTGACAGTAGTCCTACTGTGTATGATTGGAGGACACCTATATTAGCATACTTGTATAGGTCGTTGGATCACCAGTGCATCGTTAGGCTAAAGATTGCTTCGATTACAGGTTTTTGGGATATCTTGCAATACTTCTACTGCGAGTGCTTTCACAACATGACTTCTCCTACCGTGGATCAGTCACTGCCCCTTTAATATCCTAGAGCACGAGCGTGGAATCTCAATAACCGTAGACGGAGAGTCGACTAAGGAGATGACGAGGACGATGACGGTGAAGACAACGATGGTGGGGGCAACAATGACGAAGAAGTGAATCTTTTTGATTAGCTATATTTCTTTGTAGTATCTTTGTGTGTTTGTACTACGATGTAACCTAGTGTAGTACCTTATTTGGTTGTTTGTTCCGTATTTTTATTACTTTTCTAAATGTAATCTGTTTGTACGTTCTTATGTGTAAGTACTATGTTGTTATATGTTGACCAGCTTTGTTCTTATGTTTAATAGGCCAAGTATGTTCATTATTTATATTGTTGTTCTTCGAACAACCTGAAATTCTAGTCAATTAGTTGATCATTTGAGCTTGGTTCATGAATTAGACATTATTTACATTGTTTACACGCTTAAACGTCATGTAATTATTAGATTCAGCTTCTATTTGTTTAGTAAACAATTATTTAATGTTTTAACTTATATTTAATACAAAAAAGAAATCGTAACATAGCGGTAGTTCGTAATATTAGACAATGACCTTCAACTGAATATAAGGAATGCATTTTAAGATGAAATTCAGTGAAAAAAGAAATGTTTTAAACTTTTAGATTATAATTTTGTAATGGAAGATAAATAGCAAAATCAAAATTTAAAAGGATTTTCAATATAATTTGGATACAAGATGGTAGTTCTGATACAAGATGCTAACAAAAGATACAACAAGTTCTAATATTAGATACTAGATGCCAACTACAGATAGAACATGTTCTAATACTAGATACTAAGATACAATAAGTCCATACTAGTGCTACGTTGCCTAATCATTACGATTAAACTGCAACTGTTCAATAATATTCTGGAGACATCCAATCTCTCATTCGAGTTCGTTTGCATATGCTATTCCCCATGGGCACAAAGGTTTGTCTATCCACTCTGTGAAATTGCATCCATTCGGAGAAGATGGACACGTCTTCATGCGCCAACCTATATTGTTGCCATCTGCTTGAACCACTACTTCTACCGCGTAACCGCAGTAGCATGCTCCTGAAAATTGAACATTAGGTACCCGACAGAACTCAACCTCTTCCCGAGGTTGAGCGCTCGGTCATTCATGTGAAGACCGTGTGTTAGCATGTTAATACGATTGCTCATTGTATGGTCTCATAAGGTTGAGATGTGGGAATTCGTCTGCAAGCTCCTGAAGTCTTGCCTGTTCATACCATGCTTCATCCGAGTCTAAAGATGATGGCCATGAAGGCATTTCATATGAGTAGTAAATGATTGAGATAGTATATGAATGAGAAAAAAGCTTGACTATATTTATAGAATATGGATGATCACGGCTACACGAAACGTGTGGATGCGGCCATAAAGTATAAGGAAAAGTAATTATATGTACAAAATACTATGCATAGTCCAATGCTCAGAATCCAATTCTCAAAACGTCCATGATAGAGAATCTACAATATTCACTGTACATTGTAGCCATGACAGAGAATCTACATTGTATACTGGCAATAGACACTATTGTGTCATGTGTACTATAAGAAATTTAGAGGGTGGTTACAGTGAAGGCATACAGTGACATTAGTGGAATCACCAACATAAGTGTACACTGATATAGTAATACAGTGCGACATGGTACAAAGAATCTATACTGTACTCTGGCAATGGACACTATTGTGCCATGTGCACTGTGCGCACGTTGGAGCGTGGTCTTGTAGCGTAGAGGTTCATACCAAGAGAAACAATGCCAAAATTGAAATGTCCAATCATATAGAAAGGTAACTAGTCGTACAGTGACATTAGTGGAATCACCAACATAATGGTACAGTGATACAGTAATACAGTGCTACATGGTTACAGTGAGTAGTCTTTTCCCTTGAACTTTAGACGCGTGATATCACTTACATACTGCATAATTAAAGTTTGTGGTTTTTTGTACGCGCCCTATCCTTATAAATACTACGTTCTTGATATTCCATTCTAAAAATATAATCTTGTTTTTGTGCCAGTTAAATGGACGATTAGGAAATTAGTGATGATGAAATAGGAATTTTTTTTGATAAGTATGAATGGAACCTACTAGACGTGAAAGAGGGTGGTTTCTTCCAGATACGCAAACAGAAGAGGTGCCTGTAGAGGTTCAGCATCGAGCACTTCCAGCTCCAGTAATTCAACCAAATAATTGTAATCAACCCTCGGGAAAAAGTCATTTTCCCATTACTTCTAGCTCCAATTCTGCAAATCTTATATTTTCTTCTAAGGATTTATTGGCCCTCGTGAAAGCCTATATTGAGGTTGGTAGAAGAGATCTCATACTGATGCAAGGAGGTGGGAGTTTAACATATGAAGAAAGATGGGCAATGATCACGAGGTTACACAACAACCATCATTCCCGGCCGGCTATAAAATTGTCATATGAAATCCAAATGGCTCACCGTCGATTCGTAGACGCTTGTGATAAGTACCGTAACATTATCGAGACTATTGAAGACGGAGACATATTTAAAACAAGTAAAGAAACTTATGATTCTCGTTACCTATTCGGGTACTGTGAGGAATTTTTTGGCCGTGAAGCATATAAATTACGCTACAATTGGCTAACCTGATATGGATCCGAATAGGCTTGTGATATTATGATTTTATTATCATTTGAAGTAGTCTTTTATTTGCTGGTTGTATGGAAATTATGGAGTAATATGTAAACTGCGTGTACATTGTTATGCTTGCCTGCTATGTAATATGAGACGAATACAACAACAACAATTACAACATTAAGTAATGCCAAACTACAATTGAATGTATTGGAGAAACATAAAATACAAACATCAAATTCCAAGTAAAATAACCCTGTTAAGGGTTTTTGAGAAATCCAGCTCTAATTTCCTTATCAATAATCTTGTTCAAGCGCCTTATTTCAGCTTGCGCTTCTAGTGCATAGTGAAGTCCACATTCGCACATATGAGGGTCAATCCACTGCATAAAATTACGATATTGAACTTCATTAGGGTAAAACCTATGGTCCTCGTAATATGCACAAATGAAAAATCGACGACCAGCATTTTTTTTCTTCTGTTTTGGCAACAACGAAGACCAATTCTACTCTACAAAGGAAATTAGGGTAAGTTCCTCCCGGTAATGTAGTACCAATAGGATGTAGGGGCTCAAGTACCTGGCCTTCATACATAATCTGCTTTGCTGGCCTTTGATTTTCTACAGCTGGATGTAAACGAGCATTCAAAGATATTTTTTTAGGCTTTGTCGTTTTAAAATTACCTTCATTATCAGGAACAAATTTTTCCTTGCCATTGTTCTATGATAGACTTTGCCGTGACTGTTCATACGCATCGTAACATTTGTTTATCGCTTCATCGTCAATCTCCTATTTTCCATAGTTGTAGTAGATTACAGTTATTACAATAAAAGATTCTATTGAAAAGAGTATGTAGTATTAGTTTGGTTAGGAGAAAAAAATAAGGGCATATATATTGTTTGGTATGAAACACAAACAAAGGCTATCTGTGAACACTTGTGCTACGTAATTGATGGCACTAGATTCCAAGCCATTAATGTCTAGTCCTGTCAGGGATACAGTTTTATAGTGCAACATAGTGTTTGTAGTGGAATCATTGACATAATAGTACAACGTAAAGTAATAAAGTGAAGGAATCGACATGCTACAGTGGAATCACTGACATAATGCTACAGTATGATGTACACACTTCGAACGGTCACATTTTCTTGGATAAGAAATAAAGGAGTCAATCCCTAATAAAGTGATGGAACTGACACAAATTTACGTCATTTAGCGAAAAAGGAATCATTCAGCTCCTTTAAACGTGGGATGATGTGCAGACTTTCACCATAGCCTTTCCATAAACCCATCAATCCATTTAACAAAGCAGACTACAAGACAAAAATTCATATGAAGGAGAGTATCGTTATTTGTACTACTATAACATATTCCATGTTCTATTAAAGAGAATAGGTAGCTAAAGTACAAACGGTGTGTAGAAATTTAAGTGTCCATGCTTCCCGGTAAATTGCTTTAAATTGGAGTACTCTGCTCTTCTTTCTGCCAACCAAAAAAACTTGCAAACCAACTAGAATATAGATGAGTGCCTAAAAAAATATATGGTGTTGTGCTTCAAGCTCTTCCTCCTCATCAAGGATGAGTATGTTGCAGAACGTAACAAATAGTAACAATCATTTCAAGAAGAAACAAGATAAGCGACAGAATGAGAAATTGTTGAAAGCTCAGCTTCAACCCAAGGTTGAAGCGTTGACGGTAGAAAAGAAATGCGACATGGATGCGACTATCCCGGTGGTCACAATCAACTAATCAAGGATTACTTTGTGACAAACCCAGTATACGATATGTATATTTCTGTAGAAGATATCATATGTCAAAAACGGTATTTATTCGAGTACTTAACAAAGTTTCCGAAACCAACATAGTTTTCGCACATAGAAGAAATGTCGTCAACGAACTGGGCATTTCACCCCTTCAGAAGGTTACGACTGCACTACGTATGATTTCTTATGGAAGTTCTATTAATTCACTGGACGAAAAAATAAGAATTGAGGAGTTCACGTTAGTAGAATGTATGAAATAATTTTCCAAAGCCATCATACATGACTTCGGTGAAGAGTATCTTAAATCTCCAACACCTCATGACATTGTGAGATTATTAGCAATGGGAGCTCAACGTGGATTTCCAGGTATGATGCGTAGCTTGGATCATTTGCACTGGACATGGAAAAATTGTCCTGTGGCATTGCAAGGACAATACAGGGGACACTGCAAAAAGGCTACGATGGTGTTAGAAGTTGTTGCTTCGTTTGACCTTTACATATGGCATGCATTTTAAACGATTTGTACAATAAACTTTCCCCTCTATGCAACTACAAAATTGGAGACAATGATCATTATGTAGGTTATTATCTTATAGATGGAATTTATCCAAAATGGAAGAAGCTCGTGCAAGCGTACAAAAAACTGAACAACGAAAAAGAAGCCTTGTTCACGAAATAGCAAGAGAGTATGAGATAAGATGTTGAACAAGCATTTGGAGTACTCCAAGGTATGTTTCATATACTTCGGAAGGAAGTATACTACCATGATAAAGCAGTTATAGCTGACATCATGTACTATTGTATTATTTTACATAATATGATTGTTGAGGAAGAACGAGGAGGATATGAACTTCAGCTTCGAAACTACTTAGACATTGCAGTGGAATTTAGGAAAAAAATCATATAAGGACCCAAATACATTTGCAGAATACTTGGAATGATTGGAAGAGGTCTGAGATCCACAAGCTCATCTATAATTACGAGAAGAGCTAGTAGAGCACTATTGGGACCATGCGGGAAACTAATAGTTCATTAAGCACTTAATGTTTAGAGTTAAACCCTTATTATCTAAGTTGAAGTGTCAGTACGTACAGGTAGTTTCTATTCTAATTTAAATTAATGATTGTATGCTATGTTTTAATATAAACTCTACTTCTATATCTTGGTTTGTTATGATAATTTTGTAATACGGCAACAACTAAATGTTCATTCAACTTTAAGCAGTACAAGCAGCTAATACAACTTAATTAAAAACATGAATTAAAACAACTGAATAAAAAAAACTAAAACAACAACAACGTCTACAACTCAACTAAAATGAAACTGCAACATAATAAAATAATGAAACATCCTAATCTGCACTAAATCTCTCGAACTTCCAAGTTGCTTTTCCATATACCTCCTTTATATTAGATTTAGATCATCTAGCTTGACACTCGTAAGAGCAAAATCATCTGCACGTTGTTGTCTATCTAACTCCGATTTCGTAACTCCAATTCATTGATTCTGGTTTGTTGAAGCTCTTCATGTCGTCGTTGTCTTTCTCTGCTCTCTCTCTTCTCTCTATTCTTGTTGCTTCCTTTGTTCCATGTACTGGTTAGTTGATTCCTGCGCAGCTGCCATACGTCCGTCTAGTTGCTCATAATACTGACTGTAATCTTTCGTGGTCTTTTTATTCGCTTTGTACTTTCTAAGTGGCCTTCCATCTGAACTGGTTTTAATAGGGGTGTCTTCTTGTGAATTTAAGCTTCCGGGGCTAACTTCTTTGGTCGGTTTGAGTGGCATAAATCGTTGTGTTGTATGCTCCTGTCGCACGTTGCTCCATTTTTTTTCTCGAGAAAGTATGTCATAGCAATTGTGTATATTGAAAGGTTGGTTGCTAGATTTGGACATATACACTTCATTTTCTTTGCCAAGCTGCATAACATTAATTAACATAAACGATAATATCATAAAACAAGAGAAACAGAAAAAGCTTATTATAATTTAGTACCAAATCCATGTCATTTGCTCCAATTTGTTGTCTACTGGCCAAGGCATCCATTATCTCTTTCCAATGTTGGTAATTAGAATTGATTCTCTTCCAAGAATTCTTCAAAGAATCAACTGATCTTGGAGGCTTATACGGACTTCGGCCATTGAATAATTTACAAATCGAATTCCAAAACGAACTTTCAGTTTGATTTGTGCCTTTTAATTATCTTTGGAACACCCAACCTAACAAAAGGCTAATTCAGCTTGTCCATAACTGAACATTTTACCATTTTCGCAACCTTTGCAGGAGGGCGATTGGAAAATGACTCGGGAATCTCATTGATACCAATTTGCATTCCATCTTTTTCAGTGCTATCACCATATAACAAGTATAAATTTCTAGAAATATTGGGAGAAATATTTAGGAAGGTCGACTGATGTTGCCTACTAGGCGAAGAATAAGGTTGATTACTATACGATCGTTAAAAAGAGGGGTTGTGGTTGTAAGCAGAAACTTGAGAGTTTTTGAAAATGATTTGAATTTTGTTATGACTGGTAGATGTTCTTATTTTGCTACGAAAGATAACAATTTGAATTGTTTTGCATTGTACCTAAATTAAAATATTCGTTGCGTTGGTAGGAAGTTTGCGTTGGAAACTTTTGCTACTCTTGAACAAAATTGTAAGGATTCGGATTGCTTTGTGACGACATCTTCGTTTTTCCTTTCGTAGTCTTGCTGCTCATATTCTTCGACATTGCAATTCGATGATAAATAGAATAGTAGTTGGAAGATTGAGTAAGATAGGAGAAATTTGTGTGCATTGAAAGTGAAAAATAGGTTGTATATATAAAACAGAAAGTTTGATGAAGAGAGATTGGTGCAGGGTGGGAGCAACGGCTCTAAAAACAGCTGTTGCTCCTACCCGACTAAACTAAAGCCAGCTAAGGGGGTAACAGAAATTATTCCAGCCCTCTTAGCCAGCTTTAAGTAAGTCGGTTAAGGAGGAAACAGTGTCCTCCTTAACCGGCTTATTTAAAGTCGGCTAAATAAGCCGGCTACCCATAGCCGACTTTAAATAAGTCGCTTAAGGCTCTAAGCCAAAGCAACCCTAATTGGAAGTAGCGACCCCCCGTAGGGGGTCGGTTCATCCCAACCAACCTCGCATTAGGGATGGTCTTAGGGATAACTGATATTAGATATTACTTTAATATTAAATCCTACCGTGTGTTACCATGCACGCTCTATATTCATATCGTAACCAGTCTCCAAATACCACCAAAAATTATATGTATCCTTTTGTTCCCACGTTCCAAATTCAATAAAATTATTCTGGTTGTACTCCGACTCTATCTGCATACAAGGTTATGTATTTGTCGGTCCATCGATTTAATTCTGTTTGCTCACCAATGACTTCATTCGTTTTCCAAGTTGAAACGTTAAATTAAATTTAGATTATACATTCAAATACATACATATCCAATCCAAGTTTCCTTATATTTCAACAAATAAATTTTTTAGTTTATTTGACGCCAACTACGTTTATTTCTAAACTCAACCATTTATATTTCTGTTGAATTTCAATCCAATTCAAATATACAACCGGTTTCAATTCAAATACTCAACAATAAATATTTGGTTTCCAGTCAACCATTCTAAGTTAAATCTCGAATTCAGTTCAACCCAATAGTATATTTGATTTTTAAACCCAAGTATAAATATACAATTGAACGTTAATAGTTAAATCTTAATTAACCTCGTATTCCGGTTGTCGAAATTTTCTGGGACATTACACTCATCTTGAAAATAAGGGTGAGCTGTAGTTACACTTGGCTTTGAGAGATGGCGAGTATTAACCATACTCGACTTACGTAAGTGGCGAGTATTAACCATACTCGGCTTACAGAGGTGGAGAGTATTAACCATACCCGACTTATAGAGGTAGAGAGTATTAACCATACTCGGCTTATGGCAATGGCGAGTGTTATCCATACTCGGCTTATGGCAAGTGTTTAACCATGCTCGACTTATACAAGGTTATTTGCTAAGTCTTAATGAGTGGAGAGTGCACTCAGTTTAGTGAAAGGACGAGTATGATCCATATTTGGCTTAAAGAAATCTGACCATACTCGGCTTAAGGAGTAGGTTTAGTTATGGTGGTAGGCTTTTGATCGTGCGTTACGGACGATGGCTTAGCACTGACCAAATTCGGGTTGGTGGGCGTTAGTCAAGCTCGATCCATATCATTCAAACATAATCCATGTTTGCAAAAGAAAGATCTTATCTAAAGAACTACTACAAGAATAAATTCTAAGAGGACGAATGTTGATTCCAGAGCATGCCCAGGAGCTAAATCCTAACACCGTACATGTGTACATCAACACATCCTTTTTATTGAAAGAAATGAAAATACAATGAAAATAAGAAATCTAAATCTCATTAATTAATGATGATGTCGCGGGTGTTGGGCTCGGGGTCCTTTCCGTTTCTAAGAGCCTGAGGATCGGCATGAGGAGCTTGGGTAGAAGATTGTGGTGGCATGGCCCGTGTGTTCCTCTTGACGTATATTGAGAAGCTCCCCTCGTCTGATCCTATCCTCGATAAAATCACGTAGGTACCTGCATTCATGGATGTTGTGACCGACTATATTATGAAACATGTGGTTCTTTCCAGATTCGAGCTCTTTCTGGGTCGGCTCTCTTCGAGGAGGTTTTGGGAAAGGTAGGAACCCTCGTACGTCAAGGTAGAGGAAGAGTTGAGCTCGGTATATTGACCGTACTTATTCTCTCTCCGAGGTCGTGTGTTGCATTCATTCTTTTCCGGGACCTTTCCACTTCCTTTATTTTGGCCATTTGTGTTGGATGGACCTCCTTATCTGGTGGCTAGGACCTCGAGACTTTCCATCTCATTACCGGCATCTTCTTGTCGGAGGAATCGTTCGGCCTTTGCATAGAAATCTTGTATGTCCTTGGGAGGATCTCTGGTCAAAGATATTGAGAATTCTGATCGGTTCTTAACACTTGCAACGGCGGCCATAAGCACCATCGATGGCTTAGGTCGATCAACTGATGTTACAACCATGTTGAATCTCTTGAAGAAGGATCAAAGTGTCTCTCCTGGACTTTTCTTGATGGAGGTCAAGAACACGACACTCTTCGGTCGGGAGATGTGAACTCTGAACTGTTCGATGAAACGGGTGACCAGCGTGTTCTAGCTGCTGATCAACTCCATTGTTAGCTACCGAAACCACATGCCGACTATATCTGTTTGGAAGAGTGAGAAGCACTTGGTCATTAATTTAGTCGATGCGCCAAGCACTTAATTCCAGAGCATGCCTAAGAGCTAAATCCTAACCCCGTACATGTGTACATCAACACATCCTTTTTATTGAAAGAAATGAAAATGCAGTGAAAATAAGAAATCTAAATCTCATTAATTAATGATGATGTCGTGGGCACTGGGCTCGGGGTCCTTTCCGTTTCTAGGAGCCTGAGGATCGGCAAGAGCATCTTGGGCAGAAGATTGTGGCGGCATGGCCTGTGTGTTCCTTTTGACATATATTGAGAAGCTCCCCACGTATGATCCTATCCTCGATGAGATCGCATAGGTGTCTGCATTCATGGATGCTGTGACTGGCTATATTATGAAACATGTAGTTCTTTCCAGAGTCGAGCTCTTTTTGGGTCGTCTCTCTTCGAGGAGGTTTTGGGAAAGATAGGGACCCTCGTATGTCAAGGTAGATGTCAAGCAAGGAAGAGTTGAGCTCGGTATACCGATCGTACTTATTCTCTCTCCGAGGTCGTACGTTGCGTTCATTCTTTTCCGGGACCTTTCCTCTTCCTTTATTTTGGCCATTTTTGTTGGATGGACCTCCTTGTCTGGTGGCTAGGACCTCGAGACTTTCCATGTCATTATTGGCGTCTTCTTGTCGGAGGAATCGTTTGGCCTCTGCATAGAAATCTTGTTGTCCTTGGGAGGATCTCTGGTCAAAGATATTGAGAATTCTGATCAGTTCTGAACACTTGCAATGGCGGCCATAAGCACCATCGATGGCTTGGGTCAATCTACTGATGTTACAGCCACGTTGAATCTCTTGAAGAAGGATCGAAGTGTCTCTCCCGGCCTTTTCTTGATGGAGTTCAAGAACATGACACTCATCGGTCGGGAGATGTGAATTCTGAACTGTTCGATGAAACGGGTGACCAGTGTGTTCTAGCTACTGATCAACTCCGTTGTTAGTTGCCGAAACCATATGCCGACTTTATTTGTTTGGAAGAGTGGGAAGCAGTTGGCAATTACATTAGTCGATGCGCCAAGCACTTCCATAAGATGCATATATCGCTTGATATGGATGGTCGGGTCTGTCCGACAATTGTAGGGTTCAATGGCTGGAAACTTAAAGTCCGGAGGATTGAGGGAGTTCCTGATTTCCCTGGTGAAAAGGATGCGGTGGATATTGTCTGTATCCTGCTAAGAAGAATTTCCCCGGGTGAAATGTCGAACGATGCTTGCAAGCCGGCTTCTGTAACACCGCGAATTTCGGTTAATGCTAAAATTCACAAATTAAAGAATAACTAATCCCAGATGTGGGAATTAGGGGAAACGGGTTGCACCATTGCGTTCGTCTCGGAAAAATACGCGAAATAGAGTCTGAGTTTTCGAAAATCGGAGTCCGTATGAAGAAGATATGGACGAACGAAGTTAGGCAGAAAAACCGAAAACAAGCCAGAATGCACTGGCGCACTTGTGAAGTGCGCCAACACAAAAATGCACTGGCGCACTTGTGAAGTGCGCCAACACATTTTTACACTGGCGCACTTGGGAAGTGCGCCCGTGTCGAGCCAGAAACCTGCACAGCTTTCTGGCTGGCCTGGTGCACCATTTTGGGGTTTAGGCTGTGTTTTGGGGCTGGTTTCTGGAAGCTTCCGAGATCTGATGGTCCTAATCTAATTTAGGGTTAATCTAATGGCCTAAAACACTTGCCTAATCCTATAAATAAGACCCTAAGCTAGCCCTAAATGATCATAATCCTATACTCTAACTAAACTATGCCAAAATTTTCTATGATCATGGCCTCCACTCAAAGCCCTAGCCTCCATCCTCTTATAAAACTATTTCTATGAAGGCTTTCATGTTCATACAAGCATCTTTGAGTTGTATGAGTGATCATTAGCTTGCATTCATCATCAAGTTGCAAGCTTTATGTTCAAGGCTAGAGTTTTTGGGTGATTTGTGGCAAGGGTTTGCTTATTGGAGTTTAGTGGTGAGTTTCTATAAACTTAACAATCAATTGTTAAATTGATTATGATAGGATATGATAAGATATGGCTATGTTTGTGGAATCAATGTGTTTATTCAAGTTTAGTATAGTGTATGTTGTGTGCTATATGCAAGTTTAATGCTATGTTTTATGATGCAAAACACTATGTTGAACATTGATTCATATGTAACATGTTATGCAAGCTATATGGGAGATTATATGCAAGTCTATATGTAACATGTTATGCAAGTTATGTATTTGGTTTTATGCATGCTAAGTATTTGGTTTTATGCATGCTATGTATGTGGTTTTATGCATGCTAAGTATTTGGTTTTATGCATGCTAAGTGTTTGGTTTTATGCAAGTTATGATACAAGCTCATATGAAAGTTATGATGCAAGTTCATATGCAAGGTTGTCTCTTTTTATGATATGCATAATATATGCAAGTTTGTCTCTAAGTATGGCATGTTATGCAAGTTCATATGCAAGTTATGATGCAAGTTCATATGCAAGTTATGATGCAAGTTCATATGCAAGTTATGGTGCAAGATCATATGCAAGTTATGATGCAAGTTCATATGCAAGTTTGCCTCTATATATGACATAAGTACATGTGCAAGTTCATCCCTTTTAGACCTATGACATGTATGCAAGTTGACACCTTTATGATAGGTCTATGACATGAACATTTAAGCAAGTTACCATCTTTATGACATATGTGATTCATGCAAGTTTGGGTTGGTTATTTATGCAAGTTGGGTTTATGGTCATATATACAAGTTGACACCTTTTTAAACCCATGATAATGCTAATGATATGCTAAGTTGAACCCATTGGGTGTATGATGAATCTTCTCTTTTGAAGTATGTCATGTTAACGTATTTACGTGGGGACGATGGGGTAAAAAAAATTAATGAACACATAAAATTGTGTGAAGTGGGTATGATTAAACATACCGTAAAGTGGATGGACATAATTGGGAATTTACCTATTAAGTTAGGTCTACCCATATTATGGAATTGGGAATTTACCTATTAAGTTAGGTCTACCCATATTATGGAATTGGGAATTTACCTATTGAGTTAGGTCTACCCATATTCTTAAATATTTGTAATTAATTAGGGATAATTAATACAAATTATGGGGGTGATTAATTAGGTGTAATTAATCTACTAAGACACGAGGTTGGACCCTTTTGTAGCATAAGACTGCCCGGAACCGACCGGCAAATCCAGCGGCTACAAATGATTGGCCCAATGTGAGAGGTCTTAGTCATAAACTAAATACGTGACAAGTGTAAAGACACGAGGTTAGACTCTGTTATGGTGTAAGGCTGCCCGGAACCAACCGGCATATCCAGCTGCCATAAAAGACAGTCTAATGTGAGAGGTCTTTACAAAGGTTACGATCTTAATTAATTAAGAAACACTTAACCAAATTAGCATTTAGAGGGGCATGAGGGGTTAAGTGGGTGCCTTGGGTGGCATGTAGTAACTAGTGGGGGTGCCTTGGGTGGCATGAGGAAACTAGTGGGTTGCCTTGGGTGGCAATAGAAAATACGATTAGAATACTTAACCAAAGTGGAACATGTAATTAAACATGATAAAAGGGTTAAGTAAGTGCCTTGGGTGGCATGTGGAAATTAAGTAAGTGCCTTGGGTGGAATGTGGGAATCAAGTAAGTGCCTTGGGTGGCATGTGGAAAATCTAGTGGGTGCCTTAAGTGGCAATTAATTAAATAACAAGCTTAAGTAGTAGCTTGTGGGGGCCTTGAGTGGCAATTAAAATATGATTAAAAGACTTAACCAAAATCTATAACATGTAGGTGGACATGGTTAAAGGGTTAAGTGGGATGCACTAGATAAAATGACAAGCTTAAGTAGTAGCTTGTGGGGGCCCATTTCAACCAATATCCCAAATGTATCTTTGTGGGCTCGACCCAAGTCGAGGACGGGACACGCATATTGGGCTTGACTGTAAGAGGCCAAAACGGGGTAGCGGTGGCAACGCGAGTCCAACGGGTTTCATATGCGTGTGTGGACCCGGGATGGTAGGTAAGACGTTGTTGCATCGTGTAGATATAAGCCATGCACCATTTGTTGTATCGGGTTGCCACTTTGGGGAGTGATACACCCCACTGTGGGGCCAGCACGGGTATCTACGGTAGGGAGCCGATCGCTTGGGGAGTAGTGGGTACACCTAGTGGAGGTAGGGGCAGACGACACCTATGTAGTCAGCTAGGGGTACACGAAACTACTATTAAAAATTACTTGAGTACACCTAGTGGAGATAGGGGCAGACGACACCTATGTAGTCAGCTAGGGGTACAAGAAACTACTGCGTAAAATTACTAAGTACACTTAGTGGGATCAACCTTTAAGTAGGAATTACCCTTGGGTGGGTAGAACTGGTGTGGTGCAGTGTAGGAATTATCCTTGGGTGGGTAGATCTGGGGTGGTGCAATCTAGTAATTATCCTTGGGTGGATAAATGCGTCTTTTCGGTTATCTTAGTACATCCTGTGTTTAGTTGGCTACTTAGTGTAGTCATTATCCCCAGAGGTACCGTACCTTGTTTATATCATACCCTAATTACTTTAATGATTGTATTGTTAGGGTTATAGGAGTCACTCAGACTTATGTCTGACCCCGTTGTTTCTTTATCTTTTTCCCAACCCTCAGGTTTTCAGAGTGGGCCTAGCACTAGTGGGCTTTGATCAGACTGCTTTATCTATCTTTTGGAGCTTGGACCGTGGATGTAAAGCTCAGATTATCTTTTCTATTATGGCTATTAGGTTATGTAGTGGGATTATGTACTTTTGTTTTTATCAGGATGGATATTATGTACTTGACTCTTATTTATGGTTTTGGTGTAACCAAAAATGTTTTACTTTCCGCTGGAATGAAATGATGTTTTAAATTCTCAAGTATTACTTATATCTATCTTGTTGTAATTTTTCTGTTCTATATTCACTTAAAATACTCCACCGATGTTATGGCATTCCCTTAGTGAGTGACCGTAGCGGGTGTGGGGTGTTACACGTGGTATCAGAGCTTAAGGTTACCAGAACAGATAAATTTTTTAGAAAAACTATTTTCTAAGAATATTTTTGAAAGGAGTATTTTCAAAAACATGTCTTTTAAGAGAAAAGTTTTTGAAAGAAAAGCATAATCCCCGATAGCCATATCTTTATCTTTCGAATTCTCCGTTTTGAATCTCTTCCTCTCTCGTTTTGAGCTTCCCCTCCGTGTATAGATGATCTTTCTAAGATAGATAAGAATGGAAAACCACTTCAAGGGACTTAGACATTAGTCGGATTAGAAGTTGGTTCAAGAAGGAGGAGGACTAGTAGGTACCTATTGGATAGACGATGGGAGGAAGGCTCAAATAGTTGTTGTTTAATGAAGGACGAAACCTCATTTTGATGGGAGGTTACGAGTGGAGAATGGGGAGAAGAAGGCGAGTAGTTATCCTTTTGGAGGAATAGGACACCTTATTAGGGTTGTCCAAGGAGGCAAGTGCAAGGTACGGAATCTCCTGGAGGGTAGTTGTATTCCCTCACGGCTAGTGTACCAGATGGGGATAGGACCGTCTAGGTTGGGATTTGGATTTCTTTATTATCCGGTTCGAATTTATTTGATTCTGACGCATCGAGTTCGTTTATCTCATCATTTTTAGTTGAGCACTGCACTTGGGCACCAGTTTAGTAGATGATCCCTTAGTTGTTTCAAACCCAATTGGGGCTCCATGATGTGTTTGGGTTTGAAAGTTCCTATACTTAGAATTGAGTTTAGATGTGATGCTTTTTGGGCTTCACGGGCTATGGGTTAGTTTTGGGCATGGACTGGTTATCCAGTAGGGGTGTCGTTCTTGATTTTTGAAGGGAGAGTTGTTAGGCTTATGACCCGCTTGGGTAACACTCTCGAGATCTCTTGTAATCCCATGGAATCTGTTATGCTAAGTTATCTAGAATCGCTTGACACGTCGGTCGAGAGTTTGCGATCTATTAGAGTGGTCCGGGAATACTCGGATGTGTTTGAGGGGGGTGAAGGGCTTACCTCCGGAGCGGGAGATTGACTTTCGAATATATCTGGTAGACAATGCCAAACCAGTATCTTGGCCAGTGTGCCACATGGCTCCTCGTGAGAGGAGGGAACTCCATAAGCAAGTAGGCGATTTGCTTGAGAAGGGGTTCATAAGACGAAGTATATCGGAGTGGGGTGCTCCAGTAGTTTTTTTGCCACGAAGGCGGATGGGTCCCTCAGACTTTGTGTAGGCTAAAGAGAACTAAATAAACTCACAAAGAAGAATAGACACCCATTGCCGAGGATTGATGATCTCTTTGATCAGTTAGTTGGCGCCTCAGTATTTTCGCAGTTGGACTTAGCCACGGGGTTTCGTCAGTTCAGAGCGGCTGAGGATAGTATAGGGAAGACTGCCTTTAGGACTCCGGATGGTTTTTATGAGTGGCTGGTGATGCCATTTGGTTTGACGAACGCCTCCGCATACTTTGTTGATTTGATGAGAAGGGTGTTCAGGGAGTACCTAAATAAGCTCGTGATGATCTTGGTGGATGACATCTTGGTCTTTTCTAGGAGCGAAATAAGTTTTCGTATGTGCTCAATAGGTTGAGCAAAGCCAGTTATGGGATAAACGGTGGTTTTGGAGCGAGACTGGCAAGGACATCCAGAGTTGGACAAGGGCTTAATTATTTAGCCGTTTTTACTAGTATCATCTCACGTAGGTCGTCTGAATTCGAAGGAGGTATCCCTTGGGTGTTTGTCTGATATTGGTTTAGGCCTTTGGGGCTTGCATTTGGGGGATGTCGAGTTCGACTAGGGTGGTCTGCGTGAGAGATGGATAGTTGTGACGATTTTGCATGGGAGAATATCCTGATTTTCTCTAGAAGTGGAGAAAAGCATGCCCTACATCTTAGGGAAGTGTTGGAGACTCTTTGAGCGCATTGTCTTAAGACAACAAAGGTGGATGGAATTCTTAGCATCCTATGAGTTTGAGATAGCGTATACCCCTGGCAAGGGTAACGTGGTGGCAGACGCCTTAAGCAGAAAAAGGCTGTCTTTGAGTCCATTGTTCGTGGAATGGCGAAGCTTGGAGTTTAATTCTATGTTTGACTTTAGACCTTCCGTTGACTTGGTACCCGATTTGCTAGCCTCCTTGGAGGTTAGGCCTACTCTTTTGGGGCGGATTGGCGAGGCACAGCGAGACGACCCACAGTTGGTTGAGTTAGTAGAGAAGCTCATAAGGGGGGGAGTCGTCCAGCCATTTGAGTAGGTACACCCTAGAAGGTAAGGGGTGGTTGCGTAGAGACGGTAGACTTTGTGTACCGCAAGACGAGGGTCTGAGGAAGGCTATACTTGATGATGCACATCGGTCGAAGATGACCATTCATCCCGGTGGGGACAAGATGTACCAAGATATGAAGCGAGTTTTCTTTTGGGCCGGTATGAAGAAAGATGCGGCCGAGTATGTCGCTAGATGCTTGGTGTGCTAGCAGGAGAAAGCGAAGCAAAAGAAATCAGGTGGGTTGCTTCACCCATTGGGAGTTCCGCAATGAAAGTGGGATAGCGTCTCGATGGATTTTATTGACGGGTTACCGAGATCGAGGAAAGGTAATACGGGAATTTGGGTTGTGGTAGATAGACTTACCAAGAGTGCCCATTTCATACCCGTAAGAGGACTGTTCCATGTTTAGCTTCAGTTTATATTCGAGAGATAGTTCGGTTGCATAGGGAACATGACATATCCCATGTGTCACATTTGAGGAAGTGCCTACATGAGACCGCAGAGGCGGTAGAGCCGAGCTTGCTTAAAGAAGTAAAGGTAGAGTGTGATGTGATTATTCGACGAGCTCCTACCCACATCCTTGGGTCAGAGATTAGGAAGTTGAGAAACAGAGAGGTTCGACTAGTCAAAGTGAAAAGGGGAGAAGGTGAGAGCAATGCTACTTGGGAGACAGAAGCGAAGATGCGTTCGTTATACCCATTCCTTTTTGAGGGTATGTCCTTTGTCTAGTGCTTATCTTATCTTTTGCATGTCCTCTCATTAGTACCTTTGACCTTTAGATAGGGTAAACCTATGGTTGAAACATGTGATTGAGACATGTTATGTTTGATGGATGCATGTGGATGCAAGTGGTTGCCAGTGATTGCTCGTGGATGCATGTACACACACTCTAGACACTAGATCGGCTCAATCACTTCATATTGCATATTGCATATAATTGTGTGTAGGTAGCTATATTTATGGATGTATAATGATTGTGTTATCATATGGATGATGCATTTTGGTGAATGATTGTGCACTCATGTATATATTGTATGTGTCGATAGGGTTCTCTCGCATACATAATGGATGCATGGCACTATCATGGTTTGCATATGTTCATACATTAGATAGGGAACATATACACACACTTTTTGCATATGCTCATACATTATTAGAAATTGTTTTAAGGACAATGGATGCACGTGTTTGATGGATTGAGTAGATGGTTGTTTGGATGGTAGGATATGCATTCTCCTTAGCTTAGAGATTTCGGGGACGAAATCCTTTAAGGAGGGGAGAATGTAACACCTCGAATTTCGGTTAATGCTAAAATTCACAAATTAAAGAATAACTAATCCCAGATGTGGGAATTAGGGGAAACGGGTTGCACCATTGCGTTCGTCTCGGAAAAATACGCGAAATAGAGTCTGAGTTTTCGAAAATCGGAGTCCGTATGAAGAAGATATGGACGAACGAAGTTAGGCAGAAAAACCGAAAACAAGCCAGAATGCAATGGCGCACTTGTGAAGTGCGCCAACACAAAAATGCACTGGCGCACTTGTGAAGTGCGCCAACACATTTTTACACTGGCGCACTTGGGAAGTGCGCCCGTGTCGAGCCAGAAACCTGCACAGCTTTCTGGCTGGACTGGTGCACCATTTTGGGGTTTAGGCTGTGTTTTGGGGCTGGTTTCTGGAAGCTTCCGAGATCTGATGGTCCTAATCTAATTTAGGGTTAATCTAATGGCCTAAAACACTTGCCTAATCCTATAAATAAGACCCTAAGCTAGCCCTAAATGATCATAATCCTATACTCTAACTAAACTATGCCAAAATTTTCTATGATCATGGCCTCCACTCAAAGCCCTAGCCTCAATCCTCTTATAAAACTATTTCTATGAAGGCTTTCATGTTCATACAAGCATCTTTGAGTTGTATGAGTGATCATTAGCTTGCATTCATCATCAAGTTGCAAGCTTTATGTTCAAGGCTAGAGTTTTTGGGTGATTTGTGGCAAGGGTTTGCTTATTGGAGTTTAGTGGCGAGTTTCTATAAACTTAACAATCAATTGTTAAATTGATTATGATAGGATATGATAAGATATGGCTATGTTTGTGGAATCAATGTGTTTATGCAAGTTTAGTATAGTGTATGTTGTGTGCTATATGCAAGTTTAATGCTATGTTTTATGATGCAAAACACTATGTTGAACATTGATTCATATGTAACATGTTATGCAAGCTATATGGGAGATTATATGCAAGTCTATATGTAACATGTTATGCAAGTTATGTATTTGGTTTTATGCATGCTAAGTATTTGGTTTTATGCATGCTATGTATGTGGTTTTATGCATGCTAAGTATTTGGTTTTATGCATGCTAAGTGTTTGGTTTTATGCAAGTTATGATACAAGCTCATATGAAAGTTATGATGCAAGTTCATATGCAAGGTTGTCTCTTTTTATGATATGCATAATATATGCAAGTTTGTCTCTAAGTATGGCATGTTATGCAAGTTCATATGCAAGTTATGATGCAAGTTCATATGCAAGTTATGATGCAAGTTCATATGCAAGTTATGGTGCAAGTTCATATGCAAGTTATGATGCAAGTTCATATGCAAGTTTGCCTCTATATATGACATAAGTACATGTGCAAGTTCATCCCTTTTAGACCTATGACATGTATGCAAGTTGACACCTTTATGATAGGTCTATGACATGAACATTTAAGCAAGTTACCATCTTTATGACATATGTGATTCATGCAAGTTTGGGTTGGTTATTTATGCAAGTTGGGTTTATGGTCATATATACAAGTTGACACCTTTTTAAACCCATGATAATGCTAATGATATGCTAAGTTGAACCCATTGGGTGTATGATGAATCTTCTCTTTTGAAGTATGTCATGTTAACGTATTTACGTGGGGACGATGGGGTAAAAAAAATTAATGAACACATAAAATTGTGTGAAGTGGGTATGATTAAACATACCGTAAAGTGGATGGACATAATTGGGAATTTACCTATTAAGTTAGGTCTACCCATATTATGGAATTGGGAATTTACCTATTAAGTTAGGTCTACCCATATTATGGAATTGGGAATTTACCTATTGAGTTAGGTCTACCTATATTCTTAAATATTTGTAATTAATTAGGGATAATTAATACAAATTATGGGGGTGATTAATTAGGTGTAATTAATCTACTAAGACACGAGGTTGGACCCTTTTGTAGCATAAGACTGCCCGGAACCGACCGGCAAATCCAGCGGCTACAAATGATTGGCCCAATGTGAGAGGTCTTAGTCGTAAACTAAATACATGACAAGTGTAAAGACACGAGGTTAGACTCTGTTATGGTGTAAGGCTGCCCGGAACCAACCGGCATATCCAGCTGCCATAAAAGACAGTCTAATGTGAGAGGTCTTTACAAAGGTTACGATCTTAATTAATTAAGAAACACTTAACCAAATTAGCATGTAGAGGGGCATGAGGGGTTAAGTGGGTGCCTTGGGTGGCATGTAGTAACTAGTGGGGGTGCCTTGGGTGGCATGAGGAAACTAGTGGGTTGCCTTGGGTGGCAATAGAAAATACGATTAGAATACTTAACCAAAGTGGAACATGTAATTAAACATGATAAAAGGGTTAAGTAAGTGCCTTGGGTGGCATGTGGGAATTAAGTAAGTGCCTTGGGTGGCATGTGGGAATCAAGTAAGTGCCTTGGGTGGCATGTGGAAAATCTAGTGGGTGCCTTAAGTGGCAATTAATTAAATAACAAGCTTAAGTAGTAGCTTGTGGGGGCCTTGAGTGGCAATTAAAATATGATTAAAAGACTTAACCAAAATCTATAACATGTAGGTGGACATGGTTAAAGGGTTAAGTGGGATGCACTAGATAAAATGACAAGCTTGAGTAGTAGCTTGTGGGGGCCCATTTCAACCAATATCCCAAACGTATCTTTGTGGGCTCGACCCAAGTCGAGGACGGGACACGCATATTGGGCTTGACTGTAAGAGGCCAAAACGGGGTAGCGGTGGCAACGCGAGTCCAACGGGTTTTATATGCGTGTGTGGACCCGGGATGGTAGGTAAGACGTTGTTGCATCGTGTAGATATAAGCCGTGCACCATTTGTTGTATCGGGTTGCCACTTTGGGGAGTGATACACCCCATTGTGGGGCCAGCACGGGTATCTACGGTAGGGAGCCGATCGCTTGGGGAGTAGTGGGTACACCTAGTGGAGGTAGGGGCAGACGGCACCTATGTAGTCAGCTAGGGGTACACGAAACTACTATTAAAAATTACTTGAGTACACCTAGTGGAGATAGGGGCAGACGGCACCTATGTAGTCAGCTAGGGGTACAAGAAACTACTGCGTAAAATTACTAAGTACACTTAGTGGGATTAACCTTTAAGTAGGAATTACCCTTGGGTGGGTAGAACTGGTGTGGTGCAGTGTAGGAATTACCCTTGGGTGGGTAGATCTGGGGTGGTGCAATCTAGTAATTATCCTTGGGTGGATAAATGCGTCTTTTCGGTTATCTTAGTACATCCTGTGTTTAGTTGGCTACTTAGTGTTGACATTATCCCCAGAGGTACCGTACCTTGTTTATATCATACCCTAATTACTTTAATGATTGTATTGTTAGGGTTATAGGACTCACTCAGACTTATGTCTGACCCCGTTGTTTCTTTATCTTTTTCCCAACCCTCAGGTTTTCAGAGTGGGCCTAGCACTAGTGGGCTTTGATCAGACTGCTTTATCTATCTTTTGGAGCTTGGACCGTGGATGTAAAGCTCAGTTTATCTTTTCTATTATGGCTATTAGGTTATGTAGTGGGATTATGTACTTTTGTTTTTATCAGGATGGATATTATGTACTTGACTCTTATTTATGGTTTTGGTGTAACCAAACATGTTTTACTTTCCGCTGGAATGAAATGATGTTTTAAATTCTCAAGTATTACTTACATCTTTCTTGTTGTAATTTTTCTGTTCTATATTCACTTAAAATACTCCACCGATGTTATGGCATTCCCTTAGTGAGTGACCGTAGCGGGTGTGGGGTGTTACAGCTTCCATCTCCGAGGAGTCGCTGCCATGAATCCAGCTTTGCATTCGGGAGGGATCCTGTCCCAGGGTCCAGCGAAAGCATGCTCGGATGGGTGGCCATTGGTTAGGCTCGACCTCCTAGAGTCGAGTGAAGGTGAAAGCGAGGGTTCATCATAGCAGTTGGTTCAGGGTAGACTGGCGACTCTTGAACCTGATGAGAATTAGGCTGGGTCGTACCCATGACAGAAGGTTCGGACTGAGCTAGCATAGCATGTGTTGTTCGGGGCTCTTCGATAACCCCATCCGAATTAATGTTAGAAGGGTCTACGATTGGGTTTACCTACACCAATCTGGGAACCGGTATGGTAGAGTGATCTCCCTGGTTCAAAGGGAAGGCTCCACTAGCTATTCTTTGAAGGAATGGCAGCATAAGACGAGTCTGCGATAAGATACTGGGTTGTAATGGGAATGGCATTGTTTTTGAATGACCCAGTGGTTGCTCGATTGGTTCGAAGGGTCGAGCTGTCCCTAAGAGTGGAGGCAAAGTGGTCAAATGACCTAGATCTTGATCGCGGGCCTCCTATGAATCTGCAGCTGTGGCTGGGCTGTTGCTAAAAGCGATACTCCTGGTTGTGATTGATCGGGAGGTGGAGGCAGTCCAAGAGAAGCAATGATGTGAACCGATCTGGGGTGTGGATTTCCGCAGACCGAAGATTAGTTATTGCCCAAGCCTCGCCCGGTGGAGGAATTGATCTTGAAATGTTAAGTCCCTTTTCCATCCGATCGAGAAGGTGATCCATCAACTTTTGTTGTCATTCGTGGAGTTTATCCTGAGATGTCATATGTCCTCTGAACTTGACCATAATTTTGTCCATGTCGTCCTGGGTAAGATAACGGGACACGTCTTCATGAGAGGAGGCTTACTGACTTGCTTCTGCAGCGATTGTCTTGGATGCATCAGCATTTGCGGGGCGAGAAGATGTTGCATCTTTCTTCCGCTTGTTCACCATGGATTGGAATTTGCTGAAGGTCATACAGTATGTTAGTGCGGCCCCTTACCCGGCGCGCCAAAGTATTGACATCAAAAGTTTGTCACTAGTGATAGTCAAACCCCAATCGTGTGGAGAGCACACGAATAATGATTATAGAATACGATAAAGTAAAGAAAATAAGGAGCACGCAAGACATTTTATAGTGGTTCGACAAAGATGGTGCCTACGTCCACTTTATATGTATTCATTTACTTTTGATTACAAGTACAATGCTTTTACTGTTTGAAGAATGATGGGGGATGCAAAAAAAAATTTTAAGGACCAAGAGTTGTGTAACGACCCGCATTCTACGCATCATAGGATCGTAGAATATTTATTTCTGTCACATACGAAGTCGTATGGTCATGTAACTTTGGGAGACGACTATTAAGGTCTTTTCCCATGTCCATGATTTTTCCCGATTTTTAAATGACCATTTTACCCCTAGTTATCACTGTTTTGGCCATAACTTTTGACTGGAAATGAATTTTGACCTGAAACCACTTCCATTGGCTCCGGATGATGGTTTCTCTTTTCGTAGAGTGGTTACATTAGCCAAACGGACTTACCGTTTGGGAGATATGGCTGAATTAAGGTTTAGAGGGTTAAAAACAGCTAATTGGGCTTAACCGGGTGATTAGCAGCTAGGCCCAATGGGGGATTTCGGGATTTGGGGTATTGAGAGCTGCTAGGGTTAGGATTTCGGTTTTTCACTCATTTTCCAGCCGCCACAAACATTTTAGAAGCTCCAACAATGGCCTCCAACATCTAAAAACACCCCTAATCACTTCTTAATCCAGTTTTGGCTTAAACTACATCAAATCAAAGGGAAATAGCATCAAATCAGAGTTAGAGCTGCTGCTAGGCATTGGAATTCGACCCATACAGTAGATTATTTCAGATTTGAGATTTTATTATTGCCAAGGTGAGTGATTTGCTTTGTTTTACACTAATTACGGCTAATTAGGGTAATTAGCGAAGATTAGCGAAATTATAACTCAGAAAAATCTAGAAAAATTCCTAAAATTCTAAAACATCATTTTATGCCTCTGATATGAATTTGGGTTAATTTCGACTAATTTTGCAAATCCCGGAATTTGGGGGATTAAGGGGTGATTAGTGGAAATTAGCGAATTTATGCATGTTAAAAATCTGGAAAAATATTTATAAATTCTAAAATATTATTTAGACCTCTGTTAGAAAAATTGGCTAATTCGATTAAATTTTGTTAATTCTATCATTAAGTTTGCTTGAACATGCTTAAGGGGAAAATATGGTTTTTGGGTATGTTTGATCTATTTCACATGCTATGATTTATGTTTTGGTGTTTGTGGTCTATCCCATATGTTGCTATGACTGTTTGACATGATTTATGATTGCATTATAAAGTTAGAATGGTTGAAAACGCCGTCGAGAGGCGAAAATAGCTTGCTGAAATGGTGCAGGTTTTCTTCGGGTCGAGTTAGACCGACCAGGGGAGGGTTTTGACCGACCGACCCGAGCTCACGACCGACCCGAATAGAAGGAGGACATCACGACCGACCCTGTATGAAGTGTTCGACCGACCAGGGGAGACCGATCAGGTTGGGAAAGACCGACCACTATGCGATGTTCGACCGTCCCCATACGATGATGAAATACCGACCGACCAGGGATAGTGAAGTACGACCGACCAGGAATGGTGAAGTGTTCGACCGACCAGGGATGGTGAAGTACGACCGACCAGGAATGGTGAAGTGTTCGACCGACCAGGGATGATGAAGTACGACCGACCAGGAATGGTGAAGTGTTCGACCGACCAGGGGGCAATACCGACCGACCAGGGTAGAGATGATGAAAACCGACCAGAATGAAAGGTTCTTGACCGACCGACCCGAACAGGAGGAAACCAATAACCCGAGATGCAAAGGTAGTTCAAATGGAAGTTAGAGCTCAGGATCCCGGACCCAGTTGGGAACCAATGAGTTCACTTCATGATTGGGCTTTGCTGCGGGACGTGTGCTAAGGAGTTGTCGATGTCTGTATCTTTGGATCACTATGTATGGGAAGTATGTGAACGGATTCAGGGTCACAGTATGTAGTGACCTAGGTACGACTAAAAGTAGCTATGGACCAATGAAGTGGGATCATTGAAAAGGTTTGGTCATGATTCCATGTGGGTAAGCTTGAATGTAGCAGTAGTTGTACAGAGTCGAACTCCGTCACTACTTCGATGAGTCTAGTGATTTACAGTGGTGGACATCGTATGCTTTACGCATTGAGTGAGAGATGTGAGGATGGTTGCTATGATTGATTTGTTTGCTATCATTATGACATGCACACCCCCATCCCCGTATCTTTACACCACTTGTTTTGAGGCGCCTTAGAGTATTGTACAGTATGTAGTGCTAACTCTTTGGTTGCAGGTCCAGGTTCAGGTATGGTTTAGTATACCTGTTATTGTTCTGTTTAGTTTCTTATCGCTCATACCATACTTTTGTCTGACCCAGAGTTTTATGTCTCTTCTTATTACTCTGGGTGCTCACACAAGCAGACTAGAGACAGGTTAGGTGGTATGCACGAGTAGCTGATCCGGAGACGAGCAGGAGGCTTCTACGTATGATATATAGATATTCTCCCTGTGTCGCAGCTGGTCACTACTTTGGGCATTAGTAGTGTACCTTTCCTTTTTTGCTTTAGAGACAGTATTTTTAAGTTGTAATAAGTTGTATTTTGGATTTCCGCTGCTATAATGGTTCTGATTCAGTTTTCAGCTTATGCACTGTCTCGCATGTTTATGTCAAGTATATTATTATTATATTTTATTCCATGCGCTGTGAGATATGTTACAGGTTCTGTGCTAATTCAATTCTTCAAATCCCTTTCCTTTTCCTTTCTTTTGGCGACCGTTCCGTGCTGGTTGGACATCAGTACAACGCATCTCAGTGAAATGTCGACTGGTGCGGGGCGGGCCGTCACACTTGGTATCAGAGCTCTAGGTTGCGTAGTTCACCTAGGGAAAGACACTAGGGAGAGATAGTACACGTATATGAGAGCGCGTATTTGTGATTATTTTGGTTTTCAGAAAGCTATATATATACCACTAGTATAGATAAAGATAAGGTTGCACTGCACTGACACCACAAAGAAGAGGGTTAATCGTTTTCTCTGTATGGACGATGAGCCGATATACGAGGGGTACTGGTAGAGGAGCTAATAATGGGGATGCTGCTGAGATGAGGACGATGTTTACTAACCTCATGAGAGAGATGCTTAGGGAAGTGCAAGGAGCAGTCCCTAATGCTGTTAATGGTGGTGGTGCAGCGGTGCAGGCGCCTAGGGCCGATTTCGCCAAGCTTAACAAGGATTATACTAGTCTTGGTGGGAAGCCGTTCCACAGAACGGAGTCGGCTACAGAAGTTCAAGATTGGCTTGATAGTTGTGAGCGCATCTTTGAAGATTTGGGAATCGAGGATGAGATGAAGAGAATGCTAGCATCCCGTCAATTGCAAGGACGAGCTATGAATTAGTGGAACGCTATTAAGGCAGCTACTCCAGGGAATCAAGTTACTTGGAATCAGTTTATGACTCGTTTCAGCGAAAAATTCATTCCAGCTGCCCATAGATCAGAATTGTTCAGGAGGTTCTTAGAGCTTAAGCAGAATGGCAGGGCAGTCTCGGAGTATATTGCTGAATTCGACACTTTATCGAAATATGGATTGTCCCTTATCGATACAGTCGAGAAGAAGAACAAGAAGTTTATAATTGGCTTGGATGGGTACTTGGGGGAAAGACTTGTAAACCATATCGACGAGACGTTTGAGTCTATTGTAAGAAAAGCATTAAGGTCTGAGAGCCTTTTCCCTAAGTCGAAGACTGAGGTTGCTATTGCATCTACAGAAGAGCCAAAGCCGCAAGCAAGTGGTGAAGGCAAGAAGAATTCTCAGAGCAAGAGGAAACAAGACCAGGTTAAGGATGGTCAGAAAAAGAAAAATAAGAAAGATGGCGAGTGCTTTAGTTGTGGCAAGAAGGGCCATTACGCCAGAGATTGTCAAGAAAAACCTGGGGAAAGGAAGTGCTTTAACTGTGGACAAGTCGGACATCAAAGGGATAAGTGTCCACAACCTTTGAAAGAGAAGAAGATCGTGAAAGCATATACTATCAGTGTTGTTCCTTCTTCGTCGAATGCCCCAACTGCGGCGGAGGAGGGAAAGAATGTTGTTATCCAAGGTATGCTTTCTGTTTATGATGTTCCTGTTAGAGTTTTGTTTGATACCGAAGCTTCCAGTTCTTTCATATCTAGTGACCTGGTAGATAGGTTGGGATTGGAGCCCGAGATTGTCGATAGACCTTTAGTAGTGACGAACCTGATTGGTGGTTCGACTAGCCTTAGCATGATTTGTCGTAACGTGGTCTTATCGAGTCATGGATGCATGTTTGTTTGTGATTGCTTTGTTTTGGGCTTTACTGGGTTTGGCATTATTTTGGGAGTAGATTGGCTCCGAAGGTACGGGGTTTTGGTAGACTGTGAGGGCTTTTTGGTGACAGCTAGAGCGGATGATGGGCGGAGGATAGTGTTTGGTGGTCTACCCAGTGAGGGGGTATTGGCTAGTTTTCTAAACTCCCTCGACATTCCGCATAGTGAGTTGTCAGGTTTGCCCGTGGTTGGCCAGTATCCGGATGTTTTCGAAGAAGTGACCGGACTTCCACCACACCGAGAGATTGAGTTCCGTATTGATTTGGTAAAAGATGTCAGGCCTATAGTGATGTCACTTCGTCGTATGGCACCAAGGGAGCAGCGAGAGCTCGGGGTGCAAGTCAGCAATCTTTTTGAGAAGGGATTTATCAGAAGGAGTGTTTCTAAGTGGGGAGCGCCCGTTGTGTTTGCTACCAAGGCGGATAGTTCCCTTTGTTTGTGTGTAGACTACCGCGAGTTGAATAAAGTGACGAGGAAGAATAAGTATCCTCTACCGCGGATAGATGATTTGTTCGATCAGTTGAGTGGCGCGAGAGTATTTTCTCAGTTGGATCTCGCGACAGGTTTTCATCAGCTTAGAGTGGAAGCTGAGAGTATAGCTAAAACGGCATTTCGAACGCCGTTTGGATTTTATGAATGGTTGGTCATGCCATTCGGGCTGACCAATGCCCCAGCACATTTTGTGGATCTTATGAATAGGGTATTCAGAGATCAGTTGAATAAGTTTGTCCTTGTGTTCGTTGATGATATTTTGGTCTATTCGAGGACAGAGGAAGAACACAAGGAACCTTTAAGAGTAGTGATGGAGGTGTTGAGAAAACACCAATTGAAAGCAAAGTTTTCTAAGTGTCACTTCTGGAAGAGGGAAGTGAGGTTCTTGGGCCATGTTGTATCAGAGAATGGTATTGCCGTGGACCCAGCGAAGGTGGCTGCGGCGAAAGATTGGTTTACGCCCAAGAATGTAACAGACGTAAGAAGTTTCTTGGGATTAGCTGGACATTATCGTAAGTTCATCCAAGATTTTTCCAAGATAGCAGCACCGTTGACTCAGTTGACAAAGAAGAATCAAGCTTTTGTTTGGTTGTTTTGCTAGTATCATATCACGTAGATTTTCTGAATTCGGAGGAGATATTCCTTGGGTGCTTGTCTGATATTGGTTTAGGCATTTGGGGCTTGTGCTTTGGGAATGTCGAGTCCGACAAGGATGGTTTACGTGAGAGATAAATAGTTGTGGCGATTTTTCATCGAGTGCATTGAGTTGGAGACATGTCAGTCTAAGGGTTATGTTTCTAGGTTGGAAGCAACTAGAGTATATCACGGAATATGATTTTAGACCTAAGAGCGAATTGGATTCAGAAACGCTAGTAAGCTTGACGATTAGATCGATTTTGATTGAGTGGATTGGTTCCAGTCAGAGGAACGATCCTAACCTATTGGAAATCATCTCTAGGAGGGAGGTGGGTATCGACGGTCAAACAGATAGGGTGAATCGAGTATTAGAAGACCACTCAAGATAGGTAGAGGAGTTATACTGATAAGAGACGAAGAGATTTAAGTTCTCCGTGGGTGACATGGTACTCGTCAAGATTTCTCCGTTGAAGAGTGTGATTCGTTTTGGTAAAAGAGGAAAGTTGGCACTAAGATTTGTTGGTCCATTCCCGGTTATTGAGCAAGATGGAAATTTGGCATATAAGGTAGAGTTACCAGACAAGATGGCAGGAGTTCACAATGTATTTCATGTCTCCTCGTTAAGGAAGTTTGTGCACGACCCCGATATGACTATTTCACTTGGTCAGTTGGACGATGCCGAAGTAGGACCCGAGGAGGTAGGGAACCGCAAGCCGATGCGTATTGTCGAGTACGATACGAAGCTACTTCGAAGGAAAGCGGTGAAACTAGTAAAGCTCCAGTGGGGAGAGAATGAGAGTGACTGTACTTGGGAAACAGAGGAGAGTACTAGGAAGACGTATCCTGAACTCTTTGCTTAGTAAGGTTTTGGTTTCGATTTAGTTATTCCGCATGCTAGAATAGGCTTGCTTTGTTTGTTTTGTATGCTTTATTGTTTGTAAATGATTTATAGGCATGCGGGATCCTTTGTATGTTTTGGGTTAAGGAATTTCGGGGACGAAATTTCCTAAGGGGGGGAGAGTGTAACGACCCGCATTCTACGCATCATAGGATCGTAGAATATTTATTTCTGTCACATACGAAGTCGTATGGTCATGTAACTTTGGGAGACGACTATTAAGGTCATTTCCCATGTCCATGATTTTTCCCGATTTTTAAATGACCATTTTACCCCTAGTTATCACTGTTTTGGCCATAACTTTTGACTGGAAATGAATTTTGACCTGAAACCACTTCCATTGGCTCCGGATGATGGTTTCTCTTTTCGTAGAGTGGTAACATTAGCCAAACGGACTTACCGTTTGGGAGATATGGCTGAATTAAGGTTTAGAGGGTTAAAAACAGCTAATTGGGCTTAACCGGGTGATTAGCAGCTAGGCCCAATGGGGGATTTCGGGATTTGGGGTATTTGAGGGCTGCTAGGGTTAGGATTTCGGTTTTTCACTCATTTTCTAGCCGCCACAAACATTTTAGAAGCTCCAACAATGGCCTCCAACATCTAAAAACACCCCTAATCACTTCTTAATCCAGTTTTGGCTTAAACTACATCAAATCAAAGGGAAATAGCATCAAATCAGAGTTGGAGCTGCTGCTAGGCATTGGAATTCGACCCATACAGTAGATTATTTCAGATTTGAGATTTTATTTTTGCCAAGGTGAGTGATTTGCTTTGTTTTACACTAATTACGGCTAATTAGGGTAATTAGCGAAGATTAGCGAAATTATAACTCAGAAAAATCTAGAAAAATTCCTAAAATTCTAAAACATCATTTTATGCCTCTGATATGAATTTGGGTTAATTTCGACTAATTTTGCAAATCCCGGAATTTGGGGGATTAAGGGGTGATTAGTGGAAATTAGCGAATTTATGCATGTTAAAAATCTGGAAAAATATTTATAAATTCTAAAATATTATTTTAGACCTCTGTTAGAAAAATTGGCTAATTCGGTTAAATTTTGTTAATTCTATCATTAAGTTTGCTTGAACATGCTTAAGGGGAAAATATGGTTTTTGGGTATGTTTGATCTATTTCACATGCTATGATTTATGTTTTGGTGTTTGTGGTCTATCCCATATGTTGCTATGACTGTTTGACATGATTTATGATTGCATTATAAAGTTAGAATGGTTGAAAACGCCGTCGAGAGGCGAAAATAGCTTGCTGAAATGGTGCAGATTTTCTTCGGGTCGAGTTAGACCGACCAGGGGAGGGTTTTGACCGACCGACCCGAGCTCACGACCGACCCGAATAGAAGGAGGACATCACGACCGACCCTGTATGAAGTGTTCGACCGACCAGGGGAGACCGATCAGGTTGGGAAAGACCGACCACTATGCGATGTTCGACCGTCCCCATACGATGATGAAATACCGACCGACCAGGGATGGTGAAGTACGACCGACCAGGAATGGTGAAGTGTTCGACCGACCAGGGATGGTGAAGTACGACCGACCAGGAATGGTGAAGTGTTCGACCGACCAGGGATAGTGAAGTACGACCGACCAGGAATGGTGAAGTGTTCGACCGACCAGGGGGCAATACCGACCGACCAGGGTAGAGATGATGAAAACCGACCAGAATGAAAGGTTCTTGACCGACCGACCCAAACAGGAGGAAACCAATAACCCGAGATGCAAAGGTAGTCCAAATGGAAGTTAGAGCTTAGGATCCCGGACCCAGTTGGGAACCAATGAGTTCACTTCATGATTGGGCTTTGCTGCGGGACGTGTGCTAAGGAGTTGTCGATGTCTGTATCTTTGGATCACTATGTATGGGAAGTATGTGAACGGATTCAGGGTCACAGTATGTAGTGACCTAGGTACGACTAAAAGTAGCTATGGACCAATGAAGTGGGATCATTGAAAAGGTTTGGTCATGATTCCATGTGGGTAAGCTTGGTTGTAGCAGTAGTTGTACAGAGTCGAACTCCGTCACTACTTCGATGAGTCTAGTGATTTACAGTGGTGGACATCGTATGCTTTACGCACTGAGTGAGAGATGTGAGGATGGTTGCTATGATTGATTTGTTTGCTATCATTATGACATGCACACCCCCACCCCCGTATCTTTACACCACTTGTTTTGAGGCACCTTAGAGTATTGTACCGTATGTAGTGCTAACTCTTTGGTTGCAGGTCCAGGTTCAGGTATGGTTTAGTATACCTGTTATTGTTCTGTTTAGTTGCTTATCGCTCATACCAGAATTTTGTCTGACCCAGAGTTTTATGTCTCTTCTTATTACTCTGGGTGCTCACACGAGCAGACTAGAGACATGTTAGGTGGTATGCACGAGTAGCTGATCCGGAGACGAGCAGGAGGCTTCTACGTATGATATATAGATATTCTCCCTGTGTCGCAGCTGGTCACTACTTTGGGCATTAGTAGTGTACCTTTCCTTTTTGCTTTAGAGACAGTATTTTCAAGTTGTAATAAGCTGTATTTTGGATTTCCGCTGCTATAATGGTTCTGATTCAGTTTTCAGCTTATGCACTGTCTCGCATGTTTATGTCAAGTATATTATTATTATATTTTATTCCATGCGCTGTGAGATATGTTACAGGTTCTGTGCTAATTCAATTCTTCAAATCCCTTTCCTTTTCCTTTCTTTTGGCGACCGTTCCGTGCTGGTTGGACATCAGTACAGCGCATCTCAGTGAAATGTCGACTGGTGCGGGGCGGGCCGTCACAAGTTGGCTATTTGAGGAATATGTCGTAGGTTTTCCTTTCTTCAGAGCTTCAATTTCCCAAAGCAGCATGCCTTTCTTCTTTGGGGAAGAAGGTATTTATAGATGAAGACGTCGGCTAGGGTAGATGCAACGTGGCCCGCCCTTTCGGGAAAGCTTGGACACCTAGAGCTTGATGCTTGGGCATAGTTGCGGCTAGATGACTATTTCCACTATTGATTTAGTATCCTCGGAAAGCGTGGCTTACGTGGCACTTGAAATGAGGTGTATTAAAAGGAGAGCTTTGGCTTGTAGCGTTTGACCGCCTTTGTTGCCTTGAGAATGGGTCTGAGTAACGAATGACTTCGCTGGATATTTCCTGATGAATCTGAGATATTTGGTCGATCCAATTTTGAGGGAAGCGTTTAATTCAGTTGGTCGAGAAGAGTGATTCTTCCGAGTTCGATGAGTCGTTGCTTGAGGGATTTTAACTCGTGTCGGCCTTGATTCGGGTTGGCTCTGAAGGAAGCTGGTTGGGGCCGAACCTTGCCGGGCTTTCTGGAGTGTGAGTTACTCTACCGACCGATCAACCGACGTTGAAGAGAATTTCTGGATATTGGGCTTTGATTCGTTGAACCATGATATCTTTTGCCAAAAAGTTGGTCAACAGTTAATTTTAAATAAATTGCATGATGTTAAATAGTCATTATTTACTATTATTGAAATTATTAGTTCAATTGAATTGAATGAATTTATGTGAATCTGAATACGGGAAGAACAGATTGGAGGGATCCAACTTGATTCCTCAAACATATTAGATGTTATCTATTTTCATATAATCATTATATGAACTGTTCTGATGGGTTGATTGATTTGATTGTTTATCGTTGGCTGGAAATTCGACAATTGTTTTGTTTTAACCAATGGGCAATATTGGTTGAGTAATTGGCAATATATGGCCTATAAATCAATCATTTTCTAAATATTGATTTACGGTCAAGTGAATGGACAGAAATGAAGTTATAAAATTTATTTTTATAACTTAAGATAGATTTTTATATCTTTTATTTTCAATAAAAGTTTACCAAAAGGAAATAAATATTCATTATTTATTATTTAAGTTTATAAGTACTTATTAAATGATTTTATAAAGTAAATTTCTAATGTTAATTAGATCTTTAAGCAAGAGAGTAGAAAATTAACCTAACGGTTAAGAGTTGAATAATTGTTTTCAAAAAACAATTAAATGGAATTATTTAAATTAATTATATTATTAATTAATTTAAAGGGAGAACTAATTAGAATGGGTTGACGAGATAACCGTGTTTGATTGACAAAGTCAACCGTTTTTAACTTAAATTGATTATTAAATTAGTGTGTTTTGAATTAATCTAATGAAATAGTTTAACGAATATTTGTTTTAATTTTAATAAGATCTTAAAAAGAAATTTATTATTTATTTAGTTATTACAGAAGTTAACTACTTCTACAGTAGTTAAGGATTGAAGTAAATTATTATTTTAATTAGTAATAATTTCAGAAGTGATATTTAAATGAAATCCATTTATGAAAGTAAATCGAGTTGAAACGAAATCTAGTTGAATCGTGAAAGGAGTTTATGAACGAGTTTTAAAAACGGGATTTATAAAAGAGATGTGGAGTTGAAGCGTTAATTTTAAATTAACGTTACTTAATAATGAAATGAAGTAAAATTAAGGAAATTGAAATAAGATTTTCAAAGCAAGGAAATGGTTTAATGGATTAGAAAAGGAATTGTCAAAACTGAATTTAGTAAAGGAGCGAGTAATAAGATTTTGTTATAAAATGAATTGTTTAAAGAAGTAGAAGTTAAAAGAAGATGTTTTAGTAGGCAATTACATAATCAACGACTTACGTAATAATAGTTGTATTTGAAAAGGAGATTTTCAAAAATAAGAGATGGATTATAAACTCATAGTTTAAGTAAAATGGTTAAATGTATTTGGTTTGATATTAAATGAAATATGGATTTTTGATTACAACTCATATATATCTTAAGATAGGAACGTTGTTGGTCAAGGTCTGAGAGGTAGATAAATACCCCAACTTGAACGACTTCAGGATTATCTAAGGATGATATTAGTTTGTAATGGGAAAGAGGTTAAGAATAATTTATTATTTTCATATGAGAAATAATAACACAACGTTAACTGAAAGATTTGAAAATATGTAATGATATTCCTGAAGTAAAAGAAATAAAAGGAGATTGTGTGAAATTATAACGGTATTTCGAGGAAAAGGGAAATGAAAAGTGGAATTTTGGAATGGGTATATTCTAAAAGAATAAGGGTTGATTATTGTTTTCAAGTAACGAAACAAAAGTGATTTCGTAACTTTATTTTACGAATGATAAGTTGAATTGATTTTTCCAAATTATAGATAATGAGAAATGTTGTAGAAAATGTTTTGAAAATAATTGTAAGATAGAAAATTGGATATGATTATAGAATATTTTCCTAATTATTAAATAAAATATTTTTGGAAATAATCTTATGTTAAATAAGAAGTGAAAAGCTATATTACAATATTGAAAGATTTAGAGGTTTAAAATAACCATCGTAAATCGTTTTAATTAAAAGAGGCCAAGTAATGCCGAGTACTGAATCAGTAAACTCATTTCGTTTTCATGATTATTTATTTGATAGTTAAATAACCAACTATCAAATCTGACCCATATGATTGTTGGTACGGAAAGATTAGGATCGAATTTATATTCGAAAATCATTATGAACGAGCAAATACAAATTATCGAAGATGTTGAAGGTGGAGTAATTGAAGACCATGAATCTTTATAAGCACAAGGACTGCTTATCGAATTTCTCTAGCTTGCAAATGGGGTTATTTGATTTGTGATTCTATCGTGGTTGGAATCTTCGGATTGCAAGGACTACTCACTACTAATTTATACGGTGGTACCTAGGATGTGATATGAGAGTGCCTTCGGTTCATCCTACTCTTGGATGACTTGTATGAACGGATGTGTGACGGAGTATTCCTAAAGGGATTACGTATGCTAATTTCTTCAAACGTACCATAGTTAGTGGCGGAAAATGGATGTTCTCTTAGCTTAACAACTAGGGTATTTTTGTGGATGTCAATTAATGATTTTCTGATGGATCTTACGATGTAGCATTCAAAGTGAATAGTGGCCAGATGTCCAAAGAAATAAATAAATAAATAAATTATGACCTTAAGCCTCATCAAACAGGAAATGGTAAAAATCGGGTAGGTCGCATGGATATGTGGGTCTCACCCCATTAAAAGGGTATATCATTACCTGATCTGGAGAAATCAAATGCCTTCGGTTATCCTCATTATTTTTGTATGCTTTCGGCGGTTGGCTGGCCCCCAACCATGGTAATGATATATTCAGTACTCTCAAGCGAAGTGAGGGGTCGATCATGTTTAGCCTGGATTGCAAGATGTTCTTGTTGAACTCCAATGTATTTATCTCCGGAGGTACATTGACGAAACGGTGGTTTCCCATACCTTGCCATGGAAATCCATTGTCCAATAAGACCCCGTGGTTTTGATTGTATACTTCACATGTGGAGCATGAGATGCAAGCTTTCCGCTAGATTGTTATTTATTTGTATTAGACACAATCATAATATTAATATTGTTTTCAAAATGTTTTGGATTATCGTAAGGTAAAAACCATTCGTATTTATATGTGGATTTAGTCTTACAATTAACCTTTCTTTCGAAAAGATTTTGGCTTTAAAATCAACTAGGATGATACCTTTAAACTTAATGTGTTTTTCTCACTCTGTTTCACCATATTGATCTGGCGTTTGTAATGCTCGGATTAGACCGGGTTATACAGGTTTAGATTTGGATGATGCGGACGAGCCGGACGAGTTCAGACGTATCATATATATTTAGTGTTTTTTCGGCTATATGTTGTATATGAGGACAGATTAATATAATTGTCCAGATGTGTTGATGCACTCTGATGATTGTAACTATTTTTAAAGCTCTTGGTAAAGAATTAGTTCTATATTATATTTTGTTCCGCTGCGATGTGAGACTATGTGTTGTGTTGTTTCCTCATCTTATTCTTTTATTCTTAACTTTTTTTTCTTTCTTATCTTACCCTCTAATATTCTTTCTATTAGCGTCTGGATTTTTAGTGCATTTTGGGTTGAACTTATATGATTTGGTCAACTCAAAAAGTACTGGAAATTTGGGTCGTTGAAGATTTGCTTACATGTTAACACCAACGTGTATAAAAAGAAAGAAATAAGAAATAAAAACTCATGTTTTGGGAAACCATGCGGTAGGCTCTTTTGTAAAAATTAAACTAAAAAACATTTAAACCACTTTCCATGCGCCCTTTATGTCTTCATTTCTTTTCTTCTCTTCCTTTCCATGCATTCCATCTATTCTTCCATTCCATTTTGTTTCTCTTTCTATTCTGCCTAAAGCTTTCTTAAAAAAAACACGCAAGCCACGATTATAAAAAGAAATGTTCATTACATATATACTTGCGTTACTCCATTCTTTATCAAGTTTTAACTTTTGCAATTTAAATGTATGCACATGTTACCCTATCCATTCAAATCTCTGTCCATTTAATTATAATGCATGCATTATTTCATTCTCTTAATGGTTCAAATTCATACACGCATTTAATTCCAAGGCCATTCATTTCTGGCATTGCTCTTTATGAGTATTTATTTTCAAAGCCTTTATCTCTCTTCCTTCACCTCCCTTTTTCTCCATTTCCCTTCCTTCCTTGAAAATTTATAGCATCTTTCCTATGACAAAATTTGCACAAGACCGTCTCCTTCCCATGCTTCTTCCTGAAGCCTCATGCCATGCACCCATACAAAAAAAAAAGAATGACAAAACCTATAACATGCATGCTATTGCAAATCAATGCATGTGTCCCTTTCCTCCCATGTACCAAAACATGTAGAATGTCCTTCTCCATGCATGAAAACAATTCGGCCTCTACCTGAAACAGCCAACGTGCCTGCACTTTGCACTTTCTCGCGCATCGTTTTGGCTGCTGCCGTCACTGATTTTAGCCTCGCTAGGTGAGTTTACTTCACGATTAATTTGATTCAAGCATTCCAACTTCGTTAACTAAGCTAAATAAAATAGTTAAAATTTTGGGTTTAGTATATATGATTTTCTATTTTGAGTTGTGTTACTTCACCACATATGTTACTGCATTCTTGTTTTATTACATCTTTTTTGCCTTGATTGTTAAATGAGAAAACTTGTACTATGAGCATATACTTAATTTCATAAGTCTTGCCTGCCTTGTTAAACATAATGGCCTGTAGTGAAGAGGAAAATACCATGTTGGTCTTGTTTTGGAAAACATTCACCCACTTTAGTTTGTATGCATACTTGAATTAAATATAGAAACTGATATTTGTACTCCATGTTGTCCTACCTTGTTTAAAAACCTAGAACACAATTCAACATATAAATACTTACCCTATTGTAAACTGGTGCACCCTGATTGTTTGATTTTGTAATATATGATATTTAGCTTTCGAAATATTTATTGTTATGTCCAATATGAAACCCATACATTCACTGTTGAAATTAGAACCACCTATTTTATACCTTGATTCATTTTGTAAACCTAAAATAGGTTGGTAGGCTATGTTGATTATTCTCATGCCATGTTTTACTAAGTTGAGGAATACAAAACCTGCACGTCTTGTTGTTTCATCCTGAAATTTTACTTATTATGTGTCACTTAACACATATATATGCCCTTGTTGTGTTCAAAACCATGTCATGCTTGTTGTATATTTTCATGACTGTACCACCTAAACATGTATTCTTATTACTTGTGTATCCTATTTGGTGAATACTGGAATATGCATTCACACTATGGCATTGGTAAGAAAAGTATGAGGTACACTCTTGTTTGTGTGAACTTGTAACCACCTGGGTTTGATTGCACAACATTATATTAACCCAATATGGTTTACCTCTGGCCCATTTTCAATGTTGAAAGTTATGCTAACTGGGCATTTTGATTCGTGGATATGGGTGTGGGAATTATATGTATCTATAAAGTTGATTTTCAGTTGTATGTAAATGACCTATAAGTACATATGAATGTATATTATCTGGGCGGAAATCATGTGTTTAGTAACATTTAAATCTGATGTTACGATTAACTATTTTATTTTAGCATTTAATCGAAGTTAATTTACTTGAATAAAGTTAATCCTGACTCTTTTTGTGTTTTGCATGAAATGCTCGGGTCAGATCCGAGTATTGCATATCTAAAGATTTTAAGCTATCAAAGTTAGAGAATCGCGAAGACGCACACACTGAATCGACAATTTCTACAAATTTTATTTTATTTAAAATTTAGGTACTTCTACTATGTAAAGTTTTTTGTACAAATTCTAATATTTTCGTGTAAAATTATTCCACTGTGAGATATTGCAGTTTTTATTTCTACAATTTCTGTGTTTGATTCTGACTAAACCCCATAAGCTAAATAATAATCTGTTGTTTCGAGCAGTTCAAATTGGTTTAATTACTGATTTAAAGTGGTCAAAAAAGCCGGTTGTTACAGAAATCCTATTAAAGAACTTATATTTTAATGTTCCTACTCATCAACCTCTGTACCACCCATATCAACAACTGCAGGTAACATTGGGTATGCCAAAACATTTGAGAACCTAAAAAGGAAACGTGCATAAAGTCTTGTGGAAGTAACTATAGGAAAAGAATTATTAACTATATCCAAATTTAGAAAGGCAGTGTGATAACTCAAAGTATGATCAATAACCATTTGATTGATTGTGTTGGTTACAGACAAAATGGGTAAGGAATCAGCAAGAGTTTGAAATTATGTAATTGCTTAAACTCGAAAGATAGAGATTAGATTTGAGGAGGCAACGAATAAAAGATGAATAACTAACTTAGAGAAGAGATATACACGGTTATGCAGCAGGAAATCTAAATAAGTAGATTTCCCGAGAAGCAATTTACTTCTAATAGGATGGCATTTAAATATTAAATTAAATTTCATAATAAAATCAAGTAACTTAGTGAACATTGTTCACATTACCATCTATTCTTGACACAACCCGAGGAATAATCAATATATCATGTAATATATTTAAAAAAACCTTATCCTTGTAATCATCTCAAGATTGCACATAGCTTAAATTACAACCTTATTATAGTCAAATTATCCAACACTTTGGGTTGAAGAAGTAATGAACTCGATGTAAAAGAAACAGATCAAGCATTCAATGAATATATGATTTGAAATCAAACCATTTCTCAATATAAAATCCCATGAAATAATTACCACATTTTAAAGACGAAAATTTTATCCAATTAATTACAAAGCCAATTTGCTTTATATGTTTAACACATGTATAAGTAAAATTGAAATCAATGGAAAAAATCAAATGTACTCAATCAGTATTATGAATATTTACATATTTTAGTCTTTGATTATAGTAGCTTTGCCAAAGTCTTAGCAAAAACACTAATGTGGCTCAAGACCAAATCCACCAACATTTTTGGATTATATGAATTTGGATCTAAAGCTTGAGAGAATTGATATTTTTTACGCCTTGTTCTATTTATGCTAAAGTTAGTTCAAACCGATTTTGTAAGAGGCAACAAACAATAAATAATAACCAATAAGATCCATGATGCCTTATTAGATAAAAAAAATCAAATTCAATCAACTACTTCTCAAAATTGTATCATTTAATCGTAAATATGTCATTTCCATAGTTTTAAAGTAATTCATGATTAACAATCACCCATAATTAACCGTAAAAGCTTTTATCCCTGCTTAAAATTTCACAAACTACAGTAACGATCTAACAGCATGTCAAATTTTTTAACCACTAACTACTCAATTGATAATTTGTATGTAACCCCTCTACTTTTGTCTTAATCATTTAGTACTTCTTTTAAATCACCACTGTAAATGTTTTTTAGTTAGTTTATTAGTTCCAAATATATTATATTAATTTATCATGCATCCATATATTTTCTATCATATTCCAAACTATAATAAAACCACTAATAATAACTTTAGCAGAAGCATTAGATTTAAAATTTGAAATCAAATAAGTTAAGTATATTTTAAAATTAAATTAGGTAAAGACACATTATATCGTCATACAAACAAGCATACTAATAATATTTTGAAAAAATAACTTCCATAGTTCAATCCAAATGACTGAATGCAAAATAAGGATTCAACAAAGTATTAGCATAATAGATAATCGGAATGTGGAATCTACAAAACCACATGTCAAATTAGAAGCTGCGATCAAATAAGCATCACAATAGTACAAAAGCACGTTGTTTCGACCAACGAAGACATGAATAAGCTATATTTAACTATAACAAACAAAACGAAGGATATCACCTCAAAGCAGGCGTCTAAGCCTTGAGTGAACCAGAAAGAGTTAAAGCCAAAAGAGTTACATGATAAAAATGCAGGGAATAAAATGAAGATCCAATTGTCCTTCGATATTGAGCAGATTCCCAAAGCAGCAAACCCTCTGACGAAGACCTTTGTCTTAGAATATTAAATAATAAGAGAATGAAAATAGTGGAAGTAAGGAAAATATGAAATTGGGATCACACATTATTTCGATTGATGGTTGGAAGAGGAAGGATGCATCACTTATTCCTGACAATGATAGGAGGACAAGAGACAGAGAGATATCAAACTGCTCCGATAGTCCAGTGAGAACGATGGAAACACTACGAATGAAAAAACAAAAACAAAAAAAACTTGTGCTAATCAATTTAATTTTGTAGAAGGTAAAATGAAATGTCTGTTGATTTGGGGTTGGTAGTTTTGCGAATTGGAGGAAGTTAGAACGATTAGATGAGGATGGGGAAATTTATTTATTCTTTGAGAGGGCGGAAGGTTTGGCCGAACATACAATGCCTAGGCCATAGAAATTTTCCATGTAGGATTTATTAAAAAACGAGTGTGCTACAAAATTAGGTTATCTATTTTACTTCTAATATAGGTAATAGATATGTTTGTGTAGACTAGGCCTACCTTGGGGAAAAGGTATTAAGTGGCTGACCTATCTCATATTGGGTATTAAGTGGTTAGGACTAGGTTCGTTCCTAAGGCCCACTTCTTGTTTAGGATCTTAATCATTGAGTCATCCTTCGAGAATTTAAATGATTGTTAGGTCTGCTTTTCTCCTATAAGGTATTAAATGGTCCTAGTAGACGATAACGTGTGTAGGGTAGTTCTCCAAGCAATGTCTGGTTATTATCTACGGGCTAGTGAGGGATGACTTAGGGATGGATTTATACATATATGTATATGCATATATATATGGCCTAAAGATCCACCATCCAAGGGGTGTATTAAGTGACTAAGAGTTCACTTGTAAGGACAACTAGATAGTAACAAGAGGGTTAGCCAGGAGGGTACTTCCTAAAACAAGCCGTGTTCCTGATCCAATCCTAGTATTAAGTAACCGTTACTATTTCTCGAACTATAAGGAGAGTTATCATTTATAATGTTAACGTTAGAATAAGGTCTTAAGTGGTTTGAGGTTCGCTATTGGGTATTAAGTGACTTAAGGGATGTCCACCTTAAATAAACTAAAATATGGTATTAAGTGACCATAAGGATGCCGACCGTTAAATTAGCTTTGGGGTATTAAGTGACTACTAGGACGTCCGCCTCATATGTTTGTATAGTGCACGTATGTTATGTAGACATAACCTGAAAATTTAACAATTACCAAATATAGGAAATAGCCTTCTTAACTTATATGTATTTCATTCACCACAACTTTAGGTTCTGACCTCCCTCTTTTTAAAATTAACATGTTAGTAGGTGAGACGGTTGATTAAGGATGGAGAACGATCTCTTTAAGGAGGAGCCTCTTGAAGATCGAGTAATTAGAGCAATTGCTGTATTACTATTATTATTATGTATTTGGGATGAATAATGATGTACCTTTTTTATTTTGTGAGACATGTTATAATTATCAATTTTGGTTTCTAATAATGGTACATCTTATATTTATGCTATAATATTCTTTCCTTTTGCTGTGTGAGATTCTGATTTTTGTTTTAGACTGCTCTGTATATCTGTTTAAGTTAATCCTTATAGGAACCAACACTCCGTTTAGAGTGGCTCTAAATTCCGAGGGGACTTTTCTAGATTGGAATTTAGGCCCACTCCGGACTGGTTGTTACATTGTCGGTCTTGTAGAAGTATGTGCTTGACCCAAATTGTAACGACCCGGATTTTTGAATAATTTATTTTAAATATTTAATATTGTTTTAAATATTTAGTTGATAATATAAATGATATTTTATATTGAATTATCAATTTAATATGGCTGTTTATATTTACGTTCGAATTAAATATCAATATATATTCCGTTCAGTTCAGAATAACGCAATAAGATTGAAATGTCGGTCAGTCATTACATTAAAATAACGGTTCTGATTTTTGAATAAGGGTACCGCAAGATATTTTAGTTATCTAATCGAAATAAATTCAAAATCAAATCGTATAAAACATGCTTGTACTTAGTCCTACATCATTTTAATTCGTATGTACGAATTGTCCCCTTCCATTTCTATAAATCACGACCCTCTTTTCCCTTTTTCTTCACATTTTCTTTCTTCCAATTCTCAGTAAAAATCGAAGACCGCGAGTTCGACGCTAGGAATTGACCGCGAGCTCTTTTCCCTTCCTATGTCTGCTTCTCCAAATCAATTCGAAAATCGAAGACCGCGAGTTCGACAGCAACGAAGAGGCGCTCGTGAATCTGAGGAAAAGGGTGCGACGAGATTTCCGAGGGCTCGATTTCTGGTAGTTCACGAGGTGCGACAGCAGCTTTCAGGGGAGATGCGATGGGGTCCAGGACTGCTACAAGTATTCCGACCTCGATAGTGGGTTTGCGCGGAGTTGCAGATGGATGCGATGTCTTGGGTAAAGGCCGACGTTGGAGTTGGCGATGGGGATTTCTGAGGAGCGACGGGCGGTAAGGGTCAGTCGCAGTGATGTCAAGGGATGCTCGTGGGATTTTGGGAAGGGGACGTAACAAGAGAGAAAAATGGTTAAGGTAATTTATTTTTAGTTATTTAGTAAATAATATTATAAAGATTTTTATTTTAGAAATTAGTTTTTAAGATGGGTCATTTATTATTTAGGAAATAGTTTATATAGAAGAAACTATTTGGTAAATATATAAATGGTAAAATAATTTGTTGAGTATGGAAATTGGCACTGACTACTAAGCTTGGAATATAAAAGCCGAAAGGAAATTATTGAGTAAATCATTTTATGAAACATAAATTATATTGATTAAGTTAGAAGGAATTTAATAACCATTAAAAGAAAAGAAAAATAGAGGGGAGTTATTTATTTATTTTGATTTAATAAATAAATGGTTAATCGGTAAAATTAAATAAAATTATCGCAGGATCAAATATCATTCGAGAAGGTTAGTAGCCGGTAATTTCAAGATAAACAGGATATTCGACAACTGCAAATCCCGGTGAGTAAATCTCACTCACCTTTAGAATTATTTTTATTTCATTAAAAATAATTGTTTGTTGCTTGTGTGAATATTTTCTGGTTGTTTTATATATATTAGTTATTTAGGCTATATATATATATATTGGGTTGATTGATTGGTTGGATTCCCGCAGTCTCATTAGCGGATGCCCGCAGTTTCATAGCGGATGATTACCCTATACGCCCCACGCTATGATTAGTGGATGACCTTCTATACCGCGATATTCTGCCACGAAGCAGAATGGGTATTATTTATGTGCTAACATCTGTGGATGCAGGAAAACAGGTTGGAGGAATCCAACTGGATTCCTCAAAAATATATTATCTGTTTGTTTATTTGTTTGCATATATATTTTTATATATGATGTGTTAGAAAAATAAATAATTCGTTGCTTGTGTGTTTAAATATCACTGGGCTTAAGGAATGATATTTAAAAATATCATGAAAGGATATTGAGATTTAGAAAGGAAAAATTCTATTTTTAAATAGAATTTGAATTTTTAAATGGAATTAAAAATATAAAACTTGTTTGAAAAATAAAACAAGTAGTTCCTTTATAAACGAAATTTATAAATAGTTCTTTTATAACGAAGTTATAAATGAAGTGAAAAGAATTATCGTTTGATAATTCAGAAATAGAAATACAAGTGTTTGAAAATATGATTCAAAAGGGAATTTAAATATAGGATTTGAATAAAAGAAAAGGAAATGGAAATTTGAATTCAAAAAGAAAAGGAAATAGAAAATTTGAATTTAGAATTCAAATAGAAAATCCAAGGTGGATTTGAATATAGAACTTTCAAATGGTGTTTGAATATAGAGAATTTGAAATAGAATTTTCAAATAGAGATTTCAATGTAGAATTTCAAAATAGAATTTGAAATATAGTATTTCAAGGAAGAATTCAAATATGAAATTTGAATAGAGATTTGAATGGAATTTAAATATGAAATTTGAATAGAGATTTGAATGGAATTTAAATATGAAATTTGAATAGCGATTTGAAATAGAAATTCAAGTGTTGAATTTGAACATGGAATTGAATACAGAAATTCAAGTAGAAATTTGAATATGAGATTTCAAAATAGAATTTGAAATAAACTTTGAAAGTAGGATTTCAAAGTAGGATTGAAATAGGATTTCAAAATAGGAAATCCAAATAGTTTTGAAATGGAATTTGAATTCAAGGGAATTCAAATGAATTTGAATATTAGAAATTCAAATGGTGTTAATGAATTTGAATATTAGAAATTCAAATGGTGTTAATGAATTTGAATATTAGAAATTCAAATGGTGTTAATGAATTTGAATATTAGAAATTCAAATGGTATTGAAAATGAATTTGAATATTAGAATTCAAATGGGAAATGGAATTTGAATATAAGAGATTCAAATTGAATTCAAATAGGATTTGATCTATGGGATTTGAATATGAAATTCAAATGGGTTTTAAACTATGGAATTTTGAATATAGAATTTAAAAGGAGTTTGAATATTTGAATTCCAATAGAATTCAAATATAGAAATTGGAATATAGAAAGTTCAAATGGAATTTAAAAATCGAGTTTGAATAAGAGAATTCAAATGAGTTCAAACATAGAATTTGAATATAGGGAATTCAAATAGAAATTCAAATATTGAATTTGAATACCAAATAGAAAAGGAATTGGAATTTGAATTTAGAATTCAAATAAAAGTGAGATTTGAATTTGAATCAAGCAGAGTTAAATGAAGTTGAATTCATTTTAGAGAAGTTTAAAGTTTATATATATATATATAATTAAAACGAACTCGCCGCAGCGCTGCAGTTCGTAAATTGGCGATTTGAACTTCAATCGAATATACAGAACGCAATTGAAGTCGGAATTCTTTGAAACAAGAAACGTCAGGACCGGTTTGATAATAGTTTTCTAATGAAGGAGGAAAATCTGAATTTCGTCGTATAGATTTTGAGTTATGTCAAAATCAAAATTTCAAAAATGCAGCGCCAGAAACCATTATAAACCATAATGGATTTTATATATAAATATTGGGATTTTTAAGCAAATAAAAATCCGGATTGCCATTTAAAAATCTAGACTTGAGTTAGAAAATAAATGTGAACTCAAGTGAAGTAAAGAAGATGATTTTTGAAACAGTAATCCTATTTTTGATTATTGAATAGAATTAACTAAATCAAAGGAGAATTAGTTAATTGAGTTTGAACTAAAGTCGAACTTTGAAAAGTGAAATTTGGGGTTGTAAATATATATTCGAAATCGAATATAGAACTTAAATTGAAATTTGAATTCAATTGATTGATAAGTAAGTGGAAATATATTTGAAACGTGTTATATTCAAATATACAAGCGAAATGGGCAAAGAGATAGATAACGAGTTAATTTAACGAGTGGAGTCAAAACGAGTGTATGGGGTTGAAATAAATTGGACAGGTATAAACACACAGGAGACAGGTATGGGATAAAGTGATGAAGATTTAAATTTATGTGCTCGACAATAAGGTACATGTTTAAATTCATATATGAGTTTTATGCGCCGTATCGGCAAGCCGCTTGGCTTTTCCTTTTTCTTTTTGATTGAGGAAGATACCGGGAAGCTATTTGAAATTTCCCGATGCTCCCGATACAGGGGAGGTTATGGCGAAATTTTCCGGGAATTTAAGGAGTTAGAATATTTTTAAGAAATTTGACAATTAGAAATCTATATATCGATATATAGAATTCGATAAGGAAACGAAATCAAAAATAGCGTAAAGGGCCAAGATTGATTATTGAAATATTTGGTAAACAAATATTGTTAAGGAAATGGAAAAGAGATTTAATTAATGAAATATTAATTAAAGAGCCCAGTGATTTGTTTGATATGTTGATTGAACACTTGTTTTTGTTCGATAGTTAAATCACAGACTATCGAAGTTTTGACCATCGTTGTCAATATGGAGAGACCGGTTGGATTATTATCCGTGAACCACTCCGTATCGGCATAAGCGTTGCGAACCAAGTATGCTGAATATATTGAAGACGGAGTGAAGTGCAAGGGCTTTTCTATTTATAGGAATAGTGCCTTCGGTTTCGTTCAGTCCCAGAACGAACGTAAATGGACGAATGTCTGACAGAGTATTTCCAATGATCAAATGGGTTGGTCTGTATGAATATATATGGTTGCAACGGATTTATCCCTTAGCATAATATCCAGAATATTTGTGCAAACTCAACTAGTGATTAACGGATCTGACAATGTGGCATTCAAAGTAATTGTGTTATCAATGAATGGTAAGTATGCGTAGCCTCAGGCCTCAACAACCGGGAAAGGACAAAAATCGGGCAGGCAGCATGGCTATGTGGGTCGCACCCATTAGGGTGTATAATCACCTATCTAGAGAAATTCTTTTTGTTTCTAAATCTATCGATTCTGCCCATTCGGGAAACGGTGGTTTGAGTCCAACCGTTGGTGATATACATTCGATACACTCAAGCGAAATGAGTGGTCGGTCATGTGTGGGCCGGGTTGCAAGACGTTCTTGTTGAACCCAGGTGTATTCGCCTCTAGAGATACATCATCGAAAGGTGGTTCCATACCTTGTCATGTTGGAAATCCAGTCTCCAATAAGCGCCATGCGGTTTTTGATTTTATACTATATATGTGGAGCGTGAGATGCAAGCGTTCTGCTATTTGGTTATTTACTTGATGTAGACATTATTATAATATCACTAGATTTTTGTATCAAAGTGTTTTGAGTTATAGTAAGGTAAAAACCCGTCCGTGTTTATGTGTGGGCTGGTCTTACTATTACCTTTTCTTTCGAAAAGAGTTTTAAAAGTTAAACAAGTGGTTGGAGTTTACTCACACCAGTCCCATGACTGACCCAGAGTTTATTTTGTTTTGTTTTCCCTAAACTCTTGGGTGCCCAAATTTGTACGGGCAGTCAAGTGTTTCAGGCTTTTACAGATACACTTGGAGGAGCTTGAAGCAGGAGGCTTCAACGTTAGTTATTTAGAGTTACTTCCGCTGAATCAAATGTTATGTGTACTCTGATGATGGTATGTAAGTATGTACAAAACAGATTTGTATTTCGAAGCTAATGTTATATAATATATTTTATTCGTTCCGCTGTGAGTTTGTGATCTTCGTTTTCTTCTACTCTAAGTTTTCTATCTTATCTATTCTCACCCTCTAACTTCTTTCTAATAATGAGTCGTATTTCTGTGTTATTTGGGTTGGACGTGTGGTGTATTTAGTCAACTCAGATAGCTCGGATTTGCGGGCCATTACAGTGGTATCAGAGCTTAGGTTGAGTGAATACCTAGGCTTGTGTGGCATGTGCTCATTAGGGATAGGGTTAGTAGTACCCTAGAATGAGTTGAGCATATATATACGAGAGAGCGTATTTGTTAGTTAATATAAAAGTTGTTTTATATTGTGTTGACTAGTCTGTGAGTGGTTTCTGAATTCTGGTCGAATAGTGGGACGCCACAAAGTCGATAGGGATTTCTAAACACTTGAACAGAAGATTGAACACGATATTGTTTTAAGTGGGTAGATGAAATAATTTTACCCAAATTTCTATTTTAATATAGAAAGAATAATTTTCTGAAATTATTATAATATATGGATGTGTTGATTGTTAGGATTATAATCAAATGAGAGTATAAGAAGTGAAATGGTTATAGAACCAAATAAAATTTGTATATGAATAAAATACATACAAATGGGATGAACTGGAATTAAATTCAAACCGGAATTAAGAATTCAAAATCCTGGGAAGTTGAAAAATATTTTTCAAAGTATATTAAAATAATATAGATTTGTTTTAAAGGATTTGAAAGAAAATCATGGATTTTGAAATAATAAAGCACTGAACTCACTTCAGTGGCTGGGAAATAATTCTGATGATGATTGCAACATCATCAGTGTTCATTTCCGAGTTTCTAAGTGATGAATTGCTACCTTAGAAAAAGTTTTGATGGGAATTTGTTTGAAAGAAAACAAGTGGTTTGAAAATTTAAATGTTTTGAGTTTTAAATGAAAATAAATATGTATATATTTATGGGATTTCAAAGGAATTTGAAATGAAAAACCCAGGGATTTGAAATTCTGGAAGTTAAATTTAACTTAAGCAAGTTAAATGGGTCGAAGTAAATGAATTGATTAGAATCAATTTGAATAAGTTTATTGGAATATAGATTGGATATAAATGGATTGATCGTAGATCATTTGAATTAAATGGGTGAAGACCAAAAGTTTTGGTTGGAGTTAAATTGTTGAAATATGAGAAGTTGAGTTTCAACATAAGTGGATTGTTGAAAGGTAATGGATTTGTATCCTTTTTCCTACCTTAGCAATTTCGAGGACGAAATTATTTTAAGGGGGGAAGAATGTAACGACCCGGATTTTTGAATAATTTATTTTAAATATTTAATATTGTTTTAAATATTTAGTTGATAATATAAATGATATTTTATATTGAATTATCAATTTAATATGGCTGTTTATATTTACGTTCGAATTAAATATCAATATATATTCCGTTCAGTTCAGAATAACGCAATAAGATTGAAATGTCGGTCAGTCATTACATTAAAATAACGGTTCTGATTTTTGAATAAGGGTACCGCAAGATATTTTAGTTATCTAATCGAAATAAATTCAAAATCAAATCGTATAAAACATGCTTGTACTTAGTCCTACATCATTTTAATTCGTATGTACGAATTGTCCCCTTCCATTTCTATAAATCCCGACCCTCTTTTCCCTTTTTCTTCACATTTTCTTTCTTCCAATTCTCAGTAAAAATCGAAGACCGCGAGTTCGACGCTAGGAATTGACCGCGAGCTCTTTTCCCTTCTTATGTCTGCTTCTCCAAATCAATTCGAAAATCGAAGACCGCGAGTTCGACAGCAACGAAGAGGCGCTCGTGAATCTGAGGAAAAGGGTGCGACGAGATTTCCGAGGGCTCGATTTCTGGTAGTTCACGAGGTGCGACAGCAGCTTTCAGGGGAGATGCGATGGGGTCCAGGACTGCTACAAGTATTCCGACCTCGATAGTGGGTTTGCGCGGAGTTGCAGATGGATGCGATGTCTTGGGTAAAGGCCGACGTTGGAGTTGGCGATGGGGATTTCTGAGGAGCGACGGGCGGTAAGGGTCAGTCGCAGTGATGTCAAGGGATGCTCGTGGGATTTTGGGAAGGGGACGTAACAAGAGAGAAAAATGGTTAAGGTAATTTATTTTTAGTTATTTAGTAAATAATATAATAAGGATTTTTATTTTAGAAATTAGTTTTTAAGATGGGTCATTTATTATTTAGGAAATAGTTTATATAGAAGAAACTATTTGGTAAATATATAAATGGTAAAATAATTTGTTGAGTATGGAAATTGGCACTGACTACTAAGCTTGGAATATAAAAGCCGAAAGGAAATTATTGAGTAAATCATTTTATGAAACATAAATTATATTGATTAAGTTAGAAGGAATTTAATAACCATTAAAAGAAAAGAAAAATAGAGGGGAGTTATTTATTTATTTTGATTTAATAAATAAATGGTTAATCGGTAAAATTAAATAAAATTATCGCAGGATCAAATATCATTCGAGAAGGTTAGTAGCCGGTAATTTCAAGATAAACAGGATATTCGACAACTGCAAATCCCGGTGAGTAAATCTCACTCACCTTTAGAATTATTTTTATTTCATTAAAAATAATTGTTTGTTGCTTGTGTGAATATTTTCTGGTTGTTTTATATATATTAGTTATTTAGGCTATATATATATATATTGGGTTGATTGATTGGTTGGATTCCCGCAGTCTCATTAGCGGATGCCCGCAGTTTCATAGCGGATGATTACCCTATACGCCCCACGCTATGATTAGTGGATGACCTTCTATACCGCGATATTCTGCCACGAAGCAGAATGGGTATTATTTATGTGCTAACATCTGTGGATGCAGGAAAACAGGTTGGAGGAATCCAACTGGATTCCTCAAAAATATATTATCTGTTTGTTTATTTGTTTGCATATATATTTTTATATATGATGTGTTAGAAAAATAAATAATTCGTTGCTTGTGTGTTTAAATATCACTGGGCTTAAGGAATGATATTTAAAAATATCATGAAAAGATATTGAGATTTAGAAAGGAAAATTTCTATTTTTAAATAGAATTTGAATTTTTAAATGGAATTAAAAATATAAAACTTGTTTGAAAAATAAAACAAGTAGTTCCTTTATAAACGAAATTTATAAATAGTTCTTTTATAACGAAGTTATAAATGAAGTGAAAAGAATTATCGTTTGATAATTCAGAAATAGAAATACAAGTGTTTGAAAATATGATTCAAAAGGGAATTTAAATATAGGATTTGAATAAAAGAAAAGGAAATGGAAATTTGAATTCAAAAAGAAAAGGAAATAGAAAATTTGAATTTAGAATTCAAATAGAAAATCCAAGGTGGATTTGAATATAGAACTTTCAAATGGTGTTTGAATATAGAGAATTTGAAATAGAATTTTCAAATAGAGATTTCAATGTAGAATTTCAAAATAGAATTTGAAATATAGTATTTCAAGGAAGAATTCAAATATGAAATTTGAATAGAGATTTGAATGGAATTTAAATATGAAATTTGAATAGAGATTTGAATGGAATTTAAATATGAAATTTGAATAGCGATTTGAAATAGAAATTCAAGTGTTGAATTTGAACATGGAATTGAATACAGAAATTCAAGTAGAAATTTGAATATGAGATTTCAAAATAGAATTTGAAATAAACTTTGAAAGTAGGATTTCAAAGTAGGATTGAAATAGGATTTCAAAATAGGAAATCCAAATAGTTTTGAAATGGAATTTGAATTCAAGGGAATTCAAATGAATTTGAATATTAGAAATTCAAATGGTGTTAATGAATTTGAATATTAGAAATTCAAATGGTGTTAATGAATTTGAATATTAGAAATTCAAATGGTGTTAATGAATTTGAATATTAGAAATTCAAATGGTATTGAAAATGAATTTGAATATTAGAATTCAAATGGGAAATGGAATTTGAATATAAGAGATTCAAATTGAATTCAAATAGGATTTGATCTATGGGATTTGAATATGAAATTCAAATGGGTTTTAAACTATGGAATTTTGAATATAGAATTTAAAAGGAGTTTGAATATTTGAATTCCAATAGAATTCAAATATAGAAATTGGAATATAGAAAGTTCAAATGGAATTTAAAAATCGAGTTTGAATAAGAGAATTCAAATGAATTCAAACATAGAATTTGAATATAGGGAATTCAAATAGAAATTCAAATATTGAATTTGAATACCAAATAGAAAAGGAATTGGAATTTGAATTTAGAATTCAAATAAAAGTGAGATTTGAATTTGAATCAAGCAGAGTTAAATGAAGTTGAATTCATTTTAGAGAAGTTTAAAGTTTATATATATATATAATTAAAACGAACTCGCCGCAGCGCTGCAGTTCGTAAATTGGCGATTTGAACTTCAATCGAATATACAGAACGCAATTGAAGTCGGAATTCTTTGAAACAAGAAACGTCAGGACCGGTTTGATAATAGTTTTCTAATGAAGGAGAAAAATCTGAATTTCGTCGTATAGATTTTGAGTTATGTCAAAATCAAAATTTCAAAAATGCAGCGCCAGAAACCATTATAAACCATAATGGATTTTATATATAAATATTGGGATTTTTAAGCAAATAAAAATCCGGATTGCCATTTAAAAATCTAGACTTGAGTTAGAAAATAAATGTGAACTCAAGTGAAGTAAAGAAGATGATTTTTGAAACAGTAATCCTATTTTTGATTATTGAATAGAATTAACTAAATCAAAGGAGAATTAGTTAATTGAGTTTGAACTAAAGTCGAACTTTGAAAAGTGAAATTTGGGGTTGTAAATATATATTCGAAATCGAATATAGAACTTAAATTGAAATTTGAATTCAATTGATTGATAAGTAAGTGGAAATATATTTGAAACGTGTTATATTCAAATATACAAGCGAAATGGGCAAAGAGATAGATAACGAGTTAATTTAACGAGTGGAGTCAAAACGAGTGTATGGGGTTGAAATAAATTGGACAGGTATAAACACACAGGAGACAGGTATGGGATAAAGTGATGAAGATTTAAATTTATGTGCTCGACAATAAGGTACATGTTTAAATTCATATATGAGTTTTATGCGCCGTATCGGCAAGCCGCTTGGCTTTTCCTTTTTCTTTTTGATTGAGGAAGATACCGGGAAGCTATTTGAAATTTCCCGATGCTCCCGATACAGGGGAGGTTATGGCGAAATTTTCCGGGAATTTAAGGAGTTAGAATATTTTTAAGAAATTTGACAATTAGAAATCTATATATCGATATATAGAATTCGATAAGGAAACGAAATCAAAAATAGCGTAAAGGGCCAAGATTGATTATTGAAATATTTGGTAAACAAATATTGTTAAGGAAATGGAAAAGAGATTTAATTAATGAAATATTAATTAAAGAGCCCAGTGATTTGTTTGATATGTTGATTGAACACTTGTTTTTATTCGATAGTTAAATCACAGACTATCGAAGTTTTGACCATCGTTGTCAATATGGAGAGACCGGTTGGATTATTATCCGTGAACCACTCCGTATCGGCATAAGCGTTGCGAACCAAGTATGCTGAATATATTGAAGACGGAGTGAAGTGCAAGGGCTTTTCTATTTATAGGAATAGTGCCTTCGGTTTCGTTCAGTCCCAGAACGAACGTAAATGGACGAATGTTTGACAGAGTATTTCCAATGATCAAATGGGTTGGTCTGTATGAATATATATGGTTGCAACGGATTTATCCCTTAGCATAATATCCAGAATATTTGTGCAAACTCAACTAGTGATTAACGGATCTGACAATGTGGCATTCAAAGTAATTGTGTTATCAATGAATGGTAAGTATGCGTAGCCTCAGGCCTCAACAACCGGGAAAGGACAAAAATCGGGCAGGCAGCATGGCTATGTGGGTCGCACCCATTAGGGTGTATAATCACCTATCTAGAGAAATTCTTTTTGTTTCTAAATCTATCGATTCTGCCCATTCGGGAAACGGTGGTTTGAGTCCAACCGTTGGTGATATACATTCGATACACTCAAGCGAAATGAGTGGTCGGTCATGTGTGGGCCGGGTTGCAAGACGTTCTTGTTGAACCCAGGTGTATTCGCCTCTAGAGATACATCATCGAAAGGTGGTTCCATACCTTGTCATGTTGGAAATCCAGTCTCCAATAAGCGCCATGCGGTTTTTGATTTTATACTATATATGTGGAGCGTGAGATGCAAGCGTTCTGCTATTTGGTTATTTACTTGATGTAGACATTATTATAATATCACTAGATTTTTGTATCAAAGTGTTTTGGGTTATAGTAAGGTAAAAACCCGTCCGTGTTTATGTGTGGGCTGGTCTTACTATTACCTTTTCTTTCGAAAAGAGTTTTAAAAGTTAAACAAGTGGTTGGAGTTTACTCACACCAGTCCCATGACTGACCCAGAGTTTATTTTGTTTTGTTTTCCCTAAACTCTTGGGTGCCCAAATTTGTACGGGCAGTCAAGTGTTTCAGGCTTTTACAGATACACTTGGAGGAGCCTGAAGCAGGAGGCTTCAACGTTAGTTATTTAGAGTTACTTCCGCTGAATCAAATGTTATGTGTACTCTGATGATGGTATGTAAGTATGTACAAAACAGATTTGTATTTCGAAGCTAATGTTATATAATATATTTTATTCGTTCCGCTGTGAGTTTGTGATCTTCGTTTTCTTCTACTCTAAGTTTTCTATCTTATCTATTCTCACCCTCTAACTTCTTTCTAATAATGAGTCGTATTTCTGTGTTATTTGGGTTGGACGTGTGGTGTATTTAGTCAACTCAGATAGCTCGGATTTGCGGGCCATTACACAAATACTACCATGGATTGGAAGGCTTCGGAGGAGTTAGTGGAGAAACTTGACCAATTTTTGTAAGAAAACCAGTGAGAATTATGAGAAGTAACAAAGGGAAATCGAGGAAAAACAATTAACTTGGTGAAAGTCCAGTGGAGTGCTCACGAAAGGAATTGCACTTGGGAAACCGAAAGTAGAATTAGAGAAGCTTAACCATATTTGTTTGTGGTATGGCTTTTATTACTTTGTAAATAGAATTGTTTCTTGATTTTCTAGTTGCTACGATTGTTTGTTTCTTATCTAAATTTCAAGGATGAAATTTGTTAGGGGGAGGATGTAACATTCTTTTTTTAGCAAAACATTATTAAATTAATTAATTTTGTGATTAAATTAGGATAATGTGGTGGATAAAGTAATAGGATTTGTGTATAATAAATTAATTAGAAGGTTGGTAATGAGGGAAAACTTTACTTTTGGTCCATGTATGTTTATATTATGTTCTCCAACATTTCATTCACTATCCTCATTCTATAACCTAAACGAAAACTAAAAGGAAACTAAAGAAAGGTTGGCCATTACAAGCTAGGAAAAGATGAAGAAGATAAAGCTAGGAAAACCTTGAGCTTGGAATATTTCATCAACAAATCTCATCATCTGTATCCAGCCAAGGCGAATAATATACTACCTCTATGGTTTCAGTTACCCTGGTATAATCCAAAAATGTGCTGATTATTTATGTTATATTTGGTGTGTTCTTGATGTAGCATGCTGTAAAAAAATTACAGGTGTTTAATTTTTTTCTTTTGTATGTTATTGTTATACTTGAAGATAAATAAGTTATAAGGTGAAATCGTCAGCGATCTCCAAATAATATGAAACTTTTGTATGATGCGTGTTGTATGATTATGGAGACGGGTTTCAGATTTGATGAAATTTTAGATGGTATGGTTTTCTCATGAATTTCCTAAGGATGCATGATTTAGGAAAGATTATGCGTTAATTCTAGTATTAGTGGATATGATATTATGTCTAAGTATTTTGTATTTTATGTAGTATAAAGTACTAGAAAGCTATGTACACTTTATTCTAAACATTTTTTTTGCAAAAGAATTGAATTTTCACAAATATAGTGGAGTGGGCATAAAATAGAGGTTTAAAACGAAATTTATGTATTTACTATTAATGCCACTTTCAGATCTAGAAATACATCCGACAATAATCGAAACCACCCTTTGGTAGTGCTGGATGCTTGAAGTATTACAAGACTGATATATGAAGCATTTAAGGCTTCCACCTCTAAACTTTCAGATGCGGAAATTGGTCCTGATACTTAAAATTATTTTGGTTTTGAAAGATTGCAACTTTATAGAAGGCTTTCGCCTCAGCTCTTTCGGTAAAGTCGAAGGGGATTTTCTATAAGCAAATTATTTTATAAAAGAAAGATTTTAAATAGTGACTCAAAAAGGAATATAGGCTTTATGCTTGTAGATCTTTCGTTGGACCTGGAAGGGGCTTCTTACCGAAGCCTTTGCTTTCGAAAGCTTTGAACCCCTGAAGTCGTCCTACACGCATACATGCCTTTACAAAATAATTTTCCGTAAACCATTTCCTTAGACATTGAAGAGACCATTAAGAAACTTTTTCTAAACTAAATATTGTGAGGCTCTGCCTCCTTGGCTGTTGGTATCAGCGATCATGACAGGAATCCTTTATCTAAATGTTTTCTAAATAAATGCATAGAGATTCCTCCTCTACTGCTAGTCATCATTTCAAGAGGATAAGAACTGATTGTTGTTAAGAAGCATTAACAGAAGGGTTTCCCTTTTTAGAATTGCTTGAATATAGGTTTTGATATCATTGCGAGAGTCGAAGTAGATTGGAGATGACACAGTTGTCATATCCATTGTGATGTCTGTTAGACTTTACCCATAATCCCTTGAAATGTTACGTGTTTGGTTATAGCCATTATTGGACATCACATATTTATAAGTGAATAATGGGAGTGTCCCACGGATGGGAATTGAAACTCGCCAATGAAAATGTAATTAATAATGTTATCTAGATCCGTTGCTTCGTGTAGTATGGAAGAGTTAGGAAAGGTCCTCCGATTTCATGTTAGTGGGAATGATTCTCTCGAAGCACTAAAGGTAACCGAAGGGTATGTTTCCATGTCGGTGAGTAAGATACCACGAAGCACAGGAAGGGAATCAACAATTTAATGTGGTATTGGCTTTGTTGCATAGAAAAGCAGCTTTTTGCAAAAGTACGGAAAGGGAGTAATATTGGGAAGAGGATCCTATGTTTGTTGCATGGTAAATATTGTGAATGTTGTTATATAATGTATGTGCAGTAGTGATAAATGAACTAACCATTAGAAGTGCAAGGTTGCAGGGTTAGTATGGTTTCATAATATGATAGTAATGAGAGAGAAACTATTACGTTATGTGGTGTGGTCTCATTAGACATCGATGGTGTCGGGAACATAAGTTATTATTCATACCCGTCTTTTTGACTGACCCATAGTTTTTCCTTTAAACTCTTGGGTACTCGATTGAATAAATTGAGGGTTAGAGTCTTTCAGGTATCATCTATGAATAAGCCTCTGAAGGCGAGAAGAGGAAAATAGTTATTTAGGTATTTCGCTGTGTTATGTTTTTCTCAGCTTGTTGTATGATCGATGGATGTATCAGCATGTTTTATGAATGCCATTGTATATATACTTTGATCATCCAATGGGCATCTTCATATGTGTCTCTCGATGTTTAATTGTAATAAATTATATTTTCTCTGGACGGGTTATATGTGATGGGTTGTGTGAATAAACTATTATTATTATTAGCGAAAGCGTTGTGAAATTTTTCATACTCTCGTGTTTATTGATGTTTAGGTTAAACAACATTCGATTTTCGATCACTAAAGGTTGAAACTAGAGACGACCGCAGTATCTATTGCATTTTGCTTTTGATCTCAGAGAATGGGGTGTTACAGAGCACCAAGAGTAGTAAGAAGCAAACCATAAAAATCTAGGCCAGATAAAGTCCTGTATGAGCGATAAAATCTCGAGTATAGAAAATAAATGGAACATAAAGTAGGGTAAACCATATCTGACATGTTCCTGCATCCAAAGTGTTAGCACATAGAAGTATATACTACTTTTATAAAATCAACAGTACGAGTGTACTCCACATTTGAGCACTGGGATGTCTATATGTTTACATCTACACTATCTCTATGTTTGTTCCGATGCTATCTACATCCAGTGACATCCCTGGGGTGATAAATGAATAAACAAACATAGAAAACACCATTCATCCTCACATTCACTCACTCAATGCATTGAATATATAGTACGTTTGGTTCCATGGTGACTGTATCATGTCTGTGCTGAAACAGTCAGCGCTAGAACGATGACCTTCGTCTGGTTAAGAATGAGCATATGTGTTATTTATGAGTCCCATTGGATCAGCCACTTGTATTCCATTGGCAACCTCCGAACTGGCTTACTACCTACATCATCTTGAAGACTCGATAGGCGCTCATGCATCAACTCTCTAAGTACATGCTCGAATCTACATACTAATGATCCCTTTGCATATGTATGTCCACTACAGAGCTATTTTAGGGCTATCATTGTACTTCATCTGAGGATTTCTAATTGGGTACTACCTAGACTTATGTCTATCATCCAACATTGCTTCCTAAATCCCTACTGACAACTTCTCCATCCTGATCCATAATCTAATCCATAAACTACTTCTATATTCTTAGGAGATCGACTTCTTATCGTTGAATTCATATTCTTCGAGTTAAATACCTTCGAGCTATTGAAATGAGAAATCTCCATGTTGGTATCGCTGCAAAGTAGGCCTTCCTCGAACTGGCATCATCCATCTAGGAAGTCGTGTCGAAGTAATGCTTTGCTCGCATAGGGTCCCTACATTGGGATTCGCACCACACTGATCCCTTTAGTTAGTAGTTCGATCCAGTGCACTGAATTAACAAGGTATTATGCCAATTTCTTATTGACGTAGTTCTTCCCACTTAAGAGAAGGGAGTAGTGGTCCTTTAAAGCCGCCATCTCGTCCAATTGTGCATTTGCAACCTAAGGCTGATGGATTATTAGTATCAAAATTAGCAGCGTAATAGTAGAAACATTTCGTGTATGATATATATATATATATATATATATAATTATCTAAAGCTTTGTTTTATATCTAACATTGGGGATTCGAGTTGGAACCATCAAGGTTGGTTCTTCGCATTTCTAAGCAAGAATATAAGAGTAGGATGTCAACTTGTTGTACCAGGTGGAGTAAGATCCCTGATCCCATTAGGAAGAGCATCTGGCAGGATTTTCTTATGAGTTCATACTGCTTTACGATATGATTAAGTATAAATAAACAATCAGTAATATTTTTTTATTGTGCAGGGGTAGTAGATTTGCAAGAGACTGACGTTTCCTTAGTCCAACTCCGCTGGAATTCAAAGATTTACAAAAATTACAGGGAGATGATGTTAGGCCTAAATAAATCAGGAAGAAACCAAACTAAAAGGGCACTAATGTATGGGATTCTTGGGTAAGATGGTGGAACAATGATGAGCTCAAGGTAAATATATAAAAATATCTCATTAAATTTTTCACAACTATTAAATATATTATTTAATTTAAATTTGCAGGCAGAGTCGGAGAGGAACAATGCATGTGACGACCACCTTACACCAGTCAACACCCAACTAGACGTTGTGGCGGGGTTCGGCTAATACAAGACGATCATCAAGGTAAGAATAAGAAAGATAATATAAATAACTAAAACCTATCGTATATCTCACTGTGCATGGTATAAAATATAATATAAACATATGACTAATATAAAACAGGTGAGACAATATAAGTTGTAATAAACCATAATTATCGTAGTAATAGACTCAAATCACAACATAGTATTAAGTGGTCAAATTCAGGTATGTCTCCAACATTATTATTGTCTCTACTTAAATATACTACTAATGCCCAAAGTAGTGATAAAAAAATAACCAGATACAAGAATATATATATAATACGTAGGAGCCTCTTTCTCGTCTCCGGATAGCTACACAAGCACACTAATATGTCTCTAATCTGCTCATTTAAGAGCACCCAAAGTAATAAGAAGCAAAGCATAAAACCTTGAGTCATCCAAAGTCTGGTGTGAGCGATAAGCATCAAAATATTAAATAAACAACTTAGGTATGAAAAGAATCATACCTGACATGTCCCTACATCCAAGAGTTAGCACCTAATAATGTACTTCTACTCTATGGTCGTCATATCACAAGTATGAGCGGAAGGTGTACATGATAAAGAGGCAACAAACATCCAAGCATAATGTAATGACCCGCATTTCCCGGGGTATATAATTAATTTATTTAATTATAAAAATAGTGGTTTAGAGAATTCAAATGGTCGTTAATTAAATAATAAGGAATATTTAATTAAATTAAATAATTAAATAATATATATTTAATTCAAAGATAATCAAAAATATTGGAAATCACAATATTCTGTGAATGGGGTCGTCCCTTAGATTTAATTCAGCTTAGAGTTGAATTATATTGACGAATATATTCAATCGACGACAGTTGAACGTATAGTTTATAATATATTTATAAACGAGCTCGAAATGGCGCTGCAGTTCGCTATTTGGCGATTTGAACTTCAACTGAATGTACAGGATTCGTTTTAAGCCGGATTTCTATGAAACAAGAAACGTGTGGAGCTGGTGGAGTATATCTTTCTAGTGAAAGAGAAAAAATCAGGATTTCGTCGTATAAATTTTGAGATATGTCCAAATCAAATTTTAAAATAGTCGCTATAGAATCGTTTATCGACCATAACGGTTTATTCGATATAACTAGAGATTGGGTTTGAATCTAGACAAGGTTCTTTAGAGACATAACGATAAATTAATTTTTAGAATTTTATGGTAATTTTTAATTAATTAAATAAGCAACTTTTTATTTGGAGTATTTCGCACCTTGAAATCGACATTTTGGAGTTTCACAGTATGAGTTCAACTACCGATATTTTTATATTTTTAGGATCGGGGCACTGAGCTCTTCACAACGGTATTTTTATCTCTGTCCATACGTAAGTAAAATTTTCCGTAACAGGATACCATAAACTTTAAAGCTAAGTAAAGAGGTACACTGTCTTTTCGGAAAGCATATGGAGCACATGGCGCCACAAATCCTTCAATACACGTCCTCTCGACAAATGCAAACTCGTACCGTTCATAAGTAGCCAGCGGATGATTAGCACTCTTTTCTCCTCGTCATTGAAGCTCTCTTCTCAGCAAAACATGGAAGTCTCAACTCCACAAATACCCTCCTTCCTAATACTTGGTTCCAAAGTAAACACCAACATAAATACTAACACTATAAAATACCCAAGCTTTTATTCCTACCGTTACTTTCTGAAAACCAACAAAGAAACCAAAATGTCCAGATCTGAAAAGCTATCATTACTTTCTAGAAACCCGTTTTCTCTCACGCAACTCGAAGTCTTGGTATGAAGGGCATGAGTAAAACGATGGGAAGGAGTTCTTGTCGTTGGGAAGGGGGCAGAGCTCAGTCGTTAAAATCAGCATGTTGCATGGGAAGGCACATCAATATAAATGGGACGCACTCGTTCACTGTAGCGGCTGAGAAGCTGTTCGAATACATTATAAAAGAGCAGATCGAGTTTTATATTAATGGTATAGTTGTAATGAGATGTGAAAGAGAAATTTAATGGTAAATCTTAGTTCGATTTTTAAATAAGAAAAGGAGGAGAATAGGAGGTAAGACAGTGCGGAAATGGAGAGTGGGTATAGTCGCGGTCTTCATACTACAGGGAAAAAGGTGAAGACGTTGAGTGTACTGTTGAGGGTATGGGTGTGTTGAGAAGTTAATGAGATGATTTTTGTATAAATGGATTTTTGAATAGTGGAGAGATTAAGGAGTAATGGAAGCAGGAATAAATCGGCTATGGTTTTTACGTACAGGAGGAGCAACGGGTTTATGTTCGAACTGGGAAGAAGGTATCAAATTCGGCAAAACAAGATCTGACAGGATCGTATGAACGGGAGCAACACAATGAGACTGACCGGGAGTGAATCCGAGCTCGTTACAATTTATGGAGAAATAAATTGTTCGACTGAATCAATGAACGCAAACCGATATTTATCGGTTAACGCGCAAATGTGAGTAAATCTCACTAACTCTGAACAGTTTATATTTTCATGTTATATTTTTAGAACTGTTAAATATGGACTGATTGATTGTGTGTTGACTGTTTAACTGAACTGCTAGTCAGTTACTTAAATTTCTATATTGATTCTGTTTAACAGAATATATCATATGGAACTGAAAGTGATGTTATCTATATTGTCTAACATCTGTGATGCAGGGAAACAGGTTGGAGGAATCCGACTGGATTCCTCAATAGTTATTTTATTGTTTTTTTTCATATATTTTGATATATGATGTGAATTATAACCTGTTGTTGATTTTGTGTGTATGGACGATATTGAACATCGTGATTTGGTATGATTGAATACCATGACATACCGGAATGTAGATAAAGGAGATTTTTCAAAGTGATATTGAAAAAGAGATATTTATAAAGGGGAATATTTATAAATAAGGAATATTTATAAATTGGGATATTTATAAATAAGAGATATTTTAAAAAAAAGTAAAATAAATTCAAAACATTTTCTTTTTGAATGGAAAGGCCTGTGTGGCGAGTTTGGGGATTTTCCCGATGCTCCCGATACAAAGGAGGTTATGGCGAATTTTCCCGGGAATTTAAGGAGTTAGAGTATTTCAAAAATAAATTTGAAAAGGAAATATTTGTAAACCATTTACAAATAGAATTGGAAAGGGAACATTATAAAAAGGAAATCATTTTTAAAGTGTAGAACCGTTATTTAAAAGTAAATCTTTTCAAATGAATAAAACGTTGTTAAAAAGGAAATCTTTATAAAGTGAAGTTAGTTAATCGAATATAGACATTCGAAAGGAGAAATCGAATATGGTATTCGAAGTTAGTTAATCGAATATAGACATTCGAAAGGAGAAATCGAATATGGTATTCGAAGTTAGTTAATCGAATATAGACATTCGAAAGGAGAAATCGAATATGGTATTCGAAGTTAGTTAATCGAATATAGACATTCGAAAGGAGAAATCGAATATGGTATTCGAAGTTAGTTAATCGAATATAGACATTCGAAAGGAGAAATCGAATATGGTATTCGAAGTTAGTTAATCGAATATAGACATTCGAAAGGAGAAATCGAATATGGTATTCGAAGTTAGTTAATCGAATATAGACATTCGAAAGGAGAAATCGAATATGGTATTCGAAGTTAGTTAATCGAATATAGACATTCGAAAAGAGAAATCGAATATGGTATTCGAAGTAGTTAATCGAGTATAGACATTCGAAAGGAGAAATCGAATATGGTATTCGAAGTTAGTTAATCGAATATGTTATTCGAATGGAGTTAAATAGAGTTGTCGAATAATAGTTGTTCGAATGGAGTTAAATAGAGTTGTCGAATAATAGTTGTTCGAATGGAGTTAAATAGAGTTGTCGAATAATAGTTGTTCGAATGGAGTTAAATAGAGTTAGTCGAATATAGTTTATTCGAATAGAGTTGAATAGAGTTAATCGAATAGTAGTTATTCGAATAGAGTTAAATGGAGTTAAATCGAATATTGGTTATTCGATATGAGTAATCAAGTTAAGATAATCAAGTTAAGATAATCGAGTTAAGTTAGCAAGTTAAGTTATCAAGTCAAGATGATTGAGTCAAGTGATTTAGTTAAGATAATCGAGTTAAGTTAGCAAGTTAAGTTATCAAGTCAAGATGATCGAGTAAAGTAAATAAGTTCAGTTCGTCGAGTTAAATTAATCGATGTTAGTTTCATCGAAAGGAGTTATCGATGTTAGTTTCATCGAAAGGAATTAATCGATGTTAGTTTCATCGAAAGGAGTTATCGATGTTAGTTTCATCGAAAGGAGTTATCGATGTTAGTTTCATCGAAGGGAGTTATCGATTATAGTTTAATCGAAGTGAGATTTTCAAATATGAGATATTTGAAAAGGAAGAGTTATCGGACATTAGTTATTCGAAGAAAGATTATCGAATATCGTTTATTCGAGGAGAAGTTAATCGAATATAGGTTATTCGAAGAAGAGTTAATCAAATAGAGATTTCTCGAAGAGAGTTAATCGGCAAATTCGATTATATCGGATTCGGGAAAGCACTTATACTTTCCAGTGTTTAAATAGATTTATTTATTTATAAATAAATAAGTGTTAAGTTAATTATTCACTAATAAGAATAGAAGTTAAAATTAAAGTTAGATAATTCGAAAGTAGGGGTTATAACGTTATCGTTATAACCAATGTTTTAAATATAGAAGTGGATCAGTAAAATTGAATCCGAGAAAGGCGTAAAGAAATTGTTAAAGATTAAAAGATAAACTTTGACCATTTCGAAGTTATAACGTTGTTCAGTTAAGGTCTGAGAGGTAATTATACCCCAACTTGAGTGACTTCCTTCTTAACTAAGAAATGGTAAGGTTTGACCGTAAAGGAGTTTTGGAAATGTTTTCCAAACGAGAATCAGAAATGTTTTCTGATAAAAGAAAATAAGAATTTAGAGTATAGGGAAACAGGAGATAAGTAGATCAATGAACTAAAGAGATTAATGTTAAATGATGTTTGTTCGATATAATTTCCATCTGGAAATAATATCGTTGTTTGCACACTTGTTTTTCTTTGATAGTTAACTCACCGACTATCGAAGTTTTGACCATTTTAACGTTGTTAATATGGAGAGATCGGTTGGATTATTATCCAAAGAACCACTCTGTATTGGCATAAGCGTCGCGAATCATATATGCCAAAGATAATTGAAGACGGAGTAAAATGCAAGGGCTATCCTGTTTACAGAATAGTGCCTTCGGTTTGTCCAGTCCCAGGACAACTTGTATGGACGAAGGTCTGACAGAGTATATCCAGTGGATCGCGTAAGTTGATCTGTTCAAACGTATTCACGTTTGGTGGCGGAGGAATTCGTTTCTCTTAGCTGTATACCCGTGTTATTTTTGGATAAGTCAATTTGTGATTTGGCGGGTATGACGATGTGACATTTCTAAGTGAATGAAGATGGATGTCTGACATAGTATTTCCAGACGATCACGTACATTGATTTCTTCAACTATACCAAGAGTGGAAGCGGAGAAGGAAACTTCTTTTAGCTAACACGTAATGTATGGTTGTAGACATTAATTAGTGATTTTCGATGGATCTGACAATGTGGCATTCGAAGTGAATCTGATGTGATGATAAAGCGTAGCTTCTAGCCTCATCATCCGGTAAATGACAGAAATTGGGCAGGCAGCATGGCTAAGTCGGTCGCACCGAAGTAGGGTGTATAATCACCTATCTAGTGAATATTCATTTGTTTCTTAAATCTATCAATGCTGTCCCATATATATACGGGAACGGTTGCTGATCCCAACCGTTGGTGATGTACATTCGATACACTCAAGCGAAATGAGTGGTCGGTCATGTGTGGCTGAGTTGCAAGATGTTCTTGTTGAACTCCAGTGTATCGTTCCTAGAGTACACTGATCGGAAGGTGATTCCATACCTTGTCATAGTTGGAAATCCATTACCCAATACGTGCTTGCGGTTTTGATTGTATACTATATATGTAGAACGTGAGATGAAAGTGTTTCTGCTAGTTGATATCTATTTGTACATAGACATTATTATAATATCAAAAAGTTTTTGATATAAAGATATTTTGGATTCTCATAAGGGAAAAACCCGTTCCGTTCTACGGCGTGGTCTTATGAGATATCGTTTACTTGTTCATATACCTGTTTTAAACTGTTTTACTCACACCAGTCCCATGACTGACCCGGAGTTTATTTGTTGTTTTCCCTAAACTCTTGGGTGCCTAAATTTGTACGGGCAGTCAAGTAGTCGGGTTTTACAGATATACTGGAAGAGCTTGGAGCAGGAGGCTTCAAGATCATATAGCTATAGTTATTTCCGCTGTGTTGTAAGTGCTGTACTCTGATAAGTGCTATTGTATACATAACTGTTATATTTCAAAGTTATGTTATCTATTATATGTTATTCGTTCCGCTGTGAGGTTCGTGTTACTCTGATGTTGTGTTCTTCTTCTTCTTCTTCTATTCTAAGTTTCTATCTTATCTATCCTCACCCTCTATCTTCTTTCACTAATTACCAGGATTTTTCGATGTTTTGGTTATCGACGTCGAGCTTACGTCGATAACCAAAGCCGCTCAAAATCCGGGTCGTTACAGTTGGTATCAGAGCTTAAGTTTAGAATTACTTGGCTCTGTGGCGTGACTCGGTAGAGATAGGGTTAGTAATACCCTAGATTGAGTTTGAGTGTATATATACGAGTGCGTATTTGTATTTGATATAAAAATGGTTTTATATTGTGAAGATTCATTGGCTGAGTTGTTTATGAGTTCTGGTCGATCAGTTTGATCCACTGTATCGGTAGGAGTAAATAAACACTTGAATACAATGAAACGTCATCGTATGTTTTGAAAAGAGGGTAAACGAAATAATTTTACCCAAAGTATATTTGATATATATTGGATTTATAATATATGAGATATATTGGTTGTTATTATAATCGAGTAAGATTATAACAATGTGAAAAGATTATATGTAACCAATCAGAATTCATATAAGTAAAGTATATGAAATAAGATGAATTAAATATGAATTTAAATCAGATTTGGAATTAAAATAAGGAAATTTTAATTTCCTGGGAAATTTTGAAATGTTTTTAAAATGGAAGTATTTAGAAATGGTATTGGAAATGATATAGTATTGAAATCACTTGGGTCGCTGGGAAATAATTCCGATGATGACTGCGCAGTATCATCGGTGTGATTTTCGAGTTTCTAAGCGGTGGATTACTACCAAAGGTTTTGTTTTTGAATTGTTTTGAGAAAACAAGTGTTTAGAAATTCAAAGGTTTTGAATTGGCAGTATGATTTCAAATTGATTTGAAATAAACCCAGGAATTTAAGTTCTAGAAATTAAAATTTAACTAATGAAGTTAGATAAAATGAGATGGTAAAAATAAATTGAAATTTAACTTGAACATAGTTAATAGAATTAAATTGAATTGGATTAGAGAATAATCTGTTATGGAATTGGGATGATGAGTTAAGAATTTGAAATTTGATATGGGGGTTCGAATGAAATTCGATTTGGATTTGAGGATATGAACTGATTGGAATTTGATTGAGATAACATTGGTATATGCTGAGTTGATAGCATATGGAAGTGATAAAGTTAATATGCCCGATAGAAAGGTACAAGTTTATATTTCATATGAGTTTGGTGATTTATGAGCCGATTTGGCAAGCCGCTTGGCTGTTTGATTTTCTTTTGGGTTGGAGATGGCCCAGAGAGGCGAGTTGGAGTTTGAGATATTGACCAGTACAAAGGAGGTGCTGGCGAAAAATTTCGAAAAGTTAAGGTGTTAGAAAATTTTCAGAATTTTTGAAAATTTAGTTAGTCGGAATAAATTAATATTTTATTGGTTCAGTTGAAACCGGAGATAAGAGGTAAACGAATAAATTTTTACCCAGTAGGTAGGGTCGTCCCCTAACTTAGCAATTTCGAGGACGAAATTATTTTAAGTGGGGAAGAATGTAATGACCCGCATTTCCCGGGGTATATAATTAATTTATTTAATTATAAAAATAGTGGTTTAGAGAATTCAAATGGTCGTTAATTAAATAATAAGGAATATTTAATTAAATTAAATAATTAAATAATATATATTTAATTCAAAGATAATCAAAAATATTGGAAATCACAATATTCTGTGAATGGGGTCGTCCCTTAGATTTAATTCAGCTTAGAGTTGAATTATATTGACGAATATATTCAATCGACGACAGTTGAACGTATAGTTTATAATATATTTATAAACGAGCTCGAAATGGCGCTGCAGTTCGCTATTTGGCGATTTGAACTTCAACTGAATGTACAGGATTCGTTTTAAGCCGGATTTCTATGAAACAAGAAACGTGTGGAGCTGGTGGAGTATATCTTTCTAGTGAAAGAGAAAAAATCAGGATTTCGTCGTATAAATTTTGAGATATGTCCAAATCAAATTTTAAAATAGTCGCTATAGAATCGTTTATCGACCATAACGGTTTATTCGATATAACTAGAGATTGGGTTTGAATCTAGACAAGGTTCTTTAGAGACATAACGATAAATTAATTTTTAGAATTTTATGGTAATTTTTAATTAATTAAATAAGCAACTTTTTATTTGGAGTATTTCGCACCTTGAAATCGACATTTTGGAGTTTCACAGTATGAGTTCAACTACCGATATTTTTATATTTTTAGGATCGGGGCACTGAGCTCTTCACAACGGTATTTTTATCTCTGTCCATACGTAAGTAAAATTTTCCGTAACAGGATACCATAAACTTTAAAGCTAAGTAAAGAGGTACACTGTCTTTTCGGAAAGCATATGGAGCACATGGCGCCACAAATCCTTCAATACACGTCCTCTCGACAAATGCAAACTCGTACCGTTCATAAGTAGCCAGCGGATGATTAGCACTCTTTTCTCCTCGTCATTGAAGCTCTCTTCTCAGCAAAACATGGAAGTCTCAACTCCACAAATACCCTCCTTCCTAATACTTGGTTCCAAAGTAAACACCAACATAAATACTAACACTATAAAATACCCAAGCTTTTATTCCTACCGTTACTTTCTGAAAACCAACAAAGAAACCAAAATGTCCAGATCTGAAAAGCTATCATTACTTTCTAGAAACCCGTTTTCTCTCACGCAACTCGAAGTCTTGGTATGAAGGGCATGAGTAAAACGATGGGAAGGAGTTCTTGTCGTTGGGAAGGGGGCAGAGCTCAGTCGTTAAAATCAGCATGTTGCATGGGAAGGCACATCAATATAAATGGGACGCACTCGTTCACTGTAGCGGCTGAGAAGCTGTTCGAATACATTATAAAAGAGCAGATCGAGTTTTATATTAATGGTATAGTTGTAATGAGATGTGAAAGAGAAATTTAATGGTAAATCTTAGTTCGATTTTTAAATAAGAAAAGGAGGAGAATAGGAGGTAAGACAGTGCGGAAATGGAGAGTGGGTATAGTCGCGGTCTTCATACTACAGGGAAAAAGGTGAAGACGTTGAGTGTACTGTTGAGGGTATGGGTGTGTTGAGAAGTTAATGAGATGATTTTTGTATAAATGGATTTTTGAATAGTGGAGAGATTAAGGAGTAATGGAAGCAGGAATAAATCGGCTATGGTTTTTACGTACAGGAGGAGCAACGGGTTTATGTTCGAACTGGGAAGAAGGTATCAAATTCGGCAAAACAAGATCTGACAGGATCGTATGAACGGGAGCAACACAATGAGACTGACCGGGAGTGAATCCGAGCTCGTTACAATTTATGGAGAAATAAATTGTTCGACTGAATCAATGAACGCAAACCGATATTTATCGGTTAACGCGCAAATGTGAGTAAATCTCACTAACTCTGAACAGTTTATATTTTCATGTTATATTTTTAGAACTGTTAAATATGGACTGATTGATTGTGTGTTGACTGTTTAACTGAACTGCTAGTCAGTTACTTAAATTTCTATATTGATTCTGTTTAACAGAATATATCATATGGAACTGAAAGTGATGTTATCTATATTGTCTAACATCTGTGATGCAGGGAAACAGGTTGGAGGAATCCGACTGGATTCCTCAATAGTTATTTTATTGTTTTTTTTCATATATTTTGATATATGATGTGAATTATAACCTGTTGTTGATTTTGTGTGTATGGACGATATTGAACATCGTGATTTGGTATGATTGAATACCATGACATACCGGAATGTAGATAAAGGAGATTTTTCAAAGTGATATTGAAAAAGAGATATTTATAAAGGGGAATATTTATAAATAAGGAATATTTATAAATTGGGATATTTATAAATAAGAGATATTTTAAAAAAAAGTAAAATAAATTCAAAACATTTTCTTTTTGAATGGAAAGGCCTGTGTGGCGAGTTTGGGGATTTTCCCGATGCTCCCGATACAAAGGAGGTTATGGCGAATTTTCCCGGGAATTTAAGGAGTTAGAGTATTTCAAAAATAAATTTGAAAAGGAAATATTTGTAAACCATTTACAAATAGAATTGGAAAGGGAACATTATAAAAAGGAAATCATTTTTAAAGTGTAGAACCGTTATTTAAAAGTAAATCTTTTCAAATGAATAAAACGTTGTTAAAAAGGAAATCTTTATAAAGTGAAGTTAGTTAATCGAATATAGACATTCGAAAGGAGAAATCGAATATGGTATTCGAAGTTAGTTAATCGAATATAGACATTCGAAAGGAGAAATCGAATATGGTATTCGAAGTTAGTTAATCGAATATAGACATTCGAAAGGAGAAATCGAATATGGTATTCGAAGTTAGTTAATCGAATATAGACATTCGAAAGGAGAAATCGAATATGGTATTCGAAGTTAGTTAATCGAATATAGACATTCGAAAGGAGAAATCGAATATGGTATTCGAAGTTAGTTAATCGAATATAGACATTCGAAAGGAGAAATCGAATATGGTATTCGAAGTTAGTTAATCGAATATAGACATTCGAAAGGAGAAATCGAATATGGTATTCGAAGTTAGTTAATCGAATATAGACATTCGAAAAGAGAAATCGAATATGGTATTCGAAGTAGTTAATCGAGTATAGACATTCGAAAGGAGAAATCGAATATGGTATTCGAAGTTAGTTAATCGAATATGTTATTCGAATGGAGTTAAATAGAGTTGTCGAATAATAGTTGTTCGAATGGAGTTAAATAGAGTTGTCGAATAATAGTTGTTCGAATGGAGTTAAATAGAGTTGTCGAATAATAGTTGTTCGAATGGAGTTAAATAGAGTTAGTCGAATATAGTTTATTCGAATAGAGTTGAATAGAGTTAATCGAATAGTAGTTATTCGAATAGAGTTAAATGGAGTTAAATCGAATATTGGTTATTCGATATGAGTAATCAAGTTAAGATAATCAAGTTAAGATAATCGAGTTAAGTTAGCAAGTTAAGTTATCAAGTCAAGATGATTGAGTCAAGTGATTTAGTTAAGATAATCGAGTTAAGTTAGCAAGTTAAGTTATCAAGTCAAGATGATCGAGTAAAGTAAATAAGTTCAGTTCGTCGAGTTAAATTAATCGATGTTAGTTTCATCGAAAGGAGTTATCGATGTTAGTTTCATCGAAAGGAATTAATCGATGTTAGTTTCATCGAAAGGAGTTATCGATGTTAGTTTCATCGAAAGGAGTTATCGATGTTAGTTTCATCGAAGGGAGTTATCGATTATAGTTTAATCGAAGTGAGATTTTCAAATATGAGATATTTGAAAAGGAAGAGTTATCGGACATTAGTTATTCGAAGAAAGATTATCGAATATCGTTTATTCGAGGAGAAGTTAATCGAATATAGGTTATTCGAAGAAGAGTTAATCAAATAGAGATTTCTCGAAGAGAGTTAATCGGCAAATTCGATTATATCGGATTCGGGAAAGCACTTATACTTTCCAGTGTTTAAATAGATTTATTTATTTATAAATAAATAAGTGTTAAGTTAATTATTCACTAATAAGAATAGAAGTTAAAATTAAAGTTAGATAATTCGAAAGTAGGGGTTATAACGTTATCGTTATAACCAATGTTTTAAATATAGAAGTGGATCAGTAAAATTGAATCCGAGAAAGGCGTAAAGAAATTGTTAAAGATTAAAAGATAAACTTTGACCATTTCGAAGTTATAACGTTGTTCAGTTAAGGTCTGAGAGGTAATTATACCCCAACTTGAGTGACTTCCTTCTTAACTAAGAAATGGTAAGGTTTGACCGTAAAGGAGTTTTGGAAATGTTTTCCAAACGAGAATCAGAAATGTTTTCTGATAAAAGAAAATAAGAATTTAGAGTATAGGGAAACAGGAGATAAGTAGATCAATGAACTAAAGAGATTAATGTTAAATGATGTTTGTTCGATATAATTTCCATCTGGAAATAATATCGTTGTTTGCACACTTGTTTTTCTTTGATAGTTAACTCACCGACTATCGAAGTTTTGACCATTTTAACGTTGTTAATATGGAGAGATCGGTTGGATTATTATCCAAAGAACCACTCTGTATTGGCATAAGCGTCGCGAATCATATATGCCAAAGATAATTGAAGACGGAGTAAAATGCAAGGGCTATCCTGTTTACAGAATAGTGCCTTCGGTTTGTCCAGTCCCAGGACAACTTGTATGGACGAAGGTCTGACAGAGTATATCCAGTGGATCGCGTAAGTTGATCTGTTCAAACGTATTCACGTTTGGTGGCGGAGGAATTCGTTTCTCTTAGCTGTATACCCGTGTTATTTTTGGATAAGTCAATTTGTGATTTGGCGGGTATGACGATGTGACATTTCTAAGTGAATGAAGATGGATGTCTGACATAGTATTTCCAGACGATCACGTACATTGATTTCTTCAACTATACCAAGAGTGGAAGCGGAGAAGGAAACTTCTTTTAGCTAACACGTAATGTATGGTTGTAGACATTAATTAGTGATTTTCGATGGATCTGACAATGTGGCATTCGAAGTGAATCTGATGTGATGATAAAGCGTAGCTTCTAGCCTCATCATCCGGTAAATGACAGAAATTGGGCAGGCAGCATGGCTAAGTCGGTCGCACCGAAGTAGGGTGTATAATCACCTATCTAGTGAATATTCATTTGTTTCTTAAATCTATCAATGCTGTCCCATATATATACGGGAACGGTTGCTGATCCCAACCGTTGGTGATGTACATTCGATACACTCAAGCGAAATGAGTGGTCGGTCATGTGTGGCTGAGTTGCAAGATGTTCTTGTTGAACTCCAGTGTATCGTTCCTAGAGTACACTGATCGGAAGGTGATTCCATACCTTGTCATAGTTGGAAATCCATTACCCAATACGTGCTTGCGGTTTTGATTGTATACTATATATGTAGAACGTGAGATGAAAGTGTTTCTGCTAGTTGATATCTATTTGTACATAGACATTATTATAATATCAAAAAGTTTTTGATATAAAGATATTTTGGATTCTCATAAGGGAAAAACCCGTTCCGTTCTACGGCGTGGTCTTATGAGATATCGTTTACTTGTTCATATACCTGTTTTAAACTGTTTTACTCACACCAGTCCCATGACTGACCCGGAGTTTATTTGTTGTTTTCCCTAAACTCTTGGGTGCCTAAATTTGTACGGGCAGTCAAGTAGTCGGGTTTTACAGATATACTGGAAGAGCTTGGAGCAGGAGGCTTCAAGATCATATAGCTATAGTTATTTCCGCTGTGTTGTAAGTGCTGTACTCTGATAAGTGCTATTGTATACATAACTGTTATATTTCAAAGTTATGTTATCTATTATATGTTATTCGTTCCGCTGTGAGGTTCGTGTTACTCTGATGTTGTGTTCTTCTTCTTCTTCTTCTATTCTAAGTTTCTATCTTATCTATCCTCACCCTCTATCTTCTTTCACTAATTACCAGGATTTTTCGATGTTTTGGTTATCGACGTCGAGCTTACGTCGATAACCAAAGCCGCTCAAAATCCGGGTCGTTACACATAACATTCATTCCTCACATCACCCAGTGCGTTGATTGTACGATACTCATTACTTAGGTTCCTAAATCTCTCGGGGCCCTTGGTAGTCCCTATTACAACGGGGTGTACCAAGTTTGCCCTACCCAGTCCATACAGGAACTGGAGCTGAATCAATGCCCCTTCCTCTAAAGTACACCAGAGCTATGAGTATTGATAACCCCTTAAAAATTGCATCCGTAGAGAAGGTTACTTTGGAAATCACCATAATGGTTCCTACCTGGATTGTTCACGATCAACTTCCATATAGACTTACTTCGCCTCTCGGTCTAAGCTAGTCGTGTTAGGATTTGTCCTTCAAAGAATGAGTTAGTCGCCAAGAGAAGAAGTTGCCCGTCATTGCTTGAATCCCCGAAGGTACTCACTTCGCTTACTTATAACGCTTGATGGATCTGGGTCGAATTAGTCCGGGTCAACTAATTCAGCCTGAGCTAAGTGAACATACTCGGGTCGACTTGGTCGACCCGACCTAAGCAAAGGTACTCGGGTCAACTTGGTCAACCCGAGCTCGTTTGCTCTTCCTGGGTCAACGTGGTTGGCCCGGGCGTACTCAAGTTATCCAAATCGACCAAGTCGACCCAGACACAATTTCCACACCCGGATAGATTTATTAATCTGGGACTTATTTGACCAGAGCCTAGTTTCCATCTTTAGAACCACAACGCCTCCACTTTTCATCCATTACAAAGCTGTCTTCCATCTTCAACTTGGCTCGGTTCGAAGTCGACCCTGAAGCCACATCGATTCAAGCTAATATGTGCCAAATCTTGGCCTTCCTCTGTCTAAATGACTTGGAACTTTTTCCTAGAGTTCCTGGGACCTTCCTTATCGTCCCCATAAAATTTCATGCATTTCTGGTGAAGTTTTTTCGACTCGGTTTGGTCGGACCCACTTTGGTCGACCCGAGACTTGGAGCACTTACAAAATCCCTAATGCCATTCTATTTCACCTTTCTACGATGTTTTCATTCATTCTAATGTACTTAGACATCGTATGAAACATACAAAACACATTCATGCAACATCTAGACTAACAAAGCATGGTAAAACCCAAAGATAAGGTAAGGGGAAGCATTGTTATTTTAGCTCCCCTAATTTCCAAGATTAACAAAACTTAACCAAATCGCCCCAAATTCATATATGTGCCATGATATAATAATCTATGATTTATAAGCATTTTTCTAAATTTTCAAAGGTGATTATCTAATAATAAACCTTAATTAGTAAGTAATGATGTTAATCACTCACCTTAAATTCCCTAAAATAATTAGATCTGAAATTGATGATGATTTGGCTTGGATCTTAATGCTATGCAGCACCCCCAAGCTTGATTTCATGTTGGGATGATTAAATCTTCGCTAATCCTAGGTTTAGGCTAATTAAGGAAGGGATTGGAAGGTCTTTTATGGGATGGAAGTCATAAGAGGTTGATGGTACCTTTATTGGAAGTTGTGAAAGTGAGAATGAATGGTCCAACTACCTCGTTCGGTCCCCACATAACCCTAATCCCAAATTGGACTTTGGGCCCTCCCACTAATGACCAAACCCAGCCTAATTAAGCTGCCTAAAAACTAGTCCAGATCTTAATTCAGCCATTCCTCTCAAATGGCTAGTCCGTTTGGCCAGTGTGACCACTCTATATAATGAGAAACCATCATCTGAATCCAATGTAAGTGGTTTCAAATCAATATCTCTTGCAATCATAGGTTATGGGCGAAACACAAGCTTTACCAATGGTAAAATGTCCATAAAAAAATATAATTGTAAGATCCTATGATACATAGAATACGGGTCGTTACAATGCAAATAAAAAAAGAACATGGTAACACATCGTGGCGGATCCAAGTCTTTCCAACATCATCGTAAGGGCTTGATAAATTTATCAATTATGATTTTATATATTAATTAAATTTGTATATGGAGTTCAGTAGAATTAAAATATATACACTATCTACTATAGGAATTAGCACGTGAACATCCCGTGTCATTGGTGGACGTATTTGCTTATACCTACGCATTAAAGCAAGCCGACGATGTTGACAACCTTAATATCAATGGGGGATGAGGATAAGGCGACGACTTCGTATCTATGCATATTTTAAATTTTAATTTATTAATATTAATAAGTTTAGTAATTAGCTATGTATAATAAAAATAGTGTTATATTAATTTCCAATTGAGTTTTTTTTGCATTGTAGGTAAAGTTTCAAAAGACATAGGCACAACTGCTTGAGGAATCAGATCATAATGAATTGAACCACAAGGAGGAAGCTGTTATTTTTTACTATATTATGAATCCGATGCAGCGAAATAAACATTACCTCAACGTGAACCAAACAATAATCTAATAAACGTTGTAATATTATATTTAATGAACTTCACCCACCGTGTGTTCAAATGCAATTATTCAATGTGAATATGTAGAAAATTGATTATTATGCAATTATTTAATGTGCCTTAAATATGAAAATAACAATTCACATCTTAAATTTTCTATTAAACATGTAGAAAATTAAAATGGTAGGTTTAACCCATACTAATTTCGAAAAGCACCATTTAAATTGTTACCGGTAGTAGTATATTAAGATTTGTTAATTATGTTTCCCATCGGTTGTAGAAAACTTTAAATTCATGTTCAATATATATTCTCTTTGGTTATCCAGTCATTTATTACCTTATGTATTACTCTAATGACATTTATGTTTCTATATTAAGAACTATGCATTTCTTACTTAGGATATAATCATAATTTAAATGTGAACATCTCCTATTCTATTTACAGGCTAGGGCATCTCAAAAGGTGTATGAAAAAAGACAAAGCTAAAATAAAAGATCCTAGAGCCATGGTTGAGCAGCTGTAGCAGTAGGATCGTCTTCACGCTATATAGATGGAGTAGTTGGATCAACGATTAGTAGAGTATGTGCAGTAACATGGTTCCTTCCCCTTATTGTTTGTTGCTTCCGGAAGCAAGAACGATGCTTAAGAGGTATGCTATTTTGTGTTTGTGCTTGGATACTGTACATATTGACTTGGAATATAATTCGTGAGGATGTTGTTAGGATTGCCTCACATGTTGTTAAGGAGAAATGATGGTTTGGATACAATAGTCCCACATCATGTAATAAATTGAAGGAATTGTGTACAAATATGAGCTAGTAGACACGTAACATCAGGGATTCCTTTTGTTATATGAGAGTTGTGTGCCAGCTCATATGCATGCAGAAAATGGGGCTTTGTTCCGACCATCGTTACATAACAGTGGTACCAGAGCCGAAGGTTACGGACTGGGCCATGTAGGCAAGGCAGTTGTTATTTGCCTACCAACTCATATTTGTACTCAACTCCTTCAATTTATTCCATGATGTGAGACTATTAATTCCAACTCGTCATTCCTCCTTAACATCATGCGAGGCAGTCCTAACAGTCTCCCCATTGACTTGCATCCTACGAGTATCTTTTGAGAGCACTGCCTTGCCTGCATGGCTCAGTCCGTAACCTTCAGCTCTGGTACCAATGTTATGTAACGACGGTCGGAACAAAACCCCCTTCCTACATGCATATGAGCTGGCACACAACTCCCATATAATAAAAGGAATCCCTGATGTTAAGTGTCTATCAGCTCATATTTGTATACAATTCCTTCAATTTATTACATCATGTGGTACTATTGTGTCCAAACCATCATTCCTCCTTAACAACATGCGACACAATTCTAACAGTCTCCCTCTTGACTCGCATTCTACGAGTATCTTTTGAGAGCATTGCCTTGCTCGCATGGCCCAGTCTGAACCTTCGGCTTTGATACCACTGTTATGTAACGACAGTCAGAACAAAGCCCCCCCCGTCCTTACATGCATATGAGCTGACACGCAACTCCCATATAACAACGGGATCCATGTTGTTACGTGCCTACCAACTCATATTTGTACTCAACTCCTTCAATTTATTCCATGATGTGGGACTATTAATTCCAACTCGTCATTCCTCCTTAACAACATGCAAGGCAATCCTAACAGATGTAGTGTTTTGATATTGTATATATTAACTTGGAGTTAGTGAAAATGTTATGCTTAGGTTTATTATGACGGTGTACGCTTGTTTTGATGTTGTGCGACATTTACGGGTTTCGTTTGAGAATGTTTGAATGTTTGCTATTGTATATATTGGAGTTGACTTGATGTATGTTGGATTGTTTATACTTCTTATGTTGTTGGCGTAACATGTTATATATATATATATATATATATATATATATATATATATATATGGAAAATGAACACACACATATATATATATATGTTCATTTTCTATATACATATATATATACATATATATATTATGTGTATGTGTGTGTATGTATATGTGTATGTATATGAATTATAAGTGTGAAATTGAGTGGAAAATTGTATTGGTATCTTTGGGTTGGCTGGAAGACGAGTGGCTTGTTGGAATTTTAAAAGAAAAAATACTCAGATTATCAACGTCTATCAACAGTGGGTTAGTCATTATATTCTAACGGTTATCAACAGGCCTCGACAAAACATTGGTATATTATTAATCCCCTTGGGTGTCGATAGTCGTTAGTAGTGCCATTAGAGGCCATTGGTATAACCATTCGAAATTGGTCGTCGTTTCCATTGGAAATTGTAATAGACCGTATACACTATTCCAATTGCTATATTAAGGACTATCAATGGCCATCGGCGGTTAATAACCATTGGAATAGACTGTTTTCCTTGTAGTAATTGCTCAATTGATTAAAAACAATTTACTTATGTGATGTTTTGATGGGAAGAAACTGCACGCAATGCTAATATTTTTAAAGCAATTATAAATGATAGAAATTAGATTTCTCATCCACAACGGGGGCGGTATTATTTAGTTAATTCTTGGTATTCTCTTTTAAACGGTTATTAACCACCTTATCGAAATGTTAGGTAGCATGTTCCTCATTTTCAAGATACAATGAATCTGCCAAAATCGAACAATGAAGTTTTCATTTTTTATCATTCAAGTCTACGTATGAGTATTAAAAGAATCTTTAACATATGGAAAAATTGCTATTTTAAAGAGTATGCCATCGTATTGTTTCGAAATTTAAGTTAAAGTTGTGGTTGCTACAATGATTATACATAATTTTATAAGAAAATACAATCAAGATGACCCAAATTATATGGTATTTGATAATAATCCCAATCTTGTATACGATGAATATCATGAAGAATATCGAAATATGAGAAATAAGATAGGGAGTGATACTCAACGAATGGAGAGATTATGAGTTAATGAAGTAACTGTACTTAGAGATTCGATAAGAGATGGATTAATTGCAGCAGAAATGACATAATGGACATATATAAATATTTTATTTAGTTAATGATGTATTTGAATTTCATTTATCCATGTATTGCTATAATTTATTAATATTTAACGGTATTTTACGCAATATGTTTTGAATTACGAAATTTCTACTATATAAAAAATATAATTTATTCTACCTGTTCAATACACCGTTTAATTCTCCGCTCAGTACACCGTTCAAAATCATAAAAGCACATTATCTGCTCATTTAACTTTAACCGTTCAATTATCCATTCGGGCAAGTCGCTAATTTCATCCACTAGTCATCGTGAAGAATGAAATCTTTGTACACCAATAAAACAGGCGCAATGTATGAATCAGCATTAAATTATTTCCCAACTTAATATTGTATTGCAAGACTTATATTTTACGTTAACATGCCATATTTTACTCCAACAGTAAGCAACAAAACCAGACAGCTACAAAGTACACAAAGTAAAACCCCTCGCACAAATAAACCAATTCGACACACTTTCAATATTCATGCACACACTTCAAAGTTTAAACGGCTTTAGACAGATAAATGCTTACTTCCTGGGAGAACCAAACAACCTCCTGGGCGAAAACATGGACATAGGAGAGGAGGGCCTGAATTCTCTCATTGGAGTAGCAAACCCTTTCACCATCTTATACTTCACATCCATCAACAGTTCATCATCATCAACGTTCATGCGACTAACTCCTCTTTTCTCCATTTTCAGTGTCCCACACCTTGCAAAACTCCCAACAAACGTCCAACTCTTCTTCTTCTTCTTATAGCAAGCACTGTCATTCCCATTCATTTTGGCACCCAAATACTGCTTAACACACTCCATCCCCATACAAACCACCTTCTTAGGTGGACAAGTCAGCGGATTCCCAACAACCTTCAACTCTTTCAGCTTCGAAAGACACGCGATCGATTGAGGCAAAACCGTGATGGAATTGTAGCTAACATCCAGATGGGTAAGCGACGTCAAAAGCCCAATCGAATAAGGTAGGGCGGTCAGATACTGGAAGTTTTGGCTAACGTTTAGGGTTTGCAGTTGGGTTAAGTTTTCAAGGTTATCCGGCAGCGCTCGTAGGCAGTTGAGGTGCACGTCAAGCGTACGAAGGGAGAACATGTGCGAGGTCGTAGACGGTAGGAATGGAAGTTTGTTCGAGTTGACGGACAATTTGCGTAGGTTGGTCAGTTCAAAGCCTATCGTGTCGGGTAGACTTGTCAGTTTGTTGAAGTTAGCTGTTACTTCTTCCAGAGCTCTGCATGCCATGTCATTTTAACACTGAAATTAGTTAAAATTAACGTCGTAGAAATGGATGATTGAGGAGATATGAGATGATAATATACCTGCAGTTTTCTATAGTTCTTGGTAGAGACTGCAAGAGGTTCCCCGAAATGTTAAGTTGCTTGAGCTTGGCAAGGCAACCTATGGAGTTTGGCAAAACCTTTAGTTGATTTGACTGCACGTCTAACGTCACCACGTTCACTAATCTTGCAGTTACTGATTCCGGTATGCTCTGTTCATCAATGAAGTGTAACTCAGTCATGTTAATAGTGAAGTGCTGTTAGTTATGAAATCAAGTGCTTAACTGCAAACATAATCACATAGATAACACCGAGAATATTGACTGGAGTTAAATGTATACCTGTAGGTTATTGTTTGACAGATCAAGCTTGGTGATGTTAGCCAAGTTGAGAGACAGATGAGAAAGATTGTTTAATGACATTCCAGTCATATTCACGTATTTTTCTACCTTTTCTTCGTTTTCTTTGCTGGCCATAGCTGCACTGTTTTTGCCTACCATTCCCATTTCTATAATTGCTATGGAAAACGGTAGAAGAAAACTAAGTTTATGGAAGAAAGCTAAGCTTTAAATTATGGGAAAGTAAAAACATGTGAATGTCAGCTTATATAAGAGGTGGAAACTTGTTACAGTAGTTGAGACATGCATTCTGAATCTTGTTACACGACACGTGTGGAAAATATTAAATACGCGCGTCAGAATCGTAAATGTCAACGCTCAGAACTCAGAAGCAAGAAAAAGGAAGCATCGGCGATGATTCAGAGCCACTGGTTGCGTTTGTTAATGCAAGTACGTACCTGCTCTTGTACGTCAGAGTTTTGTACATACTTGAACGTACATGTCATCATTAAGCTTATAAATCAATATATATTTTGCTTACGTATGTGAACTGTGGGCGATGTCAAGTTCTCTTATCCAACCGAATCACTGGTTTCCTTTTCACATCTAAGCATCGAACTAATATAGTAAGGCTGCGGTACCTAAAATCATCTATCTATCTCTCTGTATCTGAACTTTCGATTTTCACACTTTTACAATTAAGTTCTTTTTCTCTTTACGTTTTAATTGTAAAAAGCTGAAAATCAAATATTCTGATTGGTTAGATATAGAAAATAGAAAATTTTGAATATAAGGGACTTACTCTTGTATTCTTTGAAACCCTTCAATTCGGAATGGGTTTGCATTGTTTGAAAGGGGAAGGTGTTTTAAATTCATTAGTTTTTTTTTGTTGTTTTTTTTTTTTTTTCTTTTTTTCTTTTTTTTGTGAAGACAGGAAAACAGCCCTAAGCTTACATATACTATAAAAAAGGGGTTGAAAACCCAATATCCAATACGGATAGACTCAAGAAAAAAAAAAAAAAAGCGCTAGCAAACCATACTTGTTTGTTAATACAACTTTCTCTCTTTCACTTCATCACTCTCACGAATACAAATTTCACTCTGTCATTTTTATCTAAAATTTCTAATATAGAATCAGAGCAAAGTGTCTAATCGACGCAATCGCCATCCTCTTTCATCATCAGAGAATTTTCATTATTTGCTGAAACTGTTGCAACTGGTGACAGTTCGTCGGATTTGTATCTTCATTTGAATATGGCAGTTCTGTTTACCCTCTGCCTTACCGCATTCTTTCTTACTCTGATCATTGAGCCTCGCCGTGAAGACATCAGTCTGAACATCATCTGTTTCGGCTACTCTCACTAATCAAATTTTGTGTATTTCAGGTTCTTGCTTTGCGAGAGCTTCTTTCTTTCCTTCAACTTTATTCTGCATCAAGTTCTTGGCATTACACCAATAAACAACATAGAGAATCTTCCAAAACTCATCATTAATCCACAAAATCAGTTAGCCCCATTCAATTTGATGAAAACAACTACATTTTTTGGAAATTTCAAATTCAAACAGCTACTAAAGGATAGGGACTTGAAAGCTATATGGATCGATCAAAAGTTATACCAGATCCAACTATTACTGATGATCAAGGTAATGTGACTTAAACACATAGAGTATATCGTTCATTAAAGGCAAGATAAGCTTCTTTGTGCATGGATCATGTCATCCATCAATGCAAGTATTGTATCACAACTAATAGGATGTAAGACAACATGTGAAATTTGGTCAACAATTCAAAAGGTATTTAGCGTCCAATCTTCTGTAAAGATTACGCAATACAGAAAATAACTCCAGAATACAAAGAAAGACGGTATGGTTATGAAAGCATACCTCATCAAAGTCAAAAAGATTTGCGACTCACTTGATTCCGCTAGCCAAAAAGTTTCTAATTCTGAGCATATTACTACAATCCTGAATGGTCTTGATGATGAATATGAGGCAGTGGTTGCCATCATATCATCAATGGACCCATTACCATCAATTTCTTATGTTCGTTCCATGCTTCTCGCTCTTGAAGGCAGAATTAATAACAAGAAAGGTATACGTTTTGTTTCTAATCTGTCTGTTAACTACATTGCTTCAAGTAAAGGAAAGAATCAACGAAGAAATACTAACTATCAAAGGAACAATCAGTTTAACAGACTTCAAAGAGGAAGAGGTGGAAGATGGTATTGTTGAAAAGTAAACTTGGTTTTAAATGGAAACAAACAAATTTGGTTTTATAAGTAAATGCCAATTATGTAATAAATTCTATCCTTGTTTTAGGAAAGGCCAAAATCAAATAAATGATAATAAATTTTGGTCTACCGAATATGCAATAGAATTGTATAGAGAGAGAAGAGTATAGAATACTGTCATGTTATGTATAGATACTCTCTCATATGTTGTACCAATCAATGATCAAGCAAGAAAAAAGAATCAAGCAATAAAAGTATTTTTTTCTCCTCCCTTAAAAATATTCTACTTTCTTCTAATTTGTTCCTCTTCCTCCATATAAATTTTTAACAAAGTTGTATCAGAGCTGGAAGATCCTAAGAGATGGCGAATAACAACGTTCCTGTACCAGTTCCAATGCTTACTAAGACCAACTATGATAATTGGAACTTAAGAATGGTGGCCCTCCTTGGAGCAAATCGTGTATGGCAGATAGTTGAGAAAGGCTATACTGAACCAGAAGACGAAAATAGTCTATCTCAAACCCAAAAGGATGAATTGAAAAACTTGAGGACAAGAAGGCTCTTAGTCTAATTTATCAAGCGTTGTATGATGACACTTTTGAAAAGATTTTGGAAGTAAAATCAGCAAAAGAAGCATGGAAAAAGCTTCAGGCGTCTTACAAGGGGGCAGATCAAGTCAAAAAGGTGCGTCTTCAAACATTAAGAGGAGAATTTGAATCTCTACATATGAAAGAAGGTGAACTTGTTTCTGATTATTTTTCAAGAGTTTTAGTTGTTACTAATAATTTGAAAAGAAAAGGTGAAAAATTAGATGATGTCAGAATTATGGAGAAGATTCTTAGATTATTAGATCTAAAGTTTGAACATATTGTCGTCATCATTGAAGAAACAAAAAACCTGGAGACCATGGCTATAGAGGAGCTTTTAGGCTCATTGCAAGCGTATGAAGAAAAGAAAAAGAAGAAGGAAGAGACCGTGGAGCATGTTCTTAAGACACAAATTGATTCAAAAAAGGAAGAAGGTAGTCAAAGCCAACAAAGATGGAGTCGTGGTCAAGAACGAGGAAGAGGACGCGGATATGGATATGGACGAGGTTGGAGGTCCAACTATGAAAACAATCAAAGCAACAATAATCAAAGAGGAGAAAGGACAATTAGAGGTCGTGGGAGAGGCAATTCAAATTCAAGGAGTGACAAGTCACGGATCAAATGCTATAATTGCAACAAATTTGGACACTATGCTTTTGAATGTAGAGCTCCAAGAAACAATAAAGTTGAAGAGAAGACCAATTATGCTGAAGAAAGAATTGTAGAAGATGGCACATTATTATTGGCCCATAAAGAAAATGAAAAAGGGGAGGACAATCAATGGTATCTAGATAGCGGCGCAAGCAAACATATGTGTGGAAGAAAAAATATGTTTGTAGGGCTTGGTGAAACAATAAAAGACAATGTGGCGTTCGGAGATGAATCAAAGGTAGTAGTGAAAGGCAAAGGTAATGTTCTTATTAAATTGAAGAATGGAGAGCATCAATTTATTTCTAATGTTTACTATGTACCAAACATGAAAAGCAACATCTTGAGCTTAGGACAACTCTTAGAGAAAGGTTATGATATTCAACTAAAGGATAAAAGCCTTTCCATAAGAGACAGTGCAAGCAATCTCATTACTAAGGTACCAATGACAAAAAATAGAATGTTTGTGCTCAACATTCAACATGATGTCGCCCAATGTCTTAAGGCATGCTACCAAGATGTCTCATGGCTTTGGCATCTTCATTTTGGACATCTTAACTTCAAAGGACTGGAATTGCTCTTTAAGAAAGAAATGGTGAGAGGATTGCCTTGCATAAATCATCCCAATCAACTGTGCGAAGGATGTTTACATGGGAAGCAAGTCAAAATGGGCTTTCCAAAGGAGTCATACTCAAGGGCCAAGAAACCATTAGAACTCATACATACAGATGTGTGTGGACCAATCAAGCCAAGCTCGCTAGGTAAAAGTAATTATTTCCTTCTTTTTATTGATGATTTTTCAAGAAAAACGTGGGTGTATTTTTTGAAGGAGAAATCAGAGGTATTTGAGAACTTCAAGAAGTTCAAAGCTCATGTTGAGAAGGAAAGTGGCCTTATGATAAAAGCCACAAGATCTGACCGTGGAGGAGAGTTCACATCAAGAGAATTTCAGAAGTATTGTGAAGATAATGGAATTCGACGCCAACTAACAGTGCCTAGATCTCCTCAGCAAAACGGAGTAGCAGAAAGGAAGAATAGGACAATTGTTGAAATGGCAAGTAGCATACTCAAAAGTAAGAGACTACCAAAGGAATTTTGGGCGGAAGCTGTGGCATGCGCTATTTATCTATCAAACCGATCTCCAACAAGAAGTGTGTGGGGGAAGACACCACAAGAAGCATGGAGCGGAAGGAAGCCTGGCATTTCTCATCTAAGAGTTTTCGGAAGCATAGCTCATGTACATGTACCGAAGGAAAAGCGAAGCAAATTGGATGATAAAAGTGAAAAATATTTTTATTGGTTATGACACAAATTTTAAAGGCTATAAACCTTACAATCCCGATACAAAGAAGATAATAATTAGCCAAGATGTTGTATTCGATGAAGAAGGAGAATGGGATTGGAAATCGTATGATGAGAATTACAACTTCTTTCCATATTTTGAAGAAGATGAGATACAACAACCAAGGATCGAACAATCAAGTGAAGAGCCTACTTCCCCACTAGCTTCACCAACAACAAATTGTCAAGAAGATGGGAGCTCAAGTGAAAGGGTTCCTCGTTTTAGAAGCCTTCAAGAAATTTATGATGTAACAGAAAACCAAGACAATAGTACTCTTTTTTGTCTTTTTGCAGATTGTGAGCCCATAAATTTTCAAGAAGCTTTGAAAAAGAAGAGTTGGAGAGATGCTATGGACGAAGAAATTAAGGCGATCAAGAAAAATGACACATGGGAGCTAGCTTCACTTCCAAAAGGACATAAGGCGATTGGTGTCAAGTGGGTGTACAGAGTAAAGAAAAATGCCAAAGGAGAAGTTGAAAGATACAAGGCAAGATTGATAGCAAAAGGCTATATTCAAAGAGCTGGCATTGACTATGAAGAGGTATTTGCTCCAGTTGCTCGATTAGAAACTGTAAGATTGATAATTTCTTTAGCAGCTCAAAACAAGTGGAAGATACATCAAATGGATGTGAAGTCTGCCTTCCTAACTGGAATTCTTGAAGAAGAAGTTTATATCGAGCAACCACAAGGCTACGAAGTCAAGCGAGAAGAAGACAAAGTTTTAAAGCTAAAGAAGGTACTTTATGGGTTGAAACAAGCTCCAAGAGCTTGGAATGCTCGAATTGATAAGTATTTGAAAGAGAGAAACTTCATTAAATGTCCATATGAGCATGCACTCTATATTAAAATCCAAAATGGTGATACATTGATTGTATGTTTGTATGTAGATGACTGGATTTTTACAGGTAGCAATCCAATCATGTTTAAAGAATTTAAGAAAGAGACGACGAAGGAGTTTGAGATGACTGATATTGGGCTCATGTCTTATTACCTTGGCATTGAAGTAAAACAAGAAGATGAAGGCATTCTAATCACTCAAGAAGGCTATGCTAAGAAAATATTGAGAAAGTTCAGAATGGATGACTCTAATCCTGTTTGCACGCCAATTGAATGTGGAATCAACTTATCAAGGCACGAAGAAGGAGAAAAAGTAGACGCTACACTTTTCAAAAGCTTGGTTGGCAGCTTGAGATATTTAACGTGCACAAGGCCCGACATTCTATATGCGGTTGGAGCTGTAAGTCGATACATGGAGAATCCAACCACAATACATTTGAAGGCAGCAAAGAAGATTCTTCGCTATGTTAAAGGGACAACAAACTTTGGTTTGTACTACTCTGTTTTTGATAATTATGATCTTGTTGGATATAGTGATAGTGATTGGAGTGGAGATATAGATGACCGGAAAAGCACAAGTGGTTTTGTGTTCTACATGGGAGACACAGCTTTCACATGGACATCGAAAAAACAACCAATTGTCACGCTTTCTACACGTGAATCAGAGTATGTAGCGGCTACTTCATGTGTTTGCCATGCAATTTGGCTAAGGAACTTTCTAAAAGAATTAAATTTACAACAAAAGGGGCCAACCAAGATTTTCGTGGATAACAAGTCAGCAATTGCTTTGGCCAAAAATCCAGTCTTTCATGATCGAAGCAAGCATATTGACACACGCTATCACTACATTAGAGAGTGCGTCACTAGAAAGGAAGTGCAGCTAGAGTACGTGAAGTCCAATGATCAAATTGCTGATATTTTCACCAAACCGCTCAAGTATGAAGATTTTATCAAGTTGAGAAATTTGCTTAGAGTAATAAAACCAAGTTTACAGGGGGATGTTGAAAAGTAAACTTGGTTTTAAATGGAAACAAACAAATTTGGTTTTATAAGTAAATGCCAATTATGTAATAAATTCTATCCTTGTTTTAGGAAAGGCCAAAATCAAATAAAAGATAATAAATTTTGGTCTATCAAAATATGCAATAGAATTGTCTAGAGAGAGAAGAGTGTAGAACATTGTCATGTTATATATAGATACTCTCTCATATGTTGTACCAATCAATGATCAAGCAAGAAAAAGAATCAAGCAATAAAAGTATTTTTTTCTCCTCCCTTAAAAATATTCTACTTTCTTCTAATTTGTTCCTCTTCCTCCATATAAATTTTTAACAGGTATGACAACAATAACAATAGGCCTAGGTGTCAAATTTATGAGAAAATTAGACATAGAGCTAATAAATGCTATTTCAGATTTGATTCAAGCTAAAATCCTAACCATGGCAGTAACAAAGGCAATAATTCTAGTGCTAACTTGATAAACATACAACAAAAAACTAGAAGTCAATATGACAACACATGGAATACTGAAACGCAAAAGCTGATGATCTAAATGATGATTCATGGTTTTCTGACTTAGATGCTACTAATCATGTCACTAATAATTTGTGAAACTAAAATCTTAGTGACAAAGAGTATAGAGGTAAGCAGTACATTTAAATGGGTAATGGTATTTCAACAAATATCACTCATACTGGGAAAGCTTACATTCAAGGTGACAGAAAACTATATTTAAATAATATACTTAGAGTTCCTCAAATAAAATTCTTTTTCCTGATAAGTGTTTCTCAGCTTGCATGTGATAATAATGTTTATTTTGAATTATATCCTAATTGCTATCTTATTGAGGAAATTTTGAAAAAGAAAGTTTTAATGTAGGGTAAAGCAGACAAAAGCCTATACAGTTTCTCTTTGACTAAATAAAGTTGGTTAGATAGCAACACTCAGTGTTGTAATGTTTCAGAATTATGTGAAAATAAAAATAATGTTGATTCTGTTGAATTCTGGCATGCAAAAGTGGGTCATCCTAATTTGGATGTGTTAAAGCAAATTCTTAATAGTAGTAAAAGTTCTTTTACTAATTCGTATAATGCTCATGTCTGTACTTACTGTCAATTAGGTAAAAGCCATAAGTTACCATCAAAAAGTCTGAAATAATATACCAGTCAGCCCTTGAGCTAGTTGTTGTTGACTTACGGAGTCCAGTCCTAATTAATATTGACTATGGATTTAAGTACTATGTATCATTTGCTGATGCCTACTCTAGATATGTATTGATATACTTTTTGAGGTGTAAAACTGAAACTAGTAATGTAGTTTGAAGTTTATAAGATATGCAGAAAAGCAAACTGGATGCACTCTTAAAACCATTCAAACTGATACTGAGTTTAAACACCTTAAAAAAAATTCCAAGAAAAATGCAGTGCACACAGAATTACATATCCATACACTTTTGAGCAAAATGGATTAAATGAAAGAAAAAATGGACATATTCTAGAAACTGGGCTTACCCTGCTTGCACTGGCATTAGTGCCACTTAAATTCTGGCATGATGCCTTTGTGACAATAGTGTTTCTCATTAATAAGCTTCACATAAAGGTTCTGCATAATAAAAGTCCAACAAAAGTATTATTTAAAGAAAAAACCTGTGTGCAACTACTTAAAAATGTTTGGTTGTTTGTGTTTTCCCTGCCTACGAATGCACAAGTCACATAAGTTAGATTTTAGACATTTCCCGTGTACATTCATATGTTACGCTAACAATATTAAGGGCTATAAATGTCCGGACAGTAAAGGTAAAGTGTTTATATCCAGACATGTTACTTTTAATGAACATGTGTTCCCCTTTCAAGAAGAGAAAATAAAAACGACTAACGAAGTTTATAATGCTAAATTTTCAATTTCATCTATATCATTTTACTGTGATATTACCTCTAATATGAATAATCAAGGCTGTCTGAGTGATTCAGGGCAACAACAACTCACAAACTAAGACACTGAGTAGACGCAGTGTGAATCACTCAGGAACAATTCATCTCAATTTTCCTCTCAGCATTCTGCTGGAGAGTAGGACAATGGCCATCACTAAAGAAAGCATTGATGAAGATACAGGTAGTGCAGACACTAATCAATCTTCACCTCAAAGGCATGGTCATCCAATAATGACCAGAGCAAAGTGTGGCATCTTCAAGCCAAAATCCTACATTATAAACTTAGATAATGAAGAACCATGCAATTATCAACAAGAAGTCAGAGCAACAAGTAGAAAATAGCCATGGATGACGAGTATAAAGCACTTTTCAACAATACTACGTGGAAGCTAGTCAAACTACCCACGCATGAAAATGTGATAGGATGCAAGTGGAGATTCCAGTTAAAGAAAAATGCAGATGGAACTGTTTAGAAATATAAAGCTAGATTAGTTGCTAAGAGTTTTTCTCAGCTACATGGGTTTGATTTTAACAAAAGTTTTTCTCCAGTGGTCAAGCCAACAACTATTAGAACTATTCTGACAATAACCTTGCACAGAAAGTGGAGTATCAAACAACTAGATATCAACAATGCCTTCCTCAACGGTGTACCCCAAGAAGAAGTATTCATAGAGAAAACACTAGGATATAAGCAAGGGGGTAACATTGAACTTGTGCGCAGACTCAATAAGGCCATCTATGGTTTAAATGTTATGTAACAACGATCGGAATAAAGCCCCCTTCCTTCCACATAGGGCGCAAGCATATGAGTTAACACACATCTTTGTAATAAAAGGAATCCCATGTTGTTACGTGTATTCCAACTCATATTTGTACTCCACTCCATCAATTTATTTCATGATGTGGGACTATTTATTCAAACCGTCATTCCCTCAACATGCGAGGCAATTCTAACAGTTTCCCCCTTGACTCGTATCCTACAAGTATCTTTTGAGAGTTCTACCTTGCCTACATAGCACAGTCCATAACCTTCGTCTCTGATGCCAACTGTTATGGAAGGACGGTTAGAATAAAGCCCTTTCCTTCAACATAGGGAGTTTACACACATCCTTGTAATAAAAGGGATCCCCTATTATTACGTGTCTAGCAACTCATATTTGTACTCCACTCCTTCGATGTATTCCATGATGTGAGACTATTTATTCAAACTGTCATTCCTACTTTAACAATATTTGAGGAAATTCTAACATAAAAAAGCACCAACGGTGTGGTTTGAGAAACTGAGATCAACTTTAGTCAAACTAAAGTTCCACCCCTCTAAGTCAAACAATTCCATGGTTATAAGATTTGATGGTGACACTTTAATCTATGGTCTAGTTTGTGTAGATGACTTCATTATCACTGGAAACAGTGATAAGAAAATCAACACACTAATGGAAAAACTAAAGAGAGAATTTTCTATCAAAGTTTTGGGAGAATCACATTATTTTCTTGGCATTAAAGTCATAAGAATATCATAATCCGGAATTATGTTAAGTCAAAAGAAATATATTTCTGAAATTCTAATAAAAACTAAAATGGATCACGCAAATAGTTTACCCACTCCTATGATCACTAATCTGTGCTTATCCAAACATCTAGGAGAGACAATACAAAATGCCAAACAATATAGAAGTACAGTGGGTGCTACTAGGGATGGAGGAATGGATCGTTAAGGCAAAACAAATACTAGAGGGAGGGTGAATAGTGTTTGTGAGAATATAAAACTTATGTGAATAACAAAATGAAACAAACACTACAAACACAATCACAGACACAGATTCAAACACAGATGCAAAATAAATAGAAATAAAAATGCAGAAAAGGAAAGAACACACCATATTTTATACGGGTTTGGATTGCTCCTACGTCCAGTCCTGCACAACGCTAGATTGCCCAAAGTTTTATTATTATATCAATAAGTACAACCTCCTTGATTTCACGGCTACAAGGGATACCACCGATTCCTACTTCCTTGAATGGCTACAAGGAAAACACCGATTCCTACTTCCTTGATTTCACGGCAACAAGGAAAACACCGATTCCTACTTCACTCAACCCAAGCAATTACAAGCAGCCCTAGATCTCTTCAATAACACTTGATTTAGCGAGAGGTGAGAAGAAAGTGTAGAGAGAAGAAGTTTGATCAAAACGGAATTGAATTCCGTAGAGTATAAATGTAGAAATCATAAAAATGATTAAGAATAATGGTGTAGAGAAAGAGGATGAAGTTAGTGAAGAAGAGATGATAAAAAAAATTCGAATTCAAGCCCTTTTTATAGTGTGTGAAAGGTTGCAACGTTTTTGGAGCGTTACAAATGGTGAAAAGATACTTCCTTTCAAATTTAAATTTCTGACAGTTATATGTTGACATACCCTTTTTATATGTCGACATACTTATCATTTTTATGATTTTCAAATTATTTTAAGTATTTAAATTCTGTAAATTCCTGAAACAAAACTAATTGTTAAAACATTATTTTTCATGTATAAAACATAAGAAAATATTAATTAAACATATGATTAAAAACTTAATATACATGTGATATAAAAACTATATGTGATATAATTATAATCATATATAATATAATTATAAACATATATATAAGAATTTATAAAGAAATATTTATAAACTATATATAAACAAAAGGTTATATGAAAACTTAGAGTTTAAATAATCAAATATAAACTTAGTAAAACATATTTAATAAAACTATAAAAATAAGAATGCTTATAAATTAGGAAATATATTTGAAATCATAAGTTTGAAATTCTTGGAAGATTAAAAAATTATTTTAAGAGAAGTCTGAATTCAATTTGAAAATAGTTTTGAATTTGATAACAGATAATTTGAAAAACAGAATTTGAACCTGGAGTGCTATACGGAGTCTTACATAAACTAGACTCTATTACTATATTTATCTTGAACTCTTGAAATCTTGAAAGCTTTATAACTCTTGAGTCTTGAATCTATCTTGAATTCTGAATCTCTTGAAACTCTAAAATTGTACAGTCTTCAGTACTTAAGTCCTGTATATAAATCCTACATATATATGCCTATATATTCTAGATACAGATATTAGTATATATTTTATAATCAATGATAATTGAAATATGGTTGTTGTCATCAAAACTCCATTCTCCAACAATCTCCCCCTTTTTGATGATGACAACCTTAGTTTATAAAATATCATGCCTGTATTCATACCTGTATATACCAGTTGATGATGATCCTTCTAATACTCCCCATGTCTATATGAATCATATAAATTATGTCTATATTTTGTAGTTCCTCCCCCTTTGTCATTATCGAAAGAAATTCTAAACATACTCCCCATAAATCCTATAACTATAAAAATAATTCCTATACTAAAGTAAAGTACTCCCCCTGACTCCGAAATATATCTATACCTTATAAAATACTCCCCCTAAATTTATGCCTATATAATATCCTAATTCTATATATAACTTCCTTTAAATCTATAACTCTTCCTTAATATATAATTCTCTATAAATTTCTATAAGTCCCCTTAAATCTATTACTACACTAGTCTAATAGACTAAATAGAAGGATAATAAACTAAGCAAACCAATCAATTCAAATAAGCAAATTAATCCAAACAAGCAATTCAAACAAGCAATTCAAGCAAACAATTCAAACAAACAATTCAAGCAAACAAGCAATTCAAGCAAGCAATTCAAGCAAACAAGTGATTCAAACAATCAATATAAATAATTAAAACAACCAAAGTACTCTATAACCTTCAACTAATCCTTAGAAACTCTAAAACTCCCCCTTAACTTAATACAAGACTAAACCTATCATAAACTCTAATTCCCATCAAACTATAATATGATATCCTTAAAATTATGATATAAGTAAAGCAATTCAATCCAATCAATCGATCAATTTAAGTTTTGTTGTCACAAAACATCAATTCAGACATGAAGCCAAACATTTCTTGTAACTTCTACTGATCCTAAAACCTATAAATCTCCTATCAACTACAAATTCATAAGTATATTTCTAACAAACTATCAACCACTAATGAAATTTAACCATGTTAGGTAAGTCAATCAAGTTATTTAAGTCAAAAAAATCTAACAAACCAAATAAGTCAATCAATTCAATCAAGTTAGTCAATTCATTCAATTCAACCAAGCCAAACAAGTCAATCAAGTTAATCAAAGCAAAGTAAATATGTTATGTATTTTATTAATAATCCTAGATAAAAACTTTTCATACTATATACTTGTTATGTGCGGAGTTAAAGTTAACATGTAATGCAGTGTGTTGGTTAAAATGCAGTATGTCATATGCAAAACTATATGAAGTGATATATTGAATGAAGTGCAACTTGTGATGTGAATGATTTTAATTCGAGATGTACTATAATTTATAATAATATTATATGATATGAAATAAGATGTGTAATGATAGTATGTAGAATGATTTGGTAATTATATCTATTTAGGTAAATCATATCCAAAGTACTATCTAACTATTATGCATCTACATATATACATGGGTAATATATATTAACTTCTAGACTTAGGTTAATGATACTTATGAAAGAGATTGAAAGGATAGTAAAGATTAAATTTTATGTATTCATAATAAATAAATAAAAAAATCTGTGAGAAATTTGGAGTTAAATAATCTTAGTAGAATGATTCTTTAATATAGTAAACAATGAAGATCTTTTTTTATAAAAGAGAATATAGAATTGTATCATATAAAGTAAACATATAGTCATAATTATATATATATATATATATTTTTTAAAAAGACTTAAAATTTAATTTATTATGAAATATAAATCAATCTTTTGATGCAAATCAATTTTACATTTAAATTTTTAGAAATCAAAATATATTAATTTGTTAAGGGACCATTTACATGTTAAAACTTTAAAAAGAAATATATAGTCGTAACAAAATTATGAAATCTGGATATAAATTAAATTATAAAACTATAATTTCTTATATTTAAGACATAAAATCATATATATACATATATATATATATATATTATTTTTATATCAAAATATTAGGTTAAATATTTAAGCTTTTATAATTCTTAATAAGATATCAAAATAGGTATTTAAGTTACAAATAATATTTGTGATAATGTAACCCAAAATTGTTATGAAATCATACGAATAATATATAAGTTAAACTATGCATGTTTAAACTATATAAAGATGAATAAATTTATATTTTATAACAATATCAAAAAGTTATATTAACTTTGTATATCTTATTAACATGTCTATATAATTTTATTAATTTATATACTTTTAATAAATATATTTTGAAACAAGATATAAGAAAATAAGTAGACAGATAAAGTTAATAACTAAGTGACATTTCCTAATTGAAAAGATGGAGGGAAGTTTGAAAATTTAGACTTTTGAAATTCAAAATTTTAATTTCATTATGTCGACATGACCATTTATGTATGTCGACATACATGTAGAAAATCAAAAGACATATTGTTTTGACCTCTTGGTTTTATATTATCGATTTATATTTCAATTTTAACTATTTCTTGAAATAGTATTAATCCAAACAAACAATCAAAATTTATGTTTATTATTATTATAATATTATTATTTTTGAACTTCAAATTTCAAATTTCAACTTTTGAATTTTGAATTTAAAGTTTGAATTTTAAAGTTTTAAATTTCAAATTCAAAGCAAAGCAAACAAAACATCTATTTAACCAAAAAAATTAAAAATTAATTAAGGGGGGCACCCGGTTTTTAGATCCATTTCTTCGGTATTCTCTGAATTAAATTGTTGTGAAACACATACTTGAATCTCCATCGCTTGATGACGAATATGAATCATATTTATATCTTCCAGAATTTGACGATGAGATCAATGATTAGTATTTTAACTAACTTGGCTTCAAAATTTTGAATTTTGAATAAACGGACACTTCAACTACTATAACCCCAAAAGTCATATCTCTTCAAAAACTCTTCTTTTCTTGATTGATGAATAATATTTTGGTGTCTTTCGGCAAATAGTCAACAGACAGAATTCTTTCTCTGCAAAACAACATACCTTTTCAAAGAATCAAGTGACTTTTCAAAATAACAAATTGTAATTTGAAATAATAACATCATCATGATTCTATGACATATCTATTTAAACTTTTCAAGAAATCATATCATGATAACTTGAATTTTCAATCAAATTGAATGCAGACTCATCTAATACTGATGCAATACATGAATTTAAAATATTGTTCAAATTTTCCATTTAAAATTTCCAAAAATTAGATTATGAACTTTTTGAAAAACCTTGCTATGATACCAATTGTTAGGGACTGCGAATGGATCGTTAAGGCAAAACAAACACTAGAGGGGGGTGAATAGTGTTTGTGAGAATCCAAACAAAATTTAAAACTTATGTGAATAATAGAATGAAACAAACACCACAAACACAATCACAGACACAGATTCAAACACAGATGCAAAATAAATAGAAATGAAAATGCAGAAAAGGAATGAACACACCGGATTTTATACTGGTTCAGATTGCTCCTAGTCCAGTCTCGCATAACCCTAGATTGCGCAGATTTTTATTACTATATCAATAGTCAAGTGCAACCTCCTTGATTTCACGGCTACAAGGGATACCACCGATTCCTACTTCCTTGATTTCATGGTTATAAGGAAAAAACCGATTCCTACTTCACTCAACCAAGAAATTATAAACAGTCCTAGAACTCTTCAATAGCACTTGATTCAAATAGAAAGATGAGAAGAGAGTGTGGAGAGAAGAAGTTTGATCAAAACAGAATTGAATTTGATAGAGCATAAGTGTAGAAATCATAAAAATGATTAAGAATAATGGTGTAGAGAAAGAGGATGAAGTTAGAGAAGAAGAGATGATAAAAAATTCGAATTCAAGCCCTTTTTATAGTGTGTGAAAGGTTGCAACATTTCTGGAGCATTACAAATGGTGAAAAGATACTTCCTTTCAAATTTAAATTTCTGACAGTTATTTGTCAACATACACTTTTTTATATGTCGACGTACTTATCATTTTTATGACTTTTAAACTAATTTTGAGTATTTAAATCAATATTTAAATTCTGGAAATTCTTGAAATAAAACTAGTTGTTAAAACATTATTTTTCAAGTATAAAAACACAAGAAAATATCAATTAAACATATGATTAAAAACTTAATATACATGTGATATAGAGACTATATGTAATATAACTATAAACATAAATATCGGAATTTATAAAGAAATATTTATAAACTATATATAAACAAAAGGTTATATGAAAACTTAGAGTTTAAATAATCAAATATAAACTTAGTAAAACATATTTAATAAAACTATAAAAATAAGAATGTTTATAAAGAAGAAAATATATTTGAAATCATAAGTTTGAAATTCCTGGAAGATTGAAAAATTATTTTAAGAGAAGTTTGAAATCAATTTGAAAATAGTTTTTAATTTTAAAACAGATAATTTGAAAAACAGAATTTGAACCTGGAGTGCTATACGGAGTCTTATATAAACTAGACTATATTACTATATTTATCTTGAACTCTTAAAATCTTGAAAGCTTGATGACTCTTGAGTCTTGAATCTACCTTGAATTATGAATCTCTTGAAAATCTAAAACTGTACAGTCTTCAGTACTTAAGTCCTCTATACAAATCCTACCTATATGTCTATATGTTCTAGATAGAGATGTTAGTATATATTTTATAATCAATGATAATTGATATAAGGTTGTTGTCATCAAAACTCCATTCCCCAACAGGTGCTCTCTAATATGAAACCATCACTAGGCTAAAAATTACTTATAATGTCAACAAAGTAAGCCAGTTTGTGAAAAATCCTCTTGACCAGCACTAGAAGGCAGTCAAAAGTATTTCGAGATATTTAAAAGGGACTTTAAATTATGGTTTAATGCTTAAGTCATGAACTAATACACATTTATGTGGTTTTGCAGATGCTGACTGGGAAAGTGACATTGATGACAAAAGGTTAACTAGTGGATATTGCGTATTTCTATGTCAAAATCTCATCTTATGGTGTACATAAAAGTAATCAATAGTTTCTAGATCTAGTGTAGAGGCTCAGTTCAGAATTGTAGCAAGTGCAACTATTCAAATAATGTGAATTGAGTCATTATTAAGTGAACTAAAGATTAATATCAATAAGGCACACTACAACAAAAATATCATATTACAACTCTAATTTTACAACGGTCATAAAATACCAGTTGTAATAAACGTTTTATACAACTGTCATTCTGAAAGTTGTAATAAGCGTACTTTCAACAAATGTTTTATTCTGCCACTTTTAATAGATATCTATTACAACATTTCTTTTTTACCAGTTGTAATAGATTCCTATTTTTGACAAATCTTATGGTTTACAAGTTGTAATATACGTTTGTTGTTATCTTTTTCACTTGCTCTTGGTAATAATAAATTATTAATTAATATTAAATATTAATACTCATTAACTAATAAAAGTAATATTAAAATATAATCGTAATTAAATAATAATAATTTATTTTAAAGTTGAAATAAATATTACTGACAATTAACATTAAATAATTAATAATAGTTATAACAATAATAACTAATAGATAGTATTAATTATTTTCATTAAATAATTAATAATCAATAAATATGTTTTAATAATTATTATATAACATTCGCAATTAGTATAATAAGTAATATATAATAATAATTAGTATTAAATAATTAATAATTATTTTTTAACAATAAATAATTTAGAACTAATAATTAATATTAGTAATTAAGAAGTAATAATCAAGAAGCAATATATAATATTTAGTAATTAAAATTTTATGATTAGCAATTGAAACGTTTTTATTAGAAAATTATAAAAACATATTTTCAACGGATCATTTTTCTACTTGTTAATTCTGAATTGCTATATTTGATTTTATAAATTTGAATAAAATTTTAATTACAACCAATAATTTTTTTTGAATCTGCCATGTAAAAAAAGCGGTTGCCCTCTTAACACAGAAGACGAAATTTTGGCGGAAGGTTGTATCTCACTTATTGTGTACACCTTATGTGGGCCGACCTCTCCGCTTCCCTAAATCAAAGTCGATCTCCAATCTCTTTCATGGGGGCAAGGGCTTCTTTCACGCCGCCTCTCTTTTTCTCGTTTCTTGTCTCCACGTTCGCTCTTCACACTTCAATCTCCTCATCATTAAGCCTATCTTTTCCTATCACTGTTTTTATGTCGTTATCAGATCTCATGAGTCCCTTTCAAATCTAATATTTCGTCACCTTCTTACGGCCTCTTTCGACTTCCTTGATGAGCTGTCACTGTTCACTCTTCCTTCAGAAATATGGATCTATCTTCACATGCTCCGTGCTGCAATAACATTCAAATCTAGTGCCTTTAGCGATTGTTTGTAGCAGATTTGGCAGTTTTTTGGCCTATCATTCTTGCAGGCGGTTGTCTTATGTTTCTGGTATTTCCGGGGTTTGGACAGCGATGGTCTACGTCTAATTTCGATTTAGGTTCGTAGGTTGAGTTGCATATTTATGATCCGTACTACGGCTTATTTTTTGTGGTCTTGCATTGCGGGTTATCTATTGTTCGATGGCAGTGCTTCTCCTCTACGCCCACAACCCCAGGTGATAGCTTAGCTACTTGTCTGGTGAATGTTTTTATTGCTTTCACTGCTGTTTTATTACCCTGCTTCCCCTGTGTCTCTTTGCTATTCAAGCTTTCTATGTACAACGACATAAGGGCTAAACTTATGGCAAATACAGTTATACTGATTTGAAATGTTAGTGATACACGTGTACATGGAAATTGACAAACGATTACAACCACTGAAAGAAAAACGAGCATGTGAACAGAAGATATGCATGGACTATGGTACAACTAGCTTTTCCTTGGCTCTTAAATTATGTGAGGTGTCAAGTGATAATAAATACGTAGGACAACTGATTAAGTACCTTCTATGACCATGAATTCCTGTTTTATTTTTGATATATATCGGTATATGGGAGTGTGTGAAACATGGCGGACTAACATTAATCCATTTCATTCCTTGTATTATTTGATTTGACTTTAGGTCAAAACGTAACATTTTTGGTCGAGCAACATATATGATGCCAGGTTTGAATCCATTTTGAATTGATACTAATTTGTCTTCAGGCACAAGCTATGCTTTGGGGCTAATTATGTTATGTGAGTTATGGATGGTTCTTTGGTTAATACTATTTTCTCCGACACAGTTTTGTGCTTTGGGCTAATTGTGTCATGCGTACATCCAGTTGTATGCAAGCATTATTGTTCTAGCTAATTGCACTAGAGCATGATGCTACCCAAATATGCATCAATAAATGAAGTAGTAACTAGTGTTGAAGATCTGTTTCAGGTATTACTTACATGTATACATTATTAGATCATATTTATGATTCGCTAAGAAATGATTTAGATAACTATAACATTGTTTAGTTGCTGTAACAACCCGAAAATTCTAAACCAATTTAAAACATGTATTTTAGCTATTTTAATGGATTTTGAATATTTAAAATGGTTTATTTTAAATAATAACGACTAGAAATTTATTTAAATCGAAGTTAGAACATATAAATTTATTTTAATTATAAAACGAGCCTGAAATGGCATGGTAGTTTGAAAATTCGATTTTAAATTTCAAATGAATGTACATAATTCAATATAAATAAGATTTCAGTAAAACAAGAAACATTTGAATCTGTTTAACAATATCTTTATGACGAATGTAAGAAACTGAGATTTCACTTTATACATTGTATGTTATGGCCAGTTTAAAATTTAAAATAGTCGTTGTGGAATATATATATATTTTTTAAATATATATATAGCCCTTAAAAATAGTCATTTTGCAAACAACCTCCGATTTCGACAAAACTACTTTCGTTGGATCTGGAATATCAAATTATTATTAGGTTTCAAATTTCATAAATTTTGGAATTAATATGTAAGTGCAGTGAATATAAATAAGTTTGGTAATTTCAGTTTGAATTGGATCGACCAGAAAATGGCCATTTTTCAAACTGTCTCCAAATTCGATGAAATTAGTTTTGTTAGGACCGTATCGTCAAAACATAGCTAAATTTATTTTTCTATAATTTTTGGAGTCAGTATGTGGCCCCGGTAAATTAAAACGTATGTTTAAATTCAATATATAGTCATTTATATTTTGATAAAAACTGATCAAAACGGTCGAATTGGCTTACGAAACATATCCCATTGTGTTCGGAATAGGGGTATTTGACTAGAGGCGACATTCGTTGTTACGGAATGCGGAATGGATCGTTCAAGCAAAGCAAACACTAGAGGGGGTGAATAGTGTTTGTAGGAATTTAAACAAAACTTAAAACCAAAGAGAATTATGGAATGAATCAAACAAAACAAACACAATCACAGGTTCAAACACAAATGCAAAATAAACAGAAATAAAAATGCAGAAAAGGAAAGAATACATCGGATTTTATACTGGTTCGGATCACTCCTACATCCAGCCCGCACAACGCTAGATTGTGCAAAGTTTTATTACTATTTCCAATAGTAAAATACACCCTCTTGATTTCATGGCTCAACAAGGAGACACCGACTCCTATTCCTTGATTTCACGGCTCAACAAGGACACGCCGACTCCTGTTCATTGATTTCACGGCTACAAGGATACACTGATTCCTCTTTGACTCACAAACAAGGTTCATTCAACCCAAACAATTACAAAACAGCCCTATAACTCTTCAATAACACTTGATTCAAAGAATAAAGAGTAGAGAGTGTAGAGAGAAGAAGTTTGATCAAATTAGAATTGAATTCGGCAGAGTATAAGTGTAAGAATCATAAAAATGATTAAAGAATAATGATGGAGTGAAAGAGAATGAAGTTGGTGAAGAAAATGTGTTAAAAAATTCGGTTTTAACCTCTTTTAATAGAGTATGAAGGATTGCAACGGTTCTGAAGCGTTTCAAATAGTGAAAAGACACTTCCCTTCAAAATTATAAAAATAACAGTTATATGTCGACATACACTTTTTGCTATGTCGAAATACTCATGTGTATTTTTGATTTTCAAAGCATTTTTCAAGTGTTTTGATATAAAACTACTTCTGGAAATTCTTAAGTGAAATTCTAGTGTTGTAAATTAACATTATATGATAGAAAATCATATGAAACATATTTTTAAACTATATAAATATATTTATAAATTATAAGGTGTTAAACTATTTAAAAAAATTAAGTTTTGAAACCAAAGAAGAATAAAAATAGAAATAAATAGAAAAACAAAAATAGAAAGGACTGAGGATAAATAGAAAAACAAAATAGAGAGGGTTGAGGATAGAATTGAAAATCAGAATTTGGAAATTTGAATTTGAATTTTGAACCTGGAGTGCTATTTAGAGTCTTACAAAATCTAGACTCTATAACTGTATTGATCTTGAACTCTTGAAATCTTGATTACTCATGAGTCTTGAAATTTCTCTAATCTTTTAATCTCTATCATCTTTATTACTGTATAGTCTTCAGTAATATTTCCTGCATATAATTTATGTACATATTTATATATATATATTCTATAAAAAAGTGTTAGCATATATTTTATAATCAATGAAAATTGAAATAAGGTTGTTGTCATCAAATCTCCATTCTCCAATAATCTCCCCCTTTTTGATGATGACAACCTTAGTTTATAAAATATCATACCTATATATACCTATTTGATGATGTTCCTTATATACTCCACATGTCTGTAAGAATCCTAAAAACTATTTCTTTATTTTATAATTTCTCCCCCTTTGGCATTATCAAAAAGAAATTCTAAAAGTAATCCCCTAAATCCTATAACTATCCGAATAGGGAATTATTTTAAAATAAAGTACTCCTCCTGAGTCCTAAATCTATAATCATAAAATACTCCCCCTAAATCCTATATATCTACACATATTCTATTATAATATTCTATATAGCTATCCCAGATTCTATGATACCCTTATATCTCCCTCTAACTCTATGATTCTAAGCCTAAAAGATTATAAATTCCCATAAAATTATGACTATAATTGTCTAATAAAAGAATAATAATCAAGGCAATCTAATCAATGTTTATAATCAATTCTAACAATCAATCCAAACAAGCAATTCAAGCAATTAATTCAAGCAAGCAATTCAAGCAATCTATTTAAGCAATTAATTCAAGCAATCAATGTAAGCAATCAAACTAAATAATATGTGTTAATAAACACTTCTTGAACCTTTAATTAAACCTAGAAACTATTAAACTCTCCCTTAATCCAATACAAGACCAAAACCTCAAATTGTTAGGGGTCATCACCAACCAGTGGCCTAGCCTGTACTCTAGTTCCCTTAAAACTATAATAAGACTGTAATGTCCCGTATTTTTGGTAGCCAAATATTCAATTTAATTTATTATTTTAAATATTTAATTTGGATTATTATTGGTTTTTAATATTAAATTCGTTATTAAAACAAAGTTTGAACGTTAATTTATATTCAAATTAAAACGAGCTCGAAATGGCGCTGTAGTTTGTAATATTGAGTTTTGAACTTTAACTGGATATACAGAATCCGTTTTTAGTCGGATTTATGTGAAATAAGAAACGTTGGAATCTTATTGATTATAATTTTCATATGGAAGAGAAAAATTCAGATTTCATGTTATAGATTATTAGTTATGTCCAATACAAAGTTTAAAATAGTCGCTATGGAAAATCGTTATTAACATATAACATTTAAAAAGGGTTTTAATATAATTTGGATACCGTTTTAACTCGAATTGACGATATTAAGTTGTATAATTTATATTTGAAGCTGTATATATTATTCTACTTGGATATTTTTGATAATAATAATTTATTATTATTTAATTGAATTAATATGGAATTTAATTAATATTTTATCGATACTTTTATAGCGTTAAAAATAGCCATTTTTACAGATGGTCTCAGTTTATGAAATTAGTTTCATTGGAATCGTATCGTTAAATTATTGCAAGAAAATCAAATTTCGTGGCAAACAGATATCGTATGTGACTTCGATGGCAAAAAACGTCTCTGTTTCTATTTAATTGTTTAGATTATTTAGACAGAGGTAACTTTTAACGAATAAATGACTGGTCAAACAAACTACAAATTTAACGAAACAAGATTCATTGGAACTGTTAGGAAGAGTTCCAGTAAAATGTCAAGGTTTCATATTTTTTGGATTTTTTTTGTAATTATAGGAATTTTAAACGCTTTATTTTTCATCAATTTTATAAAGGACTTTTCACAAACGACCTCGGAATTCGACGAAACTTATCCCATCGGGTCTGGAATAATTTTTTACGCTAGGATTAGGCGTTTTCACCTCAATTGGAGATTGTACGTGGCAGATTCAATACGTTACTTCATCATAAAGTTTAGTTGATAATATAATAATATTATTCCATCCATTATAAATACCACACGTTATAACACCCTCATGCGAAACCTAAAGCATTGGTCAAACATTAATTCTGCCGCCCCTTACAAAGATGAATGGATGAGACTACACCGTGCTTCCTCCTTCTTAATCTCTTTATTCCTTCGTCAATTTCAGAAACTCCAAACTATATACGTCTAGAGCTAGGCAAGGACTGTAGAACTGACGGTGGAGATGGGGACCTGAACGGTGGTGTGGCCGGATCAAAGATTAGAAGGCGGCGCGGTCGTGAGCTTTTATCTAGCTGTAGGGAACCTTGAGTTGGGCAGGGTTTCGAGCGGTGATGGAGTAAGGTCAGGCGAACACTTCGCCGGCCTCAGATGGGTGTCTGATGGGCCATCAACATTGGTGTGGTGGTTTTTTTTCTAAGTGTGTGGTGGCTCATGTACATCATCGATGACGAATGAAAGGAGCAAAACGCGAGGAGAAGGGTCTGTAAACAAGGAACATTTGCGATGGACTTTGGAATTTGAACATGGGTTTTGACTTCGTGAATCAACTGGGAGGAAAAAGAGTACAACATTATTCAAATGAATGCAAGTGGGATGGAAATAGTGGAACTGTTTGGAACGAAGGGTATTGGAGCGCTGTGATGTTTCAAATTGAAGAAAGGAATTAGGAACTATTGGATGGGCAGAACAGTTAACACGTGGAGGATGGTAATAAAGTATGGTATTGGACAATTGCACAGCAGTCTGCGTTGAATGAAGGAAGTCGCAGTGGGCGGTGCAAACTCATGCATTGATGGATGGAGTAAAGTTCGATTGTGATCAATTCGCTATAGATGTGAAGAAAACATAATCGGCCCAATCATCTATGATAACGTATCAATTAGTTTAATTCAGCATAGTTATAGTCTAATAACGAAGTAAATATAGTAAATAACCTAGGATTTTAATGTTAAATTCTTTGTGTTAAATCATGACAGGATTTCTGCTATTGGATCTTGAACTAAAAGCAGAAGGAAAACCAGTCACCGAGTTTTAGATCAAAGTAAATGGGAGACGCGTGACAACCCAGTGGAAAGGAACGGAGGTTCAGAGCAAAGAGATGAGTAATCTGCCTGATAATGGGACAATCAACGCAACATTAAAGGCCAAAAGCAATGAAGGCAGTTAGAAGAAGGAACACGGCCCATTTTATTTCAACCCTATGTAAATTATATAGGCCATATATATATATTAATAATGTAGTTAACTAGTTAATTAAGTAACTATATTTATTTAAATCACGAACAGGTATGGTTGCGCAGTGAAGGAATAGCGTGCGCAAGACAAAAAGGGAAAGGAAGCAGTAGAAATTAGACCGACCTGTTAGACGTTTCATCTAGAGTAATTATTTAATTTAAAAACTAAATTAAGGAATAAATAGTTTAATTAAAATCGTGAGTTAAAATGTTAATAACCCTTTGTCCTGTCAACAAAATTGCATGAAACAAATTACACAGAGACCATATGTATGAGCCGTATTTTATGGAATTAATTTGGACATGACTGGAGACTGTTGGAATTTATTGTTAAATTAAATGCTTGTTTAATTTAATAGGAACAGACTCATTTTACGACAATTGAATCAAGGTGAGTTAAACTCACTCAGTTTTTCCCACTTATATTTTATAAGTTGGGTTTATTTGTTTGTGTGTTATGGATGATTTTTATTAAATGATTGTTGAATTATATACTCATATATTGACTGAACAGTTAAGTTAAATGTTCATTTAACTTAATTAAATTAAAATCGTTATTTTTTAACGATTAAATCTTATTGAGGTAACTTACCTCAGTGGTTACGTTTATAATAATATAAACGTTATAAATAAACAATTGGATGTTTGAATTGTTCTTATCAACCTATTATTAACTGTTACATTCCAGTATTGACTGTTATTATTAAACTGTTAATTCATCTATTTAGATGGAAAATGAATATTGATTTACCATATTGAACTGAATGATTTGAATTGAGGTAACCCATTGTTTTGCAGGGAATAACAGGTTGGAGGAATCCAGCAGGATTCCTCACTAATATTGATAATGTTTATCAATATGATTTGTTATGTTCATTGGATGTGAAATAGATTTATATTTCACGGTTTGGTACTTCAGTGGGTATATGCCTCTTTAGTACCGTCAGTAAAAGAAATGATTTTTGAAAGTGATATCAAATCAATTCCGAACTATTCCGAAGATATACGTATATTTTTATATATCTGGGTTATAAATACAGTTTGACTATAAATGCAAATATCAACTTTAATTTACTAGTTTTATAATTATTTAAATTTATAACTAATAGAGATATAAGATATTATTAAATGAATAGTTAAACGATATAAACTTATTGTATGTGTTATTAAAATGTGTAAAATGGTATGTAAAGGCCTTAACGGCCATAAAGGAGGTTTAACTTGATTTCAGAATATTAAAATGGAATAATTTAATCGTGGATTTACGAGAATCTGTATAGTTATACATGATAATCAATGAAGTGTTATTTTAACATTTCATGTAACTGTGCTTACATGTTAAATTGAGTTGAGTACAGGTGCCAGAAGTGTTTGAGGTTGAATTTGATTGTGTAGATTGCACGTAAATTGAGTAGTATGCTCGACATCGCTCATTAAAGGTACGCCTATGCAAAAATATAAATTTTGGTTTTTGAATTTTGTTTTCCGACCGTGTGGCTCGATGTATATATACTAATTGTTCCTGCGATATCGAAGATGTCACTCCATACAGGGGAGACTCTGCCGAATTTTTTTGGGAATTTATAGTGTTAGAATATTTTTGATATTTCTGAAATTTTATATTGATAATAATGAATTGGTTTTCGTCTTAATATAAATTGGATTTTTAAGTTACTGGATTTGTAACATTTTTCTTACCTTAGTAATTTCGGGGACGAAATTCTATTAAGGGGGGAAGAATGTAATGTCCCGCATTTTTGGTAGCCAAATATTTAATTTAATTTATTATTTTAAAAATTTAATTTGGATTATTATTGGTTTTTAATATTAAATACATTATTAAAACGAAGTTTGAACGTTAATTTATATTTAAATTAGAACGAGCTCGAGATGGCGCGGTAGTTCGTAATATTGAGTTTTGAACTTTAATTGGATATACAGAATCCGTTTTAAGTCGGATTTCTGTGAAATAAGAAACGTTGGAATCTTGTTGATTATAATTTTCATATGGAAGAGAAAAATTCAGATTTCATGTTATAGATTTTTAGTTATGTCCAATACAAATTTTAAAATAGTCGCTATGGAAAATCATTATTAACATATAACGTTTAAAAAGGGTTTTAATATAATTCGGATACCGTTTTAACTCGAATTGAATATACTAAGTTGTATAATTTATATTTGAAGCTGTATATATTATTCTACTTGGATTTTTTTGATAATAATTTATTATTATTTAATTAAATTAATTTGGAATTTAATTAATATTTTATCGATATTTTTATAGCGTTAAAAATAGCCATTTTTGCAAATGGTCTCAGTTTTTGATGAAAGTAGTTTCATTGGAACCGTGTCATTAAATTATTATTAGAAAATCAAATTTCTTGGAAAACTGATATTGTATGTGACTTCGGTGGCAAAAAACGCCTCTGTTTCTATTTAAATGTTTAGATTATCTAGACAAGGGTAACTTCTAACGAGTAAACGACTGGTCAAACAAATTCCAAATTTAACGAAACAAGATTCGTTGGAACCGTTAGGAAGAGGTCTAGTAAAATGTCAAGGTCTCATATTTTTTGGATTTTTTTATATAATTATAGGAATTTCAAACGCTTGATTTTTCATCGATATTTATAAAGGATTTTTCACAAACAATCTCGGAATTCGAGAAACCTGTCCTATCCGGTCTGGATTTTTTTTTACGCTAGGATTGGGCGTTTTCACCTCGATTGGAGATCACACGTGGAAAATTCAATACGTTCCTTCATCATAAAGTTTAGTTGATAATATAATAATAATATTCCATCCATTATAAATACCATATGTTTTAACACCTTCTGCGGAACCTAAAGTATTGGTCAAACATTAATTCCGCCGCCACTTACAAAGATGGACGGATGAGACTACACCGTGCTTCCTCCTTCTTAATCTCTTTATTCCTTCATCAATTTCAGAAACTCCAAACTAGAAATGTCTAGGGCTAGGCAAGGACTACAAAACTGACGGTGGAGATGGGGATGTGAACGGTGGTGTGGCCGGATGGAAGCTTAGAAGGCAGCGTGGTCGTGAGCTTTTATCTGGCAGCAGGGAACCTTAAGTTGGACAGGGTTTTGAGCATTGATGGAGTAAGGTCAGGCGAACACTTCGCCGACCTCAGATGGGTGTCCGATGGGCCATTAACATTGGGATGGTGGGTTTTTTTTATTGCGTGGTGGCTCTTGTACATCATCGAAGAGGAATGAAAGGAGAAAAACGCGAGGAGCAGGGTCTGTGAACAAGGAACAGTTGCGATGGACTTTGGAATTTGAACATGGGTTTTGACTTCGTGAATCAATTGGGAGGAAATAGTGTGAAGCATTATTCAAATGCATGCAAGTGGGATGGAAATCGTGGAACTATTTGGAACGAAGGGTGTTGGTGCATTGTGATGTTTCAAATTGAAGAAAGGAATCAGGAACTATTAGATGGAAAAAACAGTTAACATGTGGAGGATGGTAATAAAGTATGGTATTGGAGAATTGCACAGCAGTCTGCGTTGGATGAAGGAAGTCGTAGTGGGCGGTGCAAACTCATGCAGTGATGGATGGAGTAGAGTTCGACTGTGATCAATTCGTTATAGAAGTGCGGTGGAGTCTTGTTCAAAGATTTAGTTGGTTCGAACGCAGAACTGTTTTACTGTAGCGATTGGGGACAAAGACGTGGAGCCAGAACGAGGTTAAGATGTGAAGAAAACATAATTGGCCCAATCATCGATGATAATGTATCAGTTAGTTTAATTCAGCATAGTTATAGTATAATAACGAAGTAAATATAGTAAATAACCTAGGATTTTAAAGTTAAATTCTTTGTGTTAAATCATGACAGGATTTCTGCTGTTGGAACTTGAACTAAAAGTAGAAGGAAAACCAGTCACCGTGTTTTATATCAAAGTAAATGGGAGATGCGTGACAACCCAGTGGAAAGGAACGGAGGTTCAGAGCAAAGAGATGAGTAATTGGCCTGATAAATGGGGCAGTCAACGCAACATTAAAGGCCAAAAGCAACGAAGGCAGTTAGAAGAAGGAAAACGACCCGTTTTATTTCAACCCAAAGTAAATTATATCGGCCATATATATATATATATTAACTAGTTAATTGGAGTAATTATATTTATTTAAATCGTGAACAGGTATGGTTGTGCAGTGAAGGAATAGCATGCGCAAGCCAAAAATGGAAAGGAAGCAGTAGAAATTAGACCGACCTGTTAAACGTTTCATCTAAAGTAATTATTTAATTTAAAAACTAAATTAAGGAATAAATAGTTTAATTAAAATTGTGAGTTAAAATGTTAATAACTTTTTGTCCTGTTAACAGAATTGCATGAAACAAATTACACGGAGACCATATATACGAGCCGAATTTTATGGAATTAATTTGGACATGACTGGAGACTGCTAGAATTTATTATTAAATTAAACGCTTGTTTAATTTAACAGGAACCAACTCATTTTACGACAACGGAATCAAGATGAGTTAAACTAACTCAGTTCTTCCCACTTATATTTTATATAAGTTGGAATTATTCGTTTGTGTGTTATGGATGATTTTTATTGAATGATTGTTGAATTATATATTCATATATTGACTGATCAATTAAGTTAAACGTTCATTTAACTTAATTAAATTAAAATCGTTATTTTTAACGATTAAATCCAATTGTGGTAACTTACCTCAGTGGTTACGTTTATAATAATATAAACGTTATAAGTAAACATTTGGATGCTTGAATTGTTCTTTTCAGCCTATTATTGACTGTTACACTCCAGTATTGACTGTTATTATTACACTATTAATTCATCTATTTAGATGGAAAATGAATATTGATTTACCAGATCGAACTGAATGATTTGAATTGAGGTAACCCATTGTTTTGCAGGGAATAACAGGTTGGAGGAATCCAGCAGGATTCCTCACTAATATTGATAATGTTTATCAATATGATTTGTTATGTTCATTTGGATGTGAAAATGATTTATATTTCACGGTTTGGTACTTCTGTGGATATATACCTCTTTAGTATCGTCGATAAAAGAAATGATTTTTGAAAGTGATATCAAATCAATTTCGAACGATTTCGAAGATATACATATATTTATATATATGGGTTATAAATACAGTTTGATTATAAATGTAAATATCAAAGTTTAATTTACTGGTTTTATAATTATTTAAATTTATAACTAATGGAGATATAAGAAATTATTAAATGAATAGTTAAACGATATGAACTTATCGTATGTGTTATTAAAATGTGGAAAATGGTATGTAAAGGCCTCAACGGTCGTAAAGGAGGTTTAACTTGATTTCAAAATATTGAAATGGAATAATTTAATCGTGGATTTACGAGAATATATATAAGGGATCAAGGAGTGATATTTTTGTAATAAATGTTCGTTTTAAATGCACATTGTTTTAAAATATACGAAATGTGCTTAAATAACATTTTGTGAATGAGATTAACGAATTAATAGAATTGGAAGTAAGTATTGATTTGGAAATGAGAATTCAGGTTTTCTAAATGAATTCGGAGTTGAAAATATGAATACGGATTTATAAATAGGATTTTGATTGGGAATGACAAATAGGGATTTATAATTGGATTTTGTAACAACCGGGAAATCCGAGCAAATTTAAAAATTTTATTTTGGCAATTTTAGCGGAATTTGAATATTTAAAATGAATTATTTTAAATAATAACGACGAAAAATTTATTTTGAATAGAGTTATAACATATATATTTATATAGATCGTTGTTAGAATATAAATATTTATTTTATTATTATAAAAGGAATTGAAAATGGCGCGGTAGTTCGATAATTCGATTTCAAATTTCAAATGAATGTACCGGGTGCAGAATAAACCGGATTTTGGTGAAACCAAAAATATTAGAATCTATTTGAGAATATCTTTCCAACGAATCCGAAAAATCAAACTTTCATAGCGGGAATCAAAAGTTATGCCCAGTTTAAAATTCAGAATAGTCGCTTTGGAATTCTGGCCCTTGAAAATGGAAATTTTGCAAACGACCTCGGTTTTCGACGAAACCACTTTTGTTGGATCCGCAGCGTCAAGTTATTGCTAGGTTCCAATTTTCAAAATTTTTGAATTCAATATGTGAGCGTGGCAAAGGAAAACACGTTTGACCAGTTTTAGTTGATTTTAATTGACTGGAAAATGGCCATTTTTCACACGGTCTCAGAATTTGATGAAATTAGTTTTGTTAGGACCGTATCGTCAATACAAAGCTAAAAAATATTTTTCGGGAATTTTTAGAGTTCGTATGTGGCCTCGGTAAATTGAAATGCGCGTTCAAGTTCAATATATAGAGTTATATTTTGATTTTGAAGAAAACTGACCGTAATGGTCGAATTGGCCTACGATACATATCCCATTGTGTTCGGAATGGGGGTAAAACGCTAGGGGCGATAATCGTTGGGTTCGATTCGGGGTTAGGGATGAATGTCAACTTTAAGGAGAAAATAATTAAATAAATAAATATAAAATCTCCTACATAACCCTAGAAATCGTTCACTGGTCATCCCCTTTCCTTCAGCCGCCAGGGTTTAAAAACGACGGCTCCCCATCATCCCACTTTCCCCGATCTCGTTCTCTCAATTAACGCAAGGAAACTAAATTGTTCAGAGAAGAAATCGTAGAACTCTTCACACTCCTTCCATCCATACCTCCTTGATCATGGCTCATGAGGGAGGGAGCGCGATTTTCCAGCAACAAGCACGGGGGTTCGCAGCCGATTCTAGGGCATAAGGGAGCATCAGACTGGAAGCTTCCGCCGACGTGGGAAGGTGGCGCTCCAGTGCCCCTCGTGTTGATCTTCGATCCCGCTCCTATCCCCTCTGGAGATGGCACAAGGAAGCCCTAGGGGCTGAGCTTATGCGTGATGGGGTAGACCGATTTTTTTTTGCAGCAAAAGTTATAGTTTTTATTTATTTATTTTATTTTAACTTATACATTGATTGTTTTTAAATTTGAAATATGACATTGTTTTGAAATTTGAAATATATACATTGTTTTTAAATATAAAATATATACATTGATTTTAAATATAAAATCTACATTGATTGAAAATAAATATGAATTCTTTGAATTTAAAAGGATGATTATTCTTAGTTTAACAGTATGAATTTTAAAAATAAAATTTGAATTATTTTATAAAAAAATATAAGTAGAGAGTCTTTTTTTTAAAGAAAAGACAAGATTTTTATAAAAGAAAAGACAAGATTTTTATGAATATAAAGGTGAGATCTTTATACATGTAGCGATGCTGAAATTGGTGATCTTTATAATGCGAACATCGCTTTAAAAATATAATTTTTATGTGAAAGGTGTTAGAATAAAAATGCGATCTTTTTTTATAAATTAACAAAATAAAAAGGTGATCTTTGTTTATAATTAAAAATATGATTTGTATATATACTAGAGAATATAAAAATGTGATTTTTATCTATGTAGCGAATTAAAAATATGATTTGTATGGTGTGTGCATCAATATAAAAATGTGATTTTCGTTGTGAACAGCATGAAATGGTTGAGTTGGAAGGTCGAGTGAATCTGAACCGTTCAGAAAGAAAGAATGGCGGAGTGCATCCCTCGGTGAGAACTTCTCACTTTAACTCTTCTTTTCTAGTTATAATATATATACTAGGATGCAGACGGTGTTTAGTAACACCCGACACCCGTCATCCACAGACCATGGATGGCTTGTATGCTTGTTTGTTTAATTGATTTTGATGTGTAGTTGATTGTGTGATGTGAAATGAAATAAAATATTTATATAGAAAATAAATATTGTATAGTTAAAAATAGAATTTTTAACATGTATTTAAAATAAATATAAACAAATCGGACGATTTGTTTATATACACACATTTGACTGATATTGATTGGGACGATAAATTTTACACATCGCCCAACTGCACAAATAAAATCTGTGTTTGATTGTTTGAAACCCCACACGGGTATTGGGATAATATATGACATACATCAATCCTAATAATTAGTTGTATGTCAATCGATTGATTGACAAGCTGTTATAATCATTAAATATTTATATTTGATGCTTATGCAGTTGTGTGGTGCACTTTGGATGATGGTTGATTATTTATCGTTGCTAATATATACATGTGTTGTGTGGAATCCATATAATTAACATTATATGGTAATTGATTGGGCCAAATTCCAATTGGGAAATTAAAGAATATTATAAAATATAGTCACATGTGGACAGTACTCATTTGTTGAGATTATTCATGTGTTGAAAGAAATATAGGTTCATGTGTTGAATAGAACAAATATTCATTTGTTGAATAGAATAACGAAGTTATTGAAAAATATAAAGTCGTGTTGATTAGAGATGCGCTATTTTGACGCGAACGATATTTATACCGATTATATTCGTTTTATAATGTATATTGAAAAGAGATTTAAAAATCGAATATTTATAGAAGTGAATTCGAATTGAAATTGAATAGAAGTGAATTCGAATTGAAATTGAATAGAAGTGATTTCGAATTGAAATTGAATAGAAGTGAATTCGAATTGAAATTGAATAGAAATGAATTCGAATTGAAATTGAATAGAAAAGAATTCAAATCGAATTGAAAATGAACTGAAATTAAATTGAAATCGATTTGAATTGAAATTAATTTGAAATGAATTTAAAACGAATTTATATTGGAAAAATTCAATTTTGATTTGAATTTGAAATGAAGTTGAAATCGTTTTGAAATCGAATTTAAAACGATTTATAAAATATGTTTTAAAAAGGAAATCGACAAAGTACATATATATATATATTATATATATAATATAATGGTCTGAATAGAACGCGCCGCGCTGCGGCAGTTCGCGAATTTCGACCATTGACTTCGAATTGACGTTGCGGGAGATCCGACCGTCGGATTCTCCTGAAACCGGAACCATTGGGTTCGTATCGAAAAGAACTTTCCAATGAATATTAGAAATTTGAAATCTAACGGTTGGATTTGGAGATATGTCCAAATAAATTTCAGAAAAGGTCGCTGTAAGTGCAGTTCGATGGCCGTAGATGGAAATCGACTGTACGGGCCTTGATGAAATAATTAAAAATATCTATAATTTGTGTAAAATCAAAATAAATGATTTGGGAAAAACTAGGATGAAAAACTCCATATTTGGAAAGATAAAAATAGATTATTATCAAAATGGACTAGTTTTGAACTATAATTAAAATCAATTTATTTTTGAAATAAATAAATTGAATTTGAAATGGGTTTTAAATAACCAGAATTTCATATATATTTAATTGGAATTGAAATAGAATGTGATTTGGGTTTATCGTGAAATGTGTTTTAAATGACATTAGTTCTTTAACCCAGTAAAAGGAGTTTTAATGAATCTTTAATTAGATTGAAATATGAATTGATAATTTAAATTATCAAAATTTGAAATGACCGAAATGGGAGTATCACCAGATTTACTCCTAGCGATAGTTAAATCTTTAATTAGATTTGAACGTGAAATGGTAATTAAATTTACCGATAACACCGTGGTGTTAGTTATGGGGTAATAACTGTTTTGCTCCATGGGATGAATAGGTTGGGATTGGGAAATAAATTATTACTTCGGTGTGGTTCGCTAATCTCGACTAGTTTGGAAAACCATCAGCTGGTTTGAAATGATATCCAAAGGAAGATTAAAGAATAAATTTAAAAGAATTTATCTTTGATAAAATTAATGGGAACCTTTCCCTAGAAGTGTGAATATCTGAGTAAAAGAATATTCAGAATTGGAATGAGGCGTATATTGTGTTTTATAGCACTTGTTGATTAAGATACGCGAGTTATTCAGAAAGTCCGGGTATAACCCATTCTGAATAACTAATTTGACGATGAGTCGAAGAGATTGAAGACGGTGCAAGACCGACGATCTTCACATTGAATGGATGGGTGCTACTGATGCTCACGATGGGAGTTGCTACCTTGAAGGGGGCTAAAGTAATAGCCGTCCGGACGTACTTGGAGATCGACGGATATGCGAGGAAAGTGCCTCCGGTTTCGTTCAGACCTAGAACGGACTTGTAATTGGATGGTGTGTCTGACATTGTATTCCTTTATATTGTATTCGTTGATCTCTGCTAAATATATATCTGTTTGGCGGCGGAGAATTTATTCTCTTGCTTAACGCCCTTCTCTGAGACATACGAGCTCAGAGGTTATATATTGGCAGAAATCAGTGGTACGATATGGATTGATAGTGTGGCATGCTGAGATGTAGTGATCCAGACTTTTGTTGAAAATCAAAGTTTGGTGGATGATGATCAAAGCGCAGCTTTAATATAGCACGGCTTTGTGTATAGCGTTGATTCACGAGCCTCACACCCCGGTATGGTGGTAAACTGATGTTTTGATCAGTATGCTTTTTAGAGGATGGGCACCTTAGTGGTGTCGTGGATTCGGTCGACCGAGATTGAGCTTAGTGCTCAGAGGGATAGGGTAAGCGGTGTATTCTCTCGCCGAGACGTAAGCCGCAGTGATACTCGATTTCCCAAAAGTGCGGATGTGCATTACGGTATTTTCTCTCGCTGAGACGTAAGCCGCTGTAGATGGCACTACGCGATCGATCTTTCGAATCAGGATCCACCATGATGGAAATCCAATTTCCAAATACGACATTTTGCGGTTTTGATTGTAGAGCCTAGTATTGGCGACATGATATATGGTACCCATGCCGTCTATGATTGATACATTTATATTTGAAATTGTTTTCTTCACTTATAGTAATAATATTAGATGAAATTTCACGTATCAAGCATGTTTGGCTATTATAAGGGAAAACCCTATCTTCCGGCATGCATTACATTGTGTGATGGGACCTGGGTCTTATAATAGCTTCATTGTTCTTTATTTAGCATTGCGCTGTTTGTTTTATGCACTGGTATTCTTGGGAGGAAACCCGTTCCGTGTTATACGGCGTGGTCCCTTGATTTACCTAACTTTAAAAACAAAGATTAATAACTGTTTTAGTTCTCACACCAGTCACATGACTGACCTGGAGTTTATTGTTTTAACCCAAACTCTGGGTGCCCCTATTTTCCACACGGGAAGCTAGTAGTTTTGGTTTTGCAGATTTATATTCACAGGATCCTGATTTACAGCTGGAACGATGCTCGGAAAGCTCTGTATCCATGTATTACTTTCAGTTGTGCTTTGTATTGTTTTTCTGCTGCTGTGTATTTAAATGTAATTTAAATCTCTGATATTTTCTGTGTAATATTTATTCATACTCTATGATATTCTTGTATTCTGATGGAATTGTTGTAATAAGCAATGAAATGTTCTTCTGTTTGCGTTCTGGTTTGTCGTGTTCTCAAGGTAATCCGGGCTTTCCTTCACGGGGAAGTTACGGGCTATCACAGTTGGTATCAGAGCTTTGGTTTACAGAGCTCGAGAACAAGACACATTAGAACTGAACGAAAGAATTCATCAGATATTGGATTAGTAATATCCAAAAAGAATAACTCGTTAGAGATAGGATCAGTAGTATCCTAGAACGAGTGTGAAGAGTATATTTTTCAAATGAAAACAATTTTGTTTTGAAAGTTAAATTCAAGTATACGTATTTGAATATTTTATTTATATTGATTTGGACGATCCAATATATAAAGATTTTGCATATACGCGTCATGAACGTATATTCGAAGTTTTAATATACTGGATAGATATAGGATCACACTCTAGTCGCCCGGAGATGGTACTGATGATAGCACGTGCATCATCAATATCTATGTTCGTGTTTCGAAGGTGTGATATCTATATATTTCCATTAGACTGGTGTGAGAACCAAAATATAGCTAGAATACATTGTTGTGAATTGACATCAAAAATGTGATTTTTGACTAAATATCAAAATTATGAATTTGAAACGTTAATCCACTAATTGATTGATGTTTGTGTTGTTTGTTTATTTGTTTGATATTTTGAACCATTTGGTCTAATTGAACCGAATAGTGAACTGTTTTGAAAAATGATTACAAATGCATGCTTATAAATGTACTTACATTGAACAAGTCATAGCAAGGAGGCTAGAGCAGAGAAATAAAATTGTTGCCCGACAAATAGGTACATGTTTACTATAATTTACTGTTTTGTTTGGGTGATGATGATTTTATGAGCCGCTTGGCTTTTTCTTTTTATTTTGATTGAAGAAGGCCAAGGGAGGCTATATGAAATATCCCGAAGTCCCCGGTGCAGGGGAGGTTATGGCGAAATTTTTCGGAAATTTAGGGTGTTAGCCAAATTTTTGAAAAATTTGAAAAGTTCTTAGAAACTGAAAAGTTGAAGAACTTAAGCCGTAATGGAAATAATGGAAGTTGAGTTGATTAGTTAAACAACTTTCGGCTTCGTTCCTTTTCGGGGACGAAAAGTTTTAAATGGGGAAGATTGTAACAACCCGGAAATCCGAGCCAATTTAAAATTTTTATTTTGGCAATTTTAGCAGAATTTGAATATTTAAAATGAATTATTTTAAATAATAACGACGAAATTTTTTATTTTGAATAGAGTTATAATGTATATATTTATATAGATTGTCGTTAGAATATAAATATGTATTTCATTATTATAAAAGGAATTGAAAATGGCGTGGTAGTTCGATAATTCGATTTCAAATTTCAAATGAATGTACCGGGTGCAGAATAAACCGGATTTTGGTGAAACCAAAAATATTAGAATCTATTTGAGAATATCTTTCCAACGAATCCGAAAAATCAAAATTTCATAGCGGGAATCAAAAGTTATGCCCAGTTTAAAATTCAGAATAGTCGCTATGGAATTCTGGCCCTTGAAAATGGAAATTTTGCAAACAACCTCGGTTTTCGACAAAACCACTTTTGTTGGATCCACAGTGTCAAGTGTTATTGCTAGGTTCCAATTTTCATAATTTTTGAATTCAATATGTGAGCGTGGCAAAGGAAAACGTGTTTGACCAGTTTTAGTTGATTTTAATTGACTGGAAAATGACCATTTTTCAAACGGTCTCAGAATTTGATGAAATTAGTTTTGTTAGGACCGTATCGTCAATACAAAGCTAGAAAATATTTTTCGGGAATTTTTAGAGTTCGTATGTGGCCCCGGTAAATTGAAATGCGCGTTCAAATTCAATATATAGAGTTATATTTTGATTTTGACGAAAACTGACCGTAACGATCGAATTGGCCTGCGATACATATCCCATTGTGTTCGGAATGGGGGTAAAATGCTAGGGGCGACAGTCGTTGGGTTCGATTCGGGGTTAGGGATGAAAGTCAACTTTTAGGAGAAAATAAATAAATAAATATATATAAAATCTCCTACATAACCCTAGAAATCGTTCATTGGTCATCCCCTTTCCTTCAGCCGCCAGGGTTTAAAAATGACGGCTCCCCATCGTCCCACTTTCCCCGATCTCGTTCTCTCAATTAACGCAAGGAAACTAAATCGTTCAGAGAAGAAATCGTAGAACTCTTCACACCCCTTCCATCCATACCTCCTTGATCATGGCTCGTGAGGGAGGGAGCGCGATTTTCCAGCAACAAGCACGGGGGTTCGTGGCCGATTCTAGGGCGCAAGGGGGCATCAGACTGGAAGCTTCCGCCGACGTGGGAAGGTGGTGCTCCAGCGCCCCTCGTGGTGGTCTTCGATCCCGCTCCTATCCCCTCTGGTGATGGCGCAAGGAAGCCCTAGGGGCTGAGCTTATGCGTGAAGGGGTAGAACGTTTTTTTTTGCAGCAAAAGGTATAGTTTTTTTTATTTAATTTATTTTAACTTGTACATTGATTGTTTTTAAATTTGAAATATGACATTGTTTTGAAATTTCAAATATATACATTGTTTTCAAATATAAAATATATACATTGATTTTAAATATAAAATATGCATTGATTGAAAATAAATATGAATTCTTTGAATTTAAAAGGATGATTATTCTTAGTTTAACAATATGAATTTTAAAATAAAATTTGAATGGTTTTATAAAAAAATATAAGTAGAGAGTCTTTTTTTTTAAAAGAAAAGACAAGATTTTTATAAAAGAAAAGACAAGATTTTTATGAATATAAAGGTGAGATCTTTATACATGTAGCGATGCTGAAATTGGTGATCTTTATAATGCGAACATCGCTATAAAAATATAATTTTTATGTGAAAGGTGTTAGAATAAAAATGCGATCTTTGTTTATAAATTAACAAAATAAAAAGGTGATCTTTGTTTATAATTAAAAATATGATTTGTATATATACTAGAGAATATAAAAATGTGATTTTTATCTATGTAGCGAATTAAAAATATGATTTTTATGGTGTGTACATCAATATAAAAATGTGATTTTCGTTGTGAACAGCGTGAAACGGTTGAGTTGGAAGGTCGAGTGAATCTGAACCGTTCAGAAAGAAAGAATGGCAGAGTGGATCCCTCGGTGAGAACTTCTCACTTTAACTCTTCTTTTCTAGTTATAATATATATACTAGGATGCAGACGGTGTTTAGTAACACCCGACACCCATCGTCCACGGACCATGGACGACTTGTATGCTTGTTTGTTTAATTGATTTTGATGTGTAGTTGATTGTGTGATGTGAAATAAAATAAAATATTTATATAGAAAATAAATATTGTATAGTTAAAAATAGAATTTTCAACATGCATTTAAAATAAATATAAACAAATCGGACGATTTGTTTATATACACACATTTGACTGATATTGATTGGGACGATAATTTTTACACATCGCCCAACTGCACAAATAAAATCTGTGTTTGATTGTTTGAAACCCCACACGGGTATTGGGATAATATATGACATACACCAATCCTAATAATTAGATGTATGTCAATCGATTGATTGACAAGCTGTTATAATCGTTAAATATTTATATTTGATGCTTATGCAGTTGTGTGGTGCACTTTGGATGATGGTTGATTATTTATCGTTGCTAATATATACATGTGTTGTGTGGAATCCCTATAATTAACATTATATGGTAATTGATTGGGCCAAATTCCAATTGGGAAATTAAAGAATATTATAAAATATAGTCACATGTGGACAGTACTCATTTGTTGAGATTATTCATGTGTTGAAAGAAATATAGGTTCATGTCTTGAATAGAATAAATATTCATTTGTTGAATAGAATAACGAAGTTATTGAAAAATATAAAGTCGTGTTGATTAGAGATGAGCTATTTTGACGCGAACGATATTTATAACGATTATATTCGTTTTATAATGTATATTGAAAAGAGATTTAAAAATCGAATATTTATAAAAGTGAATTCGAATTGAAATTGAATAGAAGTGAATTCGAATTGAAATTGAATAGAAGTGAATTCGAATTGAAATTGAATAGAAGTGATTTCGAATTGAAATTGAATAGAAATGAATTCGAATTGAAATTGAATAGAAAAGAATTCAAATCAAATTGAAAACGAACTGAAATTGAATTGAAATCGATTTGAATTGAAATTAATTTGAAATGAATTTAAAACGAATTTATATTGGAAAAATCCAATTTTGATTTGAATTTGAAATGAAGTTGAAATCGTTTTGAAATCGAATTTAAAACGATTTATAAAATATGTTTTAATAAGGAAATCGACGAAGTATAAATTATATATTATATATATAATATAATGGCCTGAATAGAACGCGCCGCGCTGCGGCAGTTCGCGAATTTCGACCGTTGACTTCGAATTGACGTTGCGGGAGATCCGACCGTCGGATTCTCCTGAAACCGGAACCATTGGGTTCGTATCGAAAAGAACTTTCCAATGAATTTTAGAAATTTGAAATCTAACGGTTGGATTTGGAGATATGTCCAGGTAAATTTCAGAAAAGGTCGTTGTAAGTGCAGTTCGATGGCCGTAGATGGAATTCGACTGTACGGGCCTTGATGAAATAATTAAAAATAGCTATAATTTGTGTAAAATCAAAATAAATGATTTGGGAAAAATTGGGATGAAAAACTCCATATTTGGAAAGATAAAAATAGATTTTTTATCAAAATGGACTAGTTTTGAACTAGAATTAAAATCAATTTATTTTTGAAATAAATAAATTGAATTTGAAATGGGTTTTAAATAACCAGAATTTCTGATATATTTAACTGGAAGTGAAATAGAATGTGATTTGGGTTTATAGTGAACTGTGTTTTAAATGACATTAGTTCTTTAACCCAGTAAAAGGAGTTTTAATGAATCTTTAATTAGATTGAAATATGAATTGATAATTTAAATTATCAAAATTTGAAATGACCGAAATGGGAGTATCACCAGTTTTACTCCTAGCGATAGTTAAATCTTTAATTAGATTTGAACGTGAAATGGTAATTAAATTTACCGATAACACCGTGGTGTTAGTTATGGGGTAATAACTGTTTTGCTCCATGGGATGAATAGGTTGGGATTGGGAAATAAAATAAATAATTACTTCGGTGTGGTTCGCTAATCTCGACTAGTTTGGAAAACCATAAGCTGGTTTGAAATGATATCCAAAGGAAGATTAAAGAATAAATTTAAAAGAATTTATCTTTGATAAAATTAATGGGAACCTTTCCCTAGAAGTGTGAATATCTGAGTAAAAGAATATTCAGAATTGGAATGAGGCGTATATTGTGTTTTATAGCACTTGTTGATTAAGATACGCGAGTTATTCAGAAAGTCCGGGTATAACCCATTCTGAATAACTGATTCGACGATGAGTCGAAGAGATTAAAGACGGTGCAAGACCGACGATCTTCACATCGAATGGATGGGTGCTATTGATGCTCACGATGGGAGTAGCTACCTTGAAGGGGGATAAAGTAGTAGCCGTCCGGACGTACTTGGAGATCGACGGATATGCGAGGAAAGTGCCTCCGGTTTCATTCAGACCTAGAAACGGACTTGTAAATGGATGGTGTGTCTGACATTTCCTTTAAATTGTATTCGTTGATCTCTGCTAAATATATATCTGTTTGGCGGCGGAGAATTTATTCTCTTGCTTAATGCCCTTCTCTGAGACATACGAGCTCAGAGGTTATATATTGGCAGAAATCAGTGGTATGATATGGATTGATAGTGTGGCATGCTAAGATGCAGTGATCCAGACTTTTGTTGAAAATCAAAGTTTGGTGGATGATGATCAAAGCGCAGCTTTAATATAGCACGGCTTTGTGTATAGCGTTGATTCGCGAGCCTCACACCCCGGTATGGTGGTAAACTGATGGTTTGATCAGTATGCTTTTTAGAGGATGGGCACCTTAGTGGTGTCGTGGATTCGGTCGACCGAGATTGAGCTTAGTGCTCAGAGGGATAGGGTAAGTGGTGTATTCTCTCGCCGAGACGTAAGCCGCAGTGATACTCGATTTCCCAAAAGTGCGGATGTGCATTACGGTGTTTTCTCTCGCTGAGACGTAAGCCGTTGTAGATGGCACTACGCGATCGATCTTTCGAATCAGGATCCACCATTATGGAAATCCAATTTCCAAATACGACATTTTGCTGTTTTGATTGTAGAGCCAAGTATTGGCGACATGATATATGGTACCCATGCCGTCTATGATTGATACATTTATATTTGAAATTGTTTTCTTCATTTATAGTAATAATATAAGAAGAAATTTCACGTATCAAGCATATTTGGCTATTATAAGGGAAAACCCTATCCTCCGGCTTGTGTTGCATTGTGTGATGGGACCTAGGTCTTATAATAGCTTCATTTTTCTATATTTAGCATTGCGCTGTTTGTTTTATGCACTGGTATTCTTGGGAGGAAACTCGTTCCGTGTTATACGGCGTGGTCCCCTGATTTAGCTAACTTTAAAAACAAAGATTAATAACTGTTTTAGTTCTCACACCAGTCACATGACTGACCTGGAGTTTATTGTTTTAACCTAAACTCTGGGTGCCCCTATTTTCCACACGGGCAGCTAGTAGTTTTGGTTTTGCAGATTTATATTCATAGGATCCTAATTTACAGCTGGAACGATGCTCGGAAAGCTCTGTATCCGTGTAATACTTTCAGCTGTGCTTTGTATTGTTTTTCCGCTACGGTGTATTTAAATGTAATTTAAATCTCTGATATTTTCTATGTAATATTTATTCATACTCTATAATATTCTTGTATCTGATGGAATTGTTGTAATAAGCAATGAAATGTTCTTTTGTTTGCGTTCTGGTTTGTTGTGTTCTCAAGGTAATCCGCGTTTTCCTTCACGGGGAAGTTACGGGCTATCACAGATTTAAACCCGATACCTAGAAAAGATTGTTCAATCAAGATTTTCCAAATATAGTATAACTGGATATACGAATATGGGTTGATTTATACGGGGAAGAGTGTTAGAATGAATTCCAAGTATAACGGAATTGGATAAGTATAAATTGAGAGTTGCGACACGAAATAGAATTATAAGTTGTCGCTAACGAACTGCAAAAGGAATTTGTAAATGAAGTTAAGTTTTGGAATTGGAATTTGTAACATTTGTTACAAACGATAAGTTGAACTATTTGATTAATAAATAGAAGATCTTTATAAAGGATCGTTATATGATTTTTGGACAGCAAATAAGTTGTTGGAAATGAAGTAACAACATTTGATAAATGGAAGTAAAAAGATTTGGAAATATAATATGTAACATTTGATATAGAAGTTAAGTTAGCTTATTTTGATTATTAAAATAAAAGATCTGTAAAAGATAGAAATATAAGATTTGAAAATATTCACATAATATTTTTAAAGAATGTTACATATAAAATTTTAATCAATGAATAGTGATCATTGCTAATGTTGGAAAAATATATTTAAAAGAGATATTAAAGATTCAAATTATAATGGAATTGAGACTCTTGTATTATAATTTAAATGATTTCTAAGGTAATAAATAGAATTATAAATATGCGTTTACTTAATCATTTAAGTAAACGTGTTGAGATTTTTGAATAGAGTTTTTAAAAGGAAATAAACGTGTTAATAAACTTGTATATATTCTGAAGATATGAATGTTGTTGGTCAAGGTCTGAGAGGTAATTAAAATACCCCAACTTGAGTAACTTCATGATTATTCAAGGATGGTATTAGTATATCAGCAAGAGGAGTTGAGGGAAATATAAGTTATGATTTCCGTGAATGATTTTATAAACTGTATTATCAAAGTTTATAAGTTAATGAATGGGTTTAAGAATATTCTCATTCGATAACAAGAAGTAAATGTGATAATCCAAATATTGGAAGATATTAAGAATTTAACGAACAAACGGTTAATTAAAGAGCCTAAATGATGCTAGGTACTAAATCAGTGAATTCATTTTTACTTTAATGGATGAATGGTTGTTTATTTAAGTTTATTTGATAGTTAAATTACTGACTATCAAATTTGGCCTATACGCTTGTTGGTACAGAAAGACCGGGATCGAATTTATATTCGAAAACCATTCCGACCAACAAATACGTGGAAGATGCTAATTGAAGATCATTGATCTTCATGAGCGGAAGGGTTACTTGTTGAATTTCTCTGGTCTGGTCCACCAGAGTTATGACGACGTGTGATTCTGTCATAATTGAAATCTTCGGATTGCAAGGACTTCTCGCTACTGATCCATGGGGTGATTCCTATATTGTATGTAGTAGGAGAGTGCCATCGGTTCATCCTGTTCCTGGATGACTTGTATGGACGAGTGTCTGACAAAGTATTTCCTAAGGAATCACGTATATTGATTTCTTCAAACGTACCAAGTTGATGGCGGAGAAGTGCACATTCTCTTATCAATTTGAGTATTTTTGTGGACATCAATTAGTGATATCTAGCGGATCTAACGATGTGGCATTCAAAGCAGATGAAGATGTGTTCTACTGACGGATAAGCTTAACATCTAGCCTCATCAACCGGGAAATGGCATACAATTGGGTAGGTTGCATGGCTATGTGGGTCGCACCCTTCAAAAGGGTATATCATTACCTGATCTGGTGAAAACAAATGCCTTCGGTTGTCCCTTTTTATTTCTGTATGTATGCTATCAGTTCGGTTGGCTGAACCCCAACCGTGGTAATGATATATTCGGTACTCTAAAAGTATAGTGAGGAGCCATCATGTTAAGCCTAGGTTGCAAGATGTTCTTGTTGAACCCCAATGTATTCATCTCCAGAGGTACATTGTCGGGAAGGTGGTCCCATACCTTGCCAAAAAATCCATTTTCTAATAAGCGCCCGCGGTTTTGATTATATACTATATATGTGGAGCGTGAGATGCAAGCGTTCCACTAGATTGATATTTATTTGTATTTAGACACTATCGTTATATCAGAATAATATTGATTTCAAAAATGTTTTGGGTTATCGTAAGGTAAAACCCATCCATATTTATGTGTGGATTTAGGCTTACGATTATCCTTTTCTTTCGAACGGATTTTGACATTAAAATCAAGTTGTGTGATGCCTTTAAACTTAGTGTATTTTTCTCACTCTGGTTCACCAGACTAATCCGGCATTTGTAAAATGCTCGGGTTAGACCTAGTTGTACAGGTTCTGGTTATCGGATTCAATGAAGAGTCGAGCTGGAAGAGTTCCGACATATGATATTATATATTCTGCTGTGTATGAGGATAGATTATTATAACTGTCCAGATATGTGATGTACTCTGATGATTATAAGTTTTCATTTCAAGCTCTTAGTAAAGATTAATTTCTATATTATATTTTTTTCCGCTGCGATGTGAGACTCTGTTTTTGATCTGTTTCTTCTTCTTCTATACTAATATTCTTTCTTTCTTACCTCACCCTCTAATATTCTTTCTAATAACGTTCTTGTGTTTTCGATGCTTGAATGTTCGACATGGTGTTTTATTGTCGATTTTCGGGGTCGAAATCCTTGGTTCGTTACAATGGTATCGGAGCTATTTGTTTAACAATAATCTTGGATCTGTGATATGACTCAATAGAGATTGGGTTAGTAATGCTCTAGATTGAGTTGGTGTATATATATATATGAGAGCGTATTTGTGAATTTTCTATACAAATGTTTTGTACTGTATTGCTTGATCGGTTCAAGTGTTGAGAAGCATTAGACTGTTAATGAACACAATACTGTTTTGTAAAGAGGGTAAATGAAATAATTTGCCCAAAACTATATTTTTGTATAGAAAAGAAAATAATTTATAAAATTATTAGATATTGATGTGCTTGATTGATTGGAATGATATTCGAATTAGATTGAAGATTTGAATCGAAGCTTAACTTAGTTAAGTAAAATTAAATTAAGAATTATATTGAAATTAATGAAATAAAATTGGAATTTGGAAATTGAATGAATAAATAATAATTAAATAAAAATTAATCAGATATTAATCGATTGATGTTAAATATGTTAAACCAAAGTAAGTGTTAATACTAAATATAAATTCAGTTGATTAGTTAAATTTGTTATGCATTGTTTGTTGATTGTTGTTAGATGGATTGAATATAATTCATCAATGGGTTAATAAGAGGTTGAATGAATTGAAAACTGAATTCCCATATTATAAATTGGAATGGAATGACATACGAATTAAACTGGAGGATTAAAACCTGTATTTGCACATACCTTTCTAAATGAGTGATTTCTGGGAATCTGTATAGTTATACATGATAATCAATGAAGTGTTATTTTAACGTTTCATGTAATTGTGCTTACATGTTAAATTGAGTTGAGTACAGGTGCCAGAAGTGTTTGATGTTGAATTTGATTGTGTAGATTGCACGTAAATTGAGTAGTATGCTCAATAGCGCTCGTAAAAGGTACGCCTACGCGAAAATATAAATTTTGGTTTTTGAATTTTGTTTTTCGACCGTGTGGGTCGATGTATATATATTACTTGTTCCTGCGATATCGCAGATGTCACTCCGTACAGGGGAGACTCTGCCGAGTTTTTCCGAGAATTTATAGTGTTAGAATATTTTGATACTTTTGAAATTTTAGATTGATAATAATGAATTGGTTTTCGTCTTAATATAAATTGGATTTTTAAGTTACTGGATTTGTAACATTTTTCTCACCTTAGTAATTTCGGGGACGAAATTCTATTAAGGGGGGAAGAATGTAATGTCCCGTATTTTTGGTAGCCAAATATTTAATTTAGTTTATTATTTTAATTATTTAATTTGGATTATTATAGTTTTATAATATTAAATTCATTATTAAAACGAAGTTTGAATGTTAATTTATATTTAAATTAGAACGAGCTCGAGATGGCGCGGTAGTTCGTAATATTGAGTTTTGAACTTTAACTAGATATACAGAATCCGTTTTAAGTCGGATTTCTATGAAATAAGAAACGTTGGAATCTTATTGATTATAATTTTCATATGGAAGAGAAAAATTCAGATTTCGTGTTATAGATTGTTAGTTATGTCCCATACAAAATTTAAAATAGTCGCTATGGAAAATTGTTATTAACATATAACGTTTAAAATGGGTTTTAATATAATTTGGATACCGTCTTAACTCGAATTGAATATACTAAGTTGTATAATTTATATTTGAAGCTGTATATATTATTCTACTTGGATTTTTTTGATAATAATAATTTTTTATTAATTAATTGAATTAATTTGGAATTTATTTAATATTTTATCGATATTTTTATAGCGTTAAAATAGCCATTTTTGCAAATGGTCTCAGTTTTTGATGAAAGTAGTTTCATTAGAACCGTGTCGTTAAATTATTGTTAGAAAATCAAATTTCTTGGCAAACCGATATTGTATGCGACTTCGATGGCCAAAAAATCTCTGTTTCTATTTAATTATTTAGATTATTTAGAAAGCGGTAACTTTTAACGAATAAACGACTTGTCAAACAAACTCCAACTTTAATGAAACAAGATTCGTTGGAACCGTTAGGAGGAGGTCTAGTAAAATGTCAAGATCTCATATTTTTTGGATTTTTTCTATAATTATAGGAATTTTAAACGCTTTATTTTTCCTCGATATTTATAAAGGAGTTTTCACAAACAACCTCGAATTTCGATGAAACCTATCCCATCGGGTCCGGAATATTTTTTTTACGCTAGGATTGGGCGTTTTCACCTCGATTGGAGATCGTACGTGGCGGATTCAATACGTTACTTCATCATAAAGTTTAATTGATAATATAATAATAATAATAATCCATCCATTATAAATACCACATGTTTTAACACCTTCTGCGAAACCTAAAGCATTGGTCAAACGTTAATTCTGCCACCCTTTACAAAGATGGACGTATGAGAATACACCGTGCTTCCTCCTTCTTGATCTCTTTATTACTTCTTCAATTTCCGAAACTCCAAACTAGAAATGTTTAGAGCTAGGCAAGGACTACAGAACTGACGGTGGAGATGGGGATCTGAACGGTGGTGTGGCTGGATGGAAGCTTAGAAGGCAGCATGGTTGTGAGCTTTTATCTAGCAGCAGGGAACCTTGAGTTGGACAGGGTTTTGAGCGTTGATGGAGTAAGGTTAGGCAAACACTTCGCCGACCTCAGATGGGTGTCCGATGGGCCATCAACGTTGGGATGGTGGTTCTTTTTCTGGTTGTGTGGTGGCTCTTGTACATCATCGAAGAGGAATGAAAGGAGCAAAACGCGAGGAGCAGGGTCTGTGAACAAGGAACAGTTGCAATGGAATTTGGAATTTGAACATGGGTTTTGACTTCGTGAATCAATTGGGAGGAAACAACGTGAAGCATTATTCAAATGCATGCAAGTGGGATGGAAATCGTGGAACTATTTGGAACGAAGGGTATTGGTGCATTGTGATGTTTCAAATTGAAGAAAGGAATCAGGACTATTGGACGGGCAAAACAGTTAACACATGGAGGATGGTAATAAAGTATGGTATTGGATAATTGCAAAGCAGTCTGCGTTGGATGAAGGAAGTCGCAGTGGGCGGTGCAAACTCATGAAGTGATGGATGGAGTGATCAATTCGTTATAGAAGTCCGGTGGAGTCTTGTTCAAAGATGTTGTGGGTTCGAATGCAGAAATGTTTTACTGTAGCGATCGGGGAAAAAGACATGGAGCCAAAACGAGGTTAAGATGTGAAGAAAAAATAATCGGCCCAATCATCTATGATAACGTATCAGTTAGTTTAAATCAGCATAGTTATAGTATAATAACGAAGTAAATATAGTAAATAACCTAGGATATTAAAGTTAAATTCTTTGTGTTAAATCATGACAGGATTTCTGCTATTGGAACTTAAACTAAAAGCAGAAGGAAAACCGGTCACCGTGTTTTATATCAAAGTAAATGGGAGACGCATGACAACCTAGTGGAAAAGAACGTAGGTTCAGAGCAAAGAGATGAGTAATCGGCCTGATAAATGGGGCACTTAATGCAACATTAAAGGCCAAAAGCAACGAAGGCAGTTAGAAGAAGGAACACGACCCGTTTTAATTCAACCCAAAGTAAATTATATCGGCCAAATATATATATATATATATATATATATATTAATGATGTAGTTAACTAGTTAATTAGAGTAGTTATATTTATTTAAATCGTGAATAGGTATGGTTGCACAGTGAAGGAATAGCGTGCGCAAGCCAAAAAGGGAAAGGAAGCAGTAGAAATTAGACCGACCTAATAAATGTTTCATCTAAAATAATTATTTAATTTAAAAACTAAATTAAGGAATAAATAGTTTAATTAATATTGTGAGTTAAAATGTTAATAACTCTTTGTCTTGTTAATAGAATTGCGTGAAACAAATTACATGGAGACCATATGTACGAGCCGTATTTTATGGAATTAATTTGGACATGACTGAAGACTGCTGTAATTTAATATTAAATTAAACACTTGTTTAATTTAACAGGAACCAACTCATTTTACGACAATGGAATCAAGGTGAGTTAAACTCACTCAGTTCTTCCCACTATATTTAATATAAGTTGGAATTATTCGTTTGTGTGTTATGGATGATTTTTATTGAATGATTGTTGAATTATATATTCATATATTGAATGAATAGTAAAGTTACACGTTCATTTAACTTAATTAAATTAAAATCGTTATGTTTAATGATTAAATTCAATTGAGGTAACTTACCTCAGTGGTTACGTTTATAATAATATAAACGTTATAAGTAAACATTTGGATGCTTGAATTGTTCTTTTCAGCCTATTATTGACTGTTACACTCCAGTATTAGCTGTTATTATTACAATGTTAATTCATCTATTTAGATGGAAAATGAATATTGATTTACCATATTGAACTGAATGATTTGAATTGAGCTAACCCATTGTTATTGCAGGGAATAATAGGTTGGAGGAATCCAGCTGGATTCCTCACTAATATTGATAATGTTTATCAATATGATTTGTTATGTTCATTTGAATGTGAAAATGATTTATATTTCACGGTTTGGTGCTTCAGTGGATATATGCCTCTTTAGTACCGTCGATAAAAGAAATGATTTTTGAAAGTGATATCAAATCAATTTCGAACGATTTCGAAGATATACATATATTTATATATATCTGGGTTATAAATACAGTTTGATTATAAATGTAAATATCAAAGTTTAATTTACTGGTTTTATAATTATTTAAATTTATAACTAATAGAGATATATGATATTATTAAATGAATAGTTAAATGATATAAACTTATCGTATGTGTTATTAAAATGTGTAAAATGGTATGTAAAGGCCTTAACGGCCGTAAAGGAGGTTTAACTTGATTTCAAAATATTGAAATGGAATAATTTAATCGTGGATTTACGAGAATATATATAAGAGATTGAGGAGTGATATTTTTGTATAAATGATCATTTTAAACGAACATTGTTTTAAAATATACGAAATGTGCTTTAACAACATTTCGTGAATGAGATTAACGGATTAACAAAATTGGAAGTAAATATTGATTTGGAAATGAGAATTCAGGTTTTTTTTAAATGAATTCGGAGTTGAAAATATGAATATGGATTTGTAAATAAGATTTGGTTTGAGAATGACAAATAGGGATTTATAATTGGATTTAAACCCGATAACTGGAAAAGATTGTTAAATCAAGATTTTCCTAATATAATATAACTGGATATACGAATATGAGTTGATTTATATGGGAAAGAGTGGTAAAATGGATTCTAAGTATAACAGAATTGGATAAATATAAATTGAGAGTTGGGATACGAAATAGAATTATAAGTTGTTGCTAATGAACTGCAAATCGAATTTGTAAATGAAGTTAAGTTTTGGAAATGAAATTTGTAACATTTGTTACAAACAATAAGTTGAACTATTTGATTAATAAACATAAGATCTTTATAAAGGACCGTTATACGATTTTTGGACAACAAATAAGTTGTTGTAAATGAAGTAACAGCGTTTGATAAATGGAAGTAAAAAGGTTTGGAAATATAATCTGTAACGTTTGATACAGAAGTTAAGTTAGCTTATTTTGATTATTAAAATAGAAGATCTATAAAAGATAGCAATACAAGATTTGAAAATATTCATATAAGATTTGTAAAGAATGTTGTATATACAATTTTAATCAATAAAAAGTGATCATTGCTAATGTTGGTAAAATATATTTAAAAGAGATATTTAAGATTCGAATTATAATGGAATTGAGACTCATGTATTATAATTTAAAGGATTTCTAAGGCAATAAAGAGAATTATAAATAAGAGTTTACTTAATCAATTAAGTAAACGTGTTGAGATTTTGAATAGAGTTTTTAAAAGGAAACTAACGTGTTAATAAACCTATATCTATTCTGAAGATATGAATGTCGTTAGTCAAGGTCTGAGAGGTAATTAGAATACCCCAACTTGAGTAACTTCATGATTATCTTAGGATGTATTAGTATATCAACGAGAGGAGTCGAGGGAAATATAAGTTATGATTTCCATGAATGATTTTATAAAATGTATTATCAAAGTTTATAAGTTAATGAATGGGTTTAAGAATATTCTCATTCAATAATAAGAAGTAAATGTGATAATCCAAATATTGGAAGACACTAAGAATTTAATTAACATACAGTTAATTGAAGAGCCTAAATGATGCTAGGTACTAAATCAGTGAATTCATTTTTACTTTTACGGATGAATGGTTGTTTATTTAAGTTTATTTAATAGTTAAATAACCGACTATCAAATCTGGCCTATACGATTGTTGGTACGGAAATACCGGGATTGAATTTATATTCGAAAACCATTCCGACCAACAAATACGTGGAAGATGCTAATTGAAGATGGAGCAATTGAAGATCGTTGATCTTCATGAGCGGAAGGGTTACTTGTTGATTTCCCTGGTCTAAATCTTCAGATTGTAAGGACTTCTCGCTATTGATCCAGGGGGTGATTCCTATATTGGATGTAGTAGGAGAGTGCCTTCGGTTCATCCTGTCCCTGGATGACTTGTATGGACGAGTGTCTGACATAGTATTTCCAAAGGAATCACGTACATTGATTTCTTCGAACGTACCAAGTTGATGGCGGAGAAGTGCACATTCTCCTATCAATTTGAGTATTTTTGTGGACATCAAGTAGTGATATCTAGTGGATCTGACGATGTGGCATTCAAAGCGGATAAAGACGTGTTGTACTGACGAATAAGCTTAACCTCTAGCCTCATCAACCGGGAAATGGAATAAAATCGGGTAGGTCACATGGCTATATGGGTCGCACCCATCAAAAGGGTATATCATTACTTGATCTGGTGAAATCAATTACCTTCGGTTGCCCCTTTTTGTTTCTATATGTATGCTATCGGTTCGGTTGGCTGGCCCCCAACCGTGGTAATGATATATTCGGTACTCTCAAAGTATAGTGAGGGGCCGGTCATGTTTAGCCCGGTATGCAAGATATTCTTGTTGAACCCCAATGTATTCGTCTCCAGAGGCACATTGTCGGGAAGGTGGTCCCATACCTTGCTAGAAAATCCATTTTCCAATAAGCGCCTGCAGTTTTGATTGTATACTTTATATGTGGAGCATGAAATGCAAGCATTCCATTAGATTGATATTTATTTGTATTTAGACACTATCATAATATTAGAATAATATTGATTTCAAAATGTTTTGGGTTATCGTAAGGTAAAACCCGTCCGTATTTATGTGTGGATTTGGGATTACGATTATCCTTTTCTTTCGAAAAGATTTTGACATTAAAATCAAGTTGTGTGATGCCTTTAAACTTAGTGTGTTTTTCTCACTCTGGTTCACCAGACTGATCCGACATTTGTAAAATGCTTGGGTTACACTGAGTTGTACAGGTTCAGATTATCAGATTCTATGAAGTGACGAACTGGAAGAGTTCTGACATATGATATAATATATTCCGCTGTGTGATTGTATATGAGGACAGATTATTATAACTGTCCAGATATGTAATGTACTATGATGATTGAAAGTTTTCATTTCAAGCTCTTAGTAAAGATTTATTTCTATATTATATTTTGTTCCGCTGCGATGTGAGACTTTGTTTCTGATGTGTTTCTTCTTCTTCTATACTAATATTATTTCTTTCTTACCTCACTCTCTAATATTCTTTCTAATAATGTTCTTGTGTTTTCGATGCTTGAATGTTCGACATGGTGTTTTATTGTCGATTTTAGGGGTCGAAAATCCTTAGGCCGTTACAAAGACCTTAATCTAGACTTAGAAATAACTCTGATAAGATATCCTTAAAATTCAATCTAATCAATGTGTCAATGTAAGTTTTGTGACATCAACTCAAACATGAAACTAAACATTTCTTATAACTTCTATCTATCCTAACACCTATAAAGCTCCTATCAACTATAAATTCATAAGTATATTTCTAACAAACCTATCAACCAGTAATGAAATTTAACCATGTCAAGTAAGTCAATCAAGTTATTCAAGTAGAACAAATCAAATAAACCAAACAAGTCAATAAATCCAATAAATTCAATCAATTCATCCAAGTCAAACAAATCAATCAAGTTAATCAAGACAAAGTAAATATGTTATATGTTTAATATTCCTATGTATTTCTAAGACAATAATTCCCCATATAGTATACTTATTATATGTGGAGTTAAAGGTTAATATGTAATGCAATGTGTTGGTAATAATGCAGTATAACATATGCAAAACAATATGAAGTGGTATATTGAATGAAATGCAATTTTTGATGTAAATGATTCTAATCATTTTAATGATGTATGATATGAAGTAAGATGGGTAATGATAATATGCATAATGATTTGGTGATTATATCTATTTTGGTAAAAGATATTCAAAATTCTACATATATTATAAATTATTTCAATCAAACAACGGTAACATTAATTTCTAGACTTAAGTTAATGATGCTAATGAAAGAAATTAAGAGTTTAATAAGTTCATGATAGGTAGAAAAATATTTAAAATAATTATGGAGTTAAATAATATTAGCAAGGTAAATATAGTAAGAATTGAAGATTTTTTTGAAAGAGAATATAAAATTATATAAAGTAGACTAAAAACATATATTCATAATAGTATATAAAGACTAATTTTGAAAATAACTTAAAATTTATTATGAGATATTCAATAATCTTCTTGATATAAATTAATTTTAAATTAAAACTTCTAGAAATCCAAACATATTTATTTGCTAAAGAACAATTTATATGTTAAAACTTTAAAAAGAAATCTATAGTTATAACAAAATTACTTTGATGAAAAAATGATAATATGAAGTAATATATAAAGCCATAATTTCTTATGTTTAAACTATATTTTTACGACATAAAAATCATATATATACATGTATATTTATACCAAAATATTAAGTTTAATATATAAATCAAAATAAGTATGAGGTTACAAATAGTATTTATTATAATGTAGCCAAAATTGTTATTATACGTGAAAAATATATGAGTTAAACTATGTATGCTTAAACTAAAGATATATAAACTTATAATATCAAATGTTTGAAAAGTTCAAATTATTTCAATCATATTGATAATTTTATTAGTTTATATATATTTTGAAACAAGAAAATAAGTAGATAGGAAAAGTTAATAACTATAATTTGAACTTGCATTTTCTTATTTAAAAGATGGAGGGAAGTTTGAAAGTTTAAGCTTTTGAAAGTCAAAATTTGAATTTCATTTTACAAGCTTTTATGTTGACATAAGAACATATGTATGTCGACATTCATGCATAATTTTCAAAGAACATATGGTTTTGTGACTTTGGTTACAAAATTTGAATTACAAATTTCAAGTTTAAATTTTAATATATTAAATTCAAAACAAAGCAATCAAACAAAGCAACTATTCAAGTAAATAGGATTTAAAAGTTAATTAAGGTGTACCTGGTTTTTAGCTCATTTTCTTTGAAGTTTTTTGAATTTTGAATTGATCTTCGGGAATTTGATGATGAGATCTACTCTATTGCGACGTGCTCGTTTTTCTGGTCAGGATAGTATATTCATTTGCAGAATTTGAACACCGTATGAGAAAGATATTGAAGATTTAGTAGTTCAACCAACTTGGCGCCAAAATTTTGAATTTGAATGAAAAGACAAATCAACCATTATAAATAGGCCCAAAAGTCATGTCTCTTCACATTCTCTTCTCTTCTTCTTCTTCCTCTCGTTTTTCACATTCAATCAAACTTTCAGGGGGCATAAGTTCTTCGTTTCTTAACGGAATTGGACGAAATCAGCGGAAAATCGAAGAGGAATTTGAGGACTACGATTCAGTAGCAGCTTGGGGATGAATTTCGATGGTGTTGGGGTGTAGCTAGTCGAAACAATAAGAGATATGTATGAAATTATGTAGCAGTTTTTCAGTTTTTAATCGCCAATTTCAAACTGTCATATTTCACTCAATTTTGATCGAAATTTGATGATCTACCCGTCAAATCGACCGTGAGAACGAGAACTACAATCTGGAAAAGTATTTGGGTTAAAATAGTCTAACCTATGGGTGCAATTTGAAGAAAACCGTTGACAGTTTTGGTTTCCTTCGCTCTTTATTTACCAAAACTTCATTTGATCATTACTCGGTCAGTTCTTCATGGAAACTCATGAAATCGGCGACATTACAAAACAATTGAAGAGAAGTACAGCATGAAGATAAGTAGTAGATGAAAATCCAAAGTTGTAAATTGATCTGGTACCCATTTCTTTTCTGATTTACATTATATATATCCATTTCTTCTTGATGTCTCTTCACCAATCGTCATTACTCCTCTTTTTGATTTCTTTTTAGAATTTGATTTTTCAATCGCCACCATTTCGAAATTTGAATTCCCAATAGCCACATCACCCATCGTTTCAGAGTTTGAATATCCAATAACCATATAATACATCTTTTCCTGTAAAACAACACAACTTTTCAAATAGTCAAGTAACTTTTCAAGTAATTCAAATGTCTGTTAAAATGTTCAAATGACTTTTCAAATATTCAAATGACTTTCCAAAATAACTAACTACGATAATATCATGAAGGTTTTGTGACATATCTATAGATCAAAAATTTCAAAATTAAAAAACATTTCAAATTTCAAAAAATCAAATCATAGTAGCTTAATTTTTCAGTAAAGTTGAATGCAGACTCATCTAATACTTGATGCAATACATGAATTAAAATTAGTGTTCAAAATTTTCCATTTAAAATTTTCAAAAATCAGATTGTGAACTTTTTGAAAGACCTTGCTATGATACCAATTGTTAGGGAATGAGGAATGGATCGTTCAGGCAAAGCAAACATAGAGGGGGGTGAATAGTGTTTGTAGGAATTTAAACAAAACTTATAACTAAAGAGAATTATGGAATGAATCAAATAACACAAACACAATCAAAGACACAAATTCAAACACAAATGCAAAATAAACAGAAATAAAAATGCAGAAAAGGAAAGAACACACCAGATTTTATATTGGTTCGGATCACTCGTACATCCAGTCCCGCACAACGCTGGATTGTGCAGAGTTTTATTACTATTTCTAATAGTCAAATACACACTCCTTGATTTCACTTCTCAACAAGGAGACACCGACTCCTATTCCTTGATTTCACGGCTCAACAAGGACACACCAACTCCTATTCCTTGATTTCACATCTACAAGGATACACCGATCCCTCTTTGACTCACAAACAAGGTTCATTCAACCCAAAAAATTACAAAACAACCATGTAACTCTTCAATAGCACTTGATTCAGAGAGTAGAGAGTGTAGAGAGAATAAGTTTGATCAAAATAGAATTGAATTCGGCAGAGTATAAGTGTAAGAATCATAAAAATGATTAAGAATAATGATGGAGTGAAAGAGAATGAAGTTGGGGAAGAAGATGTGTGATTGACATAGAAATGTGTTTATTTTATGCTCTTATATCTTATCTTCTGTATATAAATAAATATTACTTGGGTATTGTTTTGTTACTTTTACAGATATTCCAATCCAGCCCGCATGCAACCAGAAATGTAGAGAAATAGAGTTCAATTTGTTGTGTATTTGCATTTTGAAGAATTATAGATGAAGATATCACATCTAGTTGCTGTTGGACAAGAAAAGGATTGATAACAAGGCTTTGCACATCACAAATCAATGAAGAAGTGTCAAGGAAATAAGAGGAAAATAGAAAAGACCCAAATTTGCTTTATTTATCAAAGGCCCATTTATGCTGCTCATTGTAAACTAACTAGTAATGTAATGACCAGGCCCATTTATCATTAGGGTTAGGGTTAGGGTTAGGGTTTGGCTCTCTACCCTATATATACCCTTGTAATGGCATTGTAGCCACCATCCTATCATATATCTCATTCTATTCTCTTCTTCATCAATAAAATTCATTTTTCTTTTTAAGCAATTTTCTATTTCTTAGCAATTAGTGTTGTCTACACGATTAGATTCGGTAGAACACTATTTGTATCTTTCATTTCTTTTCATTAGTGATTGACCGTCTGATTAGATTCAGCGGTAATCCTAATTTTTATTTTCTGTTCGTTTAATTCTGTTCTGCAATTTTTATTTCCATTGTTCTATTTTATTTTTAATCGTTGAATTTATTACAGATCTGATTAGATTCGAATCTGCAGTAAATTCAATTGCATCTTTTAATTGTAGTTTCATTTTTTATTTTGTTTTGCAAAATCAACCTCCAGCTTCGTCTAACACGCCCAAGAAAAAAATAAATAATAATTTTTAATTAAACCTCCCTGTGTTCGACCTGTATGCTACACACCTGTACGCTTGCAGTAATTATTTAAAATATCGCGCTTTTCTAATTCATAGATTAGCGACGATCAAGTTTTTGGCGCCGTTGCCGGGGAGGCAACAATTAAATTTTATTATTTATTTAATTTCCGATTCGTGTTAGTTTTTATTTTATTTTTATTTTATACTTTTTTTTCTTCTCTTCTTTATATAAAAAATCTTACTTCTTTTCAATCGATTTCTTTCCAACTTTCAAATCATTCCATTTTCATTTTTTTTCCTTTTACAACTCTTTCCCCTTTCCAACAATAATAAAAAAAAAAAAACTTTCCATTTTTTTTATTTTCTGCTTTTTTTTCTCTACTCCTTTCCATTTCTTTTTCCCCCTTTTACATCATTTACATTTACATTTCCTTTCTTTACAACGTTTAAAAAAAAAGTAACAAATTTCTTTCCCTTTATCTTCGCAGTTTCTTTCCTCTTTTCAATTTCAAAAAAAAAAAAAAAAAAGCAAAGTAATCCTATTCTATCCCTTTCTCCATTCACAAGTCATTCCCTTTTCTGAACATTGCTTTTCTTCCTTTTTCTCATATTTTGTTCCCTTTCTACCACTATTTACTTTTTACAAATCTTCACAAAAAAAAGTTTTCTTTTACATTTTTCTTACTGCTTTAATTCTCTGCCCTTCTGTCCTCTTTGTTACAAAAAGCTCTTCCACCACGCTAAGTTCATCACGTCCATATCCCTTGTTCACGAAACACACCCAGTTCATCCAAACTACCCTCCCTCGTCCTTTCTCCATCAAATACCCAGTCATCAATCGCCCAGACTTCTTCCCTTCAATCCCAAATAGGCTGTTCAAATCGCAACCATCATCCGCAGTACACAATCCCCACTACTACCCTTTCTTCCCTTCAACATCAGTTCAGTCATCGCAAAGTCATCATCCTTTGCCTCAATTTCCTTCCATAAACCAGTTCGCACCACTGTCATCAACACATACGTTCACTCCTTTGATCACCACAGTTCAAACATTACATACACCATCACCCAAGACTACGGCACCAGCACGAAATCCAATTACAAAACTTCCTCTACCCCTTTGACATCATATTCATCTTATTCAAACAATCTCTACCCTGAATAACCACTTCATTACATCCTCATCACCGGTCCAAACCATATCCACTGAAACCCTTGCTTCCAAACAACCCGTACATACTGTCTACACTCTCTTGAAGCAGATTCCTTCAACGCCTTCACACAAACTCTCTGCCGAACCTCAAAGGATCATCACCACGCACAATCCCTCCAGCAACAACCGATCAACTGCCTTAAACCATCTTCCACAACAACGGCAATTTCCTCACCTACAATAACTAGCACTTCCTTACCCCAAATCACAAACCGAAAGCAACCCAAAAAAAACCAAGACTGAAACCCATGCATTCATCAATTCTGATTTGAAACTCAATTCGATTTCACCGCAGTTCGCATCACAAAAATCGAACTGCTCAATCGCCTCGCAAACCCTAGAACGCATCTTCAGAACCCACGTCAGCGGACCTCGGGCTCAACTACGAACTCACAAACATCCGATTCGAATCATAATTGCAAAACCAAATTTAAGAAAAAAAGGGTTGAACCCAGGATCGTGATTCACGGTATTGAGAAAGAAAGTGAAATTTTCTTTTGGGGCGTGAATTCTTTGGGATCGATTGCCATATTTATTTCCAAGGGGGCGATTTGTTTTTGGTGAATTCACTTGGGCGTCAAAAGTGGGACTTACCTTTCCCTTTTATCAAGGGTTATTCGGTTGTCTCAAGTCCTACTGGAAAATTTATAGTTGGCTTGAACTAGTTTGTTCTATTGCATTCAATTGTGGGTTCCTGGCCTTCCAATTCTGTTGTGTTTTGAGTGTGAGGGCTGAGTGAGTCTTACTTTGAGTTTAGTTTGTTTTATGTTTTTATTTTCTTTAGTCTAGCCAATTGTTTGTTTATTTTTATTTTTTTTCCTTCCTTTTTTTAGTTAGTTTTTTTATTTTAGTTTGTTTTATTTTCTTCCAAAAAAAAGCCATATAAAAACAAGATCAAAATGAGAAAAGAACTCGAACAACAAACTTAGGATTCAACAGTCAAGTGATTGCAAGTAGTTGAGTTGAATTATCAGTGGGATTTCAATCATTGACACTGCTCAAATTCTCTGGACGGATCGCCGTACCCCACTGTAAAATTTTCTAACTCTATAGGTGCTGAAGCTGCTTTGAAAATATAGAAATTTCTTGTAAAAATCTTCTGCAGGGGCAGCGGCTTGCTATGTACAATTTTTAATTTTCTGCAATTTATTCTGTGACTGTTCTATGACTGAATTTTCTGAATATATTTGGTGAGGAACGAATTTCCATTTCTACTATCATCAATCTCATCGTTTCTCAACAATAAAATCTGACTAGATATTTCAAGATAATATAATTGAAAAGTGGTGTTTTGTGAGTTGACTATCTCAAATAATTGGATCGCGGATATATAGCAGTTCAATTTATTGAACTATTAGCAAAAGTGGTTGCATACTACCCGTAAAACATTGGTCGTATCCCTTAGTTTTATACTATACGTGAACGGCCATAAGACCCTCTTCCCCCTTCCAATTGAGTCAGTTAATTAATAGAGCGCAACTGAGTATTTTATATTATTTTGAAGTGAGAATAATTTCTGTTTTGCCGTGACTTCTTTAAAATGTCTGATTCAAAAAAATCATTGAGAGATATGTGGGATAATAATCGGGGTAGACGTCCTCTTGAAGAGTATGAATACGAATTACAACTCATGAGGCAAGATTTTCCAAAATTTCTCGAGCTAAATGTCAACAATTTTCAAAATTTTCAAAATGACCAACATTTTCAAAGTTATGATCGAAATGACGACTTCAATTCAAATTTCAACAATTTCGATTATGGGCCACATCCACATTAAAATAGTTTTGAATCCCAATATAACTTTGATCCACATCAATATGGGGTTGTAAACCAAAATTTTCAAAATTATAGCCCATCTCAACATCTTGAAAATGACCAAAATTGCAATTTTCACTCGAATTTTAACAGTTTTGGTTATGAACAAAATTTCTATGATCAAAATAATTTCCAATATCATTGTCAGTTTTCTGAAAATTCAAACAACTACCACATTGGAAATAATATTGATTGTGAAATTGATGTGGATTATAATTTTGAAAATCAAGAAATCCAAAACAAGAGCTCTCAAATCAACGATCGTCTTAACATTCTTAGAGAGAGGGAAGAAAGGCTAAATAAAAAGGCCGATGAACTTCTTTGTTTATTGACATCTTTGAAAGAGCAACAAGAACAACAAAATCAAGTTCAAATAAGCGATGAATCAAAAAATAATTCAAATCTTACTGACATTGAAAATTTTCAAATAACGACTCTGGAAATTGAGAATAATCAGCTTGATGAAGTTTTTCAAAATTCAACAAACGATTTGGACTTCAACTCTTTTCAGAAAAAAGATTTAAGCTTGGATTTTGATCTTCCTCTTTTGGGCTGTCTGAAACTTGAAATCTTTGAAATTGAACAGAATGAAAATGTTGAATTTTTCAATTCAAATGTGGAAAAGGATTTTAATGAGCAGGAATTTTTTGGATTGTACGAGGATGAATTGCCAAACGAGGAAGAAGTGGATTCACGTCACGAGTTCGAAATTCTTAACTTTGAGAAAATTTCAAACGAGCTTGAAATTGTCAGTATCTTGAACAACTTTGAGAAATGTGATCATATAGTCTTGAACAACACTCAAAATTCAAATTTCACTGAATCCATATACGATCACAAATTTTTGAAAAATTACACTGATAAATTTGTTGAACACATGAATTACTTTTGGAATGCTGGCTTGGTTGAAAAACTTCAGGTTAGGATGACCCTAGATATTTATCTCCTGGACTACAAATCGAGGTATAAAGATGAGATGGTTTTCAAAAACTCTTGCTTGTTAGAAAACATGTCTAGACACAGTGGGAATGGGACTCATAGGGCTAGAACCAAGTGTGGGGGAAAACGTTGGTGGAATTCTTTGCATCGCATGCACCGCAAATACATATATCATTGTACATATGATTGGCATTCGCATATAGTGGTTAAACTCCATTTCATTCTTCAAATCATTTTGCATCTAATCCATCTATGGGTTTTATCTTTCAAATTTAGGAAACGTTTACATTGTGGACACTGTTTAGTTCAGGTGTGGGGGGAAGTCTGCATTTCATCCATTTTCATTTTTGGTTTTTAATTTTCTTTCTTTTTTATTTCTTTTTATTTTCAGCCATTTAAATAGGACCATCATGCAATTTAGACTGTACTAACATGCCATTTTTTTTTTGAAACATGACTCATTTTAGATTGATACAACAAAATAAGTTAAGGATTTTTAGCCAGTTGATAGTATTTTTTCTCTCAACTTAGATCGAATAAGAAATATAATGAAAAGTTTAATTTTGAGGGATAATAGTGTAACCGGTACATAGGGAGATTCTTAGGTGACGGCCAAGAAATCTATTCTATATTGTAGACTTTGTTTAAATAAGTGGAGGACTTAAAATACTTATATTGGCTTTTCAAATCTTTAAAACTAAGTCGTGTTAAGTTGAATTCGCGTAACTCTCTTTTGTGCTTATATTTTCGATAATAATAATAATAGTATTCCAAGGGTATCCAACATTGCTTGTATATCGAGCGTTGGTGTGCAAACCCGCCAAGCTCTATCCGACACGTTGTTGACAAAGTCAAAGTTGTAATATCTTGGTCTCATTTTATGAGATTGGACACCTAAGGATTACCGACACGTTGTTGACAAAGTCAAAGTCGGCCTGCACAATCCGCCAAGCTCTTTACCTACTCTCCATTAGTCCGCGAGGCAGTGCATGGGTGGTAAACCTTGGTCTTTTTAGTTAGGTGTATGTACTTAATCATAAATCTTAAAATTTTATAGAATAAAGAATAAGCGATGATACCCAAACACTTCTTGACCTTATTGATTTGACTAGCCATACATGAGAAAATTAGAATACCACTTTGCAAACTGTGCCAAGCAAACTAAGAATTTATTTCATGGCTGCACTATGTTATTGACCGAACTAACTGGCCAAACTGGAATTTAACATTTGAAAACTTGATTTATATTGAAAATTTGTGACAAGTCGAGGTATCTAAAATAAAATCAACTGACTAGAAATTGTTAACTTAATTTGTTGTACCACTTTCCTGAAACAAGTCGTATTTTCATTTTTCGTTTTTATTTGCATATATCCATTGCATTCATGTAGTTTCATTAGAATCATAGCATATTACATTTGGATTTTGTGTGTAGTATCCGCTGAAAACCCTCACGAGACACCACTCGTCCTACTAGGGACACCTAGAGGTTTAACGGCTTGTTGCATACGCTCAATGCAATCGTGTTTCCTATGAAAGTGTGACCTATCTAGTTAGTTTTTCATTTTCTTTTTACTCGAGGACGAGTAAAAGATAAGTGTGGGGGTATTTGATTGACATAGAAATGTGTTTATTTTATGCTCTTATATCTTATCTTCTGTATATAAATAAATATTACTTGGGTATTGTTTTGTTACTTTTACAGATATTCCAACCCAGCCCGCATGCAACCAGAAATGTAGAGAAATAGAGTTCAATTTGCTGTGTATTTGCATTTTGAAGAATTATAGATGAAGATATCACATCTAGTTGCTGTTGGACAAGAAAAGGATTGATAACAAGGCTTTGCACATCACAAATCAATGAAGAAGTGTCAAGGAAACAAGAGGAAAAGAGAAAAGGCCCAAATTTGCTTTATTTATCAAAGGCCCATTTATGCTGCTCATTGTAAACTAACTAGTAATGTAATGACCAGGCCCATTTATCATTAGGGTTAGGGTTAGGGTTTGGCTATCTACCCTATATATACCCTTGTAATGGCATTGTAGCCACCATCCTATCATAGATCTCATTCTATTCTCTTCTTCATCAATAAAATTCATTTTTCTTTTTAAGCAATTTTCTATTTCTTAGCAATTAGTGTTGTCTACACGATTAGATTCGGTAGAACACTATTTGTATCTTTCATTTCTTTTCATTAGTGATTGACCGTCTGATTAGATTCAGCGGTAATCCTAATTTTTATTTTCTGTTCGTTTAATTCTGTTCTGCAATTTTTATTTCCATTGTTCTATTTTATTTTTAATCGTTGAATTTATTACAGATCTGATTAGATTCGAATCTGCAGTAAATTCAATTGCATCTTTTAATTGTAGTTTCATTTTTTATTTTGTTTTGCAAAATCAACCTCCAGCTTCGTCTAACACGCCCAAGAAAAAAATAAATAATAATTTTTAATTAAACCTCCCTGTGTTCGACCTGTATGCTACACACCTGTACGCTTGCAGTAATTATTTAAAATATCGCGCTTTTCTAATTCATAGATTAGCGACGATCAATGTGTTAAAAAAAATGGGTTTCACCTCTTCTTATAGAGTATGAAGGGTTGCATCAGTTCTGAAGCGTTTCAAATAGTGAAAAGGCACTTCCCTTCAAAATTAGAAAAAATAGCAGTTATATGTCGACATACACTTTTTGCTGTGTCAACATACTCATGTGTATTTTTGATTTTCAAAGCATTTTTCAAGTGTTTTCATATAAAACTTATTCTGAAAATTCTTGAGTAAAATTCTAGTGTTGTAAATTATTATTATATGATAGAAAATCATATGAAAACATATTTTTAAACTATATAAATATATTTGTAAAATTATAAGGTTTTAAACTATATAAAGTATAAATATAAAGCATATAAAAAATTTAAGTTCTGAAAACAAAGAAGAATAAAAATAGAAAAAAAAATAGAGAGGATTGAGGATAAATAGAAAAACAAAATAGAGAGGGTTGAGGATAGAATTGAAAATCAGAATTTGAAAATTAGAATTTGAATTTTGAACCTGGAGTGCTATTTAGAGTCTTACAAAATCTAGACTCTATAACTATATTGATCTTGAACTCTTGAAATCTTGATTACTTATGAGTCTTGAAATTTCTCTGATCTTTGAATCTCTATCATCTTTATAACTGTGCAGTCTTCAGTAATATTTCCTGTACATAATTTCTGTACATATACATAAATATATATATTCTATACAAAAAGTGTTAGAATATATTTTATAAATCAATGATAATTGAAATAAGGTTGTTGTCATCAAAACTCTATTCTCCAACATTTGTTGAGACTTATTCGGGGTTTGAACACAAATTTTCACAATAAAACAATTGATTGAATAAAATATTAATATATGATATGTTTAATTTTCTACAAAACCCTAGAAACCTATTCACTTAGGAAAAATCCGCCGCCACTAAGAGATGAATGGCCATAGGCGCTTGAAATCATTTCTCCAATTCCCATAAGATCCACGCAATGTTTTTAGAGATTTCAAATAGGAATATCAAAGATCTTTCCATCACCTTCCGATCTATATGGAGAAGATCGATCCTCGTGTTGTATGTCAACTGAATTTTGGTCTCAAAACTAATCCATTCGATCGAGATTTCAACCAGTAGAGGACCATCGAGTTGGTCATCCTCCTAGGTGATGGAGGAGCTCGCCGGGGGCTTCGACGTGGGCCAGCTGGATCCTCCTCTGATCAACTCCTGGTGGCACGGCGGCTTGACCTAGCTCAGGAGCAGTTGGGTTTTATCGGCCTGAAGAACGATTGAGAGGGAAAGGGAGTGGGGGGTAAAAATGTAAATAAATTATTTAATTATTATTTTAATTTTGGTAATCAAATGTATTGATTACCATATTTTTGTCATAAGAGATCGAAATTCAGTGAAACGAGTTGCGTTGCACTCGTATCGTCGAACACTACCACATGGAACTGACTAGAACGGAAACAGAGCAAGTTGAAGTTTTTGATAAAATTAAACGACCAGTTTAATTTTTTTTTTAAATAAAATCCTTCAATAAAGAATGACGGAGTGAAACCCAATGTGAGAACCCCTTCTCACTAAATTATATTTTATCATGTTATTGTATCCATGTATTAAAATATATAGAATTGCCAATGTAGATTTTTATCAGTTTTCATCATTATAAACTGTATACGTTGCCTGTTAGCTCACCTCCCTCATCCACAGACCATGGACGATTTAATTGACTGTTTTGTGTTGTGATTGTGATGTGAATAAAATATATATATGCGATTTGAATAAAATATATATACGCAATGTGAATAATATATATGTGATGTGAATAAAATATATATATATATATATATATATATATGCGATTTGAATAAAATATATATATGCAATGTGAATAATATATATGCGATGTGAATAAAATATATATATGCGATTTGAATTTTTTTTATATATATATATATATGCGATGTGAATAATACATATATGAGATGTGAATAAAATATATATGTGTTGTATAAGTCATATATATGCGTTGCATAAATAATATATATACGATGTATAAATCATATATTTGCATTGTATAAATCATATATATGCGTTGTATAAATCATATATATGCGATATATAAAATGGTCATGAAATGGAATGAATATTTGTGCGTTAAAGATATTATTTTTAACTTATATATACGATATATAAAATGATCATGTAATGAAATAAATATTTGTTTGCTAAAAATATTATTTTTATCTTATATATTAGATATATAAAATGGTCATGAAATGGAATAATTATTGGATTGTTAAAAATATAATTTTCAACATATATATGCACTGTATAAAATTGTCATGTAATGGAATTTTCAATTTTTATTTAAAATTGAAATGGAAGTTGGAATCGTTTTTAAAACGAATTTATAAACGATTTACAAAATACGTTTTAAATGGAAATCAACGATATATGTATTATATATATTTAATGGCTTGAATAGAATGTGCCGAGCAGCGACCGTTCGCGAATTTCGACCATTAACTTCAAATTGATGTAATGGGAGATCCGACCTTCGGATTCTCTTAAAACCGGAACCGTTGGGTTCGTATTGAAAAAGCTTTCCAATGAATATAAAAGATTTGAAATCTAACGGTTAAATTTTAAAATATGTCAAATCAATTTTAGAAAAGGTCGCTATGGATGCAATTTAGTGGCCGATATTGTAAACCGACTCCAAGGGCCTTAATAAAATTGTTGAAAATATGGAAAAATTGTGTAAAATCATAATAAATGATTTGGAGAGATTTTAGACGAAAAATTCCAAGTTTTGAAAAGATAAAAGATATTTTTATCTAAATGAGCAAGTTATTAACTAGATTGGAAATCCAGTGGTTTTTAAATAAATAAATCGGATTTGAAAAATGGTTTTGATATAACCAGAATTTTCCATTGTATGAATTGGAAAGGATTTAAATGGAAATAATCTTTGGAATATTTCAATATTGGATTCCATGATTATACGGATATTGTTGAGGAATTTGGAAGATATATATATATATATATATCGTTATTCCTAATACGATATTTGTTGGTTTCAAAATTTGATATTGAATATAAGCTGATATAATTTCTATTAAGAGCCTTATATTTAATATCGAAGTGGATTTTGGGTTTGTCGTGAATGGTGTCTTCATTAACACTGTTCTTAAATCCAGTTGAGAATAGAATAGATCTTTTAATTAAGATTTGGAGAAGTTTACCAATTAATTAATATTTAATTGGAATTGAATTGAAAACGGGATTTTGGGTTTGTCGTGAATGGTGTTTTAAATAACATTTGTTCTTTAACCCAATTAACGGTGAAGTTATGATTTGGAATTTATAAATCTTTTTATTAAGATTTACTGGAAATTTTCCAAAGTAAAGTTTTCCAATTTAAAATATTAAATTGGAATTGAATGGAATTCGATTTGGTAATAATCGAGATGATCTTCTCTGAATGAAGACCGTTACTAATTATGGAATGAAAAATGCCTTGCCGTTATTCCTCTTATAATATTAGTTTGATACAGAAATTTATATTGATTATATACTGTTATGATTTCCGTGAAGATTCCATTTTGATGGAAAATGAATTGGGCTTATCGTGAACCATGTTTTAAAGGACATTGGTTCTTTAACCCGAGTAAAAACAGGATTAATTTACGGAAAGTTGAATAATCATTAAGTAATGAATTTCAGAGATTGAAACCAAGAAGAGTTTTAATAAATCTTTAATTAGATTGGAATGAATGAATGGTAATTAAATTTTCCAAAACATGAGATGTGGTATAAACCAAACATACTTGGTTGGTGGTATTGAATGTGATTGATTGTTTGGATTGTGATCGACCAGTTTATGAGCAAAATATGTTTTTACGTTTAGCATTGGGTTGGGTGGAAATATTCGTATGCTAACATCTTGTGAAACACTTCACGATTTGACTATGAGATGTGTACCGATGTTGGTGAGTTCATTTCAAATTTAATGAATGATTTTGAAATGATATTTTCTCAAGTGAAAAGAAATGTGTTCCCGATTTTGGACAGGGAATGTTCTATAAAAATGTTCTATAAAACAGAAAGGATTTCGAGGCCCGAATCCGATGGTGTCAAAATGATTTCGAAATGTGTTATGTGTTTGACATTGTAGTTCATCACATAACCGATTAGTTGCTATTGATGATATATCTGTTTGGTGGCGGAGAATTTATTCTCTTGCTTAACACATTTCTTTGAGACGTACGAGCTCAAAGGTTATGTGATTAATAGTGACTGAACATATGTGTGAATTGGTAATGTAGAGTACTATATTTTGGGAAGTACTTGTGATTATTATGTTGTGAAATGATTTTCCCTACTTCGGGATATAAAAATGATTTAGTATGTGGCTAAAGATTTTGGTCACCCGGATGACTAAAAGTATGGGTGAGATGGCGGTGTAGTCCCCAAGGGCATGGGATTGTGCATCGTCAGTGTAACCTACTCCATTATGGGAGGTGCACATATATATATCGAGTTGCTTACATGAGTACCCTTTGCCTTGTCTAAGGGGGGACTGATATTTGGTTGCATACTTGTTTGTATACATTGTTACGTTTTGGATTTCATATTTCCAAAGATTTTGGTTTGACATCGCAAAGTGAAATCTACTCTGATATAAAGCTAGATATGTATTTCAAATTATTTGAAATAAGAAATCGGGAATAAAGTCCAAAGGAATAATTTCTGTAAAGTGAATTGGATTTTGAAAAATCTAAATTTTGGATTAAGCCTAAATGGGTAGATTGGAAATTTTCACGTTGTATGATGCATTGTAGATCCATATGACTATTATTGGTTATTGTTTATGCACTGGTATTCATGGGGGTAAACCCGTTCCGTGACATGCGGCATGGTCCCGTGATTTACCATATTTTAAAGTAAAGTTTTAATAACTATTTTTAGTTCTGACACCAGTCCCATAACTGACTCGGAGTTTATTGTTTTAACCTAAACTCTGGGTGCCCATATTTTCCGCACGGGCAGTCAGTTATTTTGGTTTTGCAGATTATTTCATTTATCAGGATTCTGGATCGAAGCTTAAAATTGTGTCCATAGCATTGATAGTCTTCCGCTATGTTAGTTCATTTGTCTCCGCTGCATTGTATTACATTTATTGTAAATTTATTTTCCGCTGTATATTATTTTTGAACTTTGATATTTTGTACTCTGATGTAACATTATTATGATGTTTATAAAAGTCTTCTGTTGTTTATTCTGATGTGTTGTGTGCCCAAAGTTAGTGTATCCGCCATTTTCTTTCGATTTAAGTCGGTTTAACGATCGATTTGGATCGACCGAGAGGGAGGGTCACTACAGTTGCCTATTTAAATTGAGTTATTAATTGAAATATTTTCTATTTAGACTTTTTCAGGTTGTTGTAATAAAGTTATTGTTCCTTTTGATTTAAGTTTATTGTGTCAACGTAGAAATTACTTTCTTAGCATCTCAAATTGTGGTTTGTTTAACTTTTATTATTGATTAGGATATAATTGTCTCCGAATTAAATTTGCAAAGTGTCATGGTGAAATTTTAATTGTACCTGATCTTGATTTGAAAAGGAATATTGATTGACCAAGAAAAATGAAACATTATTTCACTTTTTTATTTGTTTACAAATGTTGTGAATTGATTATAATCAGACTTTCAGCTAATATTCTTATTGATTCCTACGGCTCAACAGAATGCCAGTATTGGTGAAATTCACATAGATAATGAGCAGTTGCAAGCATTTACAGGGCTTTTAAAAGGAAATGGCGAATATACATCAGTAATGCGAGGATAACAAGGGACACAGGATGCTTGTAGGTGATGTTCCCCGGGAGTAAGTATACAAATGAAACAGAGCCATGCTATCTTTTATGAGCATTTATTTTTTTAATTTTTTAACTTTTTGCTTTTGTTCCAGCCTTCTATTTTTTATTTCAATATTGTCGGCACGACTGAGCATCTTCACAATATTGAGAAGTGTAGAAATCGTTGAACTATTGGAGATGTAGGGAAGTAATATGCTATGTAATATGCCAAGAGTTTGAATGAGCTTTGTAATTGGGGTAAAGGCTTTCAGAGGCAAATGAGGAGGACAATTGTAATTTTATACATTATTATGTGGTATATGGTTTATAATTCGTATTATGGATATAAATTTATGATTTTTATCAATGAATGGATCATGATGCCTTTATGTTTACATCTATTACTTGTGTTATTTACCTGTTTATTGTTGCACATATATATTATATATGGATTTTTATAAATATAATTTGTGGATATGTTACAATTGTAAAATAATAGTTGTAATAAAATATATCACAATAATTATTAACAGTTGTAAAAAGTATAACAACAACGGTGCCACAAAAGTTGTAATAAAGTTTATTATAACAGTGAAAAAAGTTGCAAAATATACATTTCACAATGGTATCACGATGGTGCAAAAAAGTTGTAAAAGATTTTAGTTTATTACAACTTCTTAATAGACGGCCCCACCGTTGTAAAAAGTCTTTTACAACTGTTTTCCATCGTTGTAATATGGTCAATTTGTTGTAGTGGGCAACATTGTGGTGTGATAACCTCAGTACGTTATCTCTTACAACTAATCATATCCTACACTCTTGATCAAAGCATATTGAACTTGATATATATTTCATAAGGGAACAAGTTCTCAAAGGAAAAATCAACATCTATCAGATCTCAAGCACACATCAAACGACAAGTATTCATAAAAAAGCACTATCTTTCAAAAAAAATCATTGATTTAGAAAAGAGCTATGCATTAGTTACTTAACATCAAAATCAGTTTTCGATAAGAAGCATACCAAAGGGGTTTTCTTCGAAGAAAACCATACCAGATCTAAAGGTGTAGCATCAAAGTAGTGGATAACTAAAGGAAACACTTACAAGCACCATGAAGTTATGGAATTCACTCCGAAGCAGCTCAAAGTTCAGGAATCTAAAGCAAGACGAGGTGACATACCTCATCAGGTCTGAAGCAAAGTCGAAGAGAGAAGGTGATTCAACTCTCTCTCTAATTTTTACCTTATCTGATTTCTTATCCCTCATACTTAATTGTAGATCACTCAGATTTAGTTGCAGATCATGTAATTTCGTCTCCATCCTCAAAGATTAAAGAAAAAAAATCACCTTTCTTTTCTTCTCAAACATGAGATAGGCGGAAACCCTAGCTATCATCGAGAGAGAGCATTTGTAAAACTAATGCAAATGGTCTGTAATATGATATATTAGATAACGGGTTCATTACCCGTTTTCTATTGCTTATGTCATTTGGCCATTCATAGCCCATGCGGCTATATATAATGCAAACTATTGTAATTGAGCACTGAACGTTTTGTACAATTCATTTTATGTTAATACAACTTTCTCTATTTCTCTTCATCACTGTCACAAAATACAAATTTCATATCGTCGCTTTTATCTAAACTTTCAAATAAAATCCTTGAAATTCATTAATGGAGGCAACAAGAAAGACAACATTTCTTCCATTTAGGCCCATTGGAGATCGACTAAGGAGGCTTCCATCTTTATCTATCCTAAGTCTCGATGCTTGATTTGGAGTGGACTGATATCTTTGGAAGCAAAATTTCATATGCATTATTAAAAGAGTTGAAATCCGTAATGAAAGGTTGGAAACCTTCTTATGCTTATGGATGTTCTTGAGGTTATCAACCATGTCCGCACTTTTGGCACCCACTTCTAAGCTTGGCTTGATAGAATTTGACCCTTAGATATCCTCTGCAACTCTGTTGCTACATTCTTCTCTACTCCAAAACGATATGTGATAGATATTATTATATAAATTGCTTTGGTAATACTCTTTCCCAATTATTTTAATGTTATATCTACCTATGTTCGCTTCTACTTTGTCAAACTAGCACTGCTGGTTGTGCAGTAGATCCTCTGCAAATGAGATAAACTATTTTAATATAGTTCTTATTTGAGTTAGGATTTTAAAATAGATTAACTGACTGTTGACTCCCCTTTATATTACAGTTAACAATTGCATTGATTTGGCCTCCATCAAGAATGGAGCCTCTAAGAGCTAATTGGAAAATGTCATGATTAAGTTTCCCACAACGTAAAAAGCTTAAACTCTTTCCTCATAATTATCAGTTTTGGTTTGATCTGCATAAGATTTGTCTATGGAACGATGCTGTTTAGAAGCCTTTTTTTATAATCATTTGGCAAGCAACCTCTATGATTTTCCAAATCAGATTCCAATTTGCAATCTTATTTTTATGAATTGTTTGGTTTCATTCTATCTAAATATAGTAGACAGTGGTAGATAAATTGGTGGTTGCTTACTTGAATTCCATAGGTTTTGCTTTCAAATTTCTCTGAATATACAAGATGCTTTTATATACATTTTTGGGAGATTTTGACGGAAATTTGATTTCCTTTTGACATTAAACCATATGCTTTTTGGAAAAACTAGTCAACAAAATATATGAACAATATTTTCTAACTCCTTTCAACAAAACATGCACTAGCTTTCAGAAATTTTTCCTATTTTGAACTTGTATCTCTTGTTGGAAGTCTATTTTATGTTGCAAAATATGCGCAGTAAGTCATATTTGAACAAGTCTCTTTATTTCATATAACATTACACTGATCAACTTCTACTTTTGTGCCTTTTGAAAATTCCCAAGCTTTTTTGAAAAGAAAAAAAAAATCCTTTTTATGTAATTTCCAATACCAAATATCTATTTATAGGTTTTGGTCAATACAAATCTTTTCAGTTGCATAAAAATAGAGGCTACTTGGGTGCTTATGAGCTTTTTAAGTATTCTTCTGAATAATATTTTGAACTGAAGCATTTGCATCTTCAAAGATGAGAATATTTTGCCATTCAAGCATATTAATTAATAAACTACCATGCAACCATGGGTCAAACCAAAAGCTTGGATGATTGCCATCTTTAAATTTTCTTTCAAGTAATTTCATACCAATTTTTCCATAGTTGAGTATGGTTTTCCTAGCGAAAGAATGATTATTTTCTATTCTTGTAGTCCAAAAAATGTAAAAACCCGGAAAATCAGAACTAATTTAAAATTTTTATTTTGGCAATTTTAATGAATTTTGAATGTTTAAGATGATTTATTTTAAATAATAACGAATAGAAATTTATTTTGAATAGAATTAGAATGTATAAATTTATTTAAATAGAAGTTAGAATATAAATATTTATTTTAATTATAAAAGGAATTGGAAATGGCGCGGTAGTTTGAAAATTCGATTTCAAATTTCAAATGAATGTACAAGATTCAAAATAAACCGAACTTTAGTAAAACCAGAAATATTTAATCTGTTTGAAAATATCTTTCCAATGAATGTGAAAAATCCAGATTTCATAACGAGAATAAAAAGTTATGTCCAGTTGAAAATTCAAAATAATCGCTATGGAATTTTATATAAAATATAGACCTTAATGGTGGAGATTTTGCAAACGACCTCCGTTTTCGATGAGACCACTTTTGTTGGATCCGGAATGTCAAATTATTACTATATTCCAATTTTCATAATTTTTGGGATCAATGTGTGAGTAGGGTTGTCAATGGGTCGGGTTGGGTCGGATTCGGGTCGGGTCAAGTCGTGTTCGGGTCGTGTCAGCTCAACCCGTTTATTAAACGGGTCGGTTTCGGGTTGACCCATCTATAATCGTGCAGGTTTCGGGTTAGATTCGTGTAACCCGTTAGGAAAAATATTTGTATAAAAAGATGAAAACATGAAAGAAGGGCGTTGTCGTGATTCACTTGTTCCAAGCTAAGTTGAGAATAAAAATGTAAAAAGTTGTTAATGTGGGAATAAACATGAAAACGTGAAGGAGTGAATCAGTGAAGAGGTAGAACCGCAAAAATTAGAATGACTGAATGAGTGGTGGCTTGGTAATTGGTAAATTAGGATAAAGAGGCAAATGGGTAGTGGACTGGGTTAGGCCTATGTTTCGTAGATTGTAGAGTAATAAAAATATGTTTTATATTAAACGGGTCATGACGGGTCAGAAACGGGTTCACGGGTCGGGTCGGGTCAACCCGTTTATTAAACGGGTTATAGCGGATTGACCCGAAATTGACACGTTTATAAATGGGTCGGGTCGGGTTTTTATCGTGCGGGTTACGAGTCGTGTTTCGGGTCGTGTTAGGAATTGACGACCCTATATGTGAGCGTGGTGAACTTAAACGTGTTTGGTCAATTCAGTTTGAATTTAATCGACTAAAAAACGACCCTTTTCCAAACAATCTCCAAATTCGATGAAATTAGTTTTGTTAGGACCATATCGTCTAAATATAGCTAGAATTATTTTTCTGGAACTTTCGGAGTCAGTATGTGGCCCCGGCAAATTAAAATGTACGTTTAAATTGAATATATAATGATTTAAATTTTATTTTAAACGAAAACTGATCGCGACAGTCGAATCATCTGACCGGATCTATCCCATTGTGTTCGGAATGGGGGTATTTGGTTAGGGGCGACAGTCGATGGGTTTGATTTGGAGTTCAAAAGAAAACGTTATTTTTTGGAATAAAATAAAATAAAATAAATATTAATATATACTTGGTCAACTCCTTTCCTTTCTCTCTCCCCGTCCAAACATTAAAAAAAAGAGAAACGACGGATCCACCAGCCACCGCCTCCTATCGATGCCCCCCCATCGTCGCCCCTTCGCCGGAGCCCTCCCCTACCTACGCCAGAAGCCGCGACCCAGCTCCTTCTCCGTTCAAACCCTCCCTCTTGCCCACTTCGATTTTCGCCCTAATCGAGGCCGCCCCTACCTCAGACTGCTCCACCACCTAGGATCGCCTGCTCCGAACCTCCAGCGCCTCGCCGACCCTCCTCTGGCTACTAATCCACCACCACTCGCCTCCTCCACCCTCTTTCTACCAAAAACCCACGCAGCCGGAAAACCCGCCCAGATCTGCCGCTAGAGCACAACCGCGACACCGGTGACCCCGTCGCCTTCGCAGTAGCACCGCCACGACACCCCCTCCTTTTTTGATCGATGTAAGTCTTCGATTTTTATTTTTAGCAATGAAATTACAGAATTTTTGCCGATGATAAAAATACGATTTTTAGTTTATATAGCTATGATTTTTAAACGTATAAAGCCATGATTTTTATTTATATAAAGATCATATTTTTAATATATGAAAGCTACGATTTTTATTATACGAAAGGTGTGATTTTTATTGTAGTAAAGATAGGATTTTTATTCATGTAAGGAATGATTTTCATGTATGGTTATGGAATAAAAATATGATTTTTATATATGTAGCAAATTTAAAATTCGATTTTTAATTATATAAAAATTCGATTTTTAGTCATATAAAAATTCGATTTTTAGTCATATAAAAATTCGATTTTTAGTTGTATAAAAATATGGTTTTTATTTATTTAAAAGTTTAGATTTTTATAATAGGAAAATATTGATTTTTATAATAGGAAAGTTTTGATTTTTATATTAGAAAAGATTTGATTTTTATATTAGAAAAGATTTTTATAAAATGAATAGGGATATAAAAATATACTTTTTATATATGAAATAGCAGTTTAAAAGGATGATTTTTATAAAATGAATAGCGATATAAAAATATACTTTTTATATATGAAATAGCGGTTTAAAAAGATGATTTTTATAAATGAATAGCGATATAAAATATAATTTTTAGTTAGATAAAAATATGATTTTTATCGTATGTATGAAATAATATTTTGAGTAAGATAAAAATGGAATTTTTATATATGTAGCGAAATAAAAATCAGAATTTTATTATATATATAGCGAGTTAAAAATGTTATATTTAAATAAAATATTGTTGATTAAAAATATGATTTTTAATGTATAAACATCATATTAAAAATGTGATTTTTATGATGAACAGCGTGATAAAGGATTGCGTTGACATTACGGGAAAATCCAAACTGTTCAGAAATTCAGAAAATAACTGGAGGAGTGGATCCGAAGGTGAGAACTTCTCACTTTAATTTATTTTCTAGTTAAATATATATACTAGGATGCAGACGGTGCTTAGAATCACCCAACACCTTTGCTTGAAACCATGTTTGTTTGGTTGTTTGGTTGATTGGATTATTTGGCTGAATTAGGTTTGGGAAATGAAATGAATTGATTAGAATTTGGTTTGTATATGGCGCGAGCCATTATTAGGCGAGGGATAAGGCTGGACCTTATTCCGGTACTACTATCGCGCCGTTATGCTGCCGACATTTTCTAAAAATGTTAGAACAATAAAAATATCATTTTTATTGTATAAATGAACTATATAAAATATTCATGAGTTGAAATAAATATTTTATAGTTAAAAATATAATTTTTAACGTGTATATGAATAAAATAAATATTCATTTACAAATTGGACGATTTGTTTATGTGCACACATTTGACTGATATTGATTAGGATGATATATTTTACACATCGCCCAATTGCACAAATAATAATCAGTATTTGTTGTTTGAAAACCCCATACGGGTATTGGGATGATATTGGACATACACTAATCCCAATATTTAGTTGTATTTTAATCGATGGGTTGACAGGCTGTTGTAAGCGTTAGTTATTTATATTTAACGCTTATGCAGTTGTGTAATGCACTCTGAATGATTGTTGACTGTGTTTGATTATTGTTGTGTACATGTATGTATGAAATCCATATAAATAAAATTATATAGTAATTGATTGTGTCTGGTTCCAATTCGGAATGAACGAATATTATAAATTAAAGAATATTCTAAAATGATGAGTAATAAATATTTTAAAATAACTAATATTTTAAAATAATATTCGATAAGGGACCCAAATATGATTTTGATGTCCGATTTGGGATGGACACGGAAATATTAAAATTTATGAAGCCGTGTTGATTAGAGATGCGCCATTTTGACGCGAACGATATTTATATCGATTTTATTCATCTTTATAATGAATATCGAAAAAGAAGTAATTTCAAAATCTAATGCTTTGAAAATATTATCATTTATATATTAATGGTATGGAATATTCAATTTTGATTTGAAATTGAATATGAAGTTGAAATCGATTTGAAAACGAATTTAAAATGATTTATAAAATATATTTTAAATGGAAATCGACGAAATATATATAATATATATATTATATATATTTAATGGCCTGAATAGAACACGTTACGCCGTGGCAGTTCGCGAATTTCGACCATTGACTTCGAATTGAAATTACGGGAGATCCGACCGTCGGATTCTCCTAAAACCAGAACCGTTGGGATTGTATCAAAAAGATCTTTCCAAGAATATAAGTAATTTGAAATCTAACAGTTGGATTCGGAATTATGTCCAAATCAAATAAGGAAAAGGTTGCTGTAAGTGCAGTTCGATGACCGTTTATGGAAATCAACTGTACGGGCCTTGATAAAATTATTAAAATTATTAATAATTTGTGGAAAATCATAATATATGATTTGGAGAGAATTTGGGTGAAAAATTCCATGTTTGTAAAGATAAAAATATATTTTTATCAAAATGGACTAGAATTATAATCTAATATTTTTTTTAAATAAATAAATTGGATTTGAAATGGAATTGGAATGGATTTGAATCGAAATTATCATCGGAATATTTCAATATTGGATTCCGCGGTTATTCGGATGTTGTGGAGGAATTTGGAAGATATATATATCGTTATTCCCAATACGATATTTGTTGATCTTAAGATTTGATATCGAATATAAGCCGATATAATTTCTATTCAGAGCCTTGTATTTAATATTGAATTGGATTTTAGTTTTGTCGTGAACGGTGTCTTAAATAACATTGTTCTTAAACCCCGTGTGAAAAGAATAAATCTTTTATTTAAGATTATTAGAGATTCCATTTAATTAACATTTAATTGGAATAAAATGGGATGTGAATTGGGTTTATTGTGAACTGTGTTTTTAACCACATTCGTTCTTTTACCCGATTTACAGTTAAATGTGATTTGGAATTTATAAATCTTTTTATTAAGATTTAATGGAAATTTTCCAAACTAAAGTTTTTCAATATGGTATATTGAATTGGAATTCGATTTGGTAATAATCGAAATGAGCTTCTATGGAGGAAGACTGTTAATATATATGGAACTTAAAAGGCTTTGTCATTATTCCATTTATATTATTAGTCGGATACGGAAATTGATATCGATTATATATATTGATCTGTTTTCCGTGAAAATTCCATGATTAATGAAATGTGATTTGGGTTTATCGTGAACTTTGTTTTAAATGACATTAGTTCTTTTACCCAGTTAAAGATAGGATAACATGCCTAACATTGTATTTAGAACTGTATGGTTGATCTCTGCTAAATGTATATCTGTTTGGTGGCAGAGAATTTATTCTCTTGCTTAACACCCTTCTCTAAGACATACGAGCTTAGAGGTTATATATCGGCAGAAATCAATAGTACGGTGTAGATTGTCGATGCGGCATGTTTGTGTTTGCAAAGTTAAATAATCATTAGTATTGATTTTCGGGAAGATTAAAACTAAGTGGAGTTTTAATGAATCTTTAATTAGATTGAAATGGGAATTGATAATTTAAATTATCAAATTTGGGAAACGATCGAGAATGGAGTACCACCAGTTTTACTCCTAGCGATAGTTAAATCTATAGTTAGATTCGAACGTGAAATGGTAATTAAATTTACCGATAACACTGTGGTGTTATATATGGAATATGACCAGTTTTGCTCCATGGGATGAATTGGTTGGGATTGGGAAATTTAACAAATGATTACTTCGGTAAGGTGCGCTAATCCCAACTAGTTTGGATAAACCTTAATTTGGTTTGAATTGATATCCAAAGGAAGATTAAAGAATAGATTTAAAGAATTTATCTTTGATAAAATTAATGGGAACCTTTCCCGAAGGATGTGAATATTTAAGTAAAATAATATTCAGAATTGGAATGAGGTGTATGTTGTGTTTTCATAGCACTTGTTTATTATATACGCGAGTTATTCGAAAAGGTCGGGTTTATACCCATTCTGAATAACTAATTCAACGATATGTCGACGATGAAGACGGTGGTTGAAGACCAGAGGTCTTCACATCATTTCGATGATTATTGATGTCTTGATTGGGATGTACACCCAAGACGAGGTAATAATTGGTGATCGTCTAGACGTACTTGGAGATCGACTGGATATGCGAGTACCTCTCTTCTGTATTGGACATATGGGACGACGAATAAGGTGCCTCCGGTTTCATTCAGACCCAGAACGAACTTGTAAATGGTTGTGTGCCTGACATTGGATTTTGTTCTGTGTTGATTGATCTCTATTAAATATATAACTTTTTGGCAGCAGAGAATTTATTCTCTTGCTTAACGCCCTTCTCTGAGACGTACGAGCTCAAAGGTTGTATATCAATAGACATCAGTCGCATGGCGTGAATTGCCTGTGCGGCATTCTGAGATGCAAATGATCAAGGGTTCTATTGAGAAGCAGAGTCTTGTGGTTGATGATCAAATCATGGCTTTAATATAGCATAGCTTTCTATATAGCATTAATTCGCGAGCTTCACACCCCGGTATGAACCAAAAACAGGATGAAGGACAGCAGGGAGGACATGCGTTACTTTCTAGCTACGAGTGGTGTCATGGTATGAAGCCCAGACATTTTTACTTATGTGTATGATGGAAAGCGAGGCACCTCGGATATACTGGTTACTACGAAGCCGATGGATATTGAGTCATCTGGCTCATTTATGCCCCATAGGGCGGGGAAAGGTATTGTTCAGGGATTACTAATCTACTTAAAATATTGACCGGCCCTGCATTTTTCCTAGGTGCAGTTGCGACTGTAGCCTGAGACATGGTAGGCTAGACTGTCTAGAATTCGATAAGGATGATCCCTTGCCTTGGTTCATGATGGAAATCCAACTTCCAATACATGACTTTGCGGTTTTGGTTGTAGAGCCTAGTATGGCGACATAGTAGCATGGAATGCTATGCCGTCTGTGATTGATACATTTATATTTGAAGTCGTTTTATACACTATGCACTTATAATAGTATCAAATGATTTGTTTTAAACGTACCAAGCTTGTTTGGCTGTTATAAGGGAAAACCCTATCCCCGGCTTGCATTGCGTTATGTGATGGGACCTGGGTCTTATAATAGCTTCATTTATCCTAAAAGCATTGCGCTATTTATTTTATGCACTGGTATTCTAGGGGGTGAACCCATTCCGTGTTATACGGCGTGGTCCCCTGATTTACTCTATTTTAACGTAAAGTTTTAAATAACTGTTTTAGTTCTCACACTAGTCACATGACTGACCTGGAGTTTATTGTTTTAACCTAAACTCTAGGTGCCTCTATTTTCCACACGGGTAGCTTGTAGTTTTGGTTTTGCAGATATTATATTCACAGGATCTTGGTTTACAGCTGGAGCTATATTCAGAACGCTCTGTATCCGTTTATCTCTTTCAGTTGTGTTATGAATTATTTTCCGCTACTGTGTAATGTATTTTAATCTCTGATATTTTACAATGTGTAATATTTATTCATATTCTGTATATTCATGTACTTTGATGTAAATTGTTGAATTAAGCAATGAAATGTTCTTCTGTTTGTGTTCTGATATGTCGCGTTCTCAGACAATTTGTTCTTTCCCTTCTCTTCGGAGACCGGGGAAGTTCGAGTCGTTTCAGTTGGTATCAGAGCTTTGGTTTACAGAGCTCGAGAACAAGGCATATTAGAACCAAACAAAAGAATTCATCAGAGATTGGATTAGCAATATCCAATAAGAATGACTCATTAGAGATTGGGTCAGCAGTATCCTAGAATGTGTTTGAAGAGTATTATTTTTAAAATAAAAATGAAAACGAATTTTGTTTTGAAAATTTAAACCATATCATACGTATTTGAATATTTATTTTATATTGAATTTGGACAATCGAGTATATAAAGATTTTGCATACACGCCTTGCAAACGTAGATTTGAAGTTTTGATATACTGGATAGATATAGAATTACACTCTGGTCGCTCGAAGATAATTCTGATAATGACCATGGCATCATCGGAGTTTATGTTCGAGCTTCGAAAGTGGGATATCTATATATTTCCAATTGACTGGTGTAAGAACCAAAAAAAGATAGGATTTATTGCTTGTGAGTTGACACTAAAAATTGGATTCTTGACTATATATAAAAGCTATGTGTTTGAAACGATAATTAACTAATAGATTGATGATTGTGTTGTTTAACTATTGGTTAGATTAATTAAAATTTTGAACCATTAAGCCAAATTGAATCAAATATTGAACTGATTTGAAAATTGATTGCAATTGCATATATGTACATGTGTATATAATGAACAGGTCATAGCAAGGAGGCTAAGAAGAGGAATAAAATTGTATGCCAAACAAATAGGTACATGTTTACTATATTTCTTTGGTTTGGATAATTTTATGAGACGGTTAACTTTTTCTTTTTGGATGATGAGGGCCCTGTGTGGCTAGTTGAGGTTTTAAATGTCTCCCCATACAACGGAGGTTATGGCGAAATTTTTCAAAAATTTACGGTGTTAGCCAAATTTTTGAAGAATTGGAAATTTCTTAGAAACTGAAAAGTTGAAGAATGAAAGCTAAACTGAAAGTTGAGTTGATTAGTAAAACGACTTTTAGCTCCGTTCCTTTTTGAGGATGAAAAGATTTTAAGTGGGGGAGATTGTAACAACCCGGAAAATCAGAACCAATTTGGAATTTTTATTTTAGCAATTTTAAAGAATTTTGAATATTTAAAATGATTTATTTTAAATAATAACGACTGGAAATTTATTTTGAATAGAATTAGAACGTATAAATTTATTAAAATCGAAGTAAGAATATAAATATTTATTTTAATTATAAAAGGAATTGGAAATGGCGCGGTAGTTTGAAAATTCGATTTCAAATTTCAAATTTCAAACGAATGTACAGGATTCAAAATAAACCGGATTTTAGTAAAACCAGAAATAATTTGAATCTGTTTGAAAATATCTTTCCAACGAATGTGAAAAATCCATATTTCATAATGGGAATAAAAAGTTATGTCCAGTTGAAAATTAAGAATAGTCACTATGGAATTTTATATAAAATATAGCCCTTAAAGGTGGAGATTTTGCAAACGACCTCCGTTTTCGACGAGACCACTTTTGTTGGATATGGAATGTCAAATTATTGCTACATCCCAATTTTCATAATTTTTGGAATCAATATGTGAGCGTGGTGAATTTAAACGTGTTTGGTCAATTCAGTTTGAATTTAATCGACTGAAAAATGACCTTTTTTCAAACAGTCTTCAAATTCGACGAAATTAGTTTTGTTAGGACCATATCGTCAAAACATAGTTAGAATTATTTTTCTGGAATTTACGGAGTCAGTATGTGGCCCTGGTAAATTAAAATGTACGTTTAAATTGAATATATAATGATTTAAATTTTAGTTTAAACGAAAACTGATCGATACAGTCGAATCAGCTTACCAGACCTATCACATTGTGTTCGAAATGGGGGTATATGGTTAGCGGTGACAGTCGGTGGGTTCGATTTGGAGTTCAAAAGAAAAAGTTACTTTTTGGAATAAAATTAAATTGAATAAATTTTTATATATACTTGGTCAACTCCTCACTTTTCTCTCTCCCCGTTCAAACATAAAAAAAGAAGAGAAACGACGGATCCACCAGCTGACGCCTCCCATCAATGCACCCTCCTTCGCCGCCCCTTCGCCAGAGCCCTCCCACACCTACGCCAGAGGCCGCGACGCCCCCTCCCCCCAAGCCCCTTCTCCGTTTAAACCACCCCACTTCAATTTTCGCCCAAATCGAGGCCGCCTCCACCTCAGACTACTCCACCACCTAGGTCCGCCTGCTCTGACCCTCCAGCGCCTCGCCGACCCCCCCTCTGGCCACTGACCTGCCACCACTCGCCTCCTCCACCCTCTTTCCCCCTAAAACCCACGCAGCCGGAAAACCTGTCCAGATCCGCCGCTAGAGCACCACCCCGACGCTGATGACCCCGTCGCCTTCGCAGTAGCACCGCCACGACACCCCCTCCTTTTTCCGATCGATGTAAGTCTTCGATTTTAATTTTTAGCAAAGAAATTATAGAATTTTTGCGGATGATAAAAATACGATTTTTAGTTTATAAAGCTATGATTTTTAAACGTATAAAGCCATGATTTTTATTTATATAAAGATCGGATTTTTATATATGAAAGCTATGATTTTTATTATACGAAAGATGTGATTTTTATCATAGTAAAGATAAGATTTTTATTCATGTAAAGGAATGATTTTTATGTATGGTTATGGAATAAAAATTTATTTTAATATATGTAGCAAATTTAAAATTCGATTTTTAGTTATACAAAAATTCGATTTTTAGCCATATAAAAATTCGATTTTTAGTTATATAAAAATTCGATTTTTAGTTATATAAAATTTTGATTTTTAGTTATATAAAATTTTGATTTTTAATTGTATAAAAATATGATTTTTATTTATTTGAAAGTTTAGATTTTTATAATAGGAAAGTGTTGATTTTTATAATAGAAAAGTTTTGGTTTTTATATTAGAAAAGATCTAATTTTTATATTAGAAAGATTTTTACAAAATGAATTGCGATATTTTTATATATGAAATAGCGGTTTAAAAAGATGATTTTTATAAAATGAATAGCGATATAAAAATATACTTTTTATATATGAAATAGCGGTTTAAGAAGATGATTTTTATCAATGAATAGCGATATAAATATTATTTTTAGTTAGACAAAAATATGGTTTTTATCGTATGTATGAAATAATATTTTGAGTAGGATAAAAATGGAATTTTTATATATGTAGCGAAATAAAAATATGATTTTTATTATATATATAGCGAGATAAAAATGTGATTTTTAAATATAAATATCGTTGATTAAAAATATGATTTTTAATGTATAAACGTCATATTAAAAATGAGATTTTTACTATGAACATCGTGAAAAAGGATTGCGTTGACATTACGGGAAAATCCAAACTGTTCAGAAATTCAGAAAATAACTGGAGTAGTGGATCCCAAAGGTGAGAACTTCTCACTTTAATTTATTTTCTAGTTAAATATATATACTAGGATGCAGACGGTGCTTAGAATCACCCAAAACCTTTGTTTGAAACCATGTTTGTTTGGTTGTTGGTTGATTGGATTATTTGGCTGAGTTTGGTTCGGGAAATGAAATGAATTGATTAGAATTTGGTTTGTGTATGGCGCGAGCCATTATTAGGCGAGGGATAAGGCTGGACCTTATTCCGGTACTAGTATCGCGTCGTTATGCTGACGAGTTTTTCTAAAAATGTTAGAACAATAAAAATATCATTTTTATTGTATAAATGAACAGTATAAAATATTCATGAGTTGAAATAAATATTTTATAGTTAAAAATATAATTTTTAACGTGTATATGAATAAAATAAATATTCATTTACAAATCGGACGATTTTTTTATGTACACACATTTGACTGATATTGATTGGGACGATATATTTTACACATCGCCCAACTGCACAAGTAATAATCAGTATTTGTTGTTTGAAAACCCCACACGGGTATTGAGATGATACTGGACATACACTAATCCCAATATTTAGTTGTATGTCAATCGATTGGTTAACAGGCTGTTGTTAGCGTTAATTATTTATATTTAACGCTTATGCAGTTGTGTAATGCACTCTGGATGATGATTGACTGTGTTTGATTATTGTTGTGTACATGTGTGTATGAAATCCATATAAATAAAATTATATGGTAATTGATTGTGTTTGATTCCAATTTGGAAAAAAATGAATATTTTAAATTAAAGAATATTTTAAAATGACGAGTAATAAATATTTTAAAATAATATTCGGTAAGGGACCAAAATATGATTTTGATGTCCGATTTGGGATGGACACAGAAATATTAAAATTTATGAAGCCGTGTTGATTAGAGATGTGCGAATTTGACGCGAACGATATTTTTATCGGTTTTATTTATTTTTATAATGAAAAGCAAAAAAGAAGTAATTTCAAAATCTAATGTTTTGAAAATATTATCATTTATATATTAATGATATGTAATATTCAATTTGGATTTGAAATCGAATATGAAGTCAAAATCGTTTTGAAAACGAAGTTAAAATGATTTATAAAATACGTTTTAAATGGAAAAGAGCTTTCGAACGAATATAAGGAATTTGAAATCTAACAGTCGTATTTGGAATTATGTCCAAACCAAATTTGGAAAAGGTCGTTGTAAGTGTAGTTCGATGACCGTTTCTGGAAATCGACCGTACGAGCCTTGATAAAATTATTAAAAACATTAATAATTTGTGTAAAATTATAATAAATGATTTAGAAAGAATTTGGGTGAAAAATTCCACGTTTGTAAAGATAAAAATATATTTTTATCTAAATAAACTAGTTATGAACTAGAATTATAATCCAATATTTTTTTAAATATATAAATTGGATTTGTAATGGTTTTAAAAATAACCAGAATTTCCAATATATGAATTGGAATGGATTTGAATCGAAATTATCTTTGGAATATTTCGATATTGGATTTCAAGGTTATAAGGATATTGTGGAAGAATTTGGAAGATATATGTATCGTTGTTCCCAATATGATATTTGTTGATCTCAGGATTTGATATTGAATATAAGCCGATATAATTTTTATTCAGAGCCTTGTATTTAATATTGAATTGGATTTTGGGTTTGTCGTGAATGGTATCTTAAATAACACTGTTCTTAAACCCCGTATGAAAAGAATAAATCTTTTAATTAAGATTATTAGAGATTCCATTTAATTAACATTTAATTGGAATAAAATGGGATATGAATTGGGTTTATTGTGAACTGTGTTTTTAACGACATTCGTTCTTTAACCCGATTTACACTGAAATGTGATTTGGAATTTATAAATCTTTTTATTAAGATTTAATGGAAATTTTCCAAAGTAAAGTTTTCCAGTTTAATATATTAACTTTTAATTGAATGGAATTCGATTTGATAATAATCGAAACGAGCTTCTGTGGAGGAAAACTGTTAATATATATGGAATTTAAAAGGCTTTGTCATTGTTACATTTATATTATTAGTCGGATATGGAAGTTGATATCGATTATATATATTGATCTGTTTTCTGTGAAGATTCCATGATTAATGAAATGTGATTTGTGTTTATCGTGAACTGTGTTTTAAATGACATTAGTTCTTTAACCCAGTTAAAGACAGGAATAACATGTCTAACATCGTATTTCGAACTGTATGGTTGATCTCTGCTAAATGTATATCTGTTTGGTGGCGGAGAATTTATTCTTTTGTATAACACCCTTCTCTAAGACGTACGAGCTTAAAGGTTATATATGGGTAGAAATCAATAGTACGGTGTAGATTGTCAGTGCGGCATGTTTGTGTTTCTAAAGTTAAATAATCATTAATATTGATTTTTGGGAAGATTAAAACTAAGTGGAGTTTTAATGAATCTTTAATTAGATTGAAATGGGAATTGATAATTTAAATTAACAAATTTGGGAAATGATCGAGAATGGAGTATCAACAGTTTTTCTCCTAGCGATAGTTAAATCTTTAATTTGATTTTAACGTGAAATGGTAATTAAATTTACCGATAACACCGTGGTGTTAGATATGGAGTATGACTAGTTTTGCTTCATGGGAAGAATAGGTTGGGATTGGGAAATTTAACAAATGGTTACTTCGGTAAGGTGGGTTAATCCCGACTAGTTTGGATAAACCTTAATTTGGTTTGAACTGATATCCAAAGGAGGATTAAAGAATAAATTTAAAGAATTTATCTTTGATAAAAATAATGGGAACCTTTTCCAAAGGATGTGAATATTTAAATAAAAGAATATTCAGAATTGGAATGAGGGGTATGCTGTGTTTTTATAGCACTTGTTTATTATATATGCGAGTTATTTGGGAAGGCCAGGTTTATACCCATTTTGAATAACTGATTCGACGATATGTCGACGATGAAGATGGTGGTTGAAGACTGGAGGTCGTCACATCGTTTGGATGATTACTGATGTCTTGATTGGGCTATACACCCAAGATGAGGTAATAAGTGGTGATCGTCCAGACGTACTTGGAGATCAACCGGATATGAAAGGATCTCTCTCCTGTATTGGACTTATGGGTCGAGGAATAAGGTGCCTCCGGTTTCGTTCAGACCCAGAACGAACTTGTAAATGGATGTGTGTTTAACATTGGATTTTGTTCTGTGTTGATTGATCTCTATTATATATATATATATATATATATATATATATATATCTGTTTGGCGGTGGAGAATTTATTCTCCTGCTTAACGCCCTTCTCTGAGACGTACGAGCTTAGAGGTTATATTTCGATAGGCATCAGTCGCATGGCGTGAATTGCCTGTGTGGCATGCTGAGATGCAAATGATCAAGGCCTCTATTGAAAAGCAAAGTCTTGTGGTTGATGATCAAAGCACGGCTTTAATATAGCATAGCTTTGTGTATAGCGTTAATTCACGAGCTTCACACCCCGGTATGAACCAGAAACGGGATGAAGGACGGCAGGGAGGACATGCGTTTCTTTCTGGCTAGGAGTGATGTCATGGTATGGAGCCCAGACATTTTTACTTATGTGGATGATGGATAGCGAGGCGCCTCGGATATATCGGTTACTACGGAGCTGATGGATATTGAGTCATCTGGCTCATTTACGCCTTATAGGGCGGGGAAACATATTGTTCAGGGATTAATAATCCACTTAAAACGTGGACTGGCCCTGCATTTTCCTAGGTGTAGTTGCGACTGTAGCCTAAGACATTGTAGGCTAGATTGTCTCGAATTCGGTAAGGACGATCCCTTGCCTTGGTTCATGATGGAAATCCAACTTCCAATACGTGACTTTGCGGTTTTGATTGTAGAGCCTAGTATGGCGACATAGTAGCATGGGATGGTATGTCGTCTATGATTGATACATTTATATTTGAAGTTGTTTTATACACTATGCTTATAATAGTACCAAATGATTTGTTTTAAACGTACCAAGCATGTTTGGCTATTATAAGGGAAAACCCTATCCTCTGGCTTGCGTTGCATTGTATGATGGGACCTGGGTCTTATAATAGCTTCATTTTTTCAAAAGGCATTGCTCTGTTTATTTTATGCACTGGTATTCTTGGGGGTAAACCCGTTCCGTGTTATACGGCGTGGTACCTCTATTTACTATATTTTAAAGTAAAGTTTTAAATAACTGCTTTAGTTCCTACACCAGTCACATGACTGACCTGGAGTTTATTGTTTTAACCTAAACTCTGTGTGCCCCTATTTTTCACACGGGCAGCTAGTAGTTTTGGCTTTGCAGATATTATATTCACAGGATCCTGGTTTACAGCTGGAGCTATATTCGGAACGCTCTGTATCCATTTTTCCCTTTCAGTTGTGTTATGTATTATTTTCAATTGCTATGTAATGTATTTTAATCTCTTATATTTTACAATGTGTAATATTTATTCATACTCTGTATATTCTTGTACTCTGGTGTAAATTATTGAATTAAGCAATGAAATGTTCTTCTGTTTGTGTTCTGATTTGTCGCGTTCTCAGACAATCCGTTCTTTCTCTTCTCTACGGAGACCGGGGAAGTTCGGGTCATTTCAGCTGGTATCAGAGCTTTGGTTTACACTAGCTATTCATCCCAACATTCACGCTAGCTATTCATCCCAACATTCACACTAGCTATAATTGCACTTAATTCCATTTCATGCCCATAAAAGTGACCAAGACTACTATTTCATGCACTACATTACATGTCCCAGTCTCTACTTTTCAATTGTTCAATAATACAATTCCGCAAAATAAGGTTTTCCACCCTACTGTGATAGAGGCTAAAGGTGAAACATGTTCAATTGAATAGGCTATGAATATCCATGAATGGAAGATGAACCCGGAGTACAAAATTTAATACCTAGGGTATAAGAGTTCTACACAGAAATCATATGATAGAGAAAAGACCGTAACATGCTGTTAGATTTCAGAGTTACTGGCGTTTCATTTCAATTGATCTAGTTATTAAAAAAATCTAGTCAGTTACTGATGAGAAGTATACCTTATAGAAACAAGATGCATCTTCTGCTGGAGCATCAGGCCACAATTTTGCATCAAGATTTGTTATCATGATCTGGAATTCAATCCAACGTCAATAGAGTTTGATTGACACTGATAGAAGCTTACCAGAAAAAAATAAGAGATAATGTCTCAACATCTACCTTAAGAGGGTGCAACACAACCATTGCACGCAGTGCAATTTTACTTAGCTATTCTCGAAAGTGATATTCAAGTCGGCTGATATGCATCATGCTATTATCACTGCACAAAAATAAAAAATAAAAATAATACTATATGAATCTTAACAATTTCTTACTTAAAATGGTAAGGTGGTTATCCAAAGTATAATCTGAGATAACTAGTTTAGAGTTTCGATAGAATCGGCTCTTCATAATTATGGTTGTAACTTCAATCTCCACACAGACCCCTCTCTCTTCAATAAAATAAGCGTGGCAACTAAACAAAATGAGCAGATGACTTATATGAAAGAGGGTCACGTGACTAATCAAAACAACTCAGACATATTTGATGTGCTATAAGTTCAAATGTGTAGGTGCTCACGGAAAGTAATTTTTATTTATTAAGCTAACCCAACAGTTTGAAATTGGCATTCATCTGTTATGCATATCAAATGCTTTTAAAAAATATTGGTTCCTAACATATAAGAAATAAAACATTAAGTTGGCTAACCCCAAATATGTTGGGAGAAAATGTCTTCAATACAAGAATCTTTAATATATTAATAAGTATAAGAAAAACATTCTCTCTTCATGTTCCAACACAGCACAGTCTACAGCAGATCCATACCCGGCTGTTTGTCTGAGAAAATGCCAGTATCATTTGGATGCACCTTAAACAATTGGTCTTGAGTTGATAGAAGGACATTGAGAATTTCCCTATTAGCTACCATGGGTAAAGGAGGTAATGAGGCATCTGACTCATGATGTCAGGTGTACAACTCATGTTAGTTTGTACGAATGAGATGTTATTGCTCACATGATGTAGTAGATCAATGTTTTTGCACAACCTGGTAGGCTCATAAATCAGAAAGAAAGGTAAGAGAATCTTAATGGAACCACTTCATATGTATTGTCGTCTTGATAACTTTACAAATATTTGATAAACTTAAATAATGCAGAAATGATGATTTTATATGATGAACTCTAACTATTGAGAAAACCAATGATGATATTTATATGTCAGCCATCAATGCAACCATGAGAAACCTAAATAATGCTATTTACAAATATTTTTATGATGAACTCAAACCTTCTTGTGATTCCCATTCCATGAATGAAAGAATTAATAGTAGTCAAAGAAACTCCATGACGTCTTAATCCAGATAGTGTCAACAAATGTGAATCATCCTAGCCATCAACCACTTTTCCATGACTAATTGATTCAATTGAAATAGCAATTTACATGAATGGATATATTGACATAATTTTTTTAAACACAAAATTGATCACACAAGATACCTTTCGCTTTGACATCACTGGGTTAGAAACATTCAACCTTGAATAACCCCAAGCATGTGGTTGGTAAAGCCCAAGAGTTTCTAACAACCGTTAGTAAGAAGGCCGGCGTATCTCAAATTCAAAAGTGCATAGCTTCAAACACATTATAAATAACAACGCTGAGCACAGAGAAATGGATACATTATCTTAAAAGCACAAACAAACACGCGCATGAACAAATGATGATTTTATGTTACTTTCAATGTTATATAGAATGAGTAACAATACTAAAGCACAAATCAATGTATTCGATAAACGAATAGATGTGATTTCATATTTTATCCATGCAGTTTACTTGCCTTCTTTTGCCCAATGGTGAGGAGTTAATGAGCCCATGGGTGCAACTAAGGAACTTCATGATACGTTTTTTTTCTAGCAAACTTCTAACTTTTTTAGGTACCTCCTTATGCTTATCAAACATAATGATATGTAAGTTGAAGGTCAGGGCTCTTTATTTCAATGTAAGTGATTATTTTCATTAAAAGGTATTGGTCAATAATATAAAAGAACATAGCAAGGATATAGTGATGTGATTTTACACTCCATCCATCATAATTACCTATCTTCTTTTACTTTACATCGTTGTGCTTCTCACACTTAATGAACGTAAGCTCAAAGTCATATTATTTATTAATCTATAAGTTATTCTTAGTGTTAAAACTTTAGTTAATAACATTATAAAAGAATATATAGATGCAAACAACAAACATTTATATAATTAGTACAAGGCCAATGTAATATGCTAGAAGGACAAGATACTTTTATGATCTGTATTAATCATTAATGCCAACAAAATTGAACTAGTAGAGCTAATAAGAACAGTGGCATTCAACGGAAGTAGTTTGTAGCCAATTTATGGAGAATATATGTGCATGAAAAATGATATGGAGACATGTTTAAAAAAATGATATACCGAATGTATAATATTTTCAAGGGAATCCAAAGTACAGTGAGTGTAATCATAACTTGGATAAATACACCATTTTTCACTAGCATGTGGAGAGAGTAAATCCCCAGAGAGAGAAAGATGACTTAATTGCAAAATGGTGGAAATCAGGGGTCATGATTGGTTGAACATAGGGGATAGGGAATTTTCAGTACAGGTAATTTCATTCCGCACGTGGATGGGGAGTGAGCTGTATAGACATAGAAACCAAAGCAGTGGGGGGGGGGTCTATTCTAGGAAATATAAAAAGAATTTTTCGATCAACTGATCAAACCTTTATTCAATAAGCGATTAAATAGCACATATTTTTGTTGTTTCTCTGCATATCATGTTTTAATCTAAGTGTTACTTTATCCTCGTCAATCATAGCTCTTTTTGTTTTGTAACAACCCGGAAAATTGGACCCAGTTTTAAAATTTTATGGAAAAATGAGTCAAAATTTAAAAATTCCTTTTTTTAAAAAGAAAAATTAAATTATTAAATTAAATTGGTCCTATATCAAATTATGATGTTATTAGTGAACGATTTAAAAAAAAAAATTTGTAATAAACCATAATTCATAATTTGTTAAATTTGCTCATTTATTGAGTTGGCTATCGTCTTTAATTCTTTCCTGTTCCATTTCTTTTGCATATAACTTCTCCTCAGTTTAAGTCATGTTCCCCTATTAAACTCTTTTTAGAGAAATAAATTATAAACATAATATTTTTTCCACTTTGTTTTCTTCGACCATATATCGTATGCGCCCATTCATTATAAAATTCATTTCCATTTATGTTGTATCCATTCTGCCACTTTTATTCCTTTAATTTGTGAGAACACATTTAATTCTATTTTATTTATATAATTTAATGCATAGTTAATGAATTTGAAAAAGTGTGGTTGCTAAAATTAAGGCATTTAAGGCGCACTAGTGAATAACGCATATTTGGAATTTTATTCGTTGATTGCATGTAGAAAATGAATTTATTAAACGGTAGTTGAATGTGTGCATATATGACATATATTTAATCAATACGACATTATATGAATTGTTAGCGGAAAATTAGAAAAATTCCTAAATTTAATTAAGAAATGATTTATTGGCTAAATGACAAATTAGTGAATATGTAGTGTTTTATTTACATAAAAATGTTGACTTACCAATGTTATTGACTTATTAATACTGACATTCTTTGGTTCGATAACAATTGCTAATTAAAGTAATATTTGATTTCATAAGTAGCTTTCCAAATTAACATTTTCTAATTTGGGATACAGTTGATAATGTTAATTTAAATTATATGGTGTCATTAAATCAATTTATTAACCAAGTTATGTCATTAACATTTTAAAATATGGAATGAGATATTGGTTTGAGTAATACTTGGAAAAAGAAATTTAATTTGATTTAATGGTATACATAAATTCGATTTTATAAAACAATCAACATGGTATTATCAACATTAAGTGATATTATAATGTATTTTGATGTGGCTTAAACGAAAAAAAAAAAATTGAGTTGAACTTAATTATCGCCTAAGTAAATGATATAATATTTTTAAGAGAGAAATGTAAATATTATATGTTTTGAAATTGGAAAGTCATAAGCTTTCTAACAATTCGCACTAAACAATAAATCACAAATTTATTCCTTCTTTTTTTTTTCTTTTTCTTTTCATCCTATTTCATTCCTTATTTTAATGCATACATCTATATTTAAATAAGAAATGAGATGCTACCTCGTGCCTAGTCAGCATTTTATTTTGTAACATACAAATTAGCGGGCCTTCAGGGTTATTCAATAACATTTTATTATAAACAGGAGGTTAGAACATAACCCTAATCCATCTTCTCATTCTTTAGCCGCCTCCTCCTTTTTCTTATTTCTTCGTCTTCAATGGCCTAAAGGCTTCAAAACTTCCTCCTCCAATTTCTTTTCATCCATAAAGAATTAAACCTACATCCTTTAGAATATTTTGAAGAACCTTCTCTCCTCTTCACATCCATATCTGATTCAAACAAATTCAGAATTTGGCGATCTCGGAGACATTGGAACAGTGGCACCCGATATCACATTCTAGAACTGCAACAATTTCTGAAACCTCTTTGATTTTAGATTTGTTCGAAAGCAAGGTGAGAATTCTCGATTTAAAAATTAAAATTAAAATGTATTTCTATTTATATTGCTTGTGGTTGTGATGATTCGCTGAATTATATTGTTGTATGTTAGAAATATAATCGTTAACATGTTGAAATTAAAACATCATTTTTAGCTCATGTGGTGTTAACGTTAAAGTATCATTTTTTGTTAGTCCATGTTATTTATATTTACAATATCACTTTTGGTTAAGAAATATTACATTATGATGAAAATGTCACTTTGGTTAGACATATTACATTAGAATTAAATATACCAATTACATTAGAATTAAAAAGTCATTTATGTTAGTATTAAAATTAACATTATGTTGAAATGTGTTATAAGAATAAAAACACCATTTTCATTAGAAATGTGTTATGAGAATAAAAACACCATTTTCATTAGAAATGTGCTATGTGAATAAAAACACCATTTTCATTAGAAATGTGTTGTGTGAATAAAAACGACATTTTCATTAGAAATGTTTATCTAGATAAAAATACCTTTTTGTTAGAAAATGTTTCATTAAAATAAAAATCACATTTTTGCTATGAAAATGTACATTAGGATAAAAATCACATTTTTGCTATGAAAATGTACATTAGGATAAAAATCACATTTTTGCTATGAAAATGTACATTAGAATATAAATCACATTTTTGGTATACATGTTGCATTATAAAAGAAATAACATTTTTGTTATAAAATGTGCATTAGAAGAGAGATAAAAATTTTTTAGAAAATGTTGCATAAGAATAATAATAACATTTTTGTTATAAGTGTTGCATTGGAACAAAAAATCTCACTTTTGGTCATAGAATGTCATGTTAGATAAAATAATCATCTTTGTTAGAAATTGTCATATGAGAACTTTTATCTCACTCATGTTTCTGAACAGTTAATTTTTTTTATTATTAAATATTAATTTATTATCTATGTTGGAATTATTGTTAGTTAGATAAATGTTGATTTGGATGACTGTGGTGAATTGTTTGAAATTTGAAATATGTAACATGTTGTTATGACATTTATGATATTTAAAACATGTTTACACTGCCATTTACAAGTTGCCTGACTTGTTTATGTTGATTGGACGATAAATTTTCACACATCGTCCAGAAGCACAATATATAATATATTATTTGAATTTGTGTTGGTTGAAACCCCACACGGGTCTTGGGTTGATATTCTGACTACACATCGCCCTTGTGATTAGTTTAAAATGCACTTTGGCTGTTATTGAATGTTTTATCATTATTATAGAATTAATGCGATGTTTGAAATCCATAAAATTAAAATTATATGGTAATGGATTGGGTCTCATTCCAATTTTGAATTAAAGGAATATTTCAATTAAATATTCAGTTAATGGAATTAAATGATGTATGAATTAGAAAGATTATATCTTTATTGTTTAAAGTTATAATAAAAAGGATTCAATTAAAAGATTACATCTTTACGGTCAGTATGTTAAGATAAGAAGGTTTGATTTCAAAATTTTGAACATTTTGAAAAGATTATTATTATAACATAATAATAATATAGAAAGTTCAATTTTTCATTAAAAAATAGAAATGTCAGTTAGGATATTCGAAAAAAAAGGGTTTTATAAATTTAGTAATAATTTAATGTAAAGATCACATCTTTATTTTTAAAAGAATATTTTAAAATAATATTTTCAGTGAATTATTTATAATTATTAATTATAATTGTATTTGGACACGAGGTTAGGTTACATTTGTGGTATAAGTCTGCCCGGACCCGCCCGGCATATCCAGCACCCACAAATGGTGAACCTAATGTGAGAGGTCCAAGTGCGCAAATACGAATTGGGCCATGACATGAGGTTAAGCCCAACTTGTGGGATAAGTCTGCCCGGAACCAACCCGCATATCCAGCATCCACAAGTCGCATGCTTAATGTGGGAGGTCTGGCCTAGTATAAAATATAAATGAATAAGATAATGAATTGGGCTATTTAATCTGTTTTAAATAGCAACACCATTTTAACCCAAATGTGTTTATCGATTTATTTTGTCCATTATATAATGAATATTAAAAGAGCTAATTTCAAAATTAATATTTTGGAAATAATATTATTTTAATATGATAATAGATAGAATATTCATTTTTGATTTAAAATTGAAATAAAAGTTGGAATCATTTTATAAATGAATTTATAAACATTTTAGAATATGTTTAGAAAGGAAATCGACGAAATATATATATATATTATACATTTATAATGGTATGAATAGAACGCGCCGCGCAGCGACCGTTCGCAAATTTCGACCATTAACTTTAAATTGATGTAACGGGAGATCCGACCGTCGGATTCTCCTAAAACCAGAACTATTGGGTTCGTATCGAAAAAAGCTTTCCAATGGATATAAGAGAGTTGATATCTAACGGTTAGATTTGGTGATATGTCCAAATCAATTTCAGAAAAGGTCGCTGTAAGTGCAGTTCGATGGCCGTTATTGGAAACCGACTGTACGAGCAAAAATAAAATTATTAAAAATAGGGAAAAATTATGTAAAATCATAATAAATGTTTTAAAGGGGTTTTTGATGAAACTTCCAAGTTTATAAAGATATCTTCATCAAAATTAGTTTTTTATTTATTTTAATAAGTTAATCAAAATGGTTTTGATAAAACCAAGATTTTCCAATACATATATTGAAATGGATTTGAATGGAGATAATCTTCAGACTATTTCAGTATTGGATTCTATGATTATACAGATATTATTGTCGGAATTTGGAAGATATTAAAATCATTATTCCCGATTTGGTATACGTTAGTTTTCAGAATTTTGATATCGAACATAAATCTATATAATTTCTATTCAAAGCACGATATTTAATATCTGATTAGAAATTTGGATTTGTCGTGAATAGTATCTTAAATAACACCATTCTTAAACCTATTTGAGAAATAATAAATCTTTTAATTAAGATTTAAATAAGATTTCCAATTATTAAACATAATTGAAAATTAAGTGAAACTGACTTTTGGGTTGATTGTGAACAATGTTTTCAAATGACATTAGTTCTTAAAACCCGATTGACAGTGAAATTTAGATTGGTAATTCATAAATCTTTTAATTAAGATTTGACGAAATATTCTAAAGAGAAGTTTTCAATTTAGTATATTAAATTGGAATATGATTTTGGGTTTATTGTGAACGATGTTTTTAAGCAACATTTGTTCTTTAACCCAGTTAAAGGCAAGACTATTTCTTGAAAGTTAAATAATCATTAAATAATGATTCTTAAAGATTAAAACTAAATATAGTTTTAATAAATCTTTAATTGGATTGAATGAGGATAAAAGTAATTAAATTTACTTAATTCAAGAAACGAACGATAATGGAGCACCACCAGTTTTACTCCAAGCGGTAGTTAAATCTTTAATTAGATTTGAACGATATAACGGTAATTAAGTTTACTGTAACACATTGGGTGTTAAATATGGAGTACCACCAGTTTTACTCCATGGGTTGTATAGGTTGGGAATAGGATATTAATAAATGATTACGTCGGTAAGGTGTTAATCCCGATAGTTGAATAAACCTTAATTTGGTTTAAATTAAAATCAAAGAATACTCTTGATTGGAATGAGGCGTTGGTTATGTTTTAAAGCACATGATTTTAAATTGCGCAAATTATTTAGAAAGACCGAGTTTAACCCATTTTGAATAATTCATACGACGATTGAAGATCGATGATGAAGACGGTTATTGAAGACCAGGAAAGTTCCATATCGAATGGATGATTATTGATATCTTGATTGGACCGTACATCCAAGATGAGGGGAAAATTGGTGATCATTCCGACGTATTTGGAGATCTACCGGATATGGTTTCAATTAGACCCAGAATGGACTGACAAATGGATTGTGTGTCTGACATTGTATTCCTTTATATTGTATTCGTTGATCTCTGCTAAATATATATCTTTTTGGTGTCAGAGAATTTATTCTCTTGTTTAACACCCTTCTCTGAGACGTACGTGCTTAGAGGTTATATATTGGCAGAAATCAATGGTATGGTATGGACTGACAATGTGGCATGCTAAGATGCAAATGATCAAGGCTTTTGTTGAAAAGCAGAGCCTTGTGGTTGATGATCAAATCATAACTTTAATTAGCATAGCTTTGTGTATAGCGTTACTTCGCGAGCCTCACACCTCGGTATGAACCAGAAACGGGAGAGGACAGCAGGGAGGGCATTGCGTTTCTTTCTAGCTAGGAGTGGTGTCAGCGTTTTGCAAGCCCTGGCATTTTACTCATGTGGATGTTTCTTATTATTACTTGATGGATAGAAATGCGCCTCAGATATATCCGGCTACTGCGGGAGCCGATGGAGTCATTTGGCTCATTTACGCCCCATAGGGCGGGGAAACGCATGCTTAGGAATTATGAATTCACCTAGTATGGACCGGCCCTGCATGTTACCTAGGTACACTTGAGGCTGAAGCCTGAGGCACGGTCTAGAGTGTCTCGACACGGAAGGATTGAGCCTTGCCTTGGTTCATAGATGGAAATCCAACTTCCAATACGATATTTCGATTTTGATTGTAGAACTAGTATGGCGACATGATATATGGTACCCATGCCGCCTATGATTGATACATTTATATTCGAAGTTGGTTTCTTCATTTATAGTAATAATAAAAGATGAAATTTCATGTATCAAGCATATTTGGCTATTATAGGGGAAAACTCTATCCTCCGGCTTGTGTTGCTTTATGTGATGGGACTTGAGTCTTATATTAGCTTCATTTTCCTTTATTTAGCATTGCGTTGTTTATTTTTATGCACTGGTATTTCTTGGGGGTAAACCCGTTCCGTGTTATACGGCGTGGTCCCTTGATTTATCTAACCTTAAAATCAACTTAATAACTGTTTTTGAGTTCTCATACCAGTCCCATGACTAACCTGGAGTTTATTGTTTTAACCTAAACTCTGGGTGCCCATATTTTCCACACGGGCAACTAGTAGTTTTGGGTTTGCAGATATTATATTCATAGGATCCTGGTCTATAGCTGAAGTGATATTCGGAAGGCTCTGTATCCGTGTATTTCTTTCAGTTGTGTTTTTTTATTATTTTTCCGCTGCTATTTAAATGTAATTTAAAACTCTGATATTATTGTATTTCCAATGTATATTGTTTATTCATACTTTGGAATATTCTTGTACTCTAATGTAATTGTTGTAACAGCAATGAAATATTCTTTTGTTTTGTGTTCTAATGTGTGTTGTTCTCAAAGCAATCCGAGCTTTCCTTTACGGGGAAGTTTGGGTCATTTCAGTTGGTATCGGAGCTTTGGTTTACGGAGCTCGAGAACAAGACACATTAGAACCGAACGAAAGAATTCATCAGAGGTTGGATTAGTAATATCCAATTAGAATAACTCGTTAGAGATGGGATCAGTACTATCCTAGAACGAGTGTGAAGAGTATTAATTTTAAAAATTAAAACAAATTTAGTTTTGAAGATTTAATCTAATAATACAATTTTGAGATATTATTATATTTTGATTTGGACAATCGAGTATATACAGATTTCGAATAGACGAGTAATCAACGAATATTCGAAGTTTTAATATACTGGATAGATATAGAATCACACTCTAATTGCCCAGAGATGATTCTGATGATGAGCATGACATCATCAGTATTTATGTTCGAGTTTCGAAAGTGGTATATCTATATATCTCCATTGACTGGTGTTAGAACCAAAAACTAGATAGGGTCTATTGTTGTGATTTGCACTAAAATTATGATTTTTAATTATATATCAAAATTATATATGTTTGAAAAGTTAATCAACTAACTGGTTGATGGTTGTGATGTTTGATAATTAGTTTAACTAATAAAATTATTGGAATGATAATTAAGATTAACCACTATATTAAAGAATGATAAATTTAACCAGATTGAATTTAATATTGAACTGAATTGAAAATTGATTGGAATGAAAATTGAGTTGATTAAGTAAACAACTTTTAGCTCCGTTCCTTTTCGAGGACGAAAAGATTTTTAAGTGGGGGAGATTGTAGCAACCCGGAAAATTGGACCTAGTTTTAAAATTTTATTTTAATAAATTTTAGGGAAAAATGAGTCAGAATTTAAAAATTCATTTTTTTAAAAAAAATTAATTATTAAATTAAATTCGTCCAAAATAAAATTATGATGTTATTAGTGAACGATTTAAAAAATTATTTGTAATAAACCATAATTCATAATTTGTTAAATTTGCTCATTTATTGAGTTGGCTATCGTCTTTAATTCTTTCCCGTTCCATTTTTTCGCATACAACTTCTCCTCAGTTTAAGTCATGTTCCCCTATTAAACTCTTTTTAGAGAAATAAATTATAAACAAAATATTTCTTCCACTTTATTTTCTTCGACCATATATCGTATGCGCCCATTCATTATAAAATTCAATTCCATTTATGTTGTATCCATTCTGCCACTTTTATTCCTTTAATTTGTGAGAACACATTTAATTCTATTTTATTTATATAATTTAATGCATAGTTAATGGATTTGAAAATATGCGCTTGCTAAAATTAAGGCATTTAAGGCGAACTAGTGAATAACGCATATTTGGAAATTTATTTGTTGATTGCATGTAGAAAATGAATTTATTAAACGGTGGTTGAATATGTGCATATATGACATATATGTACTCAATACGACATTATATGAATTGTCAGCGGAAAGTTATAAAACTTCCTAAATTTAATTAAGAAACTATTTATTGGCTAAATGACAAATTATTGAATATGTAGTGTTTTATTTACGTAAAAATGTTGACTTACCAATGTTATTGACTTACTATTACCGACATTCTTTGGTTCGATAACATTTGCTAATTAAAGTAATATTCGATTTCACAAGTAGCTTTCCAAACTAACATTTTCTGATATGGAATACAGTTGATAATATTAATTTAAATTATATGGTGTCATTAAATCAATTTATTAACCAAGTTATGTCATTAACAATTTAAAATATGGAATGAAATATTGGTTTGAGTAATACTTGAAAAAAGAAATTTAATTTGATTTAATGGTATAAATAAATTCGATTTTATAAAACAATCAACATGGTATTATCAACATTAAGTGATATTATAATGTATTTTGATGTGGCTTAAATGAAAAAAAAAAATTTGAGTTGAACTTAATTACCGCCTAAGTAAATGATATAATATTTTTAAGAGTGAAATGTAAATATTATATGTTTTGAAATTGGAAAGTCATAAACTTTCTAACAATTCGCATTAAACAATAAATCACAAATTTATTCCTTCTTTTTTTTCTTTTTCTTTTCATCCTATTTCATTCCTTATTTTAATGCATACATCCATGTTTAAATAAGAAATGAGATGCTACCTCATGCCTAGTCAGCATTTTATTTTGTAAAATACAAATTAGCGGGCCTTTAGGGTTATTCAATAACATTTTATTATAAACAAGAGGTTAGAACATAACCCTAATCCATCTTCTCATTCTTTAGCCGTCTTCTTTCTTCGTCTTCAGTGGCCTAAACGCTTCAAAACTTCCTCCTCCAATTTCTCTTCATCCATAAAAAATTAAACCTACATCCTTTATAATATTTTGAAAAACTTTCTCTCCTCTTCACATTCATATCTGATTCAAACAAATTCAGAATTTGACGATCTCGGAGACATTGGAACAGTGGCAACCGATATCACATTCTAGAAAAGATTGCAACAATTTATGAAACCACTTTGATTTTAGATCTGTTCGAAAGCAAGGTGAGAATTCTCGATTTAAAAATTAAAATTAAAATGTATTTCTATTTATATTGCTTGTGGTTGTGATGATTCACTGAATTATATTGTTGTAGATTAAAAATATAATAGTTACCATGCTGAAATTAAAACATCATTTTTAGTTCATGTGGTGTTAACGTTAAAGTATCATTTTTTGTTAGTCCATGTTATTTAGATTTACAATATCACTTTTGGTTAAGAAATATTACATAGGATGAAAATGTCACTTTGGTTAGACATATTACATTAGAATTAAATATACCAATTACATTAGAATGAAATAGTCATTTATGTTAATATTAAAATTAACATTTATGTTTTAATGTGTTATAAGAATAAAAACACCATTTTCATTAGAAATGTATTTTAAGAATAAAAACACCATTTTCATTAGAAATGTGCTATGTGAATAAAAACACCATTTTCATTAGAAATGTGTTGTGTGAATAAAAATGACATTTTCATTACAAATGTTTATCTAGATAAAAATACCTTTTTGTTAGAAAATGTTTCATTAAAATAAAAATCACACTTTTGCTATGAAAATGTACATTAGGATAAAAATCACATTTTTGCTATGAAAATGTACACTAGAATATAAATCACATTTTTGTTATAAAATGTACATTAGAATATAAATAACATTTTTGGTATAAATGTTGCATTATAAAAGAAATAACATTTTTGTTATAAAATGTGCATTAGAAGAGAGATAACATTTTGTTAGAAAATGTTGCATAAGAATAAAAATAACATTTTTGTTATAAATGTTGCATTGGAACAAAAAATCTCACTTTTGGTCATAGAATGTCATGTTAGATAAAATAATCATCTTTGTTAGAAATTGTCATGTGAGAACTTTTATCTCACTCAAGTTTCTGAACAGTTAATTATTTTTATTATTAAATATTAATTAATTATCTGTGTTGGAATTATTGTTTGTTGGATAAATGTTGATTTGGATGACTGTGGTGAATTGTTTGATATTTGAAATATGTAACATGTTGTTATGACATTTATGATATTTAAAACATGTTTACACTGCCATTTACAAAGTTGCCTGACTTGTTTATGTTGATTGGACGATAAATTTTCACACAACGTCCAAAAGCACAATTAATAATATATTATTTGAATTTGTGTTGGTTGAAACCCCACACGGGTCTTAGGTTGATATTCTAACTACACATTGCCCTTGTGATTAGTTTAAAATGCACTTTGGCTGTTATTGAATGTTTTATCATTATTATAGAATTAATGCGATGTTTGAAATCCATATAATTAAAATTATATGGTAATGGATTGGGTCTCATTCCAATTTTGAATTAAAGGAATATTTCAATTAAATATTCAGTTAATGGAATTAAATGACGTATGAATTAGAAAGATCATATCTTTATTGTTTAAAAGTTATAATAAAAAGGATTCAATTAAAAGATTACATCTTTACGGTCGGTATGTTAAGATAAGAAGGTTTGATTTCAAAAATTTGAGCATTATGAAAAGATTATTATTATAATATAATAATATAGAAAGTTCAATTTTTCATTAAAAATTTTAATTCTAGTTAGGATATTCGAAAAAAAAGGGTTTCATAAATTTAGTAACAATTTAATGTAAAGATCATATCTTTATTTTCAAAAGAATATTTTAAAATAATATTTTCAATTAATTAATTATAATTATTAATTATAATTGTAATTGGACACGAGGTTAGGTTACATTTGTGGTATAAGTCTGCCCGGACCCGCCCGACATATCCAGCACCCACAAATGGCGAACCTATTGTGAGAGGTCCAAGTGCGCAAATACGAATTGGGCCATGACACGAGGTTAAGCCAACTTGTGGGTTAAGTCTGCCCGGAACCAACCGGCATATCCAGCATCCACAAGTCGAAGGCTTAATGTGGGAGGTCTGGCCCAGTATAAAATATAAATGAATAAGATAATGAATTGGGCTATTTAATTTGTTTTAAATAGCAATTCCATTTTAACCTAAATGTGTTTATCGATTTATCCATCATATAATGAATATTAAAAGAGCTAATTTCAAAATTAATATTTTGGAAATAATATTATTTTAATATGATAATTGATAGAATATTCATTTTGGATTTAAAATTGAAATAAAAGTTGGAATCGTTTTACAAACGAATTTATAAACATTTTAGAATATGTTTAGAAAGGAAATCGACGAAATATATATATTATACATTTATAATGGTTTGAATAGAACACGCCGCGCAGCGACCGTTCGCGAATTTCGACCATTAACTTTAAATTGACGTAACGGGAGATCCGACCGTCGGATTCTCCTAAAACTGGAACCGTTGGGTTCGTATCAAAAAGAGCTTTCCAACGGATATAAGAGAGTTGGAATCTAACAGTTAGATTTGGAGATATGTCCAAATCAATTTCAGAAAAGGTCACTGTAAGTGCAGTTCGGTGGCCGTTATTGGAAACCGACTGTACGAGCAAAAATAAAATTATTACAAATAGGGAAAAATTATGTAAAATCATAATAAATGTTTTAAAGGGCTTTTTGATGAAAATTCCAAGTTTATAAAGATATCTTTATCAAAATTAGTGATTTGTTTATTTTAATAAGTTAATTAAAATGAATAAAAGGATTTAAATGGTTTTGATAAAACCAAAATTTTCCAATACATATATTGAAATGGATTTGAATGGAGATAATCTTCAGATTATTTCAGTATTGGATTCTGTGATTATACGGATATTATTGTGGGAATTTGGAAGATATTAATATCGTTATTCCCGATTTGGTATACGTTTGTTTTCAGAATTTTGATATTGAACATAAATCGATATAATTTCTATTCAAAGCACGGTATTTAATATCTGATCGGAAATTTTGATTTGCCGTGAATAGTGTCTTAAATAACACCGTTCTTAAACCTATTTGAGAAATAATAAATCTTTTAAATAAGATTTAAATAAGATTTCCAATTATTAAACATAATTGAAAATTAAGTGAAACTGACTTTTGGGTTGATTGTGAACAATGTTTTTAAATGATATTAGTTCTTAAAACCCGATTGACAGTGAAATTTAGATTGGTAATTCATAAATCTTTTAATTAAGATTTGACGAAATATACTAAAGAGAAGTTTTCAATTTAGTATATTAAATTGGAATATGATTTTGGGTTTATTGTGAATGATGTTTTTAAGCAACATTTGTTCTTTAACCCAGTTAAAGGCAAGATTATTTCTTGAAAGTTAAATAATCATTAAATAATGATTCTTGAAGATTAAAACTAAATATAGTTTTAATAAATCTTTAATTGGATTGAATGAGGATAAAAGTAATTAAATTTACTTAATTCAAGAAACGAACGATAATGGAGCACCACCAGTTTTACTCCAAGCGATAGTTAAATCTTTAATTAGATTTGAACGATAAAACAGTAATTAAGTTTACCGTAACACATTGGGTGTTAAATATGGAGTACCACCAGTTTTACTCCATGGGTTGTATAGGTTGGAAATGGGATATTAATAAATGATTACGTTGGTAAGGTGTTAATCCCGATAGTTGAATAAACCTTAATTTGGTTTAAATTTAAATCAAAGAATATTCTTGATTGGAATGAGGTGTTGGGTGTGTTTTGAAAGCACATGATTTTAAATTGTGCAAATTATTCGGAAAGACCGGGTTTAATCCATTCTGAATAATTCATACGACGATTGAAGATCGATGATGAAGACGGTTATTGAAGACCGGGAAAGTTCCATATCGAATGGATGATTATTGATATCTTGATTGGAACGTACACCCAAGATGAGGGAAAAATTGGTGATCATTCAGACGTATTTGGAGATCTACTGGATATGGTTTCGTTCAGACCCAGAATGGAGTGGCAAATAGATTGTGTGTCTGACATTGTGTTCCTTTATATTGTATTCGTTGATCTCTGCTAAATGTATATTTGTTTGGTGTCGGAGAATTTATTCTCTTGTTTAACACCCTTCTCTGAGACGTACGAGCTTAGAGGTTATATATTTGCAGAAATCAATGGTATGGTATGGACTGACAATGTGGCATGCTAAGATGAAAATGATCAAGGCTTTTGTTGAAAAGCAGAGCCTTGTGGTTGATTGTGACGGCCCGCCCCGCACCAGCCTGCATTTCCTCCGAAAGTGCGCTGTACACATGCCCGACTAGCACGGGACGGTCGTCAGAAGAAAGAAAAGAAAAGAATGAACTAATCAAGGAACCTGTAGAATGTCTCACAGCGCATGGGATAAAATATAATAATGATAACATACTTGACATAAAACAGGTGAGACAGTGCATAAGCTGATAACTAAAATCAACATCAACATCAGAGTAGCGGAAATCCAAATACAGCTTATTACAACTTTTCAAAATCTACTGTCTCTAAACAAAAGAAAGTCAAAGTAGAAGATACACCACCAATGCCCAAGCAGTGATCTTCAACAACACAGGGAGAATACTATATATATGTATTACGTGGAAGCCTCCTGCTCGTCTCCGGATCATCTACCCGTGCATCACCAGCTAACCTGTCTCTAGTCTGCTCGTGTGAGCACCCAGAGTAATAAGAGGAGACATAAAACTCTGGGTCAGACATAAAGCCTGGTATGAGCGATAAGCATCTAAACAGAATAATAACAGGTATACTAAACCATACCTGAACCTGGACCTGCAACCAAAGAGTTAGTACCACATACCGTACAATGCTCTAAGGTGCCATAATAAATAGTGTAAGGATACAGGGGTGGGGTGTGCATGTCATAATGATAGCAAACAAATCATCCATGGCAACCATCCTCACGTCTCTCACTCAGTGCATAAAGCATACGATGTCCACCACTGTCAATCACTAGACCCATCGAAGTAGTGACGGAATTCAACTTGTACAACTACTGCTACTACCAAGCTTACCACATGGAGTCATGACCAATTCTTTACAAATGACCTCCACTTCATTGTTTTATAGCCCTTTAGTCGTACCTAGGCCCTTTCAGCCCTGAATCCGCTCACGTACTTCCCATACATAGTGATCCAAAGTCATAAACATCGACAACCCCTTAGCACACGTCCCGCAGCAAAGCCCAACTCATGAAGTGAACTCATTGGTCCCCATCTGGATCCTGAGCTCTAACTTCTCCTTTGGACTACCTTTGCATCTCGGGTATTGGCCATCATCTTCTTCCGGATCGGTCTTCATCTTGCTCCACTCGCTTCGGATCGGTCAAGAATCATCAGTTCGGCTGGGTCAACCTTCAGCTTCCAGTTCGGTTCGTGGCCTTCATCTCGTGGCGGTTCGGATCGGTCGTGGTTACTCCTGGCGGATCGGGTCGGCCTTCGAGTCAAATCGTTACCCATCGGTTCGGGTCGGAGTAGCTCATGCTCACGAGAGGCGGATCGGGTCGGGTGGTGTGAGCGGGTCGGTTCGGATAGTGTGCTCCAACTTATGATCCTCCATGGCCATCGATTCGCAAGCTTCCAGGTGGTCCGGATCGGTCTCCATCACCACAAACGGTTCGTAGGGACGGCTTCACAACGGTTCGGTTCGGGCCTCCCATCCGATCCGATCCGGTTCAGGTACTTTCCTGCACTGATTTTCCAGCGACTGTTTTGCGCCATACGACGGCGTCTTCGACCAATCTAACTATTCTAATCAATCACAATTCATGTCAAACTGTCATAGTAACATATAACATCAATTGCAACACCATAACAACAATTTGATGGATTAAAATGGATCAAACATAGCTAGAACCCCTCATTTTCCCTTAATCCCTCTTAATCATGTTTAAGCATACAATTAGCAAAACACATCGAAATTAACCCAAATTTCTAACAAAGCCTTAAAACATTATTTTAGAATTTTAGGAATTTTTCCAGAATTTATTTACGTATAAATTCGCTAATCTTCACTAATTACCCCTAATTAACCGTAATTAGTGTAAAAGCAAGCTAATCACTCACCTTGGCCACAAAATAAAACACCAAATCTGAAATATCCTCTGTTTGGGTCGAATTCCTATGTATAGCAGCAGCTCCAACCTTGCTTTGTTTCTATTTGGCCTTGTTTTGATGTAGTTTAGGCTTAATCTTCACTAAAAATGTGTTTTGGGGTGGTTTTAGAGGATGGAAGCCATTACTAAGGTCTCAAGAAGGTTTGTGGCGGCTCAAAACTGAAATGAAAGTGATAACCTAACCCTAATCAGTCCTCCTATACCTCTGAACCCGAAATCCCCCCCTGGGCCTAGCTGCTAATCACCCGGTTAAGCCCAATTAAGCTGTTTTTCACCATCTGAAACCTATTTCAGCCATATCTCCCAAATGGTGAGTCCGTTTGACTAATGTGACCACTCTACGGAAAGAGAAACCATCATCCGAAGCCAATGGAAGTGGTTTCAGGTCAAAATTCCTTTCCAGTCAAAAGTTATGGCCAAAACAGTGCCAACAAGGGGTAAAATGGTCATTTAAAAATCGGGAAAAATCATGAACATGGGAAATGACCCCAATAGTCGTCCCCCAAAGTTACATGACCATACGACTTCGTATGTGAAAGAAATAAATATTCTACGATCTTATGATGCGGAGAATGCGGGTCGTTACATTGATGATCAAAGCATAGCTTTAATTAGCATAGCTTTGTGTATAGCGTTACTTCGCGAGCCTCACACCCCGGTATGAACCAGAAACGGGAGAGGACAGCAGGGAGGGCATTGCTTTTCTTTCTAGCTAGGAGTGGTGTCAGCGTTTTGCAAGCCCTGACATTTTACTCATGTGGATGTTGCTTATTATTACTTGATGGATAGAGAGGCGCCTCAGATATATCCGGCTACTACGGGAGCCGATGGAGTCATTTGGCTCATTTACGCCCCATAGTGCGGGGAAACGCATGCTTAGGAATTATGAATTCACCTAGTGTGGACCGGCCCTGCATGTTACCTAGGTACAATTGCGGTTGAAGCCTAAGGCACGGGCTAAAGTGTCTCGAAAGGAAGGATTGCGCCTTGCCTTGGTTCATAGATGGAAATCCAACTTCCAATACGATATTTCAGTTTTGACTGTAGAACTAGTATGACTACATGATATATGATACCCATGCCGCCTATGATTGATACAATTATATTCGAAGTTGGTTTCTTCACTTATAGTAATAATAAAAGATGAAATTTCGCGTATCAAGCATACTTGGCTATTATAAGGGAAAACTCTATCCTCCGGCTTGCGTTGCATTGTGTGATGGGACCTGAGTCTTATAATAGCTTCATTTTCCTTTATTTAGCATTGCGCTGTTTATTTTTATGCACTTGTATTTCTTGGGGGTGAACCCGTTCCATGTTATACGACGTGGTCCCTTGATTTACCTAACTTTAAAATCAACTTAATAACTGTTTTTGAGTTCTCATACCAATCCCATGACTGTCTTGGAGTTTATTGTTTTAACCTAAACTCTAGGTGTCCATATTTTCCACACGGGCAACTAGTAGTTTTGGTTTTGCAGATATTATATTCATAGGATCCTGGTCTACAGCTGAAGTGATACTCGGAAGGCTCTGTATCCGTGTATTTCTTTCAGTTGTGTTTTGTATTATTTTTCCGCTGCTATTTAAATGTAATTTAAAACTCTGATATTATTGTATTTCCAATGTATATTGTTCATTCATACTCTGGAATATTCTTGTACTCTGATGTAATTGTTGTAACAACAATTAAATATTCTTTTTTTTGTGTTCTAATGTGTGTTGTTCTCAAAGCAATCCGGGCTTTCCTTTACGGGGAAGTTTGGGTCATTTCACGTTTCCTCTAAAAGTTGCAGAGATTCTTCATAGAACGGTTTCTCCATGGGCTATCCATTTTTTTCTCTTTGTACTCTTTGATTTCATCAGGTTTCTTCACATGAGAAGTTTAAAGCATTTAGACATCATTGTTTATTATGCATTTATATATCGTAATTGATAACGAAGTAACTCCATAAATAGTATTAATTCATTACTTATAAAAAAAACATAAGATTAAACTTACTCCAACCACATATGGCAGACTTGGTGATCCACATAAGCTTTGCCATCCTTTATTAGCTTCACTGCTAGTACTTATAACTCTTGAAAATAGTCGTCGTTGTATGTAATCTGACAAAATGGCTATCATTAGATGATAATTAGCAGGACAATATAAAGCATTGAAAATACTAGTATTAACCTTGAATTGCTCCCAACCCAACCAGTTAACTACATATTTCAATAATTTATAAACTGAGCTGCAAACTCTGTTTTTGGAACTGAGCTGCAAACTCAGTTACAAACTGAGTTTGCAACTCAGATTTTCAAACTGTTGGTTTCCAACTCAGTTTTGCAAAATTGAGTCTGCAAACTCAGTTACAAACTGAGTTTCCAATTTTGCTCCAAAGCTATATTTAGTTTGAAATATTGAGGCGTAAACCTATTTAGTACTAGAAATATTGAGGCGTAAACCTATAAACCTATTTAGTACTAGAAATATTGAGGCGTAAACCTACAAACCTAAAGTCAACACTAATAATAGCCTGCTTTCAAGCAAGCTTGCTACTAAGTGATATTCTTTTTTAAAGCATCAAAAAATTGGTTAACTTTAGAGTTATAGAAGTTCTTTAGTGCGGTTTCAATTATATTATTATTTGTGATTAGTGTTTACATCATAACTGAGAAATTTGGGCCAGGTTATGTTTTGTTACTGGTTTTTTCCACATTTTTTACCACAATAGATCCTCAATGTACACGACCACAATAAAATCTATAATATAATATTAAACATGAGTAGAACTTGCTTACCTCACAGCCCTTCCACATGTACTTTGAAATTGAACCGTTGTGCCCAACCAAGCTCCTATCACAACCAAGCTTTATTCATAGGGCCTTATATATTTTATTTGTTTTCACTAAAATATGTTATGTTAATCTACGGGATCAACCGTTTGACTACTTTGTAAATAAATCTATTCCCTACACAAGGTATGTTGTAGGACAATTTTATTCAACGTTATTTACTTTGGATGATGCTCTAGGTAAGTCTCTCCAGGTAAATAATTATTCATTTAACGCATCATTATGGAATTCTTATACTTTTTCTCTAAAATATAAAATAAATCAAAAACTGAAAATAGTGCCAGGGGATCTTAGGATCTTTCTAGAAGGATTGGCGTTAATTGAAAATGTTGAGTTGTATGCCCGAGAGCATCCATTTCGTAGGCCTGCCATATCTTCAGCAAATCCATCATGGAGTTTTTATGAGAGGATCATTAACTACTATAAGTGGAAACTGCACACCTGTGGAAACATTGACCGAACTTAACAATTGATAACAAACTGTACCCAATACAGTTTTTTTGGGTATTACAGTGTAATATATAGGCATGATGTTATGATATATATATATATATATATATATATATATATATATATATTTGAGGGGTTTACTGCTCTCTATTGAGATTTTGTGTTCCTTTAATATGAAATGATTTTACATATTCATATATGCTAGTTTTGGCTTTAATGATCGCGGGCGTATTAGTTCTTTGAAATACGACGTAATTCGTTGTTTAGATCCAAAATAAGAAGCCTAAATCTATTATCTCTCTCAAAAAACTAAGTTGAAAGTATAACAGTGAAAACCACTTGCAAACTCATTTATGAAGACAAAACTTGCAATGAAATTGCCACCGATGTTAAATTTTGAGTCAACATAAATCAACGTATATCAGATGTAATATTCTCAAATTATATGCACATTTCGGTAAATATTAAGTTAAAATTTAGTAGATTTCAAGTCTGAATAAAGATTTTCGACTATAATCTCACATTGCATTGCACAAAATAGTATAGTTTTAAAATTATGCTGTGAATTAGATCAAATGATAACACAAAAGAATAAACTAACTTAAGAATATCAGCTAATCGAGATCGCGATGACGAACTAAATCTCCTTTAATTTTGTTTAAAGTCGATGTTCAAACTGAAATCATTCACCTTAGCTGAGGCCATAAATTTCATCTCTACCTTAGTCGACGCCCCGAATCTTGATAGAGATGTTGATCCACGAGCTCAATCGAAATTGAAATCGTCAGGCGTATGAACAATGAAGCATCGAATCATCAGCGGAGAAACTAACATATCGAAATCAAATCATCGCACCAAGAATCGCTACGTAGAGTCCAAAGCTGAGTGCCTAAAAGAAACCCTAGATAGTTGCGAATTTGTTCGGCCGAATTTATTTTCTCAAAGCAGATAAGTGTCACAAGGCAAAAATATAAAAAATATATAAATAATAGACCCCCATGAATCAACTATTTAGTAACTTTTGCACTCTTGTAACACTTATTTGTGTCATGACGCATAACCATTGGTTAAAAAGATTATTAAGTCAAACATTTATTTTTACCAACACACATTTTGGGTACGCTAACAATTTTTACTGTTGTTACCCTATAACATTTATAAGTGTTAGCCATTGAAAAATATAAGTGTTGTAAAATCATCAATTTTGGTGTAGTGGAAGGACATGCCAGGCAGCTATGGACGATCATCAGGATAGAATAACACAAGCAAAACATGTCGTATAACTCACAATGCAGGGATAAAATATAATAAAACATACACAACAGGCAGTAATAGTGAAGCATTATTGGACTGAATCTTAAACTTTCATATCATCATAAAAATATCCATACATCAAACTAGGTTACATCATCGGAATATGTACAAGAGGCCTCACTACAAGTTCACTCAGAGAAGCATCAAAACAATAGCAGCGGAAAACAACATAATATATATAGTAGGAAACTAATACGTAAGCCTCTAGCTCATCGTCGCTCAGCAGCATCGTCCTCATCAAGATCTACTACCTACTACATAGTCGGCCCATCCACAACACGGATGAACATCCCAAGGTAATAAGAGGGAGACATGCAACCTTAAGTCAGACAATAGTCTTAATGAGAGATAAAATAGCTATCCAACATCATCGATAAAGTATATGAGAAGTAGGCAGATCAAACATCTAATATACCAACACATCAAAAGAGAAGAAACCCAAACCTGTCTCCTCTACATCCGACAGTGATAGCCTTTCCTAGAGAATTTGAGAAGAAACAAACAATAATCCATAGCAACCAATTATCAAGCGTGGACCATCCTAACCGATCTTAACAACTCCCAAGCACAAACCCAGAAGGCCAAAACCAACATAAGATAAGCACACAAGGGATATCTCCCTGGATGTCGAATAGTCCACACAAGATGATATGAGCAAACAATAACATCCATGACTCCGGCTATCACCGCCCTCCTTGCCTTAAAACCATCATTAATCGTATGACCCGCCATCTGCCATCCGTCAAGGGATAATGGTAACCCCGGTTCTAGTAAAACTCCATACGACATCGTGACTCGTATCAAGGCCCATCGTGACTGCCAAGGTTACTCGACTCATCTAGTCTTTTGGGCGTCCCTATTATACCACTTCTTTGAGTCCGCTAGAACCTCCAACTAACGACGGTCCCTTGGCCTTCAATAACTCTATCCACCCACCTTGATGACTATACATAAACTCAAGCGTCTTCTCGAGCAACCATTATCCACGACCTCGAACGTCCTTGAGTCATCTTCACAACTTCATTGCATTTCATCGATCAACGAACACTTCACTTTGCTTTGAATATTCCATCTTGAATTCACCTCGAAATTACACCCATCATCTTACCAAAATAAACATCATTTTTTTACTATTAGATGGAACGCAACCTTCCTGGATAGCAACCGATCCATATGGATCGCACTGCATTCACGTCGGCCCATCCATTTGGTTGCACCACCCTAGATCGCCTTTCGATCCTTTACTTGCAACCCGCCTCTTTAATGTCTCCGACCAATCTATCTCTCGCTCATGGTTCATGCGATCTATCCCTACTCACACGATCCACGACCCATCAAGGCCCACGAGTCAATTCCGATCCAAGCTTTATACGTGGTCCACCACCGACCCCTAGCTCACGCAATCCATCGTGGTCGATCCATGCTTCACCCTTGTGCAACCGGCCCGACTTTATCACACAGGCCGATCTATCATTGATGCCACCCGATCTATCAGTTCACACGTGATCCGATTGCTTCAACAATACTTGGCCGATCTATGGTCCACCGATCCCTCAACCAACGACCCATCACCATGCTAATTTCAACCAATCCATCCACTTTTTGCATCACACTCCAGGCGATCCATCCAATGCGTGCGATCCATTCCCAGATCCACGTTTTACCGACAGATCCATACCCGATTCACCATCAACAATGAACTTCTATGCACATAACTTGTCCAAATCAACCAATTCAATCCAAACAATCAACAGCATGACAAATTAATCATTAACAACCATTAGCACATCAATAATCATCATACACTCATATGAATTTCACCAAATCATGACAAAATGATGAACAATTCAACAAATGGATCTAAACTTGCATAAACACATGAATTAGCATATGAATTTACCGTTATAATCTTGCTAGATTAGATCCTATGATGATTCGTATTGAAAATATACTTGCCTTCATTAGATATAGGTGAAAATGACTCGAAATGATGAAATTAAGATAAAAGAACTCATATACTTGATTGAATCCATGGGAGAGATGTTTATTACTCGCCAAATCCACAAAATAGATTCAAATTGATGAATCTCTAATCCAGACAGCGAAGAACACCGAAGAATGGCCTTCGAATCAATCAATTGATGCGATCTACCCTTCCTCGATGTTACCTTCAATCTTCTTATGTAAATCTATGAATTGAATTATGTGGAAAGGTATTTGGTTGAGCCGAAGAATCACAATCACCCAACAAAATGGAGAAATGAAGAAACTAAACAATTCTCCTTAGCCTTACCCTCCTATTTATAGCCAACAACCCTTAGCCTTAATGGACCTCACTAATCAGCTCACTAATGACTAATTAACCTATCCAGAAAACTAGCAACACTAAAACAACGATTCCTCCTAAACCGCTTAACCAAATCTTTATTGTGATCATTCTACAGAATTGTGAAAACCATTTCCTATCCAATGGAATCGATTCTAGCTCATGATTTGATCCCATTCAAAAGTTATGCTCAGAATAAAAACAATAAGGGAAAAATGGTTACAAACAAAATTGGTAAAAATCATGGACATGTCTCACATTCCCATGAACGACATACAAAAATATGAGAATGATCTGACCTTTGGAGAATTAAATAAAAACATTTTACGACCCTCCGAAATGTAAAATGCGGGTCTTTACATTATCCCCCTTTGGGAATTTCACCCCTGAAATCCCAAGCAAGCACAAGCAACTAAAACCATTTTGCATGCCTATCATCCACGAGCATCCAATTTTACCATCCAAACTAGCATCCAGCAAGCCATGCGTCCATAGCCTTAACTTAGCACGCAGAATTCTAATAATAGCACAATTTATAATGGTGTAAGGGTGACACAATATTAATGGGTCATACCAACGAAGAGTTCCGAAAGAGTCATATACATACTCTCTTCTGTTTCCCACGTATAATCGTCATCATCCTCACTCCATTGCACCTTGACTAGCTAAACCACCTTCCTCCTAAGTTGTTTCGTGTCATTCCCCACAACGCGAAGCGACTTACGAGGTCTCGAAAATACGAACTCGACTTCTAGGTCTTCACACTGATTCGGAGATACCACCAAATTCGAATCATGCATATACTTCTGTAGAAAAGACATATAAAAAACATTGTGCACACTCGACATCTTCTCAGGTAAATCCAAACTATACGCGATCTTTCCAATCCGCTCGACTATCGCAAATGATCCTACGAATCTTGGGGCCAACTTTCCCTTATTTCCAACTGAACAACATCGTCAAAGGTGAAATCTTCACGAAAACCATATTACCAACGTTGAACTCCAAATCCTTTTGACGCTTATCGACGTAACTCATTTGACGATCTTGGGCTGCCTTGATTCATTGTTGAATTATCTCAATACAATCTGTTGTGTCTCTTTTCATCTCAAGCCCAAGTATTAACTTATCTCAAGTCTCTAACCAAAATGCCAGAGAACTACAAAGAATACCATACAACGCCTCACATGGTGCCATCCGAATGCTTGACTGGTATTTGTTGTTGTATGCAAACTCAACCAAATGTAGATGGTCTTCCCATGACCCCCCAAAATCCAGTACACAAACCCTAAGGAGATCTTCCAATACTCGGTTAACTCTCTCGGTTTGACCATCATTCTGGGGATTATAAGTCGTACTCAAACATAACTCGGTTTCCAATGTCTCTTGCAAGTTCTTCCAAAATCCACTTATGAACAATCAATCTTGATCACTCACTATGCTCTTCGAGATACCATGGAATCAAACAATCCATTTAATATATAGCTCAACCAACTTCGATGTTGTCCTAGTCGATATGACAGGAATAAACCTTGCGCTTTTGGTCAAGTGATCCACTATGACCCAAATTCCTTCAATTCCTGTCTTGGTCCTAGATAGTCCATCGATAAAATCCATTGATATCTGCTACCATTTCCACGTAGGAACCTCTAATGGCTAAAGCAATCCACTCGAATTATTCTGTTCAGCTTTCAACAACTGACAGTTCATGCATTTGGAAATAAAATTTCCAACATCCCTCTTCATCCTTCCAAGTAGTAAGCTCGCCTCATGTCCAGATATATATTATTACCACCGGGGTGAATCGTTAAATTTGAGTAGTGACATTCCCTTAGAATCGCATCCCTCAATCCATCAATATCAGGAACAACTAGTCGTCCTTTCTTCTGAAGCCAACCATCTCGATCAGCTTCGAATTCCTTATCCTCTAGGTCCAACTTTTTCATGATCTCGACAAGCTTTACATCACGCTTTTGGCTTCCCTAAATCCTTTCAATGAGAGTAGGTCTTATCGATATGCTTGCCAACTTTTCAGGCACTAATTAACACCTAGCGTGAAATCAAATTCTAGCAAGTACTTGAGATGCTTTCATTCTGAAAACATCGCTCCCAAACCTACATGACTTCGACTTAACGCATCTCCAACTGCATTACCGTTACCAGGAGTATAGGCAATACAAAAATCATAAGATACCAAAAACTCTAACCACCGTTGCTGCCAAAGATTCAAATCCTTTTGGGAGAAAAGATACTTCAACGACTTGTGATCCGTAAATAGCTCGAATTGAACTCTCAACAAGTAATGTATCTGTATATTCGAACAAACATGATCATCAGTAACTCCAAATCGTGAGTCGGATAATTCCTTTCGTGCCGCTTTAGTTGTCGACTCGCATAAGCCACAAATTTATCTTTCTGCATTAGCACTGCTCCAAGTCTAGTACCACATGCATCGGTGTATAACACCATATACTCATTCCTGCTTGGAACTGTCAAAACATGAGCACTCGTTAGTCTCTCTTTTAGGACTCCAAAAGTTGGCTCACACTTCCTATCCTATGTTAACACTTGATTCTTCATTGTCAATCCTGTTAATGGTCCAACTATCTTGGAGAAGTCCTTGATAAACCGATGATAATATCCTGCCAACCCAAGGAAATTCCTAACATCCGTCGCATTCTTAGGTCTATTGCCACCTTAGTGGGATCCACTGCTATTCCATTTCCAGAAACAACATGGCCTAAGAACCTCACTTCATTTTTCCAGAAGTGACACTTTGAAGACTTAGCTCTTAGCTGATGCTTTCACAAGATTTCCAATCGCTAGTGCGTCTTATGCTCTTCCTTATTCCGGGAGTAAACCAGGATATCATTCACGAACACAAGCACGAACTTGTTCAACTGATCTCTGAATACCCTATTCATAAGATCCATGAAATACTTTGGCGCGTTGGTCAATCCAAATGGCATCACCGGCCACTCAAAAAAACCGGATGGTGTCCTAAAAGCTGTCTTTGACAAACTATCCCTCGCCACTCTTAATTAGTGAAATCTCGTTGCCAAATCCATTTGAGAAAACGCCCTGGCTTCGTGAAGCTGATCAAACAAGTCATATATCCTCGGTAATAGATACTTTTTATTCTTAGTCACCTTGTTCAACTCACGATAATCCACATACAATCTCAAAGATCCATCAGCCTTGGTTGTAAACACAACTGGTGCACCGCACTCGGACACGCTTCTCCAAATGAATCCTTTACTCAAAAGGTCACTAACATGCACCTCTAGCTCTCGCTGTTCTTTAGGCACCATTCTCCTGAAAGGCATAACAATAGGTCTAGCACCTTCGACCAAATCGATCATAAAATCAATGTCGCGATGCGGTAGTAAACCTTTGACCTCTTCAAAGACGTCATCAAACTCACTAGCGATTGGCACAAATGACAAGTCTTCCCATGGAATCACAAGTGAATACAAAATGCTTATGAAGACACCATCTTCTGGATTACACCAAATCACAACCATTCGCCCTTCCACATTCCTAACTATCACCTTGAGCTTCTCGCAATCCACTTTAGCCACATACTTCTTAAGCCAGTCCATACCCAAAATGATCCCAAACCCAGGGAAGTTTAAAACAAAGCAATCATACACAAAAGTGCAACCACGACTCGACAACACTAGACCACGACAAAGCATACAAAGACTAGACAAACCCCTAAATGGATTAGTCACAACCAAAGGCCTATCACAAATCTCGGATTCCAAACCTAAGCGACACACGTGCTTATTGCAAATGAAAGAATGTGATGCTCCAATGTCATACAACACTCGAACTGAAACACCTCCAATACAAAGTGTACCTTGAACAACAACACTCTTCCCTTACTCCTCAGCCATAGGAACTCTTGAAGAAGATGGCACAACCTCCATAGCATATGCCTTCACTATTTGATTACCCTTCGACTGCTCTGGAAAATCCTTCTTGTTATACCCAAGCTTACCACAGTTATAACATTCAGATTCTTGCAATCCTTGAAAAAATGAAACTTCTGCTGGCAGTTAAAGCAAATCACTGCGCTTTTCTGCTTCTTCTAGTCATCCTTCCCTTTCTGCTATTGTTGCTTCCTCTTTTTGTTATTGCCACCGTGTTGTGGTTTCGGGTCCCCTTTGGCTGCAACAACAACTTCTTTCATAGGAAACAAACTCTCATGCCTTAAAGCTTTTTCAACGATCTTCACATAAGGGTCATCCAAATGATCAACCAATTGCCTCCCAAGATAGGTATCCAAGCCCATAACGAACTTCTTGTTATTTTGATAAGGGGTCTTAATATACGAACGAGCATACTTGGATAGAGCTTTAAAATCAGAAACATACTCCAATATTGGTGGACCATTCTGCTTTAGCTCAACAAATTTCTTGAACAAAACTGACTTCTAGGAGGTAGAAATGAACTTCGTCTCAAACTTGATACGGAACTGATCCTGAGTGATATCATCTTTAAGAGTCTCTAAAGTGATAGAGTTCCACTAATCCATAGCTCTTCCCTGTGGCTTCTTGATGCAAGCTTCCTCTTAGTCGCATCCTCAATACCCAAGTCTCCAAATATCTGAATACAAGTGTCAAGCCACCCATGAATCTCAACTGTCAGCTCTATCCCCTTGAAAGATTTCCCACCAAGAGCAGTGAAATCCTTACACAGCTTAGAGAAATCAACCACCCTAGGCACGTGCACCTGAACACCAGCATCTACCGCGGCATCTTCTGGAGTGGGTACCCTCCTCGTGATCGTTGCCATCATGGCCTCGAACATAGCTAGGTAATCTGGTATACCGCCATTTCCCACTCCGGGGACAGTCTCCTCCTTAGCAGTATGTCTCGAAGATCGACGACTCATTCTTAATTCGAAAATAGAATGATTAGTCCACACATAAGGAAAACTACAATGGAGTTCAAGTGCTACTATACCATACACTAGTATATAGTATACATACATCAAAAAATTCAAATACGTCTCTCATACGTCATTATGCCCACGAAATTTAGCTAAAATCGATTAACCAGAGCTCTAACACCAAATATGACGACTGCCCATAACTCCTGCACTTAAGAAAAGAAATAATGCGCTGAAAGATGTATCAAGCTGTTATAGACGATCATTAGGACAAAATAACACAAGCGGAATCTGTCGTATAACTCACAACGCAAGTATAAAATATAATTGAACATATACAACAGGCCGTAATAGTGAAGCATCATTAAACAGAATCTTAAACTTTCATATCATCACGAAATTATCCATACATCCAAATGGATTACATCATCAGAATCTGTAAAAGAAGCCTCAATACAATTTCACTCAGAGCAGCATCTAAACAATAACAGCGGAAAACAACATAATATGTATAGTAGGAAACTAATATGTAAGCCTCCATCTCGTCGTCGCTCAGTAGCATCGTCCTCGTCAAGATCTGCTACCTGCTACCTAATCTGCCCATCCTCAACACGGATGAACAACCCAGGTAATAAGAGGGAAACATAAAACCTTGAGTCTGACAATAGTCTTAATGAGCGATAAAACAACTATCTAACATCATCGATAAAGTACATGAGAAGTAGGCAAACAAAATATCTAATCTACCAACACATCAACAAAAGAAAAACCCAAAACTCGTCTCCTCCACATCCGACAATGACAGCCTTTCCCAGAGAATTTTAGAAGAAACAAATAGTACATACATAACAACCAATTACCAAGCATGGACCACCCTAATCGAGCTTAATACCTCCCAAGCACAAACCCTGAAGTCTGAAACCAACATTAGATAAGCACATAAGATATATCTCCCTCGACGTCGAATAGTCAACACAAGACGATACAAGCAAACAAAAACATTTATGACTTTGGCTATCACCGCTCGCCTTGCCTTGAAAACATCGTTAATCGTATGACCGACCATTTACCATCCGTCAAGGGCTAATGGTTACCCCGGTTATAGCAAAACTCCATAAGCAATCGTGACTCATATCTAGACCCATTGTGACTGCCCAGGGTACTCGACTTGTAATAACCCGGAAAATCTGAACCAATTTAAAATTTTTATTTTGGCAATTTTAGCGAATTTTGAATATTTAAAATGAATTATTTTAAATAATAATGACGAGAAATTTATTTTGAATAGAATTAGAATGTATATATTTATTTGAATCGACGTTAGAATATAAATATTTATTTTTAATTATAAAAGGAACTGGAAATGGCACGGTAGTTTGAAAATTCGATTTCAAATTTCAAATTTCAAATGAATGTACAGGATTCAAAATAAACCGGATTTTAGTGAAACCAAAAATATTAGAATCTATTTGAGAATATCTTTCCAAAGAATCTGAAAAATTGAAATTTCATAGCGGGAATAAAAAGTTATGCCCAGTTGAAAATTTAGAATAGTCGCTATGGAATTTTGGCCCTTAAAAATGGAAATTTTGCAAACGACCACCGTTTTCGACGAAACCACTTTTGTTGGATCCGAGATGTTGAATTATTGCTAGATAACAAAAATAATAATTTTCTGAATCAATATGCGAGCATGGCACAAGAAAACATGTTTTATCAGTTTTTGTCAATTTGGATCGACCAGAAAATGGTCATTTTTCAAACGGTCTCCAAATTTGACGAAATTAACTGTATCATCAATACAAAGCTAGAAAATATTTTTCGGGAATTTTTAGAGTTTGTATGTGGTCCCGATAAATTGAAATGTACGTTTAAAATTAAATGTATAGATTTATATTTTGATTTTAACGGAAATTGATCGTAACAGCTGTAGTGGGTTACGATACATGTCCTATTGTGTTTGGAATAGAGGTAATTAGCTAGGAGTGACAGTCGTTGGGTCCCGTTTAGAGTTCGAAAATAAAAGTTGCTTTTTGGCAATTTAAAGGAATAATATATATATATATATTTAAATAACCCCCCCCCTCCGGTACCCTTTTCTCCCTTCATTATTGGTCAAAGCCCCTTTTAAGCCCCCCTTCACATCGTTTAACAAAAAACGAAAAGAGAAAAGAAAAAAAACAAATCGCGCCCTTGCCCGGACGTCGTTGCCTCCGTTAGTCGCGCCGCCCACCGGAGTACGAGCGCCGCCGCTCGCCATCGATCCCCCTCCCCCTATCTACTCCTCCGCCCCTCTTTGCTCTCCATCCAAATACCCAAAACAGCCCTAGCCCAAAACCGATCCTCCACCGCGGCCATTGGCCAACACCCCCCCCCCGCAGATGATCGCCACCCAACCCCTCCGACGTCGGCGCCATCCTCCCCTTCAGTCCAACACAGTAAGTTTCCCCTTCCCTTTTCTTTATTTTATTTGTTAAAACTGAAATTAGTTTATTAAAAATGAAATTTATTATATGTTATTAAAACTAAAATTAGCACATAATGACGTGATTTTTATATGTATAAAGACATGATTTTAACACGACTAAGATTTAATCTTTATATGAAGTATTATAAAAATATGTTTTTTTTAATATATAACCTACAAATAAAGACATGGTCTTTATTAGGAAAAGATAGTTAGGATTTTTATTTAAATAAAGTTAGTATTTTTAGTTAGGTAAGGCTAAGATTTTTAATACATTTTTATATTTGTGGGAACGATATAAAAATTTGATTTTTATATATGGAGTAGAGATGTAAAGTTATGAGTTTTATTTAGAAAAATGTTAGATTTTTATAAACATTAGAAAGATTGGACTTTTACTTGAAAAGATTAGATTTTTACATAAGGAAAGTCGAGATTTTTACATAAGGAAAGTCGACATTTATATATATATATTAACATGATAAAAATATGATCTTTGTATATATAATGTTTTGAAATAAAAATTTGATTTTTATATATGTGGTTGTGGAATAAAAACATGAGTTTTGTATAAATGAAAGCGATATAAAAATTTGAATTTTATATATATGAACAGCATGGAAAAAGGACTGCGTTGAATTTCGGGCAAATCCAAGCCATTCAGAAATGAAACGGCGGAGTGGAACCCAAAAGTGAGAACTTCTCACTTTTATTTTATTTTCTAGTTAAAATATATACTAGGATGCAGACGGTGCTTAGCAGCACCCGACACCCATCGTCCACAGACCATGGACGGCTTGTATGCTTGTTTGTTTGTGTGGTAAAAATTGATTGTGTGATGTGGAATGGAATAAAATATTTTATAGTTAAAAATATTTTATAATTAAAAATGTAATGTTTAATGTGTATGTGAATAAAATAAATATTTATAAACAAATCAGACGATTTGTTTATGTACACACATTTGACTGATATGGATTGAGGCGATAAATTTTACATATCGCCCAACTTTACAAATAATAAACAGTATTTGTCGTTTGAAAACCCCACACGGGTATTAGGATAATATTTGACATACACTAATCCAAGTAATTAGTGATATGTCAATCGATGGGTTGACAGACTGTATAAGCGTTATTTATTTATTTTAATGCTTATACGGTTGTAGAATGCACTCTGGATGTTGTTTGTATTTTTAATGATTGTTTATCTTCATTGTTGTATACATGTATTGGATGAAATCCATATAACTGCAATTACATGGTAATTGATTGAGTCTGATTCCAGTTCATAATTAACGAATATTTTAAAATTAAATTAAGTGAATATTAGAATGTGAAGCCGTGTTAGGTAGTTAAACGCCATTTTAACATGAATGGGAATTTGGTCGATTTTATTCATTTTATAATGAATATCGAAAAGTGATTTCAAAATCTGATGTTTTGAAAATATTGAGCTGATATAGAATATTCAATTTTCATTTGAATTTGAAATCGATTTAAAAATGAATTCACAACGAACTGAAATTGAATTGAAATCAATTTGAAATGAATTTAAAACGAATTGAAATTGAATTAAAATCAATTTAAAATGAATTTAAAACGAATTTATAATGGAAAATTCAAATTTGATTTGGAATTGAATATGAAATTGAAACTGTTTTGAAAACGATTTATAAAATACGTTTTAAAGGAAATCGACGAAATATAAATTATATACTACATATATAATATAATGGCCTGAATAGAACGCCAGCGCTGTGGTAGTTCGTGAATTTCGACCATTGACTTCGAGCGGACGTTACGGAAGATCCGACCGTCGGATTCTCCTAAAACCGGAACCGTTGGGTTCGTATCGAAAATATCTTTCTAACGAATATGAGAGATTTGAAATATAACGGTTGGATTTTGAATTATGTCCAAATCAAATTTGGAAAAGGTCGTTGTAAGTGCAGTACTATAGTCGTTTGTAGATATCGACTGTACGGGCCTTGATAAAATTATTAAAAATATCTATAATTGGTGTAAAATTATAATAAATGATTTGGAAAGAATTAGGATGAAAAAATTCCATATTTGAAAAGATAAAAATATATTTTTATCGAAATGAACTAGTTTTGAAATAGAGTAATAAATCCAATATTTTTAAAATAAATAAATTGGATTTGAAATGGTTTTAAAAATAACCAGAATTTCCAATAAACGAATTGGAATGGATTTGAATCGAAATTATCCTCGGAATATTTCGATGTTGGATTTCGTGATTATACGGATTTTGTGGAGGAATTTGGAAGATATATATATATATCGTTATTCCAATACGATATTTATTGATTTTAGAATTTGATATTGAATATAAGCCGATATATCTTCTATTCAGAGCCTTGTATTTAATATCAAATTGGATTTTGGGTTTGTCGTGAATGGTATTTTAATAATACGGTTCTTGAGCTAAATGTAGTTAAGAAAATTAGAAATTGACTGGAGGTTAGTTAAGTTGAATGGTTTCGTGGGTATTGATCTGATGTTGGTTTCGGCCTTCGGGGTTAATACTTAGGGAATTGTTCTCTTACAAATTTACGGTTAGAGACTGATTGGATTTTGGGTTTGTTGTGAACTGTGTTTTTAACGACATTCGCTCTTTAAACCGATTTACAGTGAAATGAGATTTGGAATTTATAAATCTTTTTGTTAAGATTTAACGGGAATTTTTCAAAGTAAAGTTTTCCAATTTAATATATTTAATTGGAATTGAATTGAAATTGGTCTTTGGGTTTATCATGAATGGAGTTTTAAATAACACTGGTTCTTTAACTCGATTAACAATGGAGTTAAGAGAATCAGAAACTAACTAGAGATTAATTAAGTGGAATGGTTTCCTATGCATTGATCGGATGTTGGTTTCGGCCTTCGGGGTTAATACTTAGGGAATTGTTCACTTGCTAATTTACGGTTAGAGGTTGATGGAATGGAATGGGATTTTGGGTTTATCATGGGCCGTGTTTTAGATGACATTGGTTCTTTAACCCAGTTAAAGACAGAATACAGTTTGAATTGAAATCCAAAAGAAGATTAAAGAATAAATTTTAAAGAATTTATCTTTGATAAAATTAATGGGAACCTTTCCCAAAGAATGTGAATATTTGAATAAAAGAATATTTAGAATTGGAATGAGGCGTATGTTGCGTTTTTATAGCACTTGTTTATTATATACGCGAGTTATTCGGAAAGGCCGGGTTTATACCTATTCTGAATAAGTGATTCGACGATAAGTCGATGATGAAGACGGTGGTTAAAGACCAGAGGTCTTCACATCGTTTGGATGATTACCGATGTCTTGATTGGGCTGTACACCCAAGCCGAGGTAATAAGTGGTGATCGTCCAGGCGTACTTGGAGATCGACGGATATGCGAGGACCTCTCCCCTGTATTGGACATATGGGGGAGGAAAAAGGTGCCTCCGGTTTCGTTCAGACCCAGAACGGACTTATAAATGGATTATGTGTCTGACATTAGATTTTATTATGTGTTGATTTATTTCTATTAAATATATATCTGTCTGGCGGCGGAGAATTTATTCTCTTGCTTAACGCCCTTCTCTAAGACGTATGAGCTCAGAGGTTATATATCGATAGATATCAGTCGCATGGCATGAACTGCCTGTGTGGCATGCTGAGATGCAGTGATCAAGGCTTTTGTTGAAAAGCAGAGTCTTGTGGTTGATGATCAAAGCATAACTTTGATACAGTGTAGCTTTGTGTATGGCGTTAATTCGCAAGCCTCACACCTCGGTATGAGTCAAAAACGGGATCGTGACTGCAGGGAGTGCACGAAGATTCTTTCTAGCTATCGGTGGTGTCAGTGTTTTACTCGCCCTGACATCGTTGTTATTTTACCTATGTGGTTGTTGGATTGCGAGGCGCCTCAGACATTGGTCCGATAGGACCGGCAAACGTGTGTTCAGGAATAACCAATCCTCAAATGTAACGAAGGACCGGCCCTGAAGATCCAAGGATTACCCAGAGTGTGTAGTCCTGAGACATTTGCTAGAGTGTCTCGAAGCGGTGAGGAGCCATCCCTGGCCTCGACTCATGACGGAAATCCAATTTCCAATACGTGATATTTCGGTTTTATTTGTAGAGCCTATAATGCTGACATAGTGGGATGTGGCATTATGTCGTCTATGATTGATACATTTATATTTGAAGTTGTTTTCATACATTTTACATTATAATAGTATCAAAATGATTTGTTTTGAACGTACCAAGTATGTTTGGCTATTATAAGGTAAAACTCTATTCTCCGACTTGCATTTCATTGTGTGATGGGACCTGAGTCTTATAATAGCTTCATTTTTCCAAAAAGCATTGCGCTGTTTGTTCTATGCACTAGTATTCTTGGGAGGAAACCCGTTCCGTGTTATACAGCATGGTCCCTTGAATTACTCTCTTTCAAAGTAAAGTTTTAAACAACTGTTTTAGTTCTCACACCAGTCACATGACTGACCTGGAGTTTATTGTTTTAACCTAAACTCTGGGTGCCCCTATTTTCCACACGGGCAGCTAGTAGTTTTGGTTTTGCAGATTTATATGCATAGGATCCTGATTTACAGATGGATTGATACTCGGAAAGCTCTGTATCCTTTTATCTCTTTCAGTTGTGTTTTGTATTATTTTCCGCTGCTATGTATTGTAATCTCTGATATTTTTCTGTTGTGTAATATTTATTCATACTCTGTATATTCTTGTATTCTGATGGAATTGTTGTAATAAGCAATGAAATGTTCTTCTATTTGTGTTTTGATGTGGTTTGTTCTCAATTCAATCCATTCTTTCCTTCATGGGGAAGTTCGGGTCATCTCACGACTCATCTAGTCTTTTTAGGCGTCCCCATTATACCCCTGCTTTAAGTCCATTGGAACCTCCGACTAATGAAGGTCCGTTGGCCTTCAATAACTCTATCCATCCATCTTGATGACTATCCATAAGCTCAAGCGGCTTCTTGAGCAACCATTATCCACGAGCTCAAACATCCTTGAGTCGTCTTCACAACTTTGTCGCATTTCATCGATCAAAGAACATTTTACTTTGCTTCAAATATTCCACCCTGAATTCACATCGAAGCTACACCCATTATTAAACCAAAATAAACATCATTTAGTTCACTGATATATGAACTGCACCCTTCCTAGATCGTAACCGATCCATATGGATCGCATGGCATCCACGCCGACCCATCCATTTGGTTGAACCACCCTTGATCGCCTTCCGATCCTTCACTTGCAACCCACCTCTTTAATATCTCCGACCGATCCATCTCTCTCCCACAATCCATGCGGTCAATCCCCACTCACACAATCCAGGCGATCCACGACCCATCAAGGCCCACGAGCGAATCCCGATCCAAGCTTTATACGTGGTCCACCACCGAACCCTAGCTCGATCCATCGTGGTTGATCCATGCTTCACCCTTGCGCAACCGGCCTGACTTTATCACACTGCCCAATCTATCATTGATGTGACCCGATTCATCAGTTCACACTCGATCTGTTTGCTTCAACCTTACTTGGCTAATCCATGGTCCACCGATCCCTCAACCAGCGACCCATCACCATGCTAATTTCGACAGATCCATCCATTTCTTGCATCACACTCCAGATGATCCGTCCTGTGCGTGTGATCCATGCCCAGATCCATGTTTTATCGACCGATCCATACCCGATTGACCATCAACAATGAACGTCTATGCACACAACTCGTCCAAATCGACCACTTTCATCCAAATAATCAATAGCACGACAAATTAATCATCAACAAGCATTAGCACGTCAATAATCATCATACACTCATATGAATTTCACCAAATCATGACAAGACAATGAACAATTCAACTAATGAATCTAAACTTGCATAAACATATGAATTAACATATGAGTTTACCATTATAATCTTGCTAGATTAGATCCTATGGTGATTTGAATTGAAAATATACTTACCTCCATTAGATCTAGGTGAAAATGACTCGAAATTATGAAATTAAGATCAAACAAACCGATACACTTGATTGAATCTGTTTGAGAGATGTTTATCACTCACCAAATCCACAAATTTTCTTTAAATCGATGAATCTCTAATCCGGACAGCGAACAACGACCTCCGAATCAATCAATGGATTCGATCTACCCTTCCTCGATGTTGATCTTCAATCTTCTTATGAAAATCTATGAATTGAACTGAAGTGGAGAGGTATTTGGTTGAGTCGGAGAATCACAATCACCCAACTAAATGGAGAAATGAGGAAAGTAAACAATTCTCCTTACCCCAATCTTCCTATTTGTAGCCAACAGCCCCTAGCCTTAATGGACCTCACTAATAATCCCACTAATAACTAATTAGCCTGACCAGAAAACTAGCAACATTAAAACAGCTATTCCTCCCAAACAGCTTAACCAAATCTCTAATGTGATTACTCTACGAAATTGGAAACAACCCAAACGTCATTGATTCTAACTCCTGATTCGATCCCATTCAAAAGTTATCCCCTAGACAAAAACAATAGGGGCAAAATGATCACAAACAAAATTGACAAAAATCATGGATATGTCTCACATCCCCATGAACAACATATCAAAATATGAGAATGATCCGACCCTTGGGGAATTAAATAAAAATATTTTACGACCCTTTGATACATAAAATGTGGGTCATTACAATATATAATTACAACACTACAAGCAAGTAGCTAATTCACCTACAACCGCTGCTAACAAACTCAAGATTACAGGTTCACACAACACATGTTGTAGAAAACAATCTCAAATACGAGACACTCTTGCAAGCTACCACAATAGCAACCACAAAAGCACTCTCATTCATATCTAGATTGAAGACTAGAGTGATGACCTGACAGATGACCAAAGCACTCACCTGTAAATTGTAACAAAGACAAACATTGCACGTAGAAATAAACCACCAGATCTACAAACAAAATTATCACAAGATCACCAGAAATCCAGATAAATGGCACAACACCACAACTACAACACAATGCACAAGTCGAAACACCCAAAATACACAAACTCCGACCAAAACCAACAAAAGAAAAAGAGGCAATCAACCACACTAGATCTAGAAAACTCAGTAAAGCAAAAAACACAACTCATTTACACGTCGCCTAAGCGATCCACAACTCAAAAGTTTCCATTTTTTGATCTACGTAGATCTAGCTCAGCGAGGAAACAAGAAGGGGTCGCAAATTAACTCTGCCCTTTCGCCAGTGATAAGGTAAGCTTGACAGAGTAGCTACCGCGTGAATGATCATAGAAGGGGTAGAAAAGCGAGGTTTTGAGAAGAGGAAAATCGAAAAAAAATGGGGGAAAACCCAGATCTGAAAGAGCCAGGTTAAGGAAAATGAGACCTAAGTAACCACCATAACAAAAACTGACAAGGGGAAGAAGAGGTGGATAGAAGAAGAGGCGCGAGGGTTGGATTTGAGGAGGAAAGGAAACAGAGATTAAAAAGATATAAAGGGGCAAAATGTCAGTCGTAGAGAAAGAGGCTGCCTTCAAACTTCTAATAGATTTGGGTTATCTTACTTAATTAATATCAAATAAGTATTGTACTGGTCGTTGATTACTAACTGTTTATTTATTTACATATTTGTTATCCTACGTAAATACTAGCATTATGGTTGGAAAGTGAAGGAAAGTATTGATAGCCTATTTAAGTATCATTACGATCACTAAGATCTACTAAATAAATGTTTTTTTTAAATTACAGATTTTGGCTTTGTTTGCTAATGATTTCTCTCGGATAGAGGCATAACCATAACGTAACTACAGCTGCTAAGTTCATTTGTAAACAGTGGTTTCAAATCATTTATTATTCTATTTATGATATCTAAAAAATAATCAATCTCATTCAATAAAGTTTTCCTAAGTAAAATAACCTATATATGAAGTCATGGAGTGTAACACCCCACCTCCGCCAGGGTGGCTCTTGCAAGCACTCTGACTTTGGAGGGGCGTTTGTACCGGGTAAACATGCATAATGATATATCAAGGCAGAACAAGAACATATGTATATATGTAAACAGAGTAAATAAGATAAGTAAAACAGCGGAAGATTTCAACTATTTCAAAACAAGTCTGGTACAACATAATGTCAACTTTCCAAATACACAAGTCTAGATAAAAACAACATCACTGAAAAACTGAAATACATAAGTACTATCCCCAAAATAAGTGATAACCATAGCTAGCTTCATGTCAAGACCGTACATGAGCTAAAATCCCACAAGCAAGCGATCAGAAATCCAAGCTAAGCTCCAATATTCCCTCCCTGAGAACCTGGGGGGAGGGGGGAACGGAAGAAAAGAGGCGAAAGAAAAACAGGTCAGTCAAAAAGACTGAGTAAGCCCTACTACAATCAATGTAAACTGATAAAGTTAACTGGCATGAGGAACTGAGATGAACATAAGGATAATTACATACTAGCATGGTGAATATCTAACAGATAGTTCAAAGGAGTCATCGCATAATCAAGGTGAAGTTTTTCACCACAGGTGTACCAGCATTCTAACATGTCATGTATAAACAAGAATTTATCCCTTGGCCTAAACTTGGCCCAGTATCAGGTGTTTGACTTAAATCAAGATCCAACTTCTTGGTACCAATTCTAGTATAATTGGATTAGGTGTTACCCCAATGTTTACATCGAAACAGGACGGAACAGAATGGTCCATACAGAGATAGAGTTTGGGAAAAATGGGCTTTTACCACCCTAACAGATAAAGTACAGAAACGGAATGCTAACAATAATGGGCCTTTACCACCCTAACAGAACGGTACCACGCAGAAACAGACGGGTGTTACCTCCCAACAAAACAGACGGTACCAATAGAATCAGACAGAGCTAAGTGTACCCTAAATCCTACCCAAGCGATCGGCTCCCTAATACATAAATACCCTATGTCGGCCCCACGATAGGGTGTATCACTCCCTAAAGTGGCAACTAATTGGGACAGACATATTTACAGATGTCACGGCGTCTTACATCCTCAGAGGCAGACCGGGATCCATGCACGCACATGACCCGGTTGGAACGCACCATCAACACCCATCGCCATTATCAGAATGAACCACTTATAATTAGTTCAGTAAGCGTGCCCGGACCCTACCTACAGTTGGGTCAAAGTTTTGATACCAGAAAGGGTTACCGACTAATATGGGTCCCAAACAACAAATGATACAAGTATTCCCCCTTGTGTCCCCAGACTATCAGATTCAGATTAACTTATTAACAGATTTCAGACATACAAATTTCAGACGATCAGTTTTCAGACTAACGGATCAGATAACAGATTTACAAACTTGCCTAACTTGGTGTGGGTCCTACAGATCCACAAAACAGGTTCGTTTAATTTATCAATCAAGTTAGTTTATCCAGACCAGGTATCAAATCGGTTCTCAGCCTTATCAAATTACTGAGTTGGATTGGTTAAGTATAGTTCAACTTAACCCCGTTAAATTACCGAGTTCAAATTGGCTAAGTGTAGGTTAACTTAACCCTTTTACTAATCATGGATTAACTTGGTTAAGTGTAACGATGGGTTCACGACTTAACCCCGATTAATCCACCAAGTCCAAATTGGTTAAGTATTAAGTGGACCATGACTTAACCCTAATCATGAGGCATTAATTAATTAATGTGCCTTAACCTCTCACATTAGACTTTGTTGCAGTTACTAGTTAAGCCGGTCGGTTCCGGGTAGCTTTACACCACAACTTGGTCTAACCTCGGGTTCAAGGTACAACATGACCAACTTCTCACATTGGGTCCTATTGTTTGTAGCAACTAGTTAAGCCGGTCGGTTCCGGGTAGTTTTACGCTACAAACTCAACCCAACCTCGAGTTGGTCACACTTATATTTTCTAAGTGCCATGTCCATTATGTTTACAAAACATATTACAAGTTTTCAAGCATTTGGGTAGACCTAACTTAATAGGTAAATTCCCAATGGATAGACCTAACTTAATAGGTAAATTCCCAATCTTATGTTTTCATGTCTTTTAAGTTTACCCAACCCCAACCGCAATCCCATCGCTTACATATCGCAATAGCGCATAAAGGATAGAAAGAAGGAACTTGGCATAATCATGACATAAAGGTGTTGAAGCCACAAGTTTAACATGGTGGCATATGAAATGTACATATGTTCATATACTTGCATATTACATTTTTAGGCCTCAAAAGCATGCATAAAACCAAACTTAGCATATTGGTGATACATGGTGATAAATAACATGTAGAAATAGCCATAAGTTCGCATTTAGCCTCACATGCAAGTTATCATAAGAGATATGATAACTTACATGTTGCCAAAATGCAACCTTTAACATAAAGCTTGAAGCTTTACGTTCATATACTCAAGGTAAGCTTGCATAACATGATAACATGAGTAAAATGATCCACCCAAACTTGCATACATAACATGACAACTTGCATATCATAACATGGCAAACTTGCATAACATAACATGTCAAACTTGCATATCATAACATATCAAACTTGCATAACATGACATAGTAAACTTGCATATCATGGCAAACTTGCATATCATAATGATCAACCAAACTTGCATCATTCATTTAACTTTAGAGTTTAAATATGAAAGTAGAAAAGGGCTTACAATGCTTATGAAGACACAAATATATATATATATATATATATATATATATATATATATATATATATATATATATATATTGAGACAAAGCCCTTATGCAATCAAATAAACCCAAAATGCAAGCTCCACTAGAAAAACCCTTGAGCCAAAATGATCAAAACCCTTGCTTTATGATGTAAATATGGAAACTTGACTTGAATGCAAGCTAATGACACTCATACAAGCTTGAAAACACTTGTATGCATGGAAAATCTCTCATAGAAATAACTTAGAATTTTATGAAGAGAGTGGAGGCCATGAGAGGAATAATTTTGCCATAGTTTAGTTGTAGGGTTGAATAATGATGATTTAGGGTTAGGTTAGGGGCTTATTTATAGAGATTAGGATTAGTTTCAACCTTAGGATTAAACCCTAATTCCAATCTCAGCCCTTAAAACCGAATCTGGCCCCAAAACCTAACCAAAACCCCAAAATGGTGCACCAGGCAAAACTGCCCGGCTGAACCAAGTCGACAGCCAAGTCGACAGGGCTGTCGACTTGGGTCCAACCAAGTCGGCTGCCAAGTCGACAGGCCTGTCGACTTGGTTGGCTTGGCGGGAAATTTCCCGCCTAGCCTTCCAGGCCCGAAATTCGAAATTTGAACTTGAAATTCAAATCTGTTTTGAACTTGAAATTTTCTGAAAACTTCATTGGGCCTTAATCGGGTCATACGGACTCCGATTTTCGAAAACTCGGACTCTATTTCGCGTATTTTTCCGAGACGAACGCAATGGCATAGCCCGTTTCCCTTGATTCAGATTTACAAATTAAATTCTGCCTCGATTTACGTTATAACAGGTTATCAGAAATACGGGTTGTTACATGGAGTCAAATTACTATATTGATATTGTTTTGAGCAAATAATTTTCAGTGGAAATTTGCATCAAGTTCTTACTAGTCCAGTCTAATTTTTTTTAAGGACACTTCGTCGAAATTAGTTTTAAGGACAAAAATTTATACGCTGCTTATTTCACAAACCCGTTTGCCCTTTTCTCAAATTAAGAAATCGATCTTCATCAAATTTCTTTACTTCGATCTGCCTCTTCTTCAAATTTCGATTTAATATCTGCAGATGGATTTGTATTAACGTCAACTAATCAACACAAATCAGCAAAAATCAGCACAAATCAGTACAAATCGCAGGTAATTAGCACAAATCGCAGATAATCGCATGTATTTACCTTCTTTAAACTCCATTTGTAGAAAATCAGCACAAATCGTAGGTAAAAACCTTAATCGAACCTTTTTTTACTGTATTAAGTCCCAAATCACTTGATATCTAAAAAATAATCAATCTCATTCAATAAAGTTTTCCTAAGTAAAATAAACTATATATGAAGTCATAGAGTCAAATTACTATATTGATATTGTTTTGAGAAAATAATTTTCAGTGGAAATTTGCATCAAGTGCTTACTAGTCCAGTCTAATTTGTTTTAAGGACACTTCGTCGAAATTAGTTTTAAGGACAAAAATTTATAAGCTGCTTATTTCACAAACCCGTTTGCCCTTTTCTCAAATTAAGAAATCGATCTTCATCAAATTTCTTTACTTCGATCTGCCTCTTCTTCAAATTTCGATTTAATATCTGCAGATGGATTTGTATTAACGTCAACTAATCAACACAAATCAGCAAAAATCAGCACAAATCAGTACAAATCGCAGGTAATTAGCACAAATCGCAGATAATCGCATGTATTTACCTTCTTTAAACTCCATATGTAGCAAATCAGCACAAATCGTAGGTAAAAACCTTAATCGAACCTTTTTTTACTGTATTAAGTCCCAAATCACTTGAAAATTAAATTCGGATTTGCTCCTGATCTACCAAATTTTTGTTATTTGAGTTTTGTCTAATTTAATACAGTCAATTTGGCGCTTTATCTCTTTGGTTTTGCGTAGTAAGGTGGAACTCACTGGACTCATTAACATCTGATTTTCAATTCAAAATATTGGTGTTAGTAGGTGAAATGTTTATTTGAATAACATAACAGATGTTTTAGGACTAAAAAAGATAATTGGTTTTATCTATTTTAAGCTATCTGATAAATGGAAATGTATTATAGAAAAGTATAATAATATTCATTCAAATAACATAACAGATGTTATAGGAATTAAAAAGATAATTGCCATTATCTTTTTTAAATTGTAATAAAACATTAGTCTACTGTTATATATAGTACCGCTTGAAATATAGTGCAATTGGTTCAAATATAGTGCAATCATATTTTCAACAAAAGATAATTGTTGTGTATATTACCTATAACATATTTTTTAACCCATTATTCAAAAAAGATAAATCCATTTATCTTTTGCACAGTTTCAAATGATACCAGCAATATTACTAGTTCTATCCATTTATGAAATAAATATGTACGAGAATATTGTTTTACCTGATGATTATATATGAAACAATTTTTTAAAAATTCTTGAAGGAAAATAATTTTTAAATGTTTAGTACAATATCTTATTTTATTTTAGATTAAAAAAAGATAGTTGCATTTATCTTTTCAAAGCTGATCTTCAGATTTAAAACATATAGTTAAATATATATGTTACGTGTTAATTGTTAGTTGCAAATGTGCAATGTCAATGATAAAACTTAACTTTTGATTACAAAATTGCAATTTTTTAATTAACAATTTTTAAATGTTTAGTAGAATATGTTATTTTATTTCACATTTAAAAAAGATAGTTGTGCCTATCTTTTCAAAACAGAACTTTAGATTTAAAATAGATAGTTGAATATATATGTCATGTGTTAATTATTAGATTTAAAACAGAACTAACAACTAATTGTTTGAAGAGATAGGATTTAAAAAATATAGTTGCATCTATCTTTTAAAAATTTAACTTCAGATTTAATAAAGATAATTAGATGTTTAGCTCTACTTATTGTGTGACATAAATGTTTAGTTATAACACATGACATATATTCAATTAACTTTTTAATTATTTCTCAAGTGAATATATATATATATATATTCAAAGTAAAGAAGATAAATATATCTTTTTGTTTATCTTTTCTCAAGTGAATCAAATATATGTTTTCACACAAGATAATATATATATTATATCTTTATCGTATGTTTTCATATTATCATGACTAAGAGAATTTATCGTATGCTGAAACTAAGAACTTTAGATGATCATATCATTTTAATGTTTATTCTATTTTAATAAGATAAACACAATTATCTTTTTAAATAAGTTATATGTTTTAATAAAAAGTAATATTCATATTAATTTTTTATTGAAATTGTGAAATTATATTTTTGCATATACTTACAAGTTTTTTAATATATATATATATATTATTGTATATATCATTTTCAACAGTATTTTAAGAAATAAAGTAGACAAAAGAAAAATATATTTATCTTTTTAAATCGTTTATGTTTTCTCATACGATTTATACATATCACTATTTTCAATAAGATTCTAAATCTATTATACTGTTGAAAAAGATAAAACCATTTAGTTTTATCTGCATATGATTAATTAACTGTATTTAACTGCATAGGATAAAATCAGTAGAAAACCAACTAAACGTCAGTAATGTACAGATCAGTCACTGTATTTAACTGCTGAAAAGAATAAAACCATTTAGCTTTACCTGTATAGGATTAATTAGCTATTTAAATTTACTTATACTTGAAACTAAGTTATACATGTTACACAAGGTTCCTTTTTATTTATTATTTGAAATTATTGCACACCTTATGAACCTTATTTACATTATAAAAAGTTATCTATTTAGATTTTTCTCATTTTTTATTCTTGATGTTTTTTGGATTATGTAGTTCTATCAAGGTGAGATGAAATTCAAAGTTTAAGTAGTCATTCTTTATCAATACACAAGTTTTCTTATTTTATTGTTTTAATTTTTTAGTAAAAGATAATTGCTTTTATCTATATTAAACTGTGTGATAAAGAAGTTTATCTTTTTTTTTTAAACTGTGTCAAGATGGCTGTAGTAATCATTTTGCGATCATTATTTATTAAATGATAGTTGTATTTATCTTTCTGTCAAAATAATTGTAATCAGTGACAATTTTACTTCTAATCTGATTTAAATTTGTTAATATTTTTAAGTTACAACTGTAGTTGTAAAAAGGATAAATAACTTTATATTTTTAAACAAATATTGTATTATTATACAAAAACATACAAACATTAGATTTTTACTAGAAGATATACAATATTTCATGCAAATAGTTAGTTGTTTATGCATATAATAAGTAATTTACACATGTGTTTTCTGATCTAAAATTTTGCTGCTTTTTATCATATTGAGGTATAGTGATAAATAGATTTATCATTTCAAACAATTTATAATGATAATGAAGAAAAGATAAATAGAAATATCTTTTTAAATGACTATTGTCTTTTCACAAAATCATACATGCAATGTAGTTTTTTTATTATACAAAAGTATCCTTAAATTATTAAGGAAAAAATGTTTAAACACATTTATAATTTTAAACTGTTAAAATTTATCAGTCTGCACAATTTATAACTATATATTAATTTGTATATTGTTTGTTCTATGTTGTTTGTTATTAATATACAAATACGTTTATACAAAAGATGAATGCACTTACCTTTTAAATGATACAACATTCCAATGTTTAAACACAATTATGATTTTAAACTATTAAAAAATTTCAGTCACACAATTTATAGCTGTTAAAATTTTAAATGGTTTGGTTTATGCTGTTTTTGCTAATTTTTAATTATGGCTCTAAAATGATAAAATGTTTTATCATTTTAATTATATTTTTGATATTGAAAATTTTATTTTCTACAATTTGTTTATTTTATTTATTTGAATTTTATTGTCTTATTTATATCACTGTTGTATATTATTGTCTTATTTATATCACTGTTGTATATTATTGTTTTTTAACTATATATTGATTTAGGAATAATTTTGTTATATTTTACAAAAATGATAAAATGTTTGATCTTTTGTATGCTGTAATTATTTATTGCCTAGTTGTTTCTATCTATTTAATGATACTTACGAAATTTTATGTATAAATTTGATGGTAGCTGAAACTTGTTATGCATTAATCTCGGTTCTCAAACAAGCCACGAAAATCAAACATGTAAGGTATGGTTTTGATGGACTAAAATAAGTTGCTTTCTTATTTTTTGAACAGTAAAACATGTGATTTTACAATAGAAACAATGTATATTAAGTTGGACAACTTACAAGTGAAGAAACATGAAGGACATACAATAGCTGTAATTAGCTATTGCCTAGTTTCTAAAAGCAATTTTTTATCTTTACTTTTTATTTGGTATACACTGCTGTCAGTTTTGTGGAAAAGACAAATGCATGTATCTTTAGCTATTGCCTAGTTCCTAAAACGTTTTGACATACTTTTGAAAGTTGCATTATTTTTATTTACTTGCCTAGAATCTCAAGCAGTAGCCACATATTTTTTCATGATGCACACAAGATTTAAGTTGTTGCATTATTTTTCCAAATTTTGATTCTGGAAACGATATGCATTTATATCTTTTTTTGTAAAGTGGGTAAAAATGGATCTGTTATGTACTATTTTATGTAATTAGTTGCTAATTAAGATTAGATAATGTAAAACATTTTTATAAACTCATTTATTTGTTTACATCTTTAATTGCAGGTGTGATTCATGTGTAATGGTTGTGTAAATGGTAATTTACCTTTTGGTGTGGCAAATGGGAAGAAAACGGTAATTGCAATAGCCGATGATATTCTCAACTGTCGGGCTTGTGTTCAGAACATTGCTAGAACTATATTCTTTGATGTGAAGACTCAAAGCAATCTTTTGGTGTGGCTGGTAGTGGAGCTAGATGCAATTAGAACTTGTGCCAAAGAATTTAATGGAGTTGCACTGGAACCAGGCCATCTTGATGTCGACAGCGTTCGTTCTATATGAAAAGATAAAAGAACTTATCTTTTGTACAAAATAACACTACAAGCTGTCATCCGGAATTGTATCTTTTGATTACAAGTGTAGACTCATACTAAGATGTATATATTGCCACTTTTATAATGTATTTTGCTACAGTTTCAGTTTTATGTATATGGGTCGATTCAAGTCCCACGGAATATTATGTGACTGGTTACTTTTTAACGTAATGTTTGAAAAAGATAAAAGCATTTATCTTTTATTAAAATGATTTGCTCTGTGCTGAGATTACAGGTGCATTTACTAGCCATTTTGTGTTGATAATCTGAATACATGTCATCTTCATTTAAATTTGTTGTTTACTGCTTTTTATTTAAGCTCATCTCATTCATGTTATTTAAATTCCTGATCATATACAATAGTATATACTGCTATCTGTTTTGTGACAAAGATAAATACATATATCTTTTTTTCTGTCTGCACAAAATGATACTGCAAGCAGGAGGTATCAATTATTGATGTGAATCACAACCCCATATAGATAAATAAAGCGCTTGGCAAGTACAAGCAATGAACAAGAAACTACAAGTAAACACAATTGTTCAAGACAACATTATTTCAATACACAGCTCCAAACGTATAGATCTCATCAATTAACAGTACTCAAATTATCTACGTTACATGTACAATTATCTAAAATTGTTTCGCAAATCTTTCAAATTGAGGCATCGAACTTTTCGATCATCCAGCAGTACTGTTCATCTTGTAATATACCAGACACAAAATTAACTCTAAATTTGTCCATATGTTCATGAGAAATGCTTGCTATCATAGGTTTTTCATGCGTAAAATTTCTCAAGTGCATGATGACATACATTTCACAGTCATATCTATTGTAAACAGAAAAAAAAAGTTAAACATTTAAAAGTAACATAAAACAAACAATAATAGTAACATAAAACACATACAATATCAACTTGTGAAATTCAGTAAACATATCAAACAAAAAACAGTTTTTTTTTTTTTTGAAGAGACAAATGAAATTATATTTTTTAAATCTGAAATAGAATAAGATATTGTAATAAACATTTAAAAATTGTTAATTACAAAAATGAATTTTGTATTTAAAAGTTCAGTTTTATCATTAACATTGCATATTTGCAACTAACAATTAACACATGACATATATATTCAATTATCTTTTTTAAATCTGAAATTCAGTTTTGAAAAGACAAATACAACTATCTTTTCTAAATATGAAGTAAAATAAGATATTCTACTACACATTTTAAAATTGTTAATTAAAAAATTGAAATTTTGTAAGTAAAAGTTCAGTTTTATTATTAATATTGCATATTTGCAACTAACAATTAACACATGACATATATATTCAATTATCTTTTTTAAATCTAAAATTCAGTTTTGAAAAGATAGATGCAACTATCTTTTCTAAATCTGAAATAAAATAAGATATTCTACTAAACATTTAAAAATTGTTAATTACAAAAATAAAATTTTGTAATTAAAAGTTTAGTTTTATCATTAACATTACATGTTTGCAACTAACAATTAACACACGACATATATATTCAATTATCTTTTTCAATCTGAAGTTCGATTTCGAAAAGATAGATACAATTATCTTTTATAAATATGAAATAAAATAAAATAAAACAAGTTTAGAATAAATTTATGTATATATTATAACAAATAGGACAAATATATATACTTACTTGTTGTCATCTGTTATTTTGAATTTTTTTTAATAATCTTAACTTCTTCGTTGAGCAAATGTTTCAGGAGCTGACAATCTTCAATTTTTATTTTACACTTCGTTTTATTCCTCTCAGGAATGGTGACAGTGTCCAAATTTATTGCTTATTCTTCTTTTTCATATACGTAAGTTGTATCTTTTTTACCTTGCGCGCCTTTTTTTGCATTGATCTTGGTTTATCAGCTTTTTTTGCCACAAAATCCATTCATGACTACTTTACTGTGTTAAAATGGATAAATGCAAGATTTTTTACAGTAGAAAACAACAATTGAACACATAATACTTTAAAAGATAAATGTATTTATCTTTTGAGTAATCAAATAGTAAAAAACCATGAATATTAATCAAACAACAAAAAATAAGTTACAATCACACAAAACACGTAATAATAGTCAAAAATAGCGAATGCAAATGATTAGAAATTTCAGTTACTTATGAATGCTAAAAGATTGAAATGTAGATTCATACCTGTCGAGCCCATAGTTTGAGAATATCAATTTGTTAGAGAAGATCGACTTAGGGATTCAGGGTTTTATGTAGTTATGAATCAGCGTAGGTTTTAGGGATTGACGAATCGGCTTAGGTCTTGGCTTTGAAGATCGATGAAGCAAAAAACCTTGTAATTAAAATTCTCCATAGAACTCAATCAATCGGTAAAAAATATATTGTAATCGATTTAGATCTAGAAAAAAATAGTATTTCAGTTTTTGATTTCATTTGAAGCTGGATGCAATTAGAAGACGACGGAAAAAATGGACGAAAGTTATAAAATTTGTCCTGGAAAATAATTAATTCGAACGTGTCCGAGAAACTAATTGTTTAACTAAAGGAGGCCCTTAATGTATAATGCCCCTAATTTTTATTTATAAAAAAGATCATTTTGTTCAAGATAATAATTATTTATTTAAAAATAAATTTATTTTTTCAATTAAGAAGATTTGAAGTTAAATTATTATTTTATAAATAATATTTTAAGTTTAATAATTTATTTGTAAATAATGATTTTAATTATTCCTTTTTTAAAGGGAATGATAAATTAGTATGTACTTGATGATGATTTAAAGAGTAAGTATCGTTGTATAGAATAATGATATGTTTAATTATTTTGCTTTTAATTTAATATTTATTTAATTACAAGGAATTAAAGATTTATTTATTTATCCATTAAGGATGTTTCAAAAAAAAACATTTTATTTTATTTATATTAGTTTTCAAGTAAGCAATAATTTATTTATGAGGTTTGGAAGTGTTTTTATTATCCAGTAATAATGGACTATTCTATTTACATGTTAGGTATTATACATGTTGTTGATCTTCATTTTGATAGGTGTGAGTTTTTAGATGTATTTTGTTACCCTATTCACTTGGTTTGAAAATGATCGTCTGCGATTGTACAATTCTTATTAAGTGCAATTTTTTTTAAAAAAACTTATGACTTATTTACATTTTGAAAATAATAAATCATTTAAATAAAGTACTTATAAATATAAATTATATTTCTGTATGGATATATTTTTTAGGATGTTAAGAATATGAATGTATTTCAATAAGAAATTAATAAAAAGGATTTATCAAAGATAATTGTAAAAGGAATTGCGATTTGATTCTCCCAAATCATCTTCTTATCCATAGTACTATAGACAATTTTTCCATCCTTAGCACCGTATGAATTGTGGTTGAGTTTATTCTTACATTTATTTCTTTTTAAATAACTTTGTTTGTTCCTTAACATGATTTAGAAATAAAGATGCTTTTTTATTGCTTATGAATATACTTATATATACAAATAATATAAGTTTACGAATGAAATTTCTAAGTGTTGAAATGCAATATTTCTTTATTTTGTGATTATATTTAGGTTGGTGAGATAAGTATACGAATATTGTAATAAATTTTGTAAAATGAAATTTTATAAATGGAAGATTCGCTTAAAAGAGGCTTGGCGATTACAGTAGAAAATATAAATCTCTGGATGATTGATGTTTATTTATTTTATAGTTCAATAACAGACTATCAAATTTTTGCTATTTTTGACTTTAGAACATATATGTGTGCCAAATGGTAAGTAAACCCATTCCCATAAATCGTTAGGAGATGAACTCCATACTTATGTATTGCCAATTTATTCCTAATGGAACTAGAAGCGAGTTTTCTAAAAACTATATGTTGTCGTTTCAAAGAGATAGTGATCAGACACGTTGTCTGAAAACAACTTTGATCGAGCTTGCGTTTTAAACTAGAAATATCTTGAAGATGGAGTTAGCAGGTTTCATCAGACCTAGAACGAACTTTTATGGATGGATGCAACCATTGCATATCTATCTGAAAAGACAGTGTTAGCATTACAACATAGTCTGCTATTTTAAGAGGTAATACATAACCTTTAGCCTCGTCACTCGGTAAAAGATTAAAGCATGCACATGCACATGGCTAAGTAGGTCGTGTCCATTGGCATCCTATATCTATTGTCATTCTTTCTGTTTGCTATGGGGTCCCCACTTTGATTGTTCATCGACCAGGGTGGTCACATTCGTTGAAATACAGTAACAGATAGAGCCAATCCTAGCCAACATGGTGAAAATTAAGGGAGCCTCCCATAAATTTTATCTAGAGATGTATGAATTCAATGAGTATACCCTTTTCATAGTTGGATTTCGGTCTCCAATATGAACTTTCGGGATATATTGTATACTTATTATGTTGGAATGTGAAATGCGAGCATTCTGACTATGTTAATATATTTATTTGTGGATTCTAGTCATTGTTATAATATCACTTGTTTTACAATAAAATTTTATCATAAGGTAAAAATTCGTTTGTGCTTTTGTGTGCCTTGGTCTTATAAGATACCTTTGATTTCAAATAATTTATAAGCCAAAGAAAAATTACTTGTGATTTGAGTATTCTCACGCTAAATTATCGGATGGATTCATGGTTTATTCTATAATAATACTGGGGTTTGACGAAGTATATTTTCAGGTTAGTTTAGACTGCTTCAGAGATTCAAGAAAGAAGCTTAAGGCCAAGATATTCTCTCATATTTCCTTGTTTTATTCCGCTTTATAAGTTTGCTGCATTCTTTAGAATTTGAAAGGGAAAATTGTTATGACTACCCGTAATGATTTATAGTTTAGTCTTTTAATATATGTATGAAATTGCAATTTGCCTTTTGTGAAAATGTTATCTTTATATTATTGATCATTCATTCTGCTATGAGATTATATTCTATATCTTCACTTTTCTCCCAACGTTTTGCCTTTTCGATATATGGATATTCGACACGTGAATGTCGTTAATGTATTAATATCAATTTATGTGGATCGAGAAGGTGGGTCGTTATAGAAATGCAATTGAAGATGACAAAGCTAAATGGAATATCTTTTATTACTTTTAACAATACTTTACACAAATACATTACATAGCTTGATTATTTATATTATATAACCACAGTCTTTTATATACAAGTTATAGTAGTACCATTTGTTGTAATGTATGGCTTGGTCATTGGTATGGCTGTATGACTTGGTCCATTTGATGCGAGCTCATTTCCTTTGTTAAGTTGTACTACCCGTTATGTATTTGTATGAAAAAAAGGATAAATTCCAAGTACCACACACTGTGTATATGTATTCAGGGCTAGCCCAAGGGCATCCAGTGCCCTAGTCGAACAAGTATATATGCATGTTTTTGTTATCCATTAACTCAAACCAAAAAAGAGTATAAGACAACATAAGTACTTTATAAAATTTAGCATCCATTACAGAATTATAATCAACTTTCGGTTACTTGCTAATGTAAACATAACATGCTAGCATATACACACACAAACACACACACACACACACACACACATATATATATATATATACACACACATATACATACACACACACATACATATATATATATATATATATATGTATGTATAAGGACAACTTGTTCTTTAATTTTTTGGAGCAATCTAAGGTAATACATCTTCATTATTAGCATTAGCACCTCCATCATGCTTCTCCGTGACTAATTCAAATTCATCAATTTACTTTAATGTTTTCATTTACTGACTCCAATGGATACTCACGGGTATAGATATTAAAACCAATACTCTTAATCTCTAAATTTGTTTCTCTAATTTGAAGTTTGAGATCTTTTATTTCTTGCTTGAAATTAATTTGAAATTGAACAAAATGATGACTTTTATTCTTTGTATATACGCTATTTTCCTTCCTATTTTGGTGTCTATAATTTAGTTTCTGATTCCTATCTCAGTTTGTAAGAACCCGTCAAGTTATATTAATATATAATGATACATTATTATGGTATATCTCGCACATAAATATATATCATTGCAGTAATTGAATCATTGCACTAGCATTTGTATTTAGCAATAGCTGAACATAGCATCAGATTCAAAATTGGCATTAAGAAAATCTATTTAGGGTTTCGTAGATATTAAATGATAGCATTGGCAACTCAATTTGATGATATAATTTAGGGTTTGACAAAGGAACAACACTACCAGTAGATGAACACAAATAGTGGCGGCTCTAGGATTTAAGTTGAGGTAGGGCAAAAAATTCAACACTTTTGTCCCATACCATCAAGTAGTTTTAAGTTCTTCTATATATATACAATCTATTTTCCTACAATGCAAATCAACCAAGATAGCAAGACTGGCTTGACAACATGGGCTGCTTTGTGGCCAGGTAGGATTGTTCGCTGCTGCTTAGGTAGGGCGAAGCTTAAAAAGCTGTCTGATTTTGCCAAGAAAACATTTTTCCACCTAGGGCATTGGCCCTAGCTGGCCTCAACGTACGTCCTCCCCTGAACACAACATCTGCTGAGATAGACAATCATGAAAAAAAACAAAATGAAAGATTCTGCAATAAACCGATATTCGCGATAGTTTCGGCAGAGAGTCAAATTTCTGTTTTGGGGATAAAACTAGAATTTGAATTTAGACTTTAAGGCTTTAGGTTCAGTTTTCAGGTTAGTGCGGTTGCGCAGCTTAGAGCTTGGCATATAGCTATAGAAAGAGAGTGATGTAGATCAGAGATGCCAGATGCAAACATGTTGTTGCGATGGAGACGCTAAAGTGCTGGAGGAACGAAAGAGGAATCTTTTTTTTTTGGGTGCTACTATTCACACCCTTGTTTACACTTTCGGCCACCTTTCTAAATTTAATACAAATGGTTATTTTTTATAGTCTTCTGGCCACCATATATTATTCCTTCACTCAGTTATTCACCACCGTACTTCTCCTAAAAAACACGTACTTCTAAATAATTTCAAACCTTAAATCCAAACAAAAACAAATATTCTTTTGTGCCTAATAGAGATGGAAGATAAAGATAAAAAAGTGGCTAGAATTGCTTAATTTTTATTATGTTATAGAACATGTTGTTACGATTTATTTTAGTGGTTAGGGTTTTCCATTACATTTTAGGATATTTTTTCTGCTCCATTGGAAATTTCAAGCTTGAAGAACCGCTGTCGATGATCTTCTTGGTCCTGCCACTTGGTTGACCGGAGGTTGACTTCTTCATTTGGGGGGGGGGGGGAGGCAGAGGGGAGATTGCATATATTGTGTTGCTCTCTTCAGCTAATTACTCTAAATTACTATAGTTTGTCTCCTTATAAAAAACATAGCAGATTTTTTTTTCCAGCTTGTTCACCGTAACTAATACGCGCTTTTGTGTAATCTTAGGTACCTTTCAACCGAGGGGGGGGGGAGGTGTGATTCCCTTATTAGCCAACAAATCGTATTTGTTTTGTTTTTATACCACCTTCCTTTCCCCGTCATTCTTCACCAAACCATATTTCACCTCCTCTGCTCAAATTTTCCCGCCTACAAAATGCGATATTTTCAGGTGATTTTTAATACCAGCATGCTTAATTTTTTGGTTATTATAATATATTTTGTAGTTTTATTTTACATACTTGAAATTTTCTTTTTCGAAATGACAAATCGTTTAAAACATCATTGCACTACAACAAAAACACCATATTACAACTTTAATTTTACAACGGTGGTAAACGCACCGTTGTAATAAATGGGTTTTTACAACGGTGGTTAAAGCACCGTTGTAATAAATGGTTTTTTTACAACGGTGGTATAAACACCGTTGTAACTACAACAAAAACACCATATTACAACTTTAATTTTACAACGGTGGTTAAAGCACCGTTGTAATAAATGTTTTTTACAACTTTTTTCCAAAAAAGTTGTAATAAATTTATTTTTAACAACTGTGTTAGTAATTATTTTCATTAAATGTAATATGACTATATTTTAATATTAATTATTTTCATTAAATAATTTTTAATAATTAATATTTACAACTAATTAGTAATTATTAATTAATAACCTATATATTAATATTAAATATTTAATTAAAAATACTTCAATAAATAAATAATTCATGCTAATAATTAGTAATTGACAACCAATTAGTAATTATTAATTAATAATCAATAAATACATATTTAATATTTAATTAAAAATACATCAATAAATAAATAATTCCTACTAATAATTATTAATTAACAACCAATTAGTAATTATTTAATAATAATCAATATATAAATATTAAATATTTAATTAAAAATAATTAATTTATAACTACTTCATTATTAAGTACTAGTAATTAATTAGTAAGTAATAACTAATGAGCGGTTAATAATCAATTAATTAATGATCAATAAGTAAATAACAATTAATAAATATTTAATTTATAATTAATCATGACTATTAGTAGTAATTAATATTTAGTATATAATATTTTTTTAATAAGTAATCGTTGTTGAAAGTTTTTCCAAAATTTTTTGTCAAATATGATCCCTACGAGGGGGGGGGTCCGGGGGGGGTGGCAACCCCCCGAGGTGGGGGTGCGGGGGCAACGCCCCCGCTAACGGGGTTCGACCTCGTATATTTTGTGTACTGTTGAATTTGAATCTTACTCAAAATTTAACAACAATCGTTAATTAAGTAACAATTATAAGTTAAAAATCAGTAGTAAATAATAATAACAATTATAAGAAGAAAATAGTTAGCAATAACAGTAATAAAACCGGTGTTAATATCCATTTTACACATAATAAAAAACAAATCTATTTAATTTTTAATATCAAATAATTACAATTAAGTACTTAATAAGTGAATATATTTTTTAACAACTGTGTTTTTCTTCCAATAATAATAAACAAGTTTCATTTTGGCTTCCAACGCATAAGTCAAATTTCATTTTGGCTCCACTATGTTAGATCACAACCGTCACAGGTAACAAGGGCTTCCAACGCATAAGTCAAATTTCATTTTGGCTCCACTGCGAAATTTTGGCTCCAAAATCATTTTTTTGGGCTCGTAGGCCCTTTAATTTCCCAACATAGTTTTTATTCCCGATGAGCATAAACCCTCATCTTCTGAACCACGCCGCCTATTCTCTTTCTTTCTCCATCTCACGTTCTTCTTTTTCTTCCCAAATTCAGTAATTTCGTACTAAATTCGAAGGAAGGTTTAAGGATAACAAGTTGATCTTATTCCAGCTGGCGTCTCTTAACCCTAAATCCAAATCGATCTGCCCAAATTCTCCTTCCTCACGGTGGCGTCTTCCAGAAATTTGCGTAGCCTTTTTTTTTAACTCCGAAACTAATTCAGCTTTTGAAGATTTTGTTGATCTTATTAATCAAATTCTGAGTTTTATGTTAATCTTGTGATACTAATTATCAACTTTTTTCTGAAATAGAAGCAGCTTTATTGTGGAGGCGACACCAACTCGGCAACGACATGAGGGGACTGACGACGACAGGCACCGCTTCAGCGCGACAAGGGACAGCGCTGAGCAAAATGCGAAGCCATTAATTTGTAAGTTCAATTTGATTTCCATTTTGCAATTTTAATTATGCTGGAAAAATAGCGAATGAATTGGGTTGATTTATGCTGCAAATTGCCTAATTGCATAGTTGGCAGAGGAGGATTATGTTGTGCCAAAACGGATTATGTTGATTGTTGGGAAGTGGAAACTCAAATTCTATTTTTTATTGCCAATTACAATTGGCAGCAATTTGCAAAATTGCAAAATGAAAAAAATTGAATATGTCAGTTTTTAATTGGCACCAATTGCCGATTATATTGCAAAATTGCAAAATGAAAAAAATTGAATATGTCAGGTTTTTAATTTACAGTAGGGTGATTAAATATGAGTTTGTTCATTATTTACAGAACTTCATTTGCAGGAACATGGTTGGAGAAGGACTTCACTTGTTCAGCTGAAGAAATGGATATATACTTTGGCATCTTTATGAAAGCACATAACCTGTTCGACCTAATGCCTCAACAGTTCCTGCTTCTAAATCTTGTAATCATTATTTGTAATGTAATGAAGAATTGATATATTACCGTGATGATGTATGATTCAGTTTTTGTATTTTGAATATAAAGTTGTAATCTTTTTTGTATGAATGGATCCGTTGCTTTGAATTTATATCAATTTGTTTTCTGTTTATTCAGCTTTTGTTGCTTTTGCAAAATTTATTTTTTTTAAAACCCAAAAGTCTATCACAACGGTGCATAACTGTTGTAATAAAGTTTATTACAACCGTGGAAAAAAGTTGTAAAATATACATATTACAACGGTGTTGCAACAGTGCAAAAAAGTTGTAAAAGATATTAGTCTATTACAACTTCTTAATACACGACGGTTTGCCCACCGTTGTAAAATGTATATTACAACGGTGTTCCACCGTTGTAATAGGGTCATTTTGTTGTAGTGATTGGTCCCTGAAATGCCCTTGACTACTGCTGAAAATTGCTTATTATGATTATACCAAATGCGGTGCGAACAAAAATAATGTCTATAAAGCCTTTACTGAAAAATTTAACCATATGGTGGTGGAATTAAATTTACAGAGACATAGTGATTTTATAGAGTTGGTAAATGATACTAAAGTTCCCATAAATATGAAAGTTTTGGAAGAGAGTGAGTAAGACGGAAAGTCTGAACAACAAAACTAGTTCTGGTTAGGATCCTACGAAGTAAACTGTTTCAGGTAGCAATGAGTGGTAGAATGAACGTGCACAGATAATTTTTCAAAAATACAAAATTTAATATGTTTGAAATCGTTTCACACTTACTTTTTAATTTTCAGGATCTTGTCTTAAATATTCTGAATTATAGAAAAACACCGCTTGATAATTTTGTTTTTCACAGCCGGCCCTGGCCCAGTGCAAACGGGGCATACACACGGGACAGCATCTCACCTAGGGCATGAAAATTCATCAATCGCGTACAGAAAAAAAGGAACAAAGTGAAAAACGCAAACTTCAGTTGCGCATCGGAGAGAAGGATGAAGCGCGATAGAGAGAGAAGAAGGGGGACTGAACAACGCAAGGGGCTGATCTGTTGATAGCCGCATAGTAGATAGGAAGCTGAAAATTGAAGACACGCAAGGGGCAAAGGCTCAGAGAAAACCATTTCATTGATTTTAATTAAAGAAGAACAATTGGGAAAACGACAGAGCAATCATTTCAATAATTTCAATTAAAGAAGAACAATTCCAACAGCTGATGTCCGATTTTAGGTATCCCTAATTTTAAATATCTTATCTAGTTTAATTTTTAGTTAGTGGATACAATTATGATTATATATACTAGGATGAAAATAGTGACGGTTGATGCCTTTCAATTACTTTGTTTTTGGGTATACCACAGTTGTTAAGAAACAAAGTTTTTAATTTATTTAGCGTATGTATATATTTTGTAGTATTCAATATTAGGCAATAACAATTTAATAAAAATGAAATGAGTAAATTAAATCATGATTATAGCTGATTAGTGACTACTCCTAATTTGTTCTCTTACTTCGACTAATAAAAAAAAGTTTTTTTTTCTTTGCATTTAAGAGTGTAGAAGATAATTTGTATTCGGTTACATATGTTAGAATTTCTAAACGATGAATGTATTCAACAAAATATCATTTTTATCTTTAAATTTGATGAACAAAATTGCTATTAATTTTTTTTCTTACTACAAATATAGATTTTTTTTCCAACATGAGTCATATTCTCAATTTGTAAAAAGTAAAAAGCAGTTGTAATGTTTCCACGAAAGCAGTCATTTAAAATAGCTCAAGTCTTGTATGTAAAATTTCTTCATATTTAGATTTATTATTTATGATTTTTTGCATTATGACCACGTTATTTTAATTTACAATGTATGCATTATTAATCCATAATAGCAGTATTGAATTTTCTAGTATTAATGTCTTACAATATGAAAATTATTTAGTATCATTGTTAAAAAAAATTAACTTTGGGGGCATCATATAGTATATTGCACTGGGCATCATAAGTTTCAGGACTGGCTCTGTTGTTTTGTAACAACAATTGTTCCAAAGGACATATGTTATTGAACAAACTTCTTTTACGCTTGTTCTGTGATGGCCCGCCCCGCACTAGCCTGCATTTCCTCCGAAGGTGCGCTGTACACATGCCTGACTAGCACGGAACGGTCGCCAAAGAAAGGAAAGAAGAAAATGAACTAACAAGGAACCTGTAGAATGTCTCACTGCGCATGGAACAAAATATAATAATAACATAATCTTGACATAAAACAGGCGAGACAGTGCATAAGCTGAAAACTAAACCAACATAGCAGCGGAAATCCAATTACAGCTTATGATCCAACATCATTATTACAACTTTAAACTGTCTCTAAAGCAAAATAAAGCTAAAGTAGAAGATACATTATTAATTCCCAAGCAGTCATCTTCAATAACACAGGGAGAATATCTATATGTGTCATATGTGGAAGCCTCCTGCTCGTCTCCGGATCAGCTACTCGTGCATACCCAGCTAACCTGTCTCTAGTCTGCTCGTGAGAGCACCCAGAGTAATAAGAAGAGACATAAAACTCTGGGTCAGACAAAAAGTCTGGTATGAGCGATAAGCAGCTAAACAGAACAATAACAGGTATATTAAACAATACCAGAACCTGGACCTGCAACCAAAGAGTCAGCACTACATACTGTACAATACTCTAAGGTGCCACTAACATACGGTATAAAGAATACGGAGGTGGGGATGTGCATGTCAAAATGATGGCAACAAGTCAAACATAACAACCATCCTCACATCTTTCACTCAGTGCGTAAAGCATACGATATCTACCGCTTCGATCACTAGACCCATCGAAGTAGCGACGGAGTTCGACTTGTACAACTACTGCTATCGCCAAGCTTACCACATGGAATCATGACCAAACCTTTACAAATGACCCCACTTCATTGGTCTATAGCTCTTTAGTCGTACCTAGGCCACTGTGGCCCTGAATCCGTCCACGTACCCCCTACACATAGTGATCCAAAGTTATAGACGTCGACAACTCCTTAGCACACGTCCCGCAGCAAAGCCCAACTCATGAAGTCGACTCGTTGGTTCATAACTGGATCCTGAGTACAAACTTCCCATTGGACTACCTTTGCATCTCGGGTTTTGGTCGAATTGGAGTTGGTCTTCAAAAGAGTCGTCACGATGAGGTAAAAGTATACATTTGGTTCGGTTCGGTAGTCCCGACCCGGTTCGGTTCGGTGGTCCTGGCTCATGCCTTGATCAGTGCTCCATTCCTCCTCGGTTCGGTCATCCAGCTCTGGTTCGGTTCAGATGCCCTATGTCTGGTTCAGTGGTTACTCCCTCCTAGATGTCCCGATCTGATCCGGTGTTTCGCTCCAACTCAGCTCCAAGCTTGGTCCTCCGATCCGATCCCGCTCCATGGCTTTAGTCCGATCCGATCTCCACGCCCTTGCTTCCGATCTGATCCCCTGTTGGTCTCTCCGATCCGATCCTTTACCCAACTCCAACTCTAAACAAATGGTCTTCCTTCTCGCCAAGCCCCTTACGCTAAGTTCCAATCCGAATCGAGTCCACTTGCCCGGTTCCCCTATCCGATCCAAGTCCAATAATTCGATCCGGTCCGGTTTGAAACCCTGCATATTTCCTGCGACTTTCTAACGACTGTTTTACACCATACGACGGCATTTCCGACCAATCTAACAGTTCTAATCAATCACAAAACATACCATACAGTCATAGCAATATAGAGAATCAACCATAAACATCAAAACAACAACCATAGCATGTAAATTGGATCAAACATAGCCAAAATCCCATATTTTCCCTTAAGCATGTTTAAGCAAAACTAATTATAGGATTAGCAAAACTTAACCAAATTAATCCAAATTCCTAACAGAGGTCTAAAACATTATTTTCGAATTTATAAATGTTTTTCCAGAATTTTATCATGTCTAATTTCGTTAATCTTCACTAATTACCCTTAATTAACTGTAATTAGTGCAAAACCATGCAAATCACTCACCTTGGCCACAAATAAAATACCAAATCTGAAATGAATCTCTGTTTGGCGCTGTTCCCAATGCAACTCAGCAGCTCTAACCTTGCTTTGGTGCTATTCCTCTTTAATTTGATGTAGTTTAAGCCAAAACTTGATTAAGAAGTGATTAGAGGTGTTTTTAGATGTTGGAGGCCATTGTTAGGTTGAAGAGAGGGTTTGTGGCGACTGGAAAATGAGTGAAAAACCGAAATCCTAACCCTAGCAGCCCTTAAATACCCCTAATCCTGAAATCTCCCATTGGGCCTAGCTGCTAATCACCCGGTTAAGCCAAATTAAGCTGTTTTTCACCATCTGAAACTTGTTTCAGCCATATCTCCCAAACGGTGAGTCCGTTATGCTAATGTGGCCACTCTACGGAATTGTAAACCATCATCCGGAGCCAATGGAAGTAGTTTCAGGTCAGAACTCCTTTCCAATCAAAAGTTATGGTCAAAACAAAATCAGCTAGGGGCAAAACGGTCATTTAAAAATCGGCAAAAATCGTGAACATGAGAAATGACTTTAGTAACCGTCTCCCAAAGTTACATGACCGTACAACTTCATATGTGAAAGAAAGAAATATTCTACGATCTTATGATGCGTAGAATGCGGGTCGTTACATGTTCAAACTCAAAAAAGACTTCAGTCCAATTGCTAGTCTAGCACTCCCTTTTTTTATGGTTCATGGAGCTTCTAAGGATTTCAAAATTCCCTTAACAATACCGAAGATCATAGTCAAAACATTCCAAATATGAATGATCCTCCAATGCATAACTAAATCCACCGCAACAAACTTCAATGCACCGAAATCCAGTCCAACAAACTTGACACGCTACAAACTATAAGATAGTTGGTGCCATACACGAGCGACAAACGTAGAAATTTCAAACTAGCTCAGATAGTCCAAACACAAATAACGTAGATTCAACAGAAAATTAATTAAGTTATACATATATTGTTGCTCTGGTCAAACATCTATCTAAGAAGCAGATTTTACTTTTATCGAAACAATGCATATTATTTGGACTAATATATAGTTATTCAATATAATACTTGAAGATGATGCTAAAGTCTAGTTGTTATATGAGATGGACATTGATTGTATGACCACAAGACTTAAAAAATGTTTGATCAGAGGTGGTGGCACTAGTCGTGGTAGGAACATATAGCACAGTAACAAAAATAATTTTTTATATTAATCATTTCTACATTTTATCGACCGTATTTGTTAATATATTTTAATTAATCTGCTTGTTTTTCAAGTTTTGTAGTATTGTTTCAATTCGGTTATACGCATATTATAAACAAAATAAATTATTAACTATCTAAAACACAACAAAATCAAAAATCATAAACTAAAATGCTCCTTTGAAATTCTCTGTTATAATTATAACCGCAAACGCTTTCCTCGTTCAACATTCAGCTACCTTTAATGCCATCTTAAATATCCTATACATTACTATTTACCTCAAACTCACGCTTAGTCATAAAATATCTTTGTTTTCTGCAAATGTACTGTTTTTTAATTTCGTGTATCACTTCATACTTCTTAAGCTATGACAGTTCAAACCAACGATGTTATTGTTTATCATCCAGTGGTCTATTTAATATACAAAAATAAAGTATTTTTAACCTTATCTTTTTCGTGTGCTCAAGGGAGGACTATAATTATTGGCTTTACCGTCAATAGCACGAAACATAACGCTATTCAACTGTGTCGTCTACATATTGTAACATCATGGAGAGAGAAACAAGTTTGGAGTCATCCCACGTACATCAAATATTGAACGACCTGATACATCTTTTTTGGTCATAATGTCGGCTAGATACATCCATTTCTCTTTGCATGCTGCATCATCAAGCAAGTACATGTAGCAATCTCGATCTCCTGGGTTTTAGTTATCTCAACTTCTTAATAACTCTGTGTCTTTTTCAGCCACCACTGTTGGCCAAATCTCAATCAGATGGCTGCTAGTAGCAGTGGCCTGATATTGCTTTCTAGCATAATGTGATAATATTTTCGTGGAATATTAATTTATTATCTTTAGTTTTGATGCATTGTCAATTTAAAAATGGACCCTTTTGTATGTAGTTAAAGCACAGGATAAAATTAAGCAATGCAATATCATTGACTTTGGAGGTGAGTGAAAGGCCTAAGACTTATTCAGGTTCGAGATACATTGTTTCCCATGCAATTAATTGTCCTATATGCTGGACTTATTCAACTGTGATGACTTTGTGTCTGATAAGTCTAATCTCAGAGCAAAGCCATGATAAGAGCCGCCTTATCAACAACAACAATTTTAACTTCTTCCATTAAATCTAAATACTCAGACGTGAACAACTCGATCAACTTGTCATCTGCGAATTTATCATTCAAATTTGAAGATACTACTCACCTCATTCACCTCATTTTTATTAAAATAACTAGCCACATCATGCATATCTCTATTTACATAAATTACCCTAATTAACAGGCCCCCAATTTCGCCTATTAATTCATTTCTAATTTCTAATGCAGGAACAAAAAAAAAGGTATTTAACATGTTTTTGTTTACGTTTTAGTTGATAAATGTTATTCTTGACACAATCAATCTCTAATATCCGTGTAAATCGTATTACATTCGTTCTATTTGATGAAAACTAGAGCTATGCCTCATTCATTCCAACACGAGCTGTTTGATTTTCTCTTCATTTTTTCAGAACTTTTCTTATGTTCCTAATAGCTAAAATTTAATATGAACGTCCATGTGCAAAAAACTAAATTAAATAGAGAACTGCATTAGAATTTATATGTGCATGTCAAATGTTAATAATGTATGATGCTACCAAAACATACATCCAGTCCGTTATGAATTTGCATGCATTCATCAATCAAAAGGGGGGGGGGGGGGGGAAAAATTAGTCTTCAGTTTCTTCTATGATTATCTGTAATTGAATAAAAATTGCATAAAACAGTATGAAAAAAGCTGACTTGTCACTAATCATTTATACTTGAAAAACTATCATGTATAATAAGAAGAAAAGCTAAAGGACATGGCTATCATAAACACAATTTACATCCAGACATCAGTTCGGGACCTCGGGTATTCAGGTCAAAGTGATAATGGACCAAGCTAGCACATAATCCCATTTATTCAAAACCAATGTTTCACCATTTCTGCAACTTCATGTATATAAATATTGAAGCTTGTATAAGTTAAAGTATTTTATCATTTCATTTTCCAGTAGCAATAAAATCAATTCTTCAATTTTGTCTTCTAATTCAATATACTTGAATCAAAATATATTCAAATTGTTACATAGTATCAAAGCTGAATAATTTAACTGCAGTTCAAAATCAAAATTCAGATCGTTGAATGTAGAGAGAAATTCGTCAGAAAATCACATCGTTTGAGTTTTCTCTTATTAGACGTAAACATGTCTTCATTTGAGAACTTGATTCAGCAAAAGGAATCAAGTGACTCACTTGAATCATTTATTCAGCTGTATCAGGATTACTTCTACCAAATCAAGATAAAAAAAGGTTCAAAGAAACCAAAAAATCAGATCAAGAAATCAAAAGGTAATTCGAAAAATATCAAGAAGAGCCATATATACCAGCAATCTCATCGGTAAAAACATCATTTGAGTTGTGTTTGCAACATACACGAAGCTTGTAAATGTTTCTTTTAACAAGTGATATGAATTCTAATCAATAAAGATTGAAGTTAATATTTACCTAATGATCACTTTTTAATTTTAGACTTGATCAAATCAAGAATCTTCACATTTTATCATCATAACGGCTGGAGACGCAGTATCCTCAACTAGGGACAATCTAGAATGGTCACAACAGCATACTGTAACCTTCATTGGACATTTTGTCAAGATAATGACAAGCCCACAAAGTCAGCTTATCACTCTCAAGTTAGAAGAGAATAACTATCTTCTTTGGAAATTGCAAGTCAAGACAACAATTCAAAGCTATGGCCTCGAAGTGTTCATTTATGGTACGTTGGTCATTTCCCTAAAATTTATCATCGATGAAGAAAACAAAATCATCAATAATGAAGAATACTATAAGAGGAAGCACAAGTATGAGAGAAAACGTTGAAGCTTTATTATGATTATTATGAAAGCAATTACAGATTTAATGTACAGTTTGTAACGTTATTTATAATTCACAAAAGTGACAGTCAGAATATGAGAATACTAAAATGCCCCTGTAACCCTAGTCAATATTATATAGAGAGCGGTTATTTCTTTATTTCCCCTCTTTAATTTTAGCTAGTGTTTCCTCCCTTCTCTTTAATGGCTACTTCGACTAGGGATGGACGCAGTTCGGTTCGGTGCGGTTTGGAGTTCAAACCGCTTCCGCACCGCATCAAACGGTTAATCAAAAATACAAACCATTATACTAACCGTTCAAACGGTTCGGTTTCGATTCGGTTTTGATGCAATACGGTCTGGTTTTGGTTCGGTTCGGTTTGAACCCGTATTATATATGTAACAAGAGAATTACTTTCATTAGCAATCAATTTATGATTGCATAACGTTGTCACCTGAAGGCTAAAACACATAATGTTATCTTGAATTGATATAACTACAACATATGCTTAAAATAGAACATATATTGTTAAAATAAAAAGTTAGATAGGAATTTTTTAATTTTTTATCGTAACATTACCGATGTAGCTATGCGGTTCGGTTCGGTTTAATATGGTTTGGTAACAACTCAAACCGCAACCGAACCGTATCGTTGCAGGTCGGTTCGCTTTGGGTTGTTAGCTTTAAAGAGAGAATCTGGTGCGGTTTTCCGCACCGTTTATACGGTCCGGTCTGGGCAGTTTCCGCATTGCGGTGCGGTTTATGCTCACCCTTAACTTTGACTTCAATAGATTAGGGGTGACAATTAGACCCGACCCGATCCGGCGGGTCGGGTTTTGTCGTGTCTAAACTATACATTTTAAAAATCTGGACCCGACCCGACCCAGGCTTCGGTTCGGGTCGGGTTGAAGCTCGGGTCGGGTCGGGTCGGTTCAGGTTCGATTGAATAATAACACTAAAAATACATATATTTCAATGTTTTTTGGTCGGGTCTATGCGGGTCGGCTTTGATCGGGTCTTGATGGTATTTTTCATCACATAGGCCCCACCCGAGACCCATCGGGTTCGGTTCGGGTTCGGATCTTTTCGGTTCGGTTCAGGTTTTCGGTTCTCGGTTCTAATTGCCAGCCCTACAATAGATTCAACGATTCTTAGATCTGATTTAACCTTTCGAAGTTTCTTTTAGAAAGGGGCTTTGTTAGAATATCTGCCTTCTGAAAGGCAGTAGGGAGATGATTAATCTCAAGCTTTTCATCCATGACTTTCTCTCTTACGAAGTACAAATCCAACTCTACATGCTTCGTGAGAGAGTAAAGAACTGGATTTCCAGGCATTGACACTGTGCTGAGGTTGTCACACCACATAATCGGTCTTTTGATTGGATTTATTTCGATATCTCTGAGAAGAGCTTCAATCGAAATGATTTTAGCTGTAGTGCTGGCTATAGTGCAATATTCAGCTTTGGTGCTTGACCGGGAAATAGTGGGTTGCTTTTTTCGAGCATCATGAGATGAGATTTTTACCAAGGAAGATGATGTACCCTGATGTAGATCTTTGGTCGTCATGACAAGAGACACAGTCAGCATCAGTGTAACCTCTAATCTCTATATTTTTGCTCTTCTTTTGTAGTTGTCCCTGATTTAAAGTACCCATTTAGATATCGAAGTATATATTTCACTACTTTCCAATGTTCTTTACTTGGATTATGCATGAATTGGGATACTTTGTTTACGCTTAAAGATATGCATGGTCTTGTAATTGTTGCATACTGTAAGGAACCCACCATACTTCTATGCATTTTGACATCAGAAACAGCTTCTTTTTTATACTTAGACAACTATAAATTGCTCATCATAGGAGTAGGTAGAGGTTCAGCTTGATTGATTTTTGCCTTCATTAATATTTCTGAGATATACTTTCTTTGGCACAACATCATTTCAAAGTCTGACTTTCTTATAACTTCTATGCCTAGAAAGAAATTTAACTCTCCTAAGTCCTTAATAGAGAAAGCTCTGTCTAGATATTTGGTAATCTGATTGATTTCTTTATGGTCATTTCCAGTGATGATTAGATTATCCACATATACTAAAATGTATTTTTTGTACTTGTTTTTTATCTTCATGTAGAGAGAATTATCTGATATAGTAGCTTTATATCCAAGTGTGCTTAGAGTGGTTCTCAGTTTTTCATATGATACACTTGGTGCCTGCTTTAATTCATATATAGCCCTGGTAGCTTACATACAATGTTGTCGTTTTGTTGTTAATATACCTATGGTTGTTCCATATACACTTCTTCATGTAGCTCCCCATTTAGGAATATATTATTGACATCTAGTTGTCTTATTTCCCACTTGTAGTAGAGAGCTATACTTAAGATTATTCTTATAGTAGTTGGCTTAACCACATGTAAGAAAGTTTCTTTAAAACTGAATCCATATTACTGCGTGTATCCCTTAGCCACAAGCCTTGTCTTGTATTTGGATACAGTTCCATCATGATTTTTTTTATTTTTATATGTTAATTTGCTTCCAATAATGTTATTGATACTTGGCTTTTGAACTAGGCCCCGAGTTCTATTTCTTTGCAGTGTTGCATACTCTTCATTCATAGCATCTTTCCAATGTTGATATTTGTTAGCTTCACTGATTGTTGATCTTCTTATTCTCTCCAATTATCAAAAAATGATTGAGTAATTGTGATCTCTTGATTGTCTGATTGAGTTTGAGCCAGTGAATCATTACCATCTTGAGTTGACCCGACATTAGATAAAGTGTGTTGAGGTTGACTTTCACCTTGACCTGATCCAATGTTTGGTATTGTGAGTTGAACTGGAGATGACTCAGTGTTAGTAGTTGCTTGCTGATAGATAGGGATTGGTGGAAAGGATGTGTAACACCCTGTGAATTCTATAACATTAAGCTTCACAAATTAAAGTGTAATTAATTCTAAGTGGAAGAATTAGAGGAAATGGATTACGCCATTGTGTTCGCCTCGGAATTTTGCTTGAGATAGAGTCCGAGTTTGCGCGAATCGGACTCCGTATGAAGGAGTTATGACCTTCGGAAGTTTCAGAATAAAATTCAATTCAAACAGCTCAGTTTTAAGTTCGAAATTCGAAAACAGGTTCAAACTGGGTTGGGCGGGAAAATTCCCGCCCAGAGACTAGGTCGACCATAGGGTCGACCATGGTGTCGACCTGGCCACCCCAGGTCGACCATAGTGTCGACCTGCCAGTCGACCTGTCTGGTCGACCTGGCTGGCTAGGTCTGGCTCTGGCTCAAATTTCTATGGCTCTGTGTGTCACTAGGGCTGACATGTCACCTCTTGATTGGCTCTTTGAACTTTATATGGTCTAGATTCCTCCTGTCTTCATCTGACGGCTCAAAACAATTTAAAAATCTATAAATACACCCTAAGTCTCAACTGAAAATTCACATAAAAAAATAAGATGGGAGTCGTCATGCTGCCAGGAAGGAATTGAGCATAGCCGTCAAGAGAGAAAAGCCTAGAGACGAATCAAATTAAGAAGAAGATTAAAGTTTAATCAAATTAATCAACGCAATGTTAGTCTACCCAAAGGAGCGCATCTCAATTTCAGAATTCAGAATTCAAGATTCTGCATTCGTTGTAAGTATAGTGACCTTTCAGAATATGAATAAAAACTGTGATGTGATTCGATGTAAATGAAAATATAATTGTGTATTTGTATAAATTCTGTGTATTGTAATGGTTCTATCATGACTTGTGTATTGATGTTTGTGGCACAAATTTGATTGATGCAAGCCTATTGAACAATTGTATATGAAAACAATGGCACTTGCAAGTTTGTGGCAAAAACTAGAATTTGATCCCTTTATGTTTATACCTATGGCATGGGCTATATACATTCACTAAGTCTAAATTAAGGCTTATGTAAACATGTTCTAGATTTGGAACCTTTTATGCCTACTTGACCCAAAAGCTATGATATCATTCTCATGTTTATTTGCAAGTATAATTGGATCTATGTTAAGTATCGTTTGGGTTTCATAAACTATGCAAGTTCATGTTTATTTGCAAGTATAATTGGATCTATGTTAAGTATCGTTTGTGTTTCATAACCTATGCAAGTTCATGTTGAAATAGGCTATGTGATTAGATGTTATAATTGGACATTTTGGTGAATATACAACATGCTGGTTTTGTGGTCGACATTATGCCAAGTTAAACATGTTTAAACACAAGTTTGTATTAGCCTAAACTATGCCATTTCATATGTTACCTACTTAGTTATACTTTGATTTGAATGCAAGTTCACATGACCCATCATTTATGTTAGTATCGCTAAATTGCAAGTTCATGCGCCACACACCTTTATGTATTACATGTTCTTGATTTCCCCTTTTTCTCACGTTTATAAAGTTGGGTTGAATTGTGACAAGCCCAACACATGTTGTGAACAAACGGGGGTAATAACGTTGGGTGTAAAACATGAAAATATATGTTGGCATTGTTGGCACATGCCAACGACAATGACATTTAAGCGGTATGAATTGATATACCCAAGAATAAAAGATATGACATTTACATATATAATTGTGAAATAATAAAATATGTAAATTGAGAAAACACGATATGCATAACCCAAGGTTGGATTAATTTGTGATGTAAACCTGCCTGGACCCGCCCGGCTGTCCAGTAGTCACAACAATACCTATCCAATGTGGGTAGTTAAGCATTGAGCCCAATAATGACCCGAGGTTAGACTGAGCTATGGTATAAACCTGCTCGGAACCGACCGACACATCAGGTAACCGTAGCAATATCTGTCTAATGTGAGTGGTCAGATGCTCTAAGAGGCTAAGGACAGATGGTAGGGTTAAGTCAACTATAACACTTAACCAAATTCAACATGTTAGCAAGAATTGATGGGTGGGGTTAGGTAAATACAGACACTTAACCACTTAACATGTTTGACTAGAAAATCCTGGTAACGAGGGACCCGTTTCAGCAGTAACCCAAATTAGGTATCATGGTACTCTGAAACTAGGCAGGGTAGGGCACGATTACTGGGCTGATTGTAAGCGGTCAAACGACGGCGGTGGGTGCATAGTGTAGGTCTAACGGGGTGCGGGCGTGCACACACTCCGGAGTAGACAACCAGGGCACTGGGGACACCAGTAGTATAACCTATGCCATCTAGAATTTGTGTCGGGGCCGCCGCCATGGGTCTTGATAAACCCCATGGTGGGACCAGCATAGGTATCTACAATTCTTGGGGGTCGTATGACACATGTTAACGCGAGTAGGAGCCGATCTTTAAATAAAAATAGGGATCACTTCACCCTCAGCATGGGGTGCCAGTTAGAATAAACTCAAGTAGGTGCTGAGATATAGTATGGTTGCGATAGTACATTCGACACTTCCTTAGCTTGTGACACTTTCCTGTTTTCAGTTTATATCTATCATGCCCTTTTCTTATTCACATACTGAAGAGTTACTAGATTTACTCAGGCTTTATGTCTGACTCTATTTTCTTTTCGTCTTCTTTTCTTTCATTCCCCCCCTCCAGGTCCAAAGGGAGGTAACAACTCTGCTCAGTCAGACTCTTTACAAACTCCAAGAACGTTGATGTATGATTTGGATCTCTTTTGCTCGGATTATGGCTTTGGATATCACTATGGGGATTTTTGTCACTTTATTTATGTTTTATGCTTCTTTAATAATCAAGACAGTAATGAGGTTGTAATGTTGGAAATATTTTGAGACAATTATGGAATGTTTTGTTTGAACATGTATTGATGAAATAAAAGTCTGTTTGGTTTCCGCTGTTTTAAAATATGTGTATTTATATCTGTCTTGAGTATTTCTGTGGCTTTTACTTATAAACCTCCACCAAAGTTAAGGCATTCCCTTTGTGAGTGACCTTAACGGAGGTGGGGTGTTTCACTTGCTATCAGAGCATAGGTTTACCAGACAAGATAAAAGTTTTTGAAATTGTTTTCAAAAAGAAAGTTTAAAGAAGCATTTTTCAAGAAAAAATGTTATATTTTAAAAGACATAATCCCCCAAAGCCATATGCACTATATCTCTCTATCCTTCGTTTTGAATCTTTCCTTTTTGTTTCAGTATGTCTGGAGACCTTAACCTTCCTGAAGGAGTACCGATACCCGGCTGGTTTACGAGGTATTTAGAAACAAGGGCCAATGGCGCGGGCCCAGCAGACATCCCTCCTCCAGTGGTCGCGGTTCCTCCTCCTCCTCGTGGAAATGCCTTCGCAAAAACATGCAGAGACTTCAAGGCAATGGGAGGAAAAGACTTTTATGGGACAGAATCCTTTGTAGGAGCAACAAACTGGCTAAAGGAGACTGAGGATTTTTTTGTCATCTTCGGAGTTGATGACGGGCAAAAGATACAACTAGCGGTATGGTTACTTAAGGATGAAGCTTCCTATTGGTAGGAAATTACCAATGTTCAGAGGGCGATGGATACATGGGAAGACTTCAGGACAAGGTTTGAGATGAAATTCCTCTGCCAAGCTGAAAGAAGCCTGCAAATGGAGAAGTTCCTAACTCTGAAACAGGGAAGTATGACAATCAGGGAGTATGTTAATCAGTTTAATCAGCTGGCTAGATTTGGGCTAGACTTAGTAAACACCCAACACAAGAAGGCACTTCGCTTCGTCAAAGGTTTGAATGAGCCTCTACACAGCCTTGCCATGACCCATGTATCCACGGGAGTGACTTATGAAAGCTTGGTGGACATGGCATTGCTACACGAGGAAGACCACAACAAGAAAGAAACTAAGGTGGAAGAGAAGAAAGAGGGTCTACAAACAAAGAAAACAGAATTCAAGAAAGGAGGGAAGAATAATAAGCCTCGTGAGAAGAGAAGGTGCAATTTCTGTGGCATTGTGGGACATATATCAAAAGACTGTCGAAAAAGGAAGGCGAAGATGGGTGGTTGCTTCCATTATGGAGAAACTGGACACCAAGCTAAGGACTGCCCAAAGAAGAAAGGGCAGGGACAGAAAGCCGGATCCACTTCAGGGGGTTAGGTTCACGTGCTAGTGGCACCTTAGCAGGAACGAGGTAGTAATATTTCTGTAGAAAGTGTAGTTTATCTTTATGATCATCTGGTTCGCACACTTTTTGACTCTGGCGCATCACACTCTTTTATTTAATCTGCCTTAGTAGAATCTCTGCATCTAGACACTAGTATGGTAGAAGATCCCTTAGTAGTTTCAAATCCAATTGGGGGCTCGCTTACTTGTCAATGGTTTGTTTGGGTTTGAAAATCTCTATTCTCAGTGTAGAGTTTAGTTGTAATGCCTTTGTTTTGGGCTTCTCGGGATATGGTTTGATCTTAGGCATGGACTGGTTATCCAGTAATGGGGCCATCCTTGATTGTGAGAAAAGAGTAGTTAGACTCTTGACTCGGCTTGGTAACACTCTAGAAATTTCTTGTAATCCATTGAATGCTGTTATGCTTAGTTATCTAGAGTCGCTTGATGCTTCTGATGAGAATTTGCAATCAGTTAGAGTAGTCCGGGAATATCCGGATGTCTTTGAGGAGGTGAAAGGCTTACCTCTGAGGCGGGAAATAGACTTCCGCATATATCTTGTGGATAATGCAAAGCCTGTAGCTTTACCTGTCAGACACATGGCTCCAAAGGAGAGAAAGCAGATCAGCAAGCAGGTTAAAGAACTTCTCGAAAAGGGGTTCATTAGACGGAGCATTTCGGTATGGGGTGCTCCAGTGGTGTTCGCAACCAAAGCGGACGGTTCGCTTCGCCTTTGCGTCGACTATAGGGAGTTAAACAAATTGACCAAGAAAAATAGGCACCCTCTTCCCCGAATCGACGACTTGTTTGATCAGCTTGTAGGAGCGTTGGTCTTCTCCCAACTTGATCTGGCAACTGGGTTCCATCAGCTAAGAGTAGCTGAAGATAACATTGATAAGACGGCGTTCAGAACCCCAGACGGTTTCTTCGAGTGGCTTGTCATGCCTTTCGGCTTGACAAATGCACCCGCTTATTTTGTAGACCTAATGAGCAGGGTGTTCAGAGAATTCCTCAACAAATTCGTGGTTGTCTTCGTAGATGATATCTTAATCTTTTCAAAGAATGAGGAAGAGCATGCTCAGCATCTGAAAGAAATCATGGAAACTCTCCGTTCACATCAGCTAAAAGCCAAATTTTCCAAGTGCCACTTTTGGAGAAAGGAGGTAAGATTTCTGGGGCATATAGTGTCCAAAGAGGGGTTGGCTGTGGACTCTGCGAAAGTGGTGGTAGTACAAGATTGGAAGACATCAAGAAATGCAACCGAAGTTCGAAGCTTTCTTGGGCTAGCCGGTTTTTACGGAAAGTTTATTAGGGATTTCGCGAAAATCTCAGCCCCACTCACAAGGCTAACAAAGAAGAATCTGGCGTTCACTTGGGATTTGGACTGCGAGTTTGCTTTCCAATGATTAAAAAGGGCTCTCACAACAGCCCCAGTTCTGACCTTGCTAGATGGAAGCAAAATGTTCACAGTATACATGGATGCATGTGGAACGGGACTAGGCGCTGTTCTAATGCAAGAAGGAAGGGTAGTAGCTTATGGCGGAAGACAATTGAAAGTTCATGAAAAGAACTACCCAACCCACGATCTTGAGTTAGCCGCCATCGTCTTTGCGCTTAAGTCGTGGCGCCATTATCTCCTAGGTGAGAAGTTTGAATTATTCACTGACCATAAATCGTTGAAATATCTCTTCTCGCAGAAGGATCTTAACTTAAGGCAGCAAAGATGGATGGAGTTTCTTACCTCTTATGATTTTGAAATTTCCTATACTCCCGGCAAAGGCAACATAGTAGCAGACACGTTGAGCCGAAAGAAACTGACCTTAAGTCCGCTCTTTGTGGAAAGGCAAAGCTTGGAGTATGTAGCTAGTTTTAACTTTAGGCCCTCCTCGGATTTTGTATCAGGTTTACTAGCATCTCTCGAAGTATGCCCTACTCTCTTGGACTCAATAGGGGCTGCACAACGTGAAGACCCTCAGCTTGTTGATGTGATTGATAAACTTATTAGGGGTGAGACTGCTAGTCACCTCAGTAGGTACGCCATCGATGATAAGGGTTGGCTGAGGCGAGATGGAAGATTATACGTCCCACAAGCAAGGGAGTTGACAAAGAAGGTTCTCGAGGAAGCGCATCATTCCAAGATGACTATACACCCTGGCGGTAATAAGATGTACATGGCTCGTTAAAGTTCAGTGGAGCGACGCCGAGGAAGACGCGACTGGGGAAACTGAGGACAGAATACGCGCTGCCTATCCTCTTCTTTTTGAGGGTACATCTTCGATCTCTCTTTTTCCTTAAGTTATGCTTTATCTATCTTTTTAGGTATATCTCCTCGGTCCTTTTCCTAACTCCTTAGGTAGAAAACAAATGGATGCAAACATGTATTTGAAAACGTGTTATGGATGATGGCTGCAAATGGTTGCTAGTGACTGCTAGTGGTTGCTCGTGGATGCATATACACACACACACCCTAGGTTATAGATCGGCTCAGTCACTTCATATTGCATATGCATATATGTATTCTCATTTGTATATGGTTGAAACTTGATATGCTGTCATATGGTCGTCGCATTTGTATGAATAGTTGTGCACTCATGTAGAATTATGAGTAGGAAAATTTTGCATACTTAATGGATTCATGACACTTACATGATTCGCATTAAGGAGGTCAACTGGATCAGTAGACCGCCTGATTTCTGCATTAGATTAGGACATGTACACTCACTATGCATATGATCACGAAGCATTAGAAGTCTTTTAAGGACAGTGGACGCCTTTGTTTGTTGGTTGAGTAGATGGACTATTGGATGGTAGGATATACATTCTTCCTAACTTGAAGATTTCGGGGACGAAATCCTTTTAAGGGGGTGGGGGGGAATGTAACACCCCGTGAATTATATAACATTAAACTTCACAAATTAAAGTGTAATTAATTCTAAATGAAATAATTAAGAGAAATGGGTTACGCCATTGTGTTCGTCTCGAAATTCTGCTTGAGATAGAGTCCGAGTTTTGCGAATCGGACTCCGTATGAAGGAGTTATGACCTTCGGAAGTTTCAGAATAAAATTTAAATTCAAACAGCTCAGTTTTAAATTCGAAATTCGAAAACAAGTTCAAACTGGGCTGGGCGGGAAAATTCCTGCCCAGAGACCAGGTCGACCATGGTGTCGACCTGGCCACCCCAGGTCGACCATAGTGTCGATCTAGCCACCCCAGGTCAATCATAGTGTCGACCTGGGTGTCGACCTACCAGTCGACCTGCCTGGTCGACCTGACTGGCTAGGTCTGGCTCTGGCTCGAATTTCTGTGGCTCTGTGTGTCACTAGGGCTGACGGGTCACCTCTTGATTGGCTCTTTGAACTTTGTATGGTCTAGATTCCTCCTGTCTTCATCTGATGGCTCAAAACAATTTAAAAATCTATAAATACACCCTAAGTCTCAACTGAAAATTCACATAAACAAATAAGATGGGAGTCGTCAAGCTGCCAGGAAGGAATCGAGCATAGCCGTCAAGAGAGAAAAGCCTAGAGACGAATCAAATTAAGAAGAAGATTAAAGTTTAATCAAATTAATCAACGCATCGTTAGTCTACCCAAAGGAGCGCATCTCAATTTCAGAATCCAGAATTCAAGATTTTTCATTCGTTGTAAGTATAGTGACCTTTCAGAATATGAATAAAAACTGTAATGTGATTCGATGTAAATGAATATAGAATTGTGTATTGGTATAAATTCTGTGTATTGTAATGGTTCTATCATGACTTGTGTATTGATGTTTGTGGCACAAATTTGATTGATGCAAGCCTATTGAACAATTGTATATGAAAACAATGGCACTTGCAAGTTTGTGGCAAAAACTAGAATTTGATCCCTTTATGTTTATACCTATTGCATGGGATATATACATTCACTAAGTCTAAATTAAGGCTTATGTAAACATGTTCTAGATTTGAAACCTTTTATGCCTACTTGACCCAAAAACTATGATATCATTCTCATGTTTATTTGCAAGTATAATTGGATCTGTGTTAAGTATCGTTTGGGTTTCATAAACTATGCAAGTTCATGTTTATTTGCAAGTATAATTGGATTTATGTTAAGTATCGTTTGGGTTTCATAACCTATGCAAGTTCATGTTGAAATAGGCTATGTGATTAGATGTTATAATTGGACATTTTGGTGAATATACAACATGCTAGTTTTGTGGTCAACATTATGCCAAGTTAAACATGTTTAAACACAAGTTTGTATTAGCCTAAACTATGCCATTTCATATGTTACCTACTTAGTTATACTTTGATTTGAATGCAAGTTCACATGACCCATCATTTATGTTAGTATCGCTAAATTGCAAGTTCATGCGCCACACACCTTTATGTATTACATGTTCTTGATTTCCCCTTTTTCTCACGTTTATAAAGTTGGGCTGAATTATGACAAGCCCAACACATGTTGCGAACAAACAGTGGTAATAACGTTGGGTGTAAAACATGAAAATATATGTTGGGGTGGTCGGCACATGCCAACGACAATGACATTTAAGCGGTATGAATTGATATACCCAAGAATAAAAGATATGACATTTACATATATAATTATGAAATAATAAAATATGTAAATTTAGAAAACACGATATGCTTAACCCGAGGCTGGATTGAGTTGTGATGTAAACCTGCCCGGACCCGCCCGGCTGTCCAGTAGTCACAACAATACCTATCCAATGTGGGTGGTTAAGCATTGAGCCCAATAATGACCCGAGGTTAGACTGAGCTACGGTGTAAACCTGCCCGGAACCTACTGGCACATCCAGTAATCATAGCAATATCTGTCTAATGTGAGTGGTCAGGTGCTCTAAGAGGCTAAGGACTGATGGTAGGGTTAAGTCAACTATAACACTTTACAAAATTCAACATGTTAACAAGAATTGATGGGTGGGGTTAGGTAAATATAGTCACTTAACCACTTAACATGTTTGACTAGAAAATCCTGGTAACGAGGGACTCGTTTCATCAGTAACCCAAGTTAGGTATCATGGTACCCTGAAACTAGGCAGGGTGGGGCACAATTACTGGGCTGATTGTAAGCGGTCAAACGATGGCGGTGGGTGCACAGTGTAGGTCTAACGGGGTGCGGGCGTGAGCAGACAACCAAGACACTGGGGACACTAGTAGTTTAACCTATGCCTTCTAGAATTTGTGTCGGGGCCGCCACCATGGGTCTTGATACACCCCATGGTGGGACCAGCATAGGTATCTACAATTCTTGGGGGCTGTATGACACATGTTAACGCGAGTAGGAGCCGATCTTTAAATAAAAATGGGGATCACTTCACCCTCAGCATGGGGTGCCAGTTAGAATAAACTCAAATAGATGCAGAGATATAGTATGGGTGTGATAGTACATTCGACACTTCCTTAGCTTGTGACACTTTCCTGTTTTCAGTTTATATCTATCATGCCCTTTTCTTATTCACATACTGAAGAGTTACTAGATTTGCTCAGGCTTTATGTCTGACTCTATTTTCTTTTCGTCTTCTTTTCTTTCGTTCCCCCCCTAGGTCCACAGGGAGGAAACAACTCAGCTCAGTCAGACTCTTTACAAGCTCCAAGAACGTAGATATATGATTTGGATCTCTTTTGCTTGGATTATGGCTTTGGATATCACTATGGGGATTTTTGTCACTTTATTTATGTTTTATGCTTCTTTAATAATCAAGACAGTAATGAGGTTGTAATGTTGGAAGTATTTTGAGACAATTATGGAATGTTTTGTTTGAACATGTATTGATGAAATAAAAGTCTGTTTGGTTTTCGCTGTTTTAAAATATGTGTATTTATATCTGTCTTGAGTATTTCTATGGCTTTTACTTATAAACATCCACCAAAGTTAAGGCATTCCCATTGTGAGTGACCTTAACGGAGGTGGGGTGTTTCAGGATGCCTTGGCATTTACACTTTTTTAGTAGTTCCGACAGTAGTGTTGTCAAAAGGATAGACATGTTCATTGGAAGCCACATGTCTTGATATGATTACTTTTCCTTTGGTGGTAAGACATTTGTATCCTTTCTGATTTTGGGCATATCTTATAATTGTACATGGCTCATATCTGAAGATTAGTTTGCAAGTGTTGAATGTCTTAGACTGGGAAAACACAAGCAACCAAAGTTTTTGAGAAACATGTAGCCTGGTTTCACACTAAACAACTTTTCTATTGGGCTGATATTTTGTAGAACACTTGTACGCAGCTTATTGATTAGAAATACTGCAGTATCAAAGGAATTGAGCCAAAATTTCATTAGTAGAAGTGCTTGAGATAAAAGTATCAGACCATTTTCCATAATGTGCATGTTCTTTCTTTCGATAAGACCATTCTGCTCCGAGGTATGTGGACATGTTGTTCTGTGTAGAATACCCTTTTTAATGAAGTATTGTTTCACTGGCTTGAGTTATGTGGCACTGTCTGTCTAAATGATTTTTACTTGATGATTTGTTTTCTTTTCAACAGGTGTTATAAACTGAATTACTACATTACCTTTTTTTAATTACTACATTACATGTTCCTTCTTTAGACTTAAGGAAATAGATCCATGTAAACCTAGAATATGAGTCAACAAATGATATGTAATAACTGGATTTATAATCAGAATTGGTTGGGGCAGGACCCTAGTGATCAATAGCTACCATTTCCAATGGTTGATTATATGTAGTTTTAGAATTTAGAAATGGTAGTTTATGATTCTTACCTATTTGACAAGAAGAACACATATGTAAATGAGAATCATTTTTGAATTCAATATTATTGCTCTTTAGAAAATTTCTTACAGTATTCAGACTTGGATGACCAAGTTTATAGTGCCATAATTGAAGAATATTTGATTCATTATTATTGTTAACACTAGAAAGGTTGCACCAATTCTTTTATCAGGATTCAAATTATTCTTCGTCGGGTTGAACGTGCATAAACCATTGCACATATCACCTTGTAATAGAATTTCCCTACTAGTTAGGTCCTTAACTATGTAGTGGTTAGGGAAAATTTCAAAGAAGACAGGGTTATCTTTTGCAAACTGTGGCACTGATTAAGTTTTTCTTTATTTTGGTAACTCTAAGTAGATTGTTTAAGTATAACTCTCCTTTTCCACTTATGGTTCCAATACTAGTGTGTGTAATACTTATAGGAGTGCCCTTACCTAAGTAAGCAGATTGTGTACCTTTGTATTATCTGTTTCCTAAATTCAAATTCTTTAAACTGTTGATAAAGTGATTTGATGCACCTGAATCTGGAAAACACCTCACTTAGCTGATCATCAGATCGGGTAAGATTGTCATCAGTTTGATATCTTGATGTTTCACATTGACTTCTAGAATCATTATTTGTATGGGCAATGTTGACATTGGGGTAGTTGTTCCTTTGATAGCTACTACCTTGTTGATTAATAGCGAAATTTGATCAAATTCGAAGTAGCACTTGCTAGCAATATGGAAAAAAATTCTTGTAATTTGGCATCTGATTCTGCTTGAGTTGTTTTTGCGCTTCCTCTGCCTCTGTTGTTTATGTTTCCTCTTAGATTGATTTAATTGTTCTTGAAGTTAGATGATTGATTTTGCCTTTTGATGTAGATGCATAATTGATCGAGAGATCTATGCGAGATTTTCTAGCATCTAATCTACCTTCATGTGCAATCAATGTTGAGTGTATGTACATGTTGTAGAGGTGGAGTAATGGGTTGAGAGGACAAAAAAGCCCTGATTGATTCATACTCGTCTTCCAAACCATTTAAGATTGCAAGAACTTGTTCAACTTTGGAAACTTTGCGGCCAGTCACTTCATGTAAGTCACATAAACTTTTAATCTTCATTAGATATTCACTCATGGTTATTGAATCCTTTGTTATGGTGCTTAACTACTTCTTGTAATGCATTACACGTGCTGAGGATTGGGTGTTGAATATTTGTTCAACAGTGTCCCAAATTTCCTATGTAGTTTTACACCCAATTAGTTGTGGTAAGTTTGTGATGCTGATTGATGAGAATATCCATGAACAAAGTAGACTATCTTTTCTCTTGTAATGTGTATATTCTTGATTAGACACCAGGTTTCCATTTTAATTAGTGCACATTCTTGGTGGAATTGTGAGACTGCTATTGATATGTTCCTCCACGCCATAGCCAATCAATGATGTGATGACTCAAAATTTCCACAAGATATAGTATTCTTCATTCAGTTGAATAAAAATTTCTAGGCTTTTTGGGTTGACAATATTTCTTGATTCTGATGCAGTGTTTTGATTGCTATATGCGCTTTCAGACACACTGCCTTTGAATAGTGTTGGTTAGTCACTGATTCGTTGTCGTTGGCTATAATCGAGGGTAGGAAAGACCAGATGATGCTAAGTTGATGGTTTGCTGATAAATGCAACCGGATCACCTGAGAATGTGGTTGAGGACATCACTTTCAATGATCAAGAACACATATCTTGACAAATCAAGACTTCACTTAATCGAGAAAGAATCCTACTCAATGATGATATAAAAAATAAGAGGAGATTGAACTTCCACGAAAACAAAATAGTGGGAGATGATCAGAGAGTTGCCACGAGGCAAGGAAGCTTTGGTATTATATAAGAGGGAGCACCAATATAGAAGAAAATGTTGAAGCTTTATTATGATTACTATGAAAGAAATTACAAATTTAATTTATAGTTTGTAGCATAATTTATAATGTACAAAGTGACAGTTCGAATTTGAGAAGACCAAAATGCGTCTATAACCCTAGCTTATATTATACAAAGCGGTTATTTCTTTATTTAAAATTGTCAATGATATATAGGTAACAATGGAAAAGACATTTAACACACAATCAGTTGTAAAAATAATGTATTACAAGAGGCAGTTACAAAGTTTAAGAAAATACAACTCATCCACGAGATAGTGCCTCGCCAAGATTAATCAACATGTGATTTACTTTAAGCAGCAGGATAAAGGATAACATAATCTGAAAAAAATTCTAACAATACTAAATTGTCCCAATGATTACTATGAGGCAATAGTAGCAGTTGTATCATTACAAAGGGTCATGTTTCCAATGAAGGATGTTCACTCAATACTTCTTGTATATGAAGCAAGAATTAAAATTAAAAGATCACAAGATGTTGATCTATCAATCAACTATGTTGCAAGCTGCAAGAACAAAGGCAGTACAATAAAGGTGAACTAACAAATCAAAGATGAAATTCTAATAATAGGTCAAGAAGAAGTTTGGATGAAGCAATAACAATAACTGATCAAAGTGTCAAATTTTTGAGAAAGTGGGACAAACAGTGAAATGTTGTTTCAGGCTCAATCAAAACTATTCTGCAAATTAGGGTAGAAGCAATCAAAGAAATCCCAATCTCAATGTAGCCTAAGTGCACAATTATCAGAACTTACAACATGACGACAACAATAGAAATTGAAACAAAATAATGTATAAAATCAAGGTATCGTTCAAGTTGAAAGTTGGTATCCTAATTATAGAGCAACCAACCATATAACTATCAATTTGGATAACGTGAATCTTGGAAAAGTATAGAGGTAAAAAAACTATATGTTTGGGTAATGGTATGTAAATCAACATTACTTATATAGATAAAGGTACAATTGATCACATAAGAGGATTACCATTAAATAATTCACTTAGAGTACCCAGAATTAAAAAGAACCTTACAAGGGTGTCTCAATTTGGCCAAGACAATAATGCTTATTTTGATATTTATCCAAGTTATTAGTCATAAATATATTTTCTAAAAATATACTCTTGTATGGTAGAGAAGTGAAGGGATTATACAAGTTTAACCATTTCAACTGCTGCAACACTAGTAAAAGACAAAAGTATTGTAAACTTGTTAAGAATAAAACTGTGAAAAGTACTAAAGTATTTGATGTTTGACATTATAAATTTGGACATCCAAGGGTTAGTACTATAAGATAAATTCTTAGTGAAAACAATGTTGCATTTGATGGTATATCAATACCTTATATTTGTACTTATTGCCAAACAAGGAAAAGTCGCAAGTTGATATTTCCCAATTCTAAGTCATTGAATACACCGAACCACTAGAATGATAGCTAATGACTTATGGGATCCAACACCATTACACTTATATTATGGGCACAAATACTATATATCATTAGCAGATGCTTACACAAGATACACATGGATATATTTCTTAAAGTCAAAGTCTAAAACACACAACACTGTAATACATCTTATCACACTTGTAGAGAAGCAAATTTATGCATAAGTAAATATCATACAATCTGTTAGTGGGATAGAGTACAAACCATTACCTGATTATTATCGTAAAAAAATGGAGTACTTCATAGAATTACTTGTCCTTGTACATCTAGAAAAAATGGTCTAGTTGAAATGAAACACAGAAACATAATTGAGTTTGGTTTAACATTGTTAACTAAAGCATCCATGTCATTAAATTTATGGCATGACTCATTAAACACAACAGTATTTTTGATAAATAAATTACCACCAAAAGTGTTAAAGGAAATCAGTCCATATGAAAAATTGCATAATACTGAACTAGACTACAACTGTTTGTGAACTTTCAGTTGTCTATGTTATCCATATCTAAAGCCATATGACAAACTCAAACGAGAATTCAGGCCAAAACCATGCACCTTTATAAGATATGCAACACATCAAAAAAGGTACAATTTTTTGGATGAGAGTAGTAAAACAATTTATAAGTGAACATGTGGTGTTTAGTGAATATGTTTTCCATTTAAATCAGATAATATAAAAACCACAAATAAAGTGTATAATGCAAGTGAGTTTATTTCACAAATACATGTTTATTCAAATGTGTAGTGCAGGAGTGATTAGCAAGAAAGTAGACAGGTGAAGCTCTAATCATATGAATGAACCAACACTTGAATCATTTAACCTAGTCAGATTACTCAATCAGACACCTACAAAAGAAAACAAACCAAGAGCAACATACCGGTTAGGAAACCTTGAACACTCAAGAGGAATAGATAGAAAAAAAATACACAACAAGAAAGTACAGAAGAACAATCTGGCCCTACACCAACATCAATATATCCAATGATTACATGAGTATTGAGAAATATTTAAGCTAAAATTGTACTCAGTAATCTTAGTTGATGATGAACCAATTATGAATAACAATAAGTGGAAAACAACAATGGATGATGAGTAATATGCATTTATCAAAAACAAAACTTGGGAGTTAGTATTACCATTAGTGTAATGACCCGCATTGGCAGAGGTATTATAATTAATTTATTTAATTATATAAATAGTGATATAGAGAATTTAATGGTCGTGGAATTAAATAATGGTGAATATTTGATTAAAATAATAATTAAATAATATATATAATTCTGAAATAATCAGAATTGGCTGAAATGGTGATATGGTGTGAACTGGATCATCTGTGATATTTAATTCAGTTTAGAATTGAATTAGAATAACGAATATATTATTTGAACGATAGTTGAACGTATAATTATATTATAATTAAAATCGAGCTTGAAATGGCGCGGCAGTTCGCTAATTGGCAATTCGAACTTCAACTGGATGTACAAGATTCGTTTTAAATCGGATTTCTGTGAAACAAGAAACGTGTGGAGCTGGTGGACTATATCTTTCTAGTGGAAGAGAAAAATCGGGATTTCGTCGTGTAGATTTTGATTTATGTCCAAATCAAATTTTAGAAAAGTCATTGTGGAATTCCTTTATAACTTATAAAGGAATTATTTATATTTTAAAAAGGAATTTCATTTTAAATCGAATATCGATTTAATCGGGGATTGAAATATCGAGTTATAAATCCCAGTAGAGCTGTATGGTATTCCACTGTGAATATATACGATTATATGAATTTATTTATATTTAATTTAATTATATTTAAATATATTTATATATTTAAATGGGTCATCCAGAGCTTTAAAAATAGCCACTTTTGCAAACGAAGTCGGAATTTGACGAAACTAATTTTTTGGATCCGCAATGTCAAATAGTTGTTAGATTCCAAGTTCCGTGATTTTTAGAGTCACTGTGTGGCCGTACGGATTTTTAGAGTGAGAAATAGTCAGTATTTTGACAGTTAAAAATACGTTGTGTGAGCATACGGAGTCGTAATTCGATGAAACCAGTTTCGTTGGGACCGTAATGTCGAACTCTAGCTACGTGTCCAGTTTCGTGATTTTTGGGTATCGTATGTGATTTTAGGAATTTTTAACAACTAATGAATATAGCGAGTGATTAAAATTAAATAAAATAATCCATTTTAAAATATTTAAAATCTTCTATAAATAGACCACATATCCCTTAAACCCTAAATTTTATTTCATTCTGGTCAACGACATTTTTTTTCCGCTGCTCTCTTTGTTTTCTTCAGATAATAAAAATCCTCCTTCTAAAATCCTAAACAATTCATACAAAATTTCTTAAATCATCATACATGTATATTATGGATCCTGGTAGCCTGCTCTTCACACCCGTGTACATTTCGTTGAGTGCGATACATGTTCGTTAGCTGTCTATTTTGACAGTGGTAGCTAGGGCTGAAGAATTTGTGCGTTTGGGTATTTTATTCATGAATTGGAGTGTTGATTTTAGTTCAAGGGATCAATTATCACCTGGTGGTGGAGTTTAGGGTTATTCCGCTGTTATTGATGTCGATCAGCGTATGAACAATGCACGAGTTGCATGGAGTCGTGATGCAGAGGGTGCGAACGAGTTGGGTAAATTTGTGATGGGATGGGAGAGGATGCTTTGATGAGTTCAATGGTGGAAACGGTTTCAAGTTCGGTGATGAATGGAGAGAGAACATGTAGATTGAAGAAGACGAAATGGCCATCGATTTACAGTAGCTCATGGTGCTTTTTGGGAAGAAAGGTTATTCGGGCCTGGGAATATAGAAGGTAAATGGGCCGGCACATTTCCCTAAAGCCCAAATGATTTAAATTCAAGTTTCTTTATTAAAGTTAAATAGTGTATTAAATTGTTAATTCGATAACTTCGTCATACATTTTCAGAATTTCGAACCGTAAGTTGCGCTGGGATCGTATGGACGGTGGCTACTCACTGGAACTGACTGAAAGTCCATCGGAGCTCGTTACAATTTATGGCGAAATAAATTGTCTGATCAGAATCAACTAACGCAAATCGATATATAACGGTTAACGCGTAATGTGAGTAAATCTCACCAACTCTGAACAGTTTATAATTTCATGTTGTATTTTTAGAACTGTTAAATATTGGCTAATTGACTGTGTGTTGACTGTTTGATTGAACTGCTAGTCACTTAGTTGAATTTCTAAATTGATTCTGTTTAACAGAATATATCATATGGAACTGAAAGTGATGTTATCTATATTGTTTAACATCTGTGATGCAGGGAAGCAGGTTGGAGGAATCCAACTGGATTCCTCGACATTTATTTACTGTGATTCATATATTGTGATATATGATGTGATATATATAATATGTTGTTGATTGTGTGTGTTTGAGTGGTATCGATCATTTGTGATATGGTATGTTAAGTACCATAAGAATACCAGAATGATATGAGAGGATTTTCAAAGTATAATTTGAAAATAATTTATTTATAGAAAATCAATGGATTTTATATATAAAAGGAAAAAGGATTTTTAAAAGGAAATATATTATAAAAATCCAAAGAGTTAAAAAGAATATATTTGGGAAACAAATATAAGGGGGAAAATATTTGTAAAACAAATATAAAGGAAAAATATTGGTAAAACAAATAGAATAGAGATATAAAGGAAATATTTGTAGAACATTTACAAATAGATAAAATGGGATTATTTATTTATTTAGGGAATAAATAAAATAAAGGATTTATTTATTTAGGGAATAAATATAAGTATAAAAGGATCATTATTTAGGAAATAAATAGAAAAGATAAAAGAAATATTTATTTAGAGAATAAATAGAATTATAAAAGAAATATTTATCTGGGAAGATAAATAGGATTGGAAGGTAATCATTATAAGTGGAGAAATGCTGTAGAAGATAATCATTATAAGTGGATAAACACTGTAGAAGGAAATCATTATAAGTGAATAAACGCTGTAGAAGGAAATCATTATAAGTGAATAAACGTTGTAGAAGGAAATCATTATAAGTGAATAAACGTTGTAGAAGGAAATCATTATAAGTGTATAAACGTTGTAGAAGGAAATCTTTATAAAGCATATAAAGTTAGTGAATAAGGGTAAATCGACAAGTAGAGTTAATTGAATATCAGTTAATCAATTAGAGTTATCGAATTAGTTATTCGATAGGAGTTAATTGAGATAGAGTTAGGTAAACTAAGTTAATCGAATATTAGTTTATTCGAATAGAGTTAAATGAAAGGAGTTATCGATTATAGTTTAATCGAAAAGAGTTATCGATTTGTTTAATCGAAATGAGTTATCGAATATAATTTATTTGAAAGGAGTTATCGATTTGTTTAAATTGAAAGGAGTTATCGAATTTAGTTAATCGAAAAGAGTTAATCGAATATAGTTTATTCGAATAGAATTAAAGGAGTTAATCGAATATAGTTTATTCGAAGGGAGGAGTTATCGAATAGAGATTTATTCAAAAGAGAATTTCGTAAGGAAGTGTTAAAGAGTTGAAAGATGAACTTACCCTATTTCGAGATTTGAAATGTTGTTCAGTTAAGGTCTGAGAGGTAGTTATACCTCAACTTGATTGACTTCATCTTTAATTTAGAAATGATTAAGGTCCGAGAGTGAAAGTAGTTAAGTGAATTTAGTAAATAAGTATAGTGGTTTGAGTTGGCGTCGCGATGTTGATTTAAACATCTGTTTAAATCCAAGTATAGAAGATTTGGAAATGTTTTCCAAATAGAAATCAGAAACATAATCAAATATTGAAACAAGGAAAATATGAATATATGTATATGTAGATATATATATTATTGATGATTGATTGATAGAATTTCCATTTGGAAATAATATCGTTGTTTGCACATGTGTTTTTCTTTGATAATTAAATCACATACTATCGAAGTTTTGACCATTTTAACGTTGTTAATATGGAGAGACCGGTTGGATTATTATTCAAAGAACCACTCTGTATTGGCATAAGCGTTGCGAATCATATGTGCCAAAGGTAATTGAAGACAGAGTAAAGTGCAAGGGCTGTTGTATAAGTCTTAGATAACAGTGCCTAAGATGGATACACTGAATAGTACCTTCGGTTCATCCTGTTCCTGGGTGACTTGTATGGACGAATGTATGACAGAGTATTTCCAGAAAGGTCACGTATATTGATTTCTTCAACCGTACCAAGATTGGAAGCGGAGAAGGAAACTTCTTTTAGCTAACACATAATGTATTGTTGAGGACGTCAATCGGTGATTTGATGGATTTGATGATGTGACATTCGAAGTGAATCTGGTGTGATGATAAAGCGTAGCTTCTAGCCTCATCAACTTGTAAATGACAGAAATCGGGCAGACAACATGGCTAAGTCGGTCGCACCGAAGTAGGGTGTATAATCACCTGATCTAGAGTTTCATTTATTTCTAAAAATCTATTGTTGATGTTGTCCCATTCGGGAAACGGTTGCTGATCCCAACCGTTGGTGATATACATTCGATACACTCAAGCGAAATGAGTGGTCGGTCATGTGTGGCCGGGTTGCAAGATGTTCTTGTTAAACCCAGTGTATTCCTTTCTAGAGGTACACTAGCGAAAGGTGGTTCCATACCTTGTCATAGTTGGAAATCCATTACCCAATACATGCTTGTGGTTTTGATTGTATACTATATATGTAGAAACGTGAGATGAAAGCGTTTCTGCTAGATGATTATTATAGTGTGGTTGATAGACATTATTATAATATCAAAGGTTTTGATATAAAGATATTTTGGATTCTCATATGGGAAAAACCCGTTTCGTTATACGGCGTGGTCTTATGAGATATCATTTACTTGTTCAACTGTTTTAAATTGTTTTACTCATACCAGTCCTATGACTGACCCGAAGTTTATTTGTTTGTTTCCCTAAACTTTTGGGTGCCTAAATTTGAACGGGCAGTCAAGTAGTCGGGATTTACAGATATACCTGAAGAGCTGGAGCAGGAGGCTTCAGGATCATATAGCTATAGTTATTTCCGCTGTGTTGTAAGTGTTGTACTTTGATAATGATGTATATTCAAGTACAGATGTATATTTCAAAGTTATGTTACATATATTTTATGTTATTCGTTCCGCTGTGAGATTCGTGTTACTCTGATGTTGTGTTCTTCTTCTTCCTCTATTCTAAGTTTCTATCTTATCTATCATCACCCTCTAATTTTTTTCATTAGTTACCAGGATTTTTCGATGTTTGGTTATCGACATCGAGTTTATGTCTATAACCAAAGTCGCTCAAAATCCGGGTTATTACATTTGGTATCAGAGCTTAAGTTAAGTGAATTACCTTGGCTCTGTGGCGTGACTCGGTAGAGATAGGGTTAGTAATACCCTAGACTGAGATTGAGTGTATATATACGAGTGAACGTATTTGTAGATGATATAAAAATTGTTTTATATTGTGGTGATTTATTGGTTGAGTTGTTTATGGGTTCTGGTCAATCAGTTTGATCCACTGTATCGGTAGGAGTTACTAAACACTCAAATACGATGGGTCGACACGATATGTTTTGAAAAGAGGGTGAATTAAAATAAGTTTACCCGAGGTATATCTCGATATAAAGAAGATATATATCAAAATTATAATATAGTGAATATATTGGTTGTTATTATAATCGAGTAAGATTATATATTAAATGGTTATGTAAATAACCAATCAGAATTCATATAAGTGAAATACGTGAAACCAGAAGAGTTAAATCTGAAATTTAAACCAGAAATTGAATTAAAATTCTGGAAAATTGGATAAGTGTTTGTAAATGGATTTGGATTAAAAATAAGGAAAATTTAAGATCCTGGGAGATTTTAAATTGCTTTACAAGCAGTGTGAATTATATTTTGAAATGAATTTCAAAGTGGAAATGTTTAGAAATGGTTTTATAGTATTGAACTCACTTTGATCGCTGGAAAATAGATTCTGATGATGACAACTGCATCATCAGTATTCATTTTCGAGTTGTAAGTGACGAATTATTACCAGAGATACTGTTTTGAATTTGTTTTGGGAAAGACAAGTTGTGTTGAATTTCAAATGGGATTTATAATAAAGAATGAATAAAGAAAGTTTGAAATAGAAATTGAATATATGAAATTCAATGGAATTGAAATAGAAATTGAATATAGAAATTTAAAGGGGAGTTTGAATATATGAAATTCAATGGGATTGAAATAGAAATTGAATATAGAAATTCAAAAGGGGGTTTGAATATATGAAATTCAATGGAAGTTATATAGAATTTGAATATAGAAATTCAAATGGGGTTTGAATACAGAAATTCAAATGGAAATCAAATATGGAATTTGAATATAGAACTCAAAAGGGATTCAAATATAGAATTTGAACATATAGAATTTGAATATAGAAATTCAAATGGGATTTATAATAATAGAATTTGATATATAGATTTGAATAATTGAAGTGATATAAAATTTGAATAGAATTAACTAAGTCGAGGAGGGATTAGTTAATCGAGTTTTGAATTTGAAGTTGAACTTTGAAAGATGAATTGGATTGTAAATGGATATTCGAAATCGAATATAGAACTTAAATATGAAATTTGGATTCAAATTAGTTAATAAGCAAGTTAAAATATATTTGAACATGTCTTGTTCAAATATAAAAGTGAAATAGACTAAAGAGTTAATTAACAAATTAATTGACGAATTGAGTTAAAACGATCAGGTATAGTTAAAATAGATGGGCATGTATAAATATATATGAGATAGGTATGGATAAGGTATGAAGGTATATAGATAGAATGCTCGACGAAAAGGTATGCATTTAATTCATATATGAGATTTTATGCGCCGTATCGGCTAGCCGCTTGGCTTTTTCCTTTTCTTTTGGATTGGTAAGGGCCATGGGAGGCTATTTGAAATATCCCGATGCTCCTAGTACAAAGGAGGTTATGGCTAATTTTTCCGGGAATTTAAGGAGTTAGAATATTTTTAAGATAATTTGATAGTTAGAAATCAACGTATCGATAAATATATAGAAGTCGATAAGGAAACGAACTTAGAAATAGAATAGTAAAATCAAAAAGGAAGTCTAAAATAAAATCTAGTAATAATAGAAAGAGGAAGCGTATACGTGTTTAAAAGTGAATAAGTAGTTGTATGGTATTGATTATTAAAGTAAGTAGTCATATCTGTTTTGACGTTATAAATGTTATTCAGTCACGGTCTGAGAGGTAGTTATACCCCAACTTGATTGATTTCATTATTAACAAATAAATAGTAAGATTCCAGGCTCGAAAATCAATGTTGAATAAGAGTTAATTGAATATAGTATTTGGGTTGTCGTAACGATGTTTTACACAACATCCGTTTTAACCCAAATAAGTGTAAGCTTGGAAATATAATAAAGAATATTTCCTAAGTATAGAAATAAACGGGATCGGAAAATGTAACACCCCACCTCCGCCAATGCCACTCTTGCAAGCACACTAGCTTTGGAGGGGCGTTAAACAAGGTAAACATGCATGCAGATATCACAAGACAGAACATATAAGTAAAACAGAGTAGTAAAGCAGCGGATAAAACTAGCATTTCAAAACCATAGTCAAGTTACATCAAAGTACTTGGTCATTATTTTCCCATAAAACAAAGTCTAGAACATAAACTGAAAACTGAAAAAGAAACATAAAATAACTATCCCCAAAGTAGCATAAGGCCATAACATGCTCAAACCATACGTGAGCTATCCAGAAAAGCAGCTAAAGATCCATCTAGGTAACAGTGTTCCCATCCTGCAAACCAGGGGGGGAAACGGAAGAAAAGAGGCGAAAGAAAACGGGTCAGTCAAAAAGACTGGTAAGTCCTATCTACTATTAGTATAAAAACTAATAAAGTTAACTGAACATGTAAAACAGAGATGAGATGTAGGGTGATAACTGGCATGGTGAAAAGATAGATCAAGTGTGGCATCGCATATACAAGGTTAAGTTGCACCAGGTGTGTACTAGTATTCCAATCCATGTCAAGTATAAGCAAGAAATGATCCCTTGGCCCGATCTTGGCCCAATATCCCGAGATGACCTAGATCAAGGTCCAACAACACGGTCTAGTCGATCGGCTCCCTATAGGCCTAACTCGTCAAGTGTCGGTGTCATACGGCCCAATCACGAAGTGTAGTCAAACTGTGCTAGGTCCACCCTAGGGTGTATCAAGCCCTAGGGTGCCAACCACGGACACAAATCAAGCATGCACAGTCTAAATCTACGGGTGCCCGTGTCTGCTTTTTCTACTCCGGACCATGTGCACGACCATAGTCCGCCTGAACCTACACCGGCGCACCTACTCAGCCGTCGTTTTGGTCGCTTACATGTCAACCCAGTAATCGTGCACCACCCTAGCCTAGTCCCTAGGGTATCTTGATACAATCAAGAGGGTTACTGGTGAAAAGGACCACGTAACTAGGGTTTCTAACGGGGTAAATGTGGTTAACCCTACCCAATCAAGTTGGTTAAGTGTACCCAAGGTTCATGACTTAACCCTATCAACCCATCGTGTTTAATTGGTTAAGTATTCAAGTGGTTCATGACTTAACCCTAACATGTGGCATTAATTATTTTAATGCACCCAACCTCTCACATTAGACTTTGTTGTGGTTACTAGTTAAGCCGGGCGGGTCCGGGTAGCTTTACACCACAACTTGGTCTAACCTCGGGTTTCCAGTGCAACATGACCAACTACTCACATTGGGTCCTATTGTTTGTAGCCACTTGTTAAGCCGGTCGGTTCTGGGTAGATTTATGCTACAAACTCAACCCAACCTCGAGTTGGCCACACTCATATTTTCTAAGTGTCATGTTCATCATTATGTTTACAAACATAATCACAAGTCAATGTTCATATCATGTTTCATGTCATTAATATTACCCAACCCAACGCATTCCCATCGCATGTACGTTTCGCATAACATAACATAGATCAAAAGAGGGAACTTGGCAAAAGCATGACAAAAGGGCATAAGGTAATAAGGTTGGCCACAAGTTAAACATGGTGGCATATGAGGCATAAATATGTTCATAAGCTTGCATATTACATCATGGGCCTCAAAACATGCATAATATCAACTTAAGCAAATAGGTGAAACATGATCATAAATGACATAGGATGGTGGCTAGAAGTTCGCATATAACATTATATGCAAGTTATCATAAAGGTTATGAGGGTTCTCATGTTGCATAATGCAACATTTCAACATAAAGCTTATAGCTTTTCGCCCACAAGGTCAAGGTGATAGCTTTACAAACACGCATAGAATTAAACTTATGCATAACATGATAGGATCAAAGCACATATCATACTTAGGCCCAAACTCAACTTGCAACATGTCGTATTTAACTTCATAGTTAGAATCTAAGAGTAGTATAGGGCTTACTATGCTATGAAGACTAGAATTAATATAAAATAAGATTGAGACGAAGCCACACTAGAAAATCCGCAACCAAAGACGATAAATTCCACTTCAAGACTTGAGAACAAGAAGGAATAACCCCAAAGACAAAGAAAGATGGCTCTTTTACTTAAGAAAGATGGCTCCTTTATGACATAGATTGATTTGAGACACTCATGCTCTCATGAAGAAGGTGGAGGCCATGATTAGTGAATATTTGGGCAGCATTTAGTTGTAGGAACGATTAATGAGGGTTTAGGCTAGGTCTAGGGGCCTTTTTATAGAGATTAGGGGTAATTTAGACCATAGGATTAACCCTAAATCGAATCTGAGCCATCAACTCCCGTCAGAAACTTCCAGAGCAAGACCCAACATGTCAAAATGGTGCACCAGAAAAACTGGTCCGACAGGGGGGGGGGGGGGGGTCGACCCCTAGGTCGACATGGGTGTCGACCCACTGGGGGGGGGGGGGGGTCGACACTGGTGTTGACCCTGCCTGGGGCGGGAAAATTCCCGCCCATTCTGCCTTGGTTGCAATTCGAATCTGAATTCGAATTTGAACTGTTTTCGGGCTTGGAATTTTCTGAAAACTTCATTGGGCCATAACTTGGTCATACGGACTCCGTTTTTCGAAAACTCGGACTCTATTTCGCGTACTTTTCCGAGACGAACGCAATGGCACAGCCCGTTTCCCTTGATTCAGATATTAGAATTTAATTCTGCCTTGATTTACATTATAACATGTTATTAAAAATACGGGTTGTTACATTCTCCCCTCCTTAAAGGATTTCGTCCCCGAAATCTCCAAGTTAGGAAGAACGTATCCTACCATCCATCATCCATCTAATCAAAACATCGTCCACAAGTAACCATTGTCCTTAAAAAGGTTCTAAATGCTGTATGAACATATGCAAAAGGTGTGTGTATATGTACTTATCTAATGCAAAAATCAGGCGGTTACTGATTCTGTAAACCTCCTTAATGCAAAGTATGTTAGTGAAATGAGTCCATATGTATGCAAATTCCTAACATAATTTATAATCTCTACATGAGTGCACATAACATTCATTCATATGCAACATCCACGTGATAGCACAACAAGTTTCATTCCATGAATAAGCATAACACTCATGCATATGCAACATGAAAGTGTGTGAGCCGATCTTAGTTCCTAATGTGTATCATGCATCCACGAGTATCCACTTGCAAACACTTGCAACCACTGGCAAACATCAAGCATAACATGTTTCGAATACATGTTTCATCCAAAGGGTTTCTACCTAAGGTTCTCATGACACGATTATGAGATAACAAGATAAACAAGGTAAACATGGATAACAAAAGAAAGATATGCTAATTAGGAAAGGAGATTGAGAATGTACCCTAAAAAAGGAATGGATAAAGCCCACACATCTTCTCCTCGGTTTCCCAAGTTGCATCTTCATCGGCTTCACTCCACTGAACTTTCACCAACTTGAATTCTCGATTTCTTAGCTTCTTGATCTCCGTTCCCAAGACACGAATCGGAGATCTTCTCAAGGTTGCCTCTTTCTCTAATTCCACGTCTTCAAGAATGCTTGGTTCAACCACCTCAGCGGACTCATGTAAGCACTTTCGGAGATGCGAGACATGGAAGACATTATGCACTCCGGCTAGCTTCTCGGGCAATTCCACCTTGTAGGCCATCTTTCCAATTCTCTCTATGATAGGGAAGGGTCCTATGAACCTTGGTGCTAGCTTCCCAACTGCTCCAAAACGTACCACATTACGCAAAGGAGAAACCTTCACGAAAACCATGTCTCCCACTTCGAATTCCAAATCTGCCCTTCGCTTGTCAGCATAGGATTTCTGTCTATCTTGGGCCGCTTTCATCCGTCTTCTCACCAATTCAACTTTCTCGGATGTGTCCCGTATCATATCGGGCCCAAGTATAAGCCTATCTGTTGTCTCCCACCAACAAGATGGTGACCTACACGGCCTCCCATACAAAGCTTCAAATGGTGCCATCCCTATGCTGGCTTGATAGCTATTATTATAAGCAAACTCTACCAGAGGAAGGTGGTCTTCCCAAGTACCACCAAAGTCAAGAACACAAAGCCTCAAAAGATCTTCTAGCACTCTATTCACCCTTTCGGTTTGGCCATCCGTCTGGGGGTGATAGGCTGTACTCAGATTCAATCGTGTACCCATCGCTTCTTGCAAACTATTCCAAAACTGGCTAGTGAAAATTGGGTCACGATCACTAACTATGCTAGAAGGAACTCCATGCAATCGCACTATCTCTCGAAGATAAATAGATGCTAGCCATGATGCGGTCCTCTTGCTCTTTACTGGAATGAAGTGAGCACTCTTCGTAAGTCTATCAACTATGACCCATATACTCGTGTTCCCTTTCCTTGACCTAGGCAATCCATCCACAAAATCCATAGAAATACTCTCCCACTTCCATTGTGGGACCTCCAATGGATGTAATAGCCCACCTGGTTTCTTTGACTCGGCTTTCACTTGTTGGCACACCTTGCACTTTGAAACATACTCTGTCACATCCTTCTTCATTCCGGCCCAAAAGAAAATGCGCTTCATATCTCTATACATCTTATCTCCTCCAGGATGTATAGTCATCTTCGAGTGATGTGCTTCTTTGAGAACTTTATGCACCAAGTATCCTACTTGTGGAACGCATAGTCTTTCATCACGCTTTATCCAACCCTTTTCATCAATAGTATATCTAGCAAGGTGACTAGACGTCTCACCACGAATCAACTTGTCCATGACCTCGACTATTTGCGGGTCTCCTTTCTGGGAAGCCCCAACTTGATCAAGGAGTGTGGGTCTAAGCTCAAGGGATGCTAATGAACCCGTTATCGACTCAACAGCCGTCGTGAAATCAAAGGTTGCCAAGAACTCTAAGTTCTTCATCTCAATAAACAAGGGACTCAAAGTCAACCTCCTTCTGCTTAGTGCATCAGCCACAACATTACCCTTGCCAGGGGTATAAGCTATCTCGAAGTCATAAGATGCCAAGAATTCCATCCACCTTTGCTGCCTTAGATTCAGATCTTTCTGCGAGAAGAGGTACTTGAGTGACTTGTGATCAGTATACAACTCAAACCTTTCGCCTAGAAGATAGTGGCGTCAGGATTTGAGTGCAAAGACGATCGCCGCCAACTCCAAATCATGAGTGGGATAGTTCTTCTCATGAACTTTAAGTTGCCTACCCCCATAACATATCACTCTACCCTCTTGCATTAGAACAACACCTAACCCCGTGCCACATGCATCGGTGTACACGGTAAACATCTTACCGCCATCGGGTAATGCCAAAACTGGAGCTGTGGTAAGGGCTCTCTTGAGCCTTTGAAAAACAAGCTCACACTCCAAGTCCCATGCAAAGACTAAGTTCTTCTTCATCAACTTAGTAAGAGGGACCGAAATCTTAGCGAAGTCCCTGATGAACTTCCTATAGTAGCCCGCCAGACCGAGAAAGCTTCTTACTTCGGTTGCATTCCTAGGAGTCTTCCAGTCTTGAACCACAACCACTTTCGCGGGATCCACCGCTATGCCTTACTAAGAAACTATATGTCCAAGAAACCGAACTTCCCTTCTCCAAAAATGACATTTGGAGAACTTGGCTTTCAACTGATGCGCTCTAAGCGTATCCATCACTTCCTTGAGATGTCTGGCATGCTCCTCCTCATCCTTTGAGAAGATCAGAATATCATCCACAAAGACAACCACGAACTTGTTAAGGAACTCCCTGAACACCCTACTCATCAAATCTACGAAGTAGGCGGGTGCATTAGTCAAACCGAATGGCATGACAAGCCATTGAAAGAATCCATCTGGAGTCCTAAACGCAGTTTTATCAATGCTATCCTCAGCCACTCTAAGCTGATGGAATCCAATGGCTAGATCAAGCTGAGAGAAAACAGAAGCCCCAACAAGCTGGTCAAAGAGATCATCAATTCTCGGTAACGGGTGTCTATTCTTCTTTGTCAGCTTGTTCAACTCACGATAATCAACACATAGACGAAGCGAACCATCCGCCTTAGTACGAATACCACCGGAGCACCCCATTCAGAAATGCTTCGCCTAATAAAATTTTTCTCAAGCAGCTCCTTGATTTGCTTACTGAGCTCTCTTCTTTCTCGCGGGGCCATGTGCCTAACGGGCAATGATACTGGCTTGGCATTATCAATAAGATGAATGCGAAAATCTATCTCTTGTTTAGGAGGTAACCCTTAACCTCTTCAAAGACATCAGGGTATTCCCGAACCACCCTTACAGATTGCAGATCATTGATGGACGAGTCAAGAGATTCAATATAACATAACATGACGGGACCTCTAGGGTTACAAGAAATTTCTAGGGTATTACCGAGGCGAGTCATGAGCCTCACCACCCTATGCTCACAATCGAGGATGGCTCCATAACTGGATAACCAATCCATGCCTAAAATCAACCCGTATCCCGTGAACCCGAGAACATAAGCATTACACGTGAATTCTACGGTCAAGATAGAAATCTTAAAATCCACACAAATCGTAGATAGATGGGCGGAACCCCCAATTGGATTTGAAACACTGACGGGAACCTCAACTAGACTAGTACTTAGGTGCAAACTTTCAACAATGTCAGAAGAAATAAAACTATGCGATGCGCCAGAATCAAATAAGGTGCGAATAGGATAATCAGAAATATAAACAAGACTTTCTATAGAAATACTACCTCGATCCTAGACTGGAGCAGTGTTGAGAGCATGCACTTGCCCTCCAGAAAGTCCTATACGCTGATTCTGCCTTTGCCCTTGTCCTTGCTTCTTGGGGCAATCCTTGCTAAAGTGTCCAGTCTCTCCACAATGAAAGCATTCGCCCTGCTTCCTCTTCTTCTTTCTGCAATCCTTGGCTATGTGCCCAACAATCCCACAGAAGTTGCATTTTCTTGGGTCCTTTGCCTTGGCCTTGCTGCCCTTGTTGTTCTTGTTGTTCTGATTGCTCTGATTTCCTCCCCACTTAGAGTCTGTCTTCTTGGTTTGAGTCTCATTAGTATTGACTTCCTTCTTGCCATTCTTATCGTCTCCTTGAAGCAATGCCATGTCTACTAGGCCTTCGAAAGTGGCTCCCATAGGTATATGAGATAGGGCTAAACCTTGTAATGGCTCATTCAACCCTCGTGCAAAGCGTAAAGCCTTCTTCTGGGGAGTATTAACCATGTCCAAACCGAATCGAGTGAGCTGGTTAAACTCATTCACATACTCCCTCACTGTCATGTCCCCTTGCTTCAAAGATATAAACTTCTACAATTGCAGATTTGCCTCAGCTGATGATAGAAACTTAAGCCCAAAACTCGTCCTAAAGTCGGCCCAAGTCTCTATGGGTCTAGTTGCATTGGTGACCTCCCACCAATAAGCAGCTTCTTCTTTTAATAACCATGCTGCCAATAAAACCTTTCTATGGTCTTCCACATCAAAGATAGCGAAAAGATCTTCAGTTTCTTTCAACCAGTTTCGTGCCTCCACAAAAGTCTCCGTCCCAATAAAATTCTTGCCGCCCATCGCCTTAAAGTCCTTGCAAACCTTAGCGAAATCTGCTTGTGGATTCTGAGGAGGAGGAGGAGGGACCTCAGTTACGGTGGGGGTGTTTGCTCGGCCCACATTGTAGGCCCTAGCTTCCAAATACCTCCGGAACCATCCGGGAATGGTCACTCCCTCGGGAAGGTTAAGATCGGCCATACTGAAAAAGGAAAAGATAGATTTAGAACAAGGAAACGAAGGATAGTGCTAATGGCTTTTGGGGAATAGCCTTTTAAAATAACTAGACTTTTCTTGGAAAATACTTAATTGGTTTTGAAAATAGTTTTTCAAAAGGTAAGTTTTAAAAACCTTTTGCTCCAATCTTGTAAACCTTATGCTCTGATACCAAATGCAACACCCCACCTCCGCCAATGCCACTTTTGCAAGCACACTAGCTTTGGAGGAGCGTTAAACAAGGTAAACATGCATGCAGATATCACAAGACAGAACATATAAGTAAAACAGAGTAGTAAAGCAGCGGAAAAAACTAGCATTTCAAAACCATAGTCAAGTTACATCAAAGTACTTGGTCATTATTTTCCCATAAAACAAAGTCTAGAACATAAACTGAAAACTGAAAAAGAAACATAAAGTAACTATCCCCAAAGTAGCATAAGGCCATAGCATGCTCAAACCATACGTGAGCAATCCAGAAACGCAGCTAAAGATCCAGCTAGGTAACAGTGTTCCTACCCTGTAAACCTGGGGGGGGGGGGAGGGGGACAGAAGAAAAGAGGCAAAAGAAAACGGGTCAGTCAAAAAGACTAGTAAGTCCGATCTACTATTAGTATAAAAACTAATAAAGTTAACTGAACATGTAAAACAGAGATGAGATGTAGGGTGATAACTGGCATGGTGAAAAGATAGATCAAGTGTGGCATCACATATACAAGGTTAAGTTGCACCAGGTGTGTACTAGTATTCCAATCCATGTCAAGTATAAGCAAGAAATTATCCCTTGGCCCGATCTTGGCCCAATATCCTGAGATGACCTAGATCAAGGTCCAACAACACGATCTAATCGATCGGCTCCCTATAGGCCTAACTCGTCAAGTGTCGGTGTCATACGGCCCAATCACGAAGTGTAGTCAAACTGTGCTAGGTCCACCCTAGGGTGTATCAAGCCCTAGGGTGCCAACCACGGACACAAATCAAGCACGCACAGTCTAAATCTATGGGTGCCCGTGTCTGCTTTTTCTACTCCGGACCATATGCACGACCATAGTCCGCCTGAACCTACACCGACGCACCTACTCAGCCGTCGTTTTGGTCGCTTACATGTCAACCCAGTAATCGTGCCCCACCCTAGCCTAGTCCCTAGGGTATCTTGATATAATCAAGAGGGTTACTGGTGAAAAGGACCACGTAACTAGGGTTTCTAACGGGTTAAATGTGGTTAACCCTACCCAACCAAGTCGGTTAAGTGTACCCAAGGTTCATGACTTAACCCTATCAACCCATCGTGTTTAATTTGTTAAGTATTCAAGTGGTTCATGACTTAACCCTAACATGTGGCATTAATTATTTTAATGCACCCAACCTCTCACATTAGACTTTGTTGTGGTTACTAGTTAAGCCGGGCTGGTCCGGGTAGCTTTACACCACAACTAGGTCTAACCTCGGGTTTCCAGTGCAACATGACCAACTACTCACATTGGGTCCTAATATGTAGCCACTAGTTAAGCCGGTCGGTTCCGGGTAGATTTATGCTACAAACTCAACCCAACCTCGAGTTGGCCACACTCATATTTTCTAAGTGTCATGTCCATCATTATGTTTACAAACATAATCACAAATCAATGTTCATATCATGTTTCATGTCATTAATATTACCCAACCCAACGCATTCCCATCGCATGTACGTTTCGCATAACATAACATAGATCAAAAGAGGGAACTTGGCAAAAGCATGACAAAAGGGCATAAGGTAATAAGGTTGGCCACAAGTTAAACATGGTGGCATATGAGGCATAAATATGTTCATAAGCTTGCATATTACATCATGGGCCTCAAAACATGCATAATATCAACTTAAGCAAATAGATGAAACATGATCATAAATGACATAGGATGGTGGCTAGAAGTTCGCATATAACATTATATGCAAGTTATCATAAAGGTTATGAGGGTTCTCATGTTGCATAATGCAACATTTCAACATAAAGCTTATAGCTTTTCACCCACAAGGTCAAGGTGATAGCTTTACAAACACGCATAGAATTAAACTTATGCATAACATGATAGGATCAAAGCACACATGATAGTTAGGCCCAAACTCAACTTGCAACATGTCATATTTAACTTCATAGTTAGAATCTAAGAGTAGTATAGAGCTTACTATTCTATGAAGACTAGAATTAATATAAAATAAGATTAAGACGAAGCCACACTAGCAAATCCGCAACCAAAGACGATAAATTCCACTTCAAGACTTGAGAACAAGAAGGAATAACCCCAAAGACAAAGAAAGATGGCTCTTTTACTTAAGAAAGATAGCTCCTTTATGACATAGATTGATTTGAGACACTCACGCTCTTATGAAGAAGGTGGAGGCCATGATTAGTGAATATTTGGGCAACATTTAGTTGTAGGAATGATTAATGAGGGTTTAGGCTAGGTCTAGGGGCCTTTTTATAGAGATTAGGGGTAATTTAGACCATAGGATTAACCCTAAATCGAATCTGAGCCATCAACTCCCGTCAGAAACTTCCAGAGCAAGACCCAACATGTCAAAATGGTGCACCAGAAAAACTGGTCCGACAGGGGGGTTCGACCCCTGGGTCGACATGGGTGTCGACCCATTGGGGGGGGGGGGTCGACATTGGTGTCGACCCTGCCTGGGGCGGGAAAATTTCCACCCATTCTGCCTTGGTTGCAATTCGAATCTGAATTCGAATTTGAACTGTTTTCGGACTTGGAATTTTCTGAAAACTTCATTGGGCCATAACTTGGTCATACGGACTCCGGTTTTCGAAAAATCGGACTCTATTTCGCGTATTTTTCCGAGACGAACGCAATGGCATAGCCCGTTTCCCTTGATTCAGATTTTAGAATTTAATTCTGCCTTGATTTACGTTATAACATGTTATTAAAAATACGGGTTGTTACAGAAAAGAGATAAGTAATTGGAATATTTTCCAATTATAAATAGCTTATATTTTCTAAAGTTTAGAAAATAAAGGAAGCCGATATTCGGAAATGTTTTCCAAATAACATAAAAGGCCAATATGGTTGTTGAAAATATTTGGTTAACAAATATTGATAAAGAAATAGAGAAGTGATTTAACTAATGGAATATTAATTAAGGGCTCGGTGACATGTTCAAAAAGGAAAATTTGATTTTTTGAAAAGAGTAAACTGTTTGAAAACTCCCACGGAAAGACTGTTTGAATTAAACATAAATTTAACAGAAATTTGTGAAAAGCAAGAATTGAATTAAAGTAAAGCCAGTAAAGTGGTAACTGAGATTGAATTAGAATGATATCAAGACAAATTGGATTGTGAGATTCAAATTTGAAGTGTAATGTGATAATCAAGTTAAGAGTTGGGAATCGAGAAGAAACTCGAGTTAAAATGATATTCGGCTCGGATATAAGCGAATGGCTGTGTTATGGATAAAAGCAGATTGGAATTTGATTGGGATGACCCTTGTATCCGCTGAATTGATAACAGGTGGAAAGGATAAAATGATATGCCAACAAAGCGTACAAGTTTATATTTCTATTGGATATAAGATTTATGAGCTGAATTGGCTAGCCACTTGGCTGTTTGATTTTCTTTTGGATGGAGATGGCCCAGAGAGGCGAGTTGGAGTTAGGCCGATTGACCAGTACAAAGGAGATGCCGGCGAAGTTTTTCGAAAAATTAAGGCGTTAGAAAATTTTCAGGATTTTTGAAATTTTTCGTTGATAAGAATTAATTAATATTTAATTGAAATTAAATTGGTTCAGTTGAAACTGAAGTTAAGAAGTGAACGAATAAGTTCTAACCAGTGAATAGGCTTTGTTCAATACCTTAGCAATTTCGAGGACGAAATTATTTTATGTGGGGAAGAATGTAATGACCCGCATTGGCAGAGGTATTATAATTAATTTATTTAATTATATAAATAGTGATATAGAGAATTTAATGTTCGTGGAATTAAATAATGGTGAATATTTGATTAAAATAATAATTAAATAATATATATAATTCTGAAGTAATCAGAATTGGCTGAAATGGCGATATGGTGTGAACTGGATCATCTGTGATATTTAATTCAGTTTAGAATTGAATTAGAATAACGAATATATTATTTGAACGACAAGTTGAACGTATAATTATATTATAATTAATATCGAGCTTGAAGTGGCGCGGCAGTTCGCCAATTGGCAATTCGAACTTCAATTGGATGTACAAGATTCGTTTTAAATCGGATTTCTGTGAAACAAGAAACGTGTGGAGCTGGTGGACTATATCTTTCTAGTGGAAAAGAAAAATCGGGATTTCGTCGTGTAGATTTTGATTTATGTCCAAATCAAATTTTAGAAAAGTCGCTGGGGAATTCCTTTATAATTTATAAAGGAGTTATTTATATTTTAAAAAGGAATTTCATTTTAAATCGAATATCGATTTAATCGGGAATTGAAATATCGAGTTATAAATCCCAGTAGAGCTGTATGGTATTCCACTGTGAATATATTCGATTATATAAATTTATTTATATTTAATTAATTTATATTTAAATATATTTATATATTTAAATGGGCCATCTAGAGCTTTAAAAATAGCCACTTTTGCAAACGAAGTCGGAATTCGACGAAACTAATTTTATTGGATCCGCAATGTCAAATAGTTATTAGATTCCAAGTTCCGTGATTTTTAGAGTCACTGTGTGGCCGTACGAATTTTTAGAGTGAGAAATAGTCAGTATTTTGACAGTTAAAAATACGCTGTGTGAGCATACGGAGTCGGAATTCGACGAAACCGGTTTCGTTGGGACCGTAATGTCGAACTCTAGCTATGTGTTCAGTTTCGTGATTTTTGGGTATCGTATGTGACTTAGGAATTTTTAACAACTAATGAATATAGCGAGTGATTAAAATAAAATAATCAATTTTAAAATATTTAAAATCTTCTATAAATAGACCACATATCCCTTAAACCCTAAATTTTATTTCATTCTGGTCAACGACATTTTTTTCCGTCGCTCTCTTTGTTTTCTTCAGACAATAAAAATCCTCCTTCTAAAATCCTAAACAATTCATACAAAATTTCTCAAATCATCATACATGTATATTATGGATCCTGGCAGCCTGCTCTTCACACCCGTGTACATTTCGTTGAGTGCGATACATGTTCGTTAGCTGTCTATTTTGACAGTGGTAGCTAGGGCTGAAGAATTTGTGCGTTTGGGTATTTTATTCATGAATTGGAGTGTAGGTTTATGTTCAAGGGATCAGTTAGCACCTGGTGGTGGAGTTTAGCGTGATTCCGCTGTTATTTATGTCGATCAACGTATGAACAACGTACGAGTTGCCTGGAGTCGTGATGCAGAGGGTGCGAACGAGTTGGGTAAATTTGTGATGGGATTGGAGAGGATGCTTTGATGAATTCAATGGTGGAAACGGTTTCGAGTTTGGTGATGAATGGAGGGAGAACGTGTAGATTGAGGAGACGAAATGGCCATCGATTTACAGTAGCTCACGGTGCTTTTTGAGAAGAAAGGTTATTCGGGCCTGGGAATATAGAAGGTAAATGGGCCGGCACATTTCCCTAAAGCCCAAATGATTTAAATTCAAGTTTCTTTATTAAAGTTAAATGGTGTATTAACTTGTTAATGCGATAACTTCATCATACATTATCAGAATTTCGAACCGTAAGTTGCGTTGGGATCGTATGGACGGTCGCTACGCACTGGAACTGACTGGAAGTCCATCGGAGCTCGTTACAATTTATGGCGAAATAAATTGTCTGATCAGAATCAACTAACGCAAATCGATATATAACAGTTAACGCGTAATGTGAGTAAATCTCACCAACTCTGAACAGTTTATAATTTCATGTTGTATTTTTAGAACTGTTAAATATTGGCTGATTGACTGTGTGTTGACTGTTTGATTGAACTGCTAGTCAGTTAGTTGAATTTCTAAATTGATTCTGTTTAACAGAATATATCATATGGAACTGAAAGTGATGTTATCTATATTGTTTAACATCTGTGATGCAGGGAAACAGGTTGGAGGAATCCAACTGGATTCCTCAACATTTATTTTTACTGTGATTCATATATTGTGATATATGATGTGATATATATAATCTGTTGTTGATTGTGTGTGTTTGAGTGGTATCGATCATTTGTGATATGGTATGTTAAGTACCATAAGAATACCAGAATGATATGAGAGGATTTTCAAAGTATAATTTGAAAATAATTTATATAAAATCAATGGATTTTATATATAAAAGGAAAAAGGATTTTTAAAAGGAAATATATTATAAAAATCCAAAGAGTTAAAAAGAATACATTTGGGAAACAAATATAAGGGGGAAAATATTTGTAAAACAAATATAAAGGAAAAATATTGGTAAAACAAATAGAATAGAGATATAAAGGAAATATTTGTAGAACATTTACAAATAGATAAAATGGGATTATTTATTTATTTAGGGAATAAATAAAATAAAGGATTTATTTATTTAGGGAATAAATATAAGTTTAAAAGGATCATTTATTTATAGAAAATAAATAAAAGATAAAGGGTTATTTATTTAGGAAATAAATAGAAAAGATAAAAGAAATATTTATTTAGAGAATAAATAGAATTATAAAAGAAATATTGATCTGGGAAGATAAATAGGATTGGAAGGTAATCATTATAAGTGGATAAACGCTGTAGAAGGTAATCATTATAAGTGGATAAACGGTGTAGAAGGAAATCATTATAAGTGAATAAACGCTATAGAAGGAAATCATTATAAGTGAATAAATGCTGTAGAAGGTAATCATTATAAGTGAATAAACACTGTAGAAGGAAATCATTATAAGTGGATAAACGCTGTAGAAGGAAATCTTTATAAAGCATATAAAGTTGGTGAATAAGGGTAAATTGACAAGTAGAGTTAATTGAATATCTGTTATTCAATTAGAGTTACCAAATTAGTTATTCGATAGGAGTTAATTGAGATAGAGTTAGGCAAACTAAGTTAATCGAATATTAGTTTATTCGAATAGAGTTAAATGAAAGGAGTTATCGATTATAGTTTAATCAAAAAGAGTTATCGATTTGTTTAATCGAAGTGAGTTATCTAATATAGTTTATTTGAAAGAAGTTATCGATTTGTTTAAATCGAAAGGAGTTATCGAATTTAGTTAATCGAATATAGTTTATTCGAATAGAATTAAAGGAGTTAATCGAATATAGTTTATTCGAAGGGAGGAGTTATCGAATAGAGATTTATTCGAAAGAGAATTTCGTAAGGAAGTGTTAAAGAGTTAAAAGATGAACTTACCCTATTTCGAGATTTGAAATGTTGTTCAGTTAAGGTCTGAGAGGTAGTTATACCCCAACTTGATTGACTTCATCTTTAATTTAGAAATGGTTAAGGTCCGAGAGTGAAAGTAGTTAAGTGAATTTAGTAAATAAGTATAGTGATTTGAGTTGGCGTCGCGATGTTGATTTAAACATCTGTTTAAATCCAAGTATAGAAGATTTGGAAATATTTTCCAAATAGAAACCAGAAACGTAATCAAATATTGAAACAAGGAAAATATGTATATATATATATATATGTAGATATATATATATGATTGATGATTGATTGATAGAATTTCCATTTGGAAACAATATCGTTGTTTGCACATCTGTTTTTCTTTGATAGTTAAATCACAGACTATCGATGTTTTGACCATTTTAACGTTGTTAATATGGAGAGATCGGTTGGATTGTTATCTAAAGAACCACTCTATATTGGCATAAGCATTGCGAATCATATGTGCCAAAGGTAATTGAAGACAGAGTAAAGTGCAAGGGTTGTTGTATAAGTCTTAGATAATAGTGCCTAAGATGGATACACTGAATAGTACCTTCGGTTCATCCTGTTCCTGGATGACTTGTATGGACGAATGTCTAACAGAGTATTTCCAGAAAGGTCATGTATATTGATTTCTTCAACCGTACCAAGAGTGGAAGCGGAGAAGGAAATTTATTTTAGCTAACACATAATGTATTGTTGAGGACGTGAATCGGTGATTTGATGGATTTGACGATGTGACATTCGAAGTGAATCTGGTGTGATGATAAAGCGTAGCTTCTAGCCTCATCAACCGGTAAATGACAGAAATGGGGCAGGCAGCATGGCTAAGTCGGTTGCACCGAAGTAGGGTGTATAATCACCTGATCTAGAGTTTCATTTATTTCTAAAAATCTATTGTTGATGCTGTCCCATTCGGGAAACGGTTGCTGATCCCAACCGTTGGTGATATACATTCGATACACTTAAGCGAAATGAGTGGTCGGTCATGTGTGGACGGGTTGCAAGATGTTCTTGTTGAACCCAGTGTATTCCTTTCTAGAGGTACACTAGCGAAAGGTGGTTCCATACCTTGTCATAGTTGGAAATCCATTACCCAATATGTGCTTGCAGTTTTGATTGTATACTATATATGTAGAAACGTGAGATGAAAGCGTTTCTGCTAGATGATTATTATAGTGTGGTTGATAGACATTATTATAATATCAAAGGTTTTAATATAAAGATATTTTGGATTCTCATATGGGAAAAACCCGTTCCGTTATACGGCATGGTCTTATGAGATATCGTTTACTTGTTCAACTGTTTTAAACTGTTTTACTCATACTAGTCCCATGACTGACCCGAAGTTTATTTGTCTGTTTCCCTAGACTCTTGGGTGCCTAAATTTGTACGGGCAGTCAAGTAGTCGGGATTTACAGATATACCTGAAGAGCTGGAGCAGGAGGCTTCAGGATCATGTAGCTATAGTTATTTCCGCTGTGTTGTAAGTGTTGTACTTTGATAATGATGTATATTCAAGTACATATGTATATTTCAAAGTTATGTTACATATATTATATGTTATTCGTTCCGCTATGAGATTCGTGTTACTCTGATGTTGTGTTCTTCTTCTTCTTCTATTCTAAGTTTCTATCTTATCTATCCTCACCCTCTAATTTCTTTCATTAATTACTAGGATTTTTCGATGTTTGGTTATCGACATCGAGTTTATGTCGATAACCAAAGTCGCTCAAAATCCGGGTCATTACAATTAGAAAATAAAAACATCATGTAAGTGGACATACAAAACAAAGGGTTAACCCGGCCTAGCTATGCTAGGAAATTAATGTCTTTAGGTACTCATGTGTTAATAAGTGTGTGTCCATCCCGATGGATTCACAAAATACTTCAGAATAGGAAATTAGAGACCATAAAGCCAAGGGGTCACCTGTCCTATCGATTTATTTTCGATGCAAATAATGAAGTAGATAATAAGAGGCAATTTTCTATTATGTACAGTAGAAGAGCATGATGTTTTTGATGAGTCATTATATTAGAATTCAATTCACGTTCTTCTTTATTAGATGCAATAGAACATAGAAAGGGACATAGGTCAAATAGGTTAATCGACGAGGGGGTTTGTGTTGAACTTTAGGCTAGGTCATATGGTGTAGATAACTTCTCTTTTTAAAAACTAGGCCCTAGGAGAGCACGAACACTATATATTTTATGACATTTATTGTAAATATGAGACTGATTTCACTTGACCTATTCCTTGCAAGTTTATTTCATATTTACCAGGCTTTAAATCTGACCCATTCATTTTTCCCTACCTTAGGAGTGCAGGGTGGCTTTTGATTATAACTTGGATAGTACATTTCAAAGTTTAGATGGTTACTCCATCATTCTATTTTCAATTTTTTCTAGCTTTGTTTTGTTATTTTAAAAGGAATTATTGATATTTTACGCACTCTGCTATTTTTGATATTTAGAGGATACGATATTATGATATAAATGATTGTCATTTTCTTAGGTGCCTATTTATTAAATTTCTCTAAAATTTATTCATTCGTTGTGATGTTACTTATTTTTATCATATGTTGGCCTCTTAGTCTCTGTATGGTTTATTTACACCTGACGGTCCATATACTTTGATATAACTGAAATTATGGTATATCAAGAGATAGGGTTGTCACATGCCCCACACTGTTGTAGAGGATTTCCCCCCACCAAATTCGATAGAATTCTAATTTGGAGACATACTCTCCTCCAATGAGACGTTCTCTTTAATTAGCAAGCGTTTAATAATTTTTCCAAGGAAGATGATATAAATTCTACTTCTAGATCTTATAAATCAAAAATAGATAGCCTATATCTATTATTTTCGTTCGATTCCCTGTGAAAGTAACAAATATTTATGTCAAAAGTGGCACCCACAACTAGTAAGGATGGAATCAAAAATAGATATCCGATATCTATTCCTCTCTTTTGACTGTGTTCTTTTGGTGGTTTAAATTATTTTCCTCCATCAATTTGTAGGAAATTTAACCATATATAATCTACTCTTTTAGTGGATGTTATTTTTTTTTGAAAAATAAATATATCCAAGTATATCTTGAGTATGCATCAATAAAAAAATGGGTAGTAGCTGTACCCATAGTCGAAATAAACTAGTGATGGTCTCCATAAGTCAACGACCATTAGTTTTCAGTGGCATAATATATTTAATAAGTGAATTAGAAAATTTAGATTTACATTTTTTCCTATTTGAGAATGTGTACATATGTAAGAACGTGGTTAATTTTCAAAACTGATGCTATTACTAGTAGATATTTGTTTTGCACCATTGGCATTGGGTTGTTCAAATATATAATGCCACATGTTAAAGGTATAACTATTATTTTGACCTATATTAGATTTTACTAACATTATACCCTTTCTTTTGCTTCGTCGAAATTTTGGGGTTGAACAACTTTAATTCGTAAAAAAAGCGGTCCCTATATTTTGTGTATCATTAACTAAACTATATTGAAGGTACAACTCAGTATACATTATTGTCATTAACTACGAAGAGACTCTCATGACATTTTTCTTGATTTAGGGTACTTTTGGTGTTCACACGCTTTTTGGTCAAAGCTGTAACATGTCAAGATTCTGGTTAGCAAAGCGCTCAGGCGTCGGGAATGTTGTCGGAAAATACCAGGCGCTTCAATCGAAGTATCAACATGTTCAGAAAAGGACTGGAAATGACGTCGATTTTCGTCGTCGATGTACTCGAAAGAACTGCTGCAGTAGAAATACGTGATCGACACGGTTCGTTCAGCTCAAAATTCTTCGGCACGACGGTACAATCACGTGGCAAGACTCTCACGCAAAAATATATGGTTTTGGTGAAAAATAGTGTAGCACACTCAAAAACAGCTGATAGACATGGCATGATCACGGAAAATGGCTTGTGCGACTCACGGCATCAAAATCTAGTAATCTGGCAAAAGCTTATTCGACACGTCAAAAATGCCTGGTCGGCATAGGAAAATCATGAAAAACCACGTGTAAAACCACGGCTAATCACTCTGGAAAATTTGGTAAATTCGGTCAGCTTGGTAAATTCGGCAAGTCTTGCATACTCAAAATAAGTGGATCAACACGTGAGAACACCTCAAAACATGTGTTGCACTTGGGCAGATCACGTCGAAAAATCGGGTTTGGCAAGCGCTTCAGTAATTTCGAATCCCTAATGGGATTTAAAATTACGTGTCACTTCCTGCCCCGGCAGGCTTTATTTCGATTCGGGCAAGAGATTCGAAATATGGTAAAAAAAAAGGAGTAGAAATCTAGGCACACAAAATTGGGGTGATCGGTACAGGCGAATTCAATTTTTTTGCGTGTTCATACCACGGTAGAGGGATTCAAAATCTTGCCTGATCACTAGGATTCGAAATAGATTGGGCAAATGCCAAGCGGCCTGGCACAATCAAAACACATGCAGATCATCGGATTATGCTTGTCGAACACATGTTTTTCACTAGATTTGAGGGATTCGAAATGAAGGCTGGTCCAGGGATTCGAAGTAGAGGTTTTTGCCAAGCTAAAGTGGAAAATAACCCTGGCACCATGCGAATCAGCCACTTTCACGTGATCAACATGTATTTTCAATGACTTTTCAGGGATTCGAAATTTCTGGACATATGGATACGAAATTTCGGGTTGCACTTGGTTTTTCGACTCCAATTTTGGGATGCGAATTTCATATCCCTTAAGGATACAAAATTTTGGCCTGACACATCCAAAACTCACCTATCAATAGCCCTTTTCTTGATATTTAAAAGGGTGGGTTCTCATTTGGTATTTTGGACTACTTAAAGCTCTCCACCTTCATTAATAGTAGACACCCACTTGTTCATGACCATTGGACGTGGCATAGACCTCTAAAATGTTACATACACGTTTTCCTTGAACTCTTGGACATTTACACTACTTTTGGACTGTTTTGGATATTTTTGGCTTTCTTGTGCATTTCCTTGGACATTTACACTGCTTTTGAACTGTTTTGGGTATTTTTGGATTTCTTGGACATTGAAGCTACTTTTTGGATATTGTTGACCAAGTCAACATATTTTTCATCCAACGAAGAAGAAGGGCATTTTAGTCAATGTTTAGAATTAACAAATATTTTGTTGTTCTTTTGCAAAGCTTTGTACAAAAATATTGTTTGAGCTTATACAACAACTGTAACCAGCAATTATATGAGAATAATTACTATAAAGTGGATGTACACGTTAGTGTTGAACCACTATAAAAAATCTGTGTTCTCCCTGCATTTCTTTACTTTGGATTGGATTATTGTGTTTTCATTAAACATACACTCGAGGGTAGGCATGCGTTGAATCAACGACAATTCCCCACGTCTATACGTTGGCGCACCAAGAAGGGGGCGCATAGCTTTGATCTGTTCTTCCGGTTACATTCTCGGATTTGTCTTCGGATTTCGTCTTCTGTTCTAGTTTTTGATTTCAACTTTGTTACTTGCTTTTCATCATGGTTAAGCACAAGAAGCTCGACGCTATCGCTGAAGATCAAGGTACAAAAGGAGGAGGTAGTTAAGAACTTTCTTTTACTGGAGTTCCATCGAATTACGTCAGTTAGGAAGACGTCGATGGGATAACTAAGAACTTGGCTAATGATTTGAACGCTCAAATCGAGCGATAGGAAGATGATTTCAATACCTTTCTTGCTCGGATTGATGAGAGGATAAGAAGTGGTTCAAGGCCGACTGGCCAGACATATATTATTGGAACAAGTACCAATGTTCCTCAACCTGCGACTTGAGACTTGGGGGGAACCCCGCAAACTAATTAACAGGTAGACGCCAATCCTCGAACCATTGCCGGTCTCGCTACACTCGGGGCACCCCTAATCCCGACATCGCTCCAGCCCGTGACGCTTTGGTTGGTCAAGTCGCGGGCTCCGTTATTGGAAATGTTGTTCAAGCACCAGTGCATACAACATTGGATGATAGTGCTCCCACGGTTTTGGGACTCACGATGCGGCTCCTCAGGTTGGAATTCGATCGAATATTCTTCTTGTTGATCAACCGATTCCTAACTTAGACTTAAACACTAGGGGCACCAGTGTCGCTATACATAATCTAAATCAGTTGCTTGATTTTGGTAATGGATCTCAAATCGCGGATGTTATTCATCGATTCATTCGAGGCAGTGCCTCTTCTTCAAACTGGGATTGTGTGACTCGCAGTCCGTTTTCTTTGGATATCAAGAAATCTTGCAATCCACTAGATTTTAAGCTTCTGGTATTGGAACCTTATGATGGTCGGAAGGATCCGACAACTCACTTAATGCGATATATTCATTACATGGAAGTTCTCTCCGCTATAGAAGGCGTCATGGCAAAGTGTTTCCTACTTTACTTGATAGATATAGCTGCAATGTGGTTCAAGCAGCTGAAGACGAACTCCATTACTTCTTGGTATGCTTTGGTTTGCAAATTTATGGAACAGTTCAGAGTCAACATTGCCCGTCCGACTTTGGAAAGTCGAAAGACTCTACTGCGGCTAAACCCTCCACGGGGAATGATCATAATGCGGCTTGGAGACAAATTAGTTTACAATCTTACTCAGAACTTACTCACATCCTCAAGGAGATTTATCGAGAAGTTCAATGTGTCGACTGCCCATAACCTCCACACTAAAGAAGAGGAATAATACGCTGAAAGTTGTGTCAGGCAGCTATGGACGATCATTAAGGTATGAAATACATTTGGAACCTATCATATCACTCACAGAGCAAGGATAAAATACAATAGAACATATACAACAGGAAATAATAGTGAGGCATATTTGAGCAGAAAAACTCCAAACTTTCATAATCAACTAAAAAGTATATCCAAACACCAGGTCTTCACATCATATATGTCTGTACAAATTTGCCTCACTGTAGCACTCACAGTCAACATCAAAAAGCATGAACAAATACTATATAGTAGAAAAGATAATACATCAGTCTACTACTCGCCACCGAATTGCAATATCGTCCTGACCAATATATCACCTGTTACTTAGTCTGCCCATCCAAAAATCGGATGAACAACCCAAGATAATAATAGGGAAACATAAAACCTTGAGTTAGACACAGTCTTAGTAAGCGATAAAACTGCTATCAAACATTATCAATAAAGTACATGAGAATAGGTAGATAAATGAACTAATCTATCAAAACACCAAAGGATGACTCAACACCTTCCTCCCCACATCGGACAGTGCTAGCCTTTACAAACCAGCAATTGAGAACAACAATACGTCCATGACAGTTAGAGCAACTATTCATTCACGATAATCCAAAGTAACCAAGTAATAGTAAACAAAGCAACTAGTTATATCTCACGTAAACCATCCTAATCGAGATTGATATTCCCCAAGCATAAGCCCAAAAGGCCTAAACCAATATCAGACATGCACCCAAGAAACATCTCCTTTGACGTCGGACAATCTACGAAAGACGATACAAGCAAAACAACAGATATACATGACAAACTCTGGCTATCACCGTCAATCCTGCTTTGAAATCATCGTTAATCGTATGACTGGCCATATCATACTACCATCCGTCAAAGGCTAATGGTAACCTCGGTTCTAGTAAAAACCCCATACACCATACAACGAAACATATCTAGGCCCGTTCGAGCTACCTAGTGTACTCGACCATACAACCGGTCTTTTAGGTATCCCTATTATACCCCTGCTTTGAGTCCGCTAGAACCTACAACAATGATAATTCCTCGGCCGTCCAATATCTTTAGCCGTCATCGACGGTGACTATCCAACCATTATCAACAAACTCAGAACACCTTTGAGTTGTCATCACATTCGTTGTATTTCGACGAACAACGAACACATCTCATCACTTCGACATTCTCACTTGAACACACTTCGAAGTCACAACATTATTAAATGAGAAACATATGTCATCATAGAAATGCCTGGTTTATGAAACGTCTGATTCATAATTGCCTAGCCCATAATTACCCGGTCTATAATTGCTCGGTCCAAGATTGCCCGACTGATCCATCACTCTGCACTTCGATCGACCGACCCCATATCGACCGATCCATAATGGCGACCCATATTTGCCCGACCGACCACCTTCTGCTCGACCGACCCCATACTAACAGACCCATAATGGTCGACCCATATTGACTGAACTATATTTGCCCGACCGACCCGAACACTTGTACTACCGCTTGTACTACACTTTGTACTACACACTTGACCCGTGGCCTGTACTGGTCCAATTTATCTCCAAATTCCACCAAAACTTCGTTAAACGACAAGATCGACGAAATCTACTCATCCAATTCATCCAATACAACCATAAGCATGTTATAAAATCACAAACAACATAAATTTGATGATTTTCACCAAAATTATGCATACTTTCCCAAAATCATGATAAATGAATATATGAACTAAATTGTGGACCTAAATTGCATAAACATGTGAAAATATATGAAAATTACCGAATTTAATTTGCTAAATTAGATCCTATAGCGATTCATATGAAAATAGACTTACCATGATGTAGATCTAAGAGAAATCGATTCAAAATGATGAAAATATGTGCATACAACTCATATACTTAATTGAATCCGCGTGAGAGATGCATATCACTCACCGATTCTCCAAAACAAGCCAAAAACACCTAGATCTATATCCGGACAGTGAAGAATTTGCTCTAAACTCTTCAATTGGATGAACTCTCTCTTGGAACGTCGTAGATCTAGTTTCAAACGATGTAAATCTTTAATTCTTTAAGCTTTAATGGTGGAAAGGTGATAAGAATGGAGAAATGGAGGACCACAAGCTCTTCCAAAACGAGAGAATGGAGAAAGTAAACTATTCTCCATGTCTCATACCCCTTATTTATGCCTCCACTAGCCCACTAATGGGCTTCCCCAAATCAGAACACCATGGCTTACCAAACCTGAACAGCCAACTGTAAACCTTAAACCAACGATTCCTCCCAAATCACTGAACCAAATCTTTAAAGTGACCACTCTACAGAAAGGGAAACAATCATTTCCTTTCCAACGACACAGGTCTCAATGCCTGATTCAATCTAAGTAAAAAGTTATACCCTATACAAGATTGACAGGGGCAAAATTGTCACAAACAAAATTGGTAAAAATTATAGACATGTCTCACATTCGCATAAAAAACATATTAAAATATGAGAATGATCCAACTCTCAAGGAATGAAATAAAAATATTTTACGATCTTCTGATACGTAAAATGCGGGCTGTTTCATTCATCCCACTGCTCCCTTCAAAAATCCTCTCGTTAGGGAGCCCACTCAAAAGGAAAAGGACACTGGTCGACACCGCATATTTCAAGACCTCGATGGTCATAATAAAACTGAATGTCGACATCTCAAGAGTGTGATTGAAGAGCATGTCAGGAGTGGAGAACTGGCACGATATGTTCAAACTCGGGTTGTGGTGCTAGGACAGGCACAACTCCCTCAAAGAAATCAAGACAAATCTTGGATCAGCACACGTCCCAACGACATTATTATACACTGAACCTCTTACCAACTCCGATGCCTTGGATGAAAGTCTCTCGAGCATCAGTATCTTGCAACTTGTGGATTATGGTCTTTTGGTTTTCTTGGCTGTTGGATTAATGGGTCTCAAATAATGAGCTTCCTACTCATGGCTTTCCGGCTTTCGAATTTCTTGATCTCATGATATTATCTTTATTGATTCTCTCAATTATTGATATTCAAGCTTTGGCCCATGGATTTGGCTTTGAATTCTTTGGCCTCCTGGATTTATCTCTTTTCGCTTTCTGAACTGTAAATGGTTGAGTCGATCACCCATACACGGGAGCTGTTATAATCTCTAAGCATGCTCTTTGCTCGACAACACACCATCTGATCATTAATAAAATGGATTTTCTGGCATTTCTTGGTCGTCTTACTTTGGTAATACCAACTTGAACCCATCTACAGCTCTTGGTTATCTTGCCTTGTCAAGGTTGCTTTGAGAAAATTCTGGTTTCGGAGTTGGGATGGCTAAGCTCGCTTATCCACATATGGGATCAAATATTCCTAAGGACGCTCTTCTCGAATGATAAACCGACCAGTTCCCTTCACAAATAAATTTGAAATAAAAAACGGATAAGTCCACATACCCATGTATGAGATCAAGTGTCCTTAAGCATGCTCTTTACGGATGATAAACGATTAATCTTTCCTTTTAATTTTGCTAAAAACTCCAAATTTTTATAACTTTAATAATATTACTTTGCAAAGCAATGCTTGTGGAGTATAAAATCTAAAATCGGATTACAAACTTTAAATTTTCTTTAACTTACATGCCTTGGTCATCTTGCCTCGACAAAAACACCTTGGAAAATAACTTTCCTTGGTCGTCTTACGTCGACAAGATCACCTTGGAAAAATCACATGCCTTGGTCTTCTTAACTCAACAAGATCTCCTTGGAAAAATCATATGCCTTGATCATCTTGCCTCAACAAGACTGCCTTGGAAAAATCACTTGCCTTAGTCATCTTACCTCGACAAGATTTCCATGGAAAATTTACATCCCTTGGTCATCTTGCCTCAACAAGATCGCCATGGAAAAAATTTATCCCTTGGTCGTCTTGCCTCGACAAGATCGCCTTGGAAAATTTACATCCCTTGATCATCTTGTCTAGACAACATTGCGTTCAAAAAATATAACGGCCTATGGCGGTCTCGTCCGTGAAACAGCAAGATCACTCACTTTTGGCTATATGGATTTTCTAATTATACAGGTTATTGGACTCCTCCAGTCCCTCGAATATTCTGGCTATTTTGATTATCTCTAAACGATCCAAAACGATCGTCGGCTTTCAATGGATTTCTAACTAATACGATCCTAAGTGATCATGGAATTCTAATTAATACGATCCAAGCAATCATTGATTTCTGATTAGTATGTTCCGAAGTGATCATCGACTTTCGTCAAAGTTCGAGCTTTCTGGTTTTTCAACTCATGAATAATATGATCCAAAGTGATCGCGTGTTTCTGGATTTCTCTTCTTTTCGCAAAACACATCTTCCTTCAATCAAGCAAGACATGTTTTGTGGGGTAAAGTGTTGACACACTTTTTGGTTGAAGCTGTCACACATCAAGATTCTGGTTAGCAGCGCGCTCAAGTGTTAAGAATGTCGCCAGAAAATACAAAGCGATTCAATCGAAGTCGCGACGTGTTCGGAAAAGGATTAGAAATGACATCAATTCATAAAATCATCGTCGATGGACTCGAAAAAACTAGCGCAGTAAATATACGTAATCAACATGGTATGATTAGCTCAAAATTCTTGAGCGCGTCAGTCCGATCACGTGGCAAAATTCATTGCACGAAAATATATTGTTTTGGTGGAAAACAGTGTCGTGCACTCAAAAACAGCTGATCGGCATGATATGATCATGAATAATGGCTTATGCGACTCACGGCATCAAAATCTGGTTAATTGGTAAATGTTGATTCAGCACGTCAAAAATGCCTGATCGGCATGGGAAAATTATGAAAAACCACGTGTTAGACCTTGGCTAATCACTCTAGAAAAATTGTTAAATCTGGTAAACTTGGTAAATTTGGAACGTTTGGCGTACACAAAATTAATGGATCAACATGTGAAAACAGCTCAAAACGCGTGTTGCACTTAGGCAGATCGCATGGAAAAATCGGCTCAAGAATTGGTTTTGGCAAGCACTTCAGAAATTTCGAATTCCTAAAGGGATTCGAAATAACGTGTCAGGCCATACTCTGATAGGATTTATTTCAAATCGGGTAAGGGATTCGAAATATGGTAAAAAAAAGGGAGTAGAAATCTGGGCACATGAAATTTGGGTGATCTGTACAGGCGGATTCGAAGTTTATGCGTGTTCGTATCATGGCAAAGGGATTCGAATCTTCCCCAATCACTAGGATTCGAAATACACTGGGCAAATGCCATGCGGCCTTGGCACAATCAAAACACGTGCAAATCATCGAATTATGCTTGTCGAACACATGTTTTTCACTAGATTTGAGGGATTCGAAACGAAGGCTGGTTCAGGGATTCGAAGTAGAGGTTTTTGCCAAGCCAAAGTGGCAAATAGCCCTGGCACCATGTGGATCTGCCACTTTCACGTGATCAACATGTATTTTCGATGACTTTTCAAGGATTCGAAATTTATGGACATACGAATATGATATTTTGGGTTGCACTTGGTTTTTCAACTCCAATTTCGTTTGAGAATTTAATATCACCCAGGATATGAAATTTGGCCCGACACACCCAAAACTAACCTATAAATAGCCCTTTGTTTGACATTTAAAGGGGTGGGTTATCATTTGGTATTTTGGACTTCGTGAACCTCTCAAGCAGTATTTAATGACATCCACCTTCTTCTCCATTTCCATCAGATGTGGCATGGACCTCTGAAACGTTGCATACATTTTCTTCAACTCTTGTACATTTCCTTGGATACTTACACTACTTTTGGACTATTTTGGATATTTTTGGATTTCTTGGCCATTCCCTTGGACATTTACACTGCTTTTGGACATTAGAGCTACTTTTTGCACATTGTTGACTAAGTCAACATATTTTTCGCTCAACAAAAAAGAAGAAGGGCATTTTGATCAAAGTTTATAATTAACAAATATTTTATTGTTCTAATGCAATGCTTTATACACAAACATTGTCCGAGCTTGTATAACAAACCGGTAATTATATGATGAATGATTACTATAAAGTGGATGTAGCGTTAGTGCTGAACCACCATAAAAAGTCATGTTCTACTTGCATTTCTTTACTTTGGATTTAGATTACTATGTTTTCTTTAGACATACATTCGAAGGTAGGCATGCGTTGAATCGATGACAATTCCCCATATCAACACTTTGGCGCACCAGGAAGGGGGCGCACAACTTTGATATACGCTTCAGGTTACATTCTCGGATTTGTGTTCAGATTTCGTCTTCAGTTCCATTTTTCAACTTTAACTTTGTTACTCGCTTTTCATCATGGTTAAGCGCATGAAGCTCGATGCTATCGCTGAAGCTCAAGGTACAAGAGGAGGAGGAAGTAAGGAACTTTCTTCGAGTTCCATCGAATTATGTCACTCAGGAAGATGTCGATGGGATGATTAAGAAATTGGCTAATGATTTGGATGCTCCACTCGAGCGATAGGAAGATACTTTTACTACCTTTCTTTCTTGGATTAATGAGTGAATAAGAAGTGCTTCAAGACCAATTGGTCAAGTAGATATTATTGGAAACAGCACCAATGTTCTTCAACCTATGACTCGGGACTTAGGGGAACCCCGCAAACTAATCTGCAGGCCGACGCCGATCCTTGGACCAATGTCGGTCCCGCTACACTCGGGGGTACCTCCAATCCCAACATTGCTCCAACCCATGACGCTTTGGTTGGTCAAGCCACGGGCTCCGTTTTTGGAAATGTTGCTCAAGCGCCAGCGCGCACAGCTTTGGATGGTAGTGCTCCTACAGTTCTTGGAGTCAGGATTATGCCCGATGCGGCTCCTCAGAATGGAATTCAATTGGATTTATTCTCCTCAATCAACCGATTCTTAACTTGGACTTAAACATTAGGGGAATCAATGCCACTTTGGATCATATGAATTAGTTACTTGCTAATGGATCTCAAATCGCTGATGTTATTCGTCGATTCACTCGAGATAGTGCCTCTTCTTCAGATTTAGATTGTGTGACTCGCCGTTTGTTTTCGTTGGATATCAAGAACTTTCGTAACCCACTGTATTTAAAGCTTCAAGTATTGGATCCTTATGATGGTCGGAAGGATCCAACAGCTCACTTAATGTGATATATTCGTCACATGGAAGTTCTCTCCACTTCATAAGGCGTCATGACAAAGTGTTTCCCGCTTTTCTTAACAGATATAGATGCAGTGTGGTTCAGCCAGCTGGAGACAAACTCAATTAGTTCATGGAATGCTTTGGTTTACAAATTTATGGAACAGTTTAGAGTCAACATCGCCCATCCGAAAAAGTGTCACGGCTCTAAATGGCATCAAATAGAAGGCCCGCGAGGCTCTACAGAAAATCTTGAAATGATTTAATGTTGCGGTGGCTTCGGTCGACAAACCAGATCTGTCTATAGTTTTGATGGTCGTAGTATCAGGTGTTTTGGATAAATCTGACTTTAACACTTCACTGCAACGGGACCTGCCGAGGGATATATTAGAATTCTATTGTGAATTTAAAAGATTCCTTCGGGAAAAGGATGCGAGAAATGAAAAAATGGTTCTGAAGCTAATGCTGTTAAGGGTGGAAAACCATCCGACTTTGAAAAAGTGAAAGACTCTACAACTGCTAAATTCTCCGCCGGGAGTAATCGTAATGCGGCTTAAATATAACCTAGGTTACAATCTTACTCTTAACTTACTCACACACTCAAGGAGATTTATCGGGAAGTTCATCCCACTGCTCCCTTCAAAAAGCCTCTGGTCAGGGAGCCCACTCAGAAGGAAACGGACTCTGGTCGACACTGCATATTTCATGACCTCGACGGTCATAATACAAATGAGTGTTGGCATCTCAAGAGTGTAATTGAAGAGTGTGTCAGGAGTAGAGAACTGGCACGATATGTTCGAAATCAGGCAGTGGTGCCAGGACAGGCACATGCCCCTCAAAGAAATCAAGACAGGTCTGGGACTAGCACCTGTCCGAACGGCATTGTTATTAACTGAACCTCTCACCAACTCTGATGTCTTGGATGCAAGTCTCCAGGGCATTAGTATCTTGTGACTTGTGGATTATGGTATTTTGGTCTTCTTGGCTGCTAGATTAATGGGTCTCGAATAACGAGCTTCCCACTCATGGCTTTCTCACTTTATTGCTTTCTATCATTCTGATTTCTTGAGCTCATGATATTGGCTCTATTGGCTTCCTCTCAATTATGGATATTTAGGCTCCGGCCCATGGATTTGGCTTTAAAGGCTCTGGCCTCTTGGATTTATCTCTTCTGGCTTTCTGAAATATAAATGGTTGAGTCGGCCTACCCATGCACGTGAGCTATTATAATCCTTAAGCGTGCTCTTTGCTCGAGAACACACCATCTGACCATTAATAAAATGGATTTTCTGACATTTCTTGGTCGTCTTCCTTTGATACGGCCGCGTTGAACCTATCTATAGCTCTTGGCCGTCTTGCCTCATCAAGGTCACCTTGAGAAATTCTAGTTTCGAAGTTGGGATGGCTAATCTCGCTTACCCATGTACAGAATCAAATATCCCTAAGGATGCTCTTCGCAAATGATAAAACGACCATTTCCCTTCACAAATAATTTGAAACATAAAACGGGTAAGTCGGCATACCCATGTATGAGATCAAATGTCCTTAAACAAGCTTTTTACGGATGTTAAACTATTAAGCTTTCCTTTCGCTTTTGCAAAAACTCCCAAGTTTTAGAACTTTAATAATATTACTTCGCAAAGCTAATGCTTATGGAGTATGAAATCTGAAATCGGATTACAGACTTTAAATTTCCTCTAACTTATATGCCTTAGTCATCTTTTTAGGTTATAAATTAACCCTAGAGTGAGAGTGAATAAGGTTTATTGCAATTTAAATAAATTTAAAAACTAAAATAAAATAGCACTGAATAACAGAACAACTTGTAGTAAGAAAATCACACACATAAGATACCCTCCTTCGGCAAAATTCTGCCTAGTACTGCATTCAAGGTTTCAACTAGGAGTTAAAAATAATCTCTACGCTTATAATCCTTTGTAAACACGCGACACTTGCTTTCGACTGTTAAAAAACCACACTCAAAACCTTACACAACTTAATCCCCTAAGCTGTGATTTTTTTAATTGCAAAACCGCCCTTTCGTTATTGACTCGTAAATGTCATTTTAAAAAAATAGAAATAAAACAACAACTTAAATTAAAATATGAAACCTAGAATACTTAGGTTTAACATAAAATAAAAATATGCCCACTCTTTATAATATTTAGCTCGTGAAACTTCGGCTTCAATGGCCGCCTCCCAAGGGTTTATATTATGGAATCGACTTCACCAAAAATTTAATGATAATTCCTTGCTTTGATGATCTTCCGATTCTAATATTATGGAGATGTTATTGCTCTCTAAAAATTGTACGTGATTTATGCTCCTTTCTAATTTATGCTCGATTGTTCGATTCCATTTTTACCCAGGCCAATGGTGAATTGTGTGTGTATTTATGGAGTTTCTAACTCCGATATTATCTCTGATTTCTTATATTAGATGTGGTCGTGATTTGTTTTATCTGATTTTCTTCCGTTTGAAATGTTCAACCTTTCTGGAATTTTCGTATATACTGGGGTTTCTTCGAATTGAACTTGAGTGTTTATTGCATTGATTTCTGGGATTTTGATTGAGCCTTCTTTGCTAAAAAAATCTCGTATATATATATATTTTTGGAAATATCAACTTGATGATTTTCTGGACCTTTGATTTTGCTAATAACACATTTGATATTTCGGCCTCCTTATTTTTTTTCCTTTGAACTTTAAAACAGTTTGACCTTGGTGCATAAGAATAGATACCGTCCTTCATTTGTTCTTGCCGAAATAAGATATGGAAATACTTCGAGTTATGGAATGATTTAGTAATTGTTGTTGTCCGGTTTGAACTGTCTCAATGAATACTTTGAATTATTAAAAAATACCTTGATACCTTTTCATAGTGGTATGTGTCATTTGTGCAATTAATTACATCTGGGTATGCTTTCAGTGCTTCATTGTTATTAATTAAGCCTTGTGCCATTTTACTTGAGCTTATACTTATTTGTTTTGGCACTTGTACTTGAAATTTTGCCATGTCCATTTGTAATGCATTTATGCTGCTAGTCTCGTAACCGGCTCGACCATTCTTGTGTATATGGCACCTACTACTTGAAACTTGGGCACTCCATGCCTGCATTATTTGTGTATACTTGTACGCTGCTGCTATAGCCATGCCTCCATATTTTATGGCTTTGACCCATGTGTATTCACCACTTCCATGCACTCTTGTATGTTGTGTATCTTTGTTGCCATGCTCCATGTTGCTTTAGAAAATGTACACTTGTACACTATGGCTTGCATGTGTACTGCCATGTTATTTTAGCTTGACATTATTTGTGCGGTCATGCTATATTGGCACTTGTTGTGTATCCATATTATACTTGTTTATTCATGCTTTGGTTGACCATGTATATATGAATCCATGTATTCTTATTGGTCTTTGCTCCTTGGAAAAAAACTAAAAGGAATAGATAAAATTCTTGATCTAATTTCAGCGTGTTCGGATTTGGTGCATTCAAGTATTTGTCTTTCTTGATATATTTGATTATGTATTATCATGTATAGTATTGTGCCATACTTGAATTTGTTTTGGCTATAAGAAAAATGATGAGAGAAACACACCAATATTCTGAGGCAAATGAGATAAGTTTATATCTGTTAGTATTTAAATCTGTTTTTATTCCAGTTTGCTACGTGTGTTTCTTTGACAGTATGCAGATGACATGACTGGATTGCAGCACAAGAAAATTTAGTGTTTTTGTATGTCAGTCTGTATAGAACAAAGTCTTTATATAAACCTAGTGATCTGAGTGAAATGTAGTGAGGAACTCCTGTATATGAAATTGATTTTAGACATGAATAAAAATTGTACTATTCCAAATGTTGAAATAAAAATATTTATTTGAATAAAAATATTATTTTGAATATCAAATTTTGTGCAATTGTACTCTATTCAATTTAAATATTTATTTTTGTATGTGTAGTGTAGAATAGTACTATTTACAAACACATTTATAATATATATATGTTTGTTATCATCAAACAAAAAAATCATATCGTTATACTCAACAATCTCCCCATTTTGATGTTGACAAACATACATAGATTTTGAACGTGATAAATGTGATTGAATATGAAATATAGTACTCTGCCTATTTATGTACTCCCCCTACAACTGAACTCCCCCGATATCGATGCATAAATTTGAAAATTAAGAAATTCATTGACCATAACACCAATCTTAAGAAATATTCTAGAAATGTTAACTCATCCATCAAAATCATAACCATTCTCACCCTTTTGTTATCATCAAAAGAATAAGAGAAATTGAAATAGTGATGAATACAGACTAGAAATATAAATTCAAATTAAAAGGGAAAATACATATCGTAGATCTCATTTAATTAGACAAAAATCATAATATTCTTCAAACTAGAAGCAAATTTCACTTTTCAGAATGATGGATTTACGATTGATTTTATAAAAATAAGGAGAGTTTTTAAATTATGAACACCATAATTTCCGAATAAATTTCAAATTTAAGCACAAAATAATTTAAGCACTTTTTAACTATGCATAACCGCTAGGACTTTTAAATGGGGTTAGCAGTAACTTAAATTTGTTAAATATTTTCTAACCATGCATAACCGCTAGGACTTTTAAATGGGATTAGAAGAATACTTAACTTTATCCTCTCTTATTATTTCCATCCATATATAACTGTGAGGACTTTTAAATGAGAATGGAAGCACATACAGAGATTAAGGTGATTCGCCCATGCATAATCGTGAGGACTTTTAAATGAGACTGAATACCAAGGACAAATATAATTTTATATAAAACCATTTAAAAATATTTCTTTCCATTTTTTCTCTTCTTTTTTTTTAAAATAAATAAATTAAACTCCCCACATTATATAAAATCATGATGGATGACAGAAAGATGGTAGTAATAGAAGACGATTGTGAAATAAGCACCAATTTAAAGATATTATAAAATTTGTGCAATCATCATGAAAATTTAATAATATCTCCTCTTGTTATAAAATATATTATAGTCACTACTCATCACAATTTCAAAATCTAAAATAATTTTAACGTGTTCCATAATAGTTCAAATGCTCAATTATTTATTTTTTGAATAAACGGTCAAGAACATTTCAAAAAATGGATAATAATCAATTAATTTCTACGATTCCCAAATCTAAGCATAACCGTGAGAATCAATCTTCAAGAAGAGGTTTTGTAAAAATATCAGCAAGTTGAAGATCAGTTGAAATAAAATCAATACAAATATCTTCTAGTGAAATGTGATCTTTAATAAAATGGTGTCTCACATCTATGTTTAGTGCGTAAATGGTGAACATGATTATTAGACAAATCTATAGTGCTTTTACTAACACATTTTAGGGGAACTTATTTATAAATTAGGCCAAAATCTGAGATAATTTGCATCATCCATAAAATTTGCGCACAACAACTTCCTAAAGTGATGTATTCAGCCTCAATTGTGGATAATGCAACACAATTTTGTTTCTGACTTGACCATGAAACTAATGAGTGTCCTAGCATAAAACAAGTTCCACTAGTGCTCTTTCTATCAACAAGAGATCCGGCATAATCAACAATAGAATAACCAACTAATTCAAAATTATTGCATGCAGGGTACTATAAACCAAATTTTTGTGTGTGCAAAAGATATCTTAATATTCTTTTTGTGGCTTTTAAGGGAGAATTTTTTGGATTAGATTGAAAACATGCACTCAAATATACAACAACATAATATCAGGTCTAGATGTAGTAAGATAAAGAAGTGAACCAATTATTCCGCAATATTTTTTCTGATCAACATCAACTCCTTTCTCGTCTTTGTCAAATTTGGTTGAAGGGCTCATCGGTGTTTTGAGTGGCTTTGCATTTTCGAGTCCAAATCTTTTTAGTAATTCATTGACATGTTTTATTTATGATATGAAAATACCCTTGCTACTTTGTTTAATTTGAAATCCAAGGAAGTATTTTAATTCACCTACTAAGCTCATTTCAAATTTTTCCTGCATGACTTTTTCAAATTTCTTACATAAAAGATCGTTAGTATCACCATGGATAATATCATCAACATAAATATGGACTATCAAGAAATCATCTCCTTTATGTAATAGAAACAATGTCGTGTCAGCACTGCCCTTTTTAAAACCATTTTCCAAAGGATATGCACTTAAATAATATATACCAAGCTCCAGGAGCTTGTTTAAGACCATATAATGCTTTTTCAAGTTTATACACATAATTTGGAAATTCGTGATTTTCAAAACCAGGGGGTTGTTCTACAAAAACTTCTTCTTTTAATTCTCCGTTCAAAAAAGCACTTTTTACATCCATTTGTTTAAGTTTGAAACCTTTATAGCATGCAAAACTGAGCAAAATTCTAACGGCTTCTAGCCTAGCTATTGGAGCAAATGTTTCATCAAAATCAATGCCTTCAGTTTGATTATATCCTTTTGCAACCAACCTAGCTTTATTTTAATTACATTTCTGGATTCATTAAGTTTATTTTTAAACACCATTTTAGTTCCTACTATTGGATAGTCATTTGGTCTAGGGACTAATTTTCAAACTTTATTTCTTTTGAATTGGTTAAGTTCTTCTTGCATCGCTAAAATCCAACTTTCATCACTAAGTGTAGTTTCAACATTTTTAGGTTTAGTTTTAGAAATAAAACAACCGTGCATATAGAAAGCACAAATATCTTTGTTAAATGATGAAAGAGTTCATGTACATGTCGTTGTATTTCCTGTTACCTATTCTGGAGGATGATTTGCTTTGAATTTCAACTTCTTGTCTACAAATGTTGGTTTTGCCGGATCATCACTGCAAGTCTTTTATTCGTTATTTTCTTTTTCACTATTAGACGCAACTCCCTCATCATTATTATTTTCAACCATTGTGTCAAAGTCTGATTCATCAAATTTTACATTAATGGTTTCAACAATAGTTTTTGCCCGTTTGTTGAAAATTCGATAAGCCTTGCTTCTAGAAGAGTAACCCATGAAAATTCTCTCATCGGCTTTTGATTCAAACTTTCCGAGTTGATCATCTGTATTAAAAACATAACAAGATCATCCAAAAACTCTAAAATACGAAATGATAGGTTTTCTGTCAAACCACAATTCATAGGATGTTTTGTTAAGTATTGGTCTAATCATTACTCTATTCATTACATTACATGATGTATTAACTGCTTCTTCCCAAAAAGTCGAAGGCAATTTATATTCATTTAACATAGATCAAGCCAATTCTTGTAATGTAAGATTTTTCCTTTCGACTACCCTATTTTGTTGAGGTGTTCGAGGAGCAAAAAGTTCGTATCCAGAACCATTTTCTTCATAAAAAATTTCAAAATCCAAATTTTCAAATTCACCACCGTGATCACTTCTCAAAGTTTTTATTGAAACACCTTTTTCATTTTGAATGAGTTTTTCAAACTTTGTGAAACACACAAAAGTCTCGGACTTTTTGGTTAGAAAATTAACCCATGTAAATCCAGAATAATCGTCGACGAAAATATAACAATAACATTTCCTATTTAAGATAACAATTTCATTTGGTCCAAACAAGTCCATATGAATTAATTCAAGTACTCTAATGGTACTAACAACATTTTTGGGATGAAATGATGATTGATTGAATTTTCCTATAGTCAAGTTTTACACTTTACTACTTTTAAACTTCTGATGTGGCAATCCTCTTACTAACTCTTTTGTTTTAATTTTTTCTAAGAGAACCATACTAGCATGACCTAATCTCCTATGCCATTAAAAGCCTTCTTATTCCGTAGCTATTAAACATCGAGAGAGAGTCAAATCATCAAACGAAAGTGTATAAACATTCTCTTTTTTTTGCCTGTGAACACTATATTACCAGTGGATTTTTCAATAATTTTGTAGGTTTCACTATCAAACACAACACTCATACCTTTATCACAAAGTTGGCTAATGGAGATGAGATTACGATGCAAATTTTTGACATATAAATCATGGGTTATGAGAAAGTATTATTACCTACTTTACCTTTACTGATAATTTTACATTTGCTATTATCACCCATTATCACATTCCCACCTTTATGTTTTCAAGGCTAAGGAATTTTGATTTATCTCATGTCATATGTTTGGAACAACCTGAATCCAAGTACCATTCTTGTTGTCCTTAGCCCGCCAACATACCTAAACACAAGAAGAAGAGAATGACCTAGAGAAACTCATAGGCCTAATGATATTAGTGACTGAAAAATTTTGATTTTGAATAATAGATCCTTTTGGAACCCAAATTTGTTTATTTTTACCAAGTCCAAACCTACCATAGCTACTTGTCGAATTTTTTGGAACCCAAATCTGCATAATTTTTGTATCTATGTTCCAACTTTCTATCTTATCCTAGGCATGTCCAATTTTTCCACATTTTATGCACTTAGGAAAAACACTTCTACCTTTAGCATTATCATTCATATTAACTTGTGTTTTCCCAAAACCTAGCCCTTTTCCATTATTAGCATATAGCTAATTAACAAGCAACATTCTAAATGACTTTTCTCCTCTTGAAAACTTACTCAATGTTATTTCAAGATTTTTTACTTTAGTTTTAAGTGATGCATTTTCAATCACAAGTGAGGTGCACCTATTAATCAAATTTTTCCTTTTTTTGTCATCACTTTCTTTTAAAACCAAGTATTCTTTTTTTAGATTTTCAAAATTTGTCTTAAATTTGGTTTCTAACCTATTACTTTTGGGAACCAATTTTAACCTGTCAGGTTTTAATTTCTTTACTTTTAGCTCAAGAGAATCAATAGTTTTTGTAAGACCATGACACAGTAAAATTAAATCTTTGTAAGTGTAGTTTGGTACCTCACTGGAATCTTCTTCGCTATTTTATGAATCTTACTGTGCCTTGAGACAAAATTAGCTTCCTTTTGAGACAAAATTAGCTTCCTCTTTATCATGTCAGAAACGTCTTCTCCTTCCTTATCATCCCATGTAGCTGCAAAATTTTTCTTCTTCTTCTTTACTCTTTCATTATGAAGTTGTGGGCAATTTGGTTTGATGTGTCCTGGTTTCTTGCAATTGTAGCAAATAACTTCTTCGTCTGAATTGTTTGAATTTTTGGATTTGTTGATTTTGAATTCTTCTTGCGTGACTTGTATTTCTTGTTAGACCATTTATTATGAACCATGGCAACCTCTTTAATAGGATTCTCGAATTCAAAATTACTCTCAAGAGTGTTGTTTAGAGCAATTGACTTTTTCTTTGATTCTGAATCATCAAGTTCTTTGTATTTTAGCTCCATCTCATAAGATATCAAGTTTCCAATCAATTCTTCTATTCTCAACCTTTTTGGATTTTTCGATTCTTGAATAGCCGTCACTTTTGCTTCAAAGTTCATTGGTAGCATCTCAGTATTTTACGCTCTAATTCCACTTCAGTGTAAAGTTTACATAGAGCCCTTGTGTTATAAACTAGTGTTGAGAATCGACTGAAACGTCCCGTATTTTTAACGGTTTTAATTATTTGAATATTTATTAGGTAATTTAAAATGACTTGAATAAAATAATATTGAATATTTAATTAATATGAATAATAGAATAATATATTTAATTCTGAATTAATCGGAATTAAGTTGAATTGACAATATTGCGTGAATTAGATAGTATAAGAGATTTGGTTAAGTTTAGATTCGAATTGTAATGACGAAACTATTTAATAAACGACGTTAAAATGTATTAATTAATATAATTTAAAACGAGCTCATAACATCGCGGTAGTTCATAATATTTCATTTTGAACTTTAAACGACAATACAGGATACATTATAAGTCGGAATTCTTTGAAACAAGAAACGTTCAAATTTGTTCAACTGTTTTTTTCTAATGGAAGAGAAAAACAGAGTTTTTTTTATTGTAGATTGTTAGTTATGTCCAAATCAATTTTTCAAGAAATCGTTATGGAATTCGTTTGTAATTTATAACAACTTATTATATGATAAACGGATTTTAATATAAATTGAATATCGATTTAAATTGGATTTGAAATATCGAGTTATAAATCCAGATATGTCTATTTTGGAGCTAGATAATGTTCTTTGTGAATATATACGATAATATTAATTTATTTTTATTAAATTATATTGTTTTAAATATATTAATATTTAGTTGGTTTATTTAGAATTTAGAAAACAATCATTTTTGCAAACGACCTCAGTTTTTGACGGAATTGATTTTGTTAGTTCCAGCATATTAAATTTTTGTCAAATTTCAAATTTCGTGATTTTTGGAGTTAGTATGTGGCCGTGTGGGATTTAAATGTTAATCGATCAATATTTTGGCTTTAAAATATCACTGTGTGAGGAAACGGATTCGAAATTCGACGAAACAATTTTCGTTGGGTCCGAAATGTCAAATTGTAGCTGCATGTCCATTTTCGTCGGAATTGGACATCGTATGTGGTCATACGGATTTTTAACAGATAAATACTAGTAGCGGTAATTATATATGTTAATAAAAAAATGAATGAAGCTTCTAATATAAGCCAAGCGTATCCTATAAATACCCTTACACCTTCTAACCCTAATTATTTTCTTTCTCTGGTCAACACCCAAAAACCACCGCTGACACTTTCTCTTCCGGTCTCTTCCAAAACGCAAGTTTTGATAATTCTTATTAAATGCAAATAAAATTCCTTAAATCTGCAAATATATATTTTCAAGATGGTCTTTTGTTGCTCGTCACAGCTATGTATTTTTTTGGTAGCTCGATCGGGTTTTGTTCGCTGTATGATTTACAGCTTGAGTACGAAGTAGGTTAGGGTTGATGATTGTATGAATTTAGTGCTTCGATTCTTGTTTTGAGTAACATATTTGGGTTCGGGGGAGTGAATGGCACTTGTGTGCATTTCCTGTTGGATCTCGAAGAAATTTTTGGTCGATGTTCCTACTATAGAACGTTAGACGACTTGAGCACGGAAATCATACTAAGCATGCGAGTTGGATGTGAGTTATATGGTGATCAAGAGCATTGAAAAAGATGAATCATGGGTAATTTAGTTGGAATTTTAGAAGTTCGTGGAGAGAGAACGAGTAGTAGAAGGATTCGATTATTTTTCTAGAACCATGAGAATAACTGGAGATGCGTTCAACATCATGGAGTTCGTCTAAACACTTTGGATATGGGTTGAAAGAGCAGTTGAAGAGAGAGGCATTGGTGATTTTTATTGGATTTTCAGCGTGTGGGATAAGGAGTTTAAGCTAAAGGAGTTATTGGCAATGGTGTGAAGAGCAATCCCGGGTTCGAAGCTGCTATTGGGGAAGAAGGGAGATTAGGTGGCGGATTATGATAAGAGTGATTAAGGTGATTAAACTAATATTTAATTAACTTAGGTTATATAAAATGTGTTCAAACATTAAATAAATCATAACTTTTCCATATACTATCGGAATTCAGCGAAATAAGATCCATTAGGATCGTATGAATGAGGGCTACACCATGGAACTGATTTAGAGCAATTTGGAGCTCGTCTCAATTTATGGTGGAATAAAACACCTGAATAGACAAATCGACCATTATTCGTTATTTAACGATTAACAACCAAAATGAGTACACTCACTAACTCTGTCCAGTTCATAATTTACAAACGTAATTTAGTATTGATAAATTATGATTGATTTATGTGTGATGGTTGTTTGGATGAATTGCTAATTAATTGGTTAAAAATATAGATATAGTCAAATATATAAATCATTAATTAAATATTGATTATGTTTATCAGAATATTTCATACTGATATAACATTTATGTTATTTATCATCTGTGGATGTAGGGAAACAGGTTAGAGGGATCCAACTAGATTCCTCAATATTTATAATACTGCTTTTCATATATTATGATATATAAGGTGATATAAATTCTATGATTGATTATGATGTATTTGGATGGCACTAGTCTTTTTATTTGGTATTTTAAATACCGAAATACTGGAAGGTAAAAAGGGAATTTTCAAAGTGTATATTGAAATAAAAATATTCATATAAAATCAAAGGGTTATATAAAAAGGGAGCCTGAAACAAGGAAGGATTCAATCTTTGGAAATGATTAACTTATTACGTAAGATATAAATATCAAATGATGAAAATCGGTTTTGAAACTAATATTTGTAATTGGATTTAAACTGAACAGTTATAAAGGAAATCATAAACGAGATTCAAAATAATTGAAATAAAAATGTAATTTTAAATGAATAATTCTATAAATAGAATATGGAAATGATATATTATTTTTAAAAACAAAATCAAACCAAATTGATTATATAAAAGAAATGTTATTTACATTCGATGTGAAAAATGTATTAAAGTAAATATTTTGCAAATAAAAACATTTATAAAGGAAATTGGTATTGGAATAGGAATTTAAATGGGAATTTGAATGGGACAGGAAATTAAGTTAAAATAAAATAGCGGATTCTAATTCAGGAAAAATAGATTAGTTGTGGATTTATAAAATGACTCGATAAACAAAATATGAACCTGTAATAATATTTATAAACTGAAATCAAGTTTTAAATTGATAAAACAAGTCCAGATTTCGGTAAAGGAATAATATTCACATTTTAAAGTGAATAGTGATTTGAAAGAAAACGTTTTGCAAATTGAAATAGTTAATAAAAGTGAAATGGGTAAATGCTGGAAGAGATAAATTCAAAAATGAATTTAGAAATTGAGTTGATCTGAAATGGTAAATTATTTCGAAGTTCGGAACGTTAATCGAATATAGGTTATTCGAAAGAGGGTTATCAAGTATAGATTATTCAGAAGAGAGTTATATGTTAAAATTCGATTATAACGAATTCAGGAAAGTACTATATAATTTCCGATTTTTAATCAATTTTATTTATTTATTTATTAATAAATAAATAAATTATTATTTATTTAAATTGGTGAATAAAATTTATATTTTGAAGTTAGATATTTTGGAAGTAGGGATTATAACGTTATAATTATAATCAATGTTTTTCATAAAAGAAGTGGAATTGTAAAGTGAATCCGAGAGTTGTGTAAGCAATGATTTGATAAGAATTAAGAAATGGAGTTAAAGAAATTAGAAACTGGCTGGAGATTAGTAAAGTTGAATGGCTTTCCAAGTGTCGATCTGATGTTGGTTTCGGCCTTCGGGGTTGATACTTAGGACGTTGTTCTCTTACTAGTTTACAGTTAGAGACTGATAGATGTAGGAGGATAGTGATGCGTGAATAAGGAATGGAAATGTTTTCAAATGTTAATAACGTATATTTTATAAATTTAGAAATATGAATTTATGAATATATGGAATCGAGAAATGGGGAAATGAATAAATTAATGATAAATAAATTTAAAGGGAAAAATGTTGATTGATGATTGATCGATAAAATTACCATTTGAAAAAAGATCGTTGTGTGTATGGATGTTTTCCTTTGATAGTTAAATAACCGAATATCCGTTGTCAATACGGAGAGGCCGGGATCAGATTTATTATCTGAAAACCACTCTGTATGGGCATTAACGTTGCGAATCAAATATGATGAAGATAATTGAAGACGGAGTTTATGCAAGGGATGTTCTAGCAAATCCTAGGTAGAAATTGCCTAAGATGGGTTTACAGCATAGTGCCTTCAGTTTGTCCTGTCCAAGGACAACATGTATGGAAGAATGTCTGACAGAGTATATCTAATAGATCACATAAGTTGATCTCTTCAAACGTATTTACAATTGGTGATGGAGGAATTCGTTTCTCTTAGCCTTATACCCGTGATATTTTTGGAGAAATCAATTTGTAATTTGGCGGTTTTGGCGATGTGGCATTCAAAGCGAATGAAGATATGGCATGTCAAAGATAAGTGTGGCCACAAGCCTCACAACCAAGAAATGGTACAAAATCGGATAGGTCGCATGTCTAAGTGGGTAGCTCCCAACTAGGGTGTATTGTCACCTAATCTGAAGAAATTTCATTTACTTCTTAAACCTATTTCGATGCAATCCCTTTCGGGAAACGGTTGCTAATACCAACCGTTATTGATAATACATTCGGTACACTCAAGCAAAATGATTGACCAGTCATGTTTAGCCTGAGTTGCAAGTTGTTCTTGTTGATCCCGGTGTATTCCTCTCTAGTGATACACTGTCGGAAGATGGCCTTATACCTTTCCAGTTGGAATCCATTACCCAATAAGCACCGACGGTTTTTGAGACGACCCGAACTTCCCCGTGAAGGAAAGCACGGATAGAATTGAGTACAAGACAAAATAGAACGCAGATGGAAGAACATTTCATTGTTATTACAACAATTCCATCAGATACAAGAATATATAGAGTATAAATGAATAAATTACATTCAACAAATATCAGAGATTACAATAAATTACATAGCAGCGGAAAAATATACAAAACACAACTAGAAGTGATACACGGATACAGAGCTTTCCGAGCATCGTTCCAGCTATTAATCAGGACCCTGTGAATATAAATCTGCAAAACCAAAACTACTAGCTGCCTGTGCGGAAAATAGGGGCACCCAGAGTTTAGGTTAAAACAATAAACTCCAGGTCAGTCATGTGATTGGTTTGAGAACTAAAACAGTTATTAATATTGGTTTTAAAGTTTGGTAACTCAAGGGACCACGCCGTATAACACGGAACGGGTTTCCTCCCCAGAATACTAGTGCATAGAACACACAGCGCAATGCTAAATAAAGAAAAATGAAGCTGTTATAAGACCCAGGTCCCATCACACAATGCAACGCAAGCCGGAGGATAGGATTTTTACCTTATAACAGCCAAAGCATGCTTGATACGTTTAAAACACATTATTTGATACTATTATAAGTGTATAGTGTCAAAACAATTTCAATCATAAGTATCAATCATTGGCGGCATAGCTACCATCTACTATGTCGCCATACTAGGCTCTACAAATAAAACCGAAATACACGTATTGGAAATTGGATTCCATCATGAGTCGAGGCAAGGGGCAAGCTCCTCTCCACGTTCGAGACACTCTAGCAAATGTCCCAGGACCCCACTATGATCCTTGGATCTTCAGGGCCGGTCCTCTCTTACTTTTGAGGATTAGTTATTCCTGAACACACGTTTCCCGGTCATTACAGACCTATATCCGAGGCGCCTCGTATCCAACAACCACACAGGTGAAAATTATATAAATGTCAGGGCTGGTAGGTCACTGACACCACCCTAGCTAGAAAGAAACGTCGTTCTCTCCCTGCAGTCACTATCCCGTTTTTGACTCATACCGAGGTGTGAGGCTCGCGAATTCACGTTATACACAAAGCTGCGCCACACAGGCCATGCTTTGATCATCAACCACAAGACTTTGCTTTTCAACAGAAGCCTTGATCAATTGCCACTTATGCGTGCCACACTGGCAATTCACTCCATGCGACTGATGTCCATCGATATACAACCTCTGAGCTCGCACGTCTCAGAGAAGGGCGTTAAGCAAGAGAATAAATTCTCCGTCGCCAAACAGATGTATATTTAATAGAGATCAATCAACACAGAATAAAATCCAATGTCAGACACACAATCCATTTACAAGTTCGTTCTGGGTCTGAACGAAACCGGAGGCACTTTCCTCGCATATCCATCCATCTCCAGGTACGTCTGGACGATCACCAACTGTTTCCCTCATCTTGAGTGTACAGCCCAATCGAGATCATCAGTAATCACCCAAACGATGTGAAGACTTCCGGTCTTCAACCACTATCTTCATCTTCGACATCTCGTCGAATCGGTTATTCAGAATGGGTATAAACCCGGCCTTTCTGGATAACCCACGTATATAATAAACGAATGTTACACAAACACAACGAACGCCTCATTCCAATTCAGAATATTCTTTTATTCACAAAATCACATTCTTAGGAAAATGTTCCCATTAATTTTATCCAAGATAAATTCTTCTAAATTTATTCTTTAATCCTCCTTTGGATATCATTTCAAACTAGTCGGGATTAACGAACCACACCGAAGTAATTATTTATTTATTTCCCAATCCCAACCTATATATCCCATGGAGAAAACTGGTAAACTCCACATCTAACACCACGGTGTCATTGGCAAAATTAATTACCATTTCACGTTCAAATCGAATTAAAGATTTAACTATCGCTTTGGAGCAAAACTGTGGTACTCCACTCTCGATCACTTTTCAGATCTGATAATTTAAATTATCAATTCACATTTTAATCTAATTAAAGATTCATCAAAACTAAACTTAGTTTTAATCTTTTCAAAAATCAATATCCTGCCTTTAACTGGGTTAAAGAACCAATGTCATCTAAAACACGATTCACGATAAACCCAAATCACATTTGATATTAAATACAAGGCTCTAAATAGAAAATATATCAGCTTATATTCAAGATCAAATTCTGAAACCAACAAATATTGTATTGGAAATAACGATATTAAATATATCTTTCAAATTCCCATAACAATATCTGTATAGTCACGAAATCCAACATCGAAATATCCCGAAGATAATTTCGATTCAACCCCAGTCCAATTCACGTATTGGGAATACTGATTATTTTTAAAATCACTTTCAAATTAAATTTATTTATTTCAAAAATAAATTGATTTTAATTCTAGTTCAAAACTAGTTTATTTCGATGAAAATCTATTTTTATCCTTTCAAACGTGGAATTCTTACGCCCAATTTTTCCCAAATCATTTCTTATGATTTTACACAAATTATCAATATTTTTAATAATTTTATCAAGGCCCGTACAGTCGATTTCCAACAACGGCCATCGAACTGCACTTACAGCGACCTTTTCTAAATTTGATTTGGACATAATTCCAAATCTAACCGTTAGATTTCAAATTTCTAATATTCAATGGAAATCTCTTTTCGATATGAACCCAACGGTTCCGGTTTTAGGAGAATCCGACGGTCGGATCTCCCGCAACGTCAATTCGAAGTTAATGGTCGAAATTCACGAACTGCCGCCGCGTGGCGCGTTCTATTCAGGCCATTATATATATAATATATATATTATATATATTTTGTCGATTTCCTTTTGAAACGAATTTGATAAATCGCTTTAAATTCGTTTTCAAAACCATTTCAACCTCTATATTCAATTTCAAATCGATTGGATTCCAATTCAACTCGAATTCATTTCAATTTTATTTAATTCGAATTCAAATTTGTTTCAATTCAATTCAAATTCTAATTCGTTTCAAGTCAATTCAAATTCTAATTCGTTTCAATTCAATTCAAATTCTAATTCGTTTTCTATTCAATTCGAATCGAGTTAATTTTCCATCTAATTCGAATCGAATTCATTTTCTATTCGATTCGAATTCATTTCAAATTGATTCAATAAAATTTCAATGTGAATTTTAATCTAATTTAAATTGAATTTCATTTCAAAATATTAAAATTTGAAATCACTTTTCAATATTCATTGTAAAATGAATAAAATCGATATAAATATCGTTCGCGTCAAAATAACGCAACTCTAATCAACACGGCTTTATATTTTTCAAAAACTTCTTTATTCTATTCAACAAATGAATATTTATTCTATTCAACACATGAATCTATATTTCTTCCAACACACGACTATTTTTGTTATGTAAAATATTTTATAAAACTATGGTATCTATCGTTTGATTTTCAATTAGACTTCAACCGTAAAGTAGTTCTAATTTTAAATATGATAAAGATGTAAATTTCATTGTATAAAATATTTTACTCAACACACGAATATTTTCAACACATGAATATTTTTATATTCAACACATGAATTTTCTTTTAAAATATTTATTATTGTCACGATTGGAATGAGGCCCAATCAATCATCATATAACGTTAATTATATGGATTCCATACAACACATGTATATAATAGCATAAAAAAAATAATCAACCATCAACCAAAGTGCACTACACTGTATAAGCATCAAATACAGATATCTTACGCTTATAACAGCCTGTCAATCAATCGATCGACATATTTAATCAATCAGGATGAGTGAACTTCAAATTTCATCCCAACACCCGTGTGGGGTTTCAAACAATCAAACACAGATTTTATTTGTGCAGTTGGGCGATGTGTAAAATTTATCGTCCCAATCAATGTCCTTAAAATAGGTGTACATAAACAAACCGTCCGGTTTGTAAATGAATATTTTATTTTATTCACTTCACGTTAAAAATTATATTTTTAACGATAAAAACATTTTATTTCAACACCTGAATTTCTATTCAGTTCATTTACTCAATAAAAATGATATTTTTATTTTTCTAACATATTTTAGAAAATTTCGGCGGCATAACGGCACGATACTAGAAACGGGACGAGGCATAGCCTTATCCCCGGTCTAGTGAAGGCCCACGCCATTCACACATCAATCAAATCCATTCAATTCACCAAATAATTCAATTCAAACCAAAATCTAACCAACTACACAACCAAACAATTTAACAAACAAGCCATCCATGGTCTGTGGATGACGGGTGTCGGGTGCTGCTAAGCACCGTCTGCATCCTAGTATATGTATATATATATATATATATATATAACTAGAAAAAGAAATTGAAAGGTGAGAAATTCTCACCGATAGCTATCCAATCATCTTGACTCTTCATTTATAGAAATCTTCATCGTTATCGCATCTTTGTCATCTTCGTTGCCCGTAGCCACTACATATGTAAAAATCGAATTTTTACTTCGTTATTCAATATATAAAAATCGAATTTTTATTATGCTATTATATAGATAAAAATTATATTTTCACATCGATGTTCATATAGTAAAGATTATATTTTTATCACGCTATTCTTCATAAAAAGATTTCGCCTTTTCAATTTCAAAAATCTAATCTTTTATAGTTTAAACATCACTTCTTTTATTTTTTAAAAATCACATCTTTTATATTTTTAAAAATCACGCCTTTTATATTTTAAAACTCACACCTTTTATATTTTAAAAATCACGCCTTTTATATTTTAAAAATCACGCCTTTTATATTTTCAAAATCACGCCTTTTATATTTTAAAAATCAGGCCTTTTCTATTTTAAAAATTACGCCTTTTCACTTAAAAAAATATCATGTTTTTACTTTTAAAAATATCGTCTTTTTACTTTTAAAAATAATGCTAATTATACCTAACAAAAATAAAATAAAAAGTAAAACTAAAATAAACAAATCAATAAAAACTTACAGCTTTATAGATTCGGAGGGGGTTTGGGCTCTGGTGGGCGTCGATCGATGGGGCGACTGGGGGGTGTTGCGGTGGCGGTGGTTTGCCAAAAAGGGGGTGCGGCGGATTTGGATAGGGTTGTGGGGGGAGGAGGAGGGGGCTGCGCTCGTCGTGGTGGCGGATGGTGGTGGGCGGCGCAGCACTCGAGGTGGAAGGGGGGGCTCGGCGGTGGTTTTTTGGGCAGAAGGGGGGGTGTTGAGGAAGAGGGGGTCGCGGAGGAAGGGGAAGAGGAGAACCGAGGGGGAGGCGAGTGGGCCAGCGCCGAGATGGCGCGCCTGATGGCATGGCGGCGCCCCGATGGGAGGAGCGACGGCGCTTCTCCCCCCTTCGTCTTTTTTTTTTAATCTGATTCGGGGAAGAGAAAGAAGAGGGGGAGGGGGTATGTAAATGTTTATATTATTTTATTTATTTTTAATTTTTAAATCCATAAAGGTTGACTTTTTCATACGACCTCTAAACGAGGCCCACCGCCTGTCGTCCATAGCATATTACCCCCATTCCGAACACAATGGGATATGTATCGTAGGCTGATTCGATCATTTCGATCTGTTTCCGTTAAAATCTACACATAACTCTATATATATTGAATTTGAACGCGCATTTCAATTTACCGGGGTCACATACTAACTCGAAAAATTCCAGAAAAATATTTTCTAGCTTCGTATTGACATCACGGACCCAACAAAAGTGGTTTCGTCGAAATCCGAGGTCGTTTGCAAAATGTCTATTTTTAAGGGCCTGAATTCCATAGCGACTATTCAGAATTTTCAACTGGACATATCTTTTGATTCCCGCTATGAAATCTTGATTTTTTGGATTCGTTGGAAAGATATCATCAAATAGATCCTATTGTTTTTGGTTTCACTAAAATCCGGATTGTTTTGCACCCGGTAGATTCAATTGAAGTTTGAAATCGAATTATCGAACTACCGCGCCATTTTCAATTCTATTTATAATCTAAAATAAATATTTATATTCTAACGACGACGTATATAATATATACGTTCGAATTCTATTCAAAATAAATTTCTCGTCGATATTATTTAAAATAATCCATTTTAAATGTTCAAAATTCGCTAAAATTGCCAAAATAAAAATTTTAAACTGGCCCAGATTTTCGGGTTATTACAGTTTTTGATTATATATTATATATGTGGAGCGTGAGATTAAAGTGTTCCATTAAACTGTTAATTATTTGATTTAGACACAATTATAATATCAGAAGAGCTTTGATATAAAGAATATTTTTGTTTACCGTAAGGTAAAAACCATCCGTGTTTATGTGTGGATTGGTTTTACGATTATCCTTTCTTTAAAAAGGATTTTTAAAGTTAAACCAAATGGTTGGAATTTACTCACACCAGTCCCATGACTAAACCAGAGTTTATTTTGTTTTGTTTTACCCAAAACTCTTGGGTGCCCAAATTTGTATGGGTAGTCAAGTAGTCGGGATTTTATAGATATACCTAGAAGAGCTTGGAGCAGGAGGCTTCAGGATTTTGTAGCTGTTGTTTATTTCCGCAGTGATTTTATGTTTTGTACTCTGAAATGGTATGTATATATAGTTATAAGTTTGTATTTCAAAAGTTATGTACTATAATATATTTTATTCGTTCCGCTATGAGATTCGTGTTTATTTTGATTCTGATCTATTGTGATCTTCTTCTTCTATTCTGACTTTCTTTCTTTCTATTTCTCACCCTCTAACTTCTTTCTATTAATGATCTGGAATGTTCAATGCTTGAATAGTTGACATGAGTTTATGTCGATTTTCGGGGTCGAAAACCCAGTTCGTTACATCGACTATAAATCTCTTTTATATCTTCCCCTTTGCACATCGAAATTTTTTCATATTCATTGCAGAGTAGTGTGAGACGAAATTTCTTAACTTGAGATATTCCTTCATGAATAAATTCTAAAGTATGCCAAATTTCTTGCGCAGTTGAACAATGAGATATTTGGTTAAACTCAGTTTTATCAAGAGCACAAATTAAAGCGTTCATTGCCTCAGCTTTAGTTGAGAATAATTTTTTTATCATTAGCATCCCACTTATCTTTTGGCTTAGAAATTTAAATGTCATTAATAATCGTAATGGTAGAGTTATAACCTGTTTCAACAATATCCTATACATCATAATCAACTGAACTTAGATAAATTTTCATCCTAGCTTTTCGGTATGCATAATCAGTTCCATGAAACATAGGTGGCCTAGGTATGGATTGACCTTCAGAAAAAAGAATTATTATACAGATTCATGACTCTGGAGTTAAAAAAACTAGCTATGATATCACTTGTAGGATCTAAATTAACCCTAGATGGGGGTGAATAGGTTTTATTGAAATTTAAATAAATTTAAAAACTAAAATAAAATAGCGTTGAATAACAGAACAACTTGTAGTAAGAAAATCACACACAGAAGATACCCAGCTTCGGCAAAACTCTGCCTACTGCTGCATTCAAGGTTTCTATTAGGAGTTAAAAACAATCTCTACGCTTACAATCCTCTGTAAACTCATGTCGCTTCCGAATGTTCAAACCCTACGCTCAAAACCTTACATAACTTAATTCCCAAAGCTGTGATTTTTCTAACTATAAAACCCTATAGTTATTGACTCAAAAATGCCATCTTAAAAAAATAAAAATAAAACAATAACTTAAATTAAAAATATGAAACCCTAGAATACTTTGATTTAACAAAAAATAAAAATAGGCTGGCTCTTTGTATTATTTGGCTTGTGAAACTTCAGCTTCAATGGCGGCCTCCCTAGGGTTTATATTCTGAAATCGGCTTCTCCAAAAATTGATCGATCGTTCCCTGCTTTGATGATCTTTCTGTTTTGATATTGTCGAGATGTTATTGCTTTCTAAAAATTGTATGTGATTTCTGCCCCTTTCTGATTTATGCTCGATTGTTTGATTCCATTTTTCACCTATGCCAATGATGAATTGTATGTGTATTTATAGAATTACTAACTCCTATATTATCTCTTATTGATTTGGTCGTGATTTGTTTGTTCCGATTTTCTCCAGTTTGAATTATTCAACCTTTCTGGAATTTTCATATATATTGGGGTTTCTTTGAATTGAACTGGAGTGTTTATTGCATTGATTTCTGGGTTTTGATTGAGTCATCCTTGCTTATATATATATATGCATATATATATATATATATATACATATTTCTGAAACATCAACTTGATGATTTTCTGGACCTTTGATTTAGCTAATAAAGATTTATTATTTCGGCCTCCTTATTTTCTTTCTTTTGAACTTTAAAATAGTTTAACCTTGGTGCATAAGAATAGATACCATCCTTGATTTGTTCTTGCCGAAATAAAATACGGAAATACTTCAAATTTTGGAATGATTTAGTCATTGTTGCTGTCTGGTTTGAACTGTCTCAATGCATACTTTGAATTATTAAAAAAAAATACCTTGTTATCTTATTCATTGCAGTATTGTGTCATTTGTGCAATTAATTACATCTGGGTATGCTTTCACTGTTTCATCGCTATTGATTGAGGCTTGTGCCATTTTACTTGAGCTTATACTTATTTGTTTTGGCACTTGTACTTGAAATTTTGCCATGTCCGTTTGTAATGCATTTATGCTGCTAGTCTCGTAACTGGCTCGACCATGCTTGTGTATATGGCACCTACTACTTGAAACTTGGGCACTCCACGCTTGTATTATTTGTGTATACTTGTACGCTGCTACTATAGCCATGCCTCCATATTTTATGGCTTTAACCCATGTGTATTCACTGCTTCTATGCACTCTTGTATGTTGTGTATCTTTGTTGTCATGCTCCATGTTGCTTTAGAAAATGTACATTTGTATACTGTGGCCTGCATGTGTACTGCCATGTTATTTTAGCTTGACATTATTCATGCTGCCATTTTACATTGGCACTTGTTGAGTATCCATATTATACTTGTCTATTCACGCTTTGGCTGACCATGTATATATGCATCCATGTATTCTCATTGGTCTTTGCTCCTTGAAAAAAAAAACTGAAAGGAATAGATATAATTCTTGATCTAATTTGAACGTGTTCGAGTTTGGTGCATTCAAGTATTTGGCTTTCTTGCTATACTTGATTATGTATAATCTTGTATAGTATTGTGTTATACTTGAATTTGTTTTGGCTATGAGAAAAATGATGAGAAACACACCAATATTCTGAGGCAAATGAAATAAGTTTATATCTGTTAGTATTTAAATCTATTTTTGTTACAGTTTACTGTGTTTGTTTCTGTGACGGGTATGCAGGTGACAGGACTAGATTAGAGCACAAGAAAATTCAGTATGTGTGTCAGTGTGTATAGAATAAAGTCTGTATATAAACTGAGTGATTTGAGTGAAATTGTAGTGAGAAACTCCTGTATATGAATTTGATTGTAGACATAAATAAAAAAATTACTAGTCCGAATGTTGATATTGATAACATTAATGAAGAAATATGAAATTATTCATTGAATATGAAAACAAGATACATAGAAGATTCGCTTATTGACAATAGAAGAGAGAGCATTTACATATAGGCAAAACAATAGAACAAAAAGTACTGTACTACAGCGTACTAAAGAGTAGTACAGAAAAGTACTGTACTACAGTTGTACTACCACTGTACTACCCTTTTAGCATATTAAGTATGTTAACATCCCCCCTCAAACTCATGATGCGATAGCAATGAGCATCGAGAGTTTGTCAATCAAAAAACGAAAGCGCGAAGATGACAATGATTTAGTAAACAAATCTGCAAGTTGTAAAGAGGAAGAGACAAATGGCAATGTCAATGTGCCATTCTGAAGGTGATGGCGAGTATTATGGCAGTCAATCTCAGCATGCTTGGTCCTTTCGTGGAAAACAGAGTTTTGAGCAATCTGAATAGCACTCTTATTATCACAGTGCAAAGGAGTTGGTTGCCGCAAGAAAACACCCATATCTGCAAGCAGCCATCGCAGCCAAACTATTTCACAACTAGTAGAAGCCATAGCACGGTATTCGGCCTTAGTTGAAGACCGAGATATAACATCCTGCTTCTTACTTTTCCAAGAGATTAGAGAATCACCTAGAAAAATACAAAAACCAGTAGTGGATTTGCGATCAGTAGGATCACCAACCCAATCAGCATCAGAGTAAGCACATAACTCTAAAGATGAAGTAGAAGAAAGCAAAAGAGCTTGAAACTGAGTGCCACAGAGATATCTCAAAATGCGAATAACAGCAGCCCAATGAACAGTAGTAGGAGAAGTAACAAACTGACTGACTATGTGAACAGCATATGCAATGTCAGGGCGAGTGATAGTGAGATAAACCAAACTTCCAACAACTTTTCTATAAAGATTAGGATCTGGTAATGGAGACCCATCAGAAATAGAGTACCGAGCATTGAGCTCAATTGGAGTATCAACAGTCTTCTTATTTGAGAGATGAGCACGCTCAAAAATGTCATAAATATACTTAGATTGAGAAAGAAGATACCCTTTTGGAGAAGAACCAACTTCAATACCCAAAAAATAACGAAGAGGACCCAAGTCTTTCATAGCAAAACTTCGGGTCAACTCAGACTTCAACAAGTTGATCCCAACAACATCATCACCTGTAATAATCATATCATCAACATAAAGAGAAAGCAGAATTCGACCTACCGAGGTACACTTGACAAACAAAGCAGAATCATGGTTACTTGGGCAAAAGCCAAGAGAAGTAATCACATTAGAGAATTTTTCAAACCAAGCACGGGGAGCCTGTTTGAGACCATAAAGAGCCTTCCTAAGTTTGCAGACTTCATCAGGTTGATGATCAACGCCAGGAGGAGGAACCATATAGACTTCTTCATGAAGGTCGCCATTCAAAAAGGCATTTTTAACATCCATTTGAGTAATATTCTAGTGGCGAACAGAAGCAACCGCAATAAGAGTTCGAACTGTAGTCATTTTTGCAACAGGAGCAAAAGTCTCCTCATAATCCAGACCATATTCTTGAGAATAACCTTTAGCAACCAAACGAGCTTTATATCTTTCAATAGATCCATCAGCCTTAGTTTTAATCTTATAGACCCAACGAGAACCAATAGCACGTTTTCCTGCAGGAAGAGGCACTAAATCCCAAGTACGAGTATGATGAAGAGCAGTTAGCTCCTCAGCCATAGCACGCTGCCAAAGAGGATCACGAACTGCATCCTTGAAAGATGAAGGCTCAGAAAGACAATAAATAGAAGCAAGGAATGAAGAAAATGAACTGAAAAGACAAGAATATTCAAAATCGGGTCGTTTAGTAGACTGACGGTTTCAGATAGGGTATCGACGTTCACTAGTATCCGCTATCTCAGAAGATGATTGGGTAGTTGAGGAGTCAATAGAAGTGTCTGGATTTGCAGCAGGAGGTGGCTCATCATCATCAACAGTAAAAGGATCAATATGAACAAGATCAGACATAGATATATTGTGAGAACGGTCAGGAATTGTAAAATAAGGAATATGCTCAAGAATAACAACATGACGAGAAACATATAACTTATGACTGACAGGATCAAAACAATGATATCCCTTTTGTCCTGCACCATAACCAAGAAAAACACATATAGCAGACCGTGAAGTTAACTTACTACGTTGGACATGAGGAAGAAGAACAAAGCATGTAGAACCAAAAACACGAAGAGTAGAATAATCTGGTGGACAACCATACAATTTCTCATAGGGGGACAAGCCAGAATTATGAGAAGTAGGAATTCTATTAATCAAATAAAAAGAAGTAAGAGCTGCCTCCCCCCAAAATTCACTTGGAACACTTGCAGACAATAAAAGTGACCTAGCAGTCTCAAGAATATGTCTATGTTTCCTTTCAGCAACCCCATTTTGTTCAGGAGTATCAGTGCAAGAAGTCTGATAAATTGTGCCACCTAAAGCAAGAAGTTCCTTAAAGGCATGAGAAGTATATTCTCCTCCTAAATCACATCTAAAACATTTAATAACAGCTGCATGCTGAGTTTTAATAAGAGATCAAAACTCATTATAGATGCCAAAAAATTCTGAGCGACATTTCATAAGATAAATCCAACAATAACGAGTGCAGTCATCAATAAAGGAGACATAATAACGAGAGCCTCCCTTTGTAGAAACAGGAGCGGGTCCCCAAACATCAGAATGAATAAGATCAAAAGGTGCAAGAGAAAAAGTATTACTTTGAGGAAAAGGCAAAACAGAAAATTTTGCAAGTTTACAGCCACTACAGTCAGAAATATCATGAGTTTTCAATTCTCCTAAAACTCCTGTAGACGCTAAAAATTGTAATCGAGACTTAGAGACATGACCCAGACAAGAATTCCATAAATAAAACATAGAAGATAACTGGTTTAAACGAAAAGATGAAACATCCACACCAGGAACAGAAGCCGCAATCTTAGGAATTTTGAGTTGATCCAGTATATAAAGTCCTCCTTCTCTATGGTCGGTCCCAATCACTTTCTGAGACTTTGGATCCAAAACATAACAGTCAGAAGAAGAAAAAGAAACCAAGTATCCATTATCACAAATTTGACCAACAGAAGCAAGATTTAATGTAAGTTTAGGAATGTGATAAACATTAGATAAGGACAAAGAATGTGTAATGACTGAACCAACACCTTGCATGGGCATAGATGTACCACTAGCACTCATGACAGGGACAGAAACTTTAGGGGTCAAAGAAGTGAAAGAGGATAAATTAGGTGACATATGATTCGAAGCACCCGAATCTAAAATCCAGGTAGAAGAAGATATACCTGGCGAACTAGATGACAAAGCTGACATGGCATGCGGCTGAGATGCGAGGAACTTCTGAAACTGTTCAATCATTGATGGATCTAAAGAAGAAGTTGTAAGTGCATTATGAGGGCGAGGAAGAAGAGGAGGTCCATTATGAGGAGTTGGTGGTCGGTAACTCCACTGCTGAGGCTGCTTTCCTTTACCTAACTTTGGACATTGTGATCTCCAATGACCTTTTTGTGTACAAAAGCTGCATTCATCACGAGTAACAGTTCCATAAGGTCTGGCTTGCGAATTTGAATTTGGTCGTGGAGGCATTTCAAATACTGACGGAGTAGAAACTTCCTTTGTAACAGAAGGCTGAAGACGAATTTCCTCAGCCAAAAGTTCACTAACAACATAATCAACAGGAGGTAGCGGATGACGGTGTAGAATAGACCCACAAAGTCCTTCAAACTCATTATGAAGAGCCATTAAAAACTGTACCAATCTCTGCTCCTCTCTTCGTGCAATATAAGGCGCAAAGGCGCGTAATTCAGCAGATTCTGTGAGTGCCAACTGGTCCCACAAATTTGTCATAGCATCATAAAATTCCTGAATACTCATGTTTTTTTGCTGTAGAGCACGAATATCAGACTCCAACTAGAACTGTTTTGCAAAATTAGACTGTGTATACAATCTAGATAGATGATCCCAAACCTCCTTAGCTGTCTCATATTTTACTAATTGAGTACCAATTGAGTGCTTGACTGAATTATTAATCCAAGTAATAATCTTAGAATTTGCAACTTCCCACTTGTCAAACAAAGACACATAATTAGTAGCTGTGTTATCGACAGGCTTTACAAAGGCACCCGAAATATAGCCCCACATTTGTTTACCCTTCAAAAAAAATTTCATCACATAACTCCAATATGCATAATTTTTACCATCTAACTGAACACTAACCGCTTGAAGCGAATCATATCTAATTTCAGCCATATTAATAAATCAGAGAACAAACAAACAAATTTTCAAATTCAACACAGAAGAAAAAAAACCCAAAAAGGAATTCGGGTCAGCAAACTTTAACCTCAGGTCTGAACAAAGTTAACGTCGGATATAGGGAAAGAACAATAGAACAAAACAAGATCTGGTTGAATCAGCAAACGTCAGATTAGGTTGGAATTCCCAAACGTCGGGTTCAGGCCTGGTACTTTGTTGGATTAGGGCGGATTAGGGCAGATTAGGGATGATGCTTTGGATTAAGGTCGGGTGCTTCGGATTAGGACGGATTGGAACTTCGGGTATGGCTGCGGATTATGGTGCTTCAGGCGGATTTGTGACAGAGAATGGCAGAGAATGGCGGATTGGGATACTAGAACGATGGGTGCTGAACGATGGGTGGATTTTGGCTCTTTGCTTCGGATCTGAACGAGTAAGTGGATTGCTGAGCGATGGTTACTTCGGTGGCTGAAACGTTGAACGTGAGTCTAGTCTTGAGTCTAGTCTGAACGAGATTAGGACTTCGGAGTAGAGATTAGAGAAGGCAGAAAAAAAGAAAAAAAACCGGCTCTGATACCATGATAACATTAATGAAGAAATCTGAAATTATTCATTGAATATGAAAACAAGATACATAGAAGATTCGCTTATTGACAATAGAAGAAAGAGCCTTTCTATATAGGCAAAACAATAGAACAAAAAGTACTGTACTACAACGTACTAAAGAGTAGTACAGAAAAGTACTGTACTACAGTTGTACTACCACTGTACTACCCTTTTAGCACATTAAGTATGTTAACACACACACACACACACACACACACACACACACACACACACACACACACACATATATATATATATATATATATATATATATATATATATATTATCATCAAACAAAAAAATCATATCGTTATACTCAATAGTCCTATGATTAGATTAATTCTGAGGAAAGAATACTACGACAATAGTCCTATGATTAGATTAATTCTGTGGAAAGAATACTACAACAAATCCTAGATGATGATCATTCTTTGATATCATTTAGGTGGGGAATGATCAACTATGACTATACTATTAGGCGAAGGAAATTTGATACCAAGATAGAAATGTAACTGAAGATGAAAAGGCTAAAGTAATTATCTTCTATTGCTTGTCATGATATAATACATGGCTGAGGCAGTTGGTTAGAACCAAGAACTTAAAAACAAAACTGAATCGATCCCGAAAAAGCCAAATGCAGACCGAATCCGATCCGATCTCGACGGATCTCAGGTCGGGTCTAAATGATGAAAAATACAAAAAGACACAATCAAGACTAACCCTTGTCGATCTAAACACATTGAAATATATGCATTTTCAGTGTTAGTTTCTAATTGAACCTGAAGCGAAACTTAGATCGGGTAGGGTTTAGCTTTTTAAATTGTATAGTTCAAACCCGGTAAAGCCGATCATTCTAGAACAGAGATTCATCAACAGAGTTTAGCTTTTTAAATTGTAAAGTTCAAACCCGGTAAAGCCGATCAGCCTAGAACAGAGATTCATCAAGTCGGCTTGTGTCCACGGTTTTGAGTCTAGGTATCACCCACCGTGTGTATGTAGCATTGCTCTATTCTATTATTACATGCATTTGTGTAAATTAAGTTCTTAAAATACATATCTATTTTCAGCGGATGTACCGTTTTTTATTTCATGTAACATTTTATGCTTACTCTTTAGCTGAGCTGTTCAAAATAGCAATGCTATTGACTATTGTTTAACACCAGTGACGTCTGTGTAATATACAAAAATACACAAACAATAACCTCGTCTTTCTCGTGCACGAAAGCATCGGGACAACTGACGAGAAGACAACAAATTTTTTTGGCTTCACCATCTCAATTTTACACTGTACGAAACACAACACTATTCTGTTTGCATCGTCTATAATTGTAACATCATGGAGGAAAGCTAGTTTGGACTTTGGTGTCATCCCACATATATACGTTAAATATTGAACGAGCTGATAGCTGATTCATCTCTATTTGGTCATAATGTCGGCTAGATACATCTATTTCTCTTTGCTAGTTGCATCATCAAGCAAATACATCATGTAGCCATCGATCTCTTGGGTTTTAGTTATCTCATCTTCTTAAACTCTGTGTAATTTTCAGCCACCACTGTTGGCCAAATCACAATCAGATGGTCATTAACAGCAATGGCCTAATATGACTTTCTAGCAGAATAATACTATTCTCGTGGAATATGAATATATTGTCTTTAGTTTTGATATATTAATGCCAATCTGTTGATCTAAAAATGATCTTTTATTTGCTGTTAAAGCACAGGATAAAATTAAGCTATACAATATCATTGGATATGAAGGTGTGTGAAGGTTTAAGACTTGCTTTAAGTTCGAGATACATTGATACTCTCATACAGTTAATTGTCTATATGCAGATATATCCACGAAGCAGTCTATACGAGTACGACAATATAACTGTGATGACTTTATATGGCTGATAAGTCGTATCTCATCGCAATGCAAAAATAATTAATAAGAGCCGCCTTATCAACACTTTTAACTTCTTCCCTTAGTCAAACGTTAACACGTCCCCCTACTTGGTTTCAGCCAATTTATTACTCTAGTTTGAAGATACATTCACCTCGATCATCCAGCTCATTTTAAAATAGTTGGCCATGTTGTTCAAATGTCTATTTACAAATGACTAAATATGCATTTAAAATAATTTTACTTTGTCTTTTAGTAAACAAATTTAGCTTTAACACAATCCTGCTTTAGTATCCATGTAAGTTGTATCACATTCGTTGAATTGTTTGACTTCTATTTTTTTTTTTTTTGGAAACTTCTCAAACGCTGGTAAATAGCATAAAATATAATATGATCACCAACATATGTGCAAAAAACCAAATTTAATGAAACTATATTAGAATTCATATATTCATGTCAATAACGTATAATGCTAGCTAGTAAAAAATATATCCATTTCGTTATGAATTTGTATGTATTCATCAACTGAAGGGAGGAAAAAAAATTGCACTTCGCAGTTTCTTTTGTTATTAATTGTTTGTAATTGTATATAAACTGCATATCATGGTACAAATAAACCTGACTTGTCATTAATCGTTTAAACTTGAAAAACTAATGTCTATAATAAGAAGAGTAAAATCAGGTATATAACATGTTAATGATAAATAGAAAAGAAATATGTTGATTAACTCATCAGAAATAGTAATATAATGTATTATGTATTTAGCATATTGGGCACGGCCAGTTATTCATTTTGTGGGTTATAAATACCTAATACAAGTTATCACATTGCATCAAATTTCAAATACATTTCACTACAAAACAAAGAGCTTTTTGCAACGGCTAAAAGATATCGGCGACCGTCGCTAGCCGTTGCAATTCTAGTCATCGCCAACAGGAAAGTGTTGACATGGGGAATTGTCATTGTTAACCGGCTTTTTTGTCCGGTTCCTAAAAGTACATAAGACGCGTTCGACTCAACGCATCGCATGGAGCTAAAGCGGAGAGGGACGCCTGAGAGCGAAGGAAACAGGCTGAAGAGTGATCGCGACAACAAAGACCTCGCAGCGCCCCTAGCGTATTTCTGAACCAAGGCTTCGAATCCCTAGGAGTCACGAACCTGAATCTCGAGCCCCCAAGCAACCGTGCATATAGTCTTCACGCCCCTCGGGACACAAACTTCGTACCCTTCGGGATGCGAATTTTGCAACCCAGGGGGTTCGAAATATGTGCATGCGTGCGGGTCAAGTGCGAAATTCTGGGTGTGGTCCCCTATTTCTACTTACTCCTACCCAACCTCTCTCATATAAATACCCCTTGGCCTCACACTTCAAAAGGTTGGAATTCTATCACTTAGGACCCCTAGAGAGCTTCAAGAGCCTCTTTAGTGGCATCTCCTCTTGGAGAAGAAGGACTAAATTGTCTTTTTCCTGAATACTTTGCATATGATGATTAAGAAAGTGAATGTAATGAGATATCACGAGTTAGCCACCACTTTGTAATCCTTGGTGATAAATACTATTCCAACAACTATTCAAACTGGACGTAGGCCTCTCTCGAGACCGAACCACTACAAATCTCTCGTGTTATTTACCGCTTTCCGCACTTAGTTACACGACCAAAATAACAGTTCCTAGTAATTGGAATCTTAGGTGTTTACAACATTTTTTCCGTCAACAGTCATTATTCGCGCACGCCAATGCCCGAGTGAACGTTTGTAGAAAAACGATAATCCAAGTCCAAAGTAATGAGATATGCAGGAAGAACACAGCTTTTTATAGTGGTACGTCACTAACACTTACGTCCACTTTATATTATTCATTCATCATATAATAACTGATTACAAAGGTTGTACAATTTCGGGCAATTTATTGGAATAAAGTTGTGTAATAGAACAATAAAATGCTTGTTAATTCTAAGCTTTGACCAAAATGTCTTTTTTCCTCTTCGTTGAACCAAAGTGTGAAGCAATGTCCAAAAAATAGCTTCAATGTCTAACAAATTCCAAAGATATCCAAAAACGACCAAAAGCAGTACAAATGTCTAAGCAAATGTCTAAATGTTGTAGGCGAACGTTTGCACAACGTTTAGAAGTTCAAAATCCATGAACATGATGAAGACAACCATTAATGGTGCTTGAGAGCTTCAATCTTGTACGCCAAAGTGTATGTAGAGTGTAAATGAGCACACCCCTTTGAATGTCAATCAAGGGGCTATTTATAAGTGATTTTTGGGGGTAGCTGTAGGAATTTCGCATCCCGGAGGGATTCGAGCTTTGCATCCCAAAAACAGTGCCTAAATACTAATCCAAGCCCGAAATTTCGCATCCCACAATTCAAAATTTTTGTATCCCAAAAGTGGTGATCACCCCAAAATGTTGATCCATCCGAGTTTCTAGCGCTTGCCATTTTGCCATGGCATGTTCCAAAAAATCGCATCCCAAACCTTGTTTGGAAAATCGCATTCGAAAAACCATGACATAGAGCCGTGAAAACTTCGCATTCCTCCGATGCGTTCGACACTTTTTCAAGCCTCAGAAATTCGTATTTGCCCTTACCATTTTTTCGCATCCCCCAGACCTGATGCTGAGATGATAAAAGTTATGTCGGGACGGAGAGATGCGATGCAAGATATGAAATATTGGGATATGAAATCCTATTTTTACCAAGCCAAAAACCAGGTCGTGCTAGACCTGGTGCATGCTCATGGAAATGAGCTGTTTCCTCGTACTGATCACTGATTTTCTAACGTGCCAAGTCGTGTGATCAACCACTTTACCAGATGTGATCATTCAAGCACGAACACATGGGTTTTTATGTTTTTCACATGCAGATCACCTATTTTTGAACGCACCAAAACAGAATTTTGCACAATGCCAGATTTTAATGTCATGAGTCATGCAAGACAATTTTTTATGATCGTGCAATGCTGATAAGATGTTTTTGAGTGTGCGACACTGTTTTTCATCATAATCCATATATTTTTTTTCATGACAAGTTTTGTCACGTGATCGGACCGACATGTTAAAGCATTTTGAGCTGATTGGACCGAGTCGATCACGTATTTTTATCATGCCAGTTTTTCCAAGTCCATTTATGCAATTTTACAAATCAACGCTATTTTCAACCTTTTCTGAACATGTCGCTACTTCGACAAAAAATGTTTTGTGTTTTCAGACGAAGCTCTCGAGACTTGAACGCATCGCTAACCAAAATTTTAACGTTTGACATCTTTGACCAAAAAACATGTTAACACTTTGCCCCAAAAACATGTCTCACTTAAATGAAGGAAGATGTGTTTTGCGGAAAAACAAGAAATCTAGAAACTAAAGCCAGGAGAAATCCGAAGTTAACTTCTGTAACTAGAAAACCGAAGAGGCACGATTGCGCCATATCGTATTAACCATGAAGCTAGAAAACATGAGAACCTGAAAGTCTAAAATCTAGTGAAAGCCGATGATCGCTCGTGATCATTAAGAGATAATCAGAATAGCCGAAGGACTGCAGGGGTCCAATAACCTAAAAATCCAGAGAATCCATAGCCAGGAAATCGGGAAAACCCGAAATTTGTAAATCCAGAATAACCAATAATTATATAGCCAGATATCCATATGAGTTCAAGGCTTTCCAAGGCATGACGTATAAGAACAAGCCGGTGAGGTCCAAGACGACCTTGTCGAGGTAAGACGACCAAGGACAAGCCAATGAGGTCCACGATAGCCTTGCGAAGCAAGATGACCAAGGACATGCCAAGTGAGGTCCAAGACGGCCTTGCGAAGCAAGATGACCAAGGACAAGCCAGGTGAAATCCAAGACGACCTTGCAAAGCAAGACGACCAAGGTCATGCTAGAGAACTCCAAGACAAACTTGCCAAGGACAGACGATGAAGGATAAGCCAGAGAATTCCAAGACGACATTGCCGAGGTAAGATGACTAAGGATAAGCCAGTGAATTCCAAGGCGGCCTTGCCGAGGCTAGACGACCAAGGATAAGCTAGAGAATTCTAAGATGGCCTGGCCGAGGTAAGACAACCAAGGATAAGCCAGTGAGGCCCGAGACGGCCTTACCGAGGTAAAACGACCAAAGAAAAGTCCTGGACCGAATTCCTTAGGGTTTGTAATTCAGTTTTAGTTTTCCTTACTCCACGGCTAGTGTCTTGGCGAACGAAGTAATTTTTATTAAAGTTAGGGAGTTTTTAGTAAGTTTGTCTGCTTCGTTGGGTTTTTTGTCCTTGTATTTGTATCTGGTAGATAAGTGGTGATGGAGTTGTTACTTGGTGATGTGATGCTAGTCAGGAGACACATGTTAATCTACTGGTTGGCTCTACAACATGGAAGCTACAGCTCAAACTTCAGACCAGCGACGGTGGTCGTTATGCTCATTTTCTAGCTAGTGAAAATGTTATGGTATGGTTTAAGTAAATAGTTCTCTACTGGGTGGTATGTACTGTAGTTCGAATGGTTTCCTGGATTATGCTATTCTTCGTTTCCATTTGAAGTTAAGTCTCGAAGCCTTCCATTCGGCTTGCCTGTACATACCCAACATGCAATGTTTTCAAGCTACTATCCCCTGCTCTTTCTAGGATGTGATGGGGTAAAACTATTTGTTCCTTCCCTCTTTTTTTAATGCCCACAACACGTCTTACTTCTGTTGGATGGGAAAATGCTTGCGTGTTGTCTTTGTCAAGTTATGATGATTTGGTTTAGCAATTACCCATGCTATAAGGTGAATTCTTCTGAGTGTGATGGCACATATGCAACTATAATAGCTCTGAACGACTGTAGGGACGCTGCTTATGTAGCCAATGGTCCTTTTAGCTGCATAATTTGTTTGGTAGATATGGAAATTCATATGTAATTAATCTGATCTTGTTTTTTCAAGTATGCAATGTACCATATCATATACTCCCTGCATGGAAATTTCTATAGTAGTCTAGTAGGTTAGCTAGCTTCTGTACTTTAATCTAAAATAGATTAGTGGCCCACTATAAATGCCATATATACTGGGGGGTCCACTTTAAAAACCGAAATAGTAGTCTGGCATTCTGCCAAGCTCCTGTAACTGTTGAAATTATTATTTATTATAATAATAAGTGCTACGGAACACTAAAGAAAACCAATCGACTATGCAAAAAAAAAACATAACGGATCGTCATCCGAAAAGAGCATGCCTAAAGGGATTCCCCGCCCCCTGGCATGGGTACGAAAACTTGGCATATTTTAATCTAGATTCATTCGTGAAGGAAAGTGAATGGCTTATCATTTGCGAAGAGCATGTCTAGGATCTCTCCTGTTCCAATTTATGGGTAAGCAAACTTAGCCATCCAAAATCCAAAGCCGGGAAAAGTAAACTTTTCATCAATAACCAAAGGAGGTGATGGTGTATTGTTGGACAAAGGGCACGCCTAGAGATCCCGTACGTAGGTATGTCGACTCAGCCATCTTATAATCCAAAATAACCAAAAAGGATACATCTAGAGGACCGAAGCCCTTAAAGCCAAATCCACGGGTCGGGACCCAAATAACCAAATCAAGAGAAAGCCTAAACCAATCCACAAGTCAAAGAGGCACAAAAATCCATAAGGAGAAAATCCAAAAGCGGCAGGAAGCTAGAAAACCCAGAAGCCATAACAGAGAATCCACAATACTAAGACCAAAACCTAGTAAAACTAGAGAAGTCGAGAGCTAAATAACCAAGATTTCCAAAATACCAAATGACCAAGACCTGTGAGTTATAAAATTTTGATGTCTGGGAAGCCAGCATCCAAGACACCAAATCCGGAGTTATGATTAGTCATGGGTCGAACCGCGGGAACTGGGCCCGGACCTATCCTGAGTAGTAGCGGGTGGTTGTCCAGATGTCAAACCCCGAATTTTAACAAATCATGCCAGCTCATCGCGCCTAACGTGCTCCTTGATCATGTCTCGAAGATGTCGACAATCATTCGTGTTATGGCCGTCGAGACCATGGAAAACACAATACTGACCAGAACCTCTTTTCTTCTGAGTCGGCTCCTACCTAGGACGTCGCTGGAATGGGGAGATCGACTGCACTTCCAAAAATATTTCCTTCGGGGTGTGAGTAAGTTCTGAATAAGATGTGGGTTTAGATTTCTTCCTAGCTGCCGGACGATTGTCCTGAGGCCTGCCTTTACTAGAAGCTATAGATACCAAAAACTTCTAAAACTGGGTTTGTTCCAATGATTTCTGTCTGGTCAGTCGACCTTTCAAATCCATACAATCCACCTTCAATCCAAGCGAGAAAGGTATTCATAATCTCCGCTTGTGGGTCGAGACAAGCGATCAAGCCTCTGGCCAATTCCGCCAAATCCTCTCGAGTTACCAAGTATGAGAGTTCCTCAGTCGAGTAATTGGAATCTTGGGTGTTTACGACATCTTTTGTCATCAACTTTGGTGGTTTCATTGAGAACACTCGGATTTGCGTCTTTGTCACGCATTATCATCTCGACTTTGAAGAGCTTTAGGTTCCTTTGCTAAACCTGCCGCTGAGTCCGCTTACGATGGTAAAGTGACCAAAGAACACAATGGTCGGCTCTTCAGCCGCAGCTGAAGCCGGAACATCTCAACAGCCTCAGCCGGCGGATATCCCGACCACTAATGAAAACATCCCTCCTACTGTGGACCCCGAAGCGCCCATAACACAAGCTCAGATCCGCGCGCTTAATGAAAAATATGAGAACACAGTAGTCGGGCTCAATCAAACATTAAGGAATAACATCGACTTTATGCGGCAACTTCAAGAAAGCCAGCGCATCGTCGCTTAACTTTAACTAGCTTGGAACAACGCTCGACCTCGACCAACTGTCTCGAAAACTTCCTCTTCTGAGTCAAGGGGCCCGCATCAAAGAAGGTGGTTTAGTCTCATCAACAACGTCGTCGTCTGCACCAACGCCATCGACAACGGTAACGGAAACGGCAATGGCTACGCCAACGGTAATGGAAACGGCAACGACGACCGAACTATAGTCACATATAGTGATGGGTAACAATACCGATATCGCTCTCGCTTGATCATTAATGACGGACTGGGTCCGACCAATCAGCCCCTTCCTCGACAAAACCCAGCGATCCCCAATCGCGATGATGGACCTACTATTCCAGCGGCCCGCGCTCCTCCAGAAGAGGATCCGCATCAACCCGCTCCGCCTCATCATCCACACCAGGGATTATAGATGTCGAGGACATGGAAGAAGACGACTCGGACATTCATCATAGAAGATGCCCTCGCAATAGAACTCCTGAACCTTGCCATAATCCATGGATCCTGATGGCGGATCCCCATCCAACTTATCTTCCCGACATGGTCCAAAGGATCATGAGAGAAATGCGGGGGAGCATACATGATTCATGGGAGGCACACATTAGGCGTAACCCCTTCACAAGAAGGGTAAACGAAGTTGAGTAGCCGCGACACTTCAGCATGCCACATATGTTGCTCTACGACGGCACAACTGATCCTGGTACCGTCCTAAATCGATATGAATGGCAAATGGACTCGAGCCGGGTCAACGACCCGGTTAAATGCAAGTGCTTCCAGTCTTCTTATCAGGAACCGCTTTGTTATGGTTCTCTCGCCTCCCACTTGATTCCATTAACAACTTCGGCCAGTTAGCGACAAAGTTGGTCAAGCAATTCATGGTGAATATCCCGACTCCAAAGAACACCCTCACTCTGTCCAACCTATACCAAGGACCCGCTGAGTCACTCAAAAGCTACCTCTCCCAGTTCAACATCGCCCTCGCCGAGGTCGAGGACACGGACCCTCGCACCGTACTCTTTCAATTAGCGAAAGGTGTCCTTCCTACTTTCGAATTCGGGGCATGGTTCGATTGAAAGCAGTCAAAAAGCCTCGACACTTTCTATGAAAAGGCGGGGTAGTACTTATGCCAAGAGGAAGCAAGACGGAACCGACTCTCCAAGACAAGTCACCTAACGAACCTCAAGCGGACGACGCCAATAACAACCTAAGGAGAAAACAAGTCAGAGAACCCTACGATCAGAGCAAGGGGGCATGCCCCTACAGGCAAAGACCGAACAATGGTAGGCAAGGTGGCCGAAATAACGGTCAGGCCCCGACCGAGCCGAGGAAACCTGGCCCTTACCGCGCCTTCGAGACCTACACCACGCCGAATGAAGAATTAGAAACAATTTACTTGGAGACATGCAACACATTGCCATACAAGAAGCCGCACACCAGAAAATCAACCGACCTCAAGAAAAATACTGGAAGGTACTGTTGATACCACGACGTGTACGGATATAACACCAATGAACGTCGCCGGCTCAAGGATGCAATCGAGAAGCTTATCTCTGAGAAACGACTTGAGAAATACGTCCAAGAACCCTTTCCTCCCTAAAAAAATTCAAAACCTCCAGTGCCAGCACCTCAGGCACCCGCCAAGGCGGCCCCCGGTCCATCTAACCCAAGGCAAGGAATCGTGATCAACACTATCTGTGGTGGACCTTACCCCACGCACGACAGCTTTAGAAAAATGGAAGAGTATGCGAGTTCCATAAAGCACACCACTTATGAGGCCTGCTCCTCCCCGGATGAATCTGTCCTAGCCAAGCTTCAAAAAACCATGCGGGGCGACATTGTCTTCTGCGAAAGTGATTCTACAGGGATTGATATCCCGACCAACGATCCACTAGTTATCACAGCTCAGATCAGTGCCGCTTCTATCCTAAAAGTATTGATTGACTCGGGAAGATTGGTCAACATCATTTTCAAAGTTGCTTAGACCAGATGAAATTGGAAACAAAGGACTTAAAACCATATCGTGCCACGATCCACGGCTTCAACGGACTTCTAGTCGCCCAGTAGGAATGATCGACTTGCCCATAGAACTCGGCGAGAGGGATCGGAGCCGGGTCCAAATCCTCACTTTCGTGGTTATCGACATCGATTCCCCTTACAACATTTTCTTTGGATGCCCTTTCCTCGCCGAGTTACGGATCTTCATGTCACTACGGTCTCTCCTAATGAAATTCCCAACAGAAAACGAGATTGGAACAGTTAGAGGCGATCAAGCTAATGCAAGAGAATGTTACGCAATAGAATGGAAGAATGCGCACAATAAGGACAAGGGCAAAGTCGTGCCCCCGCCTTCTTGGGCCAAGACCATTTTCGCATAGCAACCATAGGCGTTTGGGCCTTGGCTCAGGCGCCACTGCCGTCTTTCCGATGACCTCGATCCACGGAAGGACGAAGAGCCCGAATACGAGAGGGCTACTCCGGTTGAACCTACAATGGATGTTCCAGTCAATCCTGACGATCCATCAAGGGTACTAAAGATAGGATCGCAACTCCATCCGCAATAAAAGAAGATCTTGTGAATTTCTTAAAGGCTAACCTAGACGTGTTCGCATGAACACACTTCAACATGAGAGGCATCGACCCCGCGGCCACTTGCCATTGTCTAAGTATCGATCTCGCAATGCCTCCAATCAAGCAGAAATGCCGATTCCTAGGACTCGAAAGGTCCAAAGCACTCGACGAAGAGGTAGACCGTCTACTTAACAACAACCTCATTCGCGAAGCCGACTACCCCGAATGGGTCTCCAATCTAGTCTTGGTCAAAAAAGCTAATGGTAAATGGAGGACATGCGTCGACTTCTCTGACTTAAACAAGGCATGTCCCAAGGACAACTTTCCATTCCCGAAGATCGACCGACTCATTAATTCAACAGCAGGATACTAGCTATTATCTTTCATGGATGCCAATTCAGTCTACAATCAGATTCCAATAAATCTTCGCGACCAGGACCATACCTCCTTCATAACTGACCTTGGACTTTACTGCTATCGCGTCATGCCCTTTGGCCTCAAGAATGTCGGCGCCACTTATCAGTGAATGGTTAATCATCTCTTTAAAAACCAAATTGGGAAATCCATGGAGGTGTACGTGGATGATATGCGAGTAAAATCTAAAGTGTCAAGCGACCACTTCCATGACCTCTCTAAAATGTTCGATGTCCTTCGCCAGTATGACATGAAACTCTATCCCCTAAAGTGCTCCGTCGGCGTCGCTTCAGGAAAATTCTTTGGTTTCATCATCAACTCCAGGGGCATCGAAGCTAATCCATAGAAAATCCAAACTATTCGGATATCCAAATCCCCCAGAACATCATAGATGTCCAAAATTCAAATGGAAAGGTCGCCGCTTTAAGTCGGTTCATCTCTAAGGCTACCGAAAAGTGCATTCCTTTCTTCGATTTACTTCAAAAAGGGAAATGCAACTTCGAGTGGACCCCATAATGCGCTTTCGCGTTCGAGGACCTTCTAAATCACTTAAAGCGACCGCCTATCTTATTTAAGCCTGTGGACCATGAGGACTTATACGTTTATTTGGATGTTTTCGTGAAGGCAATCAGCTCGGCGCTGGTGCGCTTCGAAAACCACCCGTCTACTACATCAGCAAATGACTGACGGGGGCAGAAAAGAATTATCCGAAGCTGGAAAAGTGGCATTCTTCTTATTGATTTCCTCTCAGAAGCTTCAACCATACTTCCAATCTCATCCTATAAAGGTATACACCGACCAGCCGCTGTGACCGGTCCTACAACGACTCGAGGCGTCTGGGCGGCTATTAAAGTGGAGTATGGAACTGAGCCAGTTTGAGATAACATTCATCCCTCGCTGAGCCATCCTCGGACAAGCGCTCGCTGATTTCATAGTAGAATTAACTGCTCCCAAGGAGGCTCCTACAGAGAACACTGAAGCTCCCGACACTCAATGGAAATTGTTCGTGGACGGGTCCTCCAACAACAAATGCTCTGGGGCCGGAGTCATGTTCATCACTCCCGAAGAACGCCCGACATACCATGCGTTAAAACTAAACTTCCCTGCTACAAACAACGATGCGGAATATGATGCCTTGATAGTCGGATTTAGAATCGCGATCGAACTCAAACTAAAGACCATCCAAATCTTTGATTCACAACTCATCTTGCGCCAGGTACAAGGAGAATATCAAGTTAAGGGGGAACGACACGCCCTATATTTAGCCCAGGTTCAGGAATTGCTCACCAACCTCGACCACTTTGTCATCACGCACACTCCCCGAGAGCAAAATGAAAAAGCAGATTCACTAGCCAAACTAGCGAGCTCCGAGGATTCGCAACTCTTGGGGTTTGCCCCAGTCGAGGTACTCAACTCCCTGAGTGCTAAGCAAACACCAACCGAAACGGCCATGAATGCTGAATCTGAACCTGAATCTTGGATGACCTCAATCAATAATTACCTACAACATGGGACCCTTTCGGGTGCTACAAAGAAAGATGAGCGCTCACCCGCCAATCAACTAGCTACCTTCTTATGGATGGGGAGCTCTACCGCGGAGGTTTCTCTGTCCCATTGCTCAGATGCGTAGCCCATGACGACGTCATCCGAGTGCTAACTAATGTACATGAAGGTGAGTGCGGAGATCATACTGGAGGGCAAACCCTGACAAGAAAAATACTCAGACATGGTTATTATTGGCCTACGCTCGATCAAGACGTCGCAGACTATGCTTGCAAGTGCGATAAACGTCAGCGCTTCTCAAAGATCCCACGAGCAAGGCCTGCAGAGCTGACGCAAACGATCAGCCCATGACCATTCGCCATGTGGGGAATTGACATCATTGGAACTCTTCCAATGGCCAGAGGTGGAGTACGGTACACTGTCGTCGCAGTTGATTATTTCACCAAATGGGTAGAGGCCGAATCCCTCGCTACAATCACCACCAAGAAGATGATCAAATTCGTTGTCCGCAAAATCATTATGCGATATGGGGTCCCTCAAGCTATCATTTCCTACAACGACACTCAATTCGAGAGCGCTGAATTCAAAGCCTTCTGTCAGCGACACAACATCGAAAAAAGACTCTCGGCGGTGGCTTATCCCCAAGACAATGGGCAAGTCGAGGCGGTTAGCAAGGTCGTCAAATCCATCATTAAGAAACGTCTAGAAAAGGCTGGGGGCATGTAGGTGGACGAACTTCCTGTATCCTTATGGGCCTACCGAACAACCCATAAGACAACAATCGGACACACTCCTTTCGCCCTCGCCTACAGATCCGAAGCCGTCATCCCCATTGAGCTCAAGTTTCAATCTCACCGAGTTTCTTATTACGATCTAAAGACAAACCAGGACTTACTTTTTGGGTCACTCGACTTGCTAGAGGAAAAAGGAACGAAGCTGATCTCCGAGACGCCACCCAACGGCAACGAGTAGACCGATACTTCTATTCCAGGGTCCGCCATAAGGACCTCAACATCGACGACCTCGTCCTAAAACAGTTTTTCCTCCACTAGCGGGCCTCGCTCATCGTTGGGAAGGCCCGTACTCCATACAACGAAAGCTCAGCGATGGAACATTCAAACTCACCACCGTGGACGGAGCTGAACTCCCAAGGGCATGAAACAACGAACATCTCAGCCGCTACTTTACATAACTTAGCACGTAGTTGTTTATTCTTTCCAATAATGTTTTGTTTTCTAGCAACTCAAGGCATTTTCAAGACTATTACCGCCGAAGTTATTAGTAGAAATGATGTTCAACTTCCTATCTCTTTTTTGTTTACTCCATGCATGACACGTTTGACTAGTCTTGACAGTTGGCTTACATGCAAACATTCGATCGCCGTATGGGCACCCCGAGCACGGGAGCCGGTACAGCCATCCAAATCTCGAGCCAACATTGGGGCCAAACAACACTGGCTACGACCGGACCAGCACCCCAAGCATGGGAGCCGGTAATGCTACTCGAGTCGCCGGCCCGCGGTGCGACTGAGTATAAATAACCACTAACTCGAACCGCGGCCCCGTGCCGAGACCGAGGATAAATCGTTCCGCGCCCAAGTCCCAAGCGACTTGGGGCCACCCAACAGCTAACTAAGAGTAATGCAAATTTATTCCCTGGCTACGGTGCTGGTCGAATCTTGGCGCAACACTGAGACCGACCTTAAATCGTTTCTTCCCCGAAGCTCTCAAGGCTAAGGGGTAGCCCATGGCTACGATTAAACCATATGGGCTGATGATCCGGGCTTCTTTTCTCGGCAAATAAATAATGCCTGCTGCTCACCACAACCCGATGAACGACGGGAGAGCCACCCACCAGACTACTCAACGTCCTACGCCTTCGCTCTACTTGGGATTAACCCCGGGCAACCCAAAAAAACAGGCGCTTAGCCTAGTTTCGTAAACTATGGGTTTCCTAAGTTGATGGAAACTTATTGAAACCAGCGCTCTATCTCACCCCTTTGGAATAATCGACCCATAGCGCGAACCTCGATCGCTTTTGTGTTAAGTATGACGATAATTATGCTTATGCAAGTATAGGACGTTGGAAAACATAAGAAGAACATCCGAACACTCGACACAAATTGCGATCTTTAATAATTCATATTCCATTTCCACACACACATATTTAACGGATTATATGTCTAACATCTTTCTTTTCTAATGACAGGGTGTACATGAAAACCACACCATGTCTTGAAAAACCAAAAGCGAGGGTCGTAAACTATCAGCCTACACTACCAAAATAATGTTAACTTCTACTTAAGTTTCTAACATTAATCGTATCTTTTCTTCTTGTGCTTGTGCTTTTTCTGCGCAGATTCACCATTCGACGGTTCATCGCCCGCGCCAGGCCTCTTCTTCCCTGATCCGCTCCTTCCTCCTCGGCCCTTCGGAGGAGTACCCGACTCGTGAGAAGCCGAGAGGCGCCTCTCATCCGCACCATCACCACTTGAGATCTTTGTGAAATCAGTAAGGGCGGTGTGAGGCATCGGCCTGGGTACGCTTCCAGCAGTAAGGGACATCACAACATCACTCTTCCTCGGGATCTCCTTGCCTTCCCACTTCGCCTTCTCCTTAGCCTCTCGGGAAGCCCGTCGATTTGCCAGCTTCTGGGACACATGCGTCGTGACATCATATGCCTTGGATTTCTCGGAGGTTTCGATGGCCCCCTGTTGGGCTTCGTCATCCTCCCTTTTCTTCTAGGCCTCATTAATAACCCTCTTTTTTCCCGCCTCCTCATCATCCTGACTCTGCTCTGTCGTCTCAGTGGTGCTCCTCTCAGCCTTCTGTCTGGTCTTCATTAGGACCTCCTGTCTGACAGGAACGTCCCACCTGCCCTTTTCCTCCACCTCCTCGCATTTGGCCACCATCTGGCCCTTTATTCTATCCACTAGGTCCGCCATCAAAGGCACGTCGTCCTCCACCGGACCTTTGGGATGGGCACTTTGTGTCCATCGACCACCTATCCTTCCTAGATAAAGCCTTCATAAAGGATGGACATTATCCTTATATCCAAGTAGGTGTCCAACTGGTCGCCGCCTTCTCCAAATTGCACTCCCGCAGGACCTGGCCCAGATTCGGTCACTTGGGGATTCACGGGGGCAAAGCCCGGTGTCATGGTCGATCCAGGAGGGGTTGCATTGTAAAAACACAACCTTTTAGTCCGTAAATTCGGTAATAGCATCTTTTTCAGGAATACACGGTAGCGGGAGTTCACCTCCAGTTAGGGATGGTGTAGGAATGTTAGGAAGTGCGCTCATCATCACTGGCAAAGTAAACCCAGTTCTCCTAGTTTCGGGTATTCATGGTTATACACAGTTGACATCCATGCCCAAACCGCGGGATCGCTCATGGTGCCGGTTTCAAGTGCTGGCGGCTGATGAGAACTTCCTTCGGCAAACGATTCCGCAACAACCACACTCTCGCTCACAATAGACTTCCCCTTCTTCGCGGCAAGTCTTGCCAGTCTCTTGTTTTCGGCATCTTCCTGCAATAATTTCCTCCCCTCCTCTACTTTTGCTCGCTCCTCATCGGTCAGGAGGTCAATCATAAGTTGGCGTTCATCCAGAGTGCTCACATCTACTTGGCGCAAATAAGCTTCATATGGGACCAACCTCTCCTAATTCCGAGCTAGTTCATGGGAGTAATCATTGACCCACGAAAGTCCATATAATCTCAGAACTTTGACATACATATTTCGGATATCTTCCTCCAAGGACGATTCCACCTGGAATTCTGTATTCTCCTGCTGCTCCCTCAGTTGTTCAACCTCCATCAGATATTCGGCCTTCAATCCATCGATCGTGCTCAATGCATCCCTATTACTAGCTTCTGCGTCTTCCTTCGCCTTCCTCATCTCCTCAGTTTGCCTCTTTAAGATGTCATTCTCCTCTCTCAAAGCATTGTTGTCATTTTGGAGCTGGGTGACTCTTGCGTTGTCCCTTTCCAGGTCGGCACATGCTTTCTCCACTTCGGCCTTCTCCCTCTTTAGGGTCGTGTTCTCGGTGGTGTAGTCAGCTACGGTCTCCGCAAAACAAGAACGGGAATGCTCCGCCTCTGTCTTCAGTATCTTGTACGCATGTTTCATTTCCGCTACGACAATGAGACCCAAGAGTTAATGTACAAAGGCACATGAATGAGCAACAAGATGTCTATGATACTAAAAGAAAACTCACCTATTTCTATGTTCAAATTGTCGATCAATATTCAGCCTCTGATTGGTGAGTTCCAAGTTTTTTCTCCTAATCAGCTCCGAGAGATGAAAGGAATAAGCAGTAAGCTCGCTGGCCTGGTGATATGCGGCCTTCACATGCATCCATATCTCCCCAGAATCCCTAGCAGGAGGAGGACAGAGATTAGGAAGAACCGCCAGCTCACTGAAATAGTGTCGAGGGAAGGTCTTTTTCAACTGCCTTCCGTTCCTCCCCAGAAAGCTCTTATCTCCCAGATTCCGCTATCTCTTGCATCCCAGTTACAGTCATCCTCTCCGGTCTTGGTTGGTCAAGCGGCGGCTCCCTAGCTAAAACGGGAGCAAAAAGTGTTATATGTGAAGGACCTGTCGAAGACGGAGGCCAGGAACCACCTAAGTTAAGTCAAGAATCTCCCTTAGATACCCAAATTGGAGGAGGAGGAGGAGGGGTCGGAGATTGCCGAGATAGATCCCTACCTCAGTGCTCACTGCCACGATTCGGCGGGGTTGGAGTGCCTTACAAACTAGTCCCCCTTCTGAAGCCCTCGAAGAAAGTGTTCCTAGAGTGTAGGCAGTATCTGTATCCATACCCTTTCCCTCCACGACCTCTAGCCATATCACCTGTTAAAGGAACGAATAAAAGTTAGTCAAGTCGCACACTCAGATGAGCCTCTATGCTAGTGTTTATGAGTGCATGCCCTAAGTGTTCTCTCAACAAAACTGAATGTGGTCCACTCGAAGGAGTTAACCCCTTCGCAGCAAGAGCAAGTTCTTTCATGCTAGCTATAACCAGCCACGGGAATATTTTTAGGTCAAGTTTATTTAAGCCATCGAACTGGCGCTCATCCTCGAGTGGGGTGGCGGTTCTAGGAGAAGTCACTAGAGACGGTGGCCTAATTGATGCTCCTACCCCCGCTTCTCCTGTTAGAGGCGGGACGGGAACGCTTAGCGGGCCCTCATCTCCAGCCACGACCTCCTCACCACAAGCCCCATCTCCACTGACATCCCCCTGGAGCTTGACAGCCTTTTTCGACTTGAGCCCAGCGGGGCAAATTTCTTTTCTGACCAGGAGCCGCGTGAACTTTCACCACCTCCTCTTTTGGTACGCTGCTCGCAACTGCAGGCCTAATTATAGCCCGATCGTCCGGAAGCAACCGGGCGTAGCGAAGGCACTCCTGACTTGTCACCGTGTCAATATTGCGAAACTCCGCAGTGATCGCTCGTAAAGCATTAAGGCATTGCCGATACTCGTTGTCGGTAGGCGCCTCAGGATTCCCTGCCATGACCAAAATATGACCCAAATGAGACATGGGACTCAAGAACTTTACAATAAGAGGCGAAGTTCAAGAGTACTTACTCCCTTCAATCTATCTCCTTGCAAACCCGGGAGGACAACGCACCAAAAACCACTCATGCTTAAATCACGGACGACCTAGGCCATTACGCTTCTAGGAACCATTTGGAGGGTGATGTATTAACCGAACTCCTGAGATGTAAAAAGTACCGAATATCCTCTCCAGTGGGTTCCAAATGCAAATACTCATGATAGAGAACATAAGTACACAGAAGCAAGGAATAAACATTCGGATGCACTTGCGACGGGGCAAGGCTGAAATAGCACAACATGTCTCGAATAAAGTCATTGGCCGGGGGCATACACCTTGCAAAACAGGCTTGTCTGTTCCAAGCAGTAAAACCCTCGGGTGGCACATGATCCCTGCCACCCTCTCCCAGGACAAAGACATCACCCACTGGTATGTTGAACCGCAGCGCCATTTTCCTAACTGTTATAGCATCGATGCACGACGGTACCAAGTCTATCGGATTTTCCAAGATAACCGCATCAGATAGCATATCCAGGGCCACCAGAGCCGCCGATGCGTCCCCACTCATAATGTCGATATTCTCGACCTCCACATGTATGACCGGAGAATGTTGTTCGTTTTCCATGTTTGGATACTTCAGGTGAACTGGCCATTTGAGAAGGAATGGATCCTTTAGTAGTATCAAGCTCCCTGCCAGTCGAGCTACCACTGTTGGTAGAATCAGACATATGTGACGAAGGCGAGGAAGCCTCGTCTTCCAAGGTCTTTCCGGTCTTTGATCTTGTCTGCATCGCTAGCTATACTTTAACACACCAGTGTTAGACATCGTAGTAAAGTAACTTGTGCCCCTCGTGTTGGTGATAATTAACATGTGTGTGCGATGTCATGCAAAGTCAAGATACATAGAAGAAGTTCAAAACAGTCCAACAGTTGTGTCATAGTTCAGATATATGCTCTATCCAATGTAGAAAGTCAGAGTGTATGCAATTATATAGTTACTTAGGCGACGCGGGAGAACGAAGGACTGAAGCAGTTGGACCAATCACGAAAACGCACCCCACTTGAGGCACGAAGACTCGAAACCCCTCTTCGAGGTTCGAATGTTCGAACCCCCATGGGGTTCGAATGCTTGAACCCTGTCGGGGTTCGAAAGCTCGAACTCTGTCAGGGTTCGAAGGCTCGAACCTCGGCGAGGCTCGAGAACTCGAACCCCATCGCGGTTCGAATGCTCAAACCCCATTTGGGTTTGAATGCTCGAACCTCGCTGGGGTTCGAATGCCCGAACCCCCGAGGTTCGAAAGCTTGAACCCCACTAAGGTTCGAAGGCTCGAGGCCCAGACAACTAACATCTATTTTCCTTTAGCTTACAGGATGAGTCAACAACTCGACTACTATCTCAACTAACACAAAGCACATCATGTCAAGACAAGACGCACTTTGGATTGTCATTGTTAACCGGCTTTTTGGTCTGGTTCCCAAAAGTACATAAGACGCATTCGACTCAACGCATCGCATGGAGCTAAAGCCGAGTGCAGCGCCTAGGAGCAAAGGAAACAGACCGAAGAGGGATTGCGCCCACAAATACCTCGCAGCGCCCCTGGCGTATTTACGAACCAAGGCTTCTAATACCTAGGAGTCGCGAACCCGAATCTCGAGCCCCCAAGTACCCGTGCATATCGTCTTCGCGTCCCTCGGGGCACAAACTTTGTACCCCTCGGGGTGCGAATTTCGCACCACTAAGGGGTGCGTAATTCGCACCCAGTAGGGTGTGAAATTCGTACCCCTTGGGGTGTGAATTTCGTACCCTCAAGAGGTACAAATTTCATACCCAGCAGGGTACAAAATTCGAACCCCTCGGGTACGAGTTTCGTACCCATAAGGGGTACAAAATTCTCAACCCAGGGGAGTTCAAAATATGTGCATGCCTGTAGGTCAGGTGCGAAATTCTAGGTATGGTCCCCTATTTCTACCTACTCCTACCTAATCTCTCTCCTATAAATACCCCTTAGCCTCACACTTCAAAGGGGTTGGAATTCTATCACTTGGGACCCCTAGAGAGCTTTAAGAGCCTCTTTAATGGCATCTCCTCTTTGAGGAAGAAGAAGGACTAAATAGTCTTTTTCCCGAATATTTAGCATATGATGATTATGAAAGTGAATGTAATGAGATATCATGAGTTAGCCATAACTTTGTAATCCTTGGTGATAAATAATATTCCAACGACTCTTCAAAGTGGACATAGGCCTCTCTCGAGGCCGAACCACTATAAATCTCTCGTATTATTTACCGCTTTCCACATTTAGTTACACGACCAAAATAATAATCCCAAGTAATTGGAATCTTGGGTGTTTACGACATTTTTTGCCGTCAACAGGCATTATTCACGCACGCCAACGCCCGAGTGAACGTTTTACAGAAAAACGATAATCCAAATCCGAAGTAATTAGATGTGAAGGAAGAACACAGCTTTTATAGTGCTACGACACTAATGCCTACGCCCACTTTACATCATTCATTCATCATATAATAAATGATTACAAAGGTTGTACAATTTCGGACAATTTATGCGAATAAAGATGTGTAATAGAACAACAAAATGCTTGTCGATTCTAAACTTTGACCAAAATGTTATTTTTCTTCTTCGTTGAGCCGAAGTGTAAAGCAATGTCCAAAAAGTAGCTTCAATGTATAACAAATTCCAAAGATATCCAAAAATAACCAAAAGTAGTGCAAATGTCTAAGGAAACATCAAAATGTTGTAGGCGAGCGTTTGAATAACGTTTAGAAGTCCAAAATCCATAAAGAAGATGAAGGCAATCATTAATGGTGCTTGAGCGCTTCAATCTCGTACGCCAAAGTGTATGTAGAGTGTAAATGAGCACAACCCTTTGAATGTCAATCAAGGGGCTATTTATAGGTGATTTTTGGGGGTAGCTGCTAGAGATGGAAATTTAATCCGTGGGGATAGGTACCCGCGGAGACCCGCGCCTAATCGGGTGGGGATTCCCCGACTTAGCAGGTAATGGGGCAGGGGCGGAGGATTATTTCAATACCCGAAGCGGGTACAGGGCAGATGCAGAGGTAATACTATTCGCCCCATATCCGACTCGATATATATTTCCTGTTAAAGAATGTGTACACTAAGCATATATACATTAACTAGAAACATAGATTGTTGTGCACTTGTGTTGTGTCTATCAGTTTAACAAATTGTATCCTTTCATATGCGGTTGTGCTTATTAAATGCTATTTAATAACAACACCTATTCATATCATGCATGTTGTTTTTTGTGCATGTGTCCATTCATTTTCCTTACTTCTTATATATAATAATAATAATAATAATAATAATAATAATACTCATAGCAGTTAACTAATCGTAGACAGTAACAAAAGTCATCAAACACTACTTTTTCTACTTTTTATTTTTCTATAACACACGAATAGGGATAGACATACATGCATGCATGGCATAAATATATATATATATATATATATATATATATATATATACTTTTACCATTTTTTCTATGTTGTTGACGTTACATTGCCTAGACCATTTCTTCAGCATTTAAGTGTATTGTTATACACCTGAGTTAATGGCTATTGGTTACCCGGCGGGTCGTCCATAACCATTGGGTATTCCCCTACCCGAATCTGTTGGGTATTAAGCGGGGATGTGGTGGGTACGAAGGACATAAATGGGTAGTGGGGATGGATGTGGAGGATGTATTCCCCACATATTATTCGCCCCATTTCCATCACTAGTAGCTGCAGGAATTTCGCATCCCGGAGGAATTCGAAATTCGCATCCCAAAAATAGTGCCAAAATACTAATCCAAGCTCGAAATTTCAAATCCCGCAATTCAAAATTTCGGTATCCCAAAAGTGGCGATCACCCCAAAATTGCTGATCCGCCCGACACTGCAACAATATGGGCTTTTCATAGCGTTTGAAAAACGCTATTGTATCCTAACATAGCATTTTAGAGAACGCTATGTAACGACATGCTATGTTAGATCCTCAGTTTTGAATAGCATAAACTAAAATGCTATAAAAAGTGAATTTTCTATAGCGTTTAATGTTTGCTATCCATTAAGAACGCTATAAAATGTACCATCCATACTCACTTACTATAGCGTTTGTTTGTATGTATATATAGCATTTGTTAAGTTATACTATAGCGTTTCCGATGCGTATTTCTATAAGGTTTGTTATTTAATAGCGTTTTTGAAACGCTATTGCTTGTAATATTAATTTATAGATTTTATTTATGATCATTAAGCATTTTTATATACACACACATATATACATATACATACATATATAATTTATTGCTCGTAATAAATTATAACACAATATTTCATGCATATCATTCAAACAATAAACTACAACACAATATTTCATACATATCATACAGACTTCTCATATACCAAAACTTATTGTTGCGTACATATTATTCCAACAGCTCTTCACATACTCAAACTTAATATTTTATACATTGTTTTACCAACTTTTCCATGTTAATATATCATACAATTTTGCATCAACAAGTTACTTACAAAGCGGGCAAACGGATTTAATCTTGCTTTCCTTTTGGTATTTTCTCCAGAGCATCAACAATTTTGGTCCTACTAATGTCAAATAAACGGAGAAGGTGTTAGTAATTGAATAATCTCTATATATCAAATTAAACTAACGCACCATGCATTGTCTCTATATCGCAAATTTCAAAATCAAACTGAACCTCCTCATCAATAATTGTTGTATTAGAACTTTCAAATATATCCCTTGTGCCATTTGCTATTGAATGGTTAAATATGTTTGGAAGTAGGTAAGGATTGATTCTTTTTATATATAAAAAATTGATGGTAAGTCTATTAACTAATTCTCTGTCATTTGCTATGTTATAATAAAGATAACTAATATGAACAAAAAAGATTATGTTTTATCATGTTCGCTTTCATCATAATGGTCTATTTATAACAAATTTTGTCTAATAAATATCAGGGTGATATGTCAGTAAATACTGGTTGATATATTGTTATGGGTGTTTTAAGCAATATTTAAATGAAATATATATGTTAAAACCCAATCCAGGACATATCACCAAAATATGGATGATATTATCCTCTACTAATTGCATAACTGTCTAGTCAAAAGAAGCACGACGGTCGAATAGCTTTTATTAAAGAATACAGAAAAAATAACCGATGAGGTGTTTATCAATGAAACAACAAAAACATCTCGCCATTAGCATGTAGCGTTAATGCATGCAAACTACTATAGCTATCCAATTGATATAATTTTCATACCAAAACAAAATCAAATGAAATCATGCAGAACATGGGTTCAAATTGTTTTCCATGTATTTAGTGCACTGAATGAGTATCCACCGAGTTTTAGAAAACATGGACATTTGCGGATTTATTGTGCATTCTTATTATTACCTTTTGGGCACTAACTGATTCAAACAGGACAACACATCCGATTATGTTTCTACTTACTATATTTTATAACTAACAATAGCTAAGTCAAAAAAAAGAAACTTCACCGTTTCTTAATTTCAGCGGTCATTGACACAAAAGCCTCTTCAACGTTGGCAGAGCTTTTAGCGCTAGTCTTTAAGACAGGATTACCACTCTCATATGTGAAAGCCTACCATAGGAACCAAGAATTCTTATCCTACTTCATCATATAAGGTAGTAACCCCAAAAACCCAAAAAAAAAACATTTTTTTTTTGGGAATTTACCTTTTGTGTTTCACAGGAAACTACTCTTTTGTCAGTTAAATCACATTTATCTCCAACTAAAAGCTTATTCACATTATCACTTGCATATTGGTCTATCTCATTGAGCCATTGCTTAACGTTATTAAAGCTTTCTTGATCTATCACATCATATACCACCTGCACAATTGTATGTTACTTAATTACTGGCCATAAGTCAACTTTTAAATAATTGTGAACCGTAATTTAAGGAGCAACATCAATGACAAAAAAAATGAATGTACCATAAATCTATGGTCTACGGATCAAGTATATGATTGTTCTAAACTTAAACTATCAAAATCACATTTTATTCCGTAGCAACCAGTAACCTGATGTCCATAGGCCCGTTTAATAGTGAATATCACTTAGATGTAAGAAATAACAAGTTCACACAATTAATTTGGAAGCTTTTTCAAATCTTAATAACTTTGGTTTAAGATGTGGTGTCATTGTAAAACTTTGTTCTAAAAGCACATATAAAGTGTTATTGCTAATTTGTCGTCATAAAACCAAACAGAGCTTTACATGATTTAGAATGATGACCAAAGCTTAACAACATAAATTACACAAATGTAACTATTAGATAAACTCAACCATTGATTATACAAATTTGTTAATTCATTGTAAATGACTTAATCATCGATTTTAATGAAAAGTGCATTGTACTATTTTAAACGATATATTGACAATATGCATATTCAAGTTAAATAATAAATTGGTTTGACATAGGATGATCTCTTAGAATAAGCAATAGATCCACAATTATGATTAAAAAAATACTTTGTCAATGAATAAATAAATTCCTAAGATAATATCCCCCTAAGTCCGTAAAGTCCTTTGTTTTATGCATACAATACGACAAGGTTGCTATTTACAAAGGTCAACAATGACTAACAGTCCATTATAATTAATTTTGACCATCCATGAACACATTAAAATGCTGCATATGCGAAGTCGGAATCACTCCTGCAAGTTATTAAAAAAATAAGAATTTATGTTGCACATCTAGAAGTGAAATTACATTCATACGTACTAGAATAGCCATGCCCACAGGAACATCTAATTCATTTCAACTAAGACTTTTGCATTTCTTTCCAGCAAGGTGAGTCTTTTTTGTCATACCTATGTGATGCAGAACTGGAATAATACACGTACAATAAGAAAAAAAATCCTTATTAGATAGACCAAATGCTCAACAAGTATTGAAAATCCACTGGCTGAACACTGTAGTTAAGAAAACACACAACTAAAAAAGAATTGTAGTACCTTATCCTTGATGCCACCTACAGGTAAAACAAGGCTTCTAAGAGTCATTTCATTAGTCACATCCGAATCAACTATTTACATACTGTATGGCAAAGAATACAAATACCAATCCCCAAAGTGTCAACAAACCCAATTAATTTTTTATGCAGCATCCACCGTGTTCACATGTTGAACATTCATATGAGGGTAGTTTTGTAATCCTATACAGTCCACTTGGATAGATTCTCAACTTGCAGTGGATGAATTTACCTTGGGTAGATTTTTCAAAGAATGCTAAATTATAATTTATGATTGATAATTTTATCCCTCAATCGTTTGATAAGTGTTCTATGTAGTATTTATTAAGCGCACTTTTCCAACTACAACATACATTAATACTGAAGATAAACAATGGGTACATATCTAATTTGACTGAAAATAATAGTGAAAACCATCTCATCTACTGAGATTCATCGTCCTTCATAAAAAATACAATAAATGTATCAGTATAATGCACGTGTTATGCACTACAAATATGAAAAAGAGGAAAATTAATAACACAATCTAATTAGATAAAAGCATAATCTAATAAAGATGTAATCAGATGTCTGATGTCTTAAGTAGGGGGAAAACTGTATATTTTTTATGCTTAGGACCAGAATAGGCAAAATTAATCAGACCACGATGACTATTTTTTAAGTAAAATTACGTGAATGGAGCTGCTATGTTTGTGTTGCTTTTGTATAAGCACTAAGCATGCAACTTTGTATGGCTAGTAAGAATTCTATGTTCAAAGGCAAACCAAGATCAATTCAATGAGAACAAAAACCTAATAACAGTGTACAATACATCCAATGCCAAACTAGTTATGTCTAAGTGTACGATTAAGCATGATTAGAATCCCTAAAAGGATAGAAAATCTGTTGCATAGGAAATCGCCATGGTGACCGCTTGGTGAAACGAAAGAGAGGCATGGCAAGCAGTGAAACAACCTTCAAAACATATAAACCTAATTAGCATGTATCAGGCAGTAAACTGGTCTATATACAGTTCAGAAAAGGAACAAATTCAGTTGAAATTTGGAGGGTCAAGACTCACAACATTTTACCTCACTTAGTAAATTTCATTTTGCTATATAACACGGGTAATCTTATTGATCGGTCGCTAAATATAATTTAAACTATAAGTTAATCATTACTAGATAACTGGAAAATTGTATAAACTAACTTTGTTTGTTAGATTCAGTTGATGTCTTATGATGTTGCCAATGCACTATATATGAAGTAAATATGTGACTGTGTTGAACTCAAAAACATAACATGTTGACTCACATTATCTACTAGTGCATTGCGTTGGAAGTCATTTAATCCACGATAATATGACATGCTGATGCAAAAAATCACAATTCGATTCATGCTAATTAAATACTAAATCCTACCTAGCTAAAGCAAAATAAAACAGCAAAATAAATTTTACCTGGAAATAACTGAGTTAAGGACAATGTTGTTCACCCAGCACAGTATTGTGTTAGCTTTATGCCACATTTAGTTACTGTTTTGGACACTTCGATCCATCAACAATCCAACATTGAGCCTAATCCCACGACCTTATTTGACAAACCTTAACCTTGCCTCTCCCTGTTTGCTTATTGTTGACAAAACGAACCATTTCTGCGCACGCTTGAATCTAACAACAACCGCGTCATCCTAATTGTGTATGGCACATGTAAACTTAATCAACCGGATGCTTTAAAGCCAAATTACACTCCTCAAAATCAATCCATACCATCTCAACATAACCCACCCACTATTTCAGCTTTGAAAATTCAAACCCAGCTCATCAATTCCAGTAGACTTCAAATCAAATGCCCAGACTCCCCATTCATCCTCTACCACCATTCTTCCTGATCATGTGCATACATGATCGCCGACAGTTCCCCATGCAAATAGTCCTAATGCAACTGATAATTACCCTTATGCCAATCGATTTGCCGTAGTTGAAAGTAGGGTTGGCTGTATATATGTTGTGTTCATATTTGTTTTTAGTGTACATTTGAAATTTGGGTAATTTCTTGGTCATGTTAACTCAGTTGGGAGTTGCACATATATAGATGTAGCAGTTACACATGTACTAGAATTTAAACATGGAAGATGTTATGAATGTGATGAATATGATAGAACTTTTGTACATCTTCGGCTTTTACGTGTTCGCACAAAAAATAAAAATAAAATAAAAAGCATCCTATTATCAAGTAGATGATTTGGAGTTTGTGGTAGGTGCTTTTGTTATCTCTATGTGCAAAGAATCGATATTAAGAGACTTAATTTTTAGCAAATGATACAATAACTGATTTTATGTTGTATAGCCACCGACAAAAATGTCATTGTGAAAGAAGTTAAAATCAATATGAATTTGGTGTGTTGTCTCATGGAAACAATATACTGAACCAATCAACAAAACAATTTTTATGTGAATTCTTGAGATTTTTTTTGTATTTTTTTTTGGGTTGGGGGGAGGGGGGAGGGGAGAGGGGAACGATGCTTTACATAACAGCACAGCTTACAAGGATCGAATTCCAATATGTAAATTACAATACAGGTTTAGTGGATTAACTGAAAGAGACTAAGATCTTGTACTTATGGCATAAATCATAGCTAATTTCCAGCGTACCAACAAAGAAAAGAAACTTAACTACAGGCTCTGAATGAGGGTCATTTATGGATGGTGAAACAATCTATGAAGAATTTTCGAAATGCACAACTACACATGTAATATTCTCATTGCTTCCTCGAGTAAACTGCATCCTGTATGAGCTTTCTAGATGTCGCCTCGGCATGGCTTATGCACTATGGCCACAGCTTCCATGTTTGATATGACATTCCAGAGTCCATCAATAGCGAGTATCATAAAGTCGAAACCTTCTAATTCTTCTTCCTGAATTTCTGGTTCAACAGAAACATATGGTTTAAGCAATTTGTCTCCAAATGCACAATACAAAATAAGAACACCACCTACTCTATAGGTACTAGCCCAAATTATGAAGCCTGTATTTTCAATCTGTTCCCGTTCGTCAAGTCTATCTGTCTTGTGATCATTAGATAAGGAAATTGATGTTCCTGCTCTGCATGCAACAACTTTAGAATCTCCAACATTTGCAACCAGCATTCTATAGCACCATGACAGCTGTTGATGCAGTTGAACTGACATCTTTCTTTCCCCCTTTTTATTCAATATAATCACTATCTGTCTTTTTGAATACTTGAACAATAGCTGATTTTGTCTCTCTCATAAAATCTGGATGACTGCTCAAGTTGTTGAGTAAGTTGTTTTTGAGATATTATGCGGTTTTAGAACCTCCATGACCATCGTATACACAAAAAAGGCAACCATCTGACCATTGACCTCAGATATCCTTGTCTCGTAAAGATCTTCCATTGTAGCTCTTTTTCCTTTAAAAGTAGAATAACCATAGTTGAATCCTATACTTCTGTTCCCAACAATAAAACTAAATCCACCACCATTGAAAATATCTCTGGAATATGATGGATGTGCCATCGGAAACTGAATGGCATTCCTCGGAGGCAGTAACTGCATGGTTTTTATATTTGGGTAAAAATAACGCTGCCGACTACAGACGATTAAATACATTGATTGGGGATCTGACCTTAATTTTTCTTTTCTTCGGACATTGTTAAGGATTTACTGTAACAACTCGCTATTTTAACCGTTCAAATTGACAATGATCCTCAATGTCGACATGAGCAGATCAAAAATAAGGATAGTTATTGGGATTTATATAAGAAAAAAGAAGAGAAGAAGAAGAACAAATACAGAATCTCGCAGCGGAAGGACAAAATATAATAAATAAATAAATAACAATTCATGAAGCTGTTAAAACATACATTTTATTATATTTTACAATGATTATCAGAGTAAATTAACATACAACATACCAATGCATTGCAGCGGAATAATAATAATAATACGTCTGTTGAGCTCCATCTTCATCTTCATAATGGAATCTTCAAACCAATGGAATCTTCGCTAACTGCAGCTCGGTCTGACCCGAGCGTATTGCAAAAAGAAACACAACAAACACTCGGATCAGAACTAAATCATTCTCATATTAGTTAAATCAAATTTCATGTAATAATATGAGTGCAATAACTTAAGAGATGTTACGGGAATTTCCATCTCTTAAGGATCCGTCAAACTAATACTATATAATATAATACGCTATTATAATAATGTCTATGGTTAAATATAACATAATAAAATAATGTAAGCGGGATTACCATTATTACCCTTACACCGTTTATACCGTTGCCGTACAGTTTGCATATAACACACCAGTACGTCGGCGGATAGGGATGCGCCGTGATACGACAACGTTAAATCAAAATCGTAGGGGGCTCGATCAGGATAAATATGACAAGGCATCGAGGCAATACCCATCAGTAGTGATTCTACCGGATTGCTGACCCAGGCCGGTGGTAACGCATAGCCGCAACTACCGCCCACCCCAGACATACCCCAAAATCAAATCAAAGGCGCCAATCAATCACAAAGTATATATATGGTATCGAAGAAGTATGCCTGCTCAGAGTAGCTAACTCAATTAACCTGGGTATGGCTCCTGTGTTAGTCATTTTAATTATGACCCGAAGGTCAAGGTTATCCATCATCGTTCTCTTTCTTCAAATCCAGTAATCGCCTCCAAATCCATCCAACACCATTTCTGGAACTCCACCGCGTACACAGTTGTTAAAGTGGTTTTCGGTATTGGCAGAGAGTATGACAATATCCGATCCCGGTCTCTTTAACAACCAAACGTTTACATTTTTCACACCGGTCAGTTCTTTTTACATTTCAAAGGGGTTCGTACTTCATATCAAAATATCACATTTCAAAAGTCATTTAATATTCAAGCCAGAATATTATTCATACAAAATCTCCATTTAAACCAATTTAAAATCTTGAAACAATTCCAACTTTAAATAATTTGAATATTAAAATAATTAAAAGTATATTTAAAATAGTTTTAGATATAGAATTGAAATAGTTTGAAAATAAATAGTTAATTATAAAATGATTTATTTAAAATAATTTATAAAATAAAAATAGTAATAAAATAAAATAGTTTTAAAAGAAAATAAAATTATTATTATTAAAATAGTTTACAAAATGGTTTTAAAATACTATAGTTGGAATTAGAATCGTTCCTTTAAAAGTTTCAATTTCACTTGCAGTCGTATTTCAATTTCAAGTTAAACAACTCAATTTCAATATTTCACCCGATTAAATTTCCAATTTACATTCATTACAACTTAATCAGTTTAATTCAAATAGTAAAATTCCAATTCAGATTCCCATTTTTAATGATTTCAATTTATAACAAATGTCGAGTTCACAATTCATATATAATTCAAATCAATGTTGGTTCATAATAAATTTCAAAGGTGAGTGAAACAATTCAATTTCACCAAATTCGATATTCATTCAATTTCACTTTTATTTAGCTTCAGTTACAACACAAATTTCTTTCTTTATTTATTTATTTCAAAATTCAAGGTTCAAGTTCAAAAGAAATCAATTCATAAAACATCAACCTTATCGTCTTTAAACAACATTTCTAAATTCATGGTTAAAACAAAATTTTTATTTAACCAACCGGTGTCCATATAAAATTTTCTATCCTATGGCCAAGTGATACTTAAAATTTAATTTTAGTACTTAGGGAAAGGATATATATCATTTCAATCCAAATCAGGGTCATAGGTATTTATCATTTCAACCTACGTTCTTAATTCATTTTAATGATTAACCCCGGGTTTATTCGATGCCCGTAACATCTAGGTTAAAATGGTTGGGATTAATCAGTACACATAACAATTCAATACCAATATATCAAGCAGGTTAATTCAAAACATCATCAAACAGATCCATCCAAACATTTCGGTATCACATCAATTTACTTGATAGACGTTGTGTTTTAGACCAGCAATTTGATTTCACATTCAACTGTATAAATTTAAATAACAGTCAAATTAAATTCCACGCTAAACGCAAGTCAACATAAATATATGTAAATTTAGCTACCAAACAACAATCAATGCAATCATACTGCAACATGATTTTAGTCTAACTAATAAGCGAATATTTTAGTTAATTGTGAGTATGATTGCATTGATTGTTGTTTGGTAGCTAAATTTACATATATTTATGTTGACTTGCGTTTAGCGTGGAATTTAATTTGACTGTTATTTAAATTTATACAGTTGAATGTGAAATCAAATTGCTGGTCTAAAACACGACGTCTATCAAGTAAATTGATGTGATACCGAAATGTTTGGATGGATCTGTTTGATGATGTTTTGAATTAACCTGCTTGATATATTGGTATTGAATTGTTATGTGTACTGATTAATCCCAACCATTTTAACCTAGATGTTACGGGCATCGAATAAACCCGGGGTTAATCATTAAAATGAATTAAGAACGTAGGTTGAAATGATAAATACCTATGACCCTGATTTGGGTTGAAATGATATATATCCTTTCCCTAAGTACTAAAATTAAATTTTAAGTATCACTTGGCCATAGGATAGAAAATTTTATATGGACACCGGTTGGTTAAATAAAAATTTTGTTTTAACCATGAATTTAGAAATGTTGTTTAAAGACGATAAGGTTGTTGTTTTATGAATTGATTTCTTTTGAACTTGAACCTTGAATTTTGAAATAAATAAAGAAAGAAAGAAATTTGTGTTGTAACTGAAGCTAAATAAAAGTGAAATTGAATGAAAATCGAATTTGGTGAAATTGAATTGTTTCACTCACCTTTGAAATTTATTATGAACCAACATTGATTTGAATTATATATGAATTGTGAACTCGACATTTGTTATAAATTGAAATCATTAAAAATGGGAATCTGAATTGGAATTTTACTATTTGAATTAAACTGATTAAGTTGTAATGATTGTAAATTGGAAATTTAATCGGGTGAAATATTGAAATTGAGTTGTTTAACTTGAAATTGAAATACGACTGCAAGTGAAATTGAAACTTTTAAAGGAACGATTCTAATTCCAACTATAGTATTTTAAAACCATTTTGTAAACTATTTTAATAATAATAATTTTATTTTCTTTTAAAACTATTTTATTTTATTACTATTTTTATTTTATAAATTATTTTAAATAAATCATTTTATAATTAACTATTTATTTTCAAACTATTTCAATTCTATATCTAAAACTATTTTAAATATACTTTTAATTATTTTAATATTCAAATTATTTAAAGTTGGAATTGTTTCAAGATTTTAAATTGGTTTAAATGGAGATTTTGTATGAATAATATTCTGGCTTGAGTATTAAATGACTTTTGAAACATGATATTTTGATATGAAGTACGAACCCCTTTGAAATGTAAAAAGAACTGACCGGTGTGAAAAATGTAAACGTTTGGTTGTTAAAGAGACCGGGATCGGATATTGTCATACTCTCTGCCAATACCGAAAACCACTTTAACAACTGTGTACGCGGTGGAGTTCCAGAAATGGTGTTGGATGGATTTGGAGGCGATTACTGGATTTGAAGAAAGAGAACGATGATGGATAACCTTGACCTTCGGGTCATAATTAAAATGACTAAAACAGGAGCCTTACCCAGGTTAATTGAGTTAGCTACTCTGAGTAGGCATACTTCTTCGATACCATATATATACTTTGTGATTGATTGGCGGCTTTGATTTGATTTTGGGGTATGTCTGGGGTGGGCGGTAGTTGCGGCTATGCGTTACCACCGGCCTGGGTCAGCAATCCGGTAGAATCACTACTGATGGGTATTGCCTCGATGCCTTGTCATATTTATCCTGATAGAGCCCCCTACGATTTTGATTTAACGTTGTCGTATCACGGCGCATCCCTATCCGCCGATGTACTGGTGTGTTATATGCAAACTGTACGGCAACGGTATAAACGGTGTAAGGGTAATAATGGTAATCCCGCTTACATTATTTTATTATGTTATATTTAACCATAGACATTATTATAATAGCGTATTATATTATATAGTATTAGTTTGACGGATCCTTAAGAGATGGAAATTCCCGTAACATCTCTTAAGTTATTGCACTCATATTATTACATGAAATTTGATTTAACTAATATGAGAACGATTTAGTTCTGATCCGAGTGTTTGTTGTGTTTCTTTTTGCAATACGCTCGGGTCAGACCGAGCTGCAGTTAGCGAAGATTCCATTGGTTTGAAGATTCCATTATGAAGATGAAGATGGAGCTCAACAGATGTATTATTATTATTATTCCGCTGCAATGCATTGGTATGTTGTATGTTAATTTACTCTGATAATCATTGTAAAATATAATAAAATGTATGTTTTAAAAGCTTCATGAATTGTTATTTATTTATTTATTATATTTTGTCCTTCCGCTGCGAGATTCTGTATTTGTTCTTCTTCTTCTCTTCATTTTTCTTATATAAATCCCAATAACTATCCTTATTTTTGATTTGCTCATGTCAACATTGAGGATCATTGTTGATTTGAACGGTTAAAATAGCGGGTTGTTACAGTTTGGTATCAGAGCTTTGGTTTAGCGAAAACCTTGGCTCTATTTGGGATTAACTCATTAGAGATGGAGTAGTAATAATCTAGAATGAGTTTGAGTGTATATGAGAGAGCGTACTTGTAATTTTGGTATAAAATGATTTTATTTGTGTTGATTTGTTCTACTGAGTATTTATGAATTCTGGTCGGTACTTGGGACGCCAAGGCATCGATAGGGATTTCTAAACACTCGAACAGAGCTTATCGATATAATATTATTTTGAATTATATTTTATATATATAGAATTATTTAAATATATATGAATTTTGGGTTTGTTGATGATAATATTAAATTTTCATCATTTGTTACTCGATTAATTAATAGTTAAAACCGTTGGTTGTTGCAGTCGAGAGGCTGGCCGTAAAATCAGTTCTGAGGTATCACTGTATGTCACGGTGGGAGGTTAGCCCACTGCCTGATGGTTGCAAAGCCTAGGGCCGTTACATTTACTAATATATGAGATTTTATTGTATTGGGTTTTATGTGATCAGAAAATAATCCATGAAGTTTAAATGCTTCAGTATATAATAATTTTCAACATTTTGACTGGTATAGAAAAACTGAATAAATTACGGACATTTATTTTATTATCAAATCGATTATTGATTTTTCAATGTTGCTTTTATTCATCCAAGTGTATGTTTTTCTTGTGTTCTTGACCAGAACTACAACTATGTGTTTCAAAAAAATACAAACGTGGTAATATCTTATTTACCCATGGTCTCTACCATCCTTTTTTTTTCTGATAATTTAACACTTGAAGGGAAGCCTCACCAGATGCTAATATACTTCTATATATCAATAAAATGTATAGTAAGACATCATTTAGTTTCACCCGTCGGTTCAAATCAAAAGCTAAAAGGATATGGATAGCTAGTGTAGGAGCTTTGCCTATAGTTTGACATTCTAGAATAAAAAAAGATACACTATTTTAGATTAAAAACACTAGTAACCCATGTAGAGGCATGAAAGATTCTAAGAGCAAGATAAGAAAAATTCAGGATTTAACATTATTTAGCAAGAATGAACATACTACGTGTATGCTACTATGTCCACGTTGTTTGTTAATGCTACCCGAACTATGTCCAATAAATTGAATTATTCAATTATAAATTTTAATAACCAAAGATTAGCTTATTAGAGCAAACGAACTCCCAGATTTCATGTAAATAATTTTACCGTTATCGAAGATAACCGTCCTGTGAATACGATATTATTTAGAAAAATCTAATCTAAAGCGTCACGTGGGATCTGAGCATTACTGTTTGCTGGAAGAATGTGAAGACATTTGAGAAGATCATAAGAAGTGGGAAGCAATATAAAAAATTTACTCCTAATTGTTAATTTAGTAGTCTTGACTGATATTAAGTTTGCTTTTATTACAAGGAAATTTTCGTGTATACCACATAGCATTACTATTCCAGCCATACTTTAAATCTGCAAATCAAATGTAGTACTATTAGGTGCTTGAAATCATGATTAAACTTGGGTTTTTTTCATTCTAATGTTATTTTACTAAAGTTTGACGTGTTTTTTAAGTAGCCAGTGAAATCCTATCTGTAAAAACACTTCTTCTAAAGTCATGGAGTGGCCAGACAACAGTAGCAATGGGAAGAAAATGTTGAGCACCTTTAACTACTATTAGCTAATTATCACTTCCATAACCTACAAATGCAGAAGTGTACCTCATTTTACGTTGCCCTAATTAAACTTTTGACTGTTAGTTATAATCTTCAAATTAATATACATATGTACAATATTTATTTTATCTTCTCTTCTATACACAATTTTAGGTAAAGACTGTCAATTCTTTGATACTGTATGGTGGGTGACAAGTTGAATTTTTTGGTATAAGCAATTATTATTTTTACAAGTATTAATTACTAAATGATAGAAATAAATTATCCCCAGAAAGCATACAAAGTATAGTTGACAAATTAGATATGAAAGGGACTCACAACGATAGCTAGATCAGAATGGAAGAACTTTATACAACAAAGTTCCATTATCCATTTAGTGAAATTTATTAGTATAAAATAAGGGGAAAAAGGGGGAAACAAAACCAAACAAACATGAGACACCCGTTGACTGAAGGCAAAAATTCAAGTACAACAAACTTCCAAATCCAATAGAAATTAAACGCAAAAGAAATACCAAAGGAAACAACTCATTTCAGTTCACGGCTCACAAGTTATTTATATATAAACAACCAAACAACGAAGAAAATAAAAACATGAACAAATTATATTAAATTCTGTCGTACCTCTCATAACCATTTGAATAGGAGAGAGACAAATGATCGACTGTTGATGGGAGAGGTGATTCGGTGATTTGGGGATTTTCGGCTTTAGAGGAATTTGTTGTCTTTTCGGAGATGATGAAGTGAGCATAATCAATCGTTGATGAGATGGGTAATTCGGCAATTTGGGGATTTTGGGCGTAAAGAGGATTTTGGCTGTCTGTTTGGAGATGATGAAGTGAAAATAGAGCGGCTGTTTTCTGAAGGGAAGAGCAAGAAGCGCTAATTTTCAGTTCCCGCACATACCAATTCTAAGTTCCCGGATAGCGTTAAGCACATGGGTTTATTCTTAAAAAATAACGTTCAATATCCTTCTTGTTAGAGCGTTTGAAGAAGTTTGGCGGACACATGCCATCAAAACCCTGTTTTCTTGTAGTGCGAGTTTCTAGCGCTTACCATTTTGCCATGGCACACTCCAAAAAACAACATCCCAAACCTTGTCCAGAAAATCGCATTCGAAAAACCATGACACGGAGCCATGAAAACTTCGCATTCCTCCAATGCGATCAGAAAATTTTCAAGCCTCAGAAATTCGTATCCGCCCTTTACCATTTTTTCGCATCCCCGGACTTGATGCTGAGATGAGAAAATTTATGCTGGGACGGAGGGATGCGATGCAAGATATGAAATATTGGGATACGAAATCCTATTTTTACCAAGCTGAAAACCAGTTCGTGCTAGACCCGGTGCACGCTCATGAAAATGAGTTGTTTCCTCGTACTGATCACTGATTTTCCAACGTGCCAAGTCAAGTGATCGACCATTTTACCAAAGGTGATCAGTCAAACACCAACACATTGTTTTTTATGTTTTTCACATGCAGTTCACCTATTTTTGAACGTACCAAACCAGAATTTTACAAAGTGCCATATTTTGATGCCATGAGTCATGCAAGACAATTTTTTATGATCGTGCCATGCCGATAAGATGTTTTTGAGTGCGTGACACTGCTTTTCACCATAATCCATGTATTTTTTCACAATGAGTTTTGTCACGTGATCGGACCGACTTGCTCAAGCATTTTGAGCTGATTGTACCGAGTCGATCACATATTTTTATCATGCCAGTTTTTCCAAGCTCATTAACGCAATTTTACAAATCGACGCTATTTTCAATCTTTTTCGAACACGTCGCGACTTCGACCAAATCGTTTTGTGTTTTCAAACGAAGCTCTCAAGAATTGAACGCGCCGCTAACCAAAATTTTGATGTGTGACAACTTTGACCAAAAAACATGTTAACACTTTACCCCCAAAAACTTTGACCAAAATTCCGAAGTTAACTTCACGCCTTTCAGGCCTTCTATCTCTATTTCACGTTGTTTCCTCTTTTGCAATCTATAACTGAACTGATTACCCTCTCTTCTCCCGACATTCCCTTCTTCCACAATCGATGTCTCACCCTTCTCTCCTCCTAAAATGTATTGTCCTTTTCAGTGCTAATAATATGCCTTCACTTCTCTTTCTTTCAGCCTACTCTTCAGGCGTTCCTTCTTCCACAGCCAATTTATCCCGCTTTAACCTTGGTCCAAATTAACGCTCTTAGTTATCAGCAGTACTATTCCAACCTCTACCATAAACTCCCTCCGCCTTTTAATTTACTTAACTTCTCCTAATACTGTCCTTAAATCAACTTACCATGTTGTTTTCATTTTTTCATATTTCCCCATTTTCAATTTTGCAAATCCTTAGCCGGCGGTAACAGTCGAAATCAACTGCTTATTTCCCGACGAAAGATCGATTTTACAGGTGCGTTAAACTTCTGTGTACATTAACTCCCATATTTTGGTACTCACCGTTTCTCTGTCCATTTTAGATTGCAGATGGCGATGAATCGTGTAACAGTTAGAGGTTTTTAGTTCCGACATACAAACGGAATCAAAGGAGTAATGGTATGTTGTTAGAGCATTCCCAGCAACTCTACCCATTTGGAGCGTGGATTGCATTGTTTGGACGTTAATTCCCCCCACCCATCCAGCAGTCGGTGGGGGGACGCTGGGTTCTTTTTTTTTTTATTTTCAAATATAACCGTAAATGGTTTTCTGAAAACCGTTTATGGGTTAAACGGTTTTCAGAAAACCGTTTAACAAAAGGGTTTTCAGAAAACCGTTTGCAATTTTTTTTTTAATTTCTATGATCTGGTCGAACGGCCAAAACGTAGTTAACGGATATAAAATTGAATATGTAGTAAATTAAAATTAAAATATAATATATATATACAGCCGTTTTCGAAAAATTTAGAATACAATATGGCTAAATAAAGTTTGTGTCGAATATTAAAATATAGTTTAAATAAATAACCGTTGGTCCACAGTAAAATACATTTCAAATTTAGAGCCGTTGCAGGATATTATAATTCTGTTTGAATTTATAGCCGTTATCGAATATACTTTAATACATTATTCTTTATATAGCCGTTGCAATTACGGGTTGAAGAAGCTATAAAACCACTTCAGTTATGCACATTTAAGCTTCACAACACCAAAAATGTCTCATAATGTCCACAACGACGATTCTGTTTACGAATCAGATGCGCAAATCGAAGAATCAATAAACTCTAGCGACACTGATCTGGATGATACTGATTCCGATGAAGGCGATGAAATGTGGAAGCATACAAAATTTCTGCAGTTTTCTTCAGATAGCTCGACCGATGGCGATAATTTACTTGTTATGATGCAAGCTGTTGCCGTGCAACAATTAAAGATTAACCAACATTTCTTAGCTGAAAGTTCATCTCGGGTAATCGAGGAGGCAGCACGTACGGTCGTGTAGACAAACGGAAGATGTGGGATCATAAAGGAGGTACTACAAGATTACTTAGAGATTATTTCAACACCCCTTGTACGTATGGTCCTGAAGACTTTAGACGCCGTTTTCGTATGAGCAAGAATATGTTTATGCGCATTTTCAATGGAGTTGTTGAACACGATAATTATTTTGTTCAAAAACGTAATAGTGCGGGTACCTTAGGATGTTCGCCGTACCAAAAAATTATAGGCGCATTACGTGTAATAGCTTATGGAATAGCTCCAGATGCGTTTGATGAGGTTGTCCGAATGGGTGAAAGTACTATTACCTTAAGCCTTGAAAGGTTTTGTGTAGCCATAATTGAAATATACGGTGAGGAGTATCTACGTGCTCCGACGCAAAGCGATGTCAACAAATTGAAAAGGCTAGGAGCCAAAAGAGGATTTCCCGGCATGTTAGGCAGTCTAGACTGCATGCATTGGGAATGGAAAAACTGTCCTACAGCATGGCACGGCCAGTTTATTGGACATTATCCTAAAGCAACAATGATACTCGAAGCAGTTGCTTCACATGATCTGTGGTTTTGGCATGCATTTTTCGGATGTCCTGGCTCAATGAACGATATTAATGTGCTTCACCAATCACATTTGTTTAAGAGCCTTGCACATGGAAAAGCACTTGCATGTGATTTTAATATTGCAGGAAATACATACGACATGGGGTATTATTTAGCAGATGGCATCTATCCTTCTTGGGGTACGCTTGTCAAAACAATCTCAGCTCCTGAAACAGAGAAAGAAAAATACTATGCTAAAAGGCAAGAGGCAGCGAGAAAAGACGTAGAACGTGCATTCGGGGTTCTCCAAGCAAGGTTTGCGATTGTAAAAAATCCTGTTAAATTATTTAAGCCACAGGTTTTGAGCAACATTATGCGTGCTTGTATTATAATGCATAACATGATCACCGAAGAAGAAAGAGGGAAATTTCCGTCTTATTTGGGATATGATCCTGATAACACCGCAACTGTTGTTGCTGATCGAAACCCAGCGACTCTTGAGGTATTTCTACGGCGACTGCGTAAAATTAGGTCTAGGGAGGTCCATAGTAAACTGCAGGACGACCTGGTTGAGCATTTATGGCATACGAAAGGTACTGCTTAGATATAGTCTAAGAGGTTGTTGAACTATTGTAACGTTGTAGTACTCAATTATTGTATTGTTTTATGTACTTTAAATGTATTGCCTTTCTATTTAATAGTGTGTCTAATATGCAAAATGCACGTTTGATTTAATATAACTCTTTATTTTCACACTTCAGAAGTGGACGACCCAAACTGTATATAACTCCTTGACTCCTTAAATGCATTAACTCTTTATTTTCATACTTCAGAAGTTTGAACGGTACTTGAAAAGATAGAGTGAGTCGTACGTCGACCGTTTCTCCTGAAAGACGCCATCATTTTTTATCTCATCAATTACTTTGATCTACCTCTTCTTCCATATGTAGTACGTCTGCTTCAATGTACGCCTTTATCAAAACAACGTAGTCTGAAGCAGTCCAGTTTTCGTTTGCCATTTCGAAGTGTGTGGTTAAACTACAATTCAAACGTTTAATATAGGTAGAGCAAAGTAAAAGTAAAGTAAAGTAAAGCAAAGTAAAGTAAAGTTTGTTTGGTTATACAACTTGACCGGGTCAGAGCAATTAAACTTACCCTGTTTTCTATAGTTGATTGGAAAACACATTGCAGAACAGTGAATGGCTTATTATAATTATCATGCCTACTTGCATCCTTTTTCTTTATAAATACGGGGTATGGGTGTTTTCCTTATACTCACAAACAAACCCACTTCTAAGCAAACAACAATGGATGATCCCAACAACAACAATTTCTCTGGGTATACCGATGATAACATTGGTAATTTTACTAATTTATTATCTCAAGCCGACAACCCCTCAATGATTCCATCCCCGTTCCTAACTCCAGAACAAAGTCAATATCTCCACCAAATGAACCTCACCCAGCAGTACGGTACCATGTATGGCCAACTTCATAATCAAAACGTACACCAACAGATGGTTGCTCCGACCCAGGTACCTGAGAAAGCCAAGGCCAAACGGTCTTACACCAAGCGAAAAACAAAAGAAACTCCCGTTCAAAGTAGCATGGAAAAAACTGTAGCTACTGGTAAAATATGGAAAGCAGCTGACTATAAAGTGCTAGCTAATGCATGGGTAAACACGTCTGTTGTTGCTGAAGGCCGTTCTGGTGGTAAGTTTTTCTACCAGAGGGTTAACGATTTATACAACGGGGATCCTGAATGCGTGACACGAAGATCAATTGAGAGCACGAAGACTGCATGGTATAATTTGAATACTATGTGTACCAAGTACAAAGGGATAAAAGCATTAAGGGGGGATTCGCTTAGAAGCGGTCAAACATTCAGAGATTTAAAGGACGATTACGATACCATATATCGTGACACCTGTAAAACTGAATTCATTGCTCATGCAGCATTGGAAATTCTTTCTTTTTGTCCACGTTGGGCCAATCTATGCGACATGGATGATGTATATCTTGTGGACACAGAAGAATCTAACTTAAGAAATGTAGCTTCTAGACTTTTGATGGATTCATCCCCGGGAAATACAAGTGAACCTCCTTTAGCTACAGACGATGATGGGAATAACAGTACACCTGTGACTCCAAGTTCGGGAATGATGTATGGTGGGGTTGAAACAAGGCCAGAAGGAATAAAATCAAGCAAAAGAGCACTGCTGAGAAATAAGGAAACAAAAGATTTGGCATCGTTTAGTGATAAACTAACTTCGTTGTTAAGTGATATATCTCTCGCATCCGTCTCCACCAACGAAGACCGTGAAAAGCGTAAAGATAAGAAGCTGCAGATCATGGAGATGCAACTGCAGTAAGATGCCGCTAGGACTACAGCTCTCATAGAAAGAACTGCTTACAAAGAAAAACGTGAAAGACGTTTGAAGGAAAAGGAAGATGATGCGTTTCTATTAAGGGATATATCTCATTTGACCGGACAGACTCTTCAGTATGCTATAGCAAAAAAAGACCGTATATTGAGGGCTCAACATAAACGATATCAGGGAGAAGAAGGAAGTACCGAGATGTAGACACAGTCTATGTTGCAAAAATCGAGTGTGTTGTATCCTAGCTTTAGTTTTCTAAGTTGGCTTTAATTCTGTTATTTCTATGTTGCTATTTTTAGCTTGTTGTATCCTAGTTTAGTTTTCTATGTGGGGTGTATTGTTTTGTGGGTTATAAAAGAAAATTTACTAGTTTTAAGTAATTTATATTGAAATCCATGTTCTAAATTAAATTGAAAACTTATATTTACATAAATTTACAAATTAATTCACACGTATTAAATTAACACGTCGAAAATCATATTATCTTCAAAAAAAATTCCCCGATTTTTACGGTTCTATGTTTAAAACAGAAAGGGTTTCATGAAAACCGAAAATAGCCCCTGAACGGTTTTCATAAAACCGTTTATAGCTTAAACGGTTTTATGAAAACCGTATAGGGCTTATTCGGTTTTCATGAAACCGTTTAGGTCTCGACGTTCAACTTTGTGAAATGTCGACCCTCGCCATTTCGAATGTCTCCCCACACCCGTATCCACGCTGCTGGAGAGCGTCGACAACATTCCCCCCCCCCCCCCCCATTTCAAGCCCCCTCCCCACCGCTGGGAATGCTCTTATACCAGTATTATAGTTTTTCCAACCCCACGATGGCACATGTACCGTTATTACATTTTCCAAATACGCAATTCCTTTGTTTACAAAATATCCATGACTGTACTGTCATTGTTAGACTCAATGCCGCTTAATTTATAATTTTGGGAAAATCCATGGTTTTGTATATTGTTCACAGCGTATACAACTTCCATATATACAAAGTCCAATGCAGTCGGCATTTGTTTAGATCTACAGCAGCTAAACGTCATCAGTGAAACTTTTTATGTTATTCCTTTCTTTTGGAAGTTTGCTTTATTTTTGTAAATGGAACTGGGTACTATATTCTGTGTTTTAAAAAGAAAAATTGTTTCTTAGAGCTTTTGGCCCTCTGACATTAAATTTCATATCACTACTATTGTATGTGTGTTGATTATTGGATTATGTCCACAATATAAACATAGATTAAGATTACATAATTATTTTCCCAGTACACAATATTTTTCTTTACATTTACAGGATGAGTTGAGAGTTGTTTTCAATTTTTCTGTATGATTTCATTGTATATCAAGAAAGCCAATTAAGATACCATATATGTCAGCATGTATTTTCCAGCTGGTTTAGATATACAAGTCTTCTCCTAAAAGTTGATATGTCCATATTCATAATATATATTTTTATTTGGATTTCAGATAAATACTAAGTTATTTGTTTCCAGTAAAAGTCGTATACTTTAAGACTTCTAATATGAGCTTTTAGAGAATTACCAAAACATATATGTAATTTAGCTTTTTTGGGGTTACTAAAAGACGAATATAATATGCTAAAATAAATTTTTTAAATCTGAACTCATAACAATATAAAATATGAGATACTGCGGTTGTTTGTCATGACAAAGTTGATGTGGAAGATCGAATCTCTTACTTAATCTATAAAACAGAACACGATCATTGCTGATGTTTTATAGTTTGGATTATTTTTGTCCTTTCATGGATGACTGCATATACCGAAAATTAAAGTTATACAATGTGTGCGAATACAATATTTAATTTATCATCAGTTTATGACTACCGTATCGATTGTGTTGTGTGTTATTTCAAATCATATGTATGTGCTAGCTTTTGTTTGTCACTCAAAATTGTGGTTTTGGTTTATCATCTGGTTATGAAGACAAAATTCTCTGTTTGACCTTCAAGAAAATACCCACCTTGCCTTCTCAATACGTTGACTCCAATATTAAAAAATTATTGTTCCACGTAGATGTTATTAAAAGAAGTGGATGAGGAGATCTTCGCTATTTTATGACCTTTCACGTTATACAGATATATTAGCTTACAGATTTGATTGATTTACTATTACGCGTAAACCATTAAGTCGCTACAAATACAGATGAGTGGGTAGATGAAGATTACTATAATCAAACATTAAATTCCATGTTCATAGAATAGTCATAGTATTCTATGTAGATAGTTAAATATTAGCTTAACAGCATAGTATAATTTAAATATTCATCCCACTCATAAGTCACTTACCGTTGGTCAGGGCAAATATGTAAAAGTATCATTATATTAATCTGAAATAATATTCATTGTAGATGATTAGGAGATTCATGTTGTCTTGGATTGGCTTATAATGGGGGTTGGATGTGGTGACCCGACTAATTCCACTCACGAACCAAGATTGTTATTTGAATTGTCCGCAGCAATAGCCCAACGGTTAAGGACTTTGCGCTATGGTAACAGTGACACGGGTTCGAGACCCGAAATGGCATGCTAAGAGCTTAGAAGATTGTTATTTGAATTACTGTCATATCTTCCCTAAATATTTTTTTCTTCTTTCCGAAAACAATCTCGCATCTTATGCCTATGATTCATTTCTATCTTCATAACTGATTGGATGGACATAATCTTCGATTGAATGATTTGATAATCATCTAATTATTCTCTATAACATGCTGAAAATTTCACGGCACTGGCAAAAGTTAAAAATAGTTGGGAGTATATTAATGTGGGTGTAAGCATAGTTAACTAGATCTCTTTTCACAATTTAGATGTTAATTGCATTTTCATTTGTAGATTTTCTTACAGTGTTACTGATTTTGGTGTTAGACCTTCTCTTTCCTAAGGCAATTTGTGTATTTTTCTCTTTTTTATTTTAGTTTTCCATGAAGCAACAATTAATAATCGTTAATGGGTTTTTTATTGACAAAATTTCACGAATAGGTTCAACTCATCCAAATTAAAAAACTTCCAACTGTAAGAAAGTGGATTTTAATAAGAATATTATGATGATGCCATTAAATGTTCCCAAACTACGTCTCTGTGTTACATTCAGGTCACTTAGTTTCAATCATTCAATCAAACAGATATAAAACTGGAGAAAAAAAAGATATAAAACTGAAACCGTTTGATCCCTTATACATTTTTTCTATGATATAGTAATAACAAAATATGTTTGGGTTAAGTATGTACATGGTAAATTCGAGTATTGCTGTTAAGAGATGTAGTGGAAACATTCTACAAAAAACGGGGGATATTAGTTCTTCCCCTTCTCTATTACATTTCACTTTAGTACTTTAACCTTCTTTTCCTCCCATGTCTGCATTGAGTTAACTTATATTTGGCATTTGTTTATGTACTACAGTTATTATAATGCTATGATGTTAATTGAATAAATGAATTTTGTGGTATTTTACTTTAAGGTTGTTTCATAGTTACATTGCATTTTGTATCATCAATTGGGATACTTAACTTTCAACAAATATTTAGGGGAGAACTACAAAAGCAATAGGGCATTAATTTGAAGTTTGCATAACTTGGTTAATGTTTGTTCTCTCAATAGGATATTATTGTATATAAAAGTAGAAATATCATATGCTGATCCAGGGACGTAGCAAGGGGGGCAAGTGGGGGCGGTGGCCCCCAACATTTTAAGAAATAGCATTTTTTTTTTTTTAATCAATTTAAGCAAAAATGACCACTTTTTGAAGCATTTTTATTGATAATATAAGACATTATAGGTTGAAATTAAGGGTAAACTGGTATAAAAAAATTTTTTGGGCCCCCTTCGAAACCCCCTCCCACCGCCCGATTTCCTGGCTTCGTCCCTGTGCTGATCAGCTCCTGGATGGCACATACTAATGAATATTTACATTGATTGCTTGAGTGGATTTTTATTCGATAAGGTGGAATCATCACTGGACACGTGTCTCTAGTAACTGCAATCGTTTAGAAATGTAGAAGTGTAGATTGAGTGTCCTTAGTAACTGCAATCGTTTAGAAATATATAAGTGTAGATTGATTTAGCAATTGTTTTGTTTGACAATAAAAGGGTATTTTCAAAATAACAGTTTTATGGGGAAGTATAATGTGACGACCGCCCACAACCCTCACACTATACAAGAGGAATAATGTGCTGAAAGGTGTGCCAGGCAGCTATGGACGATCATCAAGGTGTGATAGATAAATGAAACCTGTCGTAAACTCACAGCCAAGGATAAAATATAATAGAATATACACAACAGGTAGTGATAGTGAAGCAGAAAACACTAAACTTTCATGACAACTAGAAAGTATTTCCCATACACGTGGATAACAACAATAGTGTTTGTACAATTTGCCTCACTAAAACACTCAGAGAAATAGCAAACAGCGGAAACAAATACAAGATAGTAATAAAACTGGTACGTGAGCCTCCTGCTCGCCATCGATCAGCATCGTCGTCCTCACTAAAGCAATACCTGCCACCTATTACTCAGTTTGCCCATCCAAAACCCAATGAACAACCCAAGGTAATAAGAGGAAACATAAAACCTTGAGTCAGACAACAGTCTTAGTGAGCGATAAAACAACTAATAAACTTCATCAATAAAGTATATGAGAATGGGTAAATAATCAACTAATCTACCCAGCTTCAGAGAAGAACTCTCAATTTCCTTCCCCATTACATGACAGTGATAGCCTTTACAATCCATACACCCAAAGGAATAACAATTCAGTCACGGCAATTAAAGCATCCTTTCATATATGGCAAAGCAACTCAATCATGATCACAACATGCATTCAAACGTTCATGACTGACTCTGGCTATCACCGTTAACCTTGCTTTGAAACCCTTGTTATCGTATGATTGGCTAACAATTTGTGATCAATTGTCAAGGACCACACATGACGCCCTGGTTCTAGCAAAACTCCACATGTTGTACTCAACACATGCTACACGCTATACTCAACACGTGTCTAGGCCATACACAACACCCAAGGTACTCGACCTACAATTGGTCTTCAATTGTACCTCTGCTTTGAGTCCGCTCGAACCTACGACAACGATAATTCCTCGGCCTTCTCTTCTCTAGTCATTATCAATTACGACAATTAATTAGCTCAGAACACCTTAGAACTATCACTTCACACGAACTCAATACATCCTTGAGTTGTCTCCCAATTTGTTGCATACAATGAACAACAAACACTTTTCAACATTTTCAAACTTCCCAATTGAATTCACTTTGAAGTCACATCATCGTCGGAAGTGTCCGACCAGAAATAGCTACCCAGAAATGAAAAAAATGGCTGACCAGAATAGGTCGACCCACTTTGGTCCGATCCACTTTAGTCCAACCCACTTTGGTCCGACCCACTTTAGTCCGACCCATTCTGGTCTGATCCACTTTCGTGCGATCTACTTTGGTCCGACTCACTTTGGTCTGATCCAAAACCTGCATATTGCAATTTAACTCCGATTTCGACCAAAATTTTGCCAAACGATAAATCCGACAAAACTAACTCATCCAATTCGTCAAAAAGTATTACAAGCTTGTTATGAAATCAACAACATCATCAATATAACAATTCTATCAACGATAATGTCAAATTCACCAAAATCACCACAAATATGCATATGAACAAAAACCATGGATCTAACTTGCACATTCGTGTGAAATATCATAAAAATTACTTATCTAAACTTGCTAAATCAGATCCTAGGGTGATCTACATGAAAATGAACTTACCAATGCATGGATCTAAGGAAAAACACTTGAATTTGATGAAAAACATGATCTATTACCCATACACTTTATTGAATCCATGTGAGAGATGTAATCCACTCACCGATTCTCCAATACAAGCTAAAATGGTAGAAATATGAATCCGAAAAGTGAGCAACTCGAACCAAACTCCTCGATCCGATTAATTCTCTCTTGTGTAGATCCAGCCTCCAATGGTGTAGATATATGATTTCCCTCCGTGGATTTGGATTTTTAATGTTGGAAAGGTGTTAGAGGAAGAAGGAGATCAATGCCTCCAAATGAGAGAATGGGAAAGTAAACCTTTTCCCTCCACTCTCACCCCCTATTTATAGGATTCCACCAGGCCACTAATGGACCTCCCCAATTCGGCCCATTAGGCTCTCCAAACCTGAACAACCATCTGAAAAACCTTAAAACAGAGATTTCTCCCAAACTGTTGAGTCAAATCTTTAATGTAATCACTCTACGGAAAGGCAATCATCAATTCCTTTCCAATGGCATAGTCTCACCCTCTGATTCGACCTGAGTCAAAAGTTATGCCCTGTACAAGGCTAACAGGGGCAAAATGGTCACAAACAAAATCAGTAAAAATTATGGACATGTCTCACATCTCCATAAGCAACATATTAAAAGATGAGAATGATCCAACCCTCAGGGAATAAAATAAAAATATTTTACGATCTTCCGATACGTAAAATGGGGGCTGTTACGTTCTCCTCCCCCTCCTCTCCTCCCCTCTTAAGAATTTCGCCCCCGAAATTCCAAGCAAACACAACAATTCCGCATGCCTATCATCCATTACAAGCCAATTCTATCATCCAAACTAGCAACCATCAAGCCATGCATCCATAGTCTAATCCTAGCACGCGGAATTCTATCAAACAATCAACAAGATACAACTATATAACGATGGTACAATATCAAAGGGTCCCACCGATGAAGAGGTTTGGATGAGTTGCCCTTATGCCCTCTTCCATCTGCTACGTATAATCGTCGCCATCTTCACTCCATTGTACCTTGACCAGCTTAACTGTCTTCCTCCTAAGTTGTTTCGTTTCATTCTCCACAACACGAAGCGGCTTACGATGTCTCGCAACTGCAATTTCCATTTCTAGGTCTTCGTACTGCTCTAGAGATACCATCTCATTCGAATCATGCACGAACTTCCGAAACGACACATGGAAAACATTATGCACACTCGACATCTTCTCAGGTAACTCCAATCTATATGCGAGCTTTCCAATTCGCTCGACTATAGGAAATGGTCCAATGAACCTAGGAGCTAACTTTCCTTTACTTCCAAATCTCACCATATGCTTCAACGGTGAAACCTTCACGAGAACCATATTACCAACGTTGAATTCCAAGTCCTTACGACGCTTATCGGCGTAGCTTTTCTGACGATCTTGGGTTGCCTTCATTCATTGCCGAATGATCTCGATACAATCCGAGGTCTCTCTTATCATTTCCGGCCAAGTACCAACTTATCTTCAGTTTCTAACCAAAATGCCGAAGAATTGCATGGTCTCCCATACAACACCTTGTATGGTGTCATCCCAATACTGGACTGGTAGCTATTGTTATATGCAAACTCAACCGATATAGATGGTCCTCCGATGATCCCCCAAAGTCCAACACACAAGCTCTTAGGAGATCTTCCAAAACTCGATTGGCTCTCGGTCTGACCATCAGTTTGGGATGATATGCCGTACTCAAGCACAACTCGATTTCCAAAGCTTCTTGCAAACTCTTCCAAAATCCTCTAGTGAATAACGGATCTCGATCACTCACTATACTCTTTGGGACGCCATGGAATCTAACAATCCATTTCACATAAAGTTTAGCCAGCTTCGACGCTGTCCGAGTCGACTTGACAGGAATGCATCTTGCACTTTTGTTCAAGCGATCCATAATGATCCAAATTCCTTTATTTCGTGCCCTGGTTTTAGGTAATCCATCGATATTTGCTCCTACATCCACGTAGGAACTTCCAATGACTGAAGCAAGCCACTTCGCTTCTTCTGTTCAGCTTTCACCAACTGACAGTTCATGCACTTGGAAATTAACTTTCCAATATCTCGCTTCATCCCTTCCCAATAGTAAACTCTCTTCATGTCCTGATACATTTTATTACCACTGGGATGAATCGTCAACTTTGAGTGATGACATTCTCTTAGAACCTCATCTCTCAATCGATCGATATCGGGAACAACTATCATCCTCGTTTCCGAAGCCAACCTTCTCGATCGACTTCGAACTTTTTATCTTCTGGTTCTAGCTTCTGGATAAACTCGACAAGCTTTGCATCTCGCTTTTGACTCTCTCCAATCCTTTAGATGAGAGTAGGTCTTATCGATAAGCTTGCCAATATTTCAGGTTCCAACTCACACCTTAGTCTGAAATCAAACCTTACCAAATACTCAAGGCTCTTCCATTCCGAAAACATCACTCCTACACTTGCATGTCTTCGACTTAACGCATCTGCAACTGTGTTACCTTTACCAAGAGTATAGGCTATATCAAAATCATACGATGCCAGAAACTCTAACCATCGTTGCTACCGAAGATTCAAATCTATTTGGGAGAAAAGATACTTCAACGACTTGTGATCTGTAAACAACTCGATTCGGACTCCCAACAGGTAATGTCTCCACATCTTCAGAGCAAACACAATCGTTGCCAACTCCAAATCATGAGTTGGGCAATTCTTCTCATGTGGCTTTAGTTGTCGACTCGCGTAGGCCACGACCTTATCCTTTTGCATTAGCACTGCCCCAAGCCCAGTACCACATGCATCGGTGTATACCACCATCTCTTCATTCCCATTTGGAATGGTCAACACAGGAGTGCTTGTCAATCTCTCCTTCAGGATTTCGAATGCTTGTTCACACTTCGCATCCAATGTGAACACTTGGCTCTTCTTCGTTAATCCTGTCAATAGTGCAACTATCTTGGAGAAATCCTTGAAAAACCGTCGGTAATATCCTGCCAACCCAAGGAAACTCCGAACATCCTTCGCATTCTTAGGTCGATCCTAGTCCTGGATTGTTGTAACTTTAGCGGGGTCAACCGCTATCCCTTTTCCAGAAACAACATGACCTAAGAATCTCACCTCCTCCTTCCAGAAGTGAACTGATGCTTTCGCAAGATCTCTAACACAACTCTCAAGTGTGTTTTGTGTTCTTCCTCATCCCTGGAGTAAACCAGAATATCATCCATGAACAGAAGCCCAAACTTATTCAACTGATCTCTGAACACTTTATTCATAAGATCCACAAAGTACGCTAGCGCATTAGTCAACCCGAATGGCATCACCAACCACTCGAAGAAACTGGATGGTGTCCTAAAAGCAGTCTTTGGTACACTATCCTTGGCCACCCTCAGTTGGTGGAATCCCATTTCCTAATCCATCTGAGAAAACACTTTGGCTTCGTGAAGCTGATCGAACAAGTCATCAATCCTTGGCAATGGATACTTGTTCTTTTTAGTCACCTTGTTCAGCTCACGATAGTCCACACACAATCTTAACGATCCATCTGCCTTGGTTGCAAACACGACCAGTGCACCCCATTCGGAAACACTTCTCTGAATGAATCCCTTCCTTAGAAGGCCACGAACTTGCACCTCCAACTCTCGATGTTCCTTAGGCGCCATCCGCCTAAGAGGCATAACGATTGGTCTAACACCCTCGACCAAATCGATCCTAAACTCGATCTCACGATGCGGCGGCAACCCTTTGACCTCTTCAAAGACATCCTCATACTCATTAGCGATCGGCACAGAAGACAAGTCTTCTTATGAAATCACAAGCGAATATAGATAGCTAACGAAGACACCCTCTTCGCGCTTACATTTTATCAACACCTTTCGCCCTTCCATATCCCCGACTCTCACCTCTAGCTTCTCGCAATTCACCTTTGCCGCATAGCTCTTGTGCCAATCCATGCCCAAGATGATCCTAAACCCAGCGAAGTTAAGAACAAAGCAATCTAACACAAAAGAGCAACCATGACTCGACAACACTAGACCTCGGTAAATCATGCAAAGTTTTGACGAACCCCCAATTGGATTAGTTACTGCGAAAGGTTTATCACATATCTCGGGTTTCAAACCCAAGCGGCAGACAAGCTCATTGCAAATGAATGAATGAGATGCTCTAGTATCAAACAAAACTCAAACTGAAACGCCATAAACAGAAAGAGTGCCTTGCACCATGACACCCTTTCCCTTCTCCTAAGCAGTAGGGGCCCTCGAAGATGATGGCACTGCCCCCAAAGCATAAGCCTTAACCACTTGCTTCCCTTTGGCTGATTCTGGACAATCTTTCTTCTCATGTCCTGGCTTCCCACACTTCAAGCACTTCTTCTCAGTTTTAGGATTCTTGCATTCACTAGCAAAATGGCCCTTCTGCCAACAATTGAAGCAAGTCACTTCTTCCTTCTGCTTCTTTTGGCTATCCTTTCCTTTATGTTGTTGTTGCTTCCTTTTCTTATTATTATCACCCTGTTGTGGCTTCTGTTCCTCCTTAGGTGCAACAATAGACATCTTCTTAGGAAACATACTTTCATGTCTCAAAGCCTTCACGGCGATCTTCTCAAAGCTATCATCGAGGTGATCCACAAGATGATCCCCAAGATATTCATCCAATCCCAAAACAAACTTCTCATTCTTTTGACAAGGAGTATCCACATATGAATAAGCATACTTCGATAGAGCCTCGAAGTTGGAAATATAGTCAAGAACTGGGCGACCATTCTGTTTAAGCTCCAAGAACCTCTTAAACATAACAAACTTCAGCATGGTGTCGATAAATTTTTCTTCAAACTTAGCTTGGAACAACTCCCATAAAATATCTTTTTCAGGGGTCTCAAGTGTGACAGAGTTCCACCAGTTCATTGTTCTTCCCACTAACTGCCTTGATGCAAGCTTCCACTTTGTTGCATCATCAACGCCCATGTTTCTGAAAATCCTAACACAAGTATCCATCCACCTCTGGACTTCTTCAACTGGCTCAGTGCCTTTGAACTGTTTTCCTCCCAATGAAGAAAAGTCTTTGCATAGCTTTGCAAATTATACAGCTCTAGGCACTTGGACTCCGACATCAACCGTAGCTGCCACTAGAGCGGGGTTCCTTTGAAGGCATGCTTCAATCATAGCTTCAAACATGGTCGGGTAGTCTTGTGCCCCGCCATTACCCCCTCCATTATTAGCTTCTGTAGCAGCGTGTCTTGATGATTGTCTACTCATTCGAAATCTGCAATTTAGAATAATTAGCCACTTCCAAGAAAAACTGCTAAAGAATACAACCGCTACTACTATATATGCTAATATATATATATATATATATAGTAAGCATCCAACTGAAATCTACAAATACGTCTCTCATACGTGATTACGCCTTTGAACTTTGGCTAAAATCGTTAACTAGAGCTCTGATACCAAATGTGACGATCGCCCACAGCCCTCACACTATACAAGAGGAATAATGTGCTGAAAGGTGTGCCAGACAGCTATGGACAATCATCAAGGTATCGTAGATAAACGAAACATGTCGTAAACTCACAACGCAAGGATAAAATATAATAGAACATATACAACATGTAGTGATAGTGAAGCAGAAAACACTAAACTTTCATGACAACTAGAAAATATTTCCCATACACGTGGATAACAACAATATTATTTATACAATTTGCCTCACTAAAACACTCAGAGAAATAGCAAATAGCGGAAACAAATACAAGATAGTAATAAAACTGGTACGTGAGCCTCCTGCTCGCCATCGATCAGCATCGTCGTCCTCACTAAAGCAATACCTGCCACCTATTACTCAGTCTGCCCATCCACAACCGGACGAACATCCCAAGGTAATAAGAGGAAACATAAAACCTTGAGTCAAACAACAGTCTTAGTGAGCGATAAAACAGCTAACAAACTTCATCAATAAAGTATATGAGAATGGGTATATAATCAACTAATTTACCCAGCTTCAGAGAAGAACTCTTAATTTCATTCCCCACTACATGACAATGATAGCCTTTACAATCCATACACCCAAAGGAATAACAATTCAGTCACGGCAATTAAAGCATCCATTCATACATGGCAAAGCAACTCAATCATGATCACAACATGCATTCAAACGTCCATGACTGACTCTGGCTATCACTGTCAACCTTGCTTTGGAACCCTTGTTATCGTATGATTGGCTAACAATTTGCCATCAATTGTCAAGGACCACACACGGCGCCCCGGTTCTAGCAAAACTCTACATGCTACACGCTATACTCAACACGTGTCTAGGCCATACACAACGCCCAATGTACTCGACCTACAATTAGTCTTCAATTGTACCTCTGCTTTAAGTCCGCTAGAACCTACGACAACAATAATTCCTCGGCCTTCTCCTCTCTAGTCGTTATCAATTATGACTATTAATTAGCTTAGAACACCTTAGAACTGTCACTTCACACGAACTCAATACATTCTTGAGTTGTCTCCCCATTTGTTGCATACAATGAACAACAAACACTTTTCAACACTTCCAAACTTTCTAATTGAATTCATTTTGAAGTCACATCATCACCAGAAGTGTGCGACCAGAAATAGTTGCCCAGAAATGGCAAAAATGGTTGACCAGAATAGGACGACCCACTATGGTCCGATCCACTTTAGTCTGACCCACTTTGGTCCGATCCACCTTGGTCCGACCCACTCTGGTCCGATCCACTTTGGCCCAATCCACTTTGGTCCGACCCACTTTGGTCCGACCCACTTTGGTCCGATCCAAAACCTGCATAGTGCAATTCAACTTCGATTTCGACCAAAATTTTGCCAAACGATAAATCCGACGAAACTAACTCATCCACTTCATCAAAAAGGATTACAAGCATGTTATGAAATCAACAATATAATCAATATGACAATTCTATCAATGATAATGTCAAATTCACCAAAATCACCATAAATATGCATATGAACAAAAACCATGGATCTAACTTGCACATTCGTATGAAATATCATAGAAATTACCTATCTAAACTTGCTAAATCAGATCCTAGGGTGATCTATATGAAAATGAACTTACCAATGCATGGATCTAAGGAAAAACACTTAAATTTGATGAAAAACATGATCTACTACCCATACACTTTATTGAATCCATGTGAGAGATGTAATCCACTCACCGATTCTCCAATACAAACTAAAATGATAGAATTATGAATCTGGACAGCGAGCAATTCGAACCTAACTCCTCGATCCGATGAATTCTCCCTTGAAATGATGTAGATCTTGCCTCCAATGGTGTAGATCTATGATTCCCCTCCTTGGATTTGGATTTTTAATGGTGGATAGGTGTTAGAGGAAGAAGGAGATCAATGCCTCCAAATAAGAGAATGGGGAAGTAAACCTTTTCCCTCCACTCTCACCTCCTATTTATAGGATTCCACCAGCCCACTAATGGGCCTCCTCAATTTAGCCCTTTAGGCTCTCCAAACCTGTACAGCCAACTGAAAAGGCTTAAAACAACGATTTCTTCCAAACCGCTGAGCCAAATCTTTAATGTAACCACTCTACGGAAAGACAATCATCAATTCCTTTCAAATGGCATAGGTCTTACCATCTGAATCAACCTGAGTCAAAAGTTATTCGCTATACAAGGATGACAGGGGTAAAATTTACGATTGTGCCCTTATTTTTCAAAGCAGGTATAGGTAAATTTCTAGTCCTATCTGCGTTATTCTTCTAAAATTGTGTTGAGCACACAATATGTTTGTATGTTTATCATTAAAGAAAACTTATATGGTTACATGAACATTTTGCATTGCTAGATGCAACCGCCTGGCCCAATGAAATACTTAGAGAATTTAATTAGTTGTTTTCTTATACATTGCTTTAATTAGGCATGTGCTTTAGTGAATTGTATAAATAAACATTTTCTGAGTATCAGCCATATGGTTTGATGATGCATACGATCATAATGTGCATAATCCTTCATGTCAAATTCTCTACACATTTCTAATAAGAAGTAGATTCCAATATGTGAACCAAGGTAATTAATAATGATGTAAAATGTGAGCACAGTTGAATTAACAAAACAGTGTATTAGTGTAGTTTTTTACTCGTTTCAAATATACTTGATATTTCGTTTCAGTTGACAACAGTAATATCAGATATGGATGTTAGTGCCCGAAATGTTGGGTATTTTTAACTCAATTAGCTCACTTTTTAAATTTATTTCACACATAGTTCTGTTTGTAAACTAATTATAAATCTAGCTCTTTTATGGCCAACACGGGGTTGAGTTGGCCAAAACACGCTAGCGCCATTTGAAATGGCACCAGTGTTTTCTTTTTAAAATACTGGCGCTATTTCAGATAGCGCTAGCATACCCAAAAATAGATTTATGCGAACGACATTTAAAATGACACCAGTGTGTTTTGGTTGACTTTACGTTGAGTTGGCCGGACCCGATTATGTTTGTAATTAGTTTACAAACATGGCTATATGAATAACAAATTTTGAAAAAAAGGGACAAATTGAAGAAATTATTTAAATGTTTTGATAGTTAACATAAGATTTTCAAATACCCAGTATAGTTGATAATTTGTTTTTTTAGTTTAGTTGCAGTGTGGTTTTGTTTTCAAGAAAGCGATAGAAATTTTTCTGGATATATGAAGATGCGTCTTAAAAGGGACTACAGGAAAAATATACATGTTTATCATTTACCGAACTTTTTAAAAAGCATGTAGTATGTAGTAGCACAAAGTTTAACTTTATTTATTGTCTGGTTATATAC